>OW388302.1:35347332-36639832 GCA_936450465.1 Gibbula magus
ACTCAAAATATAGAATGTCTATGAATATCTCAAAATACATGTTAGCAATAGTTGAACCACAAACAACATAAATGTTACACACTTTTTTAATCAAACCTCCGAAGGATTTTTGGAAGAGAAAGACTTAAAATAAAGACTTGTTGTTCCGCCCTCAACATTGAGCGGGCCAATAGCACGTGTGGCGACCGAGCTTATTTCTAACAAGAGGGCGATTTCCGATAATTCTATTCATATTCGTAATATGATTTTCCTTATGGAGAGTTACATGTACTCATGCATTCGTACAACATAATAAGTGATAGCGCAGTGATTTAAGAGGAACCGAGTTCGAATCCCGCTGCGGACTCAGTTATTCATGTACATGCAGTAACGTCGCTTTCAGGGGTACTTCAGTTATTTCGCGGCTGCTAGTATTATTACAGGGAGAAAACCCGCGAGATCATATGAATTGCGGTGAAACCTGCGAGCATCGTTTTGAACTAGCGAACCATGGGTGGAACTACGCTGAATTTCAGTGTAGCATTGCACCCAAACCTTACTGCGTGTAGAACCACAGGGACATGTATTGTTGAAACTAGCGATTACAACGCATATGAAGTCGACGATAAAGCCCCATATACTATTAAAACAAAGTAAGGGATGTAATGGGGTCAACACCCCATGTCCGTTTGAAATTATATTCAGAATGTTATTATCATTCAAGATTATATACCACGTCAAAGCCAATACATTTGTCTTTAAAACAAGCCATCACACGGATAATAACAAGGATATGATATTTCAAAGCTTTAAATATTAGAACATTGCTCATGTGAGCCATTTGGGGTGGCCACCAAAATGATTTAAATATCGCTTGAAATAAATATTATAAAATCGCTTATAATATACTGTCAGTTAATAGTGACTCAGTTACATAGCCCAGTATTTGGTGAATCACATGAGACATGAGATGCACTGTAATTGACGTACCAGGGATTTTAGATAATCTCAAGTGTGTTTCGAAACATGATTCGCCTGGTAGTCATCCATATTGAATGACCTTGGCATTGGTCTATTTTTTGGAAACGAAATTATGTCATAGGGCCTCAAATATCCCTTTGACATAATTTGTTTCCAAAAATAGACCAATGCCAAGGTCATTCAATATGGACGTCTAACTATGAAACGACGTTTCGAAACACACTACTGCAGACATATTTGGCGGGATTCTAAACGGGACTTCATGATCGGAAGCTAAATGCAGTAAAGAGGGTCGGCGTAGTACAATCCATGGTTTGTAGTTCAGGTCGTTTCATTGAATTTGTATTGCTTGCCAACAGTGTTGCCGGCTTTCTCCAACAGTACTGTTGTAGTGAAATAAGTAGAATGCTTGAAAATGACGTTATCCCAAACTCCCATAAACACACTTTTATAAACCTCATTGCCTATTTTTATCATCTGTTGTTATTACCGTTATAATAAAACAAACTAACATTTGACACATGTTTCATTGAAAGTGCAGACTGGTTTTGGATGATAAATTAAACCTCACCTTCTTGTCATCTGATATCAACTAACACACATCTATAAAAGTTAAACTTCCTCGGCAAGCCTCGGGTATGTGTTACATGCATCTGACGTTGATATATTTGAAGACACTTCGGTGAGATGAAATCGGCAAATGAAAGGAAAGAAAGTCACGAGTAACCCGTGCAGCACGTGCACCGTGAAATGTACAATGTGCACTTGTAATACTTTTGGATGGAAATGTGTTTGGTAAATGTGTCAAGACATATTATCAAATGTTATTTGTACAACATACACTGACGGGCAAAAGAAAGTATATGGCTCAGTTGTATTTATCATATGTATAATTTTCAAAGTCAAATATGTCGAGTTTTCGACGTCGTATTAAAAAACGGACTAGTTTGTGAAATTAGTCCAAAACATTAAATCAGTCAAAGAATACCTCTACGCGGTTTGAATTTTTTGTATTAAAATTTAAAATTTAAATTTTGAAATTCCCCCAAATTAATTTGAATAAAACACAACTGTCCATCGACATGTAACACATACTCTGTGTGAAAATCAATAAATGTGCTTCGTCCTGCACACATTTACAACATTTGAACATGGTAGGGGTCTTGTTTGTGTAAATTTCATTTCTTACCACTGTGTAATTTAAATAATGATATTTTAGTTAAAACATAAAACAGTCACTAATTAATTAATTCAAACTGCTGCCGAAAGGTGTTATTGTATCGTGCCATAATCAAATGCATCTCATTTCTTTAAAATATTGAATTAATCGAGGACAAGTGAGTGTTATACTTTCTTTTGCCCGTCAGATTAGTATGCACTTGTACAAACGGCGTCACTGTTTCACTTGTTACGGCCAGATGAGATCATCACTACAAATAAATTGAATTGAATCTGACTTTATTTTGTGTTGCGAAGCTTGACTTATTAAACTTATAGTATTTATTTGTGTAACATCGTGTTGACTTTTAAAGATAACAAGTTATAAATCGGAACAGGTTGTCAATGATAACAATATATGAGGATTTTTGGCTTTGAACAATCATATCCTTGTATTATCCGTTCGATTTTTACGTTTGGTGGCTTGTTTTAAAGACAAATGTATTGACTTTGACGTGGTTACATAACATTGAATGATAATATGATGACAACATTCTGAAATATAATTTCAAACGGACATGGGGTGTTGACCCCGTTACATCCCTTTACTTTTTTTTTTATAGTATATGGGGCTGGATCGTCGACTTCATATTCGTTGTAATCGCTTGTTTCGACAATACAAGCCCCTGTGCCTCACATCACACATCCTCGATAATCCAGCGCTATTGTTCCGATAAATATACACACAAGCGCTGGTAAACAGTTAGGGTATTTATCGCTAACCTAGTTACCTCCTCTTGGGTCCATGTTATCCAATCAGAAACGAAACGCAGACACTATCTGCGTAAACAACTCGACCAATCAAAACGCATCACGTTGTTTATAGAAACAAACATGGCGGCGCTCGACTCACTCGATTACGATAAAGTTTGTAACAAATTCAGCGTAGAAAACCTGACAGAAACTCAAAAGAAATTTTTAAGAAGTATGTACGAGAAGAAGGGTGTATTCATGTCCATCAAAACGGGTGGAGGTAAATGATTACTACCAGGCGTTCCCAATCATCTGCGAAAGCCAAGATCCTGACACGAGAGTGCTTGTTATTTCACCCTTGATTTCAAGTGATCTCATTGGTTGGTAAGGGGAGGGAAGGGAAGGGAAGGGAGGTAACTAGGTTAAGGATAAATATCCTTACTGTTTTCCAGCGCTTGTGTGTAGATTTATCGGAACAATAGCGCTGGATTATCGAGGATGCACATCACATCACATCACTGCTTTGTCTGAATTCCACCTCAGTTCGATCACAACCGATCACACCTAAACACCTAATATTTCAATCCATGGGCGATAATTAAGACTGCAACAGCGTTACATCTAGTCTTTAGAATCCACCTTGACTAAATGTGAATTTTCAAACAGTACCTCTTCATATTTCTGAGAAACACATATTTTCAGAAATAGTCGTTTTGGGACCTCCTTAAGCAGACGAGATGTTTGGTTTGTTTTCAAAGTCAACAACTTTAAATCCAAGACGGGTATTTAAGTCGACATCTTACGTTAAGTAAATTTGTATATACTGTTTATATTTGTTAAACTTAAATACCAAACATTTAGGTAAAATCTTGGCAAAGCGAGTTTAGAACATAAAGTGTATTTGAACAGACAAATAATTAAGATTATCATCTCTGATGTAGGAAATGTGTCTATACATCAAATACATTCAAAATAGTCTTTCTCTGGCAGCATATTTTCATTTTATAGTCTTTTAAAAATGTTGGGACGTTTCTTGTGAATGTGAGAATATTATTGTTGCTAAAGAGCAAACGTCTAATTGAATATAATTGAAAGCAGACTCACTCCCCTTGTCGCCCTACTTCTACCTATAATTGAATCACATTTGTAAACTATTTTGAACTAACTTTACATTAACAAATCAACATCTTGTCATGCAAATTTTATTTGAATTCGAATTCAATGTATACAGTGAATATTATTTCTGTTTTCTTCATCGGATCAATTTCCTTCCGTTCTTCTTCAGTCCCCACCTCTGCTCCTCCTCAGTTGATATTAATATCTCTTCTCTAACATCCAGGGGCCGGTGGGCCTCCCTCAGAGTGTCCACCTATGCACGGATCGGATTTCTGGAAAAAATAAAAATAATAATGATAAAAATAATTAGAAAAAAAATGCTTTCAAAAAAGGTTGTTTTTTGCCGTATCTCCCCTTTGTTTGTTAACTACATTTTCCAAGATTTTTATGGGCACTATGTACCCTTGAAGCTACATAACATACTTAAAGTTCACCAAAATCACCAGCCTTTATAATGATAATAACACTTTATTGTCTCCATTGCAAAGTTAATTCGAAATTCCTTTGTGCCCTTGGCACCTGGCAACCACAATGCAGCACAGTTTCAAGCTTTCTTATATCCTTATAATGCTGAGCGCCAAGCAAGGAAGCAACAACTCCCATCTTTTGGTATGAAGGAGTCAGCAATTGAACTCCAAACTTGGTTATAAGCGGACGCTTCACCAACTAAGCTACACCCCAAAGGATTACTGTTATTTAGTCAACTCAAGTTAATCCATGGTGATGACGTCACTCTATTGTGTTAACAGTGGATTATTTTTAAGAATCTACTGGTCATTGACTAATCCAGTCAGGAGGGGTGTCAGGTTTTGACATTTTCGTAATGGCTCAAAAAGTAATTTGTTCAAGAATGATGTATTTTGTCTTAGTATATCTGATTAGAATCTTAAAATATCTGATTATTTGTGTAATGTCTG
The DNA here is from genome assembly GCA_936450465.1 of Gibbula magus. Lineage (NCBI taxonomy): Eukaryota > Metazoa > Mollusca > Gastropoda > Trochida > Trochidae > Gibbula > Gibbula magus. Next base: position 35,352,237 of record OW388302.1, read on the forward strand.
ACCCTGGAATCGAACATGTAACCCTTCGTCTGTTACGCAGCGCCCTAACCTATTCGACTACCAGGCCTGCTGGTAATCATTTGATTGTTTGTCAGTAAGATCCCTGCATTCTAAAAAAGACTGGTAAAGTGTGAAACGCGTGGGGATCGTGCTGAAACACATGAAATGCAGGAGTTCGGCTGTCAGTCAAGTCGCTTTGCGTGGAAGATTTGCGCCATGCACGTGCGTGGAAGAATCCATATAATAAGGGTCGAAGCTACGTGTACCATATCCGATGAATGGGCACCGAAATTTGCAAAATAATGTTTTTTTAGGTTACATAATTGAAATGTATTGTCTATAATGCTAGATAATCACATATGTATGTTTCGTGACGTCATACCTGGATTAAGATGGAGAATGCATTCGGAGCCGTCGATTCGTTAAAAATAATCAACGAGCCCCGAAGGGCTCGTTGATTATTTTTAACGAATCCACGGCTCCTCATGCATTCTCCATTACATAATGATTTATAACTAATTATTGTCAGGCCATAACAGATACATCCCGAGTACCGAGCCGCAAGACACTAACGCGGGTTACAGAATTTTGCATACAATGAGGTGCGGTCTGACAACGAATTTATCGTACCAACTACATAATTAACCGCGCGTAGTATCAACTGTTACGCAGTTCGGCACATTGACCGAAGATTTGTATACCGTAGAAAAGAATAGACGGTTTACAAGATTTTGAGAACCTCGGCTACTGACCCTTCATAATCTATTGTTTTACTGTGGGGTAAGATATGTGTCAACAACATGTTGTTTGGAATGCCTTTAAATAACACGAAGAATGTAAAAACTAATACATTGAGATTACATAACGAGTGAGGGTTGATTATCGAAAATATTTGTCTGCTGTAGAGAACTGTTCTACACGCAGTAAGGTTTGGGTGCAATGCTACACTGAATTTCAGCGAAGTATCACCCGTGTTTTTCTAGTTCCAGCCGGTGCTCGCAGGTTTCATCGCAATGCATAGTCACTATGGCCTTGCAGGCTTTCTCCCTGCCATAATACTAGCAGCCTTGATATAAATAACTACTCATGAAAGCGGCGTTAAACCCCAACTAACATAACCTCGCCTACATTTTAGATTACCTCCATCATTCAATGAAACACGTGAACGAACAGCAAATTGTGACCTACATCAGACACGTGAACCATGTGCATTAATAATTAATAGTACGGCCCATGGTTCGCTAGTTCCAGCCGCTGCTCGCAGGTTTCACCGCAATGCATAGCCACATGGCGTTGCGAGCTTTCTCCCTGCAATAATACTAGCAGCCGCGATATAAGTGAAATACTCTTGAAAGCGGCGTTAAACCCCAACTCCTCTCACTCCTGAAACAAGGGATTCGTGTTGACAAAAACACGGCCGTTGTAAATAAAAGAGACTAGACTAAATTGTAGCAAAATACAATTGTCATTTCATTCAGAAATATTCGAGATCGGAACACAAATTCTCAATGTTAAATTTTTATCGTTTATTTTTTGTTATGATGCAAGTTTATTGATAGCAAAATATTGATACAGACACAATTTATGATGAATTGAAAAACTGAAGTGGCGAGAGTGTCCGGCTGTGCTCAATCAGCTGATGGCGAAAGGAGTACGGCCGCTAGGAACAGCCCGTCACCACAGTAAGACTGTGACGTCATAAGCCAATTCGCCGCGTGAGATCATTGTTTTATGACGTCAAATTATATCAGTCACCGTTCGCACAACCTCCAAGTCAGGGCGCTCTCCCTCCGATTGGCTCTCCGGTAGTGGCCCTGCCATCTTTCACGGGGGCATTGTTGTCAACCCAGTTGACAACAATTGAATATGACGTCACGTATAGCTAAGAACCAAAGGCTTAATCAACATACTAATCAAAATCGGTTCGAGGGTATGTTTTATGCGTTAGGCGTATGAATATAAGTATTGTTGATGTTTTTGGTTAAAAATATCATGTTTAATGACCTCGGCAACTGAACGAAAACTGTAATTGTTTCAATAACGCGATAGAAAACGTAATACAACTACAACGATATTAGCTTGACGGCCTCTTTTCTTGTGTCGCTGTACGGAGTTATTTTGCGAATTCTAAAAGTTTAAAGTTTGCATTTGGAACGTGACAGCAATCACTGGTTGCACGCGATGTATTGGAGCTTTCTCACCCGAACACCTTCTGATGGCAGCGAGTATATTAGTGACGTCACGGAGAGGTTGCTCGCTGTCTGGAGCTAGCCGTTCGCAGTGTAAATATAAGTTATTTTCACTGTAGCTTGATTGACAGTTTTTTTCACTGATAATCCCGGTATTTCACTGCTCGTCATATAATAAATGCATTCACATTTTAATAAAGACGAAAGTAAAATCTACGTTTATACCAAGTAGTTCGTATATCGTAGTTTAGATATATTGTCGAACTGAACAAGTCCACTTTACATTATCCTGTATTTAATTATTAAAATCTAGTAACCGAGGCAAAGCTTAAAATCATAGTGCCTGTAGCAAATTATTTAAAGAGAGTATACATTATATATTTTTCATGATCCTTCGTTTGGTAAAACATGTTACTACTGGATGTCTTTTTGTGAATAGTGTCCTTGAGCATTTGCTATTTCTCGCCTTTTACGTTAAAATACCAAAGAAAGAGGAATATAAGTAAAGTGAAATTTATTCAAAAGAGTTCATTCCTTGTGTCTTGAGATATTGGCATTGGTATATTGTTACAGTGCCTGAGTGTTCTCATTTTGGTTCTAATAAATAATGAAAAGTTGCATTTAAAAAAATATTCTACTGAATCAAAATATACACAAAATCTTTCATTGAGTCTCATTCACACACAATACATACATGGCAAGATTTTTACCATAATATCGAACAATATTAATTTTCCATGCATTTAATTTAAATCCATTTTCTGTTTAGGGGTGTCAACCAATTTTACCATGAGTTTATCACGGCTGCCAGTATTTTTGCAGGGAGAAAGCCCGCAACACCAAGGTGGCTATACATTGCGGTGAAACCCGCGAACATCGGCTGGATCTAGCGAACTATGGGTGATACTGCGCTTAAAGTCAGCGTAGCAAACCTTACTGCATGTAGAACAGACACAGTTGCCGAGCCCCTGGTGGAATTCGAACCCCGAATCTGTTGGTCTGAAGCTGAAGGCGCTACCCACTAAACTATCCAGCCCCCTTGTCCTTTGAAATACTGAAGATGATGTCAAATGAAATTACTTAACACATGTTTGTTTATATACTAGGAAGATGAAGGTATTTCTTATTAAGGGAGAACGACACACTACCAATATTACAGCTGCACAATCTGATAACTCAATAAATTTTCCTAAATAAATATAACTATGATTTATACACACTACCTTGGTTAAGGATCGTCCTTGGAAATCAGTACTCCTCCTTCCCTGCATAACTGCTCTGCCATGAAGACCGCTTGTAGGTCCACCTCTACCCTCTCCGCTTCCTGCGAAAGGAGGGCTTGCCTAGAAGAGGTACGTCATAAATGGCATTAACGGATGTTTGCTATTCAATCAAACAAGAAAAGCTTTTAAAAAGGCAAGCTTTGGGGCAACTGAGTAGATCTAGTGAATGGAACATGAGGTGGTGATTTATGGTGAATATCGGTGCTCGATGTACAGGCGGGTGGACAATGCATGACGAGGGTCTTGCCTGGGTGTTTGCTAGTCTATACAGTGCCGGACAAAAGTCACTTCCCCTGTATTGCAGTCTGAAAGTGAAATTACTGCAGTATTATCGCAACGGGAATGCAGTCGGCTCGCAGGACTGGCCCGTGATTTCTGCACTACTATCGCAGTAAAAGAGTGGGAGAGTCGCAATACAGGCGACTGAGCGGTTCAGTGGCTACCGGGAGGGCGGGGCTTACATGTACGCGCTCGTGATTACTGCGATCAATGCTATTGCGGCCATAAATTGACATGTGCATAAGATGGTCCTGGATGGATGATTGACTCAATAAACTAAAGATATAGTGATATTTATCTTAATAACGAATTTATTGTTATTTACATGTACGCCTATCCGATTATGTAACAAAGTGAGACAGTTTGTAATAAACTAAATTTCGTATTCACTGTTATGTGAGGTAAACGCGATTGGAGAGAATAGCATTCCTGTAAACACATGTAATTGCACTGGGGAAATTTACTTGATATAAAGTTTGAATATTGTCGTCCACATAATAGTGTATTTAGAATTATATTCAGTTACACAGTGTGTACATATTGTGTAGTGTTTATTATTGTTCTTGTAAAAGTAAACTGCTTGGATATGATAACGGATACATTATTTTGTGTAGGTGTTTGTGTGGTATCGGGAAGTTGTGGGTCGGGTATTCCCCTGAAACCGGTTTTCAACTGCAATGCTTGAGGGTAATATTAGAACTGATCATTTTGATGATCCGGAAATGAAATGAAACCTGATTTTCAAAGTGATAAAGTATGCTGTTAAGTTGTATTATACATTGATTGTGTTCATTTAGAATTGCATAAACATATAGAACTGACGGCGGAAGGGTCATTTCCATAACAGCAAATGCATTTCAACTTTATTCACTGCCGATGATATGATCACCAAGCATCTCAGAAACGATTCGGCGAAACCATAATCATAGTTCATTCACATTGAAGAATGTTATACAATAATATTGATTGATATACTTGTATTTATATTTCTATTAACATTATCAATTACTTATTTGGTAAGGGCGTCGTTACATTTACATTGTTATATCTTTCTTATCATTTGTCATAAAAACATTAAATTAGGTCTTCTTTCGGGGATGTTTCTTTCTGTATGTTAGTGGATTTGATTAAACTGTTGGCTTATCTAATTTTGCTCCCGTTTATGAAATGTGTAATTAATTAGACAGGCAGATGCATAAATCAAAACCGTTAACATACATGTAGTAATCTCTCAGTGATAAGAACTGTACTTTTAAACAAAACATTTTCAAGATATTGGATTTTAGTTTGAGGTAAATTTGACAGGTTAATCTGTAAAGGACACGCATATATACATTCAAGGTTCAAATATGTATTCCCAAATACATGTATGCATGTCTATAAGATACATGTAAATAACTATTACTGTACATTATAAAGATTTACATGTATGATGTTTATTGCATATAGATAGAAGTGTGACGAATGTAAATAATTTTATCTAGATAGTAGATACTGTATGTTTGTGGACTATTGTTGCTTCGGTTTCTTAGTTTGTTTAGTGAATATATTTACACTTCTAAGTGGAATTTTGTATGTATAATCTAATGAATAAACTATGAATTTATATTCACATACTCCCTATGATATTTGATCTAAAATGTACACAACATTAGTTCAGTGTGATTTTATTTTGAGATTTTAAATAGATTGTTTTTAAAAAAAATTGAATACACAGTTGTCATGACCATTTTAATAAACATATATGGAAATGAATATTTATATTAGCATGTCACCATACAATTACACGGCGTTTTCCATTTATATTTATAGCCGGACATGTTATATCCTTGATTTTATTAACCCATCCAGACATCATTAACATAACCGATTCAATAGTATTACTTTAGTATGAGAGCGTACCGCTCATTCCTGCCAACAGAGCACTGCGTGTATATGAGTTAAAAAGAAATCACTAGTGAAGAGTTGGGGCTAGAAGAATGGGTGTTTAGATTGACTAAGGGATTGTTGCTCTCTGACAGAAAAAAACCCGAGATACATGTACATGCTGAATGATCTGTAACACAAGTTTAAATGCCAATAACTGTGTAGTGAATTTGAGATGCGTGTATCCTTTACACAATGTATCCAGAAAGTGCGACAAGTATCAAATCATGTAGATTAAATAACTGGCTGATGCAATTATATCATCATTCGAAGATCAAAGTAAAGGAAATATATTGTCGGTACGACTTTAAAGAAAATGGCAATAAAAACACAAAGTATTTTATTATCGCGCGTCTTAATCAATCAAAATAGACTCAGAATATCAAGGTACAATACTTGAACCTTTCTGATAATTACCCTATGCACATAATTTCTGAACTTCCATGTATAAGTAAATTTGCCTCCAATTAAGTGAATAAAACCGTAATATAAAAGCGTACCATCACTGACACTATCAATGTATATAACAGCTATATGACCATTAGCAAATCGTGAATATTTGGAATTTTTTAATTACGCTTGATCAGTGGGTGACCAGTGGGTCACGTAATGTGATAAACGCGCGACTACCTACATGTATGTTACGTAATCCGGTATATCATTTATTACTAACGACTGAATACACGCTTACAATACACAACCCACTTTCAATACACAACCCGTCCCTTGTTTTAAGCAGTGTGCTTATTCGTCTTCGTTGCGTCTCGCCGGGTTTATTGTCTCGCTCGATATGACATGAGTCTGTGCATAGTATGTTTCAAAACGTAACATGTGTCTCATAAGTCAATTTGGCTGGGTATTTACTAATAATTTGTGCTATATTGTACATTTGTACAATGAGTTCTATGCGTGACACTTTAATAAACTAACTGTCTAACTCTCTGTCACAAGTAATCTATAAAATTTGATTTTCCAATAGAGTGTGAAACAAACGCATCGTCATTCGTTTAAACTGCTAGTGATGCTCTTCTATTAACATGTAGTGTTCATATTTTTTGTCATCAAGCGATACGTTGATCGAGGTCACGGTTACCGATTGGTAAACTGTGCTGGTGGTTGGGTTCTTGCGTTGAGAAAAAAGTCACTGGTCTAGCCTTCAAATTCCAAATGCAATTCTTTCATTTTTGGTTACATTCAGTCTATAGATCGTGTATCGTCATATATTTGGGAAAATATCAAGACAATATTTCTACAGGTTGTTTATTTGAAACATGTCGAAATGTTTTCAGCACAAGGTCGCATTTATGGTAAAGCTGCATCCATTGTGTTTCATAAAATTTTATTAAGCTTTAATACGATCCAACATACCATATGTGCTGTTTACAGTGCAAATAAATATACTCGACTTGCATATTCATCCCGAATAACCAAATACTTGTTTCCAATTAAAATAGAGTAACATCATTATGCATATGCAGAAACCAAAACTAAACGTCCCATTTATATGCACAGTAGTTATATGACCTATTAAATATGTGACAAATTTATCAGTTTGTCTGTTATAAATAATATTCCAAAATTACGTTTAAATCATTTGCGCGCGCCACACGCGGTACATTGTCCGGTTTTCGATCAGAAATCACTACTGTTAGCTTTATATCGTCAATATACTAAGTAGACTTAGATCAATATGGCAATTTTCGGCAACAGTCAGTACTTCCCGATAACATAACATAATCTAGAACACAACGTTTTGCATATGTGACCCCCAAAAAAACAGAATGGATGTTCCTTTAAGAGCCGATATCAATTGTTTAATCAATGAATTAGACAAGGAATTAGATGGATATACGTCTCTGGTTTAATTTTGATAATGCGAGGTTATGGCCGACATCAAATGCGACGGTTTGCGACGAGGGGGGCGCGGGCGTAACGCCTGAGTGAATTTACCACCGGTTGTATTTATATTACATAACGATTTTGAGTGAACGGTGTCTCCCTCGTAATACACACAGAGAGAAAGATAACATGCTTAATTCGCCATAGTCAGGCATGCAGACAGACAAGTTTGTTTAAGTGTCACAAGTTGAAAACAAAAGAGCCATCATGAGAGGTGGTATATCTCCCCGGCCCCACATAAGTTGAATAATCAGTTTTAGCGGTATAGAATAACACACCACTGGAAGATAGAGTATGTTTTAACTGCAACGATTTTATTGAAAATGAAGCTCATGTACTTTTACACTTCCCCTTATACAAAAATGTTACCAAAATATGTTATCTTTATGTTCTACTTTGAATGTTAGTTTTAATAATATATCGGATGTGGAACAGCTTGCATTTATTATGTCATGCCCAATGCCCATATATGTTTAGAGTTACTGCCAAAACCTGCATGGAAGTCTTAGATTTTAGAAAATCCCTTTTATATATCTAGCAACTCTTTTTACCTTAACAATTTACCTTGGGTTTTAATAATATAGTTTACTATATAATATGTACATTTTATTTTTATTAAGGTCCTTTATATATGTAGTCTCTCATAATCCCATGTGGGATGGCTCATCACTTTATATTTTATCGACTTGTATATAAACATTTGTATGAGGTGAGACTTTGTAATAAAATATCTGTCTGTCTGTCTGTCCGGTATATAACTACCCCTCAGGGCTTATCTACAGGATATGAAGGACTATATGTTTGTACAAATAAAATATTAACAAACTAACGTTTTTAAAAGTTGCTTTCTACAGTTAAAGTCATGTGTATATTTCATTATATGTGTATATATTGCACTACGTAATGCGTGATAAGACAAATCGTACCCTTCTCACAAACTTCAAAGGATTTATCTTATGTAATTGATATAACTGTTGGTTTCAAGGTATTTATTATGACGGGATCGTTAAACAAGGAAGAAATATCCATACAAACATATACTTAAACAAATGAGTGACGATTATAGAACAGAAAATGTTACATACACCACAGAAACAAAATAAACTAGTCAACAAGCATTAAAAAAATGTGGGTAGGCGTTATATAATTTTTGCATTGTTTATTTAAATTTTCTTAACAAACTTCGGTATGACTGAGTGTACACAATAATGATAAGGAATTCAATTTAAAATCTCAAGTCAGTAACTAAATTGTTTTCATAATGGTCACGAACGTTTACAGACAGATATTTTATTCAAATCTCACCTCGATTGCACTTTTATAAATATGTTGATTTATTGATAAAACGAAACAGGTAGAACATCGAGCTACCCACTATGGGGTTATGAGAGACGTGCTATTCGAAGTAGATTACGAGATCAACAAGTGTGCCGGTACGCGTATCTGACACGGCGGTATCCTTTGATGTGATTAAATTGCCATTTGAATGGGAGTTGGTACACTCGGTGATGCAATGGGCATAGGGGTACCGGTGCCTTTGGACAATACGGAAGATACAAGTGTCTTACAGTTCTGTGCAACCTGTCAAAACACCGTGTAACTAACAGCATTATCAATCGGTTTTGCCGAACTATGAAACGTGATAATGATTACAAGTAAATAATCACAGACTTATATATCATATTTTGTAAGATATCTACTTTAAGGAAATGTATAATATACAAACATACACACCCTATACACATGTATGTACTTGGAGAAACACTATACTAACATTAATCCATCTACATGCAACACCATTGTTTTACCTTTGGGAAATATATACAGGGAAAAAGGATTGTACCCCTAAATGTCTGATAAGAAAATAGACAATGTATCAGAAAAAGAAACTGTGTGATATGACAGAAGCGTCATCGACCAGTGTAACAAAGAAATTTTGTCCCAAAAAAAGGAGAAAAATTAAAGTCGATAGTGGTTGTTGTAATGTGAGTAATATTATTAAACTGATAAACCTTTAGTGCCTGTTAGAATAGAGTTTTATTCAGATTTTCGTTTTATTATTATTATTTAGATCCCCAAACGTACACTTTCACGAACATATCTTATAATGCTACCATTATACAGTTTAAATATATATCGCTCAGATATTCTGCTTCTTACCGTTTTCCTTTTTTTCATATATATATATATATATATATATATATATATATATATATATATATATATATATATGATACCTTTTTAACATTGTCTCATGAGCCAAATAATGGCTTTTTTTAAAACACATTTTAGTTATTTAATGTCGTATTTAAAATAAAGTATACACAGATGTTGAATGTGTGTCACTTTGTCACTATTACATAACATTATCTCATACAACATGTATACAAGTAAGAAATGTTACCGCCGGTAAATTCCACAACATAACACTATGGTATTTATTCGACGTGAAGCAACGACAACTTCAGCAATCATTTGACAGTAAATGCACATTTCATCTTTACTCCCGCCCACTACAGTACTAGACCAATCAGCTCTCAGCAGCTTAATTTGGGACCTGGACGCATCGGAATAGCCCCGCCTACATTAACGCAGTCATCTCGCAATTATCGTGCGACAGAGACGCTAATTTGGCGGGAGACTGTCGCGTTCCTGTCGCAGGAATAACGCAGTCATGACCCAACTGTGCTCCGACACGATTGCGGGAATACTGCAATTTTACTCCCATGACTTTTGTCCGGCACTGTAGATCTAGTCGGAGTCTTAAAGGGACATTCCGTGTTTTTCATGTGTTTTTTTTTAGATTTGATACATACACAAATATCAAGTGTCCTGATTTACGTCCAAATCGACGTGCATATGTATCCCCTAACGCCAAATATATGACAATAACTTGTTTTCAATGAAACTCGAGTAGCTGCATAATACACAATGAGAAGCCGAATTCATGCGCCACATTTACATGTATGACCGGGTTCCTGGAATAAATACAAATAATAATGATAAAAATAAATAGATAAAAACTGCTTTAAAAAAAGGTGGTTTTTGCCTTATGTCCCTTTGTTTGTTAACTACATTATCCAAGATTTGTATGGTTACTATGTACCCTTTGAGCTACATAACATACTTAAATTTCACCAAAATCGGCCAGTAATTGCGGCCTTAATAATGATAATAACACTTTATTGTCTCCATTGCAAAGTTAATTGGACATTCCTTTGTGCCCTTGGCATCTGGCAGCCACAATGCAGCGCAGTTTGAAGCTTTCTTCTATCCTTATAATGCTGAACGCCAAGCAAGGAAGCAGCAACTCCCATCTTTTGGTATGAAGGAGTCAGCAATTGAACCCCAAACTTGGTTATAAGCGGACGCTTCACCAAATAAGCTACACCCCAAAGGATTATTGTTATTTCGTCAACTCAGAATAATAATTTATAACTAATTATTATCACGCCATAACAAATACATCCCGAAAGTGATCTTCGACAATCCACGGTCTTCTTTCCGATAAATCTCCACTCGTACCAGTAACTCATCAATGGCTTTTGCTGCGATTTTGATAAACTCCTTGAGGATGGCAGAACGTTTGTTCACATTATGTTGTCAGATCGCACCTCAGGGTAGATGAAACTGTGCAACCCGCGTAGGTGTCCTTGTAGACCGAGCCGCAAGACACTTACGGTGGTTACATAATTTTACCTACAATGAGTTGCGGTCTGACAACGAATTTATCTTATCGACTATGTTTTTCTTATATCTTTATATCATAATTAACCGGATCAACTGTTACGCAGTTCGGCAAATTGACCGAAGATGTGTATACCGTACAATAGAATAGGAGGATTACAAGAGTTTGAGAACTCCGGCTACTGACCCTTCAGAATCTATTTTTTTACTGTGGGGTAAGATATATTCCAAAAGCATGTTGTTTGCAATGCCTTTAAATAATACGAAGAATGTAAAAACTGATACAATGAGATTACATTACGAGTGAGTGTTGAATATCGAAAGCGATTTTCGATATTCAACACTCACTCGTTATGTAATCTATTTATTACATGCGAAACTCGATATTCATTTGAGACAAGCATCAAACTATGCGCGACATTACCACGTAATAATACTAATACTGGGTAATTAATCTAGGTGGAGTCAAGTTGTAAAACAGTAACAATGTAGTCCCTTTTTCCTGTTACGCTCTCGTTTGCATCTACATAAAATATGACATAAACACAATCATTTTCACAATATTTGTCGCCATCAATGTCCTAAATATCAGAAAGCAATAGTAAACACTGACGCTCTTGACGTCTACTGAGGTCGTCATTCCTTGACCGGCTGTTTTTATACAACCGTCCTTGCTGAACGTTTCTACATGCAAGTTTCTTATTTTGAACTTCATACGTGTATATCTGGACGGTGATCATATCAAAAACTGATTATGCATGGTAATTCTAAACAGAATCACTTACAACAAACTATCTGCTTTTACTCCTAAAACGGAGGCGGGATAACGCAGTGGTTAGCGCATTCGGCTTTTGATCAAGAGGTCCGAATTTCAAATCCCGCCAGGTTTACGGCAACTTTGTCTGCAGTAGGGAACTGTTCTTCACGAAGTAAGGTTTGGGTGCAATGCTACACTGAATTTCAGAATTTGGTTCGCTAGTTCCAGCCGTTGCTCGCAGGTTTCACTGCAATGCATAGCCACATGGCATTGCGGGCTTTCTCCCTGCTGTAATACTAGCAGCTGCGATAGAAGTTAAATACTCTTGAAAGCGGCATTAAACCCTAACTCACCTCACCTCACTCCTAAAACACGTGTTGACAAAAACACGGCCGTTGTAAATAGAAGGGACTAGACTAAATTGTAGCAAAATATTATTGTCATTTAATTCAGAAATATTCGAGATCGGAACACAAATTCTCTATGTTTAATTTTACACGTTTATTTTTGTTATGATGCAAGTTTATTGATAGCAAAAAGTACGTACAGGTAAAATTTATGATGAATTGAAAAACTGAAGTGGCGAGGGTTCGTCTATACTCGATCAGCTGATGGCGAAAGTAGTACGGCATTATGACGTCACTATCGTTGAATAACTTGTTTTGGTTACAGAACACTCGTAGAATAACTTTCAACTGGTTACACAACACTTGTGTCAAAACCAAAATTATCTCATAAAGATATTCAGAACACGTATGTAATAAATAGAGACTATTTCATTGTTTTTGCCGAATATCATTTCTATCTCATCGAGTGGAGTGAGAAAGTGATATTTTCACGAGTGTCACTTTCTCACTCAACTCGATGAGATAGAAATGATATTCGGCAAAAACAATGAGATAGTCTATTTATTACATAACTTTAATCTGCATCAAACAATTAAAACGTGACATTGAAAGCTGAGAGCGGTCTTGATTGTCATAATCCTAACAACTCCCCGTTATACGTTCACGGTAAATGCAGTGAGAAAATAATTCGACTGAAATATGTCGATATTTAAAACAGGACAATGTTTTACAAAAATAAATCTGTTGTGAATGTTTATTTACGGTACCATCTAGTCAAGTGAAGATGCCTTAGACATTGAAAAACGCAAGTTTTGTCGTTATTTCAAACGCGAAGTGATCCACATCATACAACGAGTGACGTTCGTTATTGTCTGTCACATACCATACACTGTAGTGAAAATATGACTTTCTACTGCTTACGTGAAAATGTGGATTATATTTTCATCGTATAATCACATATTTCATTGCTAGTTATATAATAAATGCATTTACATTTCAATAAAGACGAACTTAAAATCTACGTTTATACCAACTTGTTCGTATATATCGTAGTTTAGATATCTTGTCGAACTGACTCTGGCTTAACATTAAACAAGTCGACTTTACATTATCCCTATTAAAATCTAGTGACCGAGGCAACGCTTAAAATCATACTGCCTGTAACGAATTATTTAAAGAGAGTATACATAATATATATTATCCATGATCTATCGTCCTTTAAGCTGAGGGAAGGTGAGTTGAACCATGTTAACGCCGTTTTCAAGAGTATTGCACTTATATACTCATGGTAAAAATGGTTGACATCCCCTTATAGTTATAGGAATGAAATGTTTTATAAACAACGTAATGTATCAGTTTCGATTTTTTTTTGGTAAAACATGTTTCTACTGGATGTCTGTTTGTGAATAGTGTCCTTGAGCATTTGCTATTTCTCGCCTTTTACTTTAAAATACCAAAGATAAATGAATATAAGTAAAGTGAAATTTATTCAAAAGAGTTAATTCCTTGTGTCTTGGGATCTTGGCATTGGTATATTGTTACAGTACCTGAGTGTTCTCATTTTGGTTCTAATAAATAATGAAAAGTTGCATTTAAAAATATTCTACTGAATCAAAATATACACAAAATCTTTCATTGAGTCTCATTCACACACACTACATACATGGCAAGTAGTTTATAGTTTACATTATGTGTTTGTGCCATTTTGAAAATACCATAATATCGAATAATATTAGTTTTCCATGCATTTAATTTAAATCCATTTTCTGTTAAGGGGTGTCAACCAATTTTACCATGAGTATATCACGGCTGCCAGTATTTTTGCATCGAGAAAGCCCGCAATACCATGGTGGCTATGCATTGCGGTGAAACCTGCGAACATCGGCTGGATCTAGAGAACTATGGGTGATACTGCGCTTAAAGTCAGCGTAGCAAACCTTACTGCATGTAGAACAGTTCTCCACGGCAGACACAGTTGCCGAGCCCCTGGTGGAATTCGAACCCCGAATCTGTTGGTCTGAAGCCGAAGGCGCTACCCACTAAACTATCCATCCCCTTGTCCTTTGACATACTGAAGATGACGTCAAATGAAATTACTTAACACATGTTTGTTTATATACTAGGAAGATGAAGGTATTTCTTATTAAGGGAGAACGACACACTACCAATATTACATCTGCACAATCTGATAACTCAATAAATTTTCCTAAATAAATATAACTATGATTTATACACACTACCTTGGTTAAGGATCGTCCTTGGAAATCAGTACTCCTCCTTCCCTGCATAACTGCTCTGCCATGAAGACCGCTTGTAGGTCCACCTCTACCCTCTCCGCTTCCTGCGAAAGGAGGGCTTGCCTAGAAGAGGTACGTCATAAATGGCATTAACGGATGTTTGCTATTCAATCAAACAAGAAAAGCCTTTAAAAAGGCAAGCTTTGGGGGCAACTGAGTAGATCTAGTGAATGGAACATGAGGTGGTGATTTATGGTGAATATCGGTGCTCGATGTACAGGCGGGTGGACAATGCATGACGAGGGTCTTGCCTGGGTGTTTGCTAGTCTATAGATCTAGTCGGAGTCTTAAAGGGACATTCCGTGTTTTTCATGTGTTTTTTTTAGATTTGATACATACACAAATATCAAGTGTCCTGATTTACGTCCAAATCGACTTGCATATGTATCCCCTAACGCCAAATATTTGACAATAACTTGTTTTCAATGAAACTCGAGTAGCTGCATAATACACAATGAGAAGCCGAATTCATGCGCCACATTTACATGTATGACTGGGTTCCTGAAATAAATACAAATAATAATGATAAAAATAAATAGATAAAAACTGCTTTAAAAAAAGGTGGTTTTTGCCTTATGTCCCTTTGTTTGTTAACTACATTATCCAAGATTGTTATGGGTACTATGTACCCTTTGAGCTACATAACATACTTAAATTTCACCAAAATCGGCCAGTAATTGCGGCCTTAATAATGATAATAACACTTTATTGTCTCCATTGCAAAGTTAATTGGAAATTCCTTTGTGCCCTTAGCATCTGGCAGCCACAATGCAGCGCAGTTTGAAGCTTTCTTCTATCCTTATAATGCTGAACGCCAAGCAAGGAAGCAGCAACTCCCATCTTTTGGTATGAAGGAGTCAGCAATTGAACCCCAAACTTGGTTATAAGCGGACGCTTCACCAAATAAGCTACACCTCAAAGGATTATTGTTATTTCGTCAACTCAGAATAATAATTTATAACTAATTATTGTCATGACATAACAAATACATCCCGAAAGTGATCTTCGACAATCCACGGTCTTCTTTCCGATAAATCTCCACTCGTACCAGTAACTCATCCATGGCTTTTGCTGCGATGTTGATTAACTGCCGTGGGGATGGCAGAACGTTTGTTCACATTATATGTTGTCAGATCGTACCTCAGGGTAGATGAAACTGTGCAACCCGTGTAGGTGTCATTGTAGACCGAGCCGCAAGACACTTACAGGGGTTACAGAATTTTACCTACAATGAGGTGCGGTCTGACAACGAATTTATCTTACCAACTACATAATTAACCGCGCGTTGTATCAACTGTTAGACAGTTCGGCAAATTGACCGAAGATTTGTATACTGTAGAACAGAATAGGAGGATTACAAGAGTTTTAGAACCTCGGCTACTGACCCTTCAGAATCTATTGTTTTACTGTGAGGTAAGATATATGCCAAACACATGTTGTTTGGAATGCCTTTAAATAACATGAAGAATGTAAAAATTAATCGTTGAGATTACATTACGAGTGTTGAATATCGAAAATATTCCAACGATATATTTTAAAATGTTGTGATTTATACACGAACGAAAGCGATTTTCGATATCTAACACTCACTCGTTATGTAATCTATTTACTACATGCGAAACTCAATATTAATTTAAGACCAACATCAACATATGCGTGACATTACCGGCGTTTATTAATACTAATACTGGGGTAATAAATCTAGGTGGAGTCAAGACGTAAGACAGTATCAATGTAGTCCCGTTTTCCGTTACGCTCTCGTTCGCATCTACATGAAATATCACGTAAACACAATCATTATCACTATGTTTGTCGTCATCAATGTCCTAAATATCGGGAAGCAATAGTAAACATTGCCGCTGTTGATGTCGCCAGAGGTCGTCATTCCTTGACCGGCTGTTTTCATATTAACGCCTTTTTCAAGAGTATTTCACTTATATAATCATGGTAAAAATGGTTGACACTCCCTTATAGTTATAGGAATGAAATGTTTTATAAACAACGTAACGTATTAGTTTCGATTATTTTGTTTGGTAAAACATGTTACTACTGGATGTCTTTTTGTGGATAGTGTCCTTGAGCATTTGTCATTTCTCGCCTTTTACTTTAATATACCAAAGAAAGAGGAATATAAGTAAAGTGAAATTTATTCAAGAGTTCATTCCTTGTGTATTGAGATATTGGCATTGGTATATTGTTACAGTGCCTGAGTGTTCTCATTTTGGTTCTAATAAATATTGAAAAGTTCATTTAAAAAAAATATTCTACTGAATCAAAATATACACAAAATCTTTCAGTGAGTCTCATTCACTCACAATACATACAAGGCAAGTATTTTAAAGTGTACATCATATGTTTGTGCCATTTTGAAAATACCATAATATCGAACAATATTAATTTCACATGCATTAAATTTAAATACGTTTTATGTTTAGGGGTGTCAACCAATTTTACCATGAGTATATCACGGCTGCTAGTATTTTTGCAGGGAGGAAGCCCGCAACACCATGGTGGCTATGCATTGCGGTGAAACTATGGTTGATACTGCGCCTAAAGTCAGCGTAGCAAACCTTACTGCATGTAGAACAGTTCTCCACGGCAGACACAGTTGCCGAGCCCTGGTGGGATTCGAACCCCGAATCTGTTGGTCTGAAGCCGAAGGCGCTACCCACTAAAATATCCATTGACATACTGAAGATGACTCAAATGATATATATTACATAACACATGTTTTTGTATATACTAGGAAGATGAAGGTAGATGAATTTAAGGGAGAACGACACACTACCAATATTAAATCTGCACAATCTGATAACTCAATAAATTTTCCTAAATAGATATCAACTATATATACAAACTACCTTGGTTAAGGATCTTCCTTGGACATCAGTACTCCTCCTTCTCTGCGTAACAGCTCTGCCATGAAGACCGCCACCCGAAGGTCCACCTCCACCCTGTCCGGGTCCTCCGAAAGGAGGGCCTGCCTGGAAGAGGTACATCATAAATGGCATCAACGGATGGTTGCTATTCAATCAAATAAGACACGTAAAGGATGTACCACAGGGGTTTGTATTGTAAATAATAATAATTGTGTACTTATATTGCGCCTTTTCCACACCCTAAGGTCACTCAAAGCGCTGCACTTATTACCCTGAAGGAATTGTACTTTCAAGCTGCTACTATAAGCGCTTCATCAGTACCTCCCGTATTCAGGTACCCATTTGTACAGCTGGGTAGACTGAGTGCAATGTGGGTTAAGTGCCTTGCCCAAGGACACAACACAGTATTCGACCGATGTCACAAATCTTTGGTGTCGGCGGGAGACGCCAGCATGCTAACCACTACACAACCGTGTAGTGGTCGAAAAATAGCGACCAGCAGGCATTTGAATTCAACGATCCAGCCCCATATACTATAAAAAGTAAAAGGGTGTTACGAGGTCAAAACCCCATTTTCGTTTGAAATTAAATTTAAGAATGATGTCATCATATTATCCATCAATATTATATACCACGTCAGTAACTCAATACATTTTCCTAATTAAATATCAGCTATGATTTATACAAACTACCTTGGTTAAGGATCTTCCTTGGACATCAGTACTCCTCCTTCTCTGCGTAACAGCTCTGCCATGAAGACCGCCACCCGAAGGTCCACCTCCACCCTGTCCGGGTCCTCCGAAAGGAGGGCCTGCCTGGAAGAGGTACATCATAAATGGCATTAACGAATGTTTGCTATTCAATCAAATAAGACACGTAAAGGATGTACCACAGGGGTTTGTATTGTAAAAAATAATAATTGCGTACTTATATTGCGCCTTTTCCTATTACCCTGAAGGAATTGTACTTTCAGAGCTGCTACTATAAGCGCTTCATCAGTACTTCCCGTGTTCAGGTACATTTGTACAGCTGGGTAGACTGAGTGCAATGTGGGTTAAGTGCCTTGCCCAAGGACACAACACAGTATTCGAACCAAGTCACAAATCGTTGGTGTCTCCACCAGGATTCGAACACGGCTCGTCGGCGTGAGAGGTCAACGTGCTAACCACTACACCATATAGCGATCAGCAAGCATTTGAATTCAACGATCCAGCCCCATATACTATAAAAAGTAAAAGGGTGTTACGAGGTCAAAACCCCATTTTTGTTTGAAATTTAATTCAAGAATGGTGTCATCATATTATCCATCAATATTATATACCATGTCAGATAAATGATTAAAATATCATGTATAAAAGAGTACTTGATGCATCAGATAGCGCAATAATTATAACATGACGGACACGTAGGCGCCATACAATAACTATACTTATATCTACGTATACCTACCTACCTATAAATCATATAAAAAAGGTATATATAGTATGACACTGTCCGCCATCTTGAATCTTGCCATAGGACCGGAAATAGTTACACTGGTTTGCTGACTCAAATACGCTTTGTAAAATGCGTAGCCTGATCAAAGTTTACAATTGTCACCTTCTTTATAAATTATGTTACATAGGCAGGTAGGTATGCGTAAGAGTATATTTAGGGTTTGGCGCCTCTGGACGGAAAGTGTAATTGTTCCATTCTCCCAAACGATTATCCGTCTGCCGAGAAATATGTTGCCCTTCTCCCACTTGAATAAAAATAATCACACAGTCATTGTGGTGTATTTACATACTCCGTTAAGGCTAGCATCCCTTGTAAGAATTATAAGTCCTAAGAAATACGCATCAATAATATGTAAGAAATAGTTTACTATTCACTCAACCGCAAATGAAACATCACCACATTTACAAAAGAGTAAAAAGAAATACTGCTTTAAAAATGTATTTGATAGTCACACATTTTGTAAAGATGTAGTCACATTCTTTTCACCAGAGTATGATATTTTCGTTTTATGTCTCTTCAAATACACTTCAAATACACTTGGGGTAAGGAAATAGATTTTTCAAAACGGTTTTGACAATATTTGTTTGTAATTTCAGTTAAAAAATTATAGCATGTAGAAATTTAATTGATCAAAGATGTAATTAACTTAAATAACCTCCTTTATATTTCCTCTATATCTTAACGAAAGAATAATTTATTAAAAACAATGGCAAAAAGATTACCTAGTACTCTAGAAGGTTTGAAACCAAAATTGCGCTACAACTATCAACTATATATCAAATGCATAATCACAATACAAATATGATTCTTTTGTCACATTTTGGTCACCATGCCAAAACCTATACAATTAGAGAATATTTGACTGTGTTTACTTCATCTATATATATGAAAATGCTATACTCATATCAACAAGAAATAAAGTGATAAAAAATAACCTCCTTGGACTTTGTTGACGCATCTTACTGCAGGACGTCATAGAACAAACAAAAAAGCCGTTGTTGAATCCCTTTCTCGTCTAGTTAAGAAGTTTCCTAACGAAGATACATGTGGTTTTCCGAAATTTGAACAATGTTTTGAAAAATCAATTTTAGTTTTGTTGGCTGTTGAAGACGTAAATGTAACTCTGCTTCATTCGTATTTATCGCTCGTGGATTGAACGGTCTCTTATATTGAACGGTAACTTTAATTTGCGGTTCACTGTAGTTCTGAAACGCATTTAAACTTGCTATCAGCAATGCATAATAACTGCAATAAGGCTGCATAAAAAAATGTTCAATGTTTTGTGGGCATATTTTTCATCAAAAGTGAAGGGGCGGAAGGCTTTAACTTTTATTTTTTGGCAAATATAATGACGAGGGAGGATTTCATTTTATTGTTTTCATCAAAATATGCCATGGACTTGATAGAAGTATACAAAATAGAAGCACATCCGTTCCTGCAGACCCATATATTGGATGCACAAATGGATAATGCGGCAATTAATTATTTATGTTTTAAACGACTATAACAAGTTGTTAATGTGCATAAAAAAAGGATGCGCCGAGATACATTTTACTTTTCCATTTAGCCTTACTTTTCTTAGTGTGTTTGTGAGAGTAGAGAAAGCCTTACCTGGATAAAATCCAGCATCAGTAAGCCAACAAGTAAACCGATGATGACTTTAGAAATCATGGCTTCAGCAACAATGGTTCAATGCAAGATTTTCTCTTCTTTTATGTACTTACTACAAACTTAAATATTCATAATTCATTATTCATATATGTCATGGTTTACGTCGATCAAACACCGTGAACTTCATCTTTATTTAATGTTTTCGTCATTCGTTACATTTGGCTGCGATTGGTTAGCCTTGGTCGACACATAACAATGGAACAAACGCGAATTTTGAATATATATTTAGCAAACATGTTTTTGTATGAAATTTTATTCACACCCTTATGAATTATTGAATAAATTCTACACACATTCTTTTTATAGATACGCATTTGTTTGTGTTTTTTTGATGGGTCGATGTGACTGCTGTCATTTAAGAACAGCATCATTGGTTGGGTTAAAAGGGGCTGTAGCACTTTTAAAAAAAAAATAATTTTTCACATTTCCCATTTATAATGATAATTTATTACATTTAGATTTACTAGAGAGGGTACAACATCTTATTCCACAAACTAAGTATCCGTAGTGGCAATGTGAACACATTTCATTATTTCGAATAACAAAAACGATTCCATTTCCCGAAAGGTTTACACTCATTTTTAACTTGATTTTCCGAAGAGAGAAGAGTGTTTTACTTTTGGTGATATTATTTCTCAAATACATTTCATCGACTTATTTGAGAAACAAAATGATACTGCCCCTTTAAATCTGTTGTTCTGTATCTATTTCCGTTTGAGTTGGTTATCCATTATGTATTAATTTTCATGAAAAACATTCAGTTTCAGTTTGGAGTATCCATAGCTTGACGTTTCGCTTCTCCACGTTTCATTTGTCATTCAGTTATTTCGTTAGACAACAGTTAACATGTTTTCATTTGCAGGAATCAAATAAAGGTACATTTTGAGTTTATTCATCAATCCATAACCTTTAGTCATGCTCATTTGCTTCAGCGAATCCGTTTGGCAACATTGATTTGATAAGAGAGAATACTTAAGCTCAATAATGATAAATTAAGTGAAGTACATTTATGTTATGATAACAGCTGGTATAACAGGCTTGGGTTTGGCTTCGGTTTTGTGTGGATTAGTCAAGCTGTAAAGCAGTCATACCAGAATCGTCATTATCATGTGGGATTCTCTCACATTCTGTACTTACTTACCTATTTACCTGTGAACATTGTTTGGTCAACAGTGCGTCCCGTGAACATATATGTCTATTAACTTTATTTAGAAGTGGGTATATACTGACAAGCAAAGGAAAGTATTGCAACAAAATAGTAAGATAGTATAACCCAAGAGTGATAAAGATGACTGAAACCTAGTTACATAATATCACTAAATTGATCATTGGAAACATGTTAATATTTCTGAAAACAATTATTGAAGTAATCGTAGTTTTGGAATGCAGTTAGCGACATAGGGTTGCATGTATCTTAACGGTTCCTACCGCGATCAGATTGCAATCTGAACGCAGTTCACCACGATGCAGACTGCAGTCAGACCGTGGTTGACCACAATCGGGTTGCAGTTTGATCGCGGTTGACCGTGGTCAAATCCTTATCGGATCAGAGTTTATCTCGACCAAGAATCAGTACAAAGAGTAATTCTGTTGTTCCCAAATATGCACACATATGTACTATTTCATTAATCCATACCAATGAATATAGAACCACTAAGCACCTCTGAATAATCCTGCTGTTAGATATAATACGACCAGGTGCTTGTAACAGCAGAGAAGAAATTCAGCAATTGACGCCCTCGTTGAAATAAATGAAGTATCTTGAATACTGTGGATACCAAAATACATACACATATATACACTGCAATCCTGGTATTTATATTGATGAAATGTGCGGAAGCACGGACTTAAAATTAAATTACTGTAATTTCAGTCATGTAAATACTATACACTGATAACAATATATACACAGGTCTAGACATAACCTCCAAACACGTCTACATTGTCATAATGGTTCAAACGGCATTATGTAAGTTTCAGGAGGTGTTTCTTAACTGGTGAGCAGCTTGTCATTGAGTCTCATCGTGTTACTGGACCAGTTTTAATCCTCTACTTCCAATATAATCCCACCCTAAGCTCTTCCATTATAGGAGAGAGCGGGGATGGTTCGGGCGATTTTCAGACAAATCTTCCTGGACTATTAAATACAAAGATATGAAAGCCGTGATACATGCCCCAATAAAGCTAAATATCTTAGCTATGTATATGCCTTGAATGAGAGTGCTACCTCTCATAGTAACAACAGTGTATCAGATTTTGAAAGATGTCCACATTGTCCGAAGTTACCCCACAGGTAGGAATACTTCGGACAGGGGGTGGGGTACATCCGGACACATACTGCTTTTGCTGAAAAATCAGTTTAGTTGCAATGAAGAAACATGAAAATGAAATTAATATGAACCAACATCAAGTATAACTATACACTACTGAAGTGTTCTGCTATTATTTATTCACAACTTACATGACATAACATTAAGATAAGTAATCAAAAACGAAATCCAGGATATTTTATCCTTACAGCACTAAATAATCCTGTACAGCTCTTATAAATATTCTGCAACGAATAAAAGAAAAATCAAAAATAGTTACACGTCCCGGAAATTCAATAAAATCGTTTAAAAGATTTATATTGTGGTTGTTGATATATATTATTAATGACAATCAAGAAAAGGCATGGTTGTGGAAAACAGTCTTAAACAATCATACGTCGGCGACTTGTTTATCGTAGCAATGTTTATGAAGGTGTCAAAAAATGTACGTGTCTGTCATATATGCGTCTTTGACCAAACATGAGTTTAAAGTCTATTCGCTTCTAACTTACAAGTATGTCAACAAAGTATCGTTTAGGAAACTGCAATATAGACCATTACTCATTGGACTTTTGAAAATGAGCAACCACAATAGGCATATACGGTGTAATACCGAAGCAGATAGTAAATATACATTGAACAAAATTTAAAATGTCAAAAGCAAAGGCTTTTGATTAATTTCAATGTCTGTGCAAGTTTAAAACAATCGCACACATAATAAGGGAAATGTTTCGAGTAGGTTCGTCCATATGGACGAAGCTACCCCACTGTAACGTTTTCCAGATAAATATAAATTGACAAACAGACAGGAGAGATTATACGAGAATGAAACTGTCCACACATGCGTTGTGCTTATCACTACAAGGCAAAATCCTATTCCTAAAAAACGATGCCTTTTATGGCAGTGAGCGCTTACGTTCTGATAGTCAAAAGTTACATGGGATTAGGTAAAAAAAGAAAATCGTCTTAGCTGATCAAACTTCCCGTTTGCTCAACTTGTCGCGAATATGACATGGTTGTTGACGTGGTGCGAGTTTCCTCAACCAATGAAAACATCTGTTACAGTTTCGCTTTCGGAGTTAGCGGGGATGTCCGAACCATCCCGCTGTCCGAACCACCCACTCTCCCCTACCTGCAGAAGTAGAAGTTTAGGCATGTAGAAGTTTTCGGAGATAACCGTCTGGACGATAGTTCTCTCGCTTAATGTGAGAGCTAATCAGTCAGCCTTGAAGTCGAGCCGTGTATAGGTATAGGTGAGGTGAGGTGAGGTGAGGTAAGGTGAGTTGGGGTTTAACGCCGCTTTCATTAGAATTTCACTTATATCGCGGCTGCTAGTATTATGGCAGGGAGAAAGCTCGCAACGCCATTGTAGAGGTATAACCAGATAGATCAGATGGATAATCAAAAATAAATACATATCATAAGCCCATCCTGTTTAACCAATTGACCATTTACCAAACCTTTCGTTACCATTTTATTATGATTGAGAATTTGTTAAGGAAAAGAAGTTGATCAAAATCCAAAATGATAAATATTGTAAGTTTGTAGCGAAGAATTCGACCTTTCTTTTGTAAATTACTTTACAGGAGAGCGATGTTATATTAAACGCTTGCTGTAAACATTTCATCGTTTTTTGATATACCGTCATAATGTGAGTAGAAACTTCTGAAGATATATGCATGTACTAAACAACTATCACACATGTAATACCGCCTTATCAGACATACACGCGCTTTGCAGGTACTAGAGCGTGATTCGCTCAGCGGCGAGTGCACAGTGTAGATAACAAAATTGAACTTGAAATCTCCCTAGGATTAATATCTAAGTAGCACGAACATACCATCAGTGCTACATTTAAATAACTGTCCATTTAAGTTGTAAAGAGGTGAGCTGGGGTTTAACGCCGCTTTCGATTTCACGTATATCACGACTGCTAGTGTTACATGTATATGTAGCAGGGAGAAAGCCCGCAACGCCGCGTGGCTATGCATTGCGGTGAAACCTGTGATCACCGGCTGGATCTAGCGAACCAGGGGTGATAGTACGCTGAAATTCGGTGTAGCATTGCACCCAAACCTTACTGCGTGTAGAACAGTTCTCTACTGCAGACAGAGTTGCCCTGCCCCTGACGGGATTCGAACCCCGGACCTCTTGATCTTGAGATAACCACTGCGCTATCCCGAGAGAGTCTTTCCTTGGATTTAATTAACTGAGTATGACTGTCGCTGCAAGATCACTCCTGGGTCGTGTTTTTCGGATAATAAAATTTAATGTTATCTGTGATCAATGAGTTTTTATATACTGATACGGTATGTGGGTAGCAATACCGTATTGCAAGATCAATACAGTACTCGTACAAGCTTGTGAAAGACCGATGACATTTTTTACAAAATCAATGAGGTACATGTACGACACCATCGGTCACAAGTCGCTGTTTTACATACAAATATACATGTATATATATATATATATATATATATATATATATATATATATATATATATATATATATATATATCAATTATTGCAACAATATCGGCAAAAAAGAACACTTTTCACAGAGCATCTTTACTGCAACTCTAATGTCCCTTCTTGTTCTATTGCAGTTACATCTTCACAACAGACCATTTCATCCTGTTGTCAGCACTTATGTTACAATGAAATTATTTATATGATCATTACTACTATTAGTTGTACTGTTTCAGTTGTTATAGCTTCCCACATTAGCATGTGGGATTTTCACGATGATACATAGGTCTTTATTTCCACCAAAAGTATAACTAAAATGTTGCAAATCACAAATCATGATTCACGGTTAACCGCGATAAGAATGCAGTCGGACCGCGAGTTTAAGGTTTGTAAAGGACAGTGGCCACGAGTAACACGTGCTGCAAATTCTACACGTGCACTGTGAAATGTACAAGCTGCCTCCAGTAACACTTTTGACCTCGCGATATCTCCTGTTACATCGAGTTGGACAGATATAGCGAAGCATTCATATAATCATCACGGATCTGACAGCACATATATTGCACTAAGCCGAACACGTTAAAAGTTATTCAATTTGGTTTAATGAACTTGCATACGCATTTTACTTTTATGAAAATGTTTTTCTTGAATTTTTGATAATTTGAGTTTTGCATCTTTTTAGCAGATATCGTTGCTCTAACTATAGTTTGATAATATAATACGCCAACTCGCTTTGTCACATTTGTAATATGGCAACAATTGTTGGGACTCATTTTGCCAGAAATCAAGACAGTTAAGATATGCAAGTATGTCTGACGAGAAATGAACTCATCTTGTGATTGACTCAATCAAAGTAGTTAAAGACACACTTGCTCACAAATATTTCGTAAATATAAATAATGCACAGATAATGAATATCTCTCGATATCACTGAACATCCACACTCAGGTTATCTACCATATAACTTACTTGGAAAATACATGCCGGTAATAATTAATGCAATGTTGCATCAAATACGCATGAACTACGATATAGGAAGTATTAGCATGCTGCACACAACCTTGAACGGCAGCCGCTATGGTCACTGCAACAGCAATGCTCACACTGTGTATTAGATATCAACGAAGTTATCCCTTTAAAGGGGCAGTAGCACGTTTCTTGCCAATTTTATTTTTTCAAATTTCCCATTTAAAATGATAGTTTATGTCATTCATATTTACTTTAGAGGGTAAAACATCTTTTTACAGAAACCAATTATCCGTAATGGTAATAAAGATGTTGCGTATAAAGCAAAAATTGCATGGCGGTCATTTTATTGTGAACACAATTTATTACTTTGAATGACAAAAATGATTCTTATGGCTTGACGGAACCATGTACACTAATTGTTAGCACTTGAGAGAAGGGTGTTTTACTATTGGTGTCATTATTTTTCAAATACATTTCATAAACTTATTTCAGCGAAGAAACGTTCTACTGCCCCTTTAAAAGGATATTTCATTCATTGTGGTCAGTTAAGAGATTAAGATATATTCAAAGTTGCAAACATTCCTAGAACGGCCGTTTTCAACACGCATGTCCAATGGGACCCAGCTAAGACTGTTCAGAAAGTTTACTTTTTTCGGGAACATTATTTTTAAAAGCGACAAGGGCCATTAAACTTTATTTCAAATAATGAGGAAGGAACACATTTTATTTTGTCGTCAGAAATAATATTTGGAAGTGGTATTACTTCATAATTGGAAACATTCTCGTTTCGTAGGCCCTTACTTCTGATGGAGAAATGGATTATATGGTTTAGTAATAATGGCGAAGCTTATTTACGATAGTTTTTTCCAAAATGACATAAAAAAAACTATTACGGGCATGAGAAAAAATCCATCAGTTAGCCCAATGTTATCCCAATATCAATCCATCCAATCAACATAGCAAGCGACGGAGGAAATTTTCCATGCGCAACTCGGACATGATGAGTAGTCCGCTACATGTCACACACACGTGCGTTAAAGGGACAGTAGCACGTTTTTTTAAAAAAAAATATTTTTTCGAATTTCCCATTTATAATGAAAGTTAATGTTATTTATTTTTACTTTAGAGTGTAAAACATCTTATTACAAGTGCCAATTATACGTAGTGGTAATAACGGTGTTGTATATAAAGCAAAAATTGCATGGCGGCCATTTTATTGTGAACATATTTTATTATTTCGAATGACAAAAACGATTCCCATGGCTTTGCGGAACCATGTACAATAATTTTTTAACTTGATTTTCCGAAGATAGAAGCGTGTTTTACTATTGGTGACATGATTTTTCAAATACATTTAATCGACTCTTTTGAGCGAAAAAACCGTGCTACTGCCCCTTTAACGTTCAACATCATGTATTCTCTTTTCTGACTTGACTTCTAATCTCTCGAATTGCAATAAGCTCATAATTAGTTTTGATTTCTCTATAATAGCCACTCAAATACATTAAACCAAGTGTACATGTAAAAGAAATTAAAATGTGTCGAACTCCTGAATATTTCATTATCATTGATGAGTGAATCAATTTTATAGAGAGAGACGCTTACATTTTTCACAGATAAGATAGGTAGATTGTGTATTTTGAGTGTCACGGTAATCTTAAAGCATTTCCTAGAAATTCACACACACGAGGATATCTTGAGTTCCAGGAAAAAGATTAGATATCATTGTTTGTGTGTCACTTTCTTCCAAGTCAAATCGAATTGACTTTCAATGTCCCATGATAACGAACAACACGATTGGACAATGATCGGGTCACAACAGGGCTGGCAGATAACTTGTTAACAGCTTGACAATAGATAAGTAAAAATAAAAATATTGCCAAAGAACATCAAAATATTTCATTTAATATAGAGTTATTTGTTAACAAACTGTTAATTTTTTAAGTAATCCCCGCCAACTTTGTCTGCTGTAGAGAACAGTTGTGCACGAAATAAAGTATGGCTGCAATCCTGCACTCAATTTCAGCGCAGTAGCACACGTGGTTCGCTAGTTCCAGCCGTTGTTCGCATGTTTCACCGCAATGCACAGTCCCACTGGTGTTGCGGACTTTCTGCCTGCAAATTACAAACAGCCGTATTATTATTTAGATATTCAGCAGCGTTAAAGGGGCAGTAGCACGTTATTTCGCTCAAATAAGTCAATGAAATGTAATTGAAAAATAATTTCACCAATCGTAAAACACCCTTCTCTCTTCGGAAAATCAAGTTAAAAGTGAGTCTTCATGGCTCAGTAAAGCCATGGGGATCGTTTTTGTCATTCAAAATAATAAAATGTGATCACAATAAAATAGCCGCCATGCATTTTTTGCTTTAAACGCAACACTGTTACTGTCACTACAGATAATTGGTTTGTGTAATAAGATGTTTTACACTCTAAAGTAAATATAAATGACATAAACTATCATTATTAATGGGAAATTTAAAAAAATAAAATTGGCAAAAAACGTTCTACTGCCACTTTAAACTGTACTTATTTCACCTCACTTAGTAAACCAAGAGATATATTGTGAGTTAAGTACTTTGAGCAGCGACCAACATGTTATCGAGACAGAGTGTACCTTGAACTAAGGCTAGTTTGTAGACTATACATGTCCTTTTTTGGACGTACTTGCATACTATCATCACATACTTGAAGTTTGGAATGTTAGTCATCAGGTGTTAGTTTTATATAAGAGATATGAAATGTGATAACTGTATCCTTTCGACCTTAGCTGTATTTTAAACATTTCATTAAACCCAATATTTTAAATAAAATGATAAATAGGACAAGTTTTATGAGTCTCATAACATTGATACTTGATACATGTATATTTTGTCTAAAAGTTAAAGGGGCTGTAGCACGTTTTTGCCAAATTTATTTTTTCTCTGTAAACGTCATTGTAATTATTTCCGGTTATATTGTGAAGGGTGCATTTGGGGGACACTACAGTGAATGTATAGTATTGACT
The DNA here is from genome assembly GCA_936450465.1 of Gibbula magus. NCBI lineage: Eukaryota > Metazoa > Mollusca > Gastropoda > Trochida > Trochidae > Gibbula > Gibbula magus. The sequence goes on from OW388302.1 coordinate 35,381,703, forward strand.
TAGCAGGTGTACATTGAAAGTGATATTTGTTCTTCAAGAAAATGTTTTTTTCGGGATCATAATAATAATCAGGATACTTAAAGGAGCAGTAGCACGTTTTTTTGCAAATTTTATTTTTTCAAATTTCCAGTTTATAATGATAGTTTATGTCATTTATATTTACTTTAGAGGGTAAAGCATCTTATTACACAAACCAATAATCCGCAGTGGTAATAACGAGGTTGCGTATAAAGGAAACATTGCATGGCGGCCATTTTATTGTGAACATAATCTATTATTTCGAATTACAAAAACGATTCTCACGGGTTTACACAACCACGTTAACTCATTTTTCCGAACAGAGTAGGCTGTTTCACTATTGGGGACATTATTTTTCCAATAACATAACTTTTGACATTTTGATCTTTAATATTTTCTGAAACCATATTGGCATTATCTTTGATTTAATATGATCAATATGTAATAGTTAACGACTGAGACCGCGGTTTTCAAGTTAGATGAACCCTCGCGCACGTGAATCATGAACGCCGAGGCCGTCAGGCCGAGGTGCTCATGTTTCACGTGCGCGAGGGTTCATCTAACATGAACCCGAGGTCGAGGTCGGTAACTATTTTACACACTGGCTCAACACTATATCAAAACACATACAGAATGAAAACACTTTTGGTGTAACTTCTAGGGACTTTATGTTAAACATATTGGGGTAAAAACGACGGTTGTCCTTGTCAGAAAAAAACGGTGTCTATATCATTCAGCTTGCACAGGCCTGAGCGAGTGATGCACGTGAAACACGCCGCTGAACTGTACAAACCAATGCAATTGACTGCACAGTCAATGTGAATATCGCCGGTTGATACAAAATACAATACACACATTCATTTAATACTAAACATTTTGCACACCAGTTGAAGATTAAAAGATATAGCTTGTCAACAAATTTATGACAGTTTAATCCAAACAAATCAAAGAACACTATGTATTTGGTGATGAAAAAGTCGCGATTGAAATTCGACCAACCTGCAATAAACCTCGATCAAGGCATCTTCCTGCCATGTGCTTGGGATTCACTCATCTAGAACTTCTATCTCTGGTCGGAGGAAATATCCGAGGAGCACCAAACCAAATCCAAGTATCCCTACCTTCCATCCACTCCTGTTGGAGCAAATTATCCGAGGAGTCCCCACCAATCAACGCCTATCAGCTCCAATCACCATGCAACAACTTCAAAGCCACCAACATCAACAATTGGCCTCTCTTCCAATCAACTGTAATATAATTGTTTGTTTTACAATTTCAATAAAGCCAATTGGAATTACTCGTTTCATCATGTGTGTTTATTTACATCTTCAATAAAGCCTACAGGCCATTGTTTATCTACTTACTCCCCCTCTTGTTTGTATTGCAAATCCTTATAGTATACCATTCTCATGCTTTACCCCTCATGTTTGTATTACAAATCCTCATTGTATACCATTTTCATGCATGTTAATCTCCCTGATTGAGTTTCCTCACCATTGTTTTGTTTGCTATATAAATGTACCATATTTTGTTATTTCCTCGTGAGCAAATAGGCAAACCTTTCTCCAACTCTATACCTCCCTAATAAGGTCCAAATTGGACTACGGCGCTCCTATATATAACTCCCGAAAACCTACTCAACTCCCTTAATTCTATCCAATACCAGGCATTAAATGTAGCCACCCGAAATCAAAAGGGCACCTCACTCGAAGCACTCCAAGCCCTAACCGGTGAAATTCCCCTCGAAACGAGACGGGACCAACTCACCTTAAACTTCTGGGCTGGAACCTCCCATAAGGGATATGCTTAGCAGCATACCCTCGAAATTCTTTAAAGCTTTATTCAATAAATACCCACTCCGAGCACCTATCTCTCATCGCGTAAATTCTCTTATATCCCAAGCTGAGATGGGCCATATTAAACTCCCCAAAAAATATACGGTGCTTCACCCTATCCCCCCACTTCCGGCTCCCAAAATAAATATCCATCTCAGCAAAATAAAACCTAAACAAAACTCTAAACTCGCGCAAACAACCGCACTTCACTACATACAGGAACACTGATCCGACTGGTGTCACATTTACACAGACGGGTCCAAGGACCCGGAAGAACGCACAACAGGTGTAGGCATACATTTTCAACATTCACAACCTTCATCATACTCCAATAGGCTTCCCAACGACCAATCGGTCTACACTGCTGAGCTTAAGGCCATCGCAATTGCCTTATGCCATCAAAATTAAAAAATTAAAAAAACAAGGACAAAATTCGGATCCTTTCGGACTCACTCAGTGCTTTAGAAGCACTCAAAAAAATCTACCAAAAACCGTCCTGGTTTAATTTCCAAAATTCATCATACCATCCAGGCTCTTGACAATCAGAGCAAGGCAGTAAAACTCCTATGCGTACCAGCCCATGTCGGCATATTTGGCAACGAAAAAGCCGACAAAGCAGCAAAGGAGGGCCTTAAACTTCCAAATTCACTTCCTTTTTACCATTCGCAACAAGAGGCAAAAAGCCTTTCATAATCTTATGAAAAGCAGGCATGGCATAAGCAATATTCAAACTCCACAAATGCCCACAGTATGCGGCCTTCCGCCAAATACTCAACCTAACTCTTAGGGCCAACAACATCCCACCACAAAACATTAATCTAATATTAAATCAAAAAAATAACTAAAATACCTTCCAAGCATTAGGCACTTATCTCAAAGATTCGGACCTCCTGGCCCGAATCTAAAGACATAAACAAACTCTATTCCAAACCTAACAACTCATACCTCCTCCCCCTCCTTCCCCCCTCCCCATCCCCGGCTTAACCCAAACTAGGCTATTCCAAATTTCAAAATTTCAAAATTTTCCTCGAAAAATCCTTCTCGACCGTGGCATCAAAATTATCCAATTTCGGAAACCTTTCGGAACTTTATTAAAGGCCCGAGTGGGAAATCAGCTCGGCTGGAAACCGCTCGTAATATCTCCAAGAGAAGAAGAAGATGTTATTTCCTTACATTCCACCTGATGAAGGAGTGAGTATTTACTCCGAAACGTTGTGTATTTTCACATTAAAGAAGTTGTTATCCAGAAAATCTTCCTGTTCCAACTAAAGTTAGTATGAACAATGAGCACCCAAATAACACAAAGGAGCCAGTGTGTAAATACTGTGATACTTGACATTTGTATGCCTTTCACGTACTTGATGTTTAAAGGGGCAGTAGCACGTTTTTTCGCTCAAATGAGATGATGATATGTATTTGAAAAATTATGTCACCAATGGTAAAACACCCTCCTTTCTTCGGAAAATCAAGATACAAAAGTCATGTACAATGTACATGGTTCCGTATAGCCATGGGAGTCGTTTTTTGTCATTCAAAATAATAAAATGTGTTCACAATAAAATGGCCGCCATGCAATTTTGGCTTTATACGCAACTCCGATATTATCACTACGGATAATTGGTTTGTATAATACGATTTTTTACCCCCTTAAGTAAATATAAATGACACGAACTATCATTATAAATTGGAAATTGGAAAAAATAAAATTTGCAAAAAACTTGCTACTGCCCCTTTAACGCCGCTTTCAGTGTTATTTTACTTATATCGCGCAAGCTAGTATTATTGATCAAAAGCCGAATGCTTTAAATTGTTGTATTGCATTTTATTAACATTGGAAAAGTCATTACGCTTATAAGCATGAAGAACGTTTGCGAAACTCGTGCAAATGGTCCATGTTCCCGCTCAGACGCTCACATTATTTCCGCTTGATTGTTAAACATCGCATGCCAAACTATCCTATACCATCGCTAGTTATGATTTAAATGCATGCTGCAGATAAAGCGGTAACTGTTAAGTCGATGTTAACCGTTTATTGTTACTAGTACTTCCCGTAAGTCTGCCTGTACATCGCCGCTAATGGCTGCGAAACTGCGGCGTTAAACAATAACTCACTCAGTAACTCTGACTGTACATAGCGAAATGCCACTAAGTTAAGCGTCTCCCCGCTGACCCTTCTGACTAACACTTTATCTTTATCGGAACTAAACTACCGGGCAAAAGAAAGTTTTCACCTAAGTTTATTTCGATTAATTCAATATTTAAAAGAAATCAGATGTATTTGACTATGACACGATAGAATAATACTTATCTGCAGTAGTTTAAATGACTTTGTTGCTGACTGAGGTTAAATTTTAGTTCAAATATCTTTTTGTAATGAAGACAGGGTTAAGAATGAAATTTTCACCAACATGACCCCTGCCCTGTTTAAAATGTTTTAAATGTGTGCAGAATCAGGCACATTTATTTATTTTCACATAGGATATGTCTTATATGTCGATGAACAGTTGTGTATCATCAACAATAATTTAAAAACAAAATTAAACTTAAAATTTCATTTTTAAAACAATAATTAAAAAACATGTAGAAGTATTCTTTGACTGCTAACTAAACACCTGTACTTATCAGTTTTGGATTATGACATCGAAAACTTGAGATATTTGCAATTGAAAATCATACATATGATAAAATCAACAGAGGTGAGTACTTTCTTTTGCCCGGTAGTTTACTTCAATATACCAAGCCATCGTTGTTGTCATGTTGATTGTTTAACTCGATGTGAATATTTGGACTGTCGGTCAGGTACACGGAGAACATTGAACAGGTCCTTGTTACTTAATATAGTTAATAAGATCAATCTACATTTTAGGGGTTGAGATTGCGTTGGAGTATAAATTACTCGGACACTTTGTCTGCCGTGGAGAACTGTTCCACGCAGTAAGGTTTGGGTGTAATGCTACACTGAATTTCAGTGCAGTACCACCTATGGTTCGCTAGTTCCAGCCGGTGCTCTCAGGTTTCATCACAATGCATAGTCACCATGGCATTGCTGGCTTTAACCCTGCAATAATACTAGCAGCCGTGATGTAAATGAACTACTCTTGAAAGCGGCGTTATACCCCAACTCACCTCACCTCGCCTACATGTTAGATTACCTCCATCATTCAATTAAACACGTGAACGAACATCACATTGTGACCTACATCAGACACGTGAACCATGAACATGGACGTTAATAAATAAAACCAAAATAATGTTATTTAAATTATTTAAAAAAATGATTCATACAATGTATGGTCATGAGAGCATTGCAATCTTAGCAACGTGAAGTATTGAAGTAATATCACAAAACATAGACGTAATAATTAAAACCAAAATAATGTTATTTAAATTATTTAAAAAATGATTCATATGGTCATGAGAGCATTGCAATCTTAGCAACGTGAAGTATTGAAGTAATGTCACAAAACATAGACGTTAATAATTAAAACCAAAAAAATGTTATTTAAATTATTTAAAAAATGATTCATATGGTCGTGAGAGCACTGTAATCTTAGCAACGTGCAGTAATGTCACAAAACATCTTGATACAGGATGTAAAACTGTACAGATCAAATCCCACTGGGTGGCTGTCGGCGTTATCACCAGGTAAGATAACAGGACCAACGTTCATGTTCAATCTGTAGACCATTATACATTGTTGAAAACGCCCAGATCAAACCGATAGTGAAGATAACACAGTTACTAAATAACAGTGAATAAGACTCGATGCCACGATGAGACATTCAGATAAAATATTTTCATGTGTAGTTGTGTAATACAAAATCGATGCACGTTTAAGTACATAAAAGCACATTTGAGCACATGCCTTTTGTCATAGTAAACAGTTGACAAATGATATCAATCACCCCGTCACGAATTCTCATTTTGCGGGGATACAGTAATATGTAATCCTTATTTGCACGTATGTTTGGATATCTGTACGATTATCTTAAGACCGATTGATTGACTATTTTTTCATATTTTGCAGATGGTTCATAATAAGAGACATATCCCAAAAGAACTTGACCTAAATAGACGATAATAACGATCCCAGGACAGCTTGTCTGCAGTTCATTTTCCAGATCATTTAAATCTGATACTTAAACAATTTAGACGTATCAAAACCCATCATTCCACACGCCGTCTTGATTCAATCTTTCTACAATCAACCTATTCACAGAGGTGTATGCATGCATATAATTAATGCATGGTTATACACATAAATGCATGGTTATACACATAAATGCATGGTTATACATATTGTCAAACCAGCCCCAAAAATATGTTTGTTTTACAAAGCTACCAAATAAGTTGACAGGAATCCTCTTAACACATATCTGGTGACACATCAGAGTCGTAAGAATCGAAGATTTTTAATTTTACAGTAGTTTTTAAGTTTGTGGTGTTTTTCATTCACTTTGAACATCGAAAATTTTATTTGGTATTGAAAGGGGCAGTAGCACGTTTTTTTGCAAAATTATTTTTTCAAATTTTCCATTTATAATGAGAGTTTATGTCATTTATATTAACTTTAGAGGGTATAACATCTTATTACACAAACCAATTATCTGTAGTGGTAAAAACTGTTGCGTATAAAGCAAACATTGCATGGCGGCCATTTTATTGTGGACACAACTTATTATTTTGTATTACACAAACGATTCCCATGGCTTTACCGAAACATGTACACTCACTTTAAACTTTATTTCCCGAAGAGAGAAGGATGTTTTACTATTGGTTAAGTTATTTTTCAAATACATTACATCAACATACATACATCAACTTATTTGAACGAAACTACGTGCTACTACCCCTTTAAAGATACTTAGTCCAAGAAATCTTGAAATCGTTTAAAGATGATTTTATGTGTCTACCAGTGGTCAGGAAATAGCTTTGCTATTTACAATTACTTATGGTTTACAAAGTTGAGAGTTATTGGTCAAGGTTTCTTGAGATAATCTGAGATCTACCGACAGGTCCAGATATTTGTATTTTTAATTAGTTGAAAATATGTTATGGTCAGCTTCTTGCTAATTGTGAATAAATTCAGACTTTGCAATTTAAGCGGTATGCTCTCTGCTGATTGGATTAAACAAGGTCATGTGACCGGTATACATTCTCATAAACACAAGACAGACAGTTAAAAAAGGATAACCTTCATAACCTGACGTAAAAATAACCTGCGGTACTACTTTATCACTGTATCATTGCGCAAGTATGACAGTGCTATCACATGATCTTTTCTTGATTTAAAAAAAAAATCCTAACAACGTGAATTCTAATTGTAGTTTGGTTGAAAATTAGATTAAACAGCATGTTAGAGCCAAATATTAGATACTTTAATCATATTTCCTGTGAACTATGTTTTGCGTGTGTCGACACATAAGTGATGCGGTATTAATGTGGGCGGAGCTTAGGCCTCATCTAAGACAATACTAAACATTTGTTTTATTATGCACTGTACATTTTTGGCAGAGATTTCTTTTATATTCAAAAGATTATTTACGTATTAGAAATCGCTTAAATTGAAAAGTTTGAATTAAAAGAAAGTTCAAGTTAAACTTGTACCTTTCAAACCGTTTATAAGCCAGTGATCAAAGACATTATGGAATATATTTCTTAAATATAAGACAGCAAATGTATCTTTCTCTGTAAACGTCATTGTAATTATTTCCAGTTATATTGTGAAGGGTGCATTTGGGGATACTACAGTGAATGTATAGTATTGACTAAGCAAGTGTACATTGAAAGTGATATGTGTTCTTCAAGGAACTGTTTTTTTCGGGATCATAATAATAATGAGGATACTTAAAGGATCAGCAGCACGTTTTTTTTGCAAATTTTATTTTTTCAAATTTCCCTTTTATAATGATTGTTTATGCCATTTATATTTACTTTAGAGAGTAAAACATCTTATTTCACAAACCATTTATCCGTAGTGGTAATAACGGTGTTTCGTTTAAAGCAAAAATTGCATGGCGGCCATTTTATTGTTAACACTTTTATTATTCGAATGACCAAAACGAATCCCATGGCTTTACGGAAACATGTTAACACATTTTTAAACTTGATTTTCCGAAGAGAGAAGGGTGTTTTACTGTTGGTGACATTATTTTTCAAATACATTTCATCAACTATTTCAGCGAAAAAACGTGCTTCTCCCCTTTAAACCGCGCTGAAATCTCCCCTTTAAACCGGGCTGAAATCCACGCCATGAAGAGGCATGCTAAAAGCGCACACATCATTACCCTGGTGTAAGGACCAACTTCGATCCACTTTCATTCTCAACTCACTGGGAGTATGCAACCTAGCTGCCAATTAGGGCGCTTTTAAAGGTTATCTCTCACATTGCCCTCAAAGTCCATACCCAACCATCATTGCTTCTTAGTCCCTGGTCCTTGTCACGTATACACGCACGCACACACGTGTCTAATTAACTTGTGGGTGCATGTGGTAATCGTGAATAAACGGGTATACTAGCAATCGATTTATCAAATCTAAGCAAAGCAGACCACCTGCGTCTGAGAGGAACCAGAGATAGCTGATAGAATCTCGTGAATCTTCGTGTGAGAGCTTTTGGGGTTGTTATTGTCACGTGGTGACTAGCCACAACATGTGTCACTTTTCACCCAGCACTAAAGATGGGTACCTTGTTTATTATTTCATTGTTGCATGCATACTGTTCTTCTAAAATGCTTTCTTGTTCTTCATAAGGAATGTAACCTCCAAATGAAATCATATAGGGTAAACATATTCCATACGATGACTTGTGTCAAAATATTACTGTGTCGTGGTGACATGACGTCACGAATTATGACGTCACATTTTCTGAGACAACAAAGTGCAACGAAGATAGTTGAAAGTAGATACTATGCTCTATTGAAAGACTTAAGTAATAATCACATTCAGTGAAATCATCAGTGTTATGTTTTAGTACATATATAAACTGCAAGGCAAGAAAAGTACAAACCTCAATTGGTTTTGATTTATTCAATATTTAAAAAAAAGAAAGATCTATTTGATTATGGAACGATACAACAGCACCTATCTGCAGTTGTTTGACCGAATTAATCGGTGATTGGCTTTTTTTAGTTAAAATATATATGTTTTAGGCAGACAGGGGTAAGAAATGGAATTTACACCAACATGACCCCTACCATGTTAAAACTGTTAAAATGTATACAGAATAAGGCACATGTATTGATTTTCACATACAATTTGTCTTATATATGTCGATAAATAGTTTTGGAGAATTTAAAACGTTTTTCATTATACACGACGTAGAGGTAATATTTGACTGAGGACTATAGACCTACAATTTTCAATTTTAGAGGACGACATCGAAAACTCAATATATTTGTAATTGAAAATCAAACATATGATAAAACCAACTAAGTTGTATACTTTCTTTTGTCTGGTAGTTTATATACCATTTTCGTACCTACATGTATATATCGTTATGTAGACATGAGGATATCATGTCTACATTTTAATATGACATAAACAGACCATGAGTTGATAACAGGTTGTTGAAAATCACATTTGATTCGTTATATGATGTCAAACAGTGAATCAAGCGAGCTCAATGGTGTTATCCTTCACTTACAAGGTGCGTATCAGAATGATAACTGATAACTGATCGGGTATCGTTATCTAAGCAGACAACCATTGGTTGTTATCCGTCGACGCCCATCATACACGAAATCCTGGTGCAACTATTTTACTGTGATGCGTACCGAAGACCACATGCGGTGATTAAGTTCAAATAATTTCACTTGACATATACATACCCAAAAGCCAAGTAGAAGACAATTACTTGTTTACATTTAAAATCGCTTTTTACAATGTGCAAAAACATAAATTACACGTCCCATATATATGCAAAGTAGTTATATGGCCTATCAAACATTACCAACCCACATTTATTGTTTTTGTTATACATGTAGGTTCAATTGTAAGTTTCAAAAATTACGTTTTACCAATTGACGATCGCGATTGATAAATCGCGACTTATCACGATTATATTGTCACTATACTGCCTGAGCTAGAATTAAATTGATCAAGATTATCTTCTGCAAAGGTTAATATTTCTCGATAAAATAACGCCATGTATTACGTTTGATACAATTTGTCTCCAAAAACATCTAAACAATAACGACGAAATAGCCCTTTAACTTTGATGATATTTCTTCTGACATTACAGCTTAAAGGCGCTGTAGCACGTTGTTCTTACAGAATTAAAATGATCTAAAGAAATGTTTAAGAATGGCTGAATAATACCCCCTCTCCCTCCTCCGATCCATAGAAAGATACATAATAAATTCAGAGTAGAGGTGATGGAATGGTCAACCATATTGATGTCTGAACTCTCAAATCTACAAATCTACCTCTCATCCTGAAGAGCTCCACAATAAAGGTTTTTTAACACGTCGCACCATATTCTTTCAAAAGCGGATGTTTTATGGATGCGGCCTGTCGAGTCTTGTAATGAAATGTTTTCCCCTCTAACGTAACACTATATTGTATTAAACGTTAATGAATATGATTTAACTGAGTCTCAGTCCTGATCCCTAGATCTGCCTGTAAAGGTTTAGTCCTACAGCTCTTTTGCCATTTAACGTTTCCATGGAGACAGACTTCAACAGTGAATCTATGAAGAAGCCATTTAGTCATGAGCATTTATCCCGAACTATACATACCAGCTTTACCACACTTAGTTAACATGATCCAATGATGTGTCTTTAGAGGTTCACGATCTTTAATGTGTGCAGTGTCCATGGAAAAATAACGTAAAACACTGACTTTATGAGAACATGTAAATCGTGGCGCTTCGTCCTGCGCATAGCTCTGATGACAGCTACCAGTTCAGCAGCAATGAGTGTGGTTCGCCACATGGGTGACCCGATTCATGGTTTGGTTATCTGAAAGTTTGAAGAGAGATCCCCAGACTCGTTATGTCTTCTTGGGCTAAATCATCTATTCAAACTGTATCTATGTTCACCAAGCAGTATCATTGGGTACCTGGTAAACATCGTGTTGGCGGTGACGTTCAAACGCTTCTTTGGCTGCATAGGTTAGATCAGGGAAATAATGTAGAGGGCGCCTTGAAAAAACCTCCGGTGTGGATGTACGCTAAATGAATTACTATTATAATTATTAAAAAAAATAATTTCATCTTCTTCTCCAGAATCAAAAGCTATAGACATATTGTTTTACATACTCCTTGGCCAATAGGAGTTATAATGTTTTCATGTTTTCATGTTGCGCCTTGAGCAATCACGTGCTGATTGGATATTTGGCGCCTTACAAGAGGACTTATAATTAAATATTTGTTCCATCTTGACAAATGGGGTTTATAAGTTGACCGCAGAGGCCACACTATTGAGACATGTTTTCGTTTTAATTCAATGCCTAGATGACTGAAATATTGTGGACATTTTGGTTTGTTAACCCTCCGACAATTTCTTCAAAAAAAAAGGTTCAACTATGTGTAATACTTTATTCAAATCTATAGTATATTATTTAATACCCGGTGAGATACAGAGCCAGGACTTACAGCCTTCTGTAGTTTCTAATATTTGGTTTCCATCATGGATCGTATTATTCTTATTATACTTCATAAGCATAACAACACTTGCAACAAACGAGAATGCAATAGCCATATACACTTATTTTCAAACTAACGATAGCACAAATATGCCACTAAGAACTATCGGAGATCCAATAATTACGTTGTTTAATTCTTGTTTCTTTCACTGTAACGATAAACGATTTACATAACGTACAATTGCACCAAATGAAACATAACTTGATAATTTACAGACTGAAAGCTACTGAGTGAGTCATAGATAGGGTGTCTCGTTTTCAGGTCAAAATACTTCCGGATAAAGGTGAGCATGTGAGAAAGCCAGTGCTCCGTTCCATAACAGCGAGCGCTTATAACCGCTCATTGATTGCTCAATGTAGCGCTCAAGTAGCACTTATTCTCTCCTGAACACTGTGCAAAACCTCAAAGTTCGCTCGCTTTGCCACGTAACGCTACATTGAGCAATCGCGTTCAAGAGAGGTTTATTTAAAAGTAATCGCTAATTGAGAGATTACTTTCGAACCTCTCTTGAACACGGCCCAGGTATTCACACCAAAGTACACCAGGTAATCAATTGCATTATTCTAAGTCCTAAAACCTGTCATATCCTGTACAACGTAGAACGTAGAAGGTGATAACGTGTACATTGTACTGCAACATACACTGTCAGTCACGATAAGTATTCCTGCTAAAAGTATACCCTGTTACATTTCCTATCTATCATAAATCAAAATGTAAAGGATAAATTAAATGACTTTAGGATGTCATGGTACAATTTAAGACATTTATAGAGATCAATACCCGAGGAAGTGTGTCATATGAAATTTTACGAAACGAGTGTAAATTTTTGTATTGCCCGAGCATGAGCGAGGGTTATAGATATATTTGCGCGAGTTTTGTAAAGAACATATGACACACTTTCGAGTGTAACAATTTCTTGATTACCCATTTTATTCCATTTGAATCTCGTAAAATAACCCAGGAGAAAGCCCACTGATCTTGCAACAGCAAGCTACAGTGACGTCATGAACAATCGTTTTATGACGTAACAGACGAGAAGTCGCGGTGAAACAATGGTTATTTTCAACCATACGGGTAATAATAAGGAATAGGTACCGATTCACAGTGTATTAAATTAAGTTAAGTGGTTAGCGCGTTTTAAATAGGGTCAAGTGGTTCGAGGTTCGAATCCCGTGGGGAACTTCGGCATCTTTTTTCTGTATATGGTGACATGCAGTTTCCATTATTTTTGTGATTAGGAAACATTCAGCCACCAGGAAAGTACATTGCTTTCGTCGATATAACTAATTTGATTGATTATGCTTGGCAATTGGTAATTGCAATCAATACTCATGTTCGAATAATTTTATCCCTCTGCATGGCAACCTAACCGTGTGAATGTATTGTTCATCCTTTCAGTCCCTCAATTCATGTGTCAGTTCTCCAATATGAATAAGTGTTACTTCGCATATTGGCGACCAACGTGAGATTACTTTAAATGAAAATTATAGACTCGGGAGTGTGTTGTGTGTTTTACAATCCGTTGTTCATGTTCTTTTTGAATGTAGCTGGAACTCTGGTTATCAGAAAAGATCTCTGTAAAACTTTCACTAACATAACAACATGTTTTGCTTGGTTTTCCCCAACGAAATAAAGATCCAATCAACATTATCATAATTGTCTGTAAACACATTATTTTTAATCACATATTTTCTAAAAAAAAGAAGAGATCTATAAATATTATCTTTTGACCAAAGCTGCAGCTCTTAGTGGTCAAGGAATAAATCGATTCTACAAGTTCTGGTCATCTTGCCATCTAGTTGTTGCTGTTTGAATAATAGTCTTTTTAATTCACACTATCATTGATGAGACCGTCTAATGTATGAAAATGCAACAAATACAATTTAATCAAAATAAAATTATTTGTCGGTGCTATTGCAGGTTCTATGATCCAAAATATAAGACTGCTTCGGATCAAGAGATCCGGGGTTCGAATCCCGCAAATCCCGGCAACTGTGTCTGCTGTAGAGAACTGTTCTACATGCAGTAAGGTTTGGGTGCAATGTTACACAGTGTAACCACCCACTGCTCACGAATACCAGTGGATGTTCGCGGGTTTCACAGCAATGCATAGCTATGCCGTCGTTGCAGGTTTTATCCATGCAGTAATACTAGCCGCCGTGATATATGTGAAATACTCTTAAAGGTAGCGTTAAATTCCAAATATCTCATCTCTAAAAGGTAATCGCCGAACGGATGAAGTACCTGAGTGAAAAACCAGTACACAGTTCTAAAAGTCGTTATGAATTACCGGGAACTGCCTTCAAAAGTAGTATCCTTTACGAAGGACGAATCCCCTCAAATAGAATGCATGTAATGGTTTTTAAAAGGTGATAGGTATACCTTAATACACCTTTCCCTCAAGAATCATATCAAGGGTATGTCAATGTCAATTATCCTTTCGAGACATTTCCACCGTTTCTGGTTATTTATTAATGATTTTAGGTATATTTTTTTTACAAATTGTCTTCTCTTACTTTAATTACTTTAATAACGTTCTTTGTTCTTCTGCCCTTCCTCTCGGCTGCCTTGGTGTCACTTTGTCGTCTGGCTGGATATAAGCATTTCACATCTCACATTTCACATCATATTGATATCATGGATTCTGGTAGACGAAAGCATACAGTTATATTATCATATAATTATCATATTTAATACTTTTCTAGGTAATAAATCTATCCCTTACAGGAAAAACATAAAACACAACGTTTATTTAGAAAACTGGTTTTAGAGCAAAATATGTTTTGATTTTGATTCCACCACTTTTTGTCCTGTGTATCGTAGCCCGGTATTCTGGGTGATGACGCAACCGCATTTGCACGACAACACATTACGATATAATCTGCAAACGTACATTCATGAAAATCCGATTCGGAACTTACGTCAGATAAATAACGGGACTAGTTTAGCAGCGAACTGGGATCAGCAGCCCTGGGCATGATGAGATTATAAATAACAAGAAATTGAGCGTTTAAAGTGAATAGGAACCCCAAGAGTAAATTAAAACGAGAGAATGAGTCGCGTTTGTAAAACGTTCAAATAACGCTCTGAGAAAACGTTTTGCTTTGAAACTTTCTGGAAACGTTTTTTTCAAGTAAACATTCTTTACCTCGACCATCTACTTTTGTAAACCCCTGGTGGAAAATATTTCTGTAATGGTCATACACTTCTATTGTAATGTGTTTGATTATCCTTAGAAAAATACAGGTATATTAATATAGATCCTAGTTGTTAACACACAATAAAATTGTCAGAAACCTGTGTGCACATTTCACTTGATGAACTAAACTGAGGTGCAAAAGAAAGTATATCACTCAGTTGTATTTATCATATGTTTAATTTTCAAAGTCACATATCTCGAGTTTTCGACGTCGTATTCAAAACCTTACTAGTTTGGCAAATTAGTCCAAACACACTAAATCAGTCAGAGAATACCTCTACGCGTTTTTTAATAAAAATTAAAATAAAAAAAAATAAAAAAAATTGAAATTCCCCAAAATTAATTTTGACAAAACACAACTGTTCATCGACATAAAGGACATACTCTGTGTGAAAATAAATAAATGTGCCTCGTCCTGCACACATTTACATCATTTTGAACATGGTAGGGGTCATGTTGATGTAAATGTCATTTCTTACCCCCGTCTACTTAAAATAATGATATTTAAGTTAAAAAATAAAACAGTAACTAATTAACTCATTCAAACTACTGTCGAAAGGTGTTATTGTATCGTGCTATAATCAAATGCATCTAATTTCTTTAAACTATTGAATTAATGGAAAACAACTGAGTGATATACTTTCTTTTGCACCTCAGTTTATATCCAATCATAAAATACGTCATTCTATGTTGTGGTATTTACACTTTAACCTCTTAACTTCTTATGTCATGGATTAAACATGTTAACGCTTGAGCCAGCAATTTGAGAGTAAACACATGATGTTTCTATGTGTATAGATTTATAATAATCATAGTCACCCTGTCGGGTGAGGATGATTTTTTGTTGAAATTTGATAACCTGACATCGTTCACATGTTTTAACGTAGTTGAGTAGTTGACCTAATTCTAAGAAAACTCAATATAACTTTGGTCATGTACATTTTCTCGATTCAACCAAGAAACTGGTAATAATAGTGCATATGTATAAACCGCACATATCCACGCTCGAACGCATGCTCAATACTCTTAAAATATTTAATCTTTACCATTGTACACTAATTCACGTATGTTTCAATGACGAAGAAATAAAAATGAACATATTTAACAACATATGCACAAACCACTACTATCTCAAGTGCATGATGACATTTATCTCCGAACATTTGGTTGGGTTGAAACAAAGGCCACGTGACTGTTTATCACGAATATTAAGCTGAGTTTTATCTAGAAGACAACAGATAACAGGAGGTAACAGAAGTGTTGGAAACAAATAAGGTTAGTGAATGTATTTTCTTATGTGATCTGCAATTAAGTTTATTAAATAAATATATAAGACAATAAATAGGACAAACAGAAAAATTAATAATCGCTAATTTAACTAATTTGTCATTCCTTTCAAAATAATATGTCTAAAAGATATCAAGTACATTTACATGCATTTCACACTTTATTGTTACTGACATCCCTGTTATTGATGGACACATTCTCATTGTGACGGTTTGTGCATCGAACCACGTTTTTGAGAGGACTTTGGAATTGGCTTTCCTTGTAGATGTTTGTATCGATGGTCACATTTATTTACTTATTTATTTATTTATTTATCATCACTTAAAGAGAATATCCTTTTTGATAATTAAATGTTCGAAAATAAAACATCTCCAGTATGTTATTGATGGATAAATGAATGAGTAAGGTGATTGACAAACAAGCACTTTCATAATTGGGAAACTGATAAAACACAGTGAATTGCATTGTTTTTTTTTTAACTTGGTTGATATTGGCGAAAATATGTTAACTAATAGCGCCGTGGTTTAGTTAATGTTAAATGTTGTATTTGGAGATCAATATAATCTCGAGCACTTGACAGCTGGATACCTTGGTCACGATTCATTACAAGTTTGTGTCGTCTCATGTCTACGGCTACGTGCAGTTTACACTGTGGATATACCACATGAATTAGGAGATGTGTATGAAAATCAGCGATGTAC
This sequence comes from Gibbula magus, assembly GCA_936450465.1. NCBI lineage: Eukaryota > Metazoa > Mollusca > Gastropoda > Trochida > Trochidae > Gibbula > Gibbula magus. The sequence continues at coordinate 35,398,389 of OW388302.1, forward strand.
AGCGGCGTCATTATAGCTCTAAATTTAATTTAAAGAACGTCATTCTGTTGACAACTTTTTGCAACTGGTGTCAAGATTCGGAGTAATTTATTTCTACAATAATTTCAAAGCTGTAATCGGTATAATTTCGTCGATTGGTTGTAAACAAACTTTTAGTTTTGAAGTTTATTCTGTATTCCCAAACTTTTCTGATGATGTACTATTTTAACCTTTAATTGAATATATTCAAAAAGGTTTCTATATATATCAATACGCGTAGTTAAGGAAAAAATCAACATTGAAATGCATGTTGTCAAGCTGTTTTGCGCAAAATGAACGAAGAAGGCTCGCAAAATACAATGTTTATTCCCAATGCAGGATATTGACCATCCCAAAACACACTCTCAAGATAACCTCCATTAAGCAAAGTTATGGTAGAATCCCTTTATTAATCCCACAGGACATCGTGATTTTGATTATAAGTTATACATGTATGGTCTGATAGAGGTTGTTTTGTTAACTTGCTGGAGAGTTGTAGGACGAATCATAATTGACTGTGACTCTCTCCAATATATTGATCACAACAACTACACTGCATATTGTCTTTGGTAACACGTCTGGCACAAACAAATGTGGTTCTTAATTCTCAATATTTTTCAGAAACAAGAGTAAACTAGACGTCTTCAATAATTCAAAACAATATCACGAGAAAAAAGCGTTGTTGTACTGTTCAGTGCATATTAGTTTACATTCTAGAATCGGACTCTACGTTCCGTTCTACTGACATACATGTAGGTTCAAGAAGTTTTGCTTAACGTCGAGTTAACAAAGACAATGTATCTAGATTTGGCATAAAATATACAGTAAAAAAATAAAAATCAACAGCAGAATCGCCACATGTCAATTTTATGTACTTATACATTGTTCAACATTGAGATGATAACAATTAGACGCTGTGACTATCTCAGGTTCACCCTGCGATGGGGAGAAGACCGAGGCGAGTATGATCATCGAGATTAGAACATACCGTAAATCCTTGAATAACGCCGACGCCGACGGAAACTCAACCAAAAACAATATGTCTCCCGACCCTTCGGGGGGAGACACAATAAAATATTTACAATAAAAGCAAGTTCGTTCATTTGATGGACACCAAGTTTAACGACCAGTTTCAACTTTCAACTCCACATCTAAACAGAGCGAGCGCTCTTCTCTGTGAACGAGACATATTAGAATTAACATAGATCTAACAACCAAATATTACCACCCTTACCACTAATACTACCAACTCTTAAAAGGTCCTGTTGCCACTTAGAACCAAAATCGTTAAAACAACCTCAGTAACTTTTGGAAATACAAAGGGAATATGATAAATAGAGGATATCTGTCTTTCCTTGACACATACCATGTTTATCTCATTGAGTGATGTAGAAAAGATATTTCACGAATGGCGTAGCTACGTAGCCTGCGCAGCCGGTTATTCAAAAGTCATTGATAATTGAGCTCAATTCATGTTTCTGGTACGTTGTGCATTTCCTCGTGTAACTGCGGACACTGGCCTCATTCTTATGCCCTGACATGTACGTAATGTGTCGCAGTTCGACATTTGCATCATTCAAAGCCTTGATGGCAGTTGCCCGAACACAATGAGGGGTGTAAGTGCGGTTCAAACAGGCTTCATTTGGAATAACTTGGATAATGCGTCGAAACTGGCGTTGAGACAGAGGTTTGCTAGAATATCAAAAAGGGTCGGAAACCACTGCATTGGACTTTCAGAATTTGGAGGCAATTTTTTCAGAAGACATTTCAAATTACTAACTTGACAAAACTGGCATACATGCGCTTGTCAGTCATGTTGCTCTCTCTGTCGTCAAGGCCACCTTGAGAATTTTTCTGAAGGGTTTCATGTCTGATCGACACATATTCATGACCCTCGTCATCATGTGCAAACACAAAGGACTTTGAATTTAATTGAGCATGGAATTCCAGGCCACACGAGACAAAATGTATAGCAAGATCAAACCGAGGTTTGTACTTAAAGAGCCATCAAGGATGTTAGTGTTTCAAATTTTTGGAAAATATACTTATAACGTCATTCGCCAGATACACCTTTTATCTACAACATGGCATATGTTAAATAATTTTCATATCACGACAATGTATTGCAATTTGGTTTCAAAGAGAAGTATCACTTCGACTAGCGCGCGCTACGGGTATATGACGTATATAAACAGAGTCCCCTTTTTTGCGTAATACGTACTACACAAACAGCAAGCGCTTCCGAAGCGTGAAGGCTCGTATCTAGCGCAAGTCGCCATAACAACCCGTGTGCTGCACGTGCTGCACGTGTCTATCTTGCAAAGTACCCTTGTCCCACATTACTGAATGTGACGATTGCTTTACAAACTATGTTTCTAAATGTCCTGAGAATATACAAATTATTTCCTGTTTAATGTTCTTTTTATTGAGATACGGCCACAACAAACGCACGTGTTACACGGAGGATCTTCGACAGTTTGAAATGCCCTCCGTGTAACACGTGCGTTTGTTGTGGCCGTAAATTGGACCAACGAGAGAAGAGGTCGCCTTCCGTGCGAAACTGTTGACCTAGATACGTCACTGCCGTCTTATCGAAACGCCGTAATTATTGCCTAGCGTAATTAAAGTGATGTAGCTCTAATTGAGGAGGTGACATAGAGGGAAGACCGATGTTGATGATAGATAATGCATTAGGGAACACGTGTTAAGCGAAACTTGCCGATGTCATTTAATGTTAACGTTTAAACAACATTTATATCGGAGTTCAAAATTCCGGTTGATAAGCCTTGTTATATATATAGTGTATTACCTATATCTACCTATATCTATATTTTCTCCCCAGCCTGTGTTCTCGGCTTAGAAAAATTAGGAAAAAATTAAGTATTTTTATTTCACGGAGATAGATTTTTGGAAAAAATTTGATATTTTCATCAACATCCGTGATGGCTCTTTAACACAAGATGGAGTTTCATGATTCAAATAGTCTCTAATTTTGAGAAGATCAGCCCGAGTTATAATCGGTTTGTGTTGCGTCGGTCTGGACTTCCCTGCCATGGCATTTGACTTCAGCTTGCCATTCAATAGATCGTTTGCACGCCTGAAAGTACGATCTTTTACAATGTCGATATGTCGACCTAGAATGCGAAGATGGTGATTGAGTCTTGAGCGAATATTCTTCATGGAATGTCTGTGATATTCTCCCTCCGAGTGTGAGGCTGGACGTGTCATAGAAGGATCGTAGTGATTCGGATAAATCCTCTGGAGTAACACGGATCCAATCAACCGCGAAGTTGAGAGTTTGCATGGACCAGTCTATAATAGAGATGAAAAAGGTGCGTGTAATTTTATGTTTGTTACAATGATTTTGTATAACTATATTTGAAGTTTTGAAAAAATAACCTATTGCATATTTTGCAGACGACATACTTTCATTATTGTACTGATAAATCATCAGGGTGTATTAAAGTAATAATAGGTAGAATTAGCAACATTGAATGGTACCAAAATGTTAGTTTAATGACAAAATGACGTACATACCGTTAAACATTTTGACAGCCCATTTCGTGTTTTTGATGGCAGCCTTGGTGTGTCGCTGTGCCTCAAGTTTCTCGAGTTTATCCTCTGATGCGATCATAAATCTTGAGTTTGTTTTTTCATTGATGATAGGCTGAGTTGATTGCTGTAAGTCGTTGGAATTTACGCCATCAGTCGAATTTCAGAACAATTCATCAAAATTGATTGTCGCCAATGTGTCGTCATCAACGTTCATTTGATCATCATTTTCCTCATTCATTTGTGACATTTTTCGGCTATGTTTGTCGTAGAGTTACTTTTACAAATCTCAATATGTTCCATGGAAGTATGGAGTTTATGCTGTTAGCACTAACTACACCAACACATGCAGATTCGTCAACAAAAGAGTTAGGGCTTATCACACGAAAGTTAGAGAATGCGTCGAACTGTTAATGTGGACATAAGCAATAATCAACCACCGATAGCCCCTTTAGTGACACATAGGTATAATCGTTAACTCCAGTCCTGCCATTTACCATACAGTAATTGGCACTGATGAGAAAGTCGATTGACACGTGACCTTGTGAGTTAATCACTTTATCTAAAACATTTCTGAGAACATCCACATCATCCACGAAGTCTGACAAATATCCACACCTACTGTTAAAATCCCCACAAATAAAAGAAATACCTGGTTGGTAATATTGATGAGTCTGCATTAGAAATGTGTCGAAGAATTCCGTCGCATGTCTATTCCTGTGAGTTTTCCGGTGGAAGATAACACACACCTGCTATAACATTGCAAGTAGTAACAAAGTTATGACAGTTAAACCCTCAGAATACCTTCGTGTGGATTGTCATAACTTTTAACATTAAAAACCTCTAATAAACACTTTTTAAAAAAATTAAAAATCCAACCCCACCTGAACGACATTTGGCGTTTGCATGAAGCTGAGTCCTAGTGTGTCCTATTGCACACGTAATTATCTAATATAAGTTTATTATCACCTGTAAGGTGAGGCGAGTTAGGGTTTCACGCAGCGTTCAAGAGTATTTCACTTATATTGCGGCTGCTAGTATTATTGCAGGGAGAAAGCCCGCAACACCATGTGGCTATGTTTTGCAGTGAAACCTGCGAGCAACGGCTGGAACTAAAATGGGTGGTACTGCACTGAAATTCAGTGTAGCATTGCACCCAAACCATACTGCGTGTAGAACTGTTCTCTACTGCAAACAGAGTTGCTGTCCCCCTGGCGGGATTCGAACCACGGACCTCTTGATCCGAAGCCGAACGCGCTAACCTATGCGCTATCGTCCCCAACCCAATTCATCGCGGCTGTCACTGCTCTTGCCGAATCCTCGATCCTGATTGGATGAACGCGGTTTGTAGCTGTCACGTGACCTGTATTTTTTTGTTTTTTTAAAAATGTTTTTATTCACTTCAGTTGGATACAATCAATGGTGGGTACAATTGAGATGGAAAACAAGAATTTATGACATAATAGACATAAACAGATGACAAAGTATATTTTACAATCAGCATTCAATCCTCGATCCTGATTGGATGAACGCGGTCTGTAGCTGTCACGCGACCTGTGTTTTTTTGTTTTTTTAAACATGTTTTTATTCACTTCAGTTGGATACAATCAATGGTGGGTACAATTGAGATGGAAAACAAGAATTTATGACATAATAGACATAAACAGATGACAAAGTATATTTTACAATCAGCATTCGGAATAGAGAAATGAAAAGATGTATCCCTCATAGGTGATCGGATACGAAAACATTAATTAAATCAAACGTTTAAAGGACATCTTTGAGACGCATCCATTTTCTATCGAAAGAATTCATGTTAACAATTTTTCGTGCAATATATTTCTCGATGTCAAAAACATCTTTTAAAATTTTTGTAAATATTGTAAAGTTTGGTTTCAAACGTTTGATATTCATAACAAATATATGACGTTTAGCTAACAATATTATGTGATTTAGCAAGTTGCTATTGGTTGCACAAAATAATATATCCAGTGTTGAAATGTCGAATGTTTGATTGAGTGATCTGTTAAAGAAGTTGGCGATTTCGTTCCAAAACATTCGAATGATGGGGCATTCCACATATACATGGTAAATATTCTCACTCGCTCCACATGATTCAGTGAGTGAGTGAGTGAGTTGGGGTTTAACGCCACTTTCAAGAGTATTTCACTTATATCGCGGCTGCTAGTATTATGGCAGGGAGAAAGCCCGCAACCCACATGATTCACATATATCGTTATCAACTAGTTTCATTTTTAGCACCTCCCGTTTCGTATAGATGGCTCTGTGGATAAACTTGTATTGGAATTCCAAAAGCTTAGTATCTTTGGTTGATTGTCTATATTTCAAAAAGGTTGAATTCCAATTGATTAAATCGTTTAATTCATTATGCCATTTGTTGCATACGTTTGGTAATGTACCTGCTGCTTCAGATATAAGATTGTCATAAAATAATCTTGATCGCTTTACAGGAGCAATAAGATCCTTCCAAGGATAATCAAATGGCATATCCCTTACGGTTGACAAGTCAAATGAGCAAATGACATCTTTCCATTTTCTTGGAATGCTAAGGATGACTCCATTAAGATCAAGCACTGTGCCTTTAACATCATATTTTGTTTTGATTTCTGCAAATGTTAAGAATTCGTGATCTTTGCAAATGTCTTTTACATGAACTATACCTTGTTTGAGCCAGTTATTGATGATCAGATTTGGATTGCAACTCTGGTGATTTAACCAGAGAGGTTGCATACGTATTTAATTAATATTATCATTGACTACATGACATTTGATATACCTATGCCAAGCATCGAGTGCATCTTTCCAAAAGGGATTTTGCGGTTTGTATTTTTTATTGATGTTCGCGCCTACCTGAAGAATATATCTAATGTGAAAACCGGCTAGGTTATAGTCGTTTGACATCGAAATGTATTTCTTCAAGCAAGAGATTTTCAATGCATCAATAAATGATTTGACATCAACCATCCTTAGACCACCTTCTTCATATTTTCGCATTAAGTTTATTCGTTTTATTTTGTCTCTCTTTCCGTCCCAGATAAAGTTGAAAAATAATCTGTTCAAGTTTGTTATAAAATCTGTAGTTGGATTTGGAAGAGAAGCAAGAATATGAACAATAGTAGATAAAGCCAATGTTTTGATAACAGTTATTTTTCCTATCATGGTTAAATGTCGTTTTTTCCAGTTCAAAAGAATTCTTTTTATGTTTTCAAGTCTTTTCTTTGTATTGATCACCCAAAGGTTTTCTAAATTTGCATTTAATTTTATTCCCAGAACTTCAAAGTTTTCCTTATGCCAGTCTAGTTTATAATCATGGGATAAAATTATATCACTGCCAGCCATTGCTCCAAGCCAAACTGCTTTGTTTTTGTCCACATTTATTTTTAGACCAGACATGTGATAAAATGTTATGAGTGTCTTCATGGCTTCATTAAGAGAGGTATCCGAACCATCTAAGAATAATTCCGTATCGTCGGCGTATTGACCAATGATATATTCCATTTCGTTGAGGAGAATGCCTTTTATATTTTCATTATTTTTTATCATATTATTCCAAGTATTTCAGCAACAAATAAGAATAAATACGGTGAAATAGGATCGCCCTGTCTACACCCTCGTTCATTTTCAAAAAATGTTGTTTTTTTTTTGTTTTTTTCTTTCCGTTTTTGCTTTACAGGCATACATCATACATCATACATCATACAAAATGTCAGCAATATACAGTACAGTTCATAAATGAAAAAACAGTGTACAATACGATACTCTTATATATCTAACTTAGCAACAGGTGTAAGGTGGACCAAAACTTAACAAAACTTTGCTCGGTTCCATTCGATAAGTGAAGGCATCTTGTGATATCATAGTATTTAGTGATTTCATTTTTGACAAAACTGATAATACATGTAGGTACATAATTTCCATGAGCACATTTGAATATGTGTTGTTTTATCAAGAGGATGATTACATTTATAGGATTATTATTATCATTTTTAAAAACAAACAAGACATTTTCAATAGACAAATTAATTGTTATTTGTACGGTATGGAGCCATTCTGCTACTTCATACCATATTCTTCTTACAATATCACATTTCCAAAAGAGATGTTCTACAGTTTCAATTTCCTTTTGACAAAAGGAGCAAAGAGGTGAATCAGTATATTTCATTCTATAAATGAGACATTTTGTTGGCAAAATGTTGTGAATAATCCTGTATTGTAACCACCTTAATTCAGTACTTTTAGTACATTTGTTTGGAATAACATTATAAATCATCCACTCCTTGTCGGTGAAGCATCTGTCTAAGATGCGTTCCCATTTGGAATAGCATGGTAGCCTGATAAAGGATGAGTTCAAAAGAGAATTATATATGTACTTATTTCCCGCCGGTGTGTTCAGTAGTTGATAATTTAGTGGATAGACAGGGTTTTGTAGCGGTTTTGTAAATTTATAAATATTATGCTTGTGTGCAAAATACTTTATTGCTGCCTTTATTCCTTCAAAAGTTAAGAAGTTTGTTCTAGTCTGGTATTTCTCCAGGAATTCTTCATATGTGAATAACCTACCCTCTTCATTTATAATGTCATTAACAAAAACTATACCAAATAAGAATAAATACGGTGAAATAGGATCGCCCTGTCTACACCCTCGTTCATTTTAAAAAAATGTTGATAGATGTCCATTTTGAACAATACATGAAGAAGAATTTGTTATAAGAATATTCACCCATTTTTGCATGTTATTGCCAAATCCAAATTTATCCAATACCATCATTACAAATTTTTTCGAGACTGTATCAAACGCTTTTTCAAAATCAATCAGAATTAGTAAACCTTTTTTGTTTTGTAGTTTAGTTTCGTACATGATGTCGTACAGAAGTCGAATGTTTTCTGTAATGCATCTGCCTGGGGTAAAACCCGTTTGATTTTCATGAATAAGAATATCTAGGGTCTTTTTCAGCCTGTTAGTAATACAGTAATCTTATAGAGAGCATTAAGGAGAGAAATGGGACGCCACTTTTTGAGAAAACGTCTATCTTTTCCTTGTTTGGGTATTCATGTGATCACACCTCTATTCATTGTTATTGTAAGGGCAGTTACCTTAAATGTTTCCTTTACATACCGATGAACCCATATTTTGAGATCTTTCCAAAAAAACTTTAAAAATTCTATAGGAAAACCGTCTAACCCTGGGCTTTTGTTATTTTTCATTGATTTCACAGCAAGCGCAATTTCATCAAGACTAATATCGCGTTCTAATTCATTTGACTGATCCTTGCTTAAAGAAGGAGTTTCAATATTTTGTAATATATCTTTACTTTCATCGTCCATTTCCTTATTTGATTTATAAAGGTGTTCGTAAAACATCTTCTGTTCTTTTATAATAATTATTGCAGTTCCCTCTGTTATTTCAGAACCATCATCCATTATGAGGGAATTAATGAGTTTATTTGTATAGTTTCTATTTTCTAAATGGCAAAAGTAATTTGTAGGCTTCTCACCCTCTTCGTACCATTGCATTCTATTGCGAATCTGTATTCCTTTTATTTCTTCTTCTTTAAGTTGTTCTAATTCAATTTTCTCTTTAGATGAATTTGAGAGAAGGGTTTCATCAACATTTTGGAAATCTTTTCTTATTTCATCTTCTAATTGACATATATTCTCTTCCAATTGTTTACATTTATCAATCCTTGACTTCTTAAGATACGACGAATATGAGATAGATTTACCCCTTACTTTCATTAAAAAAGTTTCCAAAAACAGCGTGTCATTAATTGTTAGGGGTAGATCTGCGTCTCCCATCTCATCTATTTCGTCAACAGTATACTTAGGGTGTGCGTATTCATGCTAAGTATCCTTTAGTAACTCAATAACTGATTCTATATATTCTTCGCGTCTTAATAACGATGTGTTAAACTTCCAATAACCACGTCCCTTTTCTGTACTTTTCTGTGTTGATAAAGATAGGGCTACTGCAGAATGATCACTTTTATAGCCAGGTAATATTTGTATATTTGTGCTTATGTTAAAAAGGTCTTCTGTTACTAGAAAGAAATCAAGTCTAGCTTGTTGTCGAGGGTTTCTTTTCCACCATGTATTTTTCCTATTATCAACATTTACCTCTCTCCATGCGTCTAATAAATTCAAAGTTTCTATGTTGTCCAAAACAATTTGACGGGCCTTAGGATTGTTAATTTTCTAGGTCTATCGAAGGATCTAAAACAAGATTCCAGTCTCCACAAATTGCAATTGAATCATTACCCATACCTATAACGTTACTAAATAAGTCTATGTAAAATGACGGGGAGTCCAAATTGGGTCCATATAGATTAGTAAGAGTAAGTCTGATACCGTCAATCGTTATATCCAAAATAATGTAATTTCCATTATCATCTTTAGCAATCTTATGTATTTCATATTCAAAAGTATTGGTTAATAACATGGCTACTCCTCTCGAGTTTGATTTAAAGGGTGCAATTACACAATCTAATCCCCATTCATTTTTCATTACATTCTCCTGTTCTGTCGAAATATGGATATCCTGAAGACATATGATAGAGAATTTCTTCTTCTTGTATATATTCATAACTTCTTTACGTGTTCTTTTGTCGGCTAAACCTCTGCAGTTGGCTGAGACAATGTTAATTTTTTTAAAGGACTCCATGACTAGTATTCACAAATAGTACCCTATACATAAGTTGTTTTCCAGAAGTGGTTATTGTATCCAAGTGAGTTTTTTTGTATTTTAAAAAGAAAGAAAAGATAAAAACAAAGAAATTTTCCTTGATGCCATGGGTAACGCTTAGGGGGATGGATAGAGACTTCGCATCCCCATGGATAAAATAAATAATAACTACCAAATACGTTGACTTGTTTGAATATCTCCTATATTAACATTAACGATTATACATAGAAGTATATTCCCTGTATCCAGGGTTTTATCTACATACGAACTATCGAACACAATTTGTAAACATATTCTCACTCTTTGTAAATATTTGGCAAAATCTATATACAACTTATAACATAACACACCTGTGCTCTTATAGTCGAAATTAACTCCTCAGTCACCAGAAACAGAAACATAAGAATGAACGATAAGCAAAGTTCTCATGATTGCCGAACCCTTTTGTCCATAACATCATGCTATATATACAATGAACCAACTTATCAACTAATTATTGACTAGTTATTGCAATAAAGGTTTTCAAAATGACACGTGACCTGTGTTGGTAAACATTACCACGTGGGTTGTTCTCGGATCTGTAACCATCACCGTTGCGTGTGTTACCGACTCTGTCATCGTTGTTTCTTTGATCCCGTCGCTCACCTTCAATATCCTATTGCCAGATAGCTCAGCTTGCCCTCGTCAACATTGTCAACCAGCGTCTTCATGTAAGTTTCGAACAGTCTTTGTTGTCACTGGACAAATATACATTGTTAAAGTTTCCGTTATTTCTCAACTCACATGTCTTTGTAAGGATAAGTTGTTTATCTTCTCTCGACTCACACTTGGCCACAATGATTCGAGCATATCTAGCGTGTCGAGATTCTTTCCTCACAGCGTCTTCTATCACCACGTCTCTCAACTTGAGTCCCTCCCTGATCAAACTAATCTCCTTGTTGATAACATCCTCACCTCTCGACTCTTGGATGTTTTTCACAATAATGTTGAGTTCTTTGTCCTCACCTGTCGATCTCACAGCTTGTGCATAGGTCGGTGAGTTCTTCAGCTCAACAACATCTTGTTCAACCGTTTCAATCATCCGAGCGTGTTTGACCCTCAACTGCCCCACTTCATGATGTACTTCATCGAGACTGGGCCGCATCTCCTCGCGCACATCAATCATTGACCGCTGAAATTTCAAAACTGTTCATTGCACTGCGTTTTACCTTTTTGTGTCCGTTTTTCCAACTGATGAAGGAGTGAGCACATGCTCCGAAACGCGATGTATTATCACATTAAATAAGTTGTTATTCAGAAATTATTCCTCATCATATGTATGCCACTTCAAAGACCTACTAGTAGTTAGATATGGCTGGCAGTTGTGATACTTATCTGTTTATCATGTTCATTTTCTCAAGTCCAAAATACATTACCGGAGTAAGCAAATACGGTTTTATTTTCCCTGAATATGATAAGTAATGCATAGCAGTCTATAAACATCCGTCAGCAGTATGCTTTATAAACAATTTCATATCACCAATTCTTTGTTACGGAGGTTTATGGAAACGTCTGCAATAAAAAAGATAATTGGCATTATTCAGTAAAAGTTGAAACTTCTACACCATGTGTTTTCGTCATGCTGATATCAGTTCATCTTACATTAAAATGCATTGCTCATAATATTCTGCAGTCAAAACCTTGATGACATCACAATGAAATGGTGTCGTAAACAGTATCGCATATCCACAGGGGTTGCTGTTTTGTTATCAGAGATATATCAAATTGACAGTAGAATGATTAACGGGTCTTCGTAAATCAGCCATATCACAACTCATTATATCATCCCCGTCTGGAAACTCTTGTAAACTTACGTTGACATCATTGATACCATATGTAATGGAAAAAAGCCTCAATTTCGAGGACTTACCAGAGATTGTGGATACCTGAGACCGACTCTCAGGACATACAATCTCTGGTAGGTCAGAGAAAAAGGGCTTTGTCCATCTTATCAAGCGTTAAGTTTAAACATACTTTGTTATTATCTTGTTAAATAGTAGAGTCGCTCGTAAATTACCTGATTACGGTTACGACCGAGATATCTATGTAAGTGGCTTAAATACTTCAATCTGCCTCCGTGGCGCTGCAGTCTAATGCGTTGGCTCTTGTACAGTGGGTGAAACTGGTTACGAGTTCGAGACGCGCTTTGGTCAAAACATTTGGGGTTTGTATTTTACTGTTTATGAGATTTCCAAAACCAGTCTTAAGTAATTTCTACAGGTCTATGCTTTCATATCATCCTCTAAGGAAACATATCAGCGTTTTTCAAACATTCTAATACCTCCTAACAGGGTTTACAATAGTCTCTGTAACTTACAGCGACCCTCGTGGCAGGATATAAAGAAATGCAACCAATGATAGCCATCTGAAATGAACGATTATACAGAGGTAGGTTGATAAACCATTATATTTCTTACTGTCATTAATAAAGTAAACATGTAACGTTGTATTTTTGTACTTAACAATCGAATCTTAGGTACTTGTATAACTTGTTTCAATTGTTCTCTAATGTAGAACCTTAAACAATGATGAGTGTATTAAGCGTTATATTACAATCACAATGAGGCGTTATACCTAGCTTATATTAATTGTGATACAGTGATATATGTAATTGTTAACTATCATGTTATAAAAGCATTGTCAAAACACATTTTCTCACAAGATAGTCAAATCTATCAAACAAAGGGCGGATAATTTGAGTACAGATTCCCCTGGTAAGGTTTCCCAGGCGTGATAAAGTGGAGAGCAACGGAACATATATAAAAACATGGGTAACCGGGGATGACTGAACAGACGATTGCCTTCGGATCTGAGTGATCTAGCTGGATTGTACAGTGTCAGTAGCTTGGTGAGGTAAGCAGGTGCTTGTCAATTGACACATCTGTACGTCATGCTAATAATTCTGTAATGTACTGTTTCATATAGGCAAACAATGGAGACACATCAATAGCTTGGTGACAGGACTTCTCTTGCTGGCTCTACAGATAAGCCTAGCAGCAGAATTTTGCACTTTTTGCAGCTTAGATAAGAGGTTCTGGCGTATATTTCCTAGAAAACTGCTGTATTAGTCTAGACGTGGTCAGATTAGGGAGCGCACCGGATGGTGCGTGGCTTCATAGTTAAACAAGTCTCGGGTCCTTACAATGGCCCTGATGTGAAAATAGCATGTTAAGCTATGAAACTGTTTCCGTGAAAGATGAAAAAAACCAGTTTGATTTCTAAGTTCTAGTATATAGTTAGTTCATTATCATGACATCACAGGATACGAATAACTGCGTCACGAATTCATGCTTAACGTGGATTTATCGAGGTATGGTTGCACGGTTTGTAGCTGTCCAAGAAGAACAATTTAATTTTATTGTAACAAAGTTGAAACTCATTCAGTATTTATCTGTGTAATACCACTTTTATAAAGCAAGTTTCATATCGAAGAAGGGTTAAAAACCAATACTAATCAGAGTTTTGTACAACTGATAGGGGATCACTATTTGCATTTTAATTATTTCACGTAAAATGTCGATTGTTGAAGTTTTAAAGTGCAAAATAGCATAAACCATTAGGACCGTAGACATAAGATTGTAATGTGGTAGCATAATCTAAATAAAAAGTGGATCTGTAAGGATGTCCCCCCCCAATAGCAGGCAAACCACAATCTGTGAATGTTTCTGGGATATCTTATGGTACTATATCTTTCGAGATTTAGTCTCAAATTCATCACAGATGATACATATGAATCTTCAGCTTTAAGTATTCTCTCTTTTACTAGTACAGACCACTCAGACTTCGTGATGAATGAGGATTTGTTTACATAATCATGTACTTGCAGATCTAAATCATACATATACTGATGTCCAAAAGAAAGTTGACAATCAGAAAAAATATGTTTGATTGAAAACAGGGTATTTTATACATGAAACATGAACACAATTACATATTAATATCATCCAAAATACTGAAACAGTCGACAAAACGCACTTTGATAAATACAATTTGGGCAAAAACGGTAAAAATGAAAAACTCGCTTTTAAGCCGAGAACCACGAAATGCACGAGCACTAAAGCATATAAAGTAACTGATGAGACACGTTCAGAATACAGTAGTACAAAACACACAAAAGAATTCCGAGATTATCTACCGTGCAGAGAGAACGAGCAATTGGAATGGCGCAACAAGGAGCAAATATCGCTGCTATTGCTGCGACCTTTAATTGCAGCCGATTTACTGTCTACAAACTAATGGAAATTCAGGCAAACAGGTACGACTGCTGACAGACCTCGCAGCGGAAGACCCCGAGTGACCACGCCCATCGAGGACAGGCGTATCCGCATTATCCATCTTCGGAACCGCATCGTCACAGCGCCATCTACGGCAGCAACGGCACTGGGACACCGCATCAGCAGACAGACAGTGTACAGACGTCTACGGGCCCACGGTATCCGAGCCTATAGACCCTACCGTGGAATTGTGTTGAGGCCGCATCATCGACGCAACAGACTGACGTGGGCACGACGTGTTCGACGGTGGCAGGTACGGAACTGGCCAAGGGTTATGTTTTCGGATGAAAGCAGGTTTTCCTTGATGCATTCTGATGGCAGAGCACGTGTGTACAGGCGTGAAGGGGAGCGATTAAGACCAAATTGCATCCAAGAATATCAGCAGTTTGGCGGTGGCAGTCTGATGGTATGGGGAGGCCTTTGTGGTGACACGAAAACGAGGCTGGTGGTTATTCAAGGAAATCTGAATGCACAGAGGTACATCGACACAGTGTTAAGACCTGTTCCGGTACCATTCCTACAGCAGCAGCAACGTGGTACCATTTTCCAGCATGATAATGCAAGACCACACACAGCAGCAGTCACACGAAATTTCCTGATCAACAACAACATTCAGACTCTACCATGGCCAGCCTGTTCACCGGATATGAATCCAATCGAACATTTATGGGACCAGCTGGGGAGACAAATCAGACAACGCCAGGTAGCACCAGTTAACCTTCAGGAACTGCAACAGTGTCTCCTTCAAGAATGGCAAAACATCCCCCCTAACGTCATTCGACGCTTGACAACGTCGATGCGTCGTCGTGCCCAGGCATGCATTGACGCCCAAGGAGGACATACCAGATATTAAATCTAAGCGGAGGAACCACCATCATGTCTGTGAAAGATAAATTGCGATTGTTCTGTTGAAAACACTACGATTTTTGACCCTATGTGACTTTGCCGCATTATGGTATAATATGTGTTTCGCTGTATTGTAATGAAATAAACTATGTTTGAGGGAAAATGATTTTTCGTGCGAAATAAACTGTTCTTTTTATCCTGTATGTCTTAGTTTTTCTTCAGGGTGATTTTGAAGACGTTGTCAACTTTCTTTTGGACAAGATTTAACATGTGGAATACTGCCGATGACTTGCAATAACGATTCCTCTCCAATAATGGTGTATGTCTGTACTGACACAACCTATGGACAAGTATTTGCTTAAAAACAAGCTTTATATCGCTATTAAACAGTTTTCCCAGAAATATTAGGGACTTTTGGTGTATATATCTACGTAATGTGACGATACCGAGAGTATCTCTGGCGATTGTGGATGATCCACGTTTTGAAAGGCCCTGGATACTCTTACAGAAATAGCTTTGAACATTGTATTGTGAATAACTGTAACCTCCCAAAACTTCTACATGCCAAAACTTCTACAGACTAAAACAACACAGTTCAGGGCCCACTGCACATGGTCATTACCTCAAGTAAGAATGGACTAGTCCGATAAGTATGCCAACACTTCTACATTAGGATACGAGTAAATAATATACATAAATATCTGTTAATTCTCATGTATAAAGACCACAACCTTGACAGGTTTCTAGAAAGAAAAGTCTGCTACTTACTATAGGCAATTGCCTATGTAACTACCATTGTGAGGATATTATATTCACTACCTTTTCATCTGCCAAAACTATTTACGCATTAGATCAAAGAGCTATCATTATGTTAATCGATTCAATTTGCAAACGGTGGTAACAATGACTTATCTGATGAGACTGATCTGAGATTGTATTTTACATTTTTGAAAGTCCATGTACATATAATTTTATGATAAATTGTGTTAAATTGTTGAATTTACATATTCAGTTATTGGTACATGAATTTGTTTCTTTTTATAATGTAAAATTTTATGTTACATGTTGTAATGTACAAATCCTGTCAACGTCACGGTGAGAGATATTTATATAGGGGTAGCCCTGTTTATCAATTTACCCTTTCAATGTTCTATCTGGAAATGAATTTCACAAATCAAAAGCTCATATAAATAATAATAATAATAATAATACATTTGTAAAGCGCCTAATATCCACCTTACAGATGCTCAGTGGCGCTAATACAGTGATAAACACTGGAACATATATACACAAAACAGGAATAAGTATCTACTTGTACACAGATAAAAACAAATGGTTTTTAAGCTGAGATTTAAAAGTGTCTTTAGTAGTTGTGTCTCTGAGGTTTTGAGGAAGAGAATTCCATAATATAATTTCAACACTGAATTCAATACCAATAACCAAACACCCCCGACAGCACTCAAGGAACTCCATTGATGTTTTATGTCTGGTGAACAGCTTTGTTGCAACGAAAATATAACAATTGCGAAAAATCTAACAAACTTGAAAAATTTTACTTTTCGTATGTGACGTACGCAAAATATAACAAAATATTTATATTAATATTATAATATATTAAAAAAATATTAATATACACAAAATACTCTGTCATCTTCCTTAGTAAGTAATAAGCTGAACCTGTTTTAATCCTCTACTCCAGTAATCCTCTAGCCCCTTATTCAATCATCTGTATAAGTTTTGGCATGTAGAAGTTCTGGCAAATTACATTAAATCATATCCTGGGTTGTTCCATTATAAAATAGGTAATTGAATAATTCTGCCCTGACTTTTTGTATGAGTTTTGGCATGTAGAAGTTTTGGGAGGTAACCCTCACAGCAAAGTTTACTTGTCGGAAAACTCCGTCATATTCATAAAATTAGAAAAAATGGTTTTCAAAATCGATTCTTTTTCTGCAAGTTTGAAATCAAGTACTTGCTATAACTGTGACAGAATTGCTCAACTTCGTTCATTCAGTTTGTAAAAGTAGTACCGCATGCCGATGTCATGTGTTTTCCTCAACAAGCAAATGGAATTGCCGCCAGTAGTTATCACACATGTGCACCATATTTACATTTATATCATGACTTGTTTTCAACACATATGGATAATAACTATATTTCATTGTATTTTTTTCAGCGTTAACAATGAAGATATTGGTGATTGTTGTGTGCCTGATGGTGATACAGGTGAGTTACTATGCTTTCTGCAGCCGATATAACTTTCAATGTTCAAGAAATTCGCGACATTATCTTTATTCACTAAATGCAGAAATGTGTTTATTATTTTGAATGCAATTATTGATGCAATATCGGAGGTGTTAAATTAGCAAACATATTTTAGAAAAATGAATCATGTGACAGCTACTCTCTCCTGTGTTATCTAAATTATAATGTTGTCTTCTTAAACGTCCTCCTATTTTGGTTGTGTACATTGCATCACTTCAAAAATGAATATTGTAATAAGATACCTAGAGTTTTAAGTAAACAATGGATTTATGTTTTAGTTGGCAAAAGCTGCCGGTGATCTGTTTACATTCAGTAAGTGCATTTTGCTTTCCATTTAATCTTTTGTTATCCAGTTATATACGTTGTAATTATTATACTCAGCGAAATATTGCTATTAATTATGCCATTCATTGTTTCGATGATTTTCTTTCCATATAAATTGAGCATATACTGAATGCAATACTATCTAAGAAGAACAATAAGTATAGGGTTTACCAAGAAAAGAAAGTGCAAAGAAAACATGTTAACAACTTAAAGAACGTCAATCATAAACATTAAAATACATGGATATATGTGAAGAATGTGTCATCACAATGAAGAGGTTGTAACATTCTTGTGTAATATTATAACTCACATAATGTTCTATTGTAAAGAATGCATAGACGATAAGACAGCAACCATTAACGTGAGCAAGAAAGATTACTATATGAGAACAGCTGATGGACAATGCTCGCCGAAGAACACTACTGCTTCTGACGCCGAGAAAACGAGTTATGAGCTCAATAAAGACTGTGGATTGGTAAGTCACAACTTCTTTGGTTATAAAATACTGAAAATAAAAATATAATATAACTGTATTAGTTTCACATATTGATGACAAAAGTTCTGGATCACGTCTGCATTGACGTTATATGAAACAAGTGTTCACTTTTCACAGATTTGTTAGATTTCTTTCAATTGAAAATGTCTCATTAAATCATATTTAGCAACCCTATTCTAGTATATGTTCTTTAAACTGAATGGTTTCTTTTTGTCTGGTTGAAGTCGTTTTAAGTACATTTTTTATACTGCAATGTTTGAATGATATGAAAAGGCCTATTAAATCTATACATGTGGATATTTGTTGCATTATTAATGTTGTATTTCATACATTTCATCTAAACAGGGTAAATCCTTTATAATTGAGCGTCGAACGGTTGTGAATAACTATTGGACTGCCGATGATAACGGCCAGCAGTTTACAATAAAATGTATCGCACAAGACGACGGAACGGTCAACACTGTGACAATAATACCCAAGGTTGGGTAAGTTTTGCTGTTCCTTACAAAACGGAAAAAGGTTCCACAAATAGCAGATTTGCAGATTGCTGAATCTTAATTTTATGTTAAAGTTGTTTCCATATGAGATGCAATAACTTCAATATCATTATCGACGAATATTAATACTCTAAAATCAATTCAGTAATTTATCATCTTATCAAAACGATTAGGTTAATATCAGCGTGATTCATCCATGACTTATTTGTATAAACTGATTATAAATGAAACGTGGGGTAATTTCATACTCTGTATGTTAAGGTTATTGTGTACAATATTGTGTATAAATATGAACCTACAATGTATATATTATGTACCGTGAAGTGGCATTAATATAAACAAAATAGGTGTGTCTGGCAACACATTTCTTGTTAAATAACGTATGTTTAAACAAGATTTGTGCTTGTGGAACCACACACAACCACATGGCTGCATTCTGGAAACGGCTTAATGTAACGATATAATTAGTATCACTGTGTAACTATTTTAACAAAAAGTGTTTTAGCTAAATGGTATAAGTTGACAAAAAAGAGTTGACGGTCGAATTGAGTTAAAAGTCCTTCACAGTCTAGATGATGGTGATGGTGGATGCTCCATTGGAATTTAAGGACCCCTAAAGCTCACATAATTATAGGGGGAGGTTTCGCTGAAATGATTACAATTATAAGAAACTACTTACTGATTTCTTTAGTCAATCAGCTGCTAGCGAGGTGTGACGTGTTACTCGGGAATCATGCCCTAACGAGTGGGGAACGAGTATCTTGCTTATGCCATTGTCAGTTACAGACAGACAGATAGTTTTATTAGTTACATTATCCTCGCCGTCACGTATTTTTAGCTCATCAGGCCTGAAAGGCCCGATGGGCTTATGGCATGGCATGGTGTCCGGCGTCCGTCCATCCGTCCGTCCATCCGTCCGTCCATCCGTCCGTCCGTCCGTAAACTTTTTGCTTTTTCGACTTCTTCTCCAGAACCAATGACTCCACAGAGCTGAAATTTTATGTGCAGACTCCTTGGCCAATGGGGATTCTAAATTGTAGATTTTGTGACCCCATGACCCCAAATGGGGTCACAGGGGTCACATCCTTAAAAACCTATTTTCATCTTCTTCTCCAGTTCCAATAGGTCTAGAGAGCTGAAAAGTTGTGTGCAGACTCCTTGGGTAATGTGGATGTTAAATTGTAGATTTCGTGACCCCGTGACCCCAAATGGGGTCACAGGGGTCACATCCTTAATAACCTATTTTCATCTTCTTCTCAAGTTCCAAAAGGTCTAGAGAGCTGAAAAGTTGTGCGCAGGCTCCTTGGCCCATGGGGATTCTAAATTGTAGATTTCGTGACCCCGTGACCCCAAATGGGGTCAAAGGGGTCACATCCTTAAAAACCTATTTTCATCTTCTTCTCAAGTTCCAAAAGGTCTAGAGAGCTGAAAAGTTGTGCGCAGGCTCCTTGGGTAATGTGGATGTTAAATTGTAGATTTCGTGACCCCATGACCCCAAATGGGGTCACAGGGGTCACATCCTTAAAAACCTATTTTCATCTTCTTCTCAAGTTCCAAAAGGTCTAGAGAGCTGAAAAGTTGTGTGCAGACTCCTTGGCCCATGGGGATTCTAAATTGTAGATTTCGTGACCCCGTGACCCCAAATGGGGTCAAAGGGGTCACATCCTTAAAAACCTATTTTCATCTTCTTCTCAAGTTCCAAAAGGTCTAGAGAGCTGAAAAGTTGTGTGCAGACTCCTTGGGTAATGTGGATGTTAAATTGTAGATTTCGTGACCCCGTGGCCCCAAATGGGGTCACAGGGGTCACATCCTTAAAAACCTATTTTCATCTTCTTCTCAAGTTCCAAAAGGTCTAGAGAGCTGAAAAGTTGTGTGCAGACTCCTTGGCCCATGGGGATTCTAAATTGTAGATTTCGTGACCCCGTGACCCCAAATGGGGTCACAGGGGTCACATCCTTAAAAACCTATTTTCATCTTCTTCTCCAGTTCCAATAGGTCTAGAGAGCTGAAAAGTTGTGTGCAGACTCCTTGGGTAATGTGGATGTTAAATTGTAGATTTCATGACCCCTTGACACCAAATGGGGTCACAGGGGTCACATCCTTAAAAACCTATTTTCATCTTCTTCTCCAGTTCCAATAGGTCTAGAGAGCTGAAAAGTTGTGTGCAGACTCCTTGGGTAATGTGGATGTTAAATTGTAGATTTCATGACCCCTTGACACCAAATGGGGTCAGGGGTCACACCCTTAAAAACCTATTTTCATCTTCTTCTCAAGTTCCAAAAGGTCTAGAGAGCTGAAAAGTTATGTGCATACTCCTTGGCCCATGGGGATTCTAAATTGTAGATTGTGTGACCCCGTGACCCCAAATGGGGTCACAGGGGTCACATCCTTAAAAACCTATTTTCATCTTCTTCTCCAGTTCCAAAGGGTCTAGAGAGCTGAAAAGTTGTGTGCAGACTCCTTGGCCCATGGGGATTCTAAATTGTAGATTTTGTGACCCCGTGACCCAAAATGGGGTCACAGGGGTCACATCTTCAAAAACCTGTTTTCATCTTCTTCTCCATTTCCAAAAGGTCTAGAGAGCTGAAAAGTTGTGTAGAGACTCTTTGGTCAAAGGTTATTCTTAATTGTAGGATTGGTGACCCTGTGACTCCAAATACAGGTCACAGGGGTCATGATCTAAAAACCTATTTTTTGCTTGTTAACAATGTATTACTTGAGATAACTTAGATATTCAACCTTAGATAATAAATAAAATCCTGATGAGCTACAGAGCCCATGGCTCTATTTTTCACTGATTGTCCTTGTCAAAACAGCCTAAAAATGTCAGCATATTCTGTTCAGACGTAAATTAACTTTGGTTGGTGAACAAATGTGTTTAGATTGTTTAATCTCCGATAATGCCGAATGGACCCAAGCGTAAATCTATCACCATTGTCGTACCTGTTGAGACGTCTAACAAACCGACGGAGGGGCTTAACCATCCACCAGTGCAGCGGATTTGATTTGTATATGGAGAGTATAAAGAACTTTTTTTTGTGTTATTTTGAAATGTCAATTCCTTAGCGAAACTGCGTGTGTACGTTTATGAATGGAATACCCTACCAATAATAATTGTTAAGTAACAACATTCTGTCACCGGTTGCCAGTGAGGTAAAAGGTGACACAGTTTCACAACATACCCATTTTTATGTTAAAGAAGTGTTTTAACACACACCATCATCATCAACTATATACCTATAATGCGCGCCCCGTCTTGCACATTCGGAATTTGAATTGATGAAAGTTCTATAGTTCCAAATCTTTTATTTGAAAATGGAAAATGGAAAAGATACTAATCCATATTTTTATCGATGTTAATTAAACAGTATTTTATTTCCAAAAACACATGAACTGACCACCAAAATTTACATGCAATATATAATATAAGGAGAATAGGTCAGCAAAATTTTTACATATTATTTTTTTAAAAAGGAATTATCAACGAAAATCGCAAAATCGCCTAAGGATTTCATTGAAAGCAACTACTGTGGATAAAGTTACATCGCTAACAAACGCTATGCTGCACTGAAGCGGCCCAGTGAGAGTGTTTCAGAAGTGTGATAATTTGCAGGCGAATTTTACTCACTTTGAACGGCGATAACTTTGTAAGCAGGTGACGCTTCGAAATAATCGTGTGTGTTCTGTTTATTTGAAAGTATTGTCTATATGAATAAACGAATTAACATCGAAGAACAAGAGGGATTATGGTTTCTTTAACACAAGACTGACAGTAAGGGTTTAAAATTATCATTAAGATAAGCCCATGAATTTTCACTAGCAAAACATGTTGTTTAACATTATTATATGAAGAAGATATCTATAGTTTATCTACTTCTACTTTACGTAACATGGGTATATATATTTCACAAAAAGTTTCTGATAGATACCATGATTTCTCAACATAGGCCTATGGGGGTTGGTGACAAGTGGTGCAAGACGTGTGTCGGAGGCTCTCCAACATTTCACCTATAATGTAAGCTGCAAAACTGTTCAACCTATATAAAGTGTTCCAGAAGCAATGGGAATATGCGTGGAGCAATTCCGTGCAAGAAGACTATGTACCCCCGTTATTGTGCCTATGTTGACGAAACTTGGTCGCCGGGCACGAGAAGCAAGAATACCAAGACGGTTAGTAATGACGGGCCCAGCCACCCGATTCGTTGTATTGAACTTGATTCTGATGTTGCTTATACGAGCGGGTGTTGAACAGAACCCTGGTCCCGATACGCCAAAGGGGGCCACCGCTGCCGAGGACACGAGACCATATACACGGGGCAGTGCTAAAGGAATGGGTGGCCAACTCTGTCTGACTTGTGGTACCCGTATCGACAGTGAAGGTAACAACATTGAATCGGTGTTGACGGCCATTGCGACTCTGTCTCCCAAGTTATATAGTGAAGGTAAACAACGAGACGAAGGGTCAGCTGAAAACCATAAACACTCCTCTATCTGCAGTCAACTCACACCTCGAGGATCTGACTATAAAGTGTGATGCAATGGAACAGGAAAATATCAAGCTAAAGGAATATGTTTTTAAATTGGAGGATAAACTGGACTACTGAGAATCAGAGTCGACGTGATAATGTTATCTTTCATGGTGTCCCGAAGCAAGCGGGATCCGAAACATGGCAGGATTGTGAGGCGGCAGTGAGAGCAGTCATCGCTGATAATCTTGAACTTGATGACAACAGCATTACTATACATCTCGCCCACAGGATTATGAAGAGTCAAGCTATCATCGTCAAAATCCCAGACGACCATGACAGACGGAAAATATTCCAATCAGCAAAGAAACTGAAAACTACATCGATGTGGATATCTGAGGATTTCTCGCACACCATGAGGGAAAAACGGAGACAACTTAAACCTCTGATGTTGAACGCAAAGAAAGATGATCGACGAGCAACAATGCACTTTGATAAGCTGCATATTGAGGATGAGGTGTCAACCTATGATATTGCCTGCTTTGAAAACCTTAGCAATTATTTATTAGCTTACTCAATGAGACTTATGATTCATTGCACTCAATAAATTCCATTTATCAACCTACCTCCGTATATATCACTCATTTCAGACAGTCTTTTCAATATCGTATCATATGGTTAGCGTTGGTTACATTTCTGCAAACCCATGTCTGCAGACAAATACATGTCTGGTATTAGTCTTTCAACTTCCCCACCAAACAGTTGCACTAGAGCACTAGCAATAACAGCATATAGCATCAAAGATGGAGGAAAATCATGAGGACATAATGTTAATGTTATCATTACGTGCTAAATCCATGGTCATGACGTCAATCTATTGTGTTATCAGTTGATTATTATTTAGGAATCAACTCGTCATTGACTGTCCCACTCACGAGGGGTGTTAGGTTAAGACATTTTCAGTAATAGTTAATCGAGAACATTTTTTTAGACTAATGTATTCTGTCTTGGTGTACCTGAATAGGATCTAATCTCTCAACTAGACATGTTAATGTTTGTTATGCATGAACCTGGATTCGAACATGCAACCCTTCGCTTGGTAGTCAGCGCTTCTAGCCACTTTAGGCCACAAGACGATGTAAGAAACCTTAGGATTGTTGTCAGTAAGAATCCCGAGTTCTATTCAAGACTTGTAAAGCACGGAAGGCATGGAGAGAGTTTTAGCTGTCAATCACTTGGCATCGCGTGGATGTTTGCGCTGCACGTACGTGGAAGAATCCATTTCATGTACCATATCCGATGTATGAGCACCGAAATTTGCAAAATAATTGATTTTTGAATTCCATAATTGAAATTTATTGTTTCAAATGTAAAATAATCACTTATGCATGTTTCGTGACGTCATACATGGATTAAGATGGAGAATGCATTCGGAGCAGTGGGTTCGTTAAATATAATAAACTCGACCCTTTTGGACTCTTGATTATTATTAACGAATCCACAGCTCCGAATGCTTTCTCAATTACTTAAAACCCAGTCAAGATGAAAATATTACAGAGGGTAATGTTTTTGATGACTTTATATTGTCTTCACTTCGCATTCATTTTGATGTTCAATTAATGTTCACTATAGTCTTCATCAAATTGTGCAATAATTGTGAAAAAACATCTTAGAAGAGAGAATCATGTGAGCAAATCCCCTTTTTTGATTGGCTACTTACTCACAGATAAGTTGCTAAACCTGTCACACGGTCAAAATAGTTGAAAACACCATCTGGTTGCCATTAGTGGACAGGCGATGTCGGTGAAAAATAAAACCAGTCTCTATTCTCTACCGACAGACTGACTGTCTGACAACTTGTGTCTGTTATGATGCCACACTAGGCAATTAGTGTTGCAGACAAAAGTTGACCGACAGAAATTGCCCCATGTGCAATCGGCTTTAGACAGAGTTTGAAATATTTCTCCAATATATAGTGTAATATGAACGGCAAATTATTTGACCAAAGTGCGTCTCGAACCCATAACCTGTAATACCTCTGGTTCATCAGCCAGCGCTTTAGACTGCTGCGCCACCGTGTCAGATCGCAGAAATAAAAACAAATGTTAATGTTCATTCATGAATATAATTGCATGGCCAACATTTTATATATAAATTAGATATTTAATTTCAAATTATGTGTGATATATAAACTTATATATTTTGCACAATGCCCTGTCACCATCAACTTGAAGACACCACAATGCTTAAACATCATCAAGTAATGACTCACAACGTTATCAAGTCAAAACATGATGACATGACAATGCCACTACGTCACAGACAAGATCACGTCAATTTGTTATCTCCACGCTCAACACGTAGTACTGTGATGTGTTGAGATATACACGTTCATTGAAAGTAATGAAGAATGATTTTGGATGATAAATGTAATCTAACCCTCGTGTCTTCTGATATCAACTATATCAGTACACTCGTTTATAAAAGTAACTTTTATCAACCCGTGTTGATATATTTTATATCAGTAGACACGTGTGTGAGATTCTCTAAATACTCGCGTGACAGAAAAAATACATAGTATGTCAGTCTTAAGTTGAGAAAAAGAAAATATCATTAGGTTTAAACGCATTTTAAACATTATTCCATCCTGTGAACATGCTGAAATAGAGTATGGGGAGGGAGACACTGGTGTTAGATGAAACAAAGCACACCTACTTGTTTTATTAAAATGATAATACCAGGCCATTCGATTTTTTTCCTATCGATTTTTCAGTGGACCTACATTTCACCCAACGGTGGTAGACGGCAACTTCTTTAATCCGCCCAAACCTTCATTACAACTTTTCCTACTGGAAAGGACAATAAAACCCTCAGCACAAACAGATTCTAAACTACTTAAGACTGTGATGGCAGCGACTATAGGAGATCAACTATACCTAACCATATTGGACAAAACAGATACAGGTGAGACCAAACAATGTCAATCTGTTGCCTCGTGTATAACCTTCAACTGATACATTATCATGTGACATCAATAGCGTGCGCCTTATTGTAATACATCTACGGCAATAACACACAGGAGGTCAATTTGACCATCGATAGCGTGCTTTATGAGACACTAAACATTCTCGTGATTTTAGACGTCAGTAAGAGCGTCGCTTAGCAAATGACATCATATTTTACGCCACTTTAATTGTTCAATGCTTGAGGATGGTTCCTGCGACGGGTGGCATTGATATTTTCATAATATAGTTTATACAAACAAGATAATATATCCACGGTTTTTATAGAAAAGGGAGTAACTATGTAATGGCATCTCATATAATGAATAGAAGACTCGTTGTTGTGCTTTATCGTAGAATAAAACATAGCAGAGAGCATAAAACACTCAGGGTTGCGCCCTTTCTGTTTTATGCTCCCTGGCCTGTTATGTTTTATTCAACGATAAAGCACGCCAACTCGTCTTCTATTTCTTAAATAACATTTGGAATTAAACAACTGTCACTTACATTTGTATCAGTATGGACATCTACTGTTGAAAGGTTACTTTCAAGTTAAAAGAGACAGTTAACGTCTAAAGTATTCAGAATATCAATTATATCCGTGGCGTGATGATTAGATATATCAAATCATATTCGTACCACTGTTTTTCATCTATTGATGTTTTCAGACAAATTTCTTATACCTCGTAGCTGTACCGCGAAGACGTCAACGTCGGTTACCCCATCTGAATTATGGAAACTGAATGGAACAGCAACGTAAGAACGGCATTTGGTATATGAAAGTAATATTATAGTCTACATACAGTTGTAATATCGCAATTTAAACTTCAATTATATATGATAGTACCGCAGAATAAGACTTCTACATGTATATGTTTCTTGCTTTCCTTATTTTTATATCATTTTATGAAAAAGTGTGCCTGAGTCTTAGATTGCTATAGTTTCAAAATCATTGTTTCAATTTTGTCTTTGTATATTGTATGTGTAATGACCTGTCCATGTGTACGTCACTTTGATTTAACTGTATTTTGTTAGGGAGCGGCATTAACATAAGCATTATGTGCTTGTTTGCCAATCCCGTTTTGTTTTTTAAATAAAAATATGTTTAAACCATATGTTTCCTGCAGTAATATATTGTGGTGTTCCGGATGGTATTATCAATTTATATATGTCATTTTTTCCAAAAACAATTAGAAAGTAATTTATTTTTCGTTCTTAATTTTGTTTCGTTTTTCAGATCTGCTAAGTGTATTAAAGAGGATTCTATCATAAAGACTCAATTTACCCAAGGCATCACTAATGATGGTATGCAGTTTTCTTACCTGAGCATAGAAGCATTCAAATTTGCTGATAAAGAGAACGCTGACATAATCCTCTCTTGTGATGTTAGAGTATGTCTTACAGACATATCTGGATTGTGTAAATCGGTAAGTTGGGCTTCATCCCGCAAACAAATACTAACTATACCCAAGATTCCTTTCATATGTTTAATGATGTATAATGTTTCTGTCAGATTGCTGCCTGTGTGAATGAATAAATGAATGAATGAACGAACGAATGGCATTTCTTTATTCCTCAAATGAAAATCGAAGATGACATAAACACTTATCAGGTACATACATGTACAAAAAGGATATACAAATTAATATATAATCATTACCATTTTGAAAACAATCACATTATCCTTCACAGAACAAATACATAAACAAAATTGGAACACAATATTGAGGATGGTTATGTCAAATTGTGCACTAAACAAAGTCCAACCACGTAGGGCATCTTCATCATCTAAAGGTTGAATAAACATACACATACATCTACATCAAGTTAATCAAGAAAAAATGTATACAATTTATTTATTTGGGAGATTAAAGCCTCAATGTTAAACTATATGAGTGTCGTGATCGAAGCAGAGCTTATAACAGAGTCTACATTGCTTTGAAAATTTTGCCTTTGAACTGATTTGTACATTTACTTGAATGTGGGTTTTATATTGAGGGTAAAGGTATAATAGGTTGTACTGTCTGTGAATATTCAAACATATATGGACATACTATCCTACGCCACACTGCCTTTGATTGAAAAATAACTGCCTGGACATACTGTTCTATATATTTGAGCGCATTATACCTTTGTACTGTACATAATGGAGTGTTGCAAATCGTGTGAGTTTGTTCATGAATGAAAACCGAGTGATAAGAAGGCACATAAGAGAGGTTTCGTTGATGAGTTACGGCCATTTTTTCTTATATATTCTTACAATAATTTGCACTTGTTAGTATACCCGATCCTCGTCCAGGGACATAGGTTAGCATAACCATAGTCTGTTGACATATCTGCTGAATTTGTTAATAAGAATATGTTGGATGTGTTCCACTAAATAAATATCTTTACCATACAAAATTGGCAAAATTTGAACAAAATAAGTTAGATGTTTTATGATCAATATGTCAATAGTATTTCAAGTAGCAAATACATCAGTATTTATAACTTCAAAATATCCCTAATTAGTTTTGTAAAGTAAAGAAGTATAGAGATAAAAGCATTCTCTTTCATATATCGACACAACTAAGTGGATATAAATAAGTTTTCGGAAAACCTGGTGTGACAGGTCAGAAAAAGAGGAATTCCACCATATTTTACTGATGGACTTAAAATAACGTGTTAGGACCTTTCCGAAAAAAACTAAAACATGCATCTTGGACAATAATTGTGATGAAGGGATATTCTTTTACATCAGCAAATAAGGTTTAATAAGTAGTTTGACAATTGACAAGAAACCTGAAAGGGAGATATGGATGTAGAATAAAGAGGGCGTAAGACCAATATAGCTAGTTCATGGGGTGTGTGTTAGAACTAGTCTTGCGGTAATTAGCAATAGGTTTACTTACAAAAGACCTATGGAAAGCTAAGTAGTATCGATACGTAAAGATATTTTAATTTCAAATGTCTCTAGTCAAATCATTCACGCCAACGTTATATTAGGAACAGTCTATCAACTTACCGAACCGTGTATACACATTTACTCGCAAAAGTACTATGATCCGTTGAACTACCAACCTGCAACTGACGATGGTACAAATTCAGAAATATAAATTACATCCTGGATTTTATACATAATGAAAATTAATGCATTCTTTGTTTTGTCAATATTTCCATTGACCTTGCAATTCGGAGGCAAAGATTTGAATTCATATAGCGAATAAATATGCATTTGACCTTCGTACATTAATCCTCATTTCTGACCTCAAAACCTGCACAGGTTACATTCAGAAAATGATCATTTCCGCAAATAATTATATTATAAACGTGCGTTTATTCAGAATTAATAAAGTGCAGCTACCTATCTTAGAAACGAGTATTTCTGCAACATGTGCGATACGAAATTATGTTAAGGAGAAAACATGACTCCGAGGTCTTCTGCTCTGAGAATAACCTGAAGGGAGGGCTACCCCGACCTTGAGGTTATTCTCAGAGCAGAAGACCGAGGAGGAGTGATTTCTCCAGCTTATAAACCGTCAACTATCAACATTTACGAGTTATAGTTTCGGACGCTCAAAGGGCCTAATTCCTCCGCTTAGACCATTTTAAAAGCAGAAGACGAAGGAGGAATGTTTTCTTCCTATTTATAAACGTCAAATGTAAAAATTTACATTTTATAATTTTTTGATTCCCAAATCGTGTTTTTATAAAGAGTATGTCGCCCTCGGTTGCGTTATATCGAGGCAAAGAAGGTATGACTATAAATGGAGTAATTCAACTCCATTTATCATCTCGGTCTGCATAGCCGAGCGGTCTAAGGCGCCAGTTTAGAGAGCGAAGGGTACCAGGTTCGAATCCAGCTAATCCAACTTGGAAATTTTTAACTTTGTATAATTTTCGATAATAATTGCTGCTTGTTGGCTATTGCGTTGCAAGTCTGAAAAATTATTCTAAGTGCATTTCCAGGTCTTACTTTAAAAAAAACCTTAGGTTCAGGTCTTACTTTCAAAAGTAAAACCTCATACCGGGTTATTCTCGGAAGTAAGACCTCATTAGAGGTTATTCCAAGAAAAGAAGATACCTACAAAACAACAGACAGAATCCGACCTAGGTTTATAATTCAATATTAGGCTTACTACTGCTACTTCGTTATAAAACAAGTACATGGTTTCCTTTCATTTTCTTTTAGTGCGATTTACAGTTATCATGTATTCATGAATAAACATGTTTCAAATGCATGCGATTGATCAAAAGTTTATACTTAAAGTTATACGTTCATAATGAGATAAAGTGATTTCACAGAAAGGTAAATAAGTGTTTTCAATGGCTAAATAATATCCCTGAATCAATGAAAGGAGTAATAAAACGAATGCATATGGTTCGGTTAAAGATCAGGCGCAATATATTATTTTCTGTTGAATTCTAATCTGCAAGTGGTTCATTAGACTATTTTGTAAAAATGAGAACTAAAACAAGTGTAATATGTTGTTCGTATATTAAACTAGAACGACTCAAACTTGCATAAAAATCGTCTGCTTTTCACCTGCCAAGCAACAAACGAAACATGGGGCGTGGCTTAGAGGGGTGGAGGGTAACCGGACCCTGTTAAGCTTAAATGTGTAAACTAATTTGCTGTTACAACACTTCTCCCCTTTGATCTGGAAGAAACATCTATGTGGTACCCTATACTGAGAAGTGTGTGTTGGAGTGGCAGGTAAAGGCTATCAACCCGTTTCGTTTTCATTTACGAGATTTGCAATGAGATGCTACCGGTAAAAAAAATCCTTCATTCGATCTTGTTCGTTGTCTATAAATCTGTATAATCATTATGTATACGTGTGTCAAATGGAGCAATCTTGATATCAATTTCACTGAGTTTGTTGATCAATCCAGTTCATTTATTCATTCATGAAATGTTTTTTTAAATGATATAGGAAAAGAAAATGTTTTGCATTACATTACGTCATATATAGAAAATTGTAGTGGTCAAACTTCAAATTACAGTAATCTTTATATTAAATAAATTATATAAATCCGCAATGTTATATGCTATATATTGCTAGTTGAATAGATAAGTAATCCGTTTATCGACAATTTGGGTTGTTTTAGTGAACAATTCTTTCTTATATGAGCAGTTTAAAAGTTGGAAAAATGCGTTAAAGAAAAAGAAGAAGAAATATATTTTATTAAGGTGTCACACAATGTACATACATGAGACGGGTATTAAAATCAATATGGCAGAGCACGCTGTCCGGCCGACAATGGCCTATGAGACACCGAAATAGGTATAACTGACTAAAAGCGCTTAGGCGCTAAAATGATTAAAATATACTATGTATCTATAATAAATACAAGGAGTTTTAAAGTACAATAATTTATTCACGTTCACGTTAAATTAAGATTAGCGGCCATATTGAGATGCCAATTATAGCCCATTACCCCTACACTCCATTACCCCTACACTCCATTACCCCTACACTCCATTACCCCTACAGTTAGTTAAAACAACACAAGCAGTTACCTGTCTGACATAATGAACTCACCCTAACGAGTGATTAAGTATGGAGTAGGAACGAAAGTGATTATGCTTGAGGGGATTACGGGAATTAAGATTTAGGATTGTTTGTGAAATACATGAGTAGGAAACAGGTATGGTGATAAGGAAACGTTTTTTAAACACAAAAATAACGGTTAGATAGTGGCCTTACTCTGAGGGCGTGGGTTCGAATCTCGCATGGGACTCGGCCCGAAAAAGTACAAGAATTTGTACTATTAAAGGTAGTGTTATCCCAAATATAACCATGTTACAAAAATAATAGTTCCCCTTATGTCAGAATTTCTTGGGGTGTATGAGAAATAACGACAAAAAAGGTATTGTTATTGATGATAAAGCAGAATAATAAAGTTAGGCCAATATGAAGTAAGAAAAAGAAGAAGAAAATTATTTCATTTTCGTGTCATATTTTCATACACAATATATCACATTTTCATTGCACGTTAATAATGAGAAAATATCCGGCCTATCAGGCCTATGAGACACGATTATACAATATAAAATATTCAAATATATATATATATATAGGTAAGACATATGGATAAAATACATACATAGCAAATAATACCACGATTGATAGAAGTTTAGGTACGCTTGTCATACATGTTATTATAGAAGCGGCTAAAACCTTAGCATTAGCGTCGTTCTTCATTATATTTATAAACAGGTCATGTGGAGATAATAACGACAGTGAATTGTTATATAATTTATGAATGATATGCGAACGGATTTCTGCATAGAGGCTACATTTCACCAAAAAGTGGAATTCATCTTCAATCTCGCCAAGATCACAGCATTTACATATTCTGTTCTCGAGGGGAGTAGGGGGACGGCTAAATCTTCCGAGTTTTCTTCTCAGTTTTGCTAATACACTTCGATGACGTCGGATTGATACACTACTCAGGTACGCCTCAGCGTGCAGACTTTACTTGACCTGTCTATATGTACGGAGTTTATTCCTATTTGTTAGACCCCGGTCATTCCATAACTGATTCACCCATTCATCTGCGTCAATCAATAACAATCGATCTTTTATCAGTAGAAAATCACCTGATGATATGTTGCAAATGTCTAAGATGCTTAAGTTTAAGGACTGTATCCGGTTCTGAACATTGTTATACCTAGATTTGCGAAAACCTTTAGACCAGTTGTTCACAGCATAGACCAGTCGATCATGATCGATGCAAGAAAGCCTCTTCCACATGCGCACGACCTCGATCCGCTGGAGAGTGACCGATGACAGCCAGCCCATTTCACCTTTTACAGCTATATTCGATGTTTTACAACCAACTCCAAGAAAAAATCGGCAAGCACGATGTTTGATATTATTCAGGCATTTATATACCCGCGTCCCCCAAAAGGCAGCCCCGTATAACAGGATAGGTTGCACAAGATTACTATACAGGGTGTTGAATACAGTTAATTGCATTCCACCGACGGATTTGAATTTGCTTATTATAACGCCTAGTGCCCGAATGTAAATAATGAAGTGATGTCCAATGCTGATGTCTAGTGCTTAAAGGGGCTCATGATAATGACTCATGATAACAAAATTATATGAAACATGAATGACACAAAAGCCAAAATAAATGATGTATGTAGTGCTAATCATCTGTTTTGCGTTCTCTTTCTAACGGGTTTGGACCATTCCATTCTTCATTGATAGGTAAGAGTTACCTGTGTGTGCAATGGCCTGTGTAATTATGAATTGTAGTGTGTGACAAATGGCACGTGTAACATTGCATAGTAAGGAGTAACAAGCTAGGGATTAGGAGTGCGGTTGATGGTTAACTTGTTTTGATATGTACAAATATGTACAAAATGAATATTTTATTTAATTCTACTAAGCTAGGAACTTTAAGAAAACTCTCAAATATTTTGTAAAATCATTATGTCTTTGTTCAAGAAATAGCTTTTATAATCATATGTACCTTTATACCAGCTGTACATACCTATTATATTGTATATTGTATCAATGTAGATATGTTTATGTACCTCTTATGCTGCTGTTTGCAGCCTGAGTTCTTGAATAAAGTTCAGTTCAGATAACCTGTAGGGGTTATGCTGTCTAGGGGTTATGGGAGACTCCCGAGATGCCTCCACGTACGTCACAGCAGGATACGCTTCCGTGACCACCCCGCCCACTTTCATTCTAGTCGCCGGGGCTTAATTAGGCATTTTTTAAAAACAGCTGCATAAAAACAATTTACGGGCCGATTTAAAAAAATTAAAGTCTAGTAATTGTCAAATTGAAACCCCTTCTCAACGATTTCCGAAAGGACCCATGGGTACGACATATAACCTTTAAGCCATACAAGTTAATTTACCATTGCGCGACCCTTTTAAAGTGTTCACAATGAAATGTCCCTCGAAGGTAGTTCAAGTGATCAGACTGTTGTAGCGATACCAAAACACTCACAGTAGAGTTTTAGATATGATACGATAATGAATTACTACGTGTTCACTATCTATCTTAGTCACAGTCAAATGCTCGAGGTGTTAAAACATGTCTTAAAAGGAATATATTTCAAATGAATTGTCTACAAATTTGGGAAACATTCTCTCGAACACTTTAAGCAAAGCATTCGCATTTCATATTTCCATATGCAAATGTTAGGGATATTGACGTCATCATTTGCACTGTGAGCACTGGATTTCTTAAATTGCCCGAGGTGCATGGGGCATACATTTCATATAAACCGTATACGAGTCGAGCTACAGCATACGCGTCGTGTCTGAATCACGAACATGCATAATAAGCACGTTTTTAGTCAGAAATAGTTGGCACTTATACATTTCATTTGGAATGTTCACACAATCGTGTTATCGTGGACAGTCCAAGGACAAGTACACTTTCCATTCAGGAAAGGTAATTTTACTGAATTACTCCTTACTTTTTAAAAGTGTATTTTTAAACGTCAATGCTAATTTTTATTAAATTGATGTATTCAGTAACACTTTGATTTTGTGTAATTTAAATATGTTTCCATCATGTTAAGTGACAAGATGAGCTGTATTTACCAATTTAAGAGTTGGAAGATTTATTGTTCCATGTGTAAAAGTGCATTCTGTCTATAACTATTTCAGGTTCTGTAGCAACGACATTGTTCCCAAATGGTCTGGGAAAGGATTTAGTTTGTTACGTCGTACTAGACATCGTTCGGACGCTATGTTACAACACATGGGTTTCCGTGAGACGACCCTGACGTCCTCTAACTAAGGCTGTGCAATATTATTGCAATACCAATATATTGCAATACAGAGTTGTGCAATACACGTATTGCAATACGATTTTCAATATATTGCACCAGCAAACATTAACTTAAATTTAATCATTTATATCAAATGTGTCATGTTTAAACTGCAAAAATAAGTATAAAAGTGGAACGTAGATTCATTTAGCATGTTGCAATATCATTGGCACTAATTAAAATGGTTTCCGGTGAAATATCTCATTGTCAGAGGTTCTTGCAATATATTGTGGTACGTATTGCAATACATCACTGTTCAGCAATACGTATCGTAATACAACAATTGAGGCAATACACATCCCTACCATTAACACTCCAAAAAGGTAAATCATGTTATGTCACGCTCTCCTCATTATTAATGTCGCTCTTCGTGAAACCTTTTGACATTTTCCAACATTGTCAACATGGTTTGATGCATGCCACTGTTTCACTTACTTTCGTGT
This sequence comes from Gibbula magus, assembly GCA_936450465.1. Classification (NCBI taxonomy): domain Eukaryota; kingdom Metazoa; phylum Mollusca; class Gastropoda; order Trochida; family Trochidae; genus Gibbula; species Gibbula magus. Next base: position 35,434,098 of record OW388302.1, read on the forward strand.
TTGATAATAGAAATACACAACAATCCCGGTTGACCTCACATCACTTGCTTTACTTACATACTAATATTCTTCTTTTAGGAATATCAAGGTCATGAACATGGCCGACCCCATTAACGGCAGCGACAATTTCCTTTCTGAAAGGGAACATCGCAATTCAATCTAAGAAGTGATTATGTGTATTATCTACATAAATAAAACAATCAGTTGGCATTGTTTTTTGTTTTGTTTATTAAAGTCAGTGAACCAGTTTAATGAGCATGCTATCCGAACTCAACCAGACAACTGTGCATCTATCCGGATATAATTGTACTAAGTTTGGCTTCGATTTTCGGTATGCTGGTGTTTACGATACAACAAAACTGGATATATCACACAAGCCGTGTGTCTTAAAACTATTTACATTGTTTGACAGTTATTCCGTGTTATTTTTCTTCATCTCAAACTATCTCATTAGGATAAAGCTCAACTGGAGGCATGCTCACCTAAAACCACACCTACAACCATACCTACAACCATACCTACAGCAACTAAAAAGGCACGTCGACGACGTAGGGAGGTTGATGACGCTGCTACGCCACACGGTAGGGTGCATCACGTGACCACAACCTTGCGTGTCGTCAATAACGTCATGTTACAAGGTGAGTAAGTCTTTATGAGAATTGTCATTTAACAAAATGATTGATCTAAGCATACCAATATTGACGCAAGCTTCACGATAAATAAATCCGTCGACATAAAAATCCTAATTATCTAACGAACATCTTTCAGGTGGATGAATGAAACACATAAGCTGTAGAAAGAATAAAAAGTAAAGAATAGTTTTAAGCCATACTCAGTTTATGCACTCAAGTTTAGAATAAATGGATGTTGAGAAAACAAAGCAAGTGAGTTGAACAATTCAAAAGAAAGATGGTTGAAGAAATGAAAAAATGAAATGTTTCAGTACGCTTCATTTCAACCATATTTAAAGGCTCTGTGAATGTAAACGTCATATAAAATTAAACATGATTAATTGATTGATTGATAAATAAAATCAATGAAGACGCACCCTCTCAATGTTTTAGAATCTTGAAAAAGTATGTCATACATAGTTGACGTGGTTAGCATAACTACTGCTTTATTCAAATGTTGGAAACAACGTAATCTGTATTCTACATCTTACCAGATGTCTGTTCGACGAGATGCAAATATCCTTCTGTATACATCTGTACCTTCTTAGTCTAGTGCCTGAACTTCCTAAATCTAGGCTGTCCACTTCAATAGTTGAACAGGTAATATAACTAGAAACTAATCAATTATTTTATTTCAGGCACAAGTGGATCCTCAACTATCACATACACTCTTCCCGGTCTCCTGTTGGCTCTCCTGGCTAGAGTCATCCTGTGAGTTGATGACGTCACAATGGACAATGGCGTCATTGTGAATGATGGTTTACGATGGGCAATGGCATCAAGCTTTTTCAATCTAATAATGACTAAATTGCTATGAAGTATTTTCCATTTGTCAGAAGAAACGCCAATGTAGTTACAACTTCTTAAATAATCGTACCATTGTGTATACAAATATCTATTGGATTGTCTGCTTGCTGTGAACTTCTGAGATATTTTCATTGATAATTGCACACAATTTATCCATGTCATATAGCCTGTAATTTCTACTACATTTGTATACGATTTGGTATTGTGAGAGTTCTTTATTTTCAAATTATATATGTTGCCCTTTACCTGAATATTCTAAATTTACTGAAATAACTTTTACTTTTTAGTAGTACAGGTCCAATGACTAATTTACAGAAAAAGAATTTAGATGTTCTTTCCATAGCATACATTTTCTTCTACATTTATTCTTAACATAACCTAATGTGTCGCATCTTAGAAACAAAGTCCTTACGTCCAGTGCTTAGCTTACGAAACTGCTTTGGTTTGCGAATATAGTCTTTTTAAATAATGAATCGTTCAATTCATATGCTATTCAAGCCAATTATACGTTCTTGTGTAAATCGGGTTTAATCTCTGAAGGTGTTTGTCCAGGAATTTATAATGAATTTCGATCAGTATATAAATAATAAATTGATAGTTGATTTTAAAATAGATGTACACATTCAAAACTTAATTTTCTTTGATTTCTTTGTATTACCATTGCTATACATCTTGAAAATAAAATAATTCTTTGCAAATATGTTTCCTGATAGTTCATAAGTACATTAGAACGTGTTTATAGCACGTTTTTTGGCTCAAATAAGTTGATGGATGTTTTGGAAAAATAATGTCACTAATAGTAAAATACCCTTCTCTCTTAAGAAAATCAAGTTAAAAAATGAGTGTACATGGTTCCGTAAGGCCATGGAAATCGTTTATGTCCTTTGAAATAATAAAATGTTTTCACAATAAAATGGCTGCCATGCATTTTTTGCATTATACGCAACACCGTTATTACCAATATGGATACTTGGTTTGTGTAATAAGATGTTTACCCTCTAAAGTCAATATAAATGACATAAACTATCATTACAAATGGGAAATTTGAAAAAAAAAGTGCTACTGCCCCTTTAAAATGACACGTTTTGGTAGTGAAATATCGCCGTAAATCATGTCGATAGAAAACAGGAACGTATCTGCTTCACGTCTTATCTGGTTTCATGTTGGGTATAACAAGCAGGGACACATAACAACAAGTGTGAGGAATCTGATGTAGTAACGTACTGTTTGCTTGGACAATCACAATAGTGTTTCGAAGAATACAAACATTTGAATTATTTCCTAGATGAGCAGTTTTTGATAATCATACGACATACATATTTAATAGTGTACACCCAGCAAAGTGGCTGGTTCGAATCACCGAGAACTTATTCAGTACATTTTATGGATAACAACCTTTTTCTCCCTTTCGCCTCTTTATTTAATCAGAGAGAAACCTTTGTGATGGTTTGATATATAAAGCTCACAAAACAAGACATATAGATCTCTTCAGTGTGTTGAATAGTTTGTTAAATCATGTATGAATTTGTTATTCACATTTGGTAATGTATTTCAAATGTTGAGTTACATGTTCTTCAGGACTGTACCTCATAGATCATATACAGCTGCGTATCGACAGATTGTTCACCTACTTGTGTATTACTTTGCACATGTCATGTATGTTGGCATGTCTTTGCAACATCGTATCAACGCGAAAACAAAACCAAACACTTTGAATTGTTTTAATTTTCGTTTGTGAAATATTCAGTAGGTGATCAACTGGGTTAAATATACATAATATATTTCCTCTTATACGTATTTAACGTATTTGTGATGAAATTGTTCTCATTAAATCAATATTACACTTTTTCTTTGAAAATATATTTGAATTTTTAGAATTAGATCCCTTCTGTCTATTTCATAAACATACACCTCTGACATGACCATCTCAGGATTTGTTTAAGAATGATTATTTTACTCATGGATATATGATTATTGATTGTCATTGTCTGGGATGCAATTTTATTGATGTGACAATGAACGTCAGTTTACATGATATTTGCATTAAAATACAATAATAGGTGAACAAACTTTCTGTATGCAGCTGTAGTCTCCCCATCAGTTACGACAGTTTAGAAACTGTCAATATGCAAATATTTCATGAAAATCTTTAGTCACAGCGCATGGTTTAGGATACATTCTATCTAAAGACGTTTCTTCGTTTACAACGTCTGATGCAAGTGCGAGATATCTCAAAAGGAACTGGAGCTGGACCCATATTTTCGAAGCTCTCTTAGCGCTAAGATAGTCGTAAGTGCCATACATTAACATTGACTTACGACTATCTTAGCACTAAGACAGCTTCACTATCACCATCGATTGGTGTTGATCCCTTTTATCCCACAAGATAAATTATAAGTCTAAACTTTTGAAGAGAATCATAAACAATCATATCTCAGAAAAGAATTCCCCAATGTAAACAATGTCGGCGCCGGCCCGCAAAACAATAGGCGTTACCATCATGCAAGCCAACGCCTGTCTGCGTCGTTTATCCCAGGGAATTAGCTTGATGCTATAGGAGCCAACCTCGGTAGTTCTGGGGAGAGGATATGGTGAGAGACACATACGATGATGACGTCATGGAGATGTTTATTTGGTTTTTGCATTATGGTGGTTGTTACATAAATACATGTACAGCTGATGATGATGATGGCAGCAGAGACATAGTGACCGCCAAGGAAGCTTTGTAAGTCTTGCTGGGGCCTAGTCTCCGCTGGTCTAATTCTATCCCTCACTCTGACTGCTTGTTGTTACCGAGAGGGCTCTATTTAAGGGATTCATAGGACCAATGGCTATAGAGCCCTAACGCAAATAAAATGTCATTATATAGGGTTTGATTGACAGGATACTTCCTAATTTCTAAATGACACAATTGCTGTTTAGTCAATGCCTAAGGTGATCTACAATGAAGAATTAGATAATCACTGAAACATTAGGTAGGTGATAGTCCCAGGTGATAACCAAAAGAGACAAATCGACAGTCTTATGTGAGAATTACAAAAACCAGACAGATTTGATAGAATATTAAACATGGATGCTAACAATCCGTATTTCAAATGGCTACATTTTATATGATATATTTTACAGCAAGTTCTCACTGAAGTCAAATTCAAGTGTAAAAGAATAATGTTAATGGGGGATAGGCGAGACGTTCTCACTCAACCAAGCATAGATATTAAAGGTACTGTAGCACGCCGGTCTTACTGAAAAAGGTAAATAGTGTTACCAATGGCTAAATAATACGCCCGAATCAATGAAAAGAGTTTTTAAACGAATGTACATGTTCTGTTAAGCCATCCGAGTACATTTCCCATCGAGTGGTGATTTTAAAGTGTTCAAATTAAAATGGCTGTTGGAAAGGTAGTTCAAGTGATCTGACGTATTTAGCGATAACTTACAATGATGTCACGGTCAACCATCTTGCTCTCTGAACTCTGAAAATAGCATGAGGCCTACAAATCTACCTCTCCCACTGAAGAGTTTCACTAAATTATCGTTTTATAATTGGCACCAATAGTGATAACCGTTTTTTATGGATACGGTATATCTGGTAGTGTATTGTTTTACACAATTAACGTAACAGTCTCTTGTATAATCTTTGTAAAGATTGTAAAAAGCTTATAGAAGAAATAACAGTTATCATAGCAAAATGTGTCATCACAGCATGCACATCACTCCCTCATCTAAATGTAGATGACAACTTAAGGTGCGCGGAAAAACGATTATCGAAACTTCTTATCATGCGACCGTGAGATTAGTGGGTATTTCATCTAAAACTAAAGTATCACACAAGCTAAGCTATCAACGTAAAAATCTATGTGTATGCCTACATGAGTTTATTGATTATTACAGGGTAGCACTCATGATCGTACACTTGTTGTTTTAATATATTTTAAATCATTTATCATTGTGTGATGTCGAATAAAACCCTAAGAACAGGAGGATTTTCTGGATACCTCCTGAGATGTGAAAATACACGGCAGAACTTGTTATCCTAAGCAATTTCCTGTTCTTATGTATGTCACATCAAAATGCGAGTGCCGAGTAAACAGGGATATTTTCCCGAGTGGAACAAGTTATTATATATACAGTGATGATAGAATTGATAGCATGGCACAAACTTAAACCGATGTCATGCTGACACTTGACATAATATAGATTATCCTTTTCAAATTCGCTGGTAAACGATAAAATATTTAAAAAACACATCTATAAAACACATTTTGAGACATATAAAATACAGATATCGACTTGATAACCATCGACCTATAAAACCCTGTCAAGGTTTTCAAAGTAATATCACAGAAACGACTATCTCTAATAACATTCCAGACCGACTTGCACAGAGCCACAGTAGACTAAAGTGGTCATAATGCATAATGCATTCCAGACCGACTTGCACAGAGCCACAGTAGACTAAAGTGGTCATAATGCAATGTTATCACCAAAGACTAAGCACAGGCTTAGTCTTACGATCGCTTTGTGAAAGTCACAAAATGCTGGAATCTGCCTACAGCCATCCTCGGTTACCGATGGTTTTAGATATGCTCCGTTACTCTCCACTATATCACCCATGGGAAACCTGATCAGGAGAATGTGTACTCAAAGTACCCGCCCTTGGCCGGCGAGAGCCAATGAAACTGCTACGCAGCTTGGACCTGCGAGCCAATGACAATTCATATCACTTCGTTTCAAAGCAAGTGAGCTCATTGTGTTAGCCATCCATCACCTTTTATCTCCCTTGACCATTTCCGTCTTATCCCATTGAGCATTTTCTTTGGCTACGGACTTCGTCACGCTGGCCATGGCATGTTATTTGAGAAAACATTCCGCTGATAAGGTTTCCCATGGGTGATATAGTGGAGAGTAACGGAGCATATATAAAACCATGGGTAACCGAGGATGGCCTACAGCCTGATCTGCTCATACGGATTCCACCCCTTTTTTTGTCATATGGCCCTGAGTATATACGAGGGGCGTTCAATAAGTGTTGCAAGCGGGGCATTGGTGTTTACATAAACAGTGTCAGCTTGTAGCAGGTGTTACTATAGTCAAAACATAACATTGACACATGTCAAAACAATTTCTAGACATAACAATTATTTAGATATAATAGCTGCGCTGACCTAGGGGTCTCCATAATCATGGATTCTCTCAAACATGAACAACGCGCTGTGATCAAGTTCCTTACTAAAGAGGGATGCAAAGCTACAGAAATACATAATCGTATGTGTAATGTGATGGGTAAGGATGCTCCTAACTTTTCAACAGTTTGTCGCTGGTCTCTTCAGTTCAGGCGGGGCAGGGAGTCCTTAGACGATGACCCACGGTCAGGCAGGCCATCTGAAGTCACCCGACCGGAAGTTATTGCCGCTATCGAAAGACGAATTTTAGCTGACCGCCGTGTTAAAGTTTCTTAACTGTCTTTGGAATTCCAGATATCGGTTGGAAGTGTTGAAAAAATATTTCATGACCATCTTGGTATGTCCAAGGTATCTGCAAGATGGGTACCCAGAAACCTCACAGCACAAGATCGCCAGAAAAGAACCGAAAGTTGCATGGAGCTCCTGGATCGGTTTAATGCGGATGAAGCCAGGTTTTTGTCTCGTCTGGTGACAGGTGAAGAAACCTGGATCCACCACTGGGACCCGGAAACTAAACTGGAATCCAAACAATGGAAGCACCCGGGTTCACCGCCTCCCCTGAAGTTTCGCACTCAACCATCAGCTGGCAAGGTTATGGCGACAATCTTTTGGGATGCAAAAGGCATATTATTAATTGATTACTTGCCAACCAAAACTACAATGAATGGTCAATATTATGCCAACCTAATGCAAGAATTGCGAAAGACATTCGACAGAAACGCCGTGGAATGTTGACACGTGGTGTTCTGATTTTGCATGACAACGCTCCAGTCCACAAGTCAAGAGTTGCACAGGCCGCTATACGTGATTGTGGATTCGAACAGCTTAACCACCCACCCTACAGCCCAGACCTAGCCCCAAGTGACTACTTCCTGTTCAGAAACCTGAAATCCGCCCTACGTGGAAGGCACTTCCGGGATGACGAAGACGTCAAAGCTGCCACAGAGGCGTGGTTAGGGGGGCAAACGGAAGACTTCTACAAAAGCGGCATCAAAAATCTTAAAGAGAAATGGAATAAGTGTATTGAGGTGAAGGGTAACTATATTGAAAAATAAAAGTAAAACATTTACTACGAGAGTTGGTTTTATATTGAAGTTGCAACACTTATTGAACGCCCCTCGTATTTCAATAAGATTCATGTTCTAGCATTTCCGACATTCCTTTAGAAATATATCCTATAAGTGATATATTCTTCATATTATTAAGTGATATACATAACATGCATACTCTTACTCCCCACACCACATACATAAGTTGTTTTTGTTGAAATCACATTTCAACAACTTCCATACTCTTACTTTCTATGCTACGTACATTCTGTATGTATGTTGAAATTATAGCTTAGCATGTGAAATAGATGACTTAGTACTCACCCCATGAATTGGCCATTGCAACTTGGAAGTTGGAATATATGTGTAATATAGTGGTTTCAATAACTATAATATTCGTACTCTCTATGCCACAACAATACGGCGAGTGCGTATTGGGAAAAAAGAAGCACGACCAGATAGGAAATAAGAGTTAATCCACCGTTTAAAGAAAGGTTCAACAATATTGGTAGGTGACTTATCTCAATCCTGGAAAATATACACGTTGAAGCGCATGTAAAATCCCTCAGAATTCGGGATGCGATCATCAACAAGCTGTTTAATCATCGTCAATTACTGAGCGAAAACAGTATATGTTTCATTCGGTGGCAAACCAAAGTAAGTAGCTCACCAACTGAGAAAGTTCAGCGCCCCATAAAACAAACTATTAAGTTGTTGTTACTGTTGTACCGCAGATGAAATACAGGAAAAGAAGTAACGTCCAAAATATAAAAATATATCCGAAGTAGGCTAAATAATCACAAGGGAAGACATCAAGCTTTTTGTTTTGGTTTTGAAGTGAAGAGTTCATCAGTGTCCGTGTAATTAACCACACTACAGAATTACAGAAATAGACCAAAATGAATATGGGAAACTCTACTCTACAACTACAAATACAATGTATACGCAAAGAAGTCAACAAGTTAAAGCCAATTTAATTATCTAATTATAATCAATGTGCATATTTACATCATGTACATGTATAGTTTATTTCGAGCATCCCTCCAATCCCTAAAATTATTAGAACTGAGGAACGTATGGCCGAAGCATACTTCAAACAAACTAACGAAACACAAGAATTTCTAAGTTTATTTGAACTAATGATAGTATCGGTCGACTATGAACGTTGTAAAAAGCCTTCCAATTTTTTACGACAATTTATTAATTATTTAATTCATTAATTAAATGATCCCTGTGTTATTACATTCATCTCAGTTCGGATTCGCCATGAACAAACTTGTGATTAACAACTATCTGTAGTGCACATTGTATGTAATCAACTTCATAAATATATACACAATGAAACAACCAGCTGAGTTTAGATACATAGAGAATCTCACACAACTGCTTCTGACTATATATCAACACGAGTTGATAAAAGTTTAAAATATCCGAGGCTTGGCGAGGATCTTTTTTACCTTTATCAACGAGTGTTGATATATTTGATATCAGAAGACACGAGGGTGAGATTCTATTTATCATCCAAAATCATTCTGATTACGTTTAGTGACAAACGTGAGCACATCTCTGCCATTTGACTTCCAGTGCGGTGAGGTCATAGCATTGTAACGTCATCATGTTTATGACGTCATAGCATTGTGATGTCATTACTCGATGATGTAAAACCATTGTGATGACATGTAGTTGACGGTGACAGGGCATTGTGCAAAATTTACTGCCAAAAAGGTATCTCCTAGGAGATATCGCTTGATCTACCACAAGCAATATATCCTGTGGGACACAGTTTTAAGTGAGTGATAAGTACATATTTATCCATTAACCAAAATTGCATTTACTCCAAATCAATCAGCATACTAGACAAGAAAAGTGGTATCTATTCAACAAAGGTATCTCAACTACTCGAAATGTATCAGTTAAATTTTGATTGATTTATATTAAAAAAAAACAACAAGTGCGTAAGATGTTCGTGTTATAAGAACCAAAACATATGTCCACCTACCAACATTTAAGTAGGTTCAAATTAAAACAAATCAATGAATACAATTCTGCAACAATACTTGCCACTTTTAAATTTAAACACTTGTATATGAAAACGGTATATTGAATTGACAATGCTTGAGTGGGTGTTATTACAGTATTAATACATTGTATATTGGCAATATCAGAATGTGAGAGTGCTCAAATAGGGTTATTTGTGAAACCCAGTTTTAAACGCCTCAACAAAGACAGTACATCAGTGTTGAGAACTCAACGGTCAATGTAAGTGTTAGTTAGAAATGTGTTTTCTTTGTGATTTACGCACTTTCTAATACAACAAAGATGATTGTATTCATATGTTTATAATGCATTTTAAACTTTAATTTTGATAGACTTTTTTGTAAACGTGTCCTTCTTTTTTGTGAATTAGTGTTATAAATCGATATAAAATATATGTGTGAAAGATATGAGTAGATATATAATTAAATATCGCGAGCGAACATGTCCCTTTGTACATATTGGATGATTGCTCTTGCGTTTAATCAATGGTTTGTAAATTATATATACCATTAAGTTCAAATATATTCAATCTTTAACAGGATACATTTCGATTTGATTACAGTGTTCAAAATGAGGATACATGTATTACTGATTTCTGTGTGCCTGGTGGCGATATGTCGTGTGAGTATGTTTTTTTCTTCCAACTCAATTGATCATTTTATCGTTAGATGTATAACTCGTTTTACAGTTTGATTCAAACGTACAAAGGTAGGGAGGGCCTTGTTTAAAATACGATTCAATTTCACAAAAATAGAAAAATAGTATAAAAAATCATAGGAACCAACAGTTTAAATATTGAATCAAAATTTGATTATTGATTAATACCACTAAATATTAATTAAATGTTAATGAAACTAAATTGTTATAATCTACGAAGTAAAAAGCATATTATTGTCCAGTTATAAATTAAGATTTAGTCCGTCAATCACGTGCATGCTTTTTAAAAATAATCACAATTAAAGGTGGCTATATCAGGGTTTAGGTGCATAATTTACGAAACAGAAATTACCGTAGTGTATCATGTTTACGGGTCCTGTAATCTATGACATTTAGAGATATTCCGATTCGAGACGAGACGAAAGTTAAATAAGAAAACGCATTTTATAATAAAATTATGAAATGAATGATGACTTGGTCCTTTATTATTTCTTATTTGCAGACTGTCTGTGCTGAAATCCCACCACTGTGCAGTATTGGTAAGAGTAGCTATCCTTCTCCTGTTTAGACTTTAAAGGCGCTGTTGCAAGTTTTTTTGCATTTGCATATTATGTTTTCTCAAATTTGCCATTTATTATTAAAGTTTATAAACTATATTTTGGGTAAAACATCTCATTGCAGACCCGATAAGCCGTATCAATAGAAAACGGTTATCAGTATTCGAAGAAAATGGTACGACGTATAAAACGACAGTGGTGTGGAACTCTTCAGTATGTGAGGTAGCTTTGTAGATCTCATGAGAATTTGAGATTTCAGACAGCAAGATGGCTGACTATTCGATCATTGTACCATATTTAAAACTCATCACAAGTGTTAAGGTATCACTATATCAGTCAAATCACCTGAACTACCTTAGTAGCGGCTTAAAAATAGCCGTTCGATGGAAAATGTACTCGCATGGCTTAACGGAATTATGTACATTCATTTTAGAACTGTTTATATTGATCGGGGAGTATTATTTATCAATTTGTTACACATATTCATGTTTTCGTGAGAGCATTTAAATTCAGTAAGAAAATCGTGCTACAGCGCCTTTAAAATGCATTAATGAACAATCTCATTCTTGCTGGCAAAATATTTATATATGTACATGTATTTAGATCAAGTATTAAACAAATCTCAGGATACTTGAAAATGATACAAAGTATTAGGTTTGTTGAAAATTTTACAGCCCAAAAAATCCGAAGTTTAAAAATGGGCAAAAAGAATAGTTTCATACTTGAATACCATGTAGTTTGTGTACTATTGAATAGTATAGAGATCCTAATTCCCTGTAAACTTGACCATCTCACTTGTTACCCAATATTCTATGCAACGGACACTGCACACCTACCTGAAACTGATATAACAAAGTACATTATCATATTTATTATTATCATAATATTCATAGCCATAATTTTTCTTACACCATTATTAACCATTAGTTATGTTACGCGCAACTACTAACTGCTATTTGCCTTTGTTGAAGAATGTACAAGTACAGATGCAGCAACTTTAACGGTACACAAGGATGGCTATGAGTTTTCAAGCACTGACAAAACATGCACGCCAACCCTGTCAGCCAATCCCCATCATACCGTTTATCAGCTCGACTCGAACTGCTTTCCGGTAAGTTAAAACATCGAAAACCAATCTAAGTAAGAGTATATGGTTGAAATAATGACCGCAGACCGAGTGAATATCTGTGATAACCATCGAGCGGTACGCGAGATGGTTATCACAGATATTCACGAGGTCGAGGTCATTATTTCACATACACCACATGGTTATCATTCATTCCATACACAAAGTAGACAAATTGGTACCCATATATAAATATGTATATATAATACTAGAACATATATAAATACAGCCAAGACACAAAAGAATGAACACTCATCTGTATGGATCCTCCGTAGCTACATTGGTAAAGGCGCTGCTCAAACGATATAGAGGTCCAGGGTTCGAATCCCACTTTCGCTACTAACAAAATTTTCATTTCTAATTTGACAAAATTTCCCAAATTTTACAAGTCCATCTGTTTCCGTAGGTTGAATATCTCATAAACCACAATGGTGGTTATCTAAAAAAACTACCTCTGATATTGACCTGATAACCACACCACGTGGTGTATGTACACATATACGTCCGCCTATTCGATCAAGATTTAATCTTTCATATTGAAAGAACCAGGCACCGCGGGAAATGTAATTTATGTATGTAACTCTTTTTATTACCAATAAGGTTGAAAATAACCGAGTTAATAGTATTGATATGAGCACATGTCACGTTTGCTTAGCAACCATTGTTTCACCGCTACTTCCCGTCTGTGACGTCATAAAACGAGTGTTCGTGGCGTCACTGTAGCTTGCCGTCGCAAGAGAAGTGGGTCGTTTCCTGGCTATTTTACGTGAATCAAATGGAATTAAAGGGGTAATAAAGAAATTATTACCCGAGGAAGTGTGTCATATGGCTTTAACGAAACTCGTGCAAATTTATGTATAACCTTCGCTCTCGCTCGTGCAATACAAAAATCCACACTCGTTTCGTAAAAGTCATATGACACACTTCCTCGGGTAATAATGTCTATCTATCACACTGTGAGACACGACTGATTTAAGATATTTTGAAAACATTATGTTTATTCAATTATTTCCTGATTCACGTCACGTGCATAGTGATCTGCCTACGTAGGGTTACAGCGAATGGGTTGCTTTCTATATATGACACTTTATAAATTCATTGTTGTTTGTATGACTTCACGTGTAATCAATTTGAAGGTTATATCTGTTGACACAGTTTATCCATGTGTTAGCGCTCCGATGATATTTTGACAGATGGAAATTGACAGAACTGTTTTGAAGCCAGAATGTGATATTAATTGTTTATGGCATCTAGTTTCCATCATTTATAAGCATTTTCGATAGAATACACTCAGGGTAATAAGTAGTGTAACGGATTAAAATACCCTTTGGAGGCAAGATGCAATTTTTTTACTTTGAACCAAATGGCAAAGCGTTGACTTTTTTTGAAAACCATTGTCGAAGATGTGTATTTACAATCTTATGAAATCGTTAAAACAGTGTTCATAAGTGTTCTTGAAATATGATGGAATTTACGGGACACATTCATGAATTTGCCTTCATGTGAAATTTGTGATGCCTGTGTTACCCGAGTCTCCGATGTCTATTAAACAAGGGGGTTTACAACGTAGGGTGGTCAACTTTAAATATTTACTGAAATGAAATTGAACAAATTGGTTTAAATTACTTTAAATATGTGAATTATTTACTTTACCAGAACAAAACGTTCACCCTCAAGGCGAAAACAACACAGGGACCATATATGGTGACTGAAGACATCAACGCGTTTCAATTACAATGCTTACCGGGTGGAGATGGAGTCTATAAAGTGAGCGTAGCACTAGCGTACGTATCCTTTTATTATTAAGGATAGATGTAATGTAAATATATGGTTACATTCGGATTCATTGAAATAGGATGTCAATTTGACAATTGCTCGATTTTAAATTTCTGAAATCGATCTATAAATTACTTTTTACTTTAAAAAAAACCCCGCCTAATTTAACCCCGGCGACCAATGAAATGAATGGAAGTCTGCGGGGGCGTGGTCGCTGAAGAGATGACGTTTGTGACGTAACTGGATTAATCTCATTATCGGCGATAGTCATAATTCAACGTAAGTTCGCAACATTTATTGTTTATTTCACTAACAAATCTTCAATCAAACAAAAAAATGCATAAACGTGTGTTTTCGCCGATTTAACACACCTCACAAATTCATCATTAATCAATTATTAAGGCGCAACGGGCGTCAGCTGTCTGACGCGCGTCGTCTGTGTTTCATCGCAGTCACGCCTCAACGATTTCTCAAAGTGTTCGCCGGGTGGTAATTGTGGCATTGTCAAAATGGGTAAATTAAAATCGTCTTAGCAATGATAAATTGTAAGTGTATATTATTTATGCTCAATTAATTCCGATATATAATGCCTGTAGAGGTAATAATCATTACACATGAACTTTAATAACCTACAGTGTATAATTAAGTGAATCTAGTTTTCACGTCTTATTGAATTTGGCCTGTTTTAGCCATGTGGCTGATATGTTTTTGGGACCGGCGTGTTTATTATTATTCGCACGATTTGGTAGACACCACTTTGGCAGAAAGGAATGCAGCTATCACAAACCAAACTTTAAGGCTGGTAGCCCTTACGTTTTGGCTCAATCATAACATGTCCAGGGCCTCCTTTCACAAAGCAACCTTTACTAAGGTTAACCTTAACTCCCATTCTTTAACATTGCACTAAGGTTGCCTTAGGGACTTACGATCACATTAGTGCTCTGTGAAAGAGGGTCCAGGTCGATTACCATTTTCGGTTTCTAACATTGGGAGACTTGCAATTTTTTTCCAAAGATACCTAATAACAATGGGAAAAAATCATGGGGAAATCGTAAAGATCACGCGATTTCTTTAACATTTGCCGGTCCAATGCATATTCAAAACACATCTGATCTCGGGATACTAACATTGAAGACCTGCATTGAACAATATAATTTTTCAAACATGAACTCATAATGCTTTTGTCACAGTGAGCACTCAAAATTAGTGTTTTCTTCAAAAAGTGCAAACCTCAAAGGAACATAACTGAAAAACTTCCCGTCGAATTTCTCTTTTTCAGGTGAGTAAGGCAATGCTATGGTATTTATTAATCAATATAAGAATCGCTCGCGAACAGTCTTTTCTTGTCAAAAGTTTTTGACAAGCTCTGGCATTTATACCAGTTTAACGTTAACCTTTCAAACCGTTTCTAAGGCAGTGAACAAACACATTATTAAATATATTTCTTAAATATAAGTAACAATACAGCATTTCTCTCATGTCAAGTAGGGCACGCAGAAATGATGGCGATAGGTGTACTTCGATAGATATTATATTTGTAAACTTGATAGGTGGTAGTGAATATTGTTCGGGGTCATCATCAATTCAATGACCTAGTTTGTTTTTATCATCGACTTAAGGGAATAAAGTAACACAACAATTCAATATAATACAGGATACATTATTTTATATAGTTTGTAATTAATTCAGTGTAACAGCTCCAACTTCAACAAACAATAATTTACACTCAACGGCAAAAAAAAACGTCACCACATTTTCAACAGTCTGAAAAACGAAATACTGTTGCAGGAGAAAGTCGATTTTGAATGAAGTTTATATGGACATGATTTGTAAAGAGGTACCCGCACTTTCATACATCTGAGTGTAATACTTTTAATTTTATATCTGTTCAAGTACACTTGGGTGTTGAAATCGCTTTTTCAAAATGATATTTAGCCAGCACGATTATCATTTAACTTAAAAATGTAGATGTTTAAGATGTTAAGATGTTGTCGACATAAATAACCTTCTTGGATTAATATTCAAAGCCTCGTCTTTACTGAAGGATATCTCAAAACAAGCCAATAAAGTTATTCTAACTCTCCTATCTCGTCTAGTAAAGGAGATTAGAAAACGACGACTTTTTAAAAGTTGGTTTCTCAGAAGAATGATCAGCTAATATTTAGAAATTGTAAATCAAGTTAAGTTGTCTTCTGAAGACAATATGTATCTCTCTCTTTTTTTATCACTCTTGGATCGACTTATGTGTCATTTTGTATGGTGACGTTTCATTTGCGGTTGAGTGTACTGCTTATTATTTCAGTGTTGTGGACCGGAATCCTGAACCTACCATAGAAACCGTCACGTTCAACTCAAATAATCGTTTACAGCTTGTCGCTATGGATAGACAACCAGTTATGTCAGGGGATAGTACATTACTTATGGCACACAGTCTGACCACTGCAGCATTAGGAGAAGCATTATTCTTGACCATTATAGATACGTATGCTACAGGTAAGACACTACAAAACTAAGGAAAGGGTTTCATTCATCATACTTCTGTAAAGTTAAGACCCTTGAATAACAACTCGTTACTTTCCATTTTAGATTCAGAGGTAACATTAATCCTTGCCCTATCTTATGATATGTTGAAGAGTAACTCTCTTGTCATACAACCATTTTGATAAGGTTATAAGCATGGATTGTAAACATCCCTGTTCATGCCTTTTGATTGGTAAGTTATACTTGTTATGTATATAACACGTAGTTCTTATCACCAGACTAATAAACAGAGGTCATATTGTTAACCTCACCAAATACCATCTCATTTAAAAAAAATACATTGTAACTGTTTATTTAGAGAATAGATAGGATACAGGATCGGG
This sequence comes from Gibbula magus, assembly GCA_936450465.1. NCBI lineage: Eukaryota > Metazoa > Mollusca > Gastropoda > Trochida > Trochidae > Gibbula > Gibbula magus. The sequence continues at coordinate 35,450,825 of OW388302.1, forward strand.
TTGTTGTTCTCTCAGAGCACTCAAGCAATTATCAGTGTGTAATGTAACAACAATTCATAATTGCAGACACTTTAATCATCCCTCTCAAATGTACGGTTCAAGCTGCCGGTTCAATTGCCGAAACTTTATGGAATCTGAAAAGGGAAAATACAAAGTAAGGACTATCTATGGCTTGTTACAGATGTAATATTACTTCATCACAAATGCAATCGGGCAAGCTTTGTAACATTTACTCTTTATATTCAATATAATCTCATCTCATTCAAATAGTATGTCATAAATCCAATATATTCAGTTTAAAGAACGAAAGGTTTATGACAAACGGGATAAAATAAATACAAATAAAACAGCTGTAAAAATGATCCAATTGAATAAGAGATGTATGTTAAGAATTTTGAATGATGTCTTTCTTTTAAAAGAACAAATACATCCATGTTTACATCTACCTTGTAAAATACTAAAATACCTGAAGAACATGTAACAATGGTAATATCCTCTTGGAAATCTTAGTTTCAAACCCCATTGTCAGCAATTTCGCTTGATTATTTTAAACATCTCAGAAATAACGTGACATCAAATTCGCATTCATTCATGTGTATACCTTATCATTAACTCGTTCAATGATTATAGTATTAAATGGAAGATCGTTTTGTATCCTCACCTAATATTACACATTTACTCATTTGAGTCAAGTTAAAATTACCGATTATACTTATTCAATTGTTCTAACATCCTGCATTTTGTGTTTTTAGACCTGCTTGTTTCAAGGAGAATTCTGTCGTGACACGTCTATTTACGTTCGGCCGCACTCAAGATCGCAAACAGTATGCGTACATGGGAATAAAAGCGTTTAAACTAACAGGCCACGAAGATGCACCAATAACCTTCTCGTGTCAAGTGAGAGTATGCACTTCAGCTACAGCGCAGGTTGGATCATGCATGGCGGTAAGCTTAGCTATTTTCAATTAACTACAACAAACTGTATGAAACATTATTCTCGGAAGTCTTTATTTCGGTCTTCACAAAGAAAAATACAGCGTTCCACAGCAAATAACCCTTGTTTACGATCACCGCTTTGGTACATGTATATCATTTTGACAGTTGTTTTTGCAAAATTGCTTTGTTTTACTAACTACATGATGCCTTCCAACACTGACAAGTCTCAGACAGCCTTTGTTAAATACAATATATTGACGTCAAAATTTAATAAAGTCGAAATTTCCTGACAACACCGCACCGGAAGCGAGTGGTGTATTCAGGAAAGTCAATGACAATTACTAAAATACTGTGTTGATGGCATGTAAGTTCGTCCTCTTGTCTTCTAATATGTGACGAAAATCGAATTTTTGCAACTTTTATCAATAATTGTTGTGGCATCTTCATTTGATGTCAGAGGAGGGAAAGAGATACATTTTGTAGCTTATTCGACTTCGGATTAAGAAGCCCGTGGTTCGATCCCCGTCAGGGGCATGGCAACTGCGTTTGCAGTAGAGAACTGGTCTACACGCAGAAAAGTCTGTGTGCAATGCTACACTGAATTTCAGCGTCTACCCATGGTTCGCTAGTTCCAGCCAATGCACGTAGGTTTTACAATGCATAGCTACATCGCGTTGTGGGCTTTCCCCCATTATACTAGCAGTTATATAAGTGAAATAATCTTGAAATCGACAATTACCCCCAACTCACCTCAACTTGATGTCAGCAGACAGGGTGAGATATTCTATATACCTCTCAAAAGGGGATGAGTATACATTAGAATGCTGTGACTGATAAGTCTACATGCGTATATTAAGCGTACCTCATATCTCGAAATGTACAACCCTATCTACCTACATGTAGTTTTGTAAACGGGGTGTGAATAAGGTACCACGGAATATAACATTATTATATTGAAATTAATGTAAATTACATATTTACCAGAGTTCATTTCATATGTTAATTAGGATAAGGCTGCCTTTGACGCATGTCTTACTTCACCTGCACCTGCCAATCGACGACGTAGGGAGGTTGATGACGCTGCGGCCCCACATGGTAGGGTGCATCACGTTACTACAACCTTGCGTGTAGTCAATGACGTCATGGCAATTGGTAAGTCATCGCTTCACTTCCATAACTACTTTAGTGTTCGAATGATTGGTATATACTGTCGTAGTAATGTTCCTTCTTCAAATAAGAATGTCTTACATCTGTGCTAATGCTGTCATTGTAAGTTGTTATAATTGGTTCTGTATCTGTTGTGGGTCAAGTATATGTGCCAATATTCATAACATGTGTACATGAGTGATCATATATTAAATTGTTTTGTTTATTTTTTATCAGGGAAGAACACATTATAGACATTTGTCATTCAGATACGGATAAACGATAAATTGTCCTTATTGTTTTGTTATAATGTGAATCAACAAATAACAATAATTTAGACTACACTCAACCGCAAAAGAAACGTCACCATACATAATGTAAGCTAATTCAACCCACGAGTGAATAACTCGACTGAAACAGAGATACATACAGAGATAGGGCTTTTTTTGGCTTGTTTTATGGCGTCCTACACTAAAAACGCGTCAACAATATTAAGTTCAAGAAAGTTATTATTTCGACAACATGTTTTATTACATTTCTACATTTTACAAAATGTTTACTTAAATGCCAAACACTCTGGCCAAAAACCGTTTTGAAAAAGCGATTTCTGCACCCTGAGCGTATTTGAACTGACATAAAAATGAAAGTAATATACTCTGATGCATTAAATAATGATACATCTTTATGAAACATATGTCTATTGAATAAATTCATAATATACTTTCTAAAGCAGCAGTATTTTGTTTTTGGCACTGTTAAATTTGGTGACACTTCTTTTGTGGCTGATTGTATGATTGACCTTACCACAAGGTTTATAATGGCTTTATGCATGTTTTACAATTATTAATTTTATTTCATTTCAGGGGCATCAGCAACCATCTCTTACGCTCTTCCCTGTTTCATGTTGTCTCTCCTCGCCAAGATCATCATGTGATTTGATGACGTCACAATGGACATTGACGTCATGTTAACTGATGTCGTCACAACGAACAATCGCAACACGCTTTTTTCCATCTAATATTTATTGAAATTGCTTTTCAACCGTTTTTATTTCGGAACGCTAACGCAGTTTTTCTCTTTCATCATTAAACTTTTAGTTGTATTCATATATTATTGTGATTGGTTAAGCGTGATGCACGTTATCAACTTATAACTTATAACTCGTCCCAGTTTAACTTCCATTTGGTTTAAACATATCTTATAGGATTGATGAGCAGGCTACATTTTAACAAACTTCAATGTCAGACCCTTCACCAATTTATTTAGAATACAATGTTAAATATATAGAGAATCTCACACAAGTGTCTTCTGATATCAAATATATCAACACGAGTTGATAAAAGTTACAAATATTCGAGGCTTGAAATCAGAAGACACGAGGGTGAGATTCTATTTATCATCCAAAATCATTCTTCATTAGTTTAAATGAAACATGAACTTATCTGAACACAAAACTGCCATTTGGCTTCCAGTGCTGTGATGTCACAGCTAATTGCATAGCATTGTGATGTCATTACTCGATGATTTAAAATCATTGTGATGTCACGCAGCTTACGCCAAAAGGGCATTGTTCAAAATCTACTGTCAAAAACGATATCTCCTAGGAGATATGGCTTAATCTCATACAAGTGATATCTCCTGTAGGAAACAGTTTTGGATGATAAAGAATACTAAACGATGTCCCGTTTGATAACATGTTTATTAAACGAGTGAATGGTTCGGTATTTTAACGAGCGAAAGCGAGTTGAATACTCATGGCATTCACGAGTTTCATTAACATGTTATCATCTGGGACCGAGTTTAATATTCAATCTTTTACTCAATGATGTCAATAGCGATGAATTGCAAGATCAAGGGTTTGAGTGACGCTCAATTGCAAATAAGCCATCCGCTATTGCAGTCAAGCGGCTAACATTGTGACGTCAACTAAAATGACTATGATGATTATGACATGGCGGCACGCCGTGGTATCACACATGTGTGGAATCAACTCATTATTACCACAGGTGAGTAATAAAAGAAAATAATCACCAACGATCAAAGTTAACACATATCCAATGATGTATCTTAATAAAACATTCAAACAGATGTATCATTGAAAAAATACCCTAAACGTCATCCTGTACATATCATTTTAACCTGTTAGATGTACAATAGTGAATTAATATGTTCTCTAATTAATAAGTACTTCCGCATATTTTGAAACTAATGCCTAACATTTGCATTGTTAACAAAATGTTTTATATTCAATGATCCAATGCTTTCGAGAATGTGGTGAATCGTCCAATGATTTGAAAACAGATTTCACATTCTCACGTGAATTCCTATTTCAAATAGTTTGCAGGATTGATATTCTTAGAGTCCAGATAAATATCATTGAATCAATTGCTAAAAACTGGTTTTATTTAATTCAAAATCGATTATTATGTGTATAAACGAAATTGGAAATCAAACAGTTTATTTGTTATCATAACCATTGCTTTGCTTTTTGCAGAATAAAAAAAATCAAATATGTTGTCCTGATATTTAATTTATTCTGTATTAGTACAAATTATTTTGGTGAAGAATGTGAACAATTAGAAACGCTTATAGCTGATTGGTGTATCCCGAGTATTTCTCTGTATATCTCGCCTTATATACACAAAATGTAGTGGAGAGTAACAGAGCATAGATAAATCCATGGGTAACCCAGGATGGGTGCAAGCAAGGATTGGGCCTTGTATTGTCGAAAAACTATCAACTAGAAAGTATATGAATGTGTCAGTTATAATTCTTGAGCCATCTGATGCACCTCGCTGTTATGGATGTTATGGATCAGAGCCCTGGGCTTTGTGACTGGGTCACGTATAGCGGACAGGATATTTTAAGCGATTTAATATATGTTTTTCAACCGATGTTTTTATGCTCGTGGCTCACCTCAGTAAAATGCTTATAATTAAAGCTTTGAAAAATCATAGTATTGTAAATACGCTTTCGATTTTTATGTTTTCTGGATTAATTGTAAAGGCTAATGTATTGGCTGTGATGAGGTATATACAGTTGCGTACCGAAAGGTTGTTCACCTACATGTGATTATTAGTGCAAATATCATGTAAATTGAGGTTCATTGTAGCGTCTATAATATTACATCACATACACTGACATTGAATCATCATACATCCATGAGTAAAACAATCATTCTTAAAACGTATTCTGTGATCGCCTCGGCAGTGGTATTTGTTTATGAAATTTGGCATAATGAAAAAGACGGAAGGAGAGGTTAATTTTCGAATAAAAGTTATGAACTTTTGACTAAATGAGAACAACTTCATCACAAATACAGTGCACGAGTATAAGAGGAAGTATATGATGTACGTTTGACCAAGTTGATCACTTACTGAATATACCACAGAGGAAAATAAAAACTGTAGTTTTGAAAGAGTGGCCCCTGGTCACTTCAAAGAGCTGCCAAAACTGTAATTGTTTACTATGAGACATCAAACAAGATTATGTTATGGAATACTCAACTGTCTTTTTATAAAGCGAAAATGCTAAATGATCGGTCTAGATTTGATATAATGTTTCGAAGACATGCCAAATCACATGATATTTGCACTAAAATACACCACCAGGTGAACAAACTTTCGGTTAATATAAGGATGTATATTGCAGTTAAATCATCTTCAATCAAATGCATAAAATAGGCAATTAATTATACTCAACAGGGGGTAGATCAATGGACCTTAGCAAATAATATTGACAGATAAAGAAGTCCTGACTTAATTTAATTTCTTTGGTCGATAAAACGTCACTTTCTTCAATCACACTTCACTTCAGGACTTTTCCTTGGTTTTTATGAATGGCGATTTTTCTATGAAATACGGTATTCTGTAGCAAATAGTTAACTTTTACCTTTTGATAATGCTTATTTTGAGCACAGTCCAAACATATGACGGTATTGTGATCATATTGAGTAAAATTATATCCCGATAAATGTAAAAAAAAGTGATAAAAGTTGTCTGGTTGCGTTGGGATATGATGCTCATAAAACTGGTTCACAGACTTCTGTTAAAAACAACACACAATGCCAAATGAGTGTTTTATTTGACAGGACACTACATAATTAAACACTTATTAGATTGAAAATTGCGGTGTTCCCTGACCGAAAAGGAAATACTCGTTTCCGTCGATTGGTGTCTTCAATGTTCAGTATCTTAAATTGAGATTCCTTAAAGAAGAATATAAGGTTGTTAGTGACGCAAATGATATGAGGTCAATTTGAGGGTTTGCATAACTATTCAGAGAGGAAATCAAGCCTACTCTTTCAGCTTTCTTGGTAGCTTAGACGAAAGTGCGTTCAGTTTAAAGAGCAAAGGGTGTCGAATTCGATTCTCGCCATCTATGCTCTGAAAACATTATCTTTGTATATTGTTTCGAAAATAAGTGTTGTGAGTATAGTATTGATAAAAGGGGTTCGTTCGTCTGGCAAATAATTCTAAGTCTCATATAAGATTTTCTACTTTTGAAAGTTTCAATAGTAAAAGTTCCTTCTAGTTCTTGCTTTCAAAATTAAATCTCTCAGGGGATTATTCTCGGAAGATAATGACGAGGGCTTATTACGAGATACCACCGAAACATTAGTCAACATCCCTGAAAGGATACCACCACTAAATCGATCCCGTGTCAAAGGAGCAATGTGAATCTTGTCGTGCAACAAAACTACACGTTACCAAATAATTTGTTTCTCCTGTGTCCTAATCAACGCCAAACACCACTCTATTCAATAGCAATAAGTGTTGATCAGCTATGTCGATGCAAATATCGTTCCGAGCTGGCAGTGATAGAATTTTGCGCCGAGAAAATACCATCGCAGGGAAAAGAAAGTGTAGAAAGAACAAGGCATGCTATTTTTATCAACTGAAACAAAGTTACACCATGTTTAGAATCTCCTTTACCAGGCGAGATAGGAGAGTGAAATATGTTTTTCTGACTTGTTTTATGATATTATACATAAACAGTGCGCTATAGATAGTACAAGAAGGTAAATTATGCCGACAACATCGTGTACTAACATAATTTCCATATTTCATAAACCTTAGCAATAACAATTTCACGAGGGCGGGACTACTTTGCCATTCATTAGTAAACAAATCAATAAAATTCGTAGGAATCACAAACTGAGCACACTATTGGATATTATATATGTAACAACGACACACCCTGAATGTACTCGTCCTATCGTAACTTGTACGGTCTCACACACCAGCTGTGCATGTGAGTTGTCTCCCTTAAACCGTCACGTCGACCGGGTCAATTTCGCCTCGCTGTTACTAACTTCTCACTCCATTTCGAGACTCTCTAATACATGTATACGGGGAACTATCACACAAACGTCTTTGGTTATAACGATCCCGATGCAAAGCGACTTCAGTTTACCGTAGCAAGAACTGACATTGGCTTGTGTTTGCCTAGTTTATGCGCTCCTGTTCGGTGTTTCATGAGTAAATCTGAGTTCAAGATTTGAGTGAGTGACTAGAACCCTTTTATCAGTGTTATGTTTTCCTTTAGACTCGTGAACACGTTATTCAAAAGTTCAGATTCGATTGATTCATAACTTAGCACGACAATTAGCGCTTCAATGAAAGATGATGTTAGTGTGTCACTGACGTGAAAGTGAACTGTGTTACTACGCGCTTCAACAGAACGTCTAGAAATTTTTGTTTAAAACTACTCAAATCCTGCGTTTTATATGTGTGTAATAAATAAAATACCAGACTCATTCCTTATGGATACCGTATTTATTACAACTCGTCACTTGTCAAACGTATTTAACTCGTTTTCGCTGGTAAAATACGTCTGAATTGTAACTCGTTGTAATAAATACGATATCCGTAGGGCTCTTGTTTGGTATTCTCTATATTCGTCTACCTTTTGGCAAAGTGTCTTAATTCAGAATTAGCCCTAGCTACTGTATTGTGCATGTACATCCAATGCGTTTGGTAAGACAAATGTTGCATTCATGAGAAATAAGTAAAATACTTTCAGAATCAGAATACATATTTGCGACAAATAATGTCACTTCAACCTAATAAACAGACATACATATACAAAATGAAACTACCAACGGAGAGTGGCGATGGATACGTATTTAACCTCATATCCAAGATAAAATATACTCAAAACAAACAACATACTCAACAGATGCAATGGTATAAGCACAACACACATATTATAACTATCGGATGAAACTGACCTTGCGTTTTCATTGATTTATATTCAAATAAATCATAACATAAGAGGATCGTGTGTACTAGAGCTAAAACACCTATTCATTTATCAAAAAATAGGACAGTTAAAGTTTAAAACAGATCAACAAATACCGATCCATAAGAGAGATAGCCACAATGAAATGACAACAGAGTCATGACGAAAGCAGCATTATCGAATTGAGGCTAACATTACTATATTGATGTATTGTATCTCAGATTGATCAGAATGTGAGAGAGCAATCGGCTTGATATATATCTAACTCATGCTGCCCAGTCTTAAACGAGTTGGCGAAGAAAGAACTTTAGTGTTGAGAAATCATCCGGCAGATAAGGTAAGGCGAACATGTTTGGATGACTATACTTTTGAATTATCTTTGTTCCTATACAAAATGAAGGTGTAAAGAGTATAATCGATGTTGTGAACTTTCATTAGCCTTAATGGAATTATTAAACATAAGCTGTTTCTGTCCCATGTGTGAATGATTATAACACACCAAAAAACATACACAATGGTAAATCTAAATTCAATAAATGATTGATGCATGTAAAAAATCCTCTGAACATAAATAGGGGTCATGTTATGTATGATATAAAAGGCACTGTCGCTAAACAATCTCATTACATTACCCGATAAGCCGTATTTGTGGAAAACTGTTATTCGTATTGGTAGAAAATTGGTACATAAATTGACAGTGCAACGCGTCAGTGTGAGAGGCAAATGTGTAGGTCTCATGAGAATTTGAGACTTCAGACAGCAGGATGGTTGATCATTCCATCATTGTACCTTATTTAAAACTCTACTTCAAGTTGAATGTTTTAATAGGTATCGCAACATCAGTCAGATCACTGAATTACCAAATACATTGTAGTGGCCATTTTAATGTGAACACATTAAAATGCCTGCTCGGTGGGAAATGGACTTGCATGGTATAACCGAACATGTACATACGTTTTAGAACTCTCTTTTTATTGATTCAGGTGTATTTTTAAGACATCGGTAAGACTTATTTAGCTTTTTGTGAGAGCACTTTATATCAGTAAGAACGGCATGCCATAGCGCTTTTGATACTTATACGTGACGAATGATAAATGTTCCTTTGAAAGTAATAATGTATTTTCACATGTATTACAATATTTGTAAAACTGCATACTTCCATATCACGAAATTGATCACGATTATCAAAGGTGCAAATATGTTATGGCTACTATCAGCTGGATATTGCTAAAAGTTTGTAATAATTGGAAATACTTTTATCTTATCATGTTCATTTCCTCAAGCCGCAAAAACACCATCGGAGTAAGCAGATATAGCTTAATTCCTTGATTAAGATACAAAAAAATGCAAATAATTATACTTTGCCTTTTAAGGTTATAATATCACCAAACATAAGTTATTGATATGAAGTGATGGGGTGTATGGAAGCGCCTTCAAAAAGTTCATTTGAAGTTTTGAAATATTTAATGAAAGTTTAAACATCTACACCACCTGGTTTTGTTGATGGGTATGACATTCCATCTCCATAATCATAAACGTGCCTCATGTTCTGACGTAAAAACCTGATGGCATCATAATGAATTGACGTTTGAACTTGATCGCTAAACCTCTGAAATTAAGCTGCATGTTCTACGTTGGCACTTGATCACAGCTTCTTCAATGAATAATGCATTCAAACGACCACGTATTTCATGATCAGATGTTACGTCATAGCCCAGAAACGCGATCTTTTTATTTGATATCGGAAAGCCAGATAGCTTATAAGCCCCACGTAGAATAATACATAGGTTCACATTTATACATTATGTTGTACAAAATAATCACAACAATATGAAAATATCCAAGTTTGTTTCGTGGTCAGTTGATACAAGTTTTTGTAAGTATTCTCTTCTCACAGAGATCACTCCACTTTGTTCTTCCATCCTAAACTATGTTGCATATCAGGTACTTTCTGGACTACAGTACATAGAATCCTGATAGGTAATATCAAACCCCAGTTGTTTCCAGCGACGTTGTCTCAAATGGGTTGCTCCAATACAACGTGGGTCATGTTCAAGAGAGGTTTCAAAGTAATTTACGTTACAATGAATGTCAATTTACATGATATTTGCACTAGGATTCACCTGTAGGTGAACCAACTTTCGGTTCACATGAGGCACCTGTAATGAATTCTATTTAAAAGAATGAATACTTATTATCTCTATGTATATTATATGTATATCGGAATCACATGAACATAAAACCGAGACATTGTGCACTTACAATTGATTATTAACAAACAAAATTAAGACAACTTTCATGAACCAGTTTTTGGCTGGTGAATACATAGCCTACCCATCGCGATCCACAAGCGATTGAGGGACCATAGTGAGGGGTATATCATTAGCGTGAGTGAGGGACCATGGCGAGGGGTATATCTTTAGCGTGAGTGAGGGACCATGGCGAGGGGTATATCGTTAGTGTGAGTGAGGGACCATGGCGAGGGGTATATCGTTAGCGTGAGTGAGGGACCATGGCGAGGTGTATATCATTAGCGTGAGTAAGGGACCATGGCGAGGGTTATATCGTTAGCGGGAGTGAGGGACCATGGTGAGGGGTATATCATTAGCGTGAGTAAGGGACCATGGCGAGGGTTATATCATTAGCGTGAGTGAGGGACCATGGCGAGGGGTATATCATTAGTGTGAGTGAGGGACCATGGCGAGGGGTATATCATTAGCGTGAGTGAGGGACCATGGCGATGGGTATATCGTTAGTTTGAGTGAGGGACCATGGCGAGGGGTATATCATTAGCGTGAGTGAGGGACCATGGCGATGGGTATATCATTAGCGTGGGTGAGGGACAATGGCGAGGGGTATATCATTAGCGTGAGTGAGGGACCATGGCGAGGGGTATATCATTAGCGTGGGTGAGGGACCATGGCGATGGGTATATCATTAGCGTGAGTGAGGGACCATGGCGATGGGTATATCAATAGCGTGGGTGAGGGACAATGGCGAGGGGTATATCATTAGCGTGAGTGAGGGACCATGGCGAGGGGTATATCATTAGCGTGGGTGAGGGACCATGGCGATGGGTATATCATTAGCGTGAGTGAGGGACCATGGCGATGGGTATATCATTAGCGTGGGTGAGGGACATTGGCGAGGGGTATATCATTAACGTGAGTGAGGGACCATGGCGAGGGGTATATCATTAGTGTGAGTGAGGGACCATGGCGAAGGTATATCGTTAGTGTGAGTGAGGGACCATGGCGAGGGGTATATCATTAGCGTGAGTGAGGGACCATGGCGAGGGGTATATCATTAGCGTGAGTGAGGGACCATGGCGATGGGTATATCATTAGCGTGGGTGAGGGACAATGGCGAGGGGTATATCGTTAGCGTGAGTGAGGGACCATGGCGAGGGGTATATCATTAGCGTGGGTGAGGGATCATCGCTAGGGGTATATCATTAGCGTGAGTAAGGGACCATGGCGAGGGGTATGTCATTAGCGTGAGTGAGGGACGATGGCGAGGGGTATATCATTTGCGTGAGTAAGATACCATAGCGAGGGGTATATCGTTAGTGTGAGTAAGGGACGATGGCGAGGGGTATATCATTAGCGTGAGTGAGGGACAGTGGTGAGGGGTATATCATTTCCGTGAGTAAGATACCATGGCGAGGGGTATATCATTAGCGTGAGTGAGGGACCATGGCGAGGGGTTTATCGTGAGTGTGAGTGAGGGACACTGACGAGGGGTATATCGTTAGTGTGAGTGAGGGGCCATGGCAATGGGTATCTCATTAGCGTGAGTGAGGGACCATGGCTAGGGGTTTATCGTGAGTGAGGGACACTGACGAGGGGTATATCGTTAGTGTGAGTGAGGGACCATGGCGAAGGTATCGCTAGTGTGAGTGAGGGACCATGGCGAGGGGTATATCATTAGCGTGGGTGAGGGAACATGGCGAGGGGTATAGCATTAGCGTGGGTGAGGGATCATGGCGAGGGGTATAGCATTAGCGTGAGTAAGGGACCATGGCGAGGGGTATGTCATTAGCGTGAGTAAGGGACCATGGCGAGGGGTATATCATTTGCGTGAGTAAGATACCATGGCGAGGGATATATCATTAGCGTGAGTGAGGGGCCATGGCGAGGGGTATATCATTAGCGTGAGTGAGGGGCCATGGCGAGGGGTATATCATTAGCGTGAGTGAGGGACCATGGCGAGGGGTTTATCGTGAGTGAGGGACACTGACGAGGGGTATATCGTTAGTGTGAGTGAGAGACCATGGCGAAGGTATATCATTAGCGTGAGTGAGGGACCATGGCTAGGGGTTTATCGTGAGTGAGGGACACTGACGAGGGGTATATCGTTAGTGTGAGTGAGGGACCATGGCGAAGGTATCGCTAGTGTGAGTGAGGGACCATGGCGAGGGGTTTATCGTGAGTGTGAGTGAGGGACACTGACGAGGGGTATATCGTTAGTGTGAGTGAGGGGCCATGGCAATGGGTATCTCATTAGCGTGAGTGAGGGACCATGGCTAGGGGTTTATCGTGAGTGAGGGACACTGACGAGGGGTATATCGTTAGTGTGAGTGAGGGACCATGGCGAAGGTATCGCTAGTGTGAGTGAGGGACCATGGCGAGGGGTATATCATTAGCGTGGGTGAGGGATCATGGCGAGGGGTATAGCATTAGCGTGGGTGAGGGATCATGGCGAGGGGTATAGCATTAGCGTGAGTAAGGGACCATGGCGAGGGGTATGTCATTAGCGTGAGTAAGGGACCATGGCGAGGGGTATATCATTTGCGTGAGTAAGATACCATGGCGAGGGGTATAGCATTAGCGTGGGTGAGGGATCATGGTGAGGGGTATAGCATTAGCGTGGATGAGGGATCATGGCGAGGGGTATAGCATTAGCGTGGTTGAGGGATCATGGCGAAGGGTATAGCATTAGCGTGAGTAAGGGACCAAAGCGAGGGGTATATCATTAGCGTGAGTGAAGGACCATGGCGAGGGGTATATCATTAGCGTGAGTAAGGGACCATGACGAGGGATATATCATTAGCGTGAGTAAGGGACCATGGCGAGGGGTTATCATTAGCGTGAGTGAGGGGCCATGGCGAGGGGTATATCATTAGCGTGAGTAAGGGACCATGACGAGGGATATATCATTAGCGTGAGTGAGGGACCATGGCGAGGGGTATATCATTAGCGTGAGTAAGGGACCATGGCGAGGGTTATATCATTAGCGTGAGTGAGGGACCATAACGAGGGGTATATCATTAGCGTGAGTGAGGGACCATGGCGAGGGGTATATCATTTCCGTGAGTGAGGGACCATGGCGAGGGGTATATCGTTAGTGTAAGTGAGGGGCCATGGCAATGGATATATCATTAGCGTGAGTGAGAGACCATGGCGAGGGGTATATCATTAGCGTGAGTGAGGGACCATGGCGATGGGTATATCATTAGCGTGGGTTAGGGACAATGGCGAGGGGTATATCATTAGTGTGAGTGAGGGACCATGGCGAAGGTATATCGCTAGTGTTAGTGAGGGACCATGGCAAGGGGTATATCATTAGCGTGAGTGAGGGACCATGGCGATGGGTATATCATTAGCGTGGGTGAGGGACAATGGCGAGGGGTATATCGTTAGTGTGAGTGAGGGACCATGGCGAAGGTATATCATTAGCGTGAGTGAGGGACCATGGCGAGGGTTATATCATTAGCGTGAGTGAGGGACCATGGCGAGGGGTATATCATTAGCGTGAGTGAGGGACCATGGCGATGGGTATATCATTAGCGTGGGTGAGGGACAATGGCGAGGGGTATATCATTAGCGTGAGTGAGGGACCATGGCGAGGGGTATATCGTTAGTGTGAGTGAGGGACCATGGCGAAGGTATATCGTTAGTGTGAGTGAGGGACCATGGCGATGGGTATATCATTAGCGTGAGTGAGGGAACATGGCGATGGGTATATCATTAGCGTGGGTGAGGGACAATGGCGAGGGGTATATCATTAGCGTGAGTGAGGGACCATGGCGAGAGGTATATCGTTAGTGTGAGTGAGGGACCATGGCGAAGGTATATCGTTAGTGTGAGTGAGGGACCATGGCGAGGGGTATATCATTAGCGTGAGTGAGGGACATTGGCGAGGGGTATATCATTAGCGTGAGTGAGGGACCATGGCGAGGGGTTTATCGTGAGTGAGGGACACTGACGAGGGGTATATCGTTAGTGTGAGTGAGGGATCATGGAGAAGGTATATCGCTAGTGTGAGTGAGGGACCATGGCGAGGGGTATATCATTAGCGTGGGTGAGGGATCATGGCGAGGGGTATAGCATTAGCGTGGGTGAGGGATCATGGCGAGGGGTATAGCATTAGCGTGAGTAAGGGACCATGGCGAGGGGTATGTCATTAGCGTGAGTAAGGGACCATGGCGAGGGGTATATCATTTGCGTGAGTAAGATACCATGGCGAGGGATATATCATTAGCGTGAGTGAGGGACCATGGCGAGGGGTATATCATTAGCGTGAGTGAGGGGCCATGGCGAGGGGTATATCATTAGCGTGAGTGAGGGACCATGGCGAGGGGTTTATCGTGAGTGAGGGACACTGACGAGGGGTTTATCGTTAGTGTGAGTGAGAGACCATGGCGAAGGTATATCATTAGCGTGAGTGAGGGACCATGGCGAGGGGTATAGCATTAGCGTGGGTGAGGGATCATGGCGAGGGGTATAGCATTAGCGTGAGTAAGGGACCAAAGCGAGGGGTATATCATTAGCGTGAGTGAGGGACCATGGCGAGGGGTATATCATTAGCGTGAGTAAGGGACCATGACGAGGGATATATCATTACACTACATGAAATAATGATATTTACAAAGGATTAAATATCTATTAAAGATGGTATTTACAAGCTATTTACAAATATTAAAATACTTCTTTACAAAAATAATAAAGGTAATAAATATCTATTAAAGATGGTATTTACAAGATATTTATTATTTTGTAAACATTTGTAAAGCTTTGTAAAGCTTTGTAAAGCTTTGTAAATATCATCTTTAATATCGTTGAAAAGCTTTGTAAGTATCATCTTTGACTTTGAATAAAAAAAATATGACTTTTGATGAAAACAGCTAACTTTGATTAAAAAAGAGAATTTGATGAAAAAAAATAACTTTGATGAGAAAAATGACTTGAATGAGAAAAATAACTTTAATGAAAAAATTACTTTGATGAAGGAAAAATATGTTTGATGAAAAAATTATTTTGAATAAAAATCAGACTTGAATGAGAAAAATTCATTTAATGAAAAAAATGATTTTGATTAAAAACCGACTTTGATGGAAGAGACTTTGATGAATAAAGAATATCTTTGATGAAAATTTGTTATATTGATGAAAACTTGACTTTGAATAAAAAACATGAATTTGATTTAAAAAATGACTTGATGAGAAAATTTACTTTAATGAAAACTTACTTTGGTGAGATGGAAAAATATGACTTTGATGAAGAAAAAATATCTTTTATGAAAAAATTTACTTTGATGAAAACATGACTTTGAATAAGGAACAATGACTTTTGATGAAAAAAAAAATTGATGAACAAATGTATTTGATTAAAAAATGACTTTGGTGAGAAAACTGACTTTGATGAAGAAAATGACTTTGAATGAGAAAAAATGAATTTGATGGAAAAATGATATTGATTGAAAATCAGACTTTAATGAGAACAATTAATTTAATGAAAGAAACTGATTTTGATTAAAAACCGACTTTGATGGAAGAAACTGACTTTGATGAATAAAAAATATCTTTGATGAACAAAATTTATATTGATGAAAACATGACTTCAATAACCAAAACAAATGAATTTGGATTAAAAAATAAGTTCGATGAAAAAATGAATTTAATTAATAAAACGACTATAATGAAATAATAATTTTAATGAAAAAATGACGTTGGTGAGAAAAAACGACTTTGATGGAAAAAAATTACATTGATGAAGAAAAATATCTTTTATGAAAAAAATGACTTTGATAAAAACATGACTTTTAATAAAAAAAAAAGAGAAGACTTTAATGAGAAAAACGACTTTGATGGAAAAAAATGACTTTGATGGAAAAAATGACTTTGATGGAAAAAAATGACTTTGATGAAGAAAAAATATCTTTGATGAAAAGATTGACTTTGATGAAAACATGACTTTTAATTAAGAAAAATTACTTTTGATGAAAAAATTAATTTGATTAAAAAAAGACTTTGATAAGAAAACATGACTTTGATAAGAAAAATGACTTTAATAAAAAAAATATTTTGATGTAAAAAAATGACTTTGATGGAAAATCTGACTTTGATGAAGAAAATGACTTTGAATAATAAAAAAAGGCTTTTGATGAAAAAAAAGTTGATGGCAAAATAAATTTGATGAAAAAATGAATATGATGAAAAAATAATTTGATGAAAAATAATAATTTTAATGAGAAAATGAATTTAATTTTGATTTGAATTTGATTAAAAAACCGACTTTGATTTAAAAAAAATTACTTTGATTTTCAAAAATGATTTTGATTTTAAAAAATTACTTTGATGAAAACATGACTTTAAATTAAAAACTGACTGATGAAAAAATTTATTTGATTAAAAAAATGACTTTAATGAGAAAAATGAATTTAATGAAACAAAATTATTTTCATTAATTAATGATTTTGATTGAAAAATCGACTGTGATGGTAAAAACTTTGATGATAGCATGACTTTGAATTTAAAAAAAATGCCTTTGATGACAAATATGTCACTGATGACAAAAATGTTTTTAATGAAAAAAACATTGATAAATTGAAGTATTAATTTCTTTCTGTCATTAATAAATTTTGCTCACTTAGTTTTTATGTAGTTCGAGCAAGAATATATTATGTATTTCAAAGTCACTAACGCTAATATACTCAAACTGGGTCTCCAATTTGATTACATATCATGTAAAGCGACTAAATGATGTTGGTGAGGTCACATGTATGTCCAATGTTAAAATTTGTGTTATTTAATTGAGATTGATCAACTTTAACCGAAAATACCAGTGTAAGGTCAGTCAGTTCATTATAAAGAAAACACGTCAAAACACTATTCAAAGTCGGGGTCATGATCGAAAACAGGACATAGAACCTTGGCATGCTGCAGCCATTAAGTCAAATATATATTTGGAAACTTTCATGAAATGGATAGGAAGACAGATTTGCTCTTATAGCTTTTAATAGGTCTGATAACGAGTAGATACTGTATATGTCGGATACTACATGTGCATGTGACTGTTCCTTAGTTTTCATTGAAATATATATATATAGTTGATAGAAAGTCGAGTAAGATGATAAAACGTAACCCAGCACCTACTGTAATATGTACATTTTAGAACCATATAAAGTATCATGCAAAACTGATTATGCATCTTTAAAAGAATACGTTTGCATATGACCACATTTACAGGTAACGTTTCATTTCTAAGTATCCAACATCTCACTACCTTTACATATTATATTTTGGAACTATTTGCATGTACAAAAGGAGCACAGGTGTGTTCAAAGATAAAATAAATAACCGACCAGCCTGATGCTATCATAAGAAAAGATAACCATGTATAATATTATCACTATAACCATGTCTAAACACTACATGATCCTACAGGGCATTACCAATACTCCGGGCGTAATGTGGTTATCTTTGAAATGTAACTAATCACTGATAGAACAGGGGAAGGTGATACAATTTGTATTTCATTCCTTAATTTCATTAGCTAACCATAAGTTAATAAGTTAATAACTTAAAAAGTAGGTCCTTCATACATAGCGTTTGACTGAATGATGGAACGACAGAGAGAATGAATGAAAGATTGGCATGTTCACCCAAGCAGTAGTGATCTAAATTATCATAAGTATAACAGACATATCCCGAAAGATAATCTTATATTCATTCGACCTGAATCACAAAAATACATAGCATAACACCTGTGAAATGATGAGTTATATTAAGAACTAGAGCAAGCTTAAAACAACTTTTATTGACAAAGTAAGTTGTGTCAACTTGATGATAACCTATCTTACAGTATGTTTACTGCTCCACTACTGCTTCTTAACTTCCACATTTGATAATCAATTAAGTTCAATTATTGGTAGATTTTAGAAATATGTCTAAGTGTTTATCATAGGACTGCCTTTCACTTATCCTACATCAATTTACATATTATCAATCACATTAGATTGTTCACTTAACCTCTTAATTAGTCATGTTATCGTTATGTGGGGTAATATCGGTTTCTTTACTACTAACCATTTCTTTTTCACTAAAAACTATGCAAAAACGATCGTATTGACCAGGTGTACATTTTAAAGAAGAAATATTCAAAGAGCATGTACATTTCTTTGACTGGCATTCTTTAAGTTAAGGTGATGAAGAAGAGATATACGATCATGTACATTAACATATGTCTGTTATATCAAAGCTGTTCTCAACTGTTCACATCGACATTCACAGCAATGGGTAACTTGCAGTCATACTGTATTTTTATGTATAGAATGTTCCATAGTGACGTTTAGTATCTCCTAGATAAATTTTAGATGGATGGTTTCATACCTGTGACACTTGAAAACGATCGTCGTCTTTGATATAAACATTACGAGGGTTATAAACCAATAAGCGATCATATGTCGGCATTATGCCGTCTGCACACACGATGTGTCCCAATGAATTACGTAATAGTTTCATCAAAGGCGGCCGCGGCCGCGGCCCCATATATCACGCTGCAAAGCCTTTCAAGGTCATTTTTCGTGCTTACGCTCATTAACATAGAGAGAAAAGAAACTATCTACCAATTTGAAGTATGTTATATTAAAATCTATAATTAAAACATTTTAATTGCTGACTTTCTCATTCTTAAATATTTTTTGGTTACGATTTTAAATAAATGTATACTTCACTTGCCATAAGGCCATATAACGTCTTTGTACATGGTGCTTAGGCAAAGGCAATTAGATTAAATATAGATTAAACAGTGAAGAGAGACAACTATAAACCTGTTCTCATTGACAATTCAATCATAGAAGTTGTCCCAGAGTATAAGTATCTCGGCACTATTTTTTATGACAAATTCAAACACAGATAGCATCTACAAGAATGGCCAACAAAGATTGTGGTTTAAGTAAAGTTAAAGCTTTAAATGTCAATACCTTTACACTTGTTCTTTATAACAAAAGTTTTATTTAAAACTTTCAGTTACGAAATTAGCTATTTCCATGATGTTTCATCCGGTTATTTTGACATGATCACTTCACAGTCTTATATTTAATGAATAGGTGAAATGGTATCACGATTGTAATTTATCATTTTGAGTTAAACAATTTATCATAAGCCGATAGGCTCATTACAACTATCACACTACTAACTCTTATTAAAGTGTATACGTTTGAATGTTAATGATTAATGATAGAAATTCAACACATGCATGTTGTTTAAGTGTATTAAATTAAAATACTAATACTTGTTGTTCCGCCTGTTCTTTAGTTTTAAGATTGTATGCGGAAGAGTTTCTGTTATTGGAGGAAGTTTCATACTGCCATAATACAAATTAAATTTAGTATTGTTATGTCGCAAGCTAATGCAGCGGTTATCATGATAATAATGCTGTCAAGTTGTAACATTATATACATCTGTATTTCATTTTGCAATGACTCTTTTTGTCAATCTCCTTTTTGCTGAGCTTCACTGACGGCGGTCAACCAGGGACTCTGTAATCATATGGGAGTACCTGGCTATATGCAGGAGCAAGCGTCACGTGTAAATGCCTATCAGAACAACCTGTTAAACGATGAGTTCCGGTCGGTGTTATGTAACATGTGTATTCGCTGTATTCTAACGGGTCTCATCAATCATCATCATCAATCGCTATAGACACTTTCATATGGGTATCTAAACTAATTGTTATGATGACAAAGAGGTACCAGTATGCGCCTTTGTATCAACGTTCATTGTTTGAACATCAAATAGCTTTGCAATTTGACTTGATTAGGTAATTTATTGCTGTACACTAGCCCATGAATGTTTCATTATCTGTTAAAACAAAATTTGAATGTCGAATTGTAAAATTGCAATGACATTTATATGTTATAGATGTGAAAGGTATCACTATTTTCTAAACTACAAATCAAATTATTAAATAAAATATATAAACAATATAGACCTAGATAACAGGTCACAGTTGTGCAAACAACGATACTATAAGGTATGTATAGAAGTTGAACATGTATTACTACAAATCATAAAATCAAATGAAAACATAAAATAAGCACACATGTGCCAAAGTCTCGTGTTCCGGTTTAAAACAGTTTGGATTGGGTGATGTTTCATATTATCCTGCTCAAATAAATTCATGGATGGCGATTTATATATACATGGTCATAATTGCAGACTCGAATACCTACGCTAGATATATCTAGATATTTCATTTTCCTCTGCTTATGTCAATGACAATTCTTTGTGTATGTCAGAGTTGACGAATATACATCCGAATACACAACCACAGCTAGTCGCCCAGTCACCCAGACAATGTTAGCTTAATTGCCGGTCATAAACCAGGCGAGAAATTACGCGTAATACATTGAATATTTCGTAATTAGAAAATCGCTATGTATGTTACCTTAGGTCTTTGAAGGGCATTTAGATGTTGTATTCATAAGAACAGGTAGATTTTCTGGATAACAACTTCTTTAGTATTTTGTTATTTCCTTACATTCCACCTGATGAAGGAGTGAGTATGTACTCCGAAACGTCCTGTATTTTCACACTAAAGAATTTGTTATCCCGAAAATATTCCTGTTCTTATGTTACCTAAAATGAATAATGACAATTATCTTAAATTTTGCGTGTATTAGCTGTCCGTTAATACTGTAATGCTATCTCTATATCTGTTCATCACTTATATTATTTACATTTTACTACAGATTCTTCTTTCGAAGCTTTGGTTTATCAATTTTATCTTTGGAACGTAAACGTGTATACCCTGCAGTGGTATGCGTGATATGTAAACAATGTACTCATTCATACTGGATTGTTTTAAACCTTGTAAAAACGTCTTCTCGGTTCATTACCCTGAATCGATACTGTTGATAGGTTTGTAACGCCATTTATAAAATGTCTGGTAGGACAGACGGACGGTTAAATTAATGCATGTTTTATTTACATTTTTACAATAGCTATTTGTGAAAGGAGCACATACAGACAGGTTTATTCAATATTTAAAGGCCCAAACAATCTGGCCCAAAGTACAATTCACGTTTCAGCATGACGGCTGGAAATGACGTTACTTCGATAATTATTTCCCCCGGAGTTTTCATCAAATCTTTTATAAACATGGCAACGTATTTTCAGATACATTATAAATTAGTAGATTATACATCCTTTATGGATTGTACGACCAGAATAATTATTAGAACATCATAGATCATCCAGTATGTAATAGTCCTTTCTAAAATGTTGTATTTTTAAGGAGTGTAATGCGATTCTAAATTTTCATAGATTTCGTAAGAGTGACTTATCACTAAGAAAACTTAAATACTAGTCTGGCCAAAACCCTGATTTGAAATGATGTAATGACTTAAATAACTTGATGAATTAATTGTTTCGGACCAATTTGTATAAACATATCCTTTAAACATAAACAAATATATTTACCTGTCACCAACATTTTGATTCAACCAAATATAAGACAATCCACTTGACAATACATATTTCTCATATCAGCTAACTAATGCGTGTTAACGGGACATATTTAAGGATGCGTACTCGTTATTGAAAATGTATCTTTAAACTAATTTTAAGAAATCAAAGCTGTATACATGACAACTGTGAGCTTTTTGGATTTGTCTGCAACAATATGAAAACAAACATGATATACTTTAATGTTCTGCATGTGACATTTCATACGAACTTGTCAGCTGTGTTTATTTGCATCAGTATGATATATATATTAAAGCTATTAGTAGGCCGTTTGCTGCGAACGTACTACATAGCACACGCATTCAGTTTTAATGTAATATGCTTCATAAACAAAGCATACATTTATACCTTTTATCATTTACAAATACAAATTCATAATTTCTGTCACATCTTCAGTCGGTTTCAATTTATTTCCACAAACGATACATATCATCGTTATTTTCCGTTTTTTTTAATAATAATTCTAAATATCTAAAATCAGTAGACACACTCTTACGTCATGTACACGTAAATATTTGATTGATTCCACCAGTTTTAATTTGTGATCCGAAAACGTAGAACGATGGACAGAAGATGACATACTTTATTATTTTTATTGAAAATATTAAAATACTTACAAATCACACCCCGACACAATTGCAAAACAGACAGTATATACATACGGGACAACAATACAACAGAAAACCTATGTTACCTATCTTGATAATACAATTTAATTTGTTGAAGAATGAATGCTTGTCCCATATACAGTGTACACGTGAATGCGTATTGGTCAAAGAAGAGACTGCTCTCATCAGTGTTCACAAATACACAACCGAATATACATGTATGCGAAGTCGCGAATACACGCTGTTGAGCCCATCTAAAGATAGCAATTGAGGGTCATAAAACATCCTGTGCAATACACGGGAATGGTTAGTAATTGAAAAATGTAATCTGTTCTTACTAACTGTAGTAACACTATCTCATATTTGTAAAAAATATGGTTTTATGTTATTTATATTTTTATGAGTGATGTGGGCTCGTATGTGTCATACGGCACTTTATCTAACATTATGAAATTTCCTTTTTCATATCTTACTGTTTTACAAAATAGTCATCACACATTTAACGTTGTCTACCTATTATCTGTGCATGACTCAATACCTATAGATAAAAACTTATTCAATCATTCTTGTTGTACTGTAATGATATGCGGATGGACATTTATTAAAATAATATTAATGTTAATCACGTAGTTAGTAATTGAGTGTCTCATAGGTCAAACCTGACGGGTTAGCACATGTTGTATGTTTATTCATATCCGTTTGTATGTTATAATTATGTTCAGTGACACTACCCTTTTATAGTAAATGAGTTTGTTCTTCGCCTTCTATATTATGTGCATAGTAATAGGGTAGTGATAACGTTAGCGTGGGTTGCATATATATTTACCGGTACTGATTGCAGTGTGGTCGCTCTGGTATTCAACCATTGCCAAAACTTACAAAAAGACGTACTCTTTTAAACTGAACTGATGTCTTTATATTGGAGAGAGAGAGAGAGAGAGAGAGAGAGAGAGAGAGAGAGAGAGAGAGAGAGAGAGAGAGAGAGAGAGAGAGAGAGAGAGAGAGAGAGGGGGGGAGGGAGGGAGGGAGGGAGGGAGAGAGGAGAGAGAGAGAGAGAGAGAGAGAGAGAGAGAGAGAGAGAGAGAGAGAGAGAGAGAGAGAGAGAGAGAGAGAGAGAGAGAGAGAGAGAGAGAGAGAGAGAGAGAGAGAGAGAGAAACAAAATAATGGAATTGTGTAACAAGTTTTAGGTTTTTACATTATCTTTCTGTCAGCCCGACATGTGTTTAAAATGAGAGATTAAAAGAATTCTCTAAGATAAAGAATATCATTAAAAAATGACACAATTATAATGACACCGAACAAATGTTTATTTACTTGCCTGTCTATAAATAGTGTTCTGTTTTTGTTATATGGTATTTTATAGTTCAATTATTGTATAGGTCCTCGGCCGATGTACAATGCATCTAAACATTACAATTTTGTTGAGTAAACAATAACATTTTACAAATACATTAATTAATTACTATGAATTGACATATTTTCTTTGCGCAAACGCTTTTCGTATGTAATAAGAAAAAATACAAGGGTGTTTCTACAATTACTAGTTAATAAATTATGCTAATTAGAAACTAGATTTACCTGACCATTTACAGGAATATATAATGAAAGTGAATTTAACCGCAGTAGACATATATTGTTAATGTGAAATATAGTTTTTGGGTTGGACTAAGCTCCATATGAATCACATCGTTATATGCTTATCTTATTTTGTAATTAGAGGGAATATTAAACGCATTTAACTCTCCCTTGATTATCATTTTGCCTGTTTGTTGACTCTGTCTGTATTCGCTCACATATTTAAATTCGTTTATGTACAGTTATAAATGTTATATGCAAACATAAAATTAAGATATCTCTAAACAAGGCTACACATGACTTAACATCAAAAGAGTTCATGTTTGAAAAGTAACACATTGGTAAAAGCAAAGTCGTTATTCTAATGTTTATATGAGGAATATGCTCCCACAATGAAATAAACTAAATCTTAAGGAAGTACACATTTTGATTGAGACAGAAAATCGAGTTGAAGTATTTGAACACATGCATTTTACAAATGGTTCTTATGTTATATAGCTAATATAGATTTTCAACACTGAAACACTGACATTTTTAATTTCTGCACAAACTTTACTAATATGAATAAGCAACAATTAATTTGGCAATGAAGCTAGCACTAATTCTGTAATTAATGTATTGCCACAATAAACAAGCTATCCAAAAGGATGTTTAGAATCTAGGCAGTTCACATTTCCGTTACGGATCGTTAATCACTGTTATCGGTACAAACAACTATTCCCTAATTAATTTATTGCCCCAATAAACTCGCTCTTCAAAAGGATCTACATAATCTATGAAGTTCACAATTCCAATAGGGTTCGTTAAATACTGTAATCCTTAACGATACTTGGTACATTTACAATATGGTAGTACAGCTTTGTATTTGAGAACAGAATGACATTGGAATGACATATACTATACAACTACTCACGTATAAAACGAGGAAAATAGTATGAAAATACCATTTATATGGTTAATAATAATAATTATTAATATTCCTATGTTAAGACTAATCTCATTTACTATATTTCAAGCTTTTATACGTATTTGTATAATAAATCTAGCATGCGTCTGTAATCTTTGAAATTATACAAGAATGCAATGTAGCACTTTCGAAATTAAAATGATGTTTGAAACCCAAACATTGATCGATAAATCTATGATACATCTTGACTATGACTATGTTAACTGTCTTTTGACCCTGATATAACTGTTGAATCACATGTCACACCGATAATCAACTATAAATTTCACTGAATACAACTGTACGCTAAACAACCCATTCATGTGTTACATTTATGTCTTAGTCATTGTCTATGTTCTCAGCATAGACATTTAAGCTCTCACACCTGCGTCTACCGCTAGACACATGAATCCCCAGCTCCCAGTATATCCCCTGCCGGCATTCGCCCTACATCAACATCCCCATATCCACCCTGCCTTAGTCATCTTACATCCTCATCTGCACCATTGGCCGAGTCGATCCATTCTCCCAACCCCCAGTCACTCACTATATTCATTACTGACTATCCCCAGCTCCCATCTTCACCTATCATTGTATCACCCACCCTAGATCGACCTCTTCACAACTCCTAAAATTAGGGCAGATTACAAACTGTGCCTCTACATGTACATCTACAATGAAATTCAACCACTGTTCAAATACGCACTCCTAAACCTGTCAAGTACCATATACCACAACCCCAATTGACCCACAATCAACGGCTACTATCCTGGCTAATGTACACGCACTTACACCACTCTCATCCTCCAGTTATACAGTCAACATTCGAAAACATACATACACATGCACTCCCCTCCAACCTTCCAACTCAACACAGGCAACGCCCGCCACAACTAACTCTAACCCAAAGCTACCTCCCATCACCCTCCAGTTATACACAGTCAACACCCGCAATCCCCAACTCGGCAGCCACCCACCTCGCCAGTTTTACCCCCTCAAACATACATACAAATGCACTCGCCTATCACCCCCAACTCAACACAGGCAACGCCTGCCGCCCAACCCCATCCCTACAGACACACGCGCACTCATGCCTCAAGCCTTCCAGCTCAACACAGAAAAATGGTATCCCCTGCACCACCCCACACACAAACGCCAACCACAACGAAACCCCAGTCACCCTACTTCACAACTTAACCACCCTCACTTCCAACATACGCTCCCTCTTCTTACCCTCAATCTCTATTCAGTCCACATAAGTAACCCCAAACCTCCAACCCCTAACAAACAGACACCCCTCTCCCCTCCAATCCCTGCAGTCCGCCGACCCCGACCCCGACCCCGAATTAAAAAAGACCCTAACCCAAAAAGCCAAAATCCAAACCCACATCTCCATCCTTCCCCCTACCCCCGCACAGACTCTCCCCACTCACCCATCCCCCATGGTATCTGTCACCTTCACTAATTACTACATACATTAAGATGCTATTAACAAACTTACAGCATGATTAGAGATGATATTTACAAACTTTTACAACATTATTAAAGATGATATATACAAATATTTAAAAAAGATTAAAGATGATATTTACAAATATTAAATACAGATTAAAGATGTTATTTACAAATGTTTAATAATATTTACAAACATTTACAAATATTTACGAATATTTAATACAGATTAAAGATGATATTTACAAAGATTAAATATCTATTAAAGATGATATTTACAAAATAATAAATACTTGTAAAGGTAATAAATAGCTTCTGTTTTCCCAGTGTTAGCGTGAGTAAGGGACCATGGCGAGGGGTATATCATTAGCGTGAGTGAGGGGCCATGACGAGGGTTATATCATTAGCGTGAGTGAGGGACCATAACGAGGGATATATCATTAGCGTGAGTGAGGGACCATGGCGAGGGGTATTTCATTAGCGTGAGTAAGGGACCATGGCGAGGGTTATATCATTAGCGTGAGTGAGGGACCATGACGAGGGGTATATCATTAGCGTGAGTGAGGGACCATGGCGAGGGGTATATCATTTCCGTGAGTGAGGGACCATGGCGAGGGGTATATCGTTAGTGTAAGTGAGGGGCCATGGCAATGGATATATCATTAGCGTGAGTGAGAGACCATGGCGAGGGGTATATCATTAGCGTGAGTGAGGGACCATGGCGATGGGTATATCATTAGCGTGGGTTAGGGACAATGGCGAGGGGTATATCATTAGTGTGAGTGAGGGACCATGGCGAAGGTATATCGCTAGTGTTAGTGAGGGACCATGGCGAGGGGTATATCATTAGCGTGAGTGAGGGACCATGGCGATGGGTATATCATTAGCGTGGGTGAGGGACAATGGCGAGGGGTATATCGTTAGCGTGAGTGAGGGACCATGGCGAGGGGTATATCGTTAGTGTGAGTGAGGGACCATGGCGAAGGTATATCGTTAGTGTGAGTGAGGGACCATGGCGATGGGTATATCATTAGCGTGGGTGAGGGACAATGGCGAGGGGTGTATCATTAGCGTGAGTGAGGGACCATGGCGAGAGGTATATCGTTAGTGTGAGTGAGGGACCATGGCGAAGGTATATCGTTAGTGTGAGTGAGGGACCATGGCGAGGGGTATATCATTAGCGTGAGTGAGGGACATTGGCGAGGGGTATATCATTAGCGTGAGTGAGGGACCATGGCGAAGGTATATCATTAGCGTGAGTAAGGGACCATGGCGAAGGTATATCATTAGCGTGAGTGAGGGACCATGGCGAGGGGTATATCATTAGCGTGAGTGAGGGACCATGGCGATGGGTATATCATTAGCGTGGGTGAGGGACAATGGCGAGGGGTATATCATTAGCGTGGGTGAGGGATCATGGCGAGGGGTATATCATTAGCGTGAGTAAGGGATCATGGCGAGGGGTATATCATTAGCGTGAGTAAGGGAACATGGCGAGGGGTATGTCATTAGCGTGAGTAAGATACCATAGCGAGGGGTATATCGTTAGTGTGAGTGAGGGACAGTGGTGAGGGGTATATCATTTCCGTGAGTAAGATACCATGGCGAGGGGTATATCATTAGCGTGAGTGAGGGACCATGGCGATGGGTTTATCGTGAGTGTGAGTGAGGGACACTGACGAGGGGTATATCGTTAGTGTGAGTGAGGGGCCATGGCAATGGGTATATCATTAGCGTGAGTGAGGGACGATGGCGAGGGGTATATCATTTGCGTGAGTAAGATACCATAGCGAGGGGTATATCGTTAGTGTGAGTAAGGGACGATGGCGAGGGGTATATCATTAGCGTGAGTGAGGGACAGTGGTGAGGGGTATATCATTTCCGTGAGTAAGATACCATGGCGAGGGGTATATCATTAGCGTGAGTGAGGGACCATGGCGAGGGGTTTATCGTGAGTGTGAGTGAGGGACACTATAGAGGGGTATATCGTTAGTGTGAGTGAGGGGCCATGGCAATGGGTATCTCATTAGCGTGAGTGAGGGACCATGGCTAGGGGTTTATCGTGAGTGAGGGACACTGACGAGGGGTATATCGTTAGTGTGAGTGAGGGACCATGGCGAAGGTATATCGCTAGTGTGAGTGAGGGACCATGGCGAGGGGTATATCATTAGCGTGGGTGAGGGATCATGGCGAGGGGTATAGCATTAGCGTGGGTGAGGGATCATGGCGAGGGGTATAGCATTAGCGTGAGTAAGGGACCATGGCGAGGGGTATGTCATTAGCGTGAGTAAGGGACCATGGCGAGGGGTATATCATTTGCGTGAGTAAGATACCATGGCGAGGGATATATCATTAGCGTGAGTGAGGGACCATGGCGAGGGGTATATCATTGGCGTGAGTGAGGGACCATGGCGAGGGGTATAGCATTAGCGTGGGTGAGGGATCATGGCGAGGGGTATAGCATTAGCGTGGGTGAGGGATCATGGCGAAGGGTATAGCATTAGCGTGAGTAAGGGACCAAAGCGAGGGGTATATCATTTGCGTGAGTAAGATACCATGGCGAGGGGTATATCATTAGCGTGAGTGAGGGACCATGGCGAGGGGTATAGCATTAGCGTGAGTGAGGGACCATGGCGAGGGGTATATCATTAGCGTGAGTAAGGGACCATGACGAGGGATATATCATTAGCGTGAGTAAAGGACCATGGCGAGGGGTATATCATTAGCGTGAGTGAGGGGCCATGGCGAGGGGTATATCATTATCGTGAGTAAGGGACCATGACGAGGGATATATCATTAGCGTGGGTGAGGGATCATGGCGAAGGGTATAGCATTAGCGTGAGTAAGGGACCAAAGCGAGGGGTATATCATTAGCGTGAGTGAGGGACCATGGCGAGGGGTATATCATTAGCGTGAGTAAGGGACCATGACGAGGGATATATCATTAGCGTGAGTAAGGGACCATGGCGAGGGGTATATCATTAGCGTGAGTGAGGGGCCATGGCGAGGGGTATATCATTAGCTTGAGTAAGGGACCATGACGAGGGATATATCATTAGCGTGAGTGAGGGACCATGGCGAGGGGTATATCATTAGCGTGAGTAAGGGACCATGGCGAGGGTTATATCATTAGCGTGAGTGAGGGACCATGACGAGGAGTATATCATTAGCGTGAGTGAGGGACCATGGCGAGGGGTATATCATTTCCGTGAGTGAGGGACCATGGCGAGGGGTATATCGTTAGTGTAAGTGAGGGGCCATGGCAATGGATATATCATTAGCGTGAGTGAGAGACCATGGCGAGGGGTATATCATTAGCGTGAGTGAGGGACCATGGCGATGGGTATATCATTAGCGTGGGTTAGGGACAATGGCGAGGGGTATATCATTAGTGTGAGTGAGGGACCATGGCGAAGGTATATCGCTAGTGTTAGTGAGGGACCATGGCGAGGGGTATATCGTTAGTGTGAATGAGGGACCATGGCGAAGGTATATCGTTAGTGTGAGTGAGGGACCATGGCGAGGGGTATATCATGAGCGTGAGTGAGGGACCATGGCGATGGGTATATCATTAGCGTGGGTGAGGGACAATGGCGAGGGGTATATCATTAGCGTGAGTGAGGGACCATGGCGAGAGGTATATCGTTAGTGTGAGTGAGGGACCATGGCGAAGGTATATCGTTAGTGTGAGTGAGGGACCATGGCGAGGGGTATATCATTAGCGTGAGTGAGGGACATTGGCGAGGGGTATATCATTAGCGTGAGTGAGGGACCATGGCGAAGGTATATCATTAGCGTGAGTGAGGGACCATGGCGAGGGGTATATCATTAGCGTGAGTGAGGGACCATGGCGATGGGTATATCATTAGCGTGGGTGAGGGACAATGGCGAGGGGTATATCGTTAGCGTGAGTGAGGGACCATGGCGAGGGGTATATCATTAGCGTGGGTGAGGGATCATGGCGAGGGGTATATCATTAGCGTGAGTAAGGGACCATGGCGAGGGGTATGTCATTAGCGTGAGTGAGGGACCATGGCGAGGGGTATATTATTTGCGTGAGTAAGATACCATAGCGAGGGGTATATCGTTAGTGTGAGTGAGGGACAGTGGTGAGGGGTATATCATTTCCGTGAGTAAGATACCATGGCGAGGGGTATATCATTAGCGTGAGTGAGGGACCATGGCGATGGGTTTATCGTGAGTGTGAGTGAGGGACACTGACGAGGGGTATATCGTTAGTGTGAGTGAGGAACCATGGCGAAGGTATATCATTAGCGTGAGTGAGGGACCATGGCGAGGGGTATATCATTAGCGTGAGTGAGGGGCCATGGCGAGGGGTATATCATTAGCGTGAGTGAGGGACCATGGCGAGGGGTTTATCGTGAGTGAGGGACACTGACGAGGGGTATATCGTTAGTGTGAGTGAGAGACCATGGCGAAGGTATATCATTAGCGTGAGTGAGGGACCATGGCGAGGGGTATAGCATTAGCGTGGGTGAGGGATCATGGCGAGGGGTATAGCATTAGCGTAGATGAGGGATCATGGCGAGGGGTATAGCATTAGCGTGGGTGAGGGATCATGGCGAAGGGTATAGCATTAGCGTGAGTAAGGGACCAAAGCGAGGGGTATATCATTAGCGTGAGTGAGAGACCATGGCGAGGGGTATATCATTAGCGTGAGTAAGGGACCATGACGAGGGATATATCATTACCGTGAGTAAGGGACCATGGCGAGGGGTATATCATTAGCGTGAGTGAGGGGCCATGGCGAGGGGTATATCATTTGCGTGAGTAAGGGACCATGACGAGGGATATATCATTAGCGTGAGTGAGGGACCATGGCGAGGGGTATATCATTAGCGTGAGTGAGGGACCATGGCGAGGGGTATATCGTTAGTGTGAGTGAGGGACCATGGCGAAGGTATATCGTTAGTGTGAGTGAGGGACCATGGCGAGGGGTATATCATTAGCGTGAGTGAGGGACCATGGCGATGGGTATATCATTAGCGTGGGTGAGGGACAATGGCGAGGGGTATATCATTAGCGTGAGTGAGGGACCATGGCGAGAGGTATATCGTTAGTGTGAGTGAGGGACCATGGCGAGGGGTATATCATTAGCGTGAGTGAGGGACATTGGCGAGGGGTATATCATTAGCGTGAGTGAGGGACCATGGCGAAGGTATATCATTAGCGTGAGTGAGGGACCATGGCGAGGGGTATATCATTAGCGTGAGTGAGGGACCATGGCGATGGGTATATCATTAGCGTGGGTGAGGGACAATGGCGAGGGGTATATCGTTAGCGTGAGTGAGGGACCATGGCGACGGGTATATCATTAGCGTGGGTGAGGGATCATGGCGAGGGGTATATCATTAGCGTGAGTAAGGGACCATGGCGAGGGGTATGTCATTAGCGTGAGTGAGGGACGATGGCGAGGGGTATATCATTTGCGTGAGTAAGATACCATAGCGAGGGGTATATCGTTAGTGTGAGTGAGGGACAGTGGTGAGGGGTATATCATTTCCGTGAGTAAGATACCATGGCGAGGGGTATATCATTAGCGTGAGTGAGGGACCATGGCGATGGGTTTATCGTGAGTGAGGGACACTGACGAGGGGTATATCGTTAGTGTGAGTGAGGAACCATGGCGAAGGTATATCATTAGCGTGAGTGAGGGACCATGGCGAAGGGTATATCATTAGCGTGAGTGAGGGACCATGGCAATGGGTATATCATTAGCGTGAGTGAGGGACCATGGCGAGGGGCTTATCGTGACTGAGGGACACTGACGAGGGGTATATCATTAGTGTGAGTGAGGAACCATGGCGAAGGTATATCATTAGCGTGAGTGAGGGACCATGGCGAGGGGTATATCATTAGCGTGGGTGAGGGATCATGGCGAGGGGTATAGCATTAGCCTGGGTGAGGGATCATGGCGAGGGGTATAGCATTAGCGTGAGTAAGGGACCATGGCGAGGGGTATGTCATTGGCGTGAGTGAGGGACCATGGCGATGGGTATATCATTAGCGTGGGTGAGGGACAATGGCGAGGGGTATATCATTAGCGTGAGTGAGGGACCATGGCGAGAGGTATATCGTTAGTGTGAGTGAGGGGCCATGGCGAAGGTATATCGTTAGTGTGAGTGAGGGACCATGGCGAGGGGTATATCATTAGCGTGAGTGAGGGACATTGGCGAGGGGTATATCATTAGCGTGAGTGAGGGACCATGGCGAAGGTTTATCATTAGCGTGAGTGAGGGACCATGGCGAGGGGTATATCATTAGCGTGAGTGAGGGACCATGGCGATGGGTATATCATTAGCGTGGGTGAGGGACAATGGCGAGGGGTATATCGTTAGCGTGAGTGAGGGACCATGGCGAGGGGTATGTCATTAGCGTGAGTGAGGGACGATGGCGAGGGGTATATCATTTGCGTGAGTAAGATACCATAGCGAGGGGTATATCGTTAGTGTGAGTGAGGGACAGTGGTGAGGGGTATATCATTTCCGTGAGTAAGATACCATGGCGAGGGGTATATCATTAGCGTGAGTGAGGGACCATGGCGAGGGGTTTATCGTGAGTGTGAGTGAGGGACACTGACGAGGGGTATATCGTTAGTGTGAGTGAGGGGCCATGGCAATGGGTATATCATTAGCGTGAGTAAGGGACCATGGCGAGGGGTTTATCGTGAGTGAGGGACACTGACGAGGGGTATATCGTTAGTGTGAGTGAGGGACCATGGCGAAGGTATATCATAAGCGTGAGTGAGGGACCATGGCGAGGGGTATATCATTAGCGTGGGTGAGGGATCATGGCGAGGGGTATAGCATTAGCGTGGGTGAGGGATCATGGCGAGGGGTATAGCATTAGCGTGAGTAAGGGACCATGGCGAGGGGTATGTCATTGGCGTGAGTAAGGGACCATGGCGAGGGGTATATCATTTGCGTGAGTAAGATACCATGGCGAGGGATATATCATTAGCGTGAGTGAGGGACCATGGCGAGGGGTATATCATTAGCGTGAGTGAGGGACAATGGCACCGTTGCAGTTGGTACGCCAAGCTGTCAACACCTCTCCTCGGAGCTCTCAACGACTCACCTCACCTCACTACCTTCCTCACTTTGTAAGTGCCACCTTATTTTTCCCTAATCTCCCCAAACCTTACGTCCAACCTTATGGAGGCAATGGACACCCCTAAACCTACCACTACTACTTCCATCTACCCCACACCTAACCAACATCAGCATTCACCTAAGGAAACCTTTTGGAACGCTCCCTCTCTCAACACCTCTACTGGCGTGGCATCCGCTCTCCATAGCCAAATTCCAAATTCTTACCAAAAATCTAAAACTTTATCAACACCACATCTAACTACGCGTGCAATATTTCCGCGCCCACAGCTCACCAATCACCACCACACACAAACTCACCTCTAGGTACACAACCCCACCCAACTGCAACAATGCCTAGATTAATTACCTTTCTTATATTTGCTGCTACTCTAGGAGAACATCTTTCAAAGGTGTTAAGCCATGAAAGGATCGGCTCTATCCTAAATAGCAATTCATGTAGCTACACACAACTTAAACAGCTAGGATAGGGCTATTTAGTAAAATTCACTTCTTTCAAAACTGCCCAAGCAGCCCAAAAAACACTCACCAAAATTGCATGGCATAAAGTAATTTATAAAACTCCGATTTTGTTCCAGGAGTCTAGAGGCGTAATTAGTTTCTCGAGTGACGAGAACGATCTAGAAAGTTACCGCGAGGAAGCAAACCGTTTTGGCACACAACCCACAATTCTTTCAGCACGGCGCATACAAAAATCGCTTCCCGACGGTAACAAATTAAACACGACCAAAGTTATTCTCACTTTTGAAACTCCTAAAATCCCAACATCTATCCTTTTTGGCGCAGGCACACGCACTGTGGAAATTCTAGATGAACAAATTACTTACTGCACACGCACACAACGCGCACACGACTACGAACTGCAAGAGGAAGGGGAGATGTGCTACATGCGGCGATCGGTCCTGTGGCGGACCTGATGCAAATCAGGACTGCCGCAGGTATTACATCCATTGTAAGTCTCATGAACTCACATCTCTCCACCACTCCTGCCCGACGTACCGTCAATACAAACTGGCAGCAAACCCACATCGAAAAAAACCGCTACACTCGCTCCACATCTACAGCACCCCCAAAGTAACTCCCACTAAAATCCTTAAAAAGGCCAAAAACTGAAATTAATCTCCCCCTCATCCTCAATCCAAACCCTAAACATCCTCTTAAATAAACTTATCTAAATTAAAAACCAACACCCCCATATCATTCATTTCCCTAAACCAACCATGCAGCACAAAATAAATACCATTCTTAATGTTCCTTACTTCTTATTCCTATTTTTTTTCATTCATGCAAATTATCAAATGGAATGCTAATGGCCTTTCGGCACACGGCCATGAGCTTAAAGCTATAATTAAACTCAACCAACTAAACCCCCACGTAATTACCATCCAGGAAACCCATTTCGGCCCTAGGACTACATTTTTCATTCCAGGATATAAACTGCACAGGCTAGACCGGCCAAAAACCAATCCCGGTCGCTCCTTTGGAGTTCTTGCTATTTTTTTCCAGGAACATTTAAACCATTCTACTTTTAAATTAAATTAAATTCATTAAAGGCGCATGCCATAACCATTAAATACCAAAAACGATAGGGTTAATATATATAATATATATATAATAAACTTAAACTACCTTTCATATTAGAGGACCTTCATGTCCTACAAAATTCAGCCCCCGGTCGTTCCATGTATTTGGGCGATTTCAATAGCCACCACACACATTGGGGAGTAAACAATAAGGTTGATTCCAACGGCAAACTAATTGCCGATTGGGTCATAAATAACAATTTCGTAATCCATAACACTAACTTACCAACTAGGTTCAATAGCTACAGGAACACTATGTTCGCTATCGATTTAACAATCACTACCCCGAACATCGCTAGCAATACCGAGAGGCAGGTATACAATGATTCCTGGGGAAGTGATCATTTTCCAATTCGTATCACCCTTAACAACTTTCTTCCATCAAATAACTCAAACATTGAAAATTGCCCCCAAAACACTAAATTTCATTACAACAAGGGTGACTGGGATAAATTCAATGCACTTTGCAACCAACTCAACCCAGCAGACCTTGAAAATAAAGACGCCGAAACCTTTTCCAATAACTTCACTAATGCTATCATAAATGCTGCCAAACAATCCATCCCCTTCTCCGCCCCCAAAATCTCTAAACCTACAGTTCCCTGGTGGACTGAGGAAATTAGAGTTGCGCGCAAACAGCATAAAGCAGCCTTTAAGAAGGCAAAGCACAACACTTCAAAATTACCTTATGCTAGGCAATTAAAAAATAAAGTAACCTCCCTCATAAAACAAACCAAAACACAACCCTGGAAAAAATTCTGCAAGGAGCTGAATGGCAGGGCCAATTCCAAAGAAATTTTGAATAAACTCCGAGTCATACGTTGCAGCAAACGCAGGGGCAAAATCCCACCTATAAATAATCTCCAAAAACCTAAAGATAAAGCTTACGCAATTGCATCAGCAATAGTAATAACTCTCTGGAGTTCTTACAACACAAACATAACACCGCAAGCACCGCAAAACAACCAACAGACAACAAATCTATCAAGAAAACATTCACTATGGAGGAGCTTCACTTTGTATTAAATAATAGGAAAAAGGGAACGGCCCCAGGGCTAGACCTAACTTCCTACCAAATAATTAAGAAGCTACCCCCCTCCACCCTTAATATTCTTCTAAATCTCTATAACACCATTTGGCAACAGGGCAAGCTTCCAACCAACTGGAAGGAAGATTTAGTAATCCCAATTCCTAAACCAAATAAACCCTCCGGGGACCCCAATTCCTATAGGCCCATCTCCCTAACCTCAAACATCTGTAAAGTAATGGAATCGATGGTAAAACATCGCCTCCAATCTCATTTAAACACCAATCCCTTAAACAATGACCAGAGTGGCTTCACTCCGGGTCGTTCTACCTTAAACAATCTTGCTCGTCTAGAGCAAGATATTAAAGTAGGCCATAACAAAAAGCACTAGCAATCTTCCTGGATTTTTCCAAAGCTTTTTGTATAGTGTGGCATAACGACCTCATCCAAAAGTTGACTAAAAAGGCCTTTCGGGCAACATAATTAATTACATCCAGGATTTCCTACACAATAGGCAAATACCTGTCGGGGTCGAAAACCAAACATCTGAAAAATTTCTTTCGGAAAATGGCACCCCACAAGGCAGCATCATTAGCCCCACTTTATTCAATATCATGGTGGATGACCTTTTCGAAGGCATCTCACCAAAAATAAACACCTCCAAATTTGCAGACCACCGTGCCCTATGGGCACGTTGTAACAACCTCCATACTTCTACCACCTTACTCCAATCCGCACTAAATAAAGTCGACCAATGGGCTGACAAATGAGGCTTTAAACTAAATGCGAAAAAAACCATAGGGGTATTATTTAAACATATCTTTACCTAAAAAATAACAAAATAAACTTCCAAAAACAAACTAAATTTTTAGGGCTAATCTTTGACGAGCATCTCACCTGGGAAGCTCATGTCAAAGACCTTAAACTTAGATGCTCGAAAGACCTTAATGTCATGAGAGCAATCTCCAGCACAGGCTGGGGAGCAAATAGGCAAACCTTACTCCAACTCTATACCTCACTAATAAGGTCCAAATTGGACTACGGCGCTCCTATATATAACTCCCTAAAACCTACTCTCATCAACTCCCTTAATTCTATCCAATACCAGGCATTAGAATTAGCCAATCGCACTCAAATGGGTACCTCATTCGAAGCACTCCAAGCCCTTACTGGTGAAATTCCCCTCGCAACGAGACGGAACCAACTCACCTTAAACTTCTGGGCTTGAACTTCAGAGGACCCTCTTATAAGGGATTTGCTTAGCAGCATACCCTCTAAATTCAGGGCCGGTGACCCATGCGACAACAGCTGGCAATAGAGCAGGTCTGTCAGAGGCCTGTAGAAATAGCGCCACAACAGCTGAACCAACTGTGGTTGTAGCTGCCATTCCGTAAGGAGAGGGCTGTCTAGGTGAGAGAGAGCATCTGCGACGACGTTCGTGACCCATAGAAATCGGATCGCCCGAAGTTGTCTCCCAGCTCAAATAGAGCTGGTGAAGAGATCCACCTGGTCTAGCCTTGACAACTGATTATCAAGGCTGCGACCCCACAGTCGTGCTGACCAGAGGTCGATCGTCAGGCGAACTGCTTCCAACTCCAAGACGTTTTAGTGACTGTCCCTCTGGGCCTGTGGCCACCCTCTCGCCGTCCTGACCAAGCCAAGATGAACATACACACCCCTGAGTGCACGCGAGAGATTTAGGTATGCAGGAGGGGGTCTTAGAGAGGCGCTTGCCACAAGTAGAGACTGTCCCTGACCATCGGGCACTAAGGAGTCACAACACCTGCTACCACTGGCGCAGTGTATGCAAGTTGGTAAGGATCTTGTCTGCGAAAATGATGACACTATCCATAGACGCCACCAGGTACGATTTGTCCAAATTTTGAGCCAACCTGGATGCATGAATAGCCAGATAACGAAGTCCTGTTGAACCCCAAACGTCCCGAATGGTCGGGGTGAGTGTTTGAGCTGACAACCAAAGGGGAGCCTAACCCAAGGTCAGAATTGAGTGCAGTTCACCGCCGCCGCGGTACACGAACTGGCGAGGATCACTCTGTGAGATGTGCGCAGTTACGAGGGATGAGGGCCCACGAGTATCTCCTGACTCTTGAAGCCCCAGCCTTGCATCAATAACGACTGGCACCATGTGCCTTATTGACGAGAGAAGCTACAACGCGACCTACTCAGGCGAGTGTGAGCGAGACGCCGAGCGTCGAACCTTCTTTGCCTTCAACCTCCTCTTATGCCTTCCTGCAGGGACACCGTATCCCTATAGACAGCCGAAGCTGCGATTTGACAGTCTGCTCCCTGCAGAATGTGCGCGAGACCTAGAGCGACGTAGCTTCTCTTGAAGATATATGCCAGGAGAAGGAAGCCTAGACGACCTGTCCCACGGCAGGGGACGGGTACGCCTGCCTCCTCTAAGAGGAGCAGCGTCCTTCTCACTCTTGCGATCTTAGAGCGGGGCAAACCTAACTCATCTGTCAACACAAAGGAGAGAGGAGGAAAGAAGAGAGGCGAAGGCTCGCTCACACACGATCAAGCCCGACACTGAGGTCTACGCTCACACGCGAGCATAAACCGCAATTAACCCATCAAGTGAGTCAAGGCATGACTAACATGTCAACGCTCACACACAAGCAAATCTGACACAGAAGTTGACGCTCGCAAGGCGGACAGTGAACATTCACAAGCGAGCATAACCAGCGATCAAACTCCGAGAGGGTTAAACGTGGCAAGGGAGAGCCAACGCTCACTCGCAGGCGAGCAGAGAAACGGAGCACGAGAAATCCGCCTCATAGGCAGACAAGCAATTGACACCTGTCACGACTAGTCTGCCTAGCACGTGCAAACCATGCCCTACCATACAGATTGACAAGAGAAACAGGTCACAATACCCACACCAACCC
The DNA here is from genome assembly GCA_936450465.1 of Gibbula magus. Taxonomy (NCBI): domain Eukaryota; kingdom Metazoa; phylum Mollusca; class Gastropoda; order Trochida; family Trochidae; genus Gibbula; species Gibbula magus. Next base: position 35,490,131 of record OW388302.1, read on the forward strand.
AGACCAAAAAACCGAATAATTAGCAAGAATTAGTTCAGCTGCATGGACAGGAGTAAACCTTCATTTATTTATCAGAGAAACACCAAATAAAGTCGAGAGAGAACACACGCGTGAATGTATGTTCGCTCAACAAAATAGGGAATGATGACGTCACCGATGTCACGTGGCTCGAGCGCCACCTACACCGGGTAGCGTCCCTTTTTATTTTGTGTGATCAATGTTGAGGAACGCTTCAGGGGGAAGCGTTGGGCAATGTTGGTTTTTCAAACGTGATAAGTATGTAAAAATATAGTATATATCGATGATCTGAACTTTGATTATCCTTGACCAAAACGTAAACTGTTTCTGTGTCATGTGTGAATGATTATCATACATAGATACAAAATGATTATTTAAAATTCAATAAATGATTGATGCATTGTGAATGTAAATAAATCTTCTGAAATTATATAGGTGTGCAGTTATGCACAGAGATAAAACAACACCGTAACATTGCCTTTAAAGGCACTGCAGCACATATCTTTGCATATAAGTTATAAAATAAGTGAAGGATCTTGTATATTTTATGATTAATGTTTCACTATTTTTTATTTATAATTTTAAAATTTAAAAATATCGCTTATTATATTTCTTCAGTATACATGTATTTGTTATCGTACCAGTTTAAAACTCCTGGAGAACACTTTCCAATTGGAAGCGACAATGTATAAATTAAGCGCGCCGTTCTAGAAAAAAAAAGTTCCTAGAGAACAATTATGTCATACCACAAATGATCGAGCTGTAGGCAGATAGTTAGTTGCATATTCTGTTTCCGTGGCCGTGCAACACATGAGGAACGTGCAACACGTGCAGCATGAGGAAATGTACAAGGCCGCTGAAAGTGTCAATATTGAGTGACATGGAAACATACCATGGCTTATTGTGGCATATTTTTTATGTAGATTTCTGAATACCTTAAAACGATTTGGGGCTATAAGCAAAACAATTTAAATTACAGAGGTCAAGTGATGGTACATCTTTGAAATTAACATTATTACAACGTCGTCACACAATTAAAAATGTTCAACGCCTGTAGTGATGACAGGCTGCATAAACTGAGGTAATGACAAAACAAACGTGTACATGACAAGCTGCATAAACTGAGGTAATGACAAAACAAACGTGTACATGACAAGCTGCATAAACTGAGGTAATGACAAAACAAACGTGTACATTTGCGTAATTACTCTATGTACTCATATTACAACTTGGATTTGGTTTGTGCAAATAGAGCTAAAGCCGTCGGTTTTAAACTAAATTTCAATGCAAAGGCCATAATTTTTGGGTTTTGAATAACAATTAATCCCTGAAAGTTTACAAACGCACCTTTTTATTGATATTGTAACATGGACGTACCTATGTCTGTATTTGAAGGACTTTGTTCATCTTTTGTTAGAGGTATGGCCAGGTCAAAGCAAAAGTGTATACTCGTCGCAATATACATCAGCAACAATTTACAAATTACCCCGAACAGTGTCACTCATAACTAGGGACACCGCCTCCTTTTAGATGTCAATACAGATTTACAAAAGGCATCAATGAAATTCGTAAATCCCCAAGAACGAATTCTTCAACCTGCCTTAGACCATTATGACAGTGACGCTAACGTTGCGATGTATAAACGGCTGATCAAATTGAGCTAGTTGAAAACCTTTGTTTGCTTGAAACTGATTCATATTGAGAGCAATGTGCGATATCTGTGGGTATACAGGTAGTAAATGACAATGTCACCTGTGAAGTTTGAGAAACCGAAAAATTGGATTTTAAGTGAGTTAATCATGATGTATTTGATTCAGTTCGCGATGAATCGCCCCAGCCAATTTGCGGATATTAGGGAAATTATTTAAAATCAACCAATCAGAATCAACGATACACCAAAGTCATGTTAGAATATTATAAGTAAGCTGTCCTTTTATCCCTTTTACATGACCAGACATAAAGTGGACTCGTTGAATGTTGTTTAGAGGACCAAATAGCCAGATTGATCACATTCAAAACATGTAGGTGTTCACTCTTGTTATGGCCCTATGTTTGGGAGAAGGGCAAATACATTTACAAGTCTGATATTTATTAAAAAAAAATAATCCTGGGATTGTTAGGACACATTGAACGATTTTATCACCCCAGACTTAACAATTGGTTATTTAGGAAATGCCGACAACCATATGATCTGTGAATTAATTTGAGACTATTTGAGTTCAGTCTGTTTATTAAACACTTCTTCTCGCTTTAGATAAGCCAATACCTTAAGTAGTGACCGTATTTGTTTTTTTAAGACAAAAGTTAATTGAAATTGACAGTTTCATGATGTTGTAAGTTTGCAGGTGCATAGTGCACTAACGAGTGGCTTTTGTTAAAAAGTCACTTAGAAAAGTGTAATCACTTCACTTGAAAGAATGACACTAATCACATTACAGCAACAAATATTGACTTTCATTGAATTTCATAATAATTTCATAACTGTTCTGTTAAGTGTAATCACTTCACTTGAAAGAATGACACTAATCACATTACAGCAACAAATATTGACTTTCATTGAATTTCATATAATTTCATAACTGTTCTGTTAAACGTAATCACTTCACTTAAAAGAATGACACTAATCACATTACAGCAACAAATGTTGACTTTCATTGAATTTCATAATAATTTCATAACTGTTCTGTTAAGGGTGCATAAAAAAGTTAAATGTTTCTAAGGAAGATTTTCTGTACATCGGCTCATACCTCTTATATCATAAGTTAGTCCACATATGTATTTTCACTCGGGGTTGTACGATTTGTGAGTGTGTTTTTATTTTGTTACCATTACATTAATTAAGTTTAGAGTTCATAGAATTTGTCCTAGCCCAATTTCCTCAAGATCTGCACCTTTTAAATGTTTTAAAATACAAGGTTTAATATATTTCCTGTCACAACAAATACAGTCACAATTGATAACATACCATAAACACCAACATCATGTTTAGACTACTATGTGGGGCATTTCGATTGAAGTTTGAAGATCAAACATCTTTTTCACAGCTTGTGTCTAATTAAGCAAGGTTTAAACACTGGCGAAGTATGTTCACTGGATATATAGAATGACGTTGCTGTTATTTGATTAATGATTTGATCCATATTAATAATCAGAAAAAGTGGTTCATTTTTTCATTCTAGTTTCATTCAATGTTTTTCATGACGATTGAGAGTCACCGTCACCAATACATATTGCTCATCCTATAATAATCACATGTACTATGCTTAGTGACATGTGTGCAGTCATTCTCTTCCCACAGAGGTTACTCCCATCATATTTTCGATCCTACGTTGTTTTTCGCTTCTCATACCTCAAATATCATACCGTATCCCTGCTTCTTAACCAATGAAAACGCAAAAAATGTAAATAACGCAAATGAACTGTTTTTGGTATTTGTGTCTGATTTGGTCTTCTTAAATTATAAGTATGTTTATGATCAATAGTTTTCACAAAATCAAATAGCATATTTCGAGGAAAACACAGAAAACACAGGAAAACGTGGGCCTTACATTTATTTTATCAGTATGACGTGTCATTGGCAAATGTCACTTTTACAAGGGCGTCGCTGATTGCACAACTAGATTCAATTGCAACCAATCAGGACACTCCCTTTCCGCTCCCGATTTCAAGAGTAAAACAACAGAGGGTAGGATCGGAAATCTGAAGAGAGTAACCTCTGTGGGAAGAGAATGGTGTGCAGTTGCTTTAAACCCGAAGAATTAATCTAACTGATGCATATTGTGGTTGAGTGAAAGGTCATATATAATAACGTGTATCGTAATAACATTTCATCATCCATAACTGAACTCTACATTAACTATCACATCGATAGCATCAATAAATATATCCACTGAGATAGTGTGTGACAGTAGATGTTCCACAGTTGCTTGATATCAATATCTCAATATTCTTAATGAAAGGTAATGATTAAAACATTACAAAATGAGCAATTCAACGTACTATATATATGTGTGTTTTTCCACAGTGTTCAAAATGAAGATATTTGTAATTACCGTGTACCTGATGGCGACGCAGGTGAGTATGGTTTTAAACTTCAACTAACTTATCTTCATTATATTTCTATTTTATTTATATTCTCCATGGAATATTAAGGAAAGAGCAAGGTATTCCCATGTTTTCATAGCAATGATCAGATTGACGCTCTTTCGGCTTTACTACATCAGAATCTATTTTACATTTTCCCGCTAATATCTAAAATTATAATTAAGCTTTCCCGATCCGAGACCAAATAAAGCATTATGGTACGTGCGATTAATCAAATGTGGCATAAGTATAACATTCATGAAGTAATTCATGCTAAATAAAAACCGTATGAACTATAAAGTTTACATGACTACGAAAAGGTAATACAAGTAATGGTAACTGTTCAAAGGTTAAAAAAACAATTGAAATTCAAATCACATGACAAGGGGTACAAGGGGTAAACGATTACTGTTTAGCCTCACTATATTGTCTTGGATTTTACAATATACATACTTTCAAAATGGTAAAATCACATGACCCATTTCAAATCCATTTCAGGCTTTGTGTGCAGCATCCTCATCGCTATATAGTATTGGTAAGTATAACAAGTCATCCAGCTTACAATACCAGTGTCATATGTTGACGTTAAATGTATTCATAAACCTACAAAAAATATTATCATATGTGTTATTATGTTATCAACATATAGTCAAGCCGTTCCTTGTAATGTATTGCCAAGTACATGTGTATGTATGTGTATTAACTGGTAATAACACCTTTATTGAAGAATGTGCAAGTACCGATGCAGCAACTCTAACCGTAAACAAGGATGGCTATACGTTGTCAAGCTCTGTCCAGAAATGCACACCAAATACCAACGTCCAAAACACGTATAACCTGGACTCTAACTGCCTTTTGGTGAGTCAAGACAGAACGATTCAATGCATTCATGACATAAGCGTGAACATTTTTTAAAACCAAATCTGACCATATGTGTTACAAGTATCATTGTGTCACTCAAAGAAGCTTTTTTTCAGATTTATAAAATTATATATGTTAATTATAAGAAAATAATTAATATGTTTCGATATTGTGTAGCGGAATTTCGTTGGACGGTTAGGAAAATCACTTGAATTTGATATCAGAATGCGTGACTATTTATTCAAGCCACCAAATTAATCCACTTGACCAATCTCATTCCATTAGTGTTGGTGCAAAGAAAATACACGCTGAATTTTACATTAAAATGTAATTTAGTATACAATCACAGATTTTAAAACGGCGTCCGGCCGTATGGCCTACGAGACACAATTTACCCTTTAAAAATCTTTATTTTAAAAACATACAAATGCACACACACATACATACACACACACAGTCTTATCTCGGAAATAAAAAAGGCACCACTTTCCTAGCAATCATACCCTCGTACACTAACATAACTTCTCCTCCTGTACATACTGTAAACAAGTGCGGCCAGAGGTGTATGCATTAAAGTATTTTTCATAAGGTATAGAACTTGTTGGTCTGCAGACAGAAAAAATGCAGAGTCAAACTGATGTGTTTCCATAACAAAAACTGTACCTTAAGTCAGAATAAAAAGGGCAGCTAACTAGAAAATGAAATTCATCTTCCACGGAGTGGGAGTCACAAAACTTACAAAGACGATGTTCTAGGGGAGTCACGGGTCTAGTGAACCTGCCACGTTCAATTTCAAAAGGAAGAGTACTACAACGCAACCCAGCCAAAGCGCTTTGGTGGGATCTGGGGATCAATTGTGTAACATATGACTCAGCCGACAGATAACACTTGATAAACCTATAGGTACGGAGCTTGTTCCCATGTTGCTGGCCACGTTCGTTCCACAATTCAGCAAGCCATTCTTGTTCATCAATTGCTTGTATCCACTCACAAGATAATTTAACATCAAGTCCTGTCAAGTTATAAATATCATGAACTGGAAGCTGCAAATTCGATAACAAACTATGAGCAGAATTAACCAGTGCAGTTACAGTACAGTACAGTCACTGTATCGATGTTCCTTTTCAATCTCAATCTTTATTCAATACTGAAAGGCCACAGGCCTATAGTACATTTTACAAAAATACAAAATACAAAATATATGGCAATCATGTCGACAATCATAACTAACATTTGGATTTCCTAATGTTCATGGCATGGTACACAAACATTGCAAGATTTTTTATAACATCATACTTATTACATTTCATTAAGGATGAAAATTTCTCCAACGAGGGATGAACATAATAAAATTCCTTAAGGTATTGTCTTCTGATTTTATAATATAACGGACACACGAGCAAAAAATGATATTCATTTTCTATTACATTTGTAGAACATGATTTACATAATCTATCGTCTCTTTTCATATTAAAATATCTGCCCTTTTCAATCAATAAATCGTGAGATGAACATCGGAAACGTGATAAACTTACTCTAAATTTCTTAATGGTAATACATGATAAATAGTACTCAGTGTAAATATATGGCTTAAAACCCAAATAAGTGTCACATTTTGAAGAAAGTGTAAGTTTACTGAGCCAGTTTTGTTGGTATATATCCTTTAGTCTTCGCGTAAAATCACTTATAAACTTCGAAGGACACTCAACAGTTTGTTCATACCACACATGATTAAAACCAGTTTTATATAACAGCTCTTTAATATCCGATACCCAGTTTTTGTGTCCATGACCGTCATGTAGAATCATCATTTCATAACATTTTTTTGGTAAACGATAAGAGGGCATACTTAGGAGTCTCAGCCAGTATTTAACAACTTTCACCTGGGAGTTTATGATGAGCGGATATCTCCCGCATTCCCCATATATCATTACGTTTGGTGTGCTCATTTTCACCCCAAGAAACTTTTTACATGCCAATAGATGAATTCTCTCTATTTGGTCAAAATATGTGTACCCCCATATTTCAGATCCATACAATAAAATTGGACTAATCTTGACATCAAATATTCTAAAAAAGGAAGCTAAATTGAGGTCTCCAAGTACTTTTAAATTTTTCAATATACCTATTAATATTTTTTGTGCTTGGATAGACGCGTACTTCGCATGGGTTGACCAAGAGAGATTATACGTAAAATATACACCTAGGTACTTATATGAGGTGGTCGATTCAAGAAGGTTACCTTTAAAATACCATTTTTCATGTCTAGATAATTTCACCCCTTTCTTGAATGTAATTACTTTCGTTTTACTCATATTCACATTAAGGTGCGTCTGTTCACAATAGGTTTCTAATTCGTTGATTTGCTTCTGTAGACCTACAATAGTGCTTGCAATAAGAGCTATGTCGTCTGCGAATAGCAGTAGGAAAATTTGAAATACATCTGGATGTAGCTGGATGCCATTTCTGCAATTGTTTTCTATTTGTAAAGCAAGTTCATTTATAAAGAATGAGAACAAAAAGGGACTAAGTACACAGCCTTGTCTGACGCCGATTTGTACATAAAAAGATTCAGAGATTTCATTTCTATTCCTAACGGTAGCTTTCACATTTTCATAGATGCTATTTAATAGTTTTGACATTTTACTACTCAATCCCTCTGCATTAAATAGATGCCATAGTTTGTGTCTTTTTACAGAATCAAAAGCTTTGGAAAAATCAACAAACAAAGCGTAAAATTTACCTCCTTTTGAATTAAGATATCTTTGTACAACACTCTGTAGTATGAACATATTATCAATTGTGGTATATCCCTGTCTAAAGCCTGCCTGTGATTCGCTTATTTTCTCCATGGTATCGCCCCAGAATATCAGTCTTTTATTTATAATCGCAGTAAATACCTTGCTAAATATACTTAACAAAGTTATACCTCTATAGTTCTCCATAATATTCAAGTTTCCTTGCTTGTGAAGGGGAACTATAAGTCCAGCCGACCACGCTTGAGGAAAAGTACCTTTTTCCAATATTAAATTGAATACAAGCTCAAGATATGGTAACATCAAATCAGCGGAATACTTTAAAAACTCCGGTATTATGTTATCAATGCCTGGAGATTTATTGAGTTTGAGATTGTCTATGCTCTCTAGTATTTCTTCTCTTGTTATCGGTGAATCAAGGATCTCTCGAGTAAGATCATCTGTTACAGAATGAGATGAATTCTCGAAATTATCGTTATCGCCTGTTCTTTCGTCATCAACTTCAAACAGAGTTTTAAAGTGCTCAAACCATTCACTGATGGGTATATTGTTTTGTTCAGTCTTTCTATTATTTAAACATTTTAATTCATACCAAAACTTTTTGGAGTTATCTATATTTCGTTCAATAATATCTTGCTTGCGTTTATAATACTCGGTTCGTTTCTTTTTGCAAACAGAAATGTATTTATTTCTTGCAATATTGTACTGCTCTAATGACTGTTTGTCCTTTTGTTTTCGGAATTTGTTCAATAATTTACACCTGTCGGACTTAAGCTTTTTGCATTCATCATCATGCCAATTATTAACATTATGTTTCATATTTTTGCATGTCTTTTTCATATCTGATCCTGCGAGGCATAGAGCCTCTGTAAGAAAGTCTATACTAGTGTCGATACATGTTAATGCACAGTCAACAGACTTATCTAATATTTCCTGTACTGGATCAGACAATATATTTTGCCGAAACGTTTCTAACTTATCATCGTCCCAAACAAACTTGAATCTACTACTACAATCAGTGTTATCTATCGAGTCTTCCCGTACATAAGGTGATCGTAGTTTAAGAGTGATAGGGAGATGTGATGATTCTGATCGAGATGGAATCGAGAATTCTTTTATATAGTCAAATACTGGAGCAGAAGAAATAACATAATCTACTACACTAGTACCGTTGTTACCAATAAATGTAAAATCTCCAATTTGTGAGTCAGACCCACACCGCCCATTTAAAATATGGATGGATGTTCCTTTTGTATCCCCTGTCGCGCGTTTAACAAGAAGCGGGGATATAGTATTCAGCTGCGTCCGACTGCCGTCAAGTACTCAAGTACTGTTTACCGTTTGAGTTCATCATAGTGAGAGTAATGTTTCACAGGGTTTTGAGACATTGACCTCCATTTCAAGGTCACAAGGACACCTTGTGATTTACCCTTGTCAGCGGTATATCTCAAGAACCGTTCACTAGATTATCTTCATATCTTACACATATAGCCTCTCCTAGGAAAGACAAACAATAACAATATTATACTAGCATGATTCACTGTATGACGTCACATAACTAAAGAAATGTGCTTTTCGACAACATGTTATCAATGTGATTCATAGTCTGTTAATGCCATATTATACCATATTAGACCATATCTGCCTTTGTTTGAGTCGTGGTATAACCAATGTGAATTTCAGTTAGACCACGGCCGGAACTACTTTTTATACGATTCCCATTTGTACGTAGTTTCATCACCTAGTCAAATGCTTGTATTAAAAGAAGAACATAACTAAAAAATTAAACATTTTATTACATCAATATTGTGTTTACAGTTTGTACAATAATTAAGTATGTACAGTGATATCAATGTTTACGTTCAGAAGTATTCAGGTATTCCTTCTCGAGCTCCAGCGTCCTTTTCAATTTCGTTCATCATAGACACAGTTGACTAGACAATAGTTCCTGAAACCTGTAAACAAAATTAAAATTCTTGTGCAAGTTATTGATATATTGTATGTAGCATACAAGTCATTGAATGTTCAGTAACCTTTTATTAGTATTACACCATTTCAATCGAAGTTATTTTACACAGTGACGTAAACTTGCGTACTGTTTGAAAACAAATATATTAAATACTCAGTCAATGTTACTTATTTAAGCAATGCCAATTATCATTTTGCAAGTGAGGTTAGGTGAGGTGAGATACACGTGTCCATGATCCCGCTAAACTATCTCGGCTGTGTGACTGAGGTAGATAAAATATATTTTTGAAAGTTTCATAAACATTTTCTTAGTCGTAGTTTTTGCTCCTTATTACCATAATAAGTCTTACCTCACAAACAAGCAGAACAACGTTTCAATCCCTCAACGTACGTCGAATTGAGCTGCACATACCCACGTCTGAACATTTCAAATGCCTGTTTTCAAATGACTGAAGCTCTGTGGTATTGTTTTGATGTCACATAATACACGTAGATGTATAAATCGTTGATAAAACCATATACATGCATGTGTTTACATCAGAGTATAAGATAGCAGTTGTATCTTCTGAGATGATTTATTGCATAACATTTGATAATTTCATTTCTACATCTATCAAGTAATATATATGAGTACATCCTGTCAAGTAATTTATAGCATGTCCCAGTCAAAAACAAATGTATAACAGTTCTATAATTGCAACCATGAGAGATTGTCTCTTAGCAAAACATATTTTAGTGTGCATCTCTAACATTGCTATTGCAACTTGGTCTAATCACAAACACTCCCTGGCTACTTAAAACAATGAGCCTGTTGTTAGAGTATTGTTAACTGTTTAAAACAGCGAGCTGCAATTAAGATGTTTACTTACCAAGTGACTGACACGTGCCAGCGTCTCTCATGTCTAATCATGTTCTGATTGGTATTTTAGTTTCAGGTTTTTAGGTTTCATTTGATGAGTAATTTACTTCCAGCGACCGTGAGAGGTGTTTATTTAAGCGGAAGGTCAATCTGATGATTCCAAAACTTTCTTTGTTCAATTGTTTATTTCAGTATTAAGGCCATTGGCCCATGTACAAACATATATACATCATAATTAGGCGGTATTAAATATTGAGTAATCTTTTTCTTTCTATGAGTGCAAATTTAACAAATTGTGCTAAGTTATAAGTACTTGTATTATTTGAACATGATAATAGTTTATAGTAAACAAAAATGTTGACATTTGCGAGATATTGATTTGGTAGATGTAAAATTCTTAAAGTATTGTAAGCTGGGCAAATTAGGCAGAAATGGAATTCATCCTCGATGGTGTTGTGATCGCAGACTTGGCATATTCTTTCTTCATACGGTAACCCTTCCCATCGGCCAGTATTAATTCTGAGTGGTAGTTCTGATGATCTTAGCTGGAATAGTAGACGTCTCTGCCCTCTGTTGTTTAAAGTTAACAAGTAGAATTCTATATGAAGAAGTGATTTAAAATGTTGATATGATTGAAGTTTTCTTGACTCTGTGATCCGTGTATGCCAGGTTACAGTCTTTTAGTCTCTGCTTAAAAATATCTAAAAATTGATTGTTGTCGCCGATATCTTGATGAAGCCAAACTATGCCAAAGCCGTATCTAAATAAAAGTTCCCGAATATCCGTCGCCCAGGTTCTTCTGTTCTGATCATCAAGTGATTTAAGATAAAGATATACTTGCTTTGGATATCTGTGACGTGGCATTGTTATCAGTTTTAGCCAGAACTTGATGCTTCTAATATGGTAGTCAACGGCGATGTCATAACGTCCACAGTCTCCAAGAGCAGCTGCGTTCGAAACCTGTCTTCCGACTCCCAGGGTAAATTTGCAGAACTTGGCGTGGAATTGTTCTATTGCAAATCGTCTTTCGTACCCCCAAATTTCGGCTCCATACAAAAGAATTGGCTTTATTTGAGTATCAAACAGCTTGAATAATAAATGAGGTGATATATTTGTCAAACGTTGTTGAAGAGTCTTGATACTAAACAGAGCCTTGTTTGCTTTCATAGTTAGTGTACTGACTGCTTTACTCCATGAAAGTCTTGAAGAGAACAATACTCCTAGATAGTTATAATATGTTGAGGTACTTATTTCTTTATTTCCATACTTCCATTGTTCTACTTGTTTTATAATGCCTCCTCTTCTGAAAACTATTATTTTTGTCTTGTCTAGGTTAACTTCGAGTCCCCATTTGATACAGAACTTTTGGAGCAAGTCTATCTTTCTCTGAAGGCCAATTACACTATCGTCGAATAAACACAGGTCGTCAGCGTACAGAAGCATGAGAATATCAATAAATTCCTGTCCAACAAAAATTCCTCTCAATTGGGATTGTTGTATCATATCTTCAAGATCAACAATAAATAATGAAAACAATAAGGGGCTGAGTGGACATCCCTGACGTACACCTGTGTTCGTATTGAAGAAATCAGTGCTTGTTGTTTTTGATAACTTGATAGCTGCTTTCACATTTGAATAAATACCTTGTAATATATTGAGAAATTTACCATGAATGTTCTTTTTCATCATCACGTACCAGAGTAAAGTGCGGTTGATACCATCAAATGCCTTTCTGAAATCTACGAAGAGACAATAAAATCTTCCATTTCGTTTTGATAGGTATTTCTGCGCTAATCCGTGAAGCGTGAATATATTGTCTATCGTAGAGTATCCGGACCTGAATCCAGCTTGAGACTCCGGAAGTTCCTGAAAAACGTCACAGAAGTGTTGCAGGCGGCAATTTAAAATATATGTAAATAGTTTTCCGAGTATGTCCATCAGTGTTATTCCTCTGTAATTGTTCACGTCATGAACGTTCCCCTTCTTATGTAGTGGTTTGATAAGTCCTGACGACCAAGATTTTGGATATACACCTGACTGAAATATAGAATTGAACAATTCCATAATATACTTTAAAAGAACACCTTGACACACTTTTAACATTTCAGGTGTGATTCCGTCTAAACCAGCCGCCTTGCCGTCTCTAAGATGGTTGATTGCCCTTATTACCTCAGCCTCTGTGAATTCTTTATTTAGTATGTTATTCATATCATCATCCTCACATGCTGTACAATGTAGCTCTTCGTGGTTATTAACAACTTGTTCGCAGAACCTTAAATTCTCCTGATCTATTTCAACATCTGTCAAATTCAAAATGTGTTCGAAGTAGGTTGTCCAAGCCTCAGTGGATATTCTTGGTGTCGTTTCCTGTTTCTTGTTAATGAACTTGATTTGGTTCCAGAAATCTTTGGAGTTCTTCGATGTTGATACCAGGTCTTCAATCTGTTGTTGATCATGTATCCTCTTCTTTTCTCGACATTTCTGACGATAGCAATTCCTTAGATGTCTAAACTCACAAAAGGACGGATGTGTCCCAGTTGCTCTGAACCTATTCAAAGCTTCATATTTCTTATCCTTCAGGAGACAACATTCTTTATCGTACCACTTCTCACTATGGAGTATCTTTCCACAGTAGGTTCGTATCTCCATTTTGCATTCTGAAGCGGATGATGTCATAATTGACGTCAGTGTCTCTACAGCGTCATCAATGTCATTAGCAATGTCATCCTTGAATTGCTGTAATGTGTAATCATTTAGTTTCATGTATACCTGGTTGTTGTATATTACAGCTTTATGGTTGTTCCATCTATATCTTTTAAGTTCATTTACTTTACTTTCCATAATATGATCCGTTTGAACGTCATGTGTTTTCATTGTTAATCGTACTGGTAGGTGATCTGATTCACATCTTGAGATTACCTCGAAGTCAATATCTAGATCAAAGATGGATGATGAGCATAAACAGTAATCTACCAAACTTGCCCCACCTCCAACATAGCATGTAAAATCACCTTTTGGGTCACTTTTACTTCTTCCATTTAGAATGTGTAGTCCCATAGTAGTGCATAGTTCGATTAAATCTACACCATATCGATTTATCACATCATCTTTGCTGTGCCTTGGAATTTGAAAGGTATCAGCAGCATATGGCATATCTTCGAGAGATGGGATATACCTAGAGTTATCATCGATGATAATATCCTGAAGGTTACCTGCTCTGGCATTCACATCTCCCATAATCACTATGACCACGTCATCACTTACCGCTCCGTCACAGAGAATTCTTGTAAGACATGATTCTAGATAGTCGATGCCCTTTTCTGCCCTGGTATCACTTTTGACAGAAGAGTTTATGGGGTGAATATATATAAACCCAAACAAGATATCCTGTGAAGTGCCCAAGACTACTTTGTCAATCAAGATAAATATACAATCCACAAATTCTAAACACACCATCTTAATACCTGAAACAAATGCATGGTCAACACATAATGCTACACCACCTCTATTATTGAATGTTCGGTAATTGGTAAAAACTTTATAATCAACAAATGTCTTTTCAATGTCAAATCTGGAACAGTTATTCCATACCTCAACAAATCCAAGCATACAATGTTTTTTACAAAAACTTATAAAGTCATTGTCAAATAATTTATTATACAGTCCACAAACGTTCCATGACATGAACGTAAGGTTGTGTTCCATAAGGTTCTCATTGTAGTTGGGTATCGTCTGAGCCAGGCCACTTCGTCAGTTTGTGACGTTATGCACTACACCCGGAGTTTGGCCTTGTTTTAACACAACAAGGGAATCCTTTGTGACGTCATACGTGTATATGTTATCCCCAACGTACAGCTTGTCATATCTCAGAAAACACTTCCGACCCGCTTCACGACTTACAGACATGTATGATAACAGCTTCTTACGTTTCTCTCTTACTGTGATGGAGAAGTCTTCATTGATGAACATATTCGTCCCCTTCAACATTTTAGCAGATTTCAGAATAGTGTGTTTGTCTTTGTCGTCAGAGAGTTTAACAATGATCGCCTTTCCATTCATGATCCTGTGTGCTCGTTGGATACTGATTTTGCTGACATCCAGTTTCAGCTTCTCCTTCAGGACAGATCGTACACTCTTCTCACAGTCCTCCCACGTCTCAACAGCATCAGATTTTGGAATACCACTGAATATCAAATTATTCCTTCTACTCACATTTTCCAGATGGTCGACTTTATCTTCCAGTCTATCCATTTTCCGTTTCAGATATATATTTTCTTGCTCGAGGCGTTCACATTTGTCATTTACGTCATTCAGCTGAGCATTTATCTGGGTGAGCTTTGTATCGATTGATGTCAATTTGGCGTCCATTGTTTCACTCGATGTCTGCAAGGTGTCAAACTTTGTTGACAGGGTACGCACTATATCGAGGACAGCTTGGATAGATTTATCACTCGGAGATGTAGATAGAGTTAATTGTTTTTCAGTACCCTTAGCACCAACCTGAGCTCTGGTCTGTACACGATCATCATCAACAGGCCCTGGGTTTTGTTCAATTCCAGCCCTTAGTAACAGCATCAACACCAAGTTCAACGTGACTAGCCGGGTGGACATATTCAAACCCGCGTAAAAACGGGGTATTCGAGAGTTTTTGTTGTGAACACTTATTCTGGTCAATATTTTGATGTGTACAGGTGCAAAAGTTCCAATCGATAGCCTAAACTGTTCCGGAGACACTCCCATACTGCTGAGTCGTTAATGAAACACTTACGAAGCTTCTGTGTTCCAGTATTCAACTTTCTCTGTCCCACTTCATTTCGACTGACTTGTCAATCCGCCATTGACACTATCTATCTCCTTTGTTGGTAACAATGAAGTGAAAAGTCCTCCTTCAATTGAAATGGATCACATTCTCCAGAAGTTCTGGGAAATCGAAAGCTTTTCATCAGACAAACCAGCTATGTCTGCCAATGAACAATTAGCAATCGAGTCTGTAAATAAATCCATCAGCTACTCCAATGAGAGGTATGCAGTAGGCATTCCATGGAAACATGATCCTTGTGATCTCCCCGACAATTATCTTGTGGCTTACAATCGTCTTGAGAATGTGGAGAAGAAACTCTCCAAGGACGAATCCCTTTCCCAAGCCTATGATGCTGTTAAAGAGCAGTACCTTCACAAAGGATATATTCGGAAAGTTCACGAAAGTGACAGACAGAACACACAGTGGTATCTTCCACATTTCCCGGTAGTCAAAATGGACAGGGAAACAACCAAAATTCGGATTGTATTTGATGCGTCTGCCAAATGCAAAGGTGTTTCTCTGAATGATTTCATTCACCCTGGTCCTAAATTACAGAATGAGCTATTTGAAATCCTGATTAGATTCCGTAGGTCCTCAGTGGGAGTCATCTGTGACATCGCGGAAATGTATCTCCAAATCGAGGTATTGCAGAAAGATAGGTCTTGCCTCCGATTTCTTTGGAGATCATTGGACTCAAAACGTGAACCAACTGTGTATGAATTCTCTCGTGTCGTTTTGGTCTCAATTGTTCTCCTTTCCTAGCACAGTTTGTATCACAGGAGCATGCTAGAAAGAATGAAGACGTTTATCCATTGGCTGCAGAGGTTGTGTCAAAGTCCACTTACATGGATGACAGCATGGATAGCGCTGTTAGTGACAGAGGCAATAGAGCTCTATGAGCAGTTGAAACACCTTTGGACAACTGCAGGAATGCACGCCAGAAAATGGATATCCAACTCATGTGAAGTTCTCAATGAAATTCCTGTCAAAGACCGACTGAAGGAAGTACAGATTCACTCCTCTGATCTCCCTTTGACAAAAGCTCTTGGGTTGATCTGGAGCGCAGAGACAGATCAGTTTCAGTTCTCTTACTCCTTTCAGAGTACTTCTTTGAGTTTGACAAAAAGGAACTTTCTGAAAACAGTTGCTAGGCTTTTCGATCCACTTGGTCTCATAGCACCATTCCTCACTCGAGCCAAGATTCTTCTTCAACAGATGTGGGTCTCTGGCATTGGATGGGATGACAACATAGGTCCTGACTTGGAAAACAAGGTTTGGCAGTGGATCATGGAGATTGATATGTGCAAGTTCCTACAAATACCAAGGTGTATACACTTTGTTCCCGAGGTGAGCTTGTGCAAAATCCACGTGTTTGTTGATGCTTCACAGGAAGCATATGGTGCTGTGATTTACGCTGTCACACAACACTCAGACGAAGTCACCAGTACCCTGGTCGCCGCAAAAGCTCATGTTGCACCACTGAAAACAGTTAGCATTCCAAGATTGGAATTGGTTGCTGCTGTACTTGGTGTGAAGCTTTTGATGTCCGTTATCAAAGCCTTGAATGTTGCAGTTAAATGTGCCACCCTGTGGTCTGACAGTATCAATGTTTTGTGGTGGGTAAAGAATCAGAGTCGTAGCTTCAAGTCCTTTGTAGCAAATCGAGTAAGGTACATTCAAGAACATACACATCCTAGTCAGTGGAAGTATGTTCCCACAAAATGCAATCCTGCTGATGTATTGACTAGAGGTGCACACATACGGTCACTGTCATACGACAGTTGGCTGCAAGGTCCAGATTTCATTTTGAAAGGTGAAGAACCTAAACAGATTGTTGATTTCAGCTCTTGCAAAAACGTGGAAACAAAATCAAATGTTGCTAGGGTTTCCATGGTGACAGAGCTTTGTACAAATACTCCATGGCGTTTGGAACCTACACGATTTTCAAGTCGGAATAGACTATGTCGGGTAACATCGTGGGTGCTCAGGTTTATTCACAACTGCAGACTTCCAAAAACTCTCCGCAAAGATGGTTCTCCTCATGTCGAGGAGACTGAAGACGCCGAGACTAGAATACTTATAGAGGTGTAGTAAAAAGTGGTTTGTTCCTGAGAGGAATCTCCAGATCGGAGATGTGGTTGTAATAGTGTCGGCGGACACTCCTCGTGGTCAGTTGCATTTCCTGGATCGGACAAACAAGTTCATGTTGTAGAAGTCCAGGTTGGCAAAACAAAGTTCACCAGACCTGTGACTAAAGTATGTCCACTTGAGTGGTCATCAGGTTCAACTGTGTAAATAGTTGAAGAACTTATCAATGTAAACATGTTGTAAATAGTACAGTTCAGTATTTTCATTCATTTTTATAGTTTTTCAATAGTGTATAAAATTTGTTTTTGATAGAACCCATAGGTCTATCAAAAAGGAGGGGGTATGATTTGAAGGGAATTTCAAACGTAGCTATCTTTTCGTCTCATCCCAAATTTACCATGTAGAACAGTGTTTCAGTTTTCATGAACATTCACTCGAACGCAACTTGCGACCGCTGCACGAGAATTCCGGCCACGTGCATCTCAGCAGTGATAGATTTCAGTGTTTCTCGCCACTCTGGCTTTAGCGTCCGTTTCGACAGGACGTGTCAGATTCGCCTTAGAAAATAGATAGTTTCTTTATATAGCAATAGTGCCTGAACAATTATCATAGTTTGTTCTGACAATTGATAGTATTTTTGAGTGCAGTGTCTCTCGACTGCATCAGTGTTCATATCTTACTATTGTGTAAATAACAGCACAGCTCAAGTTTCTCATACTAGGTTTATTTATCTCATTAGCATCGGTTTTTCGTTAGTAAAATAAGTGTAATCACGTTTAGTTGTTTGCTCATAACAGTACATATACACATAGTAAAATAAATGTAATCACGTTTAGTTGTTTGCTCATAACAGTACATCTCCACATAAAAAAATAAATGAAATCACGTTTAGTTCCTTGCTCCCATCGCACTAGTTCTTCTTAGTTTCCACATCTTATTCACGCTTCCACTTTCGTCCAGAACAGCATCTTTATTTCAACTTTCTGCTGTCTGCTGTCCGAGTAGCTTTGAAACCATTCCAAAAGTTCACCCTGTATACCGCATGCATGAAGTTTATGTATTATACCCTTGTGCCAAACTTTATCAAACGCTTTACTTATATCACAGAAAACTGCTCTGATTTCTTTTCCTTTGTCTACTGCACTTGCGATAAAATTATAAAGATATGTTAATTGATTTACCGTTGAATCGCCAGGCATAAATCCAGATTGTAAATTGGATAGAATATTGTTATCTCTAAAGAAATTAAATACATATTTAAAGACGCATTTTTCAAAAACTTTAGCAACACAGCTAGTTAGCGCAACTGGTCTATAATTTGAGCAGTCATGTTCATCTCCTTTCTTATATAATGGAATTACAGATGCTATTTTCCAAGATGATGGGAAAGTTTTATTATGAAGTGAAATGTTAACAATGGAGTTAGGGAAGTTGAAGATAGTTTCAGAACATTGTTACCAATGCCATCCGGTCCCGTCTCTTTGGATGTATCTAGACTCATAATAATATCCCGTACATCATCATTACTAATGTTTATTCTTGACATGGGATGTTCGATATCACGCGGTTCGATATACGGCAAATCGGCGTTTTGATCTGCAACTTTAGATTGTTCTGTAAAAAACGAGTTTAGAACATCAGCAATATCTTGTGCGTTATCATATACTATGTCATCGGAAACAATCGAAGGAAAGCATGATTTGATGGAATTTGTTTTCATATAACTTTTTACTAATCGCCACCAAATCTTTGTACCATGAGTATTGTTTAGTGTTTCATCTACTTTGGCATAGAAGTCACGTTTTGCTTTTCTTACTGATGAAATTACTTTATTGCGGAGCTGTCTAAACTTATTATGACTTATGCCTCTTGTTGTTCCGCATATTGTCCTTAATGCATGTAATTGTAATTTTTCCAGATTTGTATTTTGAACCTGAGTACAATTATCCAAAACATGGCTACAATAGTCAAAAATAGGTCAAATGAAGGACTGATACATAATGTGAAGCGATTTGCATGATAATCGATATTTCAAACTACTTAAGCAATTTAGCATGGGAGTAACTTTATCTATAATACTATATATATAATGTTTGTTGTTCAACTTCAGTTGTAGGAGTCCCTTGCATATATCACTGAGTTTTTGGGACTGGCGACCCTTTTTTACTAAATTGAATAGTTTACCTTTTTTTTCGGGGTTAAACTTCACCTGCGATTTATTTGCCGACACAGACATTTTTTTTGTAAATCTTTGTTTTGACTGAGTGTCCTCTCACAATCAAACACATTCTATGTGAGTGTTGGGACACTGCACATATCAGGGAAACTTTTTATCCTTCTATTTCAATCAATCAAGTTTTTACTCATTTCGGTGAGCATCGTGTTTTAGATTTTCTAAAGGCTATACACCTCATTGACAAATTTTAACTTTTCATTATCAGCTTTTATTCAACTTGTGATAATGCGCTGATGTTTTTACGGCCTTCGTGCCGTGTTCTGTTTTTTCAGGGGGCGGGATAGCGCAGTGGTTAGCGCGTTCGGCTTCGGATTAAGAGGTCCGGGGTTCGAATCCCGCCAGGGGCACGGCAACTTTGTCTGCAGTAGAGAACTGTTCTACACGCAGTCAGGTTTGGGTGCAATGCTACACTGAATTTCAGTGCAGTACCACCCATGGTTCGCTAGTTCCAGCCGATGCTCGCAGGTTTCACCGCAATGCATAGCCACATGGCGTTGCGGGCTTTCTCCCTGCCATAATACTAGCAGCCGCGATATAAGTGAAATACTCTTGAAGCGGCGTTAAACCCCAACTCACCTCACCTCACCTGTTTTTTCAATTGCAATCTTCTTTTTAAATTAGGCAAATAAATTAAATATCTCGCCGCTAATGGCTGCAATACTGCCGAAGCGGCGTTAAACAATAACTCACTCACTCACTCGGTTTGACTGTTTTCCGATAAAACCGGATCTTAAATCATTACATACAATGAAGTGTCATCAGCAAAAAGAGGAATTTCACAGGAATTTGCTTTGTTGTGTTGTAACACTCCATCAGTTTAGTGTTTTGTGCTAAAAAGCATACTTATAACTTTAATGGTAAATACATTATCGCCAGTTCTTCATGGTCAGGTCCTAAAATTGATCCCTGTGGGACATCGGCCAAAACGGGTTTAAATTCGGAGCTATTTCCGTTTATGACTACCTTTTGAACTCTAGATCTGTCAGTTAGATAACGCAGCCAATCTATGAATTTTCCACTAATTCCAAAAGATTGTAGTTTGTTCCAAAGTCCCCTATGCCATACGTTATCAAAAGCCTTACTTATATCACAAAACACTGCCCTTACTGCTTTACCCTTATCTAAAGCACTTGCAATGAAATTATACAAAATTAATCTAGTGACTGGTAAGTTGTAGAATCACCTGGAAGAAATCCTGATTGCATTGTACTAATTTTGTATCCAAAATAATTAAACAAATATTTTTGAACACACTTTTCCAAAATTTTGGATACACAACTTGTTAGGGCGACAGGCCTAAAGTTGCCACATTCATTTACTAAACTCTTCTTATGCAGTGGGATTACTGATGCCTGTTTCCATATCTTAGTAAATACAGCTGTCTCTAGCGACTTATTAACAATCTCAGTAGGAGGGAAAGATATTTTCTTAGCACTCACTTTAAGAAAAGTATTTCCAATTCCGCCAGGGCCAGTAGTTTTTCTTTTATTCATTGATAGCAATATGTCTTGAACATCATCCTGTGTTAATTTAATAGAATCTAATCTACTTTCAGTAATCATATCTGGGGGCGGTATGGCTCTGAAACAGTGAATTTGGGCGACAAAAAAAGTCATTTAAAATATTTAGATTATGTCACCTTATTGACAACTGGTTGTTAATCGTCACCTGTTATACAACTTCGCATGGGTATTTATCTATTTTTATTGAGTGATTATACATTATAATTGCCACATGCAATTTACAGCGGAAGTATAAGTCTGTTCCAGTAAAGGAACGAAAACAATGATAAAATCACGTTAATATAAATATTAATTATTTTATTTAACAGGGCGCAACAATTACCCTTACGAAGAAAACGCAAATTGGGGAATATGTGAAAGGTGAAGACATCCACACGTTTACACTAGAATGTATCCCAGATGACGGAGTCTATACAGCATCAGTAAAGGCAATGTACGTACTCTTCCATGAACGTTTATCAATGATATACGTGCACTGCAGTTCATGAATCAGTAATGCACTTCCTTGTATATGACAGAAGTTTTAAGCAAACCAATCTGTGCTGCTCTAGAATGTTCAAGCTGAAACACATCCTCGGTTACCCAGGGTTGTATATATGCTCAGTTACTCTCCACTATATCACCCCTGGGACACTTCATCAGATAAATCTGTACTAAAATTACCCGCCCATGACCGGCATGAGTCAATGAAACTGCTACGCAGCTTGGACCCGCGAGCCAATCACATTTCATATCACTTCGTTGCAAAGCACCGCGGTCATGTTTTTAGCCATCCGTCACCTGTTATCTCCCTTGACCATTGACGTCTTATCCTATTGAACATTTTCTTCTTTCTTGACTTCGTCACACTGGCCAAGGGCAGGTAATTTTAGTACTGATTTCTCTGATGGAGTTTCCCAGGGGTGATATAATGGAGAGTAAAGGAGCATATATAAAACTTTGGGTAACCGAGGATGGCTGAAACATAGATTGCACAAACTGACAATTTGCAGAGGCTACAAAATGAAGGACTTTGTTTTTCACATATTTGGTTTGCTTATTCAGAGTTATAGCATCAGATTTCACAAATATACCCATAATTTGTTATCATAATTAATGCCACATGTAAGTTGCAGTTAACTTAAAAGGAGGGTTCTATCGGGATAGTTTTGTGCAAACGAAATTCGATAGAATATTCCCGTTTGCACATAAAATGCTCTTAATACATGATTAAAACACGGTCAAAGAGAAATATATTAATGAAGGTAATATTTTGACGACTTCATATTTCACAATTTGATAAAGACAAACGCACATTTGTTGAAAATAAACCCCAATGAGAACTAAAGCATTTCATCGGCACTATATGAATGGGGAAAACTTCGCGACGGTAAAATATCAATATATATTGTTTATTAGTTTTATGATACGTTATGTGTTACTTTGTAAACGGTCCATTTGTATTTTGACGAGTTGTAAATTATGTTAATCATAGCGTGTTTTAAGTTATGCAATGCAAGAAATAGAGATGGTGGATACTGCCAAGAAGTCGGCGATAGATTGTTCACTTAATTCTACCTGCACAAAAAGTCTTTAAAAACACCATTGTTTTTAAATCGTCACTGATTATAACGAAGGCAATCATTCCAGACGGAAATAATGAACAGCCATTTGGGGGTTAAAATGTTCACTTGACAATTTTGTATGTTGAAGTAAGAAGAAATTTCACATGGCTTATTTTCATTGTCACACAATGGAAACATCAACCGGAAAAGGGACCTGTGGGACTGGTTCCAAAACCCGACTGACTTCCTGAAGTGAAACGGTTCAACCTTCTTCTTCTGTACGGAGATTTAACGAGCGATTTTCAGCGGAGCCACAGGGGCCTTTGATAAACCACCAAACGGGCAAACCATCTCTAACGGCGGATTTATCCAGACTGATTATTAAGCGCGAAAAACATGTCACATGACAGGCGCATATTGTCGAACGTTGCCCATTGGATAAAACAGATACATGATTGACACAAGTGGGTGTATACAAAATATCATCTCGCTATCACTCACTCGGGGGCTCCGCCCCCTCGTGAGATGATAGCTCGATGATATTTGGTATACACGACCTGTGTCATCATGTATCTATTACGTATTAGCTAATATATCAATCTATGTTTATTACTTCTGTCGTCACGTGTTACTTCTACAAAACAAAAGAGAACACAGAAAAGCGATAAAGCATGTTATATCAATCCAACAATGAATATCTGAAATAGTCAACAAGTTTTAGATAAATATTGTCAGTGTGTTACTCCGGTTCAGGATTTCCTATGTATTGGCCTGTGTATCGCTATATATTCCATACACTTTAACATTGTGTAACGAGGAAAATTATTTAAAAAGGCAAACTTTAGACGAAATAATAGTTTAGCTTTCCATTGAGATCGAGAACCAAAAGGTTTCGCTTTGGCCAACAGCGTGACCAATGACGATTAAATACATCGTTGAAATAATTCATTTGAAATTGTAATTTGATTCAATGATGAACTATTAGCTGGTATTTACTCTGATATTTGTTAAATTATATGTATATGCATATTCTTGACAATATCAAAATACTGATCAGTTTAAGGTGCAAAATAGTTACTTTATCAAGGCGGCTATTAATTAGTGTGCCTGCTTTGTCAAGATTATGATATTGTTTGTGGTACATTCGTAACTTTTATTATGATTATTTCCTAATTCAATCCTTTCGTCAAATGTTGCAAACCACCATATACGTTGATGCTATGTTAATGAGACATACTGTAATGGTAAATGTTATTAGAAATTAATTTAATAAATGGAATTAAAATCGTTTATACTGTTTAGGAATATTGAATATTGATTTGCAGACCTAAATAACTATATTTGAAAAGATATATAGATTTCATTATTATCTCGGCATCACGGCATTGTACATTACGTCACTAAGTGATATTTGAATTAGCGCTGTGCCCTTCAAGCTGAAGAGTTATAATTTAGAAGTTTTTGACGTGAGGAAAATTGATGGTTTCATTCAGAAACCAATATAATTCTAGAGAGAAAACATTTGGGCATACAAACTTTTTCTGTGAGTGAGTAAATTTATTTTGTTGGGACATGCAGACTTATCTTTACCGATTTCAAACAAGCAGTAATAGTTCTTCTTTTGAAAACTAAGACTATTAACAATGATCATCAATTATTCAAATCTTCTGGAATGCCTCTGAAGTATATTTTCTCATTCAATATGCTTATTTTCATACGTTGCAATGCGTAATGTATTTTGTTATCCATAGGCTCAAAGTAAATGTGTTATTACTCGCCCGTGTAAGATAATGCAGTGTTATATTTATCCGGCAATATTAAACTTGTGTAATACCGCCGTGCGTATGGCGTCACAATAGTTTGCGGTTATGGCGTCACAACGGGACTAACGTCGCCACAATGGTATCGGACTTGCGGGAATCATAATTTCAGATACATGTAGGTGGGTGAATAATAAATATAATACTAAACTTCCTTCTATTTAATAGTTTTACCATTTTTGATTAAACTCGCCTTCGCTCGTTTTCTACAAAATCATTAACTCGTTTAATAAAATATGGTATTAAATAGAAGGAAGTTTAGTAACCTATATCTCATCACTCCCCTTAGATATCACTTTCTCAACACATTGAAATATCACAATAGGGATGACGTCATGTGTACAGTGGTATGAAGTCACGTTTACAATAAACGCAACGTGACAGGGAAAACATGATGTGCCGTCGCCAGAAACATTTTTAGACTTAAAACACCACCTTTCACACCACAGAATCATATAATTAACAGAATCTCGTGACGGAGTTAAAACAAATATCGGCTTTACCCCGTCATTCGATAAGTGATATCATACTGAAAACACAACATATCCTCTACTGTATGTATTCAATTCAATGTATTCGGTTATGATATGTGTGTTTTTTTTCTAGTTTTGCGGACCCGAATCATTCAGCTCAGCGGGAAACCGTCAAATTTCAGCCAACAGACCGTGTAAAGCTGTATATTCTGGATACGGAACCACCAGGGGGTATAGATACAGCGTCACTTAGCACAACAACATCTGCAA
The DNA here is from genome assembly GCA_936450465.1 of Gibbula magus. Classification (NCBI taxonomy): domain Eukaryota; kingdom Metazoa; phylum Mollusca; class Gastropoda; order Trochida; family Trochidae; genus Gibbula; species Gibbula magus. The sequence goes on from OW388302.1 coordinate 35,515,431, forward strand.
CTATAGGAAACACGATATATTTAACCATTATTGACAGTTATAAAACAGGTAAGACTCAAAATATATGCATCACCCTGTGAAATTGACAATGATGTATTAAATGGAGAAATGACACCTTGATTTAAAGATCAATTGCACGCCAGGATACGTTTTAACTACTACGGACATCGACATCAAGGTAAATAAATTACTCAATTTGGGTGAGTTTATATGCTATTCCGAAGGACCTATCTAACAGGAGCATAGGGACGAACTACAAATTAAAGACATTTTCTTATTCTTCCCAAATTAACAGGTACATATTTTAAATGTTCAATTCAAAGCATTGATTATCAAATTTCCACTCTTATCCAATGTGACGAATAGCTAGTTTAACGCTTTATATGAGACCCCTGTGAACAATACATGTTAGGAGTTTTGAGGCGGTTGCTCCATAACTTACAGAAACATGATTTTTATCCAGCTACTGTTTCATACAATCTATCTAGAAAAGACATAATCGAATAAGAAGCCGTTTAAAGACGAAGGGTTAGGTGCAGTGAATTCAAAGAGCGATATTTACTAGTTGTGATGTATTTTCTTCAGATATTTAATTTGTATACTTAATTGAACGCGCCACAATGTTTACCCTTACACTTAATCTGGTGAGTACATCATTATCTGCCCAAATACAGTATTACATTATGATGATGGCAGGTGTTGTATTACTACTCACCTCCATTAATTCATAAAATATACATGACCAACACTTTTACAACTTCAGACAAGTTAATCATACCTCGCAAGTGTACTGTTCAAGCTGGAACATCAGGAGCCCCAAACATTCTATGGAATCTTGACAGCGCAAATGGACAGTAAGCACTTCAGTTACAGATAGAAGATTCTCCGTCGTGACGCTGCATGTGTTTTAATTTCAATTGAATATATCGGATGGAATTGTTTTCGCCAATGTATCAGGGTTAAACTCCAACAAACGTTTGAGGAGATCATTCTCTTTCAACAATGTAGTAATAAAGTACGAATATATTACCTAAAGTACAACTTTTCATGTTTGCAAATATAACTGGTTGAGACAATCTTTGGATAGACATATTGCAATCAAAAGGAATATAATGATAGTAATATGTGTACATTGATATAGCTCAACATGTACTCGGCAATTAAATGTACATTTCAACAGGGAATATGTTTTAAATTAGTTCATGGAGCGAAAGGTAAACGACAAACTTGATATCGAAAGTTTGCTAAAATTCAATTTTAAGGTAACATAACAAGCGATATCCAGTTAAGGTACCTTAGATGCATTTTTAAAATGAGTAAATATTGTTCTTTTTAAATGCATTATCCTGTCAGTTTTGGCATACACTATAACACTGAGACACGAGTTGAGAGGCTCATGGTGTCAGCTTGGACAAGGGACTTTATTCGAAATAAATATCTGTTCACTCAGCAGTACAATTGAGTACCTGGTTTGGAAGTGAAAGCAATGTGACAGATAACCTTCGAGCTCCTTAATTGGAGCCCAGGTTGCATACTCCAAAGGGAGTTTAGAATGAAAAAGAGCGATGTGGCATTATTATTAATCTTGAATGTCGATTATTACTTTACTCATTGGATTCGATTTCTTTTTCTATTTACGTTGAATATAATGTTTGTGAATTGTTTTTGAATAATTCTTAATTTTTGGACAATTTCTTGTTTTTAGAAATGCATGTTTCAAAGAGACAGCTGTCGTGGAGAAACTCTTTATCTCAGGACTCACTAAACAATCCGAACAGTTTTCGTATATGGAAATAACAGCTTTCAAATTAACTACAGACGAAAATGCTGAACTAACTTTCACATGTGAAGTGAGAGTCTGCACTGCAGCAACAAAGTCACAGGGGTCATGTACAGCGGTAAGAATGGCGCTTTTCAGCTGACTAAAACTACCTCTGCTCGGAAGCCTTCGGTTTGGTCAAATGAAGGTTCTACCCCTCCATAAATTGCAATTCTAGCACGACACGGTAACTAAATTTAAAATACTGCTTTCTGATTGCATCCTGATAAAATATTTGGAGCTATTATTTCGCTATTTATTACCTCGAAATCGATTCACATTCCTCCGCAGTCGTTTACAAAATGCATACTATAAATCATGAAATCACGGGTCACAAAAACAAACGATCGCTCGCTTCCTACAACATCGATTCGACGCATGAATAGAAGCGACGTTATTCATCAATTTTGCAAAATGTTTCTACTGCCTCCAGTTTACAAGTGACTCCATTTCCTGGCACTTTGTCCTCAACCAGGACACAAAATAAAGCTTTCAAGGAGTACCTCTCTATGGAAGGGGATTTGTGCCACAAATGGAGACATGTTGACTTGTAACTTGTAAAGTGTAACATGTCTTTCTCAACCATACAAGTCTCGAAAAGACAAGTCCAACCATACAAAACTAACATTTTAATTCTGTCAATCGTAACTTCGCATTCTCAACTTTACAAAGTTGAAATGTAATTCTAGAAATCGTCAAAGTCGAAAAGTCAACTTGTAATTTTTAACTATTAAATCTAAATAATAAGCTCATTTTGTAATGTTACAAGTTACGTTTGACAAATGAAAAATGGAAAATGAGGAGTTGCAAAGTCAGCTTTGTAAAACGGACTTCAGCATTTCGAGACTGACATGACTTGTATAGTTGCGAATGCAATGTTTCAATTTACATCTCTACATGAATTCGCATTGACCATATTTGGAAGTTTCCCGAACATTGCCGATGTTTTCCGAGGACGAGAGGCATTTGTAAAAAAACAGACCTCCCTTGCCGCTTTCCCAGATGGGGAATCCCTTAGTCTATTTTGAGCCCAAAGCTGGACGAATTGACCACGCCCCCTGAAAATCAAGGGACGTAACTCTTGTTATGTCCTACAAACAAACGCACGTTGTCAGTTCACGGAGCGCTACTGTCACTTACATTCCGTTTGATAGTGACGCTTAGTAATTAAATGCCAAACGAAAATACCAATTGAAAATTCATTCTTAGGTATTCTAAATATTATTTCCAAAAAAATTAAGGACTTTTGAAAAAAAAAAATTAAGTAATGTAAGTGTGGGATGACACTGACAGACATAAAGGATCGCATAGCTTGTTTGGCATTGATGCTTTGATAAATGTATCCGATCCGTTATCATAAAACTTCTTTCACTTACATATAAAATTGCAGATTAACAAACCATATATAGACATCCTACACCCGAACAAATTAATTACTTTCTGTGCGTTCATTTACACATTATCTTCTCTCAGTTCAATCACGTCAACATTCACTTTTTTATACTCCAATTTTACGTGTATTCAGTAAAGTCTTTTGCATTCAGAAATGAATATCCAATTTTTTATAAAGAATATCCAGATATTGAAATCATATAAACGTTAGTGGGGAAGAAATTGAAAGAAAAACATAAGACAGTGTTGATAACTTTATTATTAATATTAAAATATGTTAAATGTACCACAAAGCAATGATCTAAATCAGGTAACTTCATATACTTGTTTTTAAAAAATGCATTGCACTTTAATTATAATTGGAAACTGTTCTGAGTGTCAATACGTCTTATTCTTACAGACAAATAATCAAGGGGAAATGTTCTTTAGCTGAGTTGAATTTATCTCTTTTAATTATTTTACAAACTTTTCTCAACTAGTTTAAATTATTTATTGGTTTTGAATATGTTAATTTATCTATTTTCATTTACTTATAAAGCAAACTATTTTTAGTATTTGAAGCAGTGAAAAGTGTATTGTTGTGGGACAGAAATATATTTGTCCATGATTCATATGTCCATTAATTCTATATAAAGAATCGCATTACTGAATTCAAGTATTAAATGTAAATCATAAGCCTAGATCAGTTGTTTCACACTTTAAACAATAAACATTCAACTTCTACATGCAATATTTTCAATATGAAAATAATTATGAATATAGAATGCAAAATGAAAATAGAATTGTATCACTGGTAATTTCAAAAATATAATTGCACTGTTGAATTAAAAAATTGAATCGACTGTAACATATACAGGATATAAAAAAATATAAATAAAACGTAAAATTTAACTAAAATGGTCATTCATGAATACATTGACATGCGTATTGTTTTTAATAAATTAAATATGTGTTTTATTAACTGATATATGAAACGATGATAATTTGTATTTAGATAATAGTTTTACAACAATATGTCTCCCCTAAACATACGTCTTTGCCGTGTCTATTAACACTTTTGTTTGTTAGTCTTTAATGTAACAAACTCATTGTAGTAGAAATATATATCAAATTATTAATTTAAAAGTTCAAAGAAAAGAAATGATCATTCAATTAATGTGTTGTCAAGGAAAAACACAACACAATCCGACTAGAAGTTGCAGAATGGGCTTCTTTATACACATATTTCAAGGATTAGTGTGTTTGAAAAGTCCAGAAACTGTACTAAGAGTGTGATATTTTAGATGTTCAGTAGGCCTATATATTTATAAATAGAGCAATCTACACAAGAGAGGTGCTGAAAATGAAAATAAGTCTGAACCAGAAAGTTTGCAATATGTTTTCATAAATGTAATCACGTAAATGAATTTTTGGTAATCGAAAGTTCCATGAACAATCGTCTTTTATCAGCCAAAACTGGCTCCCTGCTTGTGTGAGATCATGCGATATCGACAAGCGATATCTACATTGTAGATAACGCTAAATCGCTCGGATATTAAAAACAACGCCTTTTTTCCATGCGAAATGGAATTTTTTAAACAATATTTCCAGGTTTTAAAATTGTTTCTTAGCTCTGCACTTCCTTTATGTGTGTTTCACTTTTGTCTGTATACCTGCATTCTCTTCCCACAGAGGTTACTCCCTTCAGATCGGAAATCTGAAGGGAGTAACCTCTGTGTTAAGAGAATGGTATACCTGTGAAATGAACTTAATAAAACATTTGAAAATAATGTTTCATTGAGCTATACCTTACGGATTTTTAGTTCTGCCCCAGAAAGGAATCCAAGTTGCGTTTCCATGGAAACGGGGGAACAATACCGAACTGTGACCAGTGTTGCGACGATCCCAAAGCTGAGACAGGAAAATGACAATAATTTTGTAGACCCAAATCAAAGCAGTCCGTGACACTGACAGTAATTTATGTTTCGAAACCACTTGAAATTACGTAAGGTTTATTTTGAAAAGTTACAAATATTTACCATCATGTATTTATTTTAAAAATGTCGATAAATTATCTAACACAAATCGAAAGTGAAAACATTTCCCGACCAACTGTTTGTTTGTGTTATTAATTGTTTTTACAAAAAACTCAATGTTTTCTTTATACTCATTTGATACAGAGTGTTTTACTTATGAAGGCATTAAACATGTAGTTTTATATTATGCCAACTCTTTATACACGTATAGATATCATTATACCCGAGTGTAAACTGTGCAATCCTGTATACCCTTTTACAATCAAATGAATTTTTTTTTTTTAAATCAACACCCTTCTGGGTCACAAGAAAGTGTACGATTTATTACTTGACTCACACATTGTGATAAAGTAATTTCAAAATGTTCTGCATGGGCGGATATGGGGAAAAAAATTGGAGGTCATGATTACACAATGTGACTTTTAATATGTGCCCGACCATCGGGCTCGCAACAGAAATAACCGCGTCTCGAGCGTTCGGGCGGGCAGTTACTTCCTCCACAGTAAAATGCGATGGTCTCCTATAATGTTTTAGTCAATATGCTTTTGTCAACAGAATGCTAATAGTGGGAAAACTAGTATGCAACTTTCAAATATGTGTTAGTAGTTGCTGAGAGATGCTTGCCAAGGGAGAAGTCATTGTTGAACATTGTGTTTATCGGATTCCTTTCCGCTAATTTCCGTAATATTCCAAATATGGTCAATGCGAAATCGTGTAGAGATGTGATTTGAAACATTGCAATCGTAACTATGTAAGTCGTGTCAGTCTGGAAATGCTAAGGTCCGTTTTACAAAGCTAACTTTGCAACTCCTCATTTTCCATTTTTCATTTGTCAAACGTAACTTGTAACATTACAAAATGTGCATGTTATTTAGATTTAATAATTAGAAATGACAAGTTGACCTTTCGACTTTGATGATTTCTAGCATTGCATTTCAACTTTTTAAAGTTGAGAATAGAAAGTTAAGATTGACAAGATTAAAATGTTAGTTTTGCATGGTTGGACTTGTCTTTTCGAGACTTGTATGGTTGTGAACCACATGTTACACTTTACAAGTTACAAGTCAACATGTCTTCATTTGTGGCACAAATCCCCTTCCATACCTCTCACACCCGCAGCGGTTACTCTTTATAAGTACTAGAGGATCAATTCCAGGCCGTAACAGATGGGCTTATGGAATGGGCCGTCGTCCGGCGTCCGTTTACTTTCCACAGTCGGACTTCCCCTCCATAACTGCTGCGCCCTCAAAGTTGAAATTTTGTGGGGATGCACCTTGTGGCTATGGAATCTTAGAGTGTACATTTGTGTTCCTGACCCCACTCAAATGTTGGCTAGGCTGGCAGTTTCCCAACAACTTTCAACAACTTCTTCTCCGAAACCAGTTCGCATAGGTGGCTGAAATTCTAAGAGTAACATAGTTAATATAGATTCAAGTTTGTTCATTTGGACTTCATCCCCTATAAACCAATTAAAGCTCGAATATTGGGAATATGATCTTTGATAGATGGACACTGGGATTTGAAAATTTCCGTATCTGACTCCCAATATCAAGGTAAGAGGTTAATTAACTCATCTCGGAGGAGGGTTGTTAGTAGATGAAGACTGAAGAGGGGTATAGCTTTGTGTATTAATTATCTACATGTCCACAGGAAACCTTTAAGTATACTAATTTTAGAAGAAAAAAACAACAACAAAAAAAGGATAGATTTATCCAACTAAAACGTGTTTCCCTTCATATTAGAATGTGCTATCAACAAACACTAATATTCCCAAAAAATGTGAAGGACAATAGCAGTTTAAAATATTACATCAATAGGGTGATTGAGATAAATTTGGAAATCGTGAAAATAATTGCTAAAATAATGTATGGTTAGTAAAGTTTGACCAATTCACATTGCTACATGACAATTCTAATGCACTGTCAATATGTAATAATGCGGTGGCATTATTGACTGATTGTGCAATTATTTGAGTTGAATTAAACGAAAATATTGTGCCCATTAACACAGATCAATGGTAAACAAAAACGTCACTGAAATTTAAATTAATATTTAATCTACCAAACAATCTCCATCAACCGATATCTGCTGTGAATCGATTTGAGTTTTGAATGCTTAGTTTATACACCTATGTAACCTATATCTTATGAAATTCGTTTACTTGAAATGAATCACATAAGGAATGATGTAAATGTGGCATACAAAGATAACAGCTGAACAAAACTTCAAAACATTATAATTTGCTTTTCGACTAATACATTTCTTACGTATCTCTTCCATTGTATTCTTGGGTACTTTTATAACCAGTCCTCGTATCTCACCAGGATAAAGATGCACTGGATATATGTATACCTCCGCCTATTACAAACCCCGTTGGCAAACGACGACGCAGAGAGGCTGGAGATGCTGCTACGCCTCATGGTAGAATCCATCACGTGACCGCAACCTTGCGTGTCGTTGATGACGTCATGGCGCACGGTGAGTCAGCATTTCACATCAGCTTAATTTCTCTCATAGAAACAACACCCGTGCATATATAAAGGACAGATATAACAAGTTTCGCAAATTAATTAAATCCAGTTCATATTTGTTTTCACAATGCAAGGTATTAACAATTAACAATTTTATTTTTTTTAGTGATATTGAATGTGTGATATTTTTGCTATGCTTAATAAAATAAAGTGCTCTCACAAAAAGGCAAATAAGTGTTGCCAATGACTAAATCAAACTACGCAATCAATAGAGCTCTAAAACAAATGTCATGCGAAGCCATGCGAGTCCCGTTCACAACGAGCTGTCATTTTAATGTGTTCACATGAAAATGACCGCTCGAAGGTACTTCAGGCGATCTAACTGATGTAGCGATACCTAAACACTTACAGTAGAGTCTTAAATATTGTACACTTATAGTATGGTCAACCATCTTGCTATCTGAACCCTTAAAATCGCATATGACCTAGAAACCTACCTCTCACACTGACGAGTTCAACAACATTGTCGCTTTTCACGTCGCATCATTTTCTACCAACACCGATAACCGTTTTCTACGTACATGTGTATGTATGGCTTATCGATACATGTTATCAGTGTAATGTTTACTTTCTAATGTTACAATATATTGTATAACCTTTGATATTAAATGGCAAATTTAAGAAAAAATATTATGCAAAAAGCGTGTTACAGGGCATAAATACAAGTTTTTAGATCAGCCAACGTGTGCAGAAACAGAGTAGGTGTAGGTGTTAAAAAACTCAATATTTATTTCAATCAGCGCTCAATTTATCATGCATGGACGTTGGATTGTCTGACATCATATTACCCAAGGATTCCTTTTGTGAAGCGCACATACAATCTGTGAGGGCAATCATAGCAGTGTTTTCCATTCGCTGTACCGGGACACGTTATCATTGAGAAATGAGTTTGTAAAGCACTATGTACCTACCAAACAGTTGGCTCAGTCTGTCCTTCCTTCCTTCCATCCGCCCGAGTAAGCGCGAGCATTGTATATTTCAAATTTGGATATTTACAACAGTTGCTTTTTGATATTTGATATTTATTGACTCTTTCCAATTAATGGCCTAGGTGTGCCTTTTGAAGGAATTAATCTATTACTTGATTTGCATATTTTATTAAAATTCATCGAATTGTGTCTGTACTTAATATCTGCGTCGGTTATTCTGAGAGGCATTTGATATTTATATAGAAATATTATGTTTAAACTGCATGATTAAGTTCTGTCTTTTAAAGTCAATATTTAGTTTTTCCCTGATTGGCTTACTTTATGCAAAATGTCACAAACTTTGTGTGACCATTGACTATGTTTATTTTTTGTCCGAAACTTCTGTTTATAGAAATAATTAATTTAATGCTCTTTTGTCTTCTGTAAATTAATATTTTCATTTTCATTTCCATATGTGTATAATTTAAAAAAAATGTCTCAGGGAACATCAATCTTCAGGCACCCGAATCTTAAAGAAAACATGTCATCTCGTATACTTAAATCACAGTATGATCAGAGGCTTTTATTTGTATGTTGGTTCTAATGCAGTTTATTATAGAATGTTTAAATCGCATTTCAAGAATGTTTTTAGGCCACAAACTTTGCCAGTTAAGTTACATTTTTAGCTGTATGTAGCCGGAATGAATAACCATCTTTTTTTACGTATCGTCGTCTAGATAAGGAGATTCCTTGAAACGCATGTCTTTAAGATGTGGAATAGATATTGTTTTCCAAGTTAGTTTAGTTGGCGTTTGAAGACATGGTGCAACTATGTTTCAGTCGTATTAATCACTTGGTTTTTTTTCGATTTGACGTGTCATTTGCTGTTGAGTGTATATTGATTTCATAAGTGGTTCCGTCCCTGGAGCGCTACAATTATACACTGGCGGGCAAAAGATAGTATATGGATCAGTTGTATTTATCAAATGTATAATTTTCAAAGTCAAATATCTCGAGTTTTCGACGTCGTATTAAAAACGGACTAGTTTGTGAAATTAGTCCAAAACATTAAATCAGTCAAAGAATACCTCCACGCGGTTTGAATTTTTTAAAATTAAAATTTAAAATTTAAATTTTGAAATTCCCCCAAATTATATTAATAAAACACAACTGTTCATCGACATATAACACATACTATATGTGAAAATCAATAAATGTACATGTGCTTCGTCCTGCACACATTTACAACATTTTGAACATGATAGGGGTCATGTTGGTGTAAATTTCATTTCTTACCCTTGTTTACTTTAAATAATGATATGTTAGTTAAAAAATAAAACAGTCACCAATAAAGTCATTCTAACTACTGCCGAAAGGTGTTAGTGTATCGTGCCATAATCAAATGCATCTCATTTCTTTAAAATATTGAATTAGTCGAAAACAAGTGAGTGTTATACTTTCTTTTGCCCGTCAGTTTACACTTGCTTAAGAATCGAGTAACAATTTTGTCACACATATTGATGGCATCTGTTTATGAGAAAACATGTATTAATAGCAAAACAGAAAATGGTATTTTACTAAGTTTACATTGCAGCTTTAAATTTCTATGTACCTACTAGTTCTTGAAGCTCCTAATTCAGCAAGACAATCGATTTTTATTCCAGGTACAGACGGATCCTCAACTATCACGTACACTCTCCCCTGTCTTCTGATGTCTCTCCTCGCCAAGGTCATCCTGTGATTTGATGACGTCACAATGGACAACTGACGTTATAGTGACTGAAAGTGTCACTGTGGACAATGGCATCATGCTTTTTCAATCTCAAATTAAATGAAGTGCTATAATATTGTTTTAATTTGTCATCAACGCCAATGGTATAGCCGCAATATTCATAGCATCGTGTATTCATAAATTCGTTTCATTTGCTACATGCTTTGTGCTTCTGTGACCTATTTCCGTTGTTATTTTTAAACATATTTTTGTATCTGCTGTGATTTCTATTCTAAGATTTGCGATTGAGTGCTTTGTTAGCTCAAACTTATATGTGTTGCTCTTTATCAGTATATTCTAAATACACTGAATTATCTGTATCTGGTCAAATGACTAATTGAATTATTTTGTTCTTTCCAAATCATATGTACTTCTGCATTAACTGTAAACAGTGCCCAACGTTTTGTATCTTAGATAGTTACTTCGATCAATGATTGGCTTAAAACACTGCTTGGTTTGTGAATATAGTTATTATGCTTTTAAAATGATTATTCTTTCAATATATGTATTATTCAAGCAGATTTTACGTTGAACCTCTAGGAGTAAACTTTCCAGGTATAAAGCACGATGTTTGATCAGTACATGAAGTTATAAATTGATGAACGTAATGTTTTTTTAAAAAGATTTGCACATTCATTATTTCACATTTAATGTACATAAATGAAATCGAAAATCAAACCCTTGATTTCCTTGTTTTGCAATGTAAAATAATAAACAGTTTTGCAAACATGTTTCCTCCAAAATGTATGTGTTTCACAAAATTTCACAAAGAAGAAATTGTTATCCATAAAATCTGGCCTTCCCAAGATTAATGCTTTGACACCCACACATTGTTGGCAAAGAATGTTAACATTTCAGTTTTAAATGTGCACTTTGCATTTGATTTCGTCATGAAGTGCAGTGATTTGTTGGCTTGAAATGAACATACCTATGAATGTTTGATTATGACAATCCCACAAATTGACTTGTTCTAATCACTCCGAAATGATACATTGAATAATGATACACGTGATTTTCACAAACCCAGCGATATTGATAGCAACAAATATTACTTCGTTTTGAAAACAACCTTAATGAAATGCCTTGCATACAAATTAGATTCATTTCATAACAACGCAACGCAATTAAAAAGAAAATCAATATTCTTAAAAACCTACTAATTTGTTTTTGTTTACGTACGCAACAAGATGTTTTTCGAACATTATTTAATTCAGATTCACAAGACAGGGTTTGTGATACAACGTTTGATGCGTGTGCAATATATGCCCAAGGATTGTAGAGCAACGAACATTCTGACCAATATACCCAGGGTTGGTTGTGATCTCTATAGTCATTCTATACATTAATCTAAACTTTTGAAGAGAAGTATATACCAACTTGCCTCAGAAAATAATCCAATACATGCGGTCAAAGAAGGACCATGGAAATGGTAAATAATAAATCTACTGTACATCACAAATAGAAAATGAAATATTAAAAAAAGAAACTACAACAAAACATATATAAGCTCGACGAGATAAAGAATTATATCAGGTATACGTTAACTGAACAGAAAAGGAACAATTTAATGTGTACGGAGTATGCCTTTCCCAATACAAAACAAGTAAGATGTTTTGAATTATAACAACTCCTTTTTGTGAACATACATAACGAGGTGAAGTTGTAGCCTCTTTTATTAATCAGAAGTTGATCGCAGTATTTAAACAGATCATCGAGTTACATGTAGCAGGATTAACGTACACGTCTTATTTTTGCAATAATTCATTATAGGTGATGAAATGAACTAAAATGCTAAATGTACATCACAAGTGCGAAATCAAAATATTAAAAATAAATATCCATCATCAGACAACGAGATTAAGAAGTCGTTTACCAGATATACTTTACTGAACAAGCATACAACAGCTTTGTTGCGACGTAAATTGTAATAACGACGTGAATTGTATTACTTGCAGCAAATTGTAATACAATTGACGTAAATTGTAACACCAACGTAAATTGTAATAAATATTGACGTAAAATGTAAGACGCAAATTGTAATAAAAATTGATGTAAATTATAATAACCGTCACTTGCGGAAAAATGTAATAGATATTTATGTAAATTGTAATAACCATATTTTCCAGGGGATTAGAGTCTAGAAATCATATTTTCAGATAAGCTAATGTTTGCAAGTGAAGAAATAGTAAGTTTAACTAACTATTAGAATTACGAATTATTAGATCCAGCGCCCTGCGCTGTAAACATTTCACATTTTCGACTTCTCCTCTAGAAGCTTTGCACACATGACACTTGGGGGATAAATTTTTATACATTTTGTCCTAACCCTGCTCAAATATAGGCATACCGGTCATTTTCCTGAAAATCTTAAACACGACTTCTTCTCCGAAACCTCTTGGCACAGGAAGATCAAATTTTCAGGATAACATCTTTGACAATGGAGACTAAACCTGTGTAGAGACATGTAGTGTCAACGACATATTCTCCGAAACCAACTGACTTAGAAATATAAACCATTTCAGAATAACAAGTTATTACATACATATTTTTTGTTCATTTTGTCCTAATGCCCTTTCGAATATGAGTATGGCAGGGTATTCAAACTCAAACCTTCAATTTATCTACAGAAACTAATTTAAACCGTTAATGCTAGGAAGCTCAATATCATCAGTGTTTGTTCAAGAGTAAGATTTCATTGTTATATTCACAATAATAAACCTTTTAAAGGGTTGGGTGCAGTTTGTAGTTACAAACTGATGTTTTGAGTAATTCCAACATTTCATTTGTTATTAGAAATCAAAGATGTACATGTTTGTGCCTTTAAAGGGGAAGTAGCACGTTTTTTGAAAATTTAATTTTTATCAAATTTTCCATTTATAATGACAGTTTATGTCATTTATCTTTACTTTAGGGGGTAAAACATCTTATTACACAAACCAATTATCCGTAGTGGTAACGACGGTGTTGCGTATAAAGCAAAATTGCATGGCGGCCATTTTATTGTGAACACATTTTATTATTTCGAATGACAAAAAAACTATTCCCATGGCTTTACGGAACTATGTATAGTAATTTTTTTAAGAGAGTGAGGGATGTTTTACTGTTCGTGACATTATTTTTCAAATACATTTCCTCCAGGACAGGACAAACCCAGGACAAACCTTCATTTGGTGACTTTTTTATGTACTATTAAAGCAAATATTAAGAGAAGTGTAAAAGTGGTGAATTTTATTTTTTAAAACTTCTCTTGATAACTGTGCGTTTTTTTATCAATTTAGGATGACATTCATACAATATGCAAACTTTGTTTATACAAAATAGACAGAATTTGTTTCAAACAATTAATATTTTCAATCAAATAACATATCATATGGATACAAATTGTGACTAATTCGTGTTTTCTACAAAGCTTTAGAGATCGAACAAACTCCTCTTCTTGTTTCAGAATTGTTTATAACAAAAACAAAAAGTTTACGAAATGGTCTTAACTTAAAACCATATTTCTTACAAACTGTAAAGAAGGTCTAAAAGTGTAAAAGCGTGTGTTTTGCTTTGAGAAGTTCAAGATTTGGACTTCCTAGCAAGACTGCTTGATATTAAAGAGCCATCAAGGATGTTGATGAACATATCGGAAAAAATTGCCAAAAATCTATCTCCGTGAAATATATATACTTAATTTTTCAAAAATTGTTTCGACCCAAAATAAGCCGAGAAATTGAACTAATTAGTAAAGGTGTTTTCCAGTCTAAATATAGACCCAGTCAATTATTTTCAAGCGCAAAGCATTGTGGTCTAGCTCACACACTGTATACAAAGACACGAAAGAATAAAAAAAAGTTGTGAGCAATGAAAGAAATAGAAATATATAATTTTTGGCGGTTATTTATTTACCATTTCATTTATTTATGTATTTGCTACAGATATTGGAATAATTACCCAAATAGGTATTTTGCTTGAATTTTATAATTAATGAGAGTAACAAAAACCCATTATTTGCTGGTCTTATCTCAATAAAAAGTACATTAAACAGGCAATAATTTGTATATTCTCAAGACATTGTTTATAAAGCAATCGTCACATTCAGAAATGTGTGACAATGGTAACTTGCAAGAGAAGCACGTGCAGCACGTAGATATAGGTCATAGAGTGAAAAAGGGATTGTCCTACACTAAAAACGCGTCAGCAATATTAAGTTCAAGAAAGTTATTTATGTCGACAACATGTTTTATAACATTTCTACATTTTACACATTTTTTACTTAAATGACAAACACTCTGGCCAAATCCCGTTTTGAAAAAGCGATTTGTGCACCCCAAGCGTATTTGAACTGACATAAAAATAAAAGTAATATACTCTGATGCATTAAATTATGATTACATCTTTATGAAACATATGTCTATTGAATACATTCATAATATACTTTCTCAAGCAGCAGTATTTTGTTTTTGGCACTGTTAAATTTGATGACGCTTCTTTTGTGGTTGAGTGTATGATTGACCTTACCACAAGGTTTATAATGACTTTGTGCATGTTTTACAATTATTAATTTCATTTCATTTCTCTTACGCTCTTCCCTGTCTCTTGTTGTCTTTCCTCACCAAGATCATCATGTGATTTGATGACGTCACAATGGACATTGCCGTCATGTTAACTGATGGCGTCACAACGAACAATTGCAACACGCTTTTTTCTATCTAATATTTATTGAAAGTGCTTTACAACCGTTTTTAATTCGGAACGCGAACTCAGTTTTTTCTCTTTCATCATTAAACTTTTAGTTTTATTCATATATTATTGTGATTAGTTAAGAGTGATGCACGTTATCAACGTATAACTTATAACTCGTCCCAGTTTAACTTCCGTTTGTTTTAAACATATCTTATAGGATTGATAAATAAGCTAAATTATAACAAACTTCAATGTCAGACCCTTCATCAAGTTATTTAGAATACAATATTAAATATAGAATACTAACGTTTGATAACATGTTTATGAAACGAGTGAATG
Organism: Gibbula magus; assembly: GCA_936450465.1. Taxonomy (NCBI): domain Eukaryota; kingdom Metazoa; phylum Mollusca; class Gastropoda; order Trochida; family Trochidae; genus Gibbula; species Gibbula magus. The sequence continues at coordinate 35,530,874 of OW388302.1, forward strand.
GTTCGGTATTTTACCGAGCGAAAGCGAGTTAAATACTCATGCCATTCACGAGTTTCATAAAGATGTTATCAACTGGGACTGAGTTTAGAATTCAATATATTACTCAATGATGTAAATAGCGCTGAATTGCAAGATCATCAGAATTGCAAATAGGCCACCCGCTATTGCAGTCACGCGGCTAACCAAAGTGACTTTGACGTCACGCGCCGATTATGACATTACGGTGACACGCGGTGGTATCACACATGTGTGGAATCAACTCATTATTACCACGGTTGAGTAATTAAAGAAAATAATCACCAACGTTCAAATTTAACACATATCCAATGATGTATCTTAATAAAACATTCAAACAGATGTATCATTGAACAAATACCCTAAACGTCATCCTGTACATTTTGACCTGTTAGATGTACAATCGTGAATTAATATTTTCTCTAATTAATAAGTACTTCTGCATATTTTGAAACTAATGCCTAACATTTGCATGCATTGTTAACAAAATGTTTTATATTCCATGATCTAATGTTTTCGAGAATGTGGTGAATCGTCCAATGATTTGAAAACTGTCACATCCTATTTCAACTATTTGCAGGATTGATATTCTGAGGGTTCAGACACATATCATTGAATCAATTGCTAAACACTGGTGAATGGCGTTTTTCTTTAATTCAAAATCGATTATTATGCGTATGAACGAAATGGGAAACCAAACAGTTTATTTGTTATCATAACCATTGCTTTGCATTTGCAGAATAAAAACAAAAATATGTTGTCCTGATATTTCATTTATTCTGTATAAGTACAAATTATTTTGGTGAAGAATGTGAACAATTAGAAACGCTTATAGCTGATTGGTGTATCCCGAGTATTTCTCTGTATATCTCGCCTGATATAGTGGAGAGTAACAGAGCATAGATAAATCCATGGGTAACCGAGGATGGGTGCAAGCAAGGATTGGGCCTTGTATTGTCGAAAAAATATCAACTAGAAAGTATATGAATGTGTCAGTTATAATTCTTGAGCCATCTGATGCACCAATAACTGGACTCTGTTCCATAACAGCGAGCGCTTAAATTGCTCATTGATCGCTCAATGTAGCGCTCAAGTAGCGCTCAAGTAGCGCTCAAGTAGCGCTCAAGTAGCGCTCAAGTAGCGCTCAAGTAGCGCTCAAATAGCGCTCAAGTAGCGCTCAAGTAGCGCTCTTTCTCTCTTGAACGACGCAGTGCAAATGCCTCGAAGTTGACATTGAGCAATCGGTTCAAGAGAGGTTTAAAGTAGCACTCAATGAGCGATTATTAATGCTCGCTGTTATGGATGTTATGGAACAGAGCCCTGGGCTTTGTGACTGGGTCACCTATAGCGGACAGGATATTTTAAGAGATTTAATATATGTTTTTCAACCGATGTTTTAATGCTCGTGGCTCACCTCAGTAAAATGCTTATATTTAAAGCTTTGAAAAATCATATTATTGTAAATACGCTTTCGATTTTTATGTTTTCTGGATTAATTGTAAAGGCAAATGTATTGGCTGTGATGTGGTATATACAGCTGCGTACCGAAAGTTTGTTCACCTACATTTGAATCTTAGTGCAAATATCATGTAAATTGAGGTTCATTGTAGCGTCTATAATATTACATCACATACAGTGACATTGAATCATCATACATCCATGAGTAAAACAATCATTTTAAACGTTTCCTGTGTTCGCCACGGCAGTGGTATATGTTTATGAAATTTGGCATAATGAAAAAGACAGAAGGAGTCAAATTTTGAAAATTCAAATTTCATTAATTTTCCAATAAAAGTTGTCAGATTGACTAAATGAGAACACATTCATCACAAAGACATTGCATGAGTATAAGAGGAAGTATATTATGTATGTTTGACCAAGTTGATCACTTACTGAATATATCACAGAGGAAAATAAAAACTGTAGTTTTGAAAGATTGACCCCTGGTCACTTCAAAGAGCTGCCAAAACTGTAATTGTTTACTATGATATATCATTTCAGATTTTGTTATGGAATACTCAACTGTCTTTTTATAATACGAACATGCCAAATGATCGGTCTAGATTTGATACAATGTTTTGAAGACATGCCAAATTATATGATATTTGCACTAACATACACCACCAGGTGAACAAACTTTCGGTACGCAGATGTATCTACAACATCAGGTTACTAAGGGGCCTTTCGTAATCTTAATAAAATATGTATTATACGACACTTATTCATTGCACATTAAACAACTGATCTTAACAACATTTAAAGCCTTAAATCTAACATTGCTCGTAAGTATTGTAAAAATTATCCATTGGAAAATATAAGGATGTATTTTGCAGTAAATTGTGATTTTCATCTTCAATCAAATGCATAAAATGGGCAAACTGACGTGAAAGTGAATTGTGTTACTATGCGCTTTAACAGAACGTCTAGAAATGTTCGTTTAAAACTACTCAAGTCATATGTTCTATAGGTGTGTAATAAATAAATTCCAAACTCATTCCCTATGGACACCGTTTTTATTACAACTCGTCACTTGTCAAACGTATGTAACTCGTTTTCGCTGGTTAAATACGATTACATGTAACTCGTTGTAATAAATACGATATCCATAGGGATCTTATTTGGTATTCGTCTACCTTTTGGCAAATTGTCTTAATTCAGAATTAGCCCTGGCTGCTGTCTTGTGCATGTACATCCAGTGCCTTTTCGTAAGACAAATGTTAGTGCAGAAATGTTGTTGAGAAATAAGTAAAACATTTTCAGAATCAGAATACATATTTGCGACAAACTTCAACCTAATAAACAGACATGAATATACAAAATGAAACTACCAACGGAGAGTGGCGATGGATACGTATTTAACCTTATATCCAAGATAAAATATACTCCAAACAAACAACATACTTCACAGAAGCAACGGTATCAGCACAACACAAATATTATAAATATCGGATAAAACTGACCATGTGTTTTCATTGATTTATATTCAAATTAATCATAACATAAGAGGATCGTCTGTACAAGAGCTAAACACCTATTCATTTATCAAAAAATATGACAGTTCAAGTTTAAAACAGATCAATAAATACCGATCCAGAAGAGAGATAGCCACAATGAAATGACAACAGAGTCACGACGAAAGCAGCATTGTCGAATTGAGACTAACATTACTATATTGATGTATTGTATCTCAGATTTATCAGTATGTGAGAGAGCAATCGACTTGATATATATCTAACTCATGCTGCCCTGTCTTAAACGAGTTGGTGGAGAGAGTACCTAAGTGTTGAGAAATCAACCGGCAGATAAGGTAAGACGAATTGCTTCCGATACAAAATGAAGGTATAAAGAGTATATATCGATTTTAAGAACTTTAATAAGCCTTGATAGAATTATTAAACCTAAACTGTTTCTGTCCCAAGTGTGAGTGATTATTATACATAGATACAAAATGATTATTGAAAATCCAATAAATAATGGATGCCTTTTGGATGTAAAGAACTATTCTGAACTTAAATAGGGATGCAGTTATGTATAGAGATAAAAAAAAGCACCCTCAGTACGTTTTTGCATATTAATGAATCTCATATTTGTCATTTATCATTAAAGTTTATACATTATATTGTGTTAGCGGGTAATCAATATCTCAGCATATAACTCGATAAGCCCTTTTCTTAGAAAACGGTTATCCGTATTGGTAGAAAATGGTACGAAGTGCAACTAGCCAGTGTGAGAGGTAGATATGTAGATTTCATGCGATTTTGAGAGTTAAACAGCAAGATGGTTGACCAGTCCATAACTGTACCATATTTAAAACGACACTTCCAATGTTTTGGTATCGCTACATCAGTAAGATCATTTGAACTAAATTCGAGCGACCATTTTAATTTGAACGCATCAAGACGGTCATTCGATGAGAAATGGACTCGCATGGTTTAACTGAAACATGTACATTCGTTTTAGAACTCTTTTTATTGATTCAGATGTATTATTCAGCCATTGGTAACAACACGTAATTACGTTTTGTGAGAGCACTTTATTTCAGTAAGAACGGGGTGCTATAGTGCCTTAAATAGCAAAGTTATATTTGAGGAATGATAAACGTTCCGTTAAGAAGGTATTGTCACGAGTATTACAATTTTGTATCTGCATGTCCAACTTTCATATAATATAATATAGTTTGTAATAATTGAGAATATAAATCCCTTATCATGTTCATTTACTCAAGCGACAATTAATGCAAAGCATAATATAGACATCCGTGAACAGTGTGCTTTTTGAGACTATAATATCAACAATACTTTGTTATTGATATGAAACTTAGTTTTTGATACGAAGAGAAGGGGTGTATGGAAGCGCCTACAATAGAAAATGTTCATTTGAAGTTCTGAAATATTTAATGTAAACTCCACCATCTAGTTTTGTGTTTTAACACAGTCTATCTTCCCTAATAATAAATGTGGCTCACAATGTTCTGACGTAATAAAAAATCCTGATGACATCATAACAGTCATTTGAAACTTGATAGCATAAACAATGAAAGCAATGAATAGTAAATTCGTAACGACCAATTATATTATGATCAGATATAACGTCAAACCTGTAGCCTAGGTACTTGTACTTTATATCGGAAGGCTATATGCTTGACTAAGATCCACGTTTAATACTACATAGGTTCACATTTATACATTGTGTTGTACACACTAATCGGAACATAAATAGTGGGAAATTACCCAAGTTTGTTTCGTTGTCAGTTGATACAAGTACATGTCATTGAGGAAGCACTCTTAATATTGATGACCTGACGTTTGGACTTTAATTCGTAGGATCTCATAAAACAAGTCACAATGTTATACATGTATTCCGCTCTCCTAACTCGCCTGGTTAAGGAGATATTAAAAATGGCTCTAAGAGACATGATGTAACTATGTTTCTTATCCCTCGTGGGGTATTGTTGTGTGTTTTGCCCTTGGGTGTTGGCATTGTATAAGTCTGATAACTGTCAATGTTTATATATATGTATTTTATACCGTAAATATACTTATATATATTATGTATCCCTACCGACCTATATAACTTATAAAGAAGGTATGACACTGTCCGCCTTCTTGAATCTTGCAATAGTACAGGAACTGGTGAAACTGGTTTGCTGTCTCAAATACGCTTTGTAATATTCGTTGACTGATCCAAGTTTACATTTCCGGTCCTATGGCAAGATTCAAGATGGCGGAGAGTGTCATACCTTCTGTATATGTTACATAGGTAGGTAGGTATACGTATATATAAGTATATTTAGGGCCTCGGACTAAGAAAATCGTGCTACAGCGCCCAAAAAAACTGCCATTTATTTTATGTGTTACTTTCAACATTTACTCTTTCATTGATTGCCAAAACAAATTACAATATTTTAATTAGAATATGCACGATAGATGACCGCCCTTTCAAAGGCAACCCAGTTCTCCTTCAACCCAGTTCTCCTTTTATAGTGAACTAAATTCCGTTTAGTTCTGAAGGAGAAAGTTGTCGAGGCTTTCTTTTACTGTCAGTCGCTCTGGAAGCTTTCAACAAAGGAGTTTTCATTTTTCAACAGCGAACATTCACCGTCAGACAACTTCGGTTGTTGATTGGGGACACACACACACACACATTTATGAGGAGAATTTATTTTTTTGGCTATGTTTTCCAAAGTGTTTTTCAACCTGAAAGAAGTTCGTGAGAGAAAATTCTGATGATGTACGTAACGTTTGCATGTAAGTTACAAGTATCGTGTCTGACGTATCTAAATTGACAATGTCATTAAACACAAATGGCTCTATATACTTTGTATGTATGTAAGAAGTGAAGACAGGATGTTTATTTTTGGAAAATTCTGATAGTGCAAGTAGATGGTTGAGTATAATAACGCATACTGCGTAGACAAGTATTGCATCATTTACCCGAAGTAGCTTTTGAGGATGAGTAAGTTTAAGTTTAAGTAATTAATACAATGAAGTCCCCCCCCCCCCCCCCCCCCTCACTGAGCTTACAAATTCCAAATTTCAGCTTAACTTAACTTTAACTAGTAAGATTTGTCCAAGTTTGACGCCTTCTTCAATGCGGCTCTGATTACCGAATGCCGTTGCCATGGCATGACGTGATCATAGTGATCAACCGTTTTGACGTCACACTGCTAGCGTCATTGTCCCAATGGGTTAGGGCAAGTTTAAGATTTTTGTTTCTAGGTCTTTTACTGTGTGGATGTCGTAGATAAATGTTTATCGCCATCTAAAAGGATACGTGAGTATTGTGAAATGAACATAGTTGAGGTGACACTGTTTGAGCTTATGTGTAAATTGTTGCTAATGTACATGTTACGCCGGAATTTACATTTGTTTTGACCTAACCGCACCTCTTACAAAAATGTAACAGTTGCAAAGTCCTTTCCACTCAGAGATAGGTACGCAAAAAGAGAGTTCGTTTTCAAAACGCCTGATAACTAACGGTCATGTTACAATATCGATAAATAGTTGCATTTGTAAAATTTCCGGGATTCATTGCTATTCAACACCCGCAAGTAAGTTAAGGTTTGGGTGCAATGTTACACAGTTTTCCACCCATTGTTCACGAATACCAGTTGGTGCTCGCAGGTTTTACAGCAATGCATAGCTACAATGTTGTTGCAGGTTTTATCTGTGCAGTAATACTAGCCGCCGTGCTTTTAGTGAAATATTTATTTTTCATCTGTTTTGAGAAGTACATGAAAAACCAGTAGACAATTCTCAAAGTCGTTATGAATTTCCGGGACCTGCCTTCAAAAGAAGTATACTTTACGTAGGACGAAACCCCCCAAATAGAATGCATGCAATGATTGTAATGAGGTGATAGGTATACCTTGATATATCTATCCCCCCGAGAATCATAACAAGGGTACATGTATGTCAATATCAATTATGTTGTTAGTTATTTCGCCGAAGCTATCTGATTGGTACCTAACAACAAATTAAAGCATTGATCTTTTCGAGACATTTATGCTAATTATTAATAATTTTAGGTATATTTATTTCATATTTTCTTCTCTTACTCTCTGTCTTACGTTCATTATTCTACTGCCCTCACAGCTGCCTTGGTGTCACTTTGTCGTCTGGCTGGAAATAAGCATTTCATATCTCACATTTCACATCATATTCATAACATGGATTCTGGTATACAATAGCGGATTTCACACAGTTATATTATAATATAATTATCACATCTAATACTTTTTCTAGGTAATAAATCTATCGCTTACAGGAAAAGCACCAGACCCAACGTTTATTTAGAAAGCTGGTTTTAGAGCAAATTATGTTCCACAATATGTTACATTCATACACTTCTTTTGTACATGTGTTCGCTTATCCTTAGAAAAAATACAGGTATATCAATATAGATCCAAACACAAAATAAAACTGTCAGAAACCTATGTGCACATTTCACTTGATGAAACTATGAAACGATGAACTATATCCAATCATAAAATACGTCTATGTTGTGGTATTTACACTTTGACTTCTTAACTTCTTAGGTCATAGATTCAAACATGTAAAAGCTTGAGACAGCAAATTGAGAGTAAACGCATGATGTGTATACATTTATGATAATCATAGTCATCCGGTGAGAGTGGATTTTTATGTTGAAGTATTACAACCTGACATCGTTGACATGTTTTAACGTAGTTGAGTTATAAGAACCTGATTCCAAGAAAACTCAATATAACTTGGGTCATGTACATTTTCTCGATTCAACCAAGAAACTAATAATGTTCTCCATATTCATAAAAGATATCATCTCTACCATTGTACACTCATTCTTACATGAATCAATGACGATGAAATAAAACTCAACATATTTAACAATATATGCATAAATCAGCAATATCTCAAGTGCATGGTGACAATTACCTCCGAACATTTGGTTTGGTTGAAACAACGGCCACGTGACTGTTTATCACGAGTATTAAGCTGAGTTTTATCTAGAATACAACAGATAACAGGTAACATAAGTGTTGGAAACAAATCAGAAATGTGATCTGAAATTAAGTTTATTAAATAAATATATATGACAATAAAAAGGACAAACAGAAAAAATAATGATAATTAATTTAACTAATTTGTCATTCTTTACAAAATATTATGTCTCGTATATATCAAGTAAATATACATGATGTTCTCACTTTATTGCTACTGCCATTCCTGTTATTGATGTTATCATTCTATCATGACGACTTGTGCATCCAACCAATTTTTGAGAGGACTATAGAGGATTTACTTGGAGTTTTTTGTATCGATTGTGACATTTATTTATTGTCTTAGCATCAACTCAAGAGAATATCCATTTTGATAATACAGTGTTAGAAATAAAACATCGCCGTATGTTACTGATGGATAAATGTAGGAGTATGGTGAGTGACAAACAGGCACCTTAAGAATTGGGAAATTATTTGATAAAAAATAACGAATGTTAGTAGAATTAGTTAAGAAGGGTGAAAATGTGTTGATAAAAAGCGCCGTTGTTTCGTAAATGTTACATGTTACGTTTGGAGATCAATAAAACCTCGGGCACTTGGGGGCTGCTGGCTTGATAACTTGGTCACGATTCAGTGCAAGTATGTGTCGTCTTATTTCTTCGGCTACGTGCAGTTTCCACTATTGAAATTGCAAGATAATTAGGAGATAAACATACTGTGTTTATAAATCTGCGGAATATAACGGGATTATTATTGCTCTCAATCTAACCAACTTCGAATGCTTTCCTGAAGAGTTTAGCGCTTTGCAATTGGAGTCGACATTCGGAGTAATATCTACAATATGTTCAAAGCATGAGTTTGTCGATTGGTTGTAAACAAACTTTAAGTTTAAAAGTTTATTTTGCTTTCCGGCACTTAAATTAATTCCGAATTAAATATATACAACAAGGTTTCTGAAGTTGTTGAATGATAGATCTTTCCTTCTGCTTTGTTTTGCCATTTCCAATCTCATTTTGTTAGCTTCCAGAATTATCATCCAAATTATTCATAAAAAAGTAAAACATTTTCGTACATGTAAGTATTTGGAGAATTGACGCATTCGCTAGAGTTGCTTAGAAACAAGTGCATTCTTGCGCAATAGTCGAAGTAAACAGAGCACCGTATAACCAAATTATACCGTCTTTGATTTTTCACAGTAGCCAATCAGTTAAGACTATTTCGCAAAGTAGGTCATCTTTTACTAATCCCACATGACTTCGTGATTTTGATTATAAGTTATATGGTCTGATAGAGGTGTTTTGCCCCTGATTTTCAATTACAGTGTGTTTATCTCCTAATTGTTTTGCAATATCAACGGTGGAAACCTTCCTATATTTTTGCTTTGCGACGAGTTTGCGAAGGCAATGTAATCAGATTTGGCCTCCACAGATTAAAAACGAAATATCAAGAGCAGAATTGCTAATCGGCAAATTAAAGGCGCTGTAGCACGTTTCGCTCACTGAAATAAAGTGCTCTCACAAAAATATAAATAAGTGTTACCAATGACAAAATTAATGTCATGAATCAACATGAATGTACATGGTTCGGTTTAGAAATGCGAGTCCAAATCCCATAGAGCGGTCATTTTAATGTTTTCGCATTAAAAAGGCTGCTCGAAGGTAGTTCAAGTGATCTGATTGATGTACAATGTAGCGCCCTTAACGTACTTGTACATTGTTCAACATTGAGATGATAACAGTTAGACGATGTTATGCTCGCCGTGAGTTCCCCGGTACACCCTGCGGAAGGGAGCTAGACCGAGGTGAATATGATAGTCTCAATAAGAGCATACCGTAAATCATTGAATACGGGCCCTTTTTGACCCTGCGATTATACGAGGCAAGTGATTATTATTCCCAAGCCATGGTAGATCATCCAATTAAAAAAAAAATGAAACAAGAACTACATAGCCTTACAATTTACGTTGTGAATATTGTAAACGGCGTTCTTCCTATGAGGGTGAACGTTGCATCAATATGCCAGAATTATTTTTAAAATGAGACATCCGCACGTTTGTCTTCATTTGTTAAATTATTCAAGGCAGGCGATTATTTTTTTCAAAGAGAGGTTAGACTCGGCGAATATACAAGGCATGCTTTTATTTAAGGCAGGCGAATAATTAAGGATTTACGCGTATACAGTAAAAATGTGCACAGAGTGTTACAGGTGATATGATGTGTAGCTGTTACTGCCTTGAACTCGAGTTACGCCTTTGTCCTTAGAAATACCTTTAAAAAATATTACATCCGCAGTCTCTCTGTTATTTTATGGTAAAAAGTGATATATTAGTACGTTTTTGAGTAAACGTAATTATTTATACTTACCTGTTGACCAGACCTACTTTGCCTTACCTCCTATAGGTAATGCTATTTCAACCTTAACACAGACGAACTTGAAAGTGGAGTCAGGGGTGCGTAAAATCCCTATCCAAGGGCAGGTAAGTCTGCCTGGTCTCGTGACGTCACTACCGGAATAAGCCACTCTCCGAAAGTCCCAACGGGCAAGACAGACCAAGTGGGGAGGATAGGAGGGCCTAGAGGGAAGGTCTGGTCAACAGGTAAGTATAAATAATTACGTTTAATCAAAAACATACTATTATTTAAATACCTATCTTTTGACCAGACCTACTTTGCCTAAAATCCCACCGCAAAGAGGCGGGTCAGTAGATATTTGGTAGTGACGGGACCAGCAGACAGCCCTGAGTTTAAGCTAACCTAAGAGTCCTCCATCTTGTGATGAGGACAAGGTACAGCCCGGGAGATAGTATCTCTACCGCTGAACGGATCGAAGAGACAACCCAGCCACTCAATTTCAGATCAACATATTACCCCCAACCCCAACAGGGAGGGGGTGTAAGCGAAGCTAAAGAAAAAACAACAACAGACAAGGAGCTAGGAACATGAACAAGTTTATTTACAATGAACCTTCAGCTTCTAAGAGGGTTGAACCCTTCTTGGTCTGGTTGGGGGACCACCCTCGCCCGAGCGAACACTTGTGGCCCCAGCCTAGAGATGCCCTCCAGATCAGCCGTGGAGACATCCCGTAGGTAATGGTTGGCGAAGACCTCTGACGAATGCCAAAAACACCCCGCCATGACATCCGAAACCGCGAGGTTACAGTGGTACCCCATTGTGGCTGACACTGCCCGGATCTCATGAGGGTTTGACCGTGAAGGGGGAGGTAGGTCAGCGGCCTTGTACGCGTCTATGACCGCCAACCTCAGGTGCACCCCCAACGCTCGCTTATCTAGCTCCTTAGCACTTCTCGGCGAATGAGGCAGAAACAGACGCCTGCCATCTCTCAACCTTTGGGTACGTTGAACGTACACCCTTAGGGCCCTCACCGGACACAGAGAAAGATCAACCTCATCTGAGTCAGAACCCAGAGCCGGAATAGAGAAAGTACCGCCCGCTTCATCAGCCGCCTGGTTTTTGCAAACAAAATCAGGAGCTAAACCAAGTAAGGCTGAGCTTCCCTCCCTGACCTCAAAACGCAGAAGGTCCGCCTGTAAGGCATGGATCTCAGAGATCCGCCGCGGAGGCCATGGCCACCAGAAAATGACCTTGATGGTGAGAGGGAGGAGGGGTACGTCTGACAGCGGGTCTGACAGCAGTTCATACGTATCGGAGCGTAGTTTGTCGAGGACAATTGCTAAGTCCCACTCAGGTGGACGAAGCTTGGTCCTGCCGTCCACAGAACGGAAAGTTTTGATAAGGTCTTTGAGTACTGACACATCCAACCCTGGTGACCTCTTCCTGAGTACTGAGAGGACAGCAGACATGTTGGTATTAATAGGTGACGCCTTAAGATGCCTGGACTTTCGTAGGTAAACCAGATACTCCGCCACCTGAGGAACTGAGGCCTCCGCCGGGATGAAATCCCTCTGAGCACAGAATGAGGCGAAGGCCTGCCACTGGAAATCATAGAGTTTCCTAGTGGTCTTCCTATGGGAGGTAGCTATGGCATTGGCGACACATCTTGAGTAACCACTGCTCCTTAGCCCTCTTTTAATACAAGCCAAGCGTGAAGGCAGAACACCTGAGGGTTCTTGTGTAACCTTCCGCTTGGCCTGCTCCGGAGCAGATCCCTCTGCGACTGAATCGGAACAGGTTCCTGAAGACAGAGTCGCCGAAGAGGAACAAACCACGGTCGGGCTGGCCACCACGGGGCGACCAGAAGAAGACGAAGGACCCGAGTTGTCCCTATCTTGGCTACAACCTGGGAGAGGATGGCCGGCAGCGGAAAAGCAAAGGCGTCCATCCCCTCCCACTCTAACGAGAGTGCGTCTAGCCCCATGGCAAGAGGGTCTGGAACTGGAGAAACATAGGTCGGTAACTGGTGGTTTAGACATGTCGAGAACAGGTCTTTCAGAGGAGTGCCGAATTGAAGGCAAAACCCCTTGAAAACCACCGGATTCAGTTGCCACTCCGTCGGGGGAGGGGCATCTGGTTGCGACAGTGTGTCCGCCAAGATGTTTTTGGCACCTAGAATGTGGACTGCTCGAATGTCCAGATCCACCTCGTGCACCAGTTCGAACAGCTGGATCGAAGCACTTAGCAGAGACTCTGCCTTGGTGGACCCCTGCTTGTTGATCGACCAGGCAGCTGCTGAACTGTCCGTGTGGACTAGAAGACACTGACCTCGCAAGCGTGTCTGCCAGTGCTGAATAGCCAGACGAACTGCGTCTACCTCGAGGATGTTGATGTTCTGGTTCTGGTCCGACTGAGACCAGACCCCCGCGACTTGCTCGTGACCCATGTGCGCCCCCCAGCCCTGGGTGGAGGCGTCCACAAACAGGTGAGCTGAGGGGGGACGAGGACGAAGTGGAACTCCTGCGAACACACTCTCGTCCACCCGCCACCAAGCCAGGAACCGATGGGGATCTGGGGTTAACGCTATGGCATGACGGCAACGCGTTTCCCTGATGTTGGGGGTTCAGGAACACCTGTAACGGGCGAAGGAACGGCCTCCCCCTGCGGGTCAGGTCCTGAGCAAACGTTAGCAACCCAAACACTCTTTGCCACTGGCGAAGGGAGAGTGATGCGTCAAGTGCGGGATCCATCAGATGATCGTAACGTGCCATACGCTCCCTCGTGACGAACCCACGGAACAGCTGAGTGTCTAGTATGGCCCCTAGGAACTTCAGGCTAGTCGCCGGAACCAAGTCCGACTTCTCTAAGTTCACTAACAACCCCAGACGATGGAACAGGTTTATTGTGAACCTGAGCTGCGCCTCGAGCATGACAGGAGAACGGCCGTGAGCGAGACCATCGTCCAAATACATTAGGAACTGAATGTCGCACTGGTGCAGGAATTGGACGATAGGCTGAGTCACCCGTGTGAATAGCCAGGGGGCGGAGGAAAGTGTCTCCCGTCCAGAATGAAACGGAGGTACCTGCGATCCCGATAGTGAATCGGAACGTGCAGGTACGCATCCTGGAAGTCGAGAGACACCATGCAGTCTGAGCGCTCCAGAGATCGCATCACAGAGGGAAAAGTCAATAGTCGAAAATATGGCTGAACGAGGTAGGAGCGGTTGAACACCTTCAAATTGTGAATGAGCCGCCATTTTTTCGAATTCCTTTTGGGTATGACGAATACCGGGGAGTAAAACCGGGCGTTAGATGCGGGGTCAGGACCTCCTCCACCGCCCCTTTGGAGATGAAAATCTCCACCTGTTCCAACGTCAATAGCCGCCGATCCTTTGCTAAGGGACGCTCCATTGCAGTACAGTTAAGAGGCGGAGGTGACGAGACGGGAATGCGGAACCCCTGACCCAGAATCCGACATACGAATGGGTCTAACCCCAACTGCACCCAGTTGCTGACGTAGTCCCGAAGCCGACCCCCCACGGAACCTTCCAACACCGTGACGAGTGGAGGAGAAAGAGGAGGGGGTGACCAAGAGTCACCTCCTCCGCTTCCCTTTCTGAGGGGTACGACCTCCGGAGCCAGCGAGGGGGGACTTGGGGGACAGACCCGTGGATCCCCTGCCACGACCTCCCCAACGAAAGTCCGTTTAAGCTTTCTTAGGCGAAGGCTGGCCCCTGCCACGACCTTGACCCTGACGGAAGTTGGTGAGCGGACGCTTTGCCGTAGTCTACCTCTGACTGACTAGCCGATTGGTCAGGTCCTGTTGCTGTGCCTCCTGACGCGCCCTCAAAACCTCGGGTATCCGACCCGTGAACAAGGATTCCGAATGGGCCGGGGCCTACCTGAGAAAAGATCAGTAATGCGATGAGGCGTGTCGGGGGCAATCAACCAAGACGCACCCTGATCAAGAGCAGGCGGAACGAGTTGAAATGGAGTCAGGTACAACGGCAAACATCGCAGTCGCCTATCCGGCACCACTAAGGACGGAAGGAGACGGAAGTGCGAGACGCGCGGCAGCCAAGTCCTGCTCAGGACAAAAGGAAGGCTTCCTGGCTGCCGTCGAGCGAGGTCCCGACACTCTGACCTGACTGAGTTGTATCTCCGCGAAGGAGGCCACCTCCGACAGCATAGCAACTGAGTCGATCACCGGGGGATCCTCCGACAGATCCATGCCCTCCGCATCGGGTACGATATTGATGAACGGAGGGTCAGACACATCAACGAAGCGGACGTCATGCTCCGCCGAGTCTGGCGAGGAATCCCAGCCGGGAGACACCACTGTGACCCGACGCGAAGGGGTGTGAGGCGCACGCGCTGAGGTAGCGGACGCCGAGGCCTTTAAGGATGTGGGACGCGAAACCTGAGACCATCAGTCCGCATCGGTTTCACGAACAAGCACAGCCACGGGAGCGGTGAGACTAGGCAAAACCAGCGGACCCAACCGGGCATCCAGCAAGGAAGAAACCATGTCCTTGACGGACGCGAGAAGGAGCTCAGGGTTGACCTTGTCAAACCTGTCCTCCTTGGACTTCTTCTCCTTGCTCTTGGGTGTGGAGTGTCCGCCGACCTTCAGTCTCAAAGGCGAAATACGTATGTCAGACGAAGGTGGACACAAAGTGCGAGTCTGCGGACTAGAACGCGAACGCGAAAGGGGGGAGAGCAAATCTCTCGACCGCCTAACGGAGTCTGACAAACCCGACAATTCCCTGTCGAACTCATCCGTCCGTTCCGTAAGGACAATGTCTACCCTCTCCTCTGGAGACGGGTGACGAATGGGAGAGACCTCCCGACCCTTACTCGTTGAAGCGAAACGTTTCTGAGAACTCTATCGGCGACGGACTTACGAAGAGAACGAAGTCAATGTCAAAGAACAAGCCAGTCAAAAGGACACAAGCTTAAGACTAAGACCGAAGCGAATGCTTAGCGAAGCACGACAGGCGAACCCTCCGCAATAGCTGGGCCTAAGGCGATGGACAAGCTGAAGCGAGTGACCTCGCAAGCCACTGGCGAGATGATGCAAGTCAAGTAGAATCGAGCCAAAGATGAACGACAGGTTAACCAGTCACTAACAACACAAGTCACAAGCGAGAAGATGCCAGCCTAAGCTGCTGACCACCTAAGGCTTCCTTAGGTGAATAGCTGGCGAAGCAAGTGACTGGCGAAGCTAGAGCTGGCGAACCCTTCGCAAGACAACGCGTAGTCAAGTAGATGAACCCTAAGGCGAATGACCGGCGGAGCGAATGACAAGCGTAGGCCTACGCAAGTCAAGGCTGTTGCTACACGAGACGAAGCGAGTCAAAAACCCCAGGCGAACCAGGATACAGGCAGAGGGTCCGCTTAGGTCGTGCGAACCAAGCAGAGACCCGACGCAGGTGAGAGAAAAACAAGCGACACGACTTGCACGTGCAAAGCATTATACCATCAATAGCTAAAAATAATTTACCCATTCTTCGCAAAGCTTGAGCCTGCTTCGTTCTTTTGAACCAATCGAAATTAATTTAGTTTTTTCTACATTTACCTTAAGGTCAGAAAAGCTTTTGACAAGCACATTCGTGATGAAAAAATACTCTTAAATATAAAAGAAGTACAATACGAAACCGTTTTCAGTTCATTGGCCTTACATTATCAAACATTGTAACAACTTCCCACTATGTATTGTGAAATAGTTCTAAAAGAAAATGAATAAAAAGAGTCTGCTACCAATACATCGTCGTCAGCAAAAAGGTGAACTTTTATAACTTCAAATACTACATTAGCAAATATGCCTCAGCCTGTAAATCAAAAGCCATTTGATTAATACTGAACAGAAAAATACTTAGAATGCCTACAAGAATGCTACAATCCCCATTATAATGATATTGTCCAAGTAGACCATCAATTCAATGATATATAATTACGTTTGAATGTAATAGACTTCATCTATATAAAAAAACCTTTTCTAATTCGTGCAATTTCTCCGCTTATTTTGGGTCGCACTTGCGAAAACTTAAGGCACTGTAGCACACTTTTTGACAGTATTTTGGACAGTCCAGGACTTATTATGCCTTGTGAACCCCTTTAAGTTTTCAGTTGATGCAATACATTAATTACAATTTTCGCTTTCATAAACCTGTACTCGATAATTAAACCGGCGAAGCGGACAGCTTCAATAGCGATTAAG
Organism: Gibbula magus; assembly: GCA_936450465.1. NCBI lineage: Eukaryota > Metazoa > Mollusca > Gastropoda > Trochida > Trochidae > Gibbula > Gibbula magus. The sequence continues at coordinate 35,547,438 of OW388302.1, forward strand.
TTGTCAAACATGGAGTGGACGCACTGTTATGATGACTGCCAAACTCGATACATTCATAAATTGCGCATTTTGCGCATATTATCACTTATATGTATCGTTTGTTAATTTCAAAATATTGCAGCTGGAAGTACGTTGAGCGATTCAATATAGTTGGTTGTCATAGTTTTTAAAAAGTCATACACGAACGGGCAAAAGAAAGTATATGGCTCAGTTGTATTTATCATATATGTATAATTTTCAAAGTTAAATATCCCGAGTTTTCGACGTCGTATTAAAAAACGGCCTAGTTTGTGAAATTAGTCAAAATATTAAATCAGTCAAAGATTACCTCTACGCGGTTTGAATTTTTCAAAACTTATCTTTTGAAATTCCCCCAAATTAAGTTTGATAAACATAACTGTTCATCGCCATATAACACATACTCTGTGTGAAAAGCAATACATGTGCTTCGTCCTGCACACATTTACAACACTTTGAACATGGTAGGCGTCATGTTGGTATAAATAGAGAATCTCACCCAAGTGTCTTCTGATATCAAATAAATCAACACGAGTTGATACAAGTTTAAAATATCCGAGGCTTTGATATCAGAAGACACGAGGGTGAGATTCTATTTATCATCCAAAATCATTCTTATTAAGTGAAGATAGTGTACATCTCTGAGCACATCCACATTTGACTTCCAGTGCGGTGAGGTCATAGCATTGTGACGTCATCATGTTTATGACGTCATAGTATTGTGATGTCATTACTGGATGACGTAAATACATTGTGATGTCATGTAGTTGACGGCGACAGGGCATTGTGTAAAATCTACTGCCAGAAAGATATCTCCAAGGAGATATCGCTTGATCTCCCACAAGCGATATCTTCTGTGGAACACAGTTTTGGGTGATACATGTGATTCCTTACCCCTGTCTATTTTAAATAATTAAATTTTAGTTAAAAATAAAACAGTCACCAATTAAGTCATCCAAACTACAGCCGAAAGATGTTATTGTATCGTGTCATAATCAAATGCATCTCATTTCTTTAATATATATAATAATGAATTAATCGAAAACAAGTGAGTGCCCGTCAGTTTATCAGCGGAAAAATAACAAGCACATGCTATTATGGGTTTATAAAAATCCGAAATCGAAGAAATCAAGAGTTGAGTTTGAATGAAATTATCATTAATGATTCCCCAATATGTTTTGTTGTAAAATACCAAATAACGCGTTTGGTATCATGATATTTCGATCAAAATTTCTCAAATATTTCAATACTGATCAACATATCGAAAATACAAGCGTTATAACGTTATACAAAAAACCTGTGGCCATTGTGACTTGATTTCTTGTTTGATAAACTGGGCTTACTCTAACTCTTATAAATGTTCCAAGTTTCAAATAAGCAAGTTATATTTATCAAAATACTCTTATTCAATCGATGATTTGTATTCAAATCTTTTAACTTTGTTTGAACGTTGGTATTTCTCATTTGCATATGAACTGTTATAAATTCAAGGATCAACCAATGGCGCTTCCTTGCTCGCATTTGGTCTTTTTATTTAATTGGCATGTTTATGATAATATATTTTCAAGGATTCAAATACTATACGACGAGTATTGCAATGAATTAGAAGAAACGTTCACCCTATGTATATTTCTAAAGCTATTTTAGAATCATCACTTCTCTACAGTACTGCTGTGCCGAATGTAAACGGCGATTTCGTGTTCACAATAGATGTCGCTGCTTCGTTGCATAGTTTTCTATACCGTTGAGGGCAAGGGTAAAAAAACGGGTGGAATTTATTTCGATACGTTTTCACCTTGCCGTGGTATTATGAGTGAACGCATATATATAATTGTATTGTTCATTTTTCTAGAATTGTCTATTTCTGTTTGTATCTTTTAGCTTTCAAAATGAAGATATTGGGGATTGCTGTGTGCCTGATAGTGATACATGTAAGTATGTGTAGCTGTTTGCGTTCTTTTAAAGATAAAGTGCAACTTGATAAACATATACATTTACATATTCTTTTGTATATTTTGTTGATAGGTATTCTAGAATCATAAAGAAGTTGTATAACAATACAATTGCTTCTCGGGAGTTCGGGTGTGCGGGAATTCGGATTCACAAAAACTTTGAACCATCACATTTCACAAATGAAATCATGAGTTTTACAAAATAATATACAGATTTTCTCTGCATTGTTATTTATTAAACCCTTTGACCTTTTGACTTAGCATTCAGACAAACCTTTTTGTTATGCACACATGGACTTTTTAAATTTTAAACGAAGTATACATCATCCGTATACGGTGTGCATGTTGTGCCCTAGAAGTTGATAATTATATTAATCACCCGCCTTTGAGTGCTCACTGTGAAGACATTATTGTGAATTTGCAGATTCGGGAAGCACCCTAACAAGCAATGATTTATGATCTGCGAGCAATAGATAAAATGAGATTTTAAATTGAGGATAGAGTCAGAATAGTGAGATAATGCAGTAAACTGTGATGAATTTACGACATGTCACGTGAAAACTTGTTTTTATTAATGCATGGGTTTACCATGCATCAGGAACTTTAACATCACACATGCTAACATACTCGAATGTTTTGTGTTTTCTTAAATATCATGTTATCTTTTTTTATAACTGTAGACAAAATTCGTTTGTAACAAAAGTCAATGCTTTATTTTGGCAGTCAACACTTAATCGTGTGGTGCTTTATTTATATATACGTGAACCAGTACCGTTAACGTAATCATTATGATACATCACACATTGGCATTTCGATGAAAGATGAAAATATAATATCTGATGTTTACCCGATTAAAACAGTTTAAGATTTAATCGGAAGGTAAAATTTCGTGAAAAGTTATCTTTTACTGTAAGTAATGAATATATTGTGGATATTTTCATATTTGTTTTGTTGCAGGCATGCTGTGCTGATGATACGCTGCCATGTAAACTCCGTAAGTGTAGCTATCTCATTTAAATCTTAATGTAATGCAAAAAACTTTTATTCAGTTTGATCGTTTCACTTTGTATCCTAGTATACTCATAACTTCATGGTATTGTTTTCAATCAAACATTTATTGATAAATGTTTTCATTTATAAAACGATAATGTACAATATAAATTGCCAATAATTTCGTTTTAGAATGTTCACAGACAGGTGTAACTTTAAGTATAACACCTGCTGGAAACGACTATACTCTGAAGAGCAGTGATGCTGCGTGTAACACTACATTGAACGCCCAAGCAAATGGTCCGTACTATTTGGATGATAAATGTTATCCGGTAAGTAAAAGTTATATACGCTTTTGTCAACCTAGTAGCCATGTAGCGTGATACTTGAACCGACCTTTCTAAACCGTATCACCCGGTAGGAGGGACTTACATTATTGTAAGTCCCCCCAGGAGGGTTTACATAGAAAACTGTAAACCCTGTTAGAAGGAATTACAATGATTGTAAACCCTGATATATTTGCTAAGATGACGGCTTGAAAGTACAGATCTTAAGACACTAAATTTGAATAATTTATGACAGAATATGAACAGAAAATGTTTTGTTGAAAGTGCGTCTCGAACCTGTTTCCACTATCACCTGTAGTACGTGAGCTAGCGCTTTAGTCTTCTGCGCCTAGGAGGCAGATGAGATTCTACGGTACAAAAGCAAATCATATGACGCGGCTATTAACAGGCTGCTTTCAGGTTCAAATCAAGGCTTTTATGAACGACTCTACTAACCAAGGATCCTCAAAGCGATAACAATTCAAAAGCCTGTTTTACCCTTAAAATCCTTTGATTTATAGAGAAACCCATTCTACCCATAGCCTAACCATATCCTCGGTATCATGGTTTCTTCGTATATCATTAACCCCCACAGTTAGTTATGATATGTTATATAAACTACCGGGCAAAAGAAAGTACTCACCTCAGTTGATTTTATCATATGTATGATTGCAATAATCTCAAGTTTTCGATGTCATAATCCAAAACTGATACGTACAGGTGTTTAGTTAGCAGTCAAAGAATACTTCTACATGTTTTTAAATTATTTTTTTTTAAATGAAATTTTAAGTTTAATTTTGTTTTTAAATTATTGTTGATGATACACAACTGTTCATCGACATATAAGACATATCTTATGTGAAAATAAATAAATGTGCCTGCCACACATTTAAAACATTTTAAACAGGGCAGGGGTAATGTTGGTGAACATTTAATTCTTAACCCTGTCTTTATTACAAAAAGATATTTGAACTAAAATTTAACCTCAGTCACCAACAAAGTCATTCAAACTACTGCAGATAAGTATTATTGTATCGTGTCATAGTCAAATACATCTGATTTCTTTTAAATATTGAATTAATCGAAATAAACTTAGGTGAAAACTTTCTTTTGCCCGGTAGTTTATTAGTGTTTAGAAAATGATGATCATGGTATTATTATTTTATTCATTTGCATACACACTAATCTAATCACAGGAGCAAAAAACTGTACCATACAAAATACAAGCGATACACACAACTGACAGAGTTACATGTACAGCATGTCTTTAGAAGCCAACTAAACTAAATTTGAAACTTCAAAACATATATAAAATTATGTTCATATTTCTGAGAAACACAAGTTTTAAGAAATTGTAGTTTTCAAATGTCCTTAACTAGGGGAGTGAGTAGTAAGTAAAAAATGGCCTTTTGGCTTGTATTGGCTCGTTCCAGAAGTCCACGAAGGGATATTGTGCCGACAACATCTGAGACCGACATAATTGCCATATTGAATTAACGTTCACCTTTAAAACCAAACATTATGTCCAGAAAACCCCTTTGAAATAGCAAATTCAGCACCCAACATATATTTGAACTAATAAATCATTAAGTTTCATACTCTCATGTGTGTCTCTTTAAAAGATATATCCCCATCACAGACATTCCAAATCGACTTTATCCGGCAAAAATGTTTTGTGTTTGACTCTGGTATTGTATGATATTTGGTATCGTTTCATTTGTCCATTGGTGTCTGTCACTCTCGATTATTTTCACAATTAACAATTTCTTAATTCACTGAACATTTACTTTGTGATATTTTCATGTTTTCAGAAGAAATATATAGATTTTTAAATAACTTTCCTTTGAATACAAATTGTATTAAACGAGCAATAATTTGCTTTGAAACGTTGAAAAGCAATGTTGATACCAAATCAATCACGAGTTTGATACAAATAGTGTTACTTGGAAGGAAGTTGAATATTCACATTATTACTTATCCACATTAATCAAGTAATATTGCTGAAGTGTGCTGAAACAAAGATTCTTGTGATGATGATTTGTGAATTGTATTGTGATGGCGGTACGACCATTTTGACGTCACAACCGCACAGTGAACTTCTGGGTCTTTTTCAGACAGACCTTGCGTCTGCATATTCCTAAAGTGGTTTGTCTGAATAGTTGGGTCGTTACAGAAATTGAACAGGAACGTTATTCTTGATGTTGAGGTTTACTGGATAACGCTTGGTATGTTCTTTGCATCGCCAGTAGGCTGTCTCCTTGTAACTAGTCTTCTTTGTAAACTGAAATCCAGCATGGATTCGACTACCAGTGATAAAGGCTCAACTCGAACATGTGCATTAGGCATGATAACTGTTGATTTGTTTTATTTTGGAATCCTCTGAATTGTCCCCTGACATTACAGTGATCTCAAAATCAATCCTGATCTAAAGATTGTGAACACATGCAACAGTGTGTAGCTATTTTGAGGGTTTGCCTGTCCCGTCCAGTCATAATAACAATAATAATAATAAGGCGACCCGATTTTATTATGGAAACCCGAGATTCCATAATTGACCAACGTAAATAACATAAGTGAGAAGTTCAAATTCTATTAAAAACCTATTTTTATACTTTAACTAAGATATTGACGAAAATTCCAACTTTCTACCCCGCACCGTACGTGAGATACAGACCCCCTTGCCCATGGGTAGGCCCATGGGAAAGTTCGCCCATGGGCCTGCCCATGGGCCGGCCCATGGGCGAGAGGTTGTTAAAATTTGAGTTACACAAAAAATATTTTCTAATTTTTAATAATGGGTCTAGCAGTAACATATTTTAGGTATTTGTGAACTCCCCCCATGCAAAGGAAATTATTTTTCCCATGGGCGAGATTTCCCATGGGCGAGACTTCGCCCATGGGCCAGGTTTCCCATGGGCGGATTTCCCATGGGCCAATGTTGACTTTGGCAAACATATAATGGTTGTGAAATGTTGACTTTGAAAAAAAATGTTTGTGAAATGTTGACTTTGAAAAAAAAATGTTTGTGAAATGTTGACTTTGGAAAAAATAGAATGTTTGTGAAATGTTGACTTTGGAAATATTGACTTTTAAAATATTTATTGATTTTGGTGGAAGTGTTACTTTGATAAAATATGGACTTGTTGATTTTAATACATATTTTGAGTTATATGATTGGTTGACTTATGAAATATTCATTTTAGTGAACTGTTGTGTAGTTTAAGTTTAACTTATATAAAATGTTAACTTTGGTGACATGTTAACTTTGAAAAAGATATTTTGAATTTAGTGAAATGTTGACTTTAATCACATATTTACATCTTGACTTTAATCACATATGTTGACCTCGACCATGGGCCGGATTTCCCATTGGCTTTATTTCCCATGGGCCAATGTTGACTATGCAAACATATAATGTTTGTGAATGTTGACTTTGGGGGGAAAATAATGTTTTTTTAAATGTTTACTTTGGAAATATTTATTGACATTGGTGAAAGTGTTACTTTGATAAAATGTTAACTTGGGTGACATATTTACTTTGAAAAAGATATTTTGAATTTTATGAAATATTGACTTTGATCACACATTGATTTTGATGAAATGTTGACTTATAAAAGATAGTTTGAGTTAAGCGAATTGTTGACTTACATTAATTATGTTATGTTAATTTATTGACTTTGGTGAAGTATGCTTATATCATGAAATATTAATTCCATATTTATTCCATTTTATTCACTTTGGTGAAGTTTGAATGTTGATTTTGATTATATATATTGAGCTTGGTGAAATGGTGATTTTGGAATTGATGCCACTTTGGTGAAATGTTGACTTTGAAAATATTATAATGATGGTGAAATGTTGACTACGGAAATATTGGTTGACTTTCGTGGAAGTTTTACTTTAATAAAATATTGACTTTGGTGAAATGTTGACTTTGAAAAGATATATCGACATGTTGACTTTGGAACTATTGGTTGACTTAAAGTTTATCTTTATTTATATGTTAACGTGGTGACTTATTGACTTTGAGAAGATATTTTGAGTTTAGTGAATTGTTGACTTCTAAACGATTGACTTTAGTGACATAGTTTTACTTTGAAATATTTATTGGCGATGTTGAAGTTTGAGTTTAATAAGATTTTGAAAACACTATGGTCTGGCTTAAGGAGCGCGTTTCAAACAGTAAGTATTATATATTTTGACTACGCTGTTGCCCACAATACACCAGTCATCGAGACTGATGATTTATACACAACCAAGTGCAGGTTACAGATATATGATATATTAGACCTGTGCATTTGTGTGTATCAGAACACCATGTCTATGTAGCGTGCCGTGGTATTGCGTAACATGTCTATTCGATCAACTAACCCATTGTTGTAAATTACGAAAATAAAACAGTCCATTACTTACCTCACTTGTTTGATTCTATTTCGAGCGGTTTTAATCATTGAATAGCACAGAACATACATAGGTATATACATTCTTGCATGTATGGTAGTGCTCAGTTGTTCCTAGCGTCAAAATACTTCATTGCCTCTTTTGAACAAGGGATTACTTCGCAAATATTATGAACACTGATCTAATATATTCATTATTCGTTTGTATCAATAATCAGCGAAACGTTTTATTTTTAGAAATGTAATGATGTAATGAATTCAGAATGTTCTCATTTTTGGAGGTTTCAAATTCGCCAGTACCCTACAAATTTTAATTAATTCGAACTCTTGCAATTAGTCTCCAATTTAGATATTGAGATGACCCACTCACTGTTAGTCTGTTGACAGCAGTGAAGGGGGTACATGAAAAGTCTATATTAAGTTCTTAATAATTTCATTTGTTTACAATTTCGGCCGCTTTTTCAATACGATACAGGGATTATCAAAGACATCTTACGATTTTGACGGGTATTATGTATGAAAAGCCTTTTCACACAAGTGTCCTTCCCCTAAAAAAATATATATTAAGTTTATAGATATGTAGTCAGTTTTTAACCAGACGTTTCCACAATATACTCTCCGGTTTGCATTCAAATGAAAATAATCCAAAATGAATATACCACTCTTTTCTAAAATCTCAGAAAATTCCTGAGTGTTTAACCATCAAGTCAGTGAACCGTATCTCCTGAACATCCCAGTGACCACGTGTGTGTATCTCTGAGTCAACTACACACGTGTCAAAATACTCCGATTGAAATAACAGTATTGGCGACAATACGAATATATACGTATTTTTTAATTGGTTTATGGTAATACCCAAACAAACTGCCCCTTTGCAATACACACTTATCCCAGTATACCCAGTATATCATATTCCATTTAGCTCGTTAAGAGCGCGGCTTGGCTCCTCATAGGATGACTAGTGATGGTAATTAGATACTATAGTACTGTATAGCATACAAACTGGTTCATTTCAAATTTTATTTGAGAGCTTAATGAACAATTTACATGTTTTTTGTTTTTAATTTTAAGTTGACAATGTTGCATAATGTAAGCGTTAATACAGCGTGGTAATAGTTTAATAGGTTTGCTACAAGTTTGAGATTCAAGTAAAATAGACAGGCAGATGTCATGACTTTGTTTATGATATTTAACGGTTAACAACATTTATTATGTTTCAAATATTTTGGTACGGTTGTTGGAAGTGTGATAATATCTAAATGTCCATGTAGTTACATAAACATTGCTTGCTACACGTTTGTATTTCGTATTCATATTGCAATAAATGATTTGAAAGCATTATCTTTTCAAGTTATCAAACATACAATACCGAGATGAAGTGAACATGGTATTTGTCAAGAATTGACAGATATTTTATTTATTATGTCAATATTTCTGTGAAAATTTCACTGTTGCAGTTGACAGATTTCAAAGGCAGCGGTTTAAAAGTACATCCATTGTGTTGTTGGGGGGGTCAAATATGACAAACGTTATAAATGGTCTTATTTTATCGAGAAGTACCAACTTTACTGAAAACTACCATTTTGATGATACTCGACTTAGTATATTGACAATATGAAGGTAAAAGTATCGATTTCTGATCGAAAACCGGACAATGCACCTCGTCTGGCTCGCGCCAATGAGTCAAACGTAGTTTTGGAATCTTATTTAAACCAGACAAAATAACAAACTTGGGTTGATAAAAAATGTTCGACAAGTCATATAACTACTGCATGTGCATGTAAATAGGACGTGTAGTTTCTGCACATGCATAATGATGTTACTTTTAATTATTGGAAACTAGTTATTATGACATGTTTGGCTACTGGGGATGAATATGCAAGCTGAGTGAATTTGTATTAAAGCCAAATAAAAAATTATGAAACACAATTGATGCACCTTTAAATGACATCATACATAACAACCTTACATTTGGAGCTTCTAAATAACTTTTTTCCAACAGCCTATGCATGTGTTTTCTGTGTTGATTTATACAGAACACAATACGATAATCATATATGATTGTTATTATTATTATTACTGCCTTTCTAATATCGCATGTTATATAATACTGTGCGTTAGATCTATAAGAACATTTGAACGAATGTTGGCCACCCCTAATAGTCTGGTGGGAGATACACAAATAATTAAGTGAGGGTGGGTACATGATTATTAGTTAATGTTCATTCCCGCCACCTGTAATTACATCAACTAGCGAATTCCGATGGCCAGTGAAGGGTGACGTCCTCTCATGCACATTATGTAAGACCAGGGACTTTCTAATACACAGCACACTTAAAGACCGTTAAAATCATTAGATTATCGCATTAATTTTGTTACTTCATTTGTCAAAATCACTCCATGTCTTTTGCTTGGAATATGTATAATGATATGTGATGTTTATTCAATATTTTAGTATGCATCTGATACACATGAGAGGTCTATAACTAGTTAATAACTGTCAAAGCTGTGACGATTTTTTGGGTCTCACATATAATGCACCACCATCAGCCTAGTTGTGATATCCATGGGTTTGCACATAATTGATACAATCAGCCTTTGATGTCCAGTTGAAAGTGTTAAACCTATGAAAAAAGGCAAAGACGTCACACATTAAGATGGATTTAGAAAAATGTTTCTTTCATTAAATAAGTACATAAGCCAATAAATAGTTTCCAGTCACCAAAGTCAATCTCTTAAAAGTCAGCAATTCCTACATGATAATCTTAGGCACATTATAACTGTTGTAACAAAATAAATTCATTATCTCAAAGTTACATAATTTACATTTGTTACATTTACATTCTCAATAACTACCGCTATTAGTTCCTGGTCGAGAATGTCATCTGATCGGAGATGAATTTGCAGTGTAATGCACACAGATCGGAAACATATAAGTGCTAATGTGGTCACTCTATCGAAATCTTACTACATTTGTATATATATTGGCGTTCTCGTCACACAGGGGTCAGAGGCATTGTACCGGTAATTAATTACCTGTCGGCCTTAATGAGTTGACCGAATACTCATGTTACGTAATACCGAGTGGACGCTTGTTCAACAGTAGGGTATTCTGAGAGTCAAAACAAAAGTCTGATATATCACTTAAACCGCATTTGCATGGCTATATTGCAATTGTTCTATATCTTTATATAGCTGTAACCTGCAATCAGTTGTGTATAAATAATCAGTCATGGTGACCGATGTATTGTGGGCAATAGCACTTACACTTACCGGAACTATTTGAAACACTCGCCTTTATCCAGACATTAGTGTTCAACTTAAAAAAGTCATAATATTTCAAGAGTCAACGTTTCATTAAAGTGAATTTTATAGAAGAGAATACTGTTGAAACGTCTATTCAAAACGATACTTCATATATATAAACTCAATATATGTTGTAAACATTTTACTAATAGTAGCGACTTAAGATTTACTGAGCTTATCATTTTGCATTATGTAAATTACTTTATCAGTTGGGCTAAGTAAAGGAAGCAGAGAGTGCCTGCAATAATAATAGTTGATGATGATGAGTACAGAGATTTAACGAGCGATTTTCAGCGGAGCTGTTCTCTCACTCGGGTCGCAAGGACCATTAATAAAGTTTCGAATGATTCCAAAGGAGGATAATTTTGATGCCACGGTCGAAAAGGGTGGAGGCAAATTTTGACATTTTGAATAGTACCTAGGCAAGATTAAATAATAATAGTCTCTCATAACTCTTTATATAGAGTGGCTCATTGCATTTTAAAACATATTTTATGTGTGTGTACATTGTCTGTAATTTTGTGAGAGTTAAATAAACTATCTGTCTGTCTGTCTGCAATTATATTAGTAGCCGTACCGCCTCATTCTTTTAATTAACAAACCGTGTCATTCCAACAGCATTTATAATGATAAATGCAACGTTGACACCAGAACAGAACACATATCATCTCTGCCGCTCTCTGATTCAACCAGGACCACAAAATCACTCAAGCGTGAGTCTACTGGTCAGCACAGTCAAGTTTTGAACATTTGACGGATTCCGGCCAAATCAACTTCACAAATCAGAAGCCGCTGTGTGTATTGCATTTGCAGTAGTAATTTCCACTTCAACTCCCCAACCCCGACCTCTTTCAATGGGTGATTATAAAACTGCAAACATTATCATTGGTGTTATTTTAACTACTGACCATTGCTCAAAGTACCATTTTAAGAGTCATTATGATAATGTCACAATGGGATTCATCGGTACGTAAACAGTTCCCATTACTATCACTACACAACACGAACATATTTGATATATGATACTGATTTAACTGCATAGATTTAGGTCTTTGAAGGACATTTAGAAGTGGTATACATAAGAACAGGAAGATTTTCTGGATAACAACTTCTTTAATGTGAAAATGCACGAAGTTTCGGACTACATACTCATTCATTCATCAGGTACATTCCACCTGAACATTGGAATTTTGGAACAATAAACAGGAAATGGATTCTCAAGGCACTAGACCATATGATTACGTGTTGACGACATCTGTGGTAGACATACTGGGTGTGTATTCATTCGGATCAACGCTAATTAACGGATGAGCGAGCTATTACACAACTAACCGGTCACTGCGATTACGGAGAGAGAGAGAGAGAGAGAGAGAGAGAGAGAGAGAGAGAGAGAGAGAGAGAGAGAGAGAGAGAGAGAGAGAGAGAGAGAGAGAGAGAGAGAGAGAGAGAGAGAGAGAGAGAGAGAGAGAGAGAGAGAGAGAGAGAGAGAGAGAGAGAGAGAGAGAGAGAGAGAGAGAGAGAGAGAGAGTCTCTCTTGTGCTTCAAGTTACAATAACATACAATATATACATACTTTAAAGTATAAAAAAGCACCCGGCCATTTAATATCACAATAATACAATATGAATAAATGATATATTTTAACAGATAAACACTTTCTACAGTAAACAGACGCGCAACCACATCACACGGCACACTTCTTCACATACTGTCGTTCACTCACAATAATGGCTCGCTCATCCGATCATACTCAATCATGTCATCTCTTACACACTCACATAAATAGATACACAAATATCAGATACATACAGACATACATACATACACACATACACACATACACACACACACACACACACACACACAAACACACACACACACACACACACACACACATACATACATACATACATACATACATACATACATACACCCATATCAACTCTAGTGGCGATATTTGAAGATGTACTGTTAGCTCCAAGAAAAAACCGATAGGCTCGATTTTGAACAGTATTAATTTCTTTATGTACATAAAGCCCCCATATTGCCGCTCCGTAGCTGAGAATAGGTTGTACTAATGAGTTGTACAAAACTTAGTACAGAGAGCACCCAGAGCTCTACAGGTCGATTTCGCCAGTTGATTTATGGCTAATTTAAAATCAAGGCGTTCATCAAACCAAAAGCTGAGGTACTTATAGGAGTCTCAGTAATGCAAATAAATATCCCCACATGCAAACTTGAATTGAGAACAGCATCGCGATCTGGGCCTAACGTGTAGGATTTGACTAATAGATCGACCAATTGTAGTTTTATTAGTCATTGAAATTATCATAGTTTCAACAGAAAGCTATGCAGAAAAATACAGAAGGTTCATATCTCCCATTCTCCAGACAGCCATTTGTCAGCCAGTTCTTAGAAATAGATTAACGTAACACCCATGACTGAAATGGAACAGTGAAATAGGACATCCTACTAAATAGTAGCCTTTATTGATATAGTCCTTGTATCGCCTACACCTATCGCCTACGCCACAATCAAAACAAATTCTACTTTCTACATTCTACTTCTAGAATGGCCATCAAAGATGTCTACATTCTACGCACAGTTTATGGCCCAGGAACAATGAAGGTGCTCGATACAAGTCAAGATACGGCGATTACATAATATTGTTTTAACGGTACATATACATTGCTTAAATATATATATATATATATATATATATATATATATATATATATATATATATATATATATATATATATATATATATATATATATTCCTTACATTAAACAAAAGACTTAGTCATGCAGTCGGATGCATGTACACATTGTATGAAATACATGTTACCTTTAATCACATCCTTGTTTCACAATAAATATGTCATCAATAACCAGAAAGTAAAATAACATAAGCATAAGATTGTAATGTCATATTTACACTCTATTTCGAAGTAAGAAAGTGCCAAAGCATAATTAACTCTGAGTATTTAGGTGAGAACGTTAAAGAGAAGCAGGAAAACACCAAAAGACATACCCCTAAAAGTTTCTATTTATATAATTACTCCAAGTGTACGGCTAGCAGATTTTGCTAATTCCTCAGAAATGAAAGTAAATTACAATTACAAATAAAAATTGTTATTTTTTATTGCGTAAGTACTTTACACGACGCTGAATTACACTTAACACAATGTGTGTGTACTTGATATAAACGTTTATACATATATGTACTTTACTAGCGTATCATTATTCATTAGCGTGTCATTGACACTCATGTATATTCAATTATGTTAATTGATGCACATACCGTTGACTAACAACCCGTTGTAGGTATTTCTTGTGTGAAGGGTCAGTCAAACCATAAATTAATAAACTAATATAACAGTCAACATTTCAAACTAAACCAAAGTAAAGTCAACATAAGTCAACAATTCGCTTAACTCAAAATATCTTTTAAAAGTCAACATTTCATCAAAGTAAATATGTGATTAAAGTCAACATTTCACTAAATTCAAAATATCTTTTTCAAAGTCACCAAAGTTAACATTTTATATAAGTTAAACTTAAACTGCACAACAGTTCACTAAAATGAATATTTCATAAGTCAACCATTCATATAACTCAAAATATGTATTAAAATCAACAAGTCCATATTTTTTCAAAGTAACACTTCCACCAAAATCAATAAATATTTTAAAAGTCAATATTTCCAAAGTCAACATTTCACACACATTCTATTTTTTCCAAAGTCAACATTTCACAAACATTTTTTTTTCAAAGTCAACATTTCACAAACATTTTTTGTTCAAAGTCAACATTTCACAACCATTATATGTTTGTCAAAGTCAACATTGGCCCATGGGAAATCCGCCCATGGGAAACCTGGCCCATGGGCGAAGTCTCGCCCATGGGAAATCTCGCCCATGGGAAAAATAATTTCCTTTGCATGGGGGGAGTTCACAAATACCTAAAATATGTTACTGCTAGACCCATTATTAAAAATTAGAAAATAATTTTTGTGTAACTCAAATTTTAACAATCTCTCGCCCATGGGCCGGCCCATGGGCAGGCCCATGGGCGAACTTTCCCATGGGCCTACCCATGGGCAAGGGGGTCTGTATCTCACGTACGGTGCGGGGTAGAAAGTTGGAATTTTCGTCAATATCTTAGTTAAAGTATAAAAATAGGTTTTTAAGAGAATTTGAACTTCTCACTTATGTTATTTACGTTGGTCAATTATGGAATCTCGGGTTTCCATAATAAAATCGGGTCGCCTTTAATACTACTAGGATTGCCACAGGCAATACTTAGTTCTTCAAGACTTCTGTTTGACCTTGAATTCTATGTTGGACCATATGTTATTCAACAGTTTCTCTGCTTTAAAATGAACTATCAAACGTGTCCCTATCTTCAGTAGCTTTTTTTACAAACAAATTCCAAAGACAATGACCCTCTGAAAATGGAACAATCGCTCATTAATGGTCCCCTACATGATCTTTCTTACGATTAAGACAAAATGGTTAATATTTTCATACTAAGGTGTACCATAGAAAAAGTTGTGCTTGAATTTCCAGTTAAGAAGATGTAATCATCATTAAGATTGCTTACAAAAGTAATGCGTTATGTTGTTCTGAATATTCAAGAAAATACTAAAAAATGCTTAAATTTGCACCCTGTAGACAACGTTTGCGATTTTTGGAGCTTAACTATCACCTTTTGATGAAAGAGGTAACATAAAGGTTATTGTTCTTAAATTGTGCATCCGAAGGTCTAAATACAGTTTTATTGTCTTGATTGTCAATTTTGCTGAAAATGGGGATTTAAAAAAAATTATGACAATCTTCTATGTATTGTCATATATAAACTATGACGGATAAGTGCTTAAGATTTATTGTCCTTTATCAATAACGTTTCCCTTTTAAAATGAGCTATATAAATTGTTGCTTTCTTCAGTGGTTTACGATCGACAATTCTCCAAATAAAATACCCATCAAAATGACTCAAAATCACAAAATTATACTTTTTGGGAATATGTTCAAATTATGTCGAAACTATCAACTTTTACATCATAATGATATGTTATGGAATTGTTAAACTAGTTATTAGAAAGACATGGCTGCAATTTGTTACAGAGTAATGCCCCTTTGAACATGCAGCCGAAAAACGCCCTTTTCAAAAAGGTCCATATTCAAGGACAGCATACTCGAATTCAAGGTCCAAATTCAAAATAAGGTATAAGTACTGTTTTTCTAAATTCATTAAGCTTTCAAATGAGCTATCACACATCTATCATTACGGCCGAAATTGATGGGGAATGTAGTTACCCACATTTTGGTGACTGTTTTATGAAATTATCTTGAATATTTTTCGAGCTATTAAGGTTAGAAGTTTCTACTTCAAGGGCAGATAACTCAGCAACGAAGTCGAAAATCTAAAAAGTGGCTCGACACAAAACCAGTTTAAGTCACAAGCTATCAACTCTGCGAATTGCATGTAAGTCGCTTGAGCCATTAACCGGGAATCCTGCAGACAAAATTCGGTGCAAATAATAAATAAAAAACCCAACACATTATAACAATATGTCTTCGTGACTTTGTCTTGAAGACCTAAATATGTCCATTTCTAGAGCGCCGTACTCTATCCACTCAGTGGTTACTGAAGATTCAAGTGTTTTATTTCTTTGAATTTCTTTGAATGGTCTTGACAAACTTGTCCGCTGCACCTTCTCCACGGTATACAACAGCAGCTTTGCAGTGGTTCGGTGTGATACCCATCACCATGTAAGAAAATATGCATGGCATGAAGAGGTGGTTGCATTGGAATTTAGAACAACCGGAGATAGTGCCTTGGAGCGACTCGAAATCTGCATATATCACATGCAGTTTTCTTTATATTTGTAATGAAGCAACTTGACCTCTTTCTTTGGGAGTTCAATGCGCTAAGGTCCGTGGTTTGACAATAAGGCTTATGATCTTGACAGGTGAAGGGTGGGGACAGTTGGGGCAGTAGAACTGTTTTAAATTATATTTAGTCCTATATAGGCTAATAATTGACCCATATCCTTTATCCAACAATAGTGGGTCGTTTTAGCATCAGAAATCATCAACAAATTGACATACTTCTCCAGTTGAATTTTGGTGATGTGAAGGGATACACTTTTCCTTTCTCCAAATCCAAATCATTGATGGATATTTTATTCAAGGATTCAAATTGTGGAATGTCATGTAACTTGACTGGAAATGTGATGCCCGTGAAATCGAAATCAGTTATGTAGGATTCTACTTGTTCATTCGGTCTGTATGATTTTCATCTGTTAGGCCTGCGACACTCATAAGGGCAAGTTTAGATCTAAACTTGAATGGAGAAGGGATAAAAATATATACCCTAATTGGACAGTATTTCGCCATGTAGATAATCGATTGAAACATATCACTGTCCAGTTACTCCCTTGTTGCTGGTGCTCGATAAAGGAAAATATAGATTCCTTAACTAATTTCCTCAACCATACCTTCAGATCTACATTGGTACCATTTTGGCATTTCCCTCTTCAGTTCAGTTGTTTTAATGGTGTCTCCTTCATCTTCTCTTTGAGTCAGTTGATATAAATAGATAACTAAATACCTTCTACAATCCGCCCCTATACACTGTTACTTTGATTTGTTTAATTGTTACATATTGTCTTATGATAAATAATAAAATATAGTTCAACTAACAATATACTAAGAAACACATGTAGATTGAAAGGTGAAAGTGTGTTTTTGGCATATGACTTTAATTTCCATGTGTATACTTCTTGACCAATGGGAATTCTATATTGTAGATTGTGTGACCCTCGGCCTATGACTCCAAATTTGGGTCACAGAGATCATGATCTAAATCACTATTTATATTCTTCTCAAGAAAAAACTCTTGAAAGCTGAAATGTTGTGTACTGATTCCTTTCACAATGAGGATTTTAAATAGTAGATTGAGATATTTGAGCTACAGAGCCCATGGCTCCATGTTTGACACTATCAAATGTACAAGTACATCTCTCATTTTACACATTTCATGTATATATAATGAACAGCAAAAGAAACGCGAGTTTAATTCAGTATAGCTCTTGTTTGCATATCAGCCCATGGTTTGTCATATCATTAGAAAATGTCAGAGAACATGTGGAGCTATTGGTACTGTAGAGTACAGATGGTTACCATTGCAAAGTCAAATGGTATCAGTTCGCCTTTTTGCAAGGTACCTCCCGAAAATGTCAGTTTTAGGGGATACAGCGGTTCTTGAGAAGGCGAAGCGTCACATATGAACGGACGACGGCCTGTGCTATAAGCCCATCTGGCATTTTCGACTTTAAGGACTAAAACAGCATTGTCAAACACCCAAAATATGACCTCGTTTTATTGGGCAAACTGTAATAATATTCAATGCTAAAAGGTTATATCTGACGCTTAAATATTACACCTTTAGCGTCTCTATAACATGCAATTCTGCAGACTTTCCCCACCACTCCCACAATCTTGCATGATCTGAAATAAGAAATATATACATGTAATTTAAAACCATTACATATATGACACAAAGATAATAAATTACAAGTTATATCTATAAAATGAATTCGAACGAAAAAAGTAAAATATCGGAAATCAGATCATACGACTGCTAACACTTTTCTGCTGTAACTTGATGACATTGTAAATAGTACATGCGAGATTGACTGGTAGTGTATGTTAGGTTTCTGAGCGTCTAAGTTGACCGGTTTGGATAGGTCGTTTCGGGAAAATATTGTAAAGTCGCCCTACTTCTACATTGCCAGTATGTGCAACCACCTGTCACCACACGAGATAAACAAAATTTCTTTCAATTTTCGATCTGTCAAAGTTGAAAACACTACACGAAGCCACCTACTGTTTTGTTTACATTTCTGTGTGGTTAGGGTTATCGCTATTGCAAACAATATTATATAAACAAAATGCCGTAGCCACAAACAAATATTTGATACGAATTTCCGTTTGCTAATGTTATGAAGACTCTAAAAAGCTAAAGGCTAGACAGCGGGAATGAGATACATTTAGCTGTCTCTATGGAAAACTTACCTTGTCCGCCATCTTGGATCGTTGCAGTGCGCAACGCAATTAGGCTGGGCACACAGAACGTCCGATTTTTCTTGCGATGCGTCATGCGATGCGTTAGAAAACGCAGACAGTGTATATTTCATAGACCGCGCACACTACGTCGGATGCGTCAATGCGATCCGATGCAATGAAAATAGGTGCTGCATCTTTGTTATCACATCGCAAACAAAATCGAAATCGATTAGAGGATTCCCTATCTATTATCTTGCTGTCATATGTTACAGTTCTATAGGGGGTTTCCCCACTCAAAACACATGAAGGAAAGTGGGTAGACCTATGTACCATGCGTGCTATGATTATGTCTTCATCCATAATCACAAATCCCGCTTTTTATATAGTTTTGAACAAATATTTGATATTAATGCTGCCGACATATACATGTACATAAACTGACGCTGATTACACTACAGAGAAATTGATCTCCAGTCCTTTATTTTCCTCTTAAAATAAGAGCAAGCTATGTTGGCACCCATATCTGCAGACTACAATTCACTATAGATATATAGCACCTATACGAACTTTTTATAAAACGCAAAATGTAACGCACTTTCTTAACGCGTGTAGAATGGTCGGACAAACGCAACGCAACGCATCGTACGACGCAACAAAAAAAACGGTCGTAGTGTGCAGCCAACACCATGGCCTCACTGTTGGTTGCAGCTTGATGAGTCATCTTTGGTGATTGGCTGAGCGACCTAAAGTCAAAGTTCTTCGTGACAGCTCGATGCACTGGACACTATAACATTATTAAATATGTCGATCTAAATTTATTTAGATTGCGTCAAGACATCACCGCCATTGAGTTTTTCCTCTATGTTCAGATTTTAGAATTATCGAAGTCGTGTAATCACAAACTGCCTCTATTGTAGCTCAATGATACATTCGCATGATGACACTTATTTCTGGACTTTGTTTTTACAAGATACAGGGTGTTCATGTTCCGTGAATACACCCGTCAGCCTTCACTGCAGTATACTATTAAGATCAACTTCAATTAAGTTTTTGAAAACCTAACACTAGTTTGAATTAACTTACAGGGGAAAACATTTATCCTTGAGGAGAAAAAAACGGATCCAACAACAAAATTATTGAAGACTGATGTCATTCATACATTTACAGTGACATGTTTGGAAAATGAAGGGAAGATAGAACACGTGGATTCGAAAGGAGAAGCCTTGAGGCAAGTACTTTTTATGTGCATTTAAAGGGCTGTAGCATGTTTTTTCGCTCAAATAAGTCGATGAAATGTATTTGAAAAATAATGTCACCAATAGTAAAACACCCTTCTCTCTTCGGAAAGTCAAGTTACAAATGAGTGTACATGGTTCCGTAAAGCCACGGCTATCGTTTTTGTCATTCGAAATAATAAAATGTGTTCACAATAAAATGGCCGCCATGCAATTTTTGCTTTATACGCAACACCGTTATTACCACTACGGATAATCGGTTTGTGTAATAAGATGTTTTACCCTCTAAAGTAAATATAAATGACATAAACTATCATTATAAATGGGAAATTTGAAAAAATAAAATTGCAAAAAAATGTGCTACAGCGCCTTTAACGTTGATACCACAATCGGATACTATTTAAAAAACGAACAGATTATTTTCATTAGTGTACACATATCAATTAAGTTCATTTCACTTTTCATAATGATGATACAAATATTTACAAACGACGCGAATAGTTACATCGACCATTTGTAATTTAAACTGTTTGAGAGGCATTCTAGAAGTTGGTGTGATGAAGGAGACAAATATTTATGAATGCTCAACTTCTTTATTGACAATAGCAACGTTTCGGTATAGATCCTTATACCGTTATCAACGGTGCTTGATAACGGTATAAGGATCTATACCGAAACGTCGCTATTGTTAATACAGAAGTTGATCATCCATAAATGTTTGTCTTCTTCATTTGTAAATTGTGCTTTTAAAAAAAAATTCGTTGCAATTTGCTTCTGGCCCTGATGTTTGATTGCTATTGCGTTTCTCCAGCGACAAACTTACCAATTTGCTACCTTTCCTTTTGTCCCGAACGTTTATGGCATATATCGCACCCTTAGCTCTGGGGATGTAGCTTGGGGCAATGGGTCTCCAACAAACAGAGAAACACCGGGTCGCTCTCTCAGTCTTTATGTATGAAGAACATTATACAGGGAGTCTGGACAGGAACGTCCAGCCAGCACCAGGATGAGGTCCGCTCTGCTCCTGCTCTCCACTCGGAGCGTCCCATCTCATCTGTCTCATTAGCATTATGAGTCATGTCCAAAATGTCCACTGGACCTGACAATATATATTACTTAGAACTTTCTGAACTCACATGCTACCAAATATGGTTATATGAATGGTCAAGGAAGCTTAATAATCAATAGGACTAGTGACTCATCCTATGGTCACTTCTTAGACTGGAGAGAGATATTTTCACACAATGCTAAACATATAGATTTGAACAAGACTAGCTATCTCTATTAAAACAATATTCACCACATATGATTATTAAATTATTCATATTTTGAATTACACAACAAATCACATTTAGAATATACATTTTACATTTTAACATTATTGAGCATTTTACATTTTAACACTATTGGGCATTTTATATATAGGTGATATGCCACCGGTGGAAAAAATAAATCTCCCGATTTATCAATGAGGAATAATATACATGCACTGCAATCTGAATCGTCCCAGTCTCTGCCTGACCAGGTCATAAATGGTGTGTGGTCAGCTCACAACACAGTCATGCGTCACACATCAGTAAACGGGGTTATTGATCCGTTTCGCCGTCTTTCATCACAGGGGTGAGTTCGGCTCGGCTGGGTTAGCTGCATACTGTTCTTAGCGGGGTCTCGTTACGCTATTGATCGAAATTGTCCCATGTTAGAAAATCATCAGCGGCACTGCCTGGGTGGAGACATCGCTCCGAAACAGGTTATTCATGGAATTACATATAAACAACAGTAAGTTATACGGACAACGTCAGACAAGCACTAGCACATGTTAAAAGTTTATTCAAGTTTCTTAATCGCCGTCCATCACAGAAATTGTGGTTGCTCTTATGTTGTGCAAGTTGATTAAATTTTTCGACCTCCAATGGGCACAGTCGACACTGTTTCTTGGTGTGAGAGACTGGTGATGCCTAGTGGGATGTAGTACGTGGATTATAGTACGTACAATGTAGGTAGTCTGCTATAGTTCAAAAGTACGCTATAGTACTTTGCAAATACACTGGTAGAGTTGGTAAAAACATCATCAGACGACCACAGTTGTAAAGTTTGGTGAAATTCATCACACGCTAGTGGCGCTATGTACATGGTAGCAAAAGTTCTTTCCAATGAATGATATTTTCTCATCGAACATTCATGATGGTCACTGGAATTGTCCTGGGTGACGTTTGCTATTGCGTCAGCTGTTTTGAGAGCACTTCTCACTCCGTGACCAAGACACGACCCTCCATTTATGTAACCTTCCTGTGCACTATAGGAGGCAATTTTCTTTCCCATAAGTAGAATTAACCTTTGATTTCAGAATATTTCCTTAATGAAAATGTAATATCTATTTTTTTCAAATTCACAGTACTAGTGTAATAACCTACAGCGACTTACTGTCTACATCATACATTTCTAAGTAGTATTATCATTGATTGGGGAATAAGTTGAAATATTGTACATGATTATGCTTTTCGTTGAAAATATCAATTCCTGCACATGTGTATTATCGAAATGATTGACATATTGTTTCGATATTTCATATTTAGTGCAATTACATCTAACCTCATACTGATATATCTATGTCTTACCGTCATAGCTGAGACCTTCTTTCGTATGTCATGTACAATTCTGTTTGGAACCTTATAATGATAAAATATTGTGATAGACCATCTTTGAGTCTGTGAATTCTCGTCATTCGTCACTTTTATGTTTACTATGTTTATATGGTAATTTATCGCTACTTTTATCATCAAATAACATTGTCAGTTCATATTTAATATGTCCGAAAATTCGCACAAATTTGTTTCTGATATATGTAACTGGCAAATGAAATCTGTGTGATAATGCATTTCTGTATGCTTGAGCAATGTCCGGCAATTTACCTATGCAGTAGGTGACTTATTCACTCATTCACGTATAAACTGCGTTAATATCGACATGTTTATCATTACTTCATGTCTTCCACTTTTGATCAACCTTCGTCAGTCCTTGTCATATAGCTCTGTGTGGCTCAAAGGACGCATGTCTCATATTGACATTTTTTTCATACTTCATGTCATACTTTTATTATCAACCTTCATCAGTCCTTGTCATATAGCTCCATGTAGCTCAAGGACCTTATTCCTGCAAATCCTTCATGTCAGGAATGACCGATTCTACTTATACCCTGTAGAATACTTATCCAACCATTGGACAATACGTACACTTCATATACATGTACATGTTTCATCATATATCTTCTCAAGATGTGTGTCCTACACATCGGCATCTTTTTATACTCGGACGCAGATAACCACTCATATATGACTCATATTAATCATTGCTTTGCCATAGCACTGATGTTTCTGTATTATCAGGCTGTGTAGCGTTCAGCATCCCGTGATTAAATCTATATCAGTCCAATATTCTTCCATGTATATATAAGGTTCCAATCAGTTCTATAAGTACGTGCTTGTGTTTCCCATGATCATTTTACAACACAGCTATCATACATTCTGAGCTTTCATAGACTTTATGCATGAACAAAAATTAAAATTTGTGTTGTTGTTCATATTCACGTCAATTTCATAAACTCGTTTTAACAATCAGTCCGTGTGATCTGTATGTCACATTTACGATACTGCATTTCAAATTCGTGTTCCTCGTGGTCAGTTGGTAGGTCAGGTCTCTCAAATCGGAAAGGTTTCCTAGTATATATATGCCTTTTTCTAACAATCATTAATCTGATCCTTGTATGAGAATCGAATTGTCTATTCGGAATAAAATAAAATGCCTCTGTCTGACATGCAATTACAATAACGGTCACTATTTTGCTGATATGAAACAAGACACATAGCTATAATTATATTTGATAGATTCCCTAATCTTATCTTTAAAAACACTTGTAATGAGAACTTCTTCTAGGCCACATGTTTAAAGGATTCTTGACTTATGTTCAACTTAACTTAACTTAAAATATAATAGCATTATTTAAGGCTCTGGCGTTACACAGTTAGTCACACAATCAATGGAATGGACGTGAAGGCCTACGGTGCTTAAAGTACTCACCAAAGGTACCAGAGATCTTGAATTCCATCTCCGCCATATCGTATATATAGATTTAGCTTCTTGATGTAGGTTTTGTCGACTTCGGTCTATCACAAATGGAAAAACACAGGGTTGCTCTCTCAGACTTTATATGGATCATACAGTGATACATGGAGGCTAGACAAGAACGTCCAGCCAGCACCAGGATGAGGTCCGCTCTGCTCCTGCTCTCCACTCGGAGCGTCCCATCTCATCTGTCTCATTAGCATTATGAGTCATGTCCAAAATTTCCACTGGACCTGACAATATATATTACTTAGAACTTTCTGAACTCACATGCTACCAAATATGGTTATATGAATGGTCAAGGAAGCTTAATAATCAATAGGACTAGTGACTCATCCTATGGTCACTTCTTAGACTGGAGAGAGATATTTTCACACAATGCTAAACATATAGATTTGAACAAGACTAGCTATCTCTATTAAAACAATATTCACCACATATGATTATTAAATTATTCATATTTTGAATTACACAACAAATCACATTTAGAATATACATTTTACATTTTAACATTATTGGGCATTTTACATTTTAACACTATTGGGCATTTTATATATAGGTGATACATAACACGAAGGAATTGTTCAGGATTTGGCTTCCAATAACATAGAAATCCTGCATTATGTTTAAGGAAAGTGAAGATATCAAAATGACTATCTGAACATGAAGTTTTTACGAGGTGACAAAAGGATTGAACAAATATATAATGCACCATCATGTAAAATTACTTCCCTATATGATGAAAAAAACTGTTCTCGTTTCATGGTAGTTTATTATTCGCCATGTCCGATCCCAAGGGCTATACTTACCTAAGTCAAACTACTCAATGCACTTATCAGCAACAGGATAACACAAGAAACTATATAACTTAACCTTTATTAAAACAAAGTTACGTTAACATTAGGGTAGTTTTGTGATCGTAGTTTGGTGATACCAATAGTTTTGAGAAACCAAAAAAAAATCTCGTCAGATTTAATGCGCTCTAACGCAGCCGCCTGAATCCCGAGAAGAGTGGATTTATACAAAAGTTCGTGCAAACCTAATGGCGACTTTAACATAACAGAGGTCAACGAAAATCGCAACCGTTTTAAGATGACCGTAAAGTGGATGAATTACACATGTACCAGAAGACAAAAAATTGCTATACTAAATAAACTGCACAAAACGACAATAACTACTGACACACATATATTAGAAATCAAAGCAAACGTATGGATGAACATATCCCCGTTCGATTCATAAATCACCTTATCAGAACCAGTATAGTAACAAATGCATTTAGAAACAAATGATTCAGAAACGTTTTTTTTACATTGTTGAATGATCGATTCACCCGGGCTACAACTTCCAAACGCAAGGCGTAACTCTTGCCAGTCTGCATTACTGGCTGATTTAAGCCTTGCGGTATTTCCCTCGCTTTGATGTGCCTAGATAGTGATTCGCTGCACCAGGAATGCATAGTGGGCCTGGATTTCCCAGCACAGATATCTTAAGGAAATACTGCAAGGGCTAAATCAGCCAGTAATGGAGACTGGCAAGAGTTATGCCTTGCATTAGGAAGTTGGCCGGCCTAATGTACAACAGTACAACAATACTTTATTAATCAAATTCATATTACGTAAATATAGAAACCTCAAAGCTACTTACATGGAAGAAAAAGTAAGTTTACTTATTATAACAAAATATCTCCTAATTGAAATTTTAAAGAAGCTGTAGCACGGTATTTCGCAATTTTTTCTTTCTTTCAAATTTCCTATTTATAATTATAGTTTATGTCATTTAAATTTACTTTAGAGGGTAACACATTTTATTACACAAACCATTTATCCGTAGTGGTGATAACGGTGTTGCGGATAACCCAAAAAGTGCATGGTGGCCATTTAAATGTGAACACATTTTATATTTCGAATTACAAAAACCATTAACTTGGTTTTACCGAACCATGTACACCATTTTAAACTTGATTTTTCGAAGAGAGAAGGGTGGGTTACTATTGGTGATATTATTTTTCAAATACATTTCATCTTATTTGAGTGAAAAAACGTTAAAAACTGATAATGATGTCTTTATGAGGGGATATATATGTATATTAAATGTCTCAATTAGGATATGTTCGATATGGGTTGAGAATTAATTATGAGTTAGTAACTCCTAAATACGAATATTTCATGCCTTGATAAACAGATTCTTAGTTTCTTAGTTCTTAAAAATTAATGTTTATATTTTGAAAAATTCAACTTAATCGGGGCCAAGCTACGATATTATTCAGCACCTTAAGTTTTTATCTTGAAAATTCAACTCGACAACTCGAAACTTCAAGATCCTATTTTGAAATTGAACATAATATCTTGATAATTTAACCTAGTATCTTGAAAATTAAACTTATATTATACTTATTTTCTCGGAATGTTTACAAGGTACAATGTCAATGATAAAGTATTTTAATTACAAGATTTGAATGTTGTTCCATATTCAAGTCTAAAAGTTAAAATAAGAACATTTAAAAGTGTGATTACAATTTGTTATTCACATTTTAAAGTTGTTTTTTACAAGTGATAAACTATTTTGAACTTTTACTATACCAACTTGCATGTTCAAGATACTAAATTGAATATTCAACTAAATTAACTTGAATATTCAAGACACTAACTTGAATATTTAAGGCACTATTTAAGGGCAACTTGAATATTTCACAAAATGGGTTTGAATATTCAACAGAATATGGTTGAATATTGAACAAAATAGGGCTGAATATTTCACGTAAATATATAGATTGAATTTTCAACAATATTAAGATGAATATCCAACACGATAAGGTTGAACTTTCAAAATAGTAACATGAATTTTACTAAAGAGACTAAATTAATTTTCTAGATAAAAAGTTGAATCTTTAACCTACTAAATTAAATTTTCAAAATATTGTTAGTTGAATTTTCAACTTAGTATCTTGAATATAAAGCTAAGATCATCAAATTTCAAGAAAAAAAGTATACTGAAT
Organism: Gibbula magus; assembly: GCA_936450465.1. NCBI lineage: Eukaryota > Metazoa > Mollusca > Gastropoda > Trochida > Trochidae > Gibbula > Gibbula magus. Next base: position 35,574,860 of record OW388302.1, read on the forward strand.
AATAGCGTAGCCCAAATAAGGTTAATGAGTCTGTGTAATCTGACTTTTTAAAAAGAGTCATCAGAAGACGACATATCCCACCGGTCCAACATAATTTGTAAACAAAATTTAAAAAATAAAAAATCTGAAAATCTCAAAAGGCACCACTCCAGTTAATGTGTAATACATATGTGTTATGTGTATATACGTTTCAGAAAGATATGATAAATGGTGTTCGAGTGATTACGAAATGATTACGGACGGACGGACAGACGGACGGACAGACGGACGGGGTGGTGACTATATCCCACGGTATTACATACCGGTGGGATAAAAATCAACATTTCGACCGTGAGGCCTTGTGTATGGACTCAATAAACCCACAGGATCGCCCATTCTGGAGAGGAACACTCCGATCTCGACGGACGGACAGGCCTTACCCTTGTTAGAGGATTAAGCATGGCCTGGTTAGTCTAAAACGGATGATGATGATGATTCGACGAAGTGGCATAATCTTATTAAAATGAAATTTAACACGGAGGTAGAATGTAGTTAAATGTGAATTGCCTATCAATAAATTATGTATACTAAGCATGCATGGTTTTGATTTTCTGATTTGAGAAGTTTTTCTTTTAACTTTAACATCCGTCCGTCCGTCTGTAAACTTTTCGCATTTTCATCTTCTTCTCCAGAACCACTTGGTCTAGGGAGCTGAAATTCTGTGTGCAGACTCCTTGGCCAATGGGGATTCTTAATTGTAGATATCGTGACCCCTTAACCCCAAATGGGGTCACAGGGGTCACATCCTTAAAAACTTATTTTCATCTTCTTCTCCAGTTCCAAAAGGTCTAGAGAGCTGAAAAGTCGTGTTCAGACTCCTTGGCAAATGGGGATTCTAAATTGTAGATTTCGTGACCCCTCGACTGAGGTCACAGAGGTCATGACAGCAAAAGCTATTTTCATCTTGAGATTTTATGTGCACTTCAAAGGGAGGTAATTAAACAGTGATGAATTAAATGTTCAAGTGTGTCTTTATTTGAAGGGGATTTCATATCTGGCCTCAGAGATAGGTCAGAGGGGTAAGGACCTATTTCATCTCCTCCATTTAAAGTGCTTTCTATTTGTTGTACCTCTCACCTTAAAGTTGACATTTTGAATTAGTTAATGTATAAAGCCTGATGAGCTACAGAGCCAGTGGATCTATTTTTTAACTTGGCAGGAGAGGGAATGCAACTGACAATTCGGGGAAGATCATGATATACATAGATCAAAAGTCGCCATTAGTTTTGCACATGATAAGGTGCGCTGTGGCGTGCATTCCAGTAGCAAGAACGTATTTACTTAAATGTTGTTAAAAGTAGGAAGATGTCTTAAATTGCTCATTACTTTTGCACGTGGAGCATTGTTTTCGGTCTAACGGCCTCCCAACAGCTTGTATTGGCGGTTTACGCAGACACCAGTCAATGTTGGTGACCTTAACCTTATTTTCCGGGTCACGGCGACACTTGACCACTTTTCGAACTCTTGTTAACGGATATCTCATGAACCCAAGCACTCAAGCACCCAAATTTGCTGATCATCATGACACGTTTTACCAGTAATGCAATATATGAAGTAGCTCATTTTGACCGAATGATGTTACCGGCGGGGGACAAACTCAATGTTACCGGCGGGGGCATTGCCATGTTAGTGGCAAACACTTGTTGAGCTCCAGGTGAAACTCAAGGGGGTTATCGTCGTGGCGCAACCCTTCGGTCCGTCCCGAAAATGGTACCTATAATCTGTGATCAACTCCTCCCACCAATCTTTCTGAAACTTTACACATGCTTTCGATATACATTGGCGATATGCGTGTGCTATTATGTATAATAAATGTGTTACATTTAGCAAAATGCCAATGAGGTCCCCTGAGGAAACCATCAAATGAAAACACAAACAAATCTTATTATTAATATCCCAATTAAGGAGAGATGGGACGATGAAACCAAATTATTTTAGAATTCGTTTATTTTTTCTAAATAGCAGGTTTATTGTGTCTTTTATCCAAAAGTGTAAGAAAATTTAGGGGTCACCGAACGATTTAAAGAGTTATCGGCATTAATAATAATACTCCCGTCGGCAAATTACGTCATTTTTGACTGATTTGATGTATTTAGATGAAGCGCTCGCTTTCAACGAATAAGCTGTGAATCCTTTCAAATACATTTCAGTTACATACGGGGATGCATAGCAAGTCTATATTTTGAAAATTAATGACACTGGAAAGAGAAACAAAATTAAATTAAGCACTTTTTAATTAAAAACGGCATTTTTCTTATCGTTTTTCGCATATTCAACAAGATTTCTCACTGACACACATATTTTAGATATTGCTGAAAATGCAGTTTAATGTGCACATTTGATTAAACAAACAAATTCAGAAATAAAAATAGGGGGTCACTGGAGTTTTTTCATCACTATAACGTCATTTTTTAAATTACCTTCATAAACATGAAAACCTAACGTCACGGCAATTTTGATGGTTTCAAGTGTAACTTTGACGGCCTACTGTGTAATCATTGTTGAACATACTATCAATCTAAGAGTGCATGATGGAAGAATAACTATCAGTTGATTTTACCAGGCGATTTAAATTCGTCAGTAACTAAAGATACGTATGTAATTCGAATAATACACACTGTAACATATTTACCGCGAATATAGGTGACGATTACGTTATGCGGCATGTCGTAAAATGACCGTTAAAAAAGCGTTGTGGAAAATTTAAGCACTTTTAGTTATTGTATGGATAATCGTATGCCCCAAACAACGTAATCCATATATTTTAAAACGTATTCACTACACTAATTTGTTGTCGCAAAATGTTACCGGAAGCGAGTTCGATTTCTGGGTCCCATCTCTCCTCTCCTCAGATTACCAATTCCGAATTTCAAATGAACTACACATGTATAACATAAATAAAATAGAGCTATGATAGGGTCACAGAACTGTTAATGCTAATCAATAATCACAGTAGTCTTGTATCTTGAATGTAGATTGTGTGATGAAAGAAGGCAGAGTGTCAGTCAAGTATTGATCCCAAGGAAATACAGATTCCTATTGTAGAATTTAAGTGTAGAATGTCCGTCTTTCCCGCAAACAGTCGTATTTATATACAAACTGACTCAAGAACATTCCAGAATGTTCTCTTCTCTTCTATATAAGTTTGTATGATCGTTGACATCAAGCTTGCTAAACATCGATGACATACCGTAAGTGGCGATAAGGGAAGGGAAGCAACTGTTTGCACTGTCTGTCAGCACATGCTTTACTGTCATTGTTTCCGGTTCAACAACATATGACCCCTACTGAAAGTTTTGTGACCCCAAAATGATGTATTTGGGAACACATTTGCGATTATTTCATAACCCCATCCTCGATAATCCAGCGCTATTGTTCCGATAAATCTACACACAAGCGCTGGAAAACAGTAAGGGTATTTATCCTTAACCTAGTTACCTCCCTTCGCAATGACTCAGCGAAACGCTTGTTTTCTTACAACCAATGATATCACTTGAAATCAAGGGTGAAATAACAAGCACTCTCGTGTCAGGATCTTGGCTTTCGCAGATGATTGGGAACGCCTGGTAGCACAGGGATTTTAATCATTTACCTCCACCTGTTTTGATGGAAATGAATACACCCTTCTTCTCGTACAGACTTCTTAAAACTTTCTTTTGAGTTTCTGTCAGGTTTTCTACGCTGAATTTGTTACAAACTTTATCGTAATCGAGTGAGTCGGCCGCTGCCATGTTTGTTTCTATTAACAACGGTAGTGATGCATTTTGATTGGTCGAGTTGTTTACGCAGATAGTGTCTGCGTTTCGTTTCTGATTGGATAACATGGACCCAAGAGGAGGTAACTAGGTTAGGGATAAATACCCTTACTGTTTTCCAGCGCTTGTGTGTAGATTTATCGGAACAATAGCGCTGGGTTATCGAGGATGATCATAACCCATGTACGTCAATTACATTGTCCGCCATGATTTTAATTCTCCCGCGATCTGATAAACTGAGTAATGGGCTTTGCAGCTGGGTCACTACTTGCCGACAGGAAAATAAAATGATCTTATATCACTATTTTCAAACGATGTTTTCACCATAAGTCTGATCTTGGGAATGCTGGTATATTAAAGCTTTGAAAATTCATATCTGCATGAATACAAATTTCATCATGTTTGACTTTTTATGACTTATTTTTAAATTGAAATGTGACGTGATATGTGCTATTGTAGGACAACATGATGATAACATTTTGAAACATAATTTCAATGTGTTTTTGACCTAGTTACATCCCGCACAACTGTGATTTCAATTTGCGGCATTCGATCGTGTCATCTTGTCCGGTTCTTTATACTTGTTTAACATTCGATGAAATGTGTAAAATCACTTAGGTCTTTCCTACTCATCGTTTCTACTGAGGGATGGACCGAAGTGCCTGTGCCATACTGTTGGATTGTGTCACGTGGAAATGTAATGCAATTTTAAACGTTTCTGGCTTAGGTTTGAAACTATCATGTTTTCACGGAATAAACAAACATATCTCAGAATAAGTGTTGGTTTTCTTTTTCTAAAAGTGTATATGAGTGTACTTTTGTATACATGGAAATAATTTTAGTATCATGGTGATGTAGGAATATGAACAAACAAGGAAAACACAATTGTTAAAAATATTGTTCAACGAAGTTATGAAAAATAAAGTTACTTTACATGTTTTCTTCTGATGACTCATGTTAAGAAAAAGATTAAATAATGTGTTTGTTCACTGGATTATGAACGGTACTATTTGTGCTGTGACTGCAGCGTGGCAAGGCCCGGACTAGGTCACGTGACTCAACTGGGTATTGGGCTGGCTGTCTGTTAATCCGTACCCAAAGCGACCTTGTCCCAATCAGGACTAGTTAGAAAACCATCGCAATGTCATCTTCCCACGGCAAGGTGAAAATGTGTCGAGATCTCTCCATTTTACACCTTGCCTTCAATCTAGACAGAAGTGGTGAAACGAATCAGCGACACCTATTGTGATCACGAGTTACGTCATTTACCATCTGCTAAGATACAGCCAATCAAATCGTCGTTTACATTCGGAACCAATTCAAAATAACACAGTCATACAACTGTCTTCTGATTGGCTTGTCCGATTAGCCTGCAGTACGTTAAAAACTTAGCAATGAAAATGGGAGGGTTGAGGTCAAGGGCAGAAGGAGAACATATGGAAATCTTTTCGTTACGCCTGTGACGTTGTGAAGATGTCGCAATGAACAAGTATTTGTTGATATATATTTCTGTTAATTTGTAAAATGATATAGATATAGATACGTTGCATAAGTCTCGTTTTTTCTGATTCAATTTTTTTAAAGTTATGGAAACACGTTCATTAAAAGAATAAGCATGTAAAACAAAACAAACATGTATAGTAGTAGTCTAATATATTCGGTAGAGTAAGACGCCCATTCGTCTTCGCACAAACGCAGGGCGCGCATAGCAGACCGAACACTAGTTCAGATTTCCGGCTCGCTAGCTGGGGTGATAATTAAGTATTCAGCCATTAGGCTGTATCATTATTGTAATTGGCTTGTTTATTATTCTTTTTATAATTTCAAGAATTCGTAAGTCACGTGATGCCATCTTGGATTTTAACTTTTTCAAATTTTCTGACCTCATTTACCTTTGCGGATGCACCACTCCGAAGATATTTGCACCTAAGAGCTGGAACTGTATTTATATATAGATGAAACATTTAGGATTAATGAGTTTGTTCTTATTTTTAGGAAACTCCTTATACTTTCTCCACAGTGTCCTTTCAAAGTCAGGCAATTTTTGAAAAATGCAAACGTCATGGGGACATAACTCAAATACCTACCCATCATATTTCATGAATTTTGGAGATTAAGGTTGGACTATTGTCTTTATGAATCAATAATACAATCGATCGCGATTAGTCATTTCCGGTCATAATAAAGAAAAACTTTAACATGGGGAAATTTTTCAAAATCCACATAGAGACCTCAAATATTTTGCAAAAGATGCGCAATAACAAACCGAGCAAAAAGTAAACAATGACAAAGTTGTAGCTCTCATGGTGTAGCCGCCATAATGATTTTCTTAACAATTCTTTGATTTGACATGTACGTATTGGGTATGAATAATCCTAGGGACATGCTCGAAACTTGCAACTTGTTTTAAAAGATGCCCAATAACATTGGAAAGACGTCTTAGTTCAATATATTTCAAATAATCGTTTTATCGTCGCTTGCGACTGTATTTATTCTTGGGTCGCGTAAATTAGCGTCTTTGTGCACCTTAAAAGTGTAAGTTAAACTGTTACAAATGCCGGAGCTTGTTGACGGCATGTATACAACACTGATACACTGATAAAGTAGTCCTGAAAGTTATTTTATATAAACGTCAAAGTATGAAGGTTATCTTTCTCAACTGTCAATCTCGTGTTTATGAGAATATACACCGGTCACATGACCTTGTTTAATCCAATCAGCAGAGAGCATATCGCTTAAATTGCAAAGTCTGAGTTTATTCACAATTAGCAAGAACCTGACCATAAATGATTTTCAACTAATCTAAGATACAATCAGCAGAGAGTGTATCGTTTCAATTTCAACAACTGAATTTAATGGATGTTGTATGTAGATTCTTGTATTCGAAATTCATAATCAAGCCTTTGATGTACGAACTATATTTGTTCATTCCAGCGTCTTGCAGTCAACGTTTCCCCCAGCGACAGTAAAAGGAACATGGTATCCAATAGCTACACAAACTGTAGCACTGTTTCTATTGAAAACGGCACCCAGCAGCAGCAAGCTGTCTTCAGAATTACAAAATCACGCGACAGAAGCTACTCTAGGAGAACACTTATTCGTAACCATTTTGGATTCCGCAGACGAAGGTAATGACCTTTTTTAGATTAGAGAAATATCAATTACCTACTTGAGTATGTGTCAAATGATCAAATATCATGTTATCTAGATCTACATACCGAAAGTGTATTCACGCTAATATGTTAATGCAAATATCATGTAATTTGGGATGTATGATAGCATGACGAAAAGAAGTCAATACATGTAAGTTATCTCTTCAGAAGTGAAGACTGAAGGTACACAAATTCCGTTAACATTTCCTGTAACATTTACCATAAGTGATCAACAATATCAACAATTGAAGGGGTGCATTCAAGAAGGGCACATGTTCTATGTATTTAACATAGCACATGTGCCCTTCTTGAATGCACCCCTTCAATTGGTCACATATTGTTGTTTGTACTCATCCCATGTAGAAAGTAATAATATGTTTCTAAACGGTATTGAAATGTAAATAACTGTTACTGATTAGTATGGTGCGTATTGGCGCGTTTTAAAGAAAATATAATATTCTGAAACACAATGGATGTACATTCAAGTAATTATGTAATAAATACAATATTTTTGTAAAATGAAAATCCTCGGTCATGACCACTTCTAGCGATGTAATTATCTAAGAAATGAATGTCATAATGTGTTGGTCCACGTGATTATAACCTGGTTGAAACGTGAAATTTAAAATTGAATAACCGGCGCAGCTTGCGCAGCCGGTTATTCAAAAGTTTAAATTACTCGTTTCAACCAGGTTATAATCGCGTGGACCAACACATTATGACATTCAATTCAATAGTTCATCTATGATTTTAAATACAACAGAAAATAGTAGTTGTCATCAAGTCGACCTAATTCGCGCATTGATTCAATGTGCAGATTTGAGTTCATGGCGAGGTCACCAGCTGATGAAAATGGCATGGGCCTGTTCGTCACGTAATTTTTGGAAGCGGTTTTGCATTGGTTGCATTAAATGTAAAAGAACATTTATTGAAGATTTCAATGACATTGTGCACCATTTGTTAGTCATCGCCATGGACATTGACGTATTTAAATGTACATGATCGTTCGGGGTGCCTTGAAACAGTCGCGGAAGTTCAACTTTGTAAAGGGGCGCAAAAGCTATGTGTTTTTCTCTCAGCGATTTAGGCTTCAGAACAAGAGGTCCTTGGTTCAAATCCGGCCAGGGTCATGGCAACTTTGTCTGCAGTAGATAACTGTTCTACACGCAGTAAGGTTTGGGTGCAATGCTACACTGATTTCAGCGCAGTACAACCCCTAGTTCCAGCCGATGCTCGCAGGTTTCACCGCAAGACAGATCCACACGGGCTTTCTCCCTGCAATAATACTAGCAGCCGTGAGATCTAAGTGAATCTTGAAATTGGCGTTAAACCCTAAATGACCCCGTTGTTATTCAATTACTATATTTTACCTACATCACTGTGTCGGATAGTCAGGAAATATTTAACAGTAAATAAACTATTGCTGTGAGAGCCTTGCTTCGGATCCAATAAATGCGGGAGACCTTTGATGAATCATCAGCATTCCTTTTTTAGTTTTTAAAGGTTCGAATAATTAAAAACCAATGAGCAATATTGTTTTAGTTCCTTTTTTAAACTGTTCATTGTTCATTCTTCGTGTTAATACACTTACTCTACTTTACCTACACGAATGTAAGGTGGTCGGACAATCAGGGAATATTGCAACTTCAGTCAGCAAATAAACGTTGGCTGATAGATTCCTGCTGAAATATTTTAGTTGTTCGTTCTTCGAAGAACGAAGAACTAGACAAAATGGAAGATTTCAGTTCTTCGTTTTTCGCTCCTCGTTCTTAATTCCTCGTTGTAATACACTAACTCTACTTTATCTATACTAGTGTAACATGGTCGGACAATCAGGGGATATTGCAACTTCAGTCAGTAAAAAAACGGTGGCAGTGGCAAAGCAATTTTCAACATCATTCACAAGCCTTTACTGCAGATGATCGGTATCTGCAGATATTCCAAAATGTCAAAGTCAATTAAGGTCATGACATCGAAAAACGACCCTACCTGATCTTTATCCCGTTAAAACGAATGCTAAAGGCGAGTAAATGATAAACGTTTCATTACTTCTTCTATGTCCATTATCGAATGGGTGTCCACGTAGTGCACGTGATTCAATGGTTAGAGGGGATTTGGATTTGTAGAACATGAACATCAATATGTATACATCAAATCATCAACTATGGTTACATCGTAACTGAGTGTTTATGTGGGTCAAAGAGTTTCATGTCTTAAACCAGTTTTCTCTGAAACGTGTATGAAAGATAACCTTAAAATGTAACTAATAGCACGTTGTGCCACATCATGATGGCGTCATGTAAACTTGCTTTTACAAAATGGTGATTCATCTGTAATCATTTTTATAGGATATATTATCTTAAATAAGTTCAAACGTAAAGCGTTTATAAGTTTTAAGCATAATTTCCTCACATTGAGAATAAGATGCGGCATATTTCTAATTTAGAATGTGCACGGACATAACCAGCATATAGACATAAGAGTAACAGTTTAATGAAATTAAAAAGAATATGTAAATAACATTAAATTAACATTCAGTGTGTTGATGGAGTCGTGTATGTCAAAAGTTATTGTTGTGGCTTTGTTTCAGTCGTTAACATCGCTCTTAGATTGAAATATGCTACGTGTTGGTGGTTGCGTTTCTAATGCTGCTTAGTTTAGGTTACCTCAAGCAGATGTATTCAAGGTACATTTTATTTATATAATAAAAAAAACCCAATTACATTACAGTTAACTTTCAATCTGATGAAGTTACGTGACACTAAGTTACTATTTAACATATTTTAATGGCATAATCGAATGTGACAAGCAGAAAGTAGTCAAATTTCAGTAGGTTTGTTTATAATTTCCGCATTTGTTTATATTCATGTACACACAAACTTTAGCTGTCATTGACCTTCTACCATCCTAATCGACACTGCATTTACCGGTATACACTTGGAAATTAATTAAGCAACACTCTAGTTTGTAAATTGAAATGTGGTGCTCTGGGATTGTTATGATGAATGGAATGATTTTTATCGCCACAGACATGACAATTGGTTAGTGACAAGCCTCAGTCCCAACCAACCGTGATTGTTTTGTCCGTACGTTTTTGGCGAGGCCACGTTTCTTAAAAACGTAGGAAGGAAGTGGAAAACGTAGGGAGGGAGCAAAATCAACGCACGTCACGCGCCAGGTGTAAGTACGTTGCCCACACGAAATGCCTGGGCGTGATCTGCTACGTGCTACGTGTGATGTACGATTGCCACGTTATCGTACGGATGCTGTACTTACATGTGCTGCACACACACGATGTCCTTAAAGGCCTCCCCACACCCAGCGCAGCGCGTAGAACACGTTTTTTTTACCCCAGACTAGCGCAGCGGGTCAATGCGCGTGAATGCAGCGAGTGGGAAACTCGTGACCAATGACCAATGAGATCTTGTTTTAAGAGTAAAATCGTTCTCGCGTATGGGTGTGACAAAGGCTGAGTTACCAGAGAACGACTATCACATTAACATTAATAATTTTGTAGTTTGATCAATAAATGTACTTACCACTTGCTTTAAATTTGTTTGCTATTTCTGTCAATGAATTATTCGTCATCTAAACATCTTTGCAGCTGGTTGAATCTATGTCAAATAGCCAAGGTTGTTTTTGTACTTCAAATGTTAGTGACTCTTCATTGATATGTGTTTTGGGCATTGTAGCAAAGGATTTTGTCCAACACGAGTTTCTGATGACGAACAATAATGACGTCAGAAGTAGAGGATTCCCCGAGGCGTCGAAGTGCCACATAGCAAAAATTACTTTTTTGCGATTCAGAAATGTTGCTGCTGGCGCGCTGTCGGCGCGCTGCATTGGTGTGGGTTAACAATCACACATCAACATGAGCGATTTTTTTTGCTGCTGCTGGCGCGCTGTGTTGTGGGGAGGCCTTTACCTACAGGCACTGTGTGTAAGTGCGTGCAAGTGATTTTTTACCTTATAATATTGTCCTTGAAGAGAAACTACACTTCAAACTTTTGAATTGATTTATTGTAAACAGCATTTTTATATTAGAAGTACTTGCCATTTAGATAGTGAAGAAATATAACATGGTTATATTTGGGATAACACTACCTTAAAAAGTACAAATTCTTGTACTTCTCCGGGCCGAGTCCCATGCGGGATTCGAGCCCACGCCCTCAGAGTAAGACAACTGTCGCCAGCATTGACTGTACCAACAGTTTACCACACGACCACTTCGTAAAACTTCCGACAAAGTCAATAAATATTTCAAAATCAACATTTCACCAAACTCAATATATAAAATAGAAATATTCATATTTCATGATAAAAGCAAACACCACAAAAGTCATTAAATATTTCCAAAGTCATTATTTCACTAAATTCAAACTATCTTTTTCAGATTCAACATTTTATGTAAGTTAAACTTTCACAAAAGTCAGTAAATATTCGATCAAAGTCAACATTTGGCATCACTTGCGATATGGCATAATTTTCAAGAAAATCCAAGTGGCGGTTAAAACATGTGATCTACAAACTCGCGATGATTTTCCGTTTTTGTTCACATGGTTATTGCACATCTTTTGAACAAAGTTTCATGTCTCTATCTGCATTTTGAAGTTTTTTCCCATGTCAAAAATAGACATTTAGAATAAACTTGACCTTGAATGACTGGGCCGATTTGACCAAAAAAGTCCATGCCGTGACTTGATAGAGAAGAGTATCATTACCTTTATTTTCAGAATCAATGTTAACTCTCGTAGTTTTGGCTGAAACACAGTGCCAAAAATAATAGAAGAACAAAGGAAATGAGACTTTTACACAGTCTATAGCACGTGATGCGGGCGAGACATTGGCTCTTTGTCTGTTATTCAAGTAAAATGTGAATATCGACGAAACAGTAAGACTTACGAAAATCATAATGATTGGCTTTTTTGCCCATATTTTTTATGCTGAACCTTTTGAAAGTATATTATGAAACATTTCTCCATGTTAAACTCGGCCTTTCTCACACCAGAAATGACCGTTTAGCTTCGATTTTATTATAACTCTTAAAAAACCACTGTCAAATCTTTGAATTAACTGTTTAGGTTTTTGAGTCATGTACCCTTGAATTTTGATTTTTTTTTTAAAAATCATCTTACTTCGAGAGCTCGATATGCAAGCACTATTAGGAGTTCAAACAATGAAAAACAACACCATATGTTCAATGCTTTGGCTGTATAAATGTGTAAGTTAGAGCTTCGAGATGCACTTATCTTCAGAGAAGAAGATTGTCAAAGGTGCCTGGGGACGGGACATTTTCAAAAGTGCGAAAAATAAAAATGGCAGCCAAACAACGTTAACTTCGAATTCGTCGTGATTAACTTGTCTGCGCGCATTGTCAATGCGCATCATTTTAAGAAAAAGTTGCAATCTCTAAGTGCATTTTGAAAAATTTGCTCATGTTAAATATCGAACTTTAAAATCGAACTGGATCTTTAATGTCTGGGCCGATTGGGCCCAAAAGCTTTGCTGCAAAACTACATTATGCGGGCTATCAGCCTGTAAAGTGTGGTTGCAATAGCTGCAATCCTTCTTGCCAAAGTCGTGTTTAAAATATCCGTGCACTGATAATAACAAAATACGCCAACTTCAATACTTATTACAAATTTAGAATACTAAACATCTCCTGGATGATACAATTGTTATGAAAGGAGTGGATATGTTTTATTTCGCTCATCAAATATATACCAACAAATAATCGTGACTGTCATTAATATGATATAACACGGAAACGACTTCAGTCTTGTATTTATTACTTTTTCTGTATAATAGAATGTTTCGCTAACATATCAAAATTAACAAACAAAACTACGGTGAACTATTAAATCGGGTCAGGCGAGGGAATCAAATCTGAAGTGAACAAGTTTCGCTAGCATGATATATTACCGAATCAGCTGAAGTCAATTGGGCTGATTAAGTTTAGTAAGTAATTCGTGATTGCTCAATGGTTCCATTAATGAGGGAGGGTTTCAGAGGGTTATTGTCTTTGGATATTTTTTGTAAAAAAAACTATTAAAGATAGAAACATATTTGATAGCTCATTTTAAAGCAGAGAAATTGATAAATAACTGAGAGTCAAACATGGAGTTCAATATCAAGCAGAAGTCTTGAAGACCTAAGTATTGCCTGTGGCAATCCTAGTTTTTATTTTTATTATTTCAAGATTTTTGAATCACAAATGCAGTCAAAACGGCTGAAGCAAATGCAACCAAATTTTCCATTCTGATAGCCCTTATTGTTGAATAGTTTTGCGAAGCTTTTGGGCCCAATTGGTCCAGCCATAGGAGGCCCAGTTCGAATCCAAATGTTCATTTTTAACATTGGGAAAATTTTCAAAATGCACTTAGAGACTTGAAACTGAAGATGTGCAATGGCAATGCGAGTAAAAAGTAAATCATGACGAATTCGTAGGTCACATGGTGTAGCCGCCACTTTTTATAATTTTCCGACCCCATGCACCTTTGACGATCTTCTCCTCTGAAGTTACTTGCATCTGGAAGCTGTAAATTGCACATCTATACAGCTAAGGCATCGGAGAATAAATGGTGTTGTGTTTCATTGCTAATACTTTTTGCACAGTGACCTCTTGACCTCTAAAAAATCAAACTTCAAGGGGACATAGCTCAAATACCTACCCATCGAATTTTATGATTTTTTCAGGAGAGTAAGATTGGACTATGGTCTTTATGAATCAATAATAAAATCGCTCGCGAAAAGTCATTTCCGGTCATAATAGAGAAAAACTTTAACATGGGAGAAATTTTCAAAATCAACTTAGAGACTTGAAACATTTTGCAAAAGATGCGCAATAAATGTGCGAGCAAAAAAATAAACCATGACAAAGTTGTAGCTCTCGTGGTTTAGCCGCCATATTGGTTTTCTTTGACACCTACATATTGGGTATACATAGTTCTAGGGACATGTTAGAAACGTGTAACTTGTTTTAAAAGATGCCCAATAACATTGTTAACATGTCTCAATTCATTATATTTCAAATAATTGAAGCATATATGCGCTGAATCCTTTTATCTTCGCTTGCGACTATATCTGTATGTTAATGTTGCTCAGTTAAAATGTTTTACTTAACAATAACACACATTTGGCACAAAAGATTCAGGTATGATTGATGGGTAGATGTCTCACAATGGTGCTATCAGCAGATAACGTGTGTATATATATATGTATGTATGGTATGACTTATCAGCTACTTTATTATATATTAATGCATGAGTTATGTTCAGAATGTAACTTATGCAGCTCTTTATAGCTCCGTTTAAAGTGTAGCAATGTAAAGTACATGTACCTCATACTAATGAAGATCATAGTAATTGATATGCCTGATAGGGAGTCGAGTGTATCCGAGTCTTGGTTTCATTTGCCGGATTTTATTTACTGACTGAAGTTGCAATATCCCCTGATAGTCCGACAACCTTAATTTTCCTTACACTGATGTCGGTAAAGTAGAGTAAGTGTGTTACAACGACGAATGAAAAACAAAGAAGGAAGAAGGAAGAACTTAAATCTTACATACTGTCTAGTGTCTATTTCTTCGAAGAACGAATAACTGAAACATCCCAGTTTTCTAGTTCTCCGTTCTTCGAACATAACGAACAAAGCAGGAATCTATCAGCCAAAGTTTATTTACTGACTGAAGTTGTAATATCACCTGATTGTCCGACCACCTTACACTCGTGTACGTACATGGAGTAAATGTGTTACAATGATGAATGAAGATCGAAGTGTTAATAATAATATGATAATAATCATCAACTTCTATAGCACCCAGTTTCAGCTAGGTTGCTCACTAGCGCTTTACAATTATGGATGCCTTTTGATAGGAGAGGCTGAAAAGATGGGTTTTGAGAGTCCTTTCGAATTGTTGAACAGTTGGTAAGATTAGTATGCTGTGTGGCAGTGAATTCGAGAGCTTTGAGGCTGCAAACTGGAACATGCGCTCTCCCTTTACAGTGTTTGTCCTTGGCATATCAAGCAGGTCAAGATCATTTTAGCGTAGGGTTCGACAACTTCCAAACGCAAGGCATAACTCTTGCCAGTCTGCATTACTGGCTGATTTAACCCTTGCGGTATTTCCCTCGCTTTGTTGTGTCAAGACAGTGAATAGCTGCACCAGAAATGCATAGCGGGCCTGGATTTCTAAGCACAGATTTCTTAAGGAAATACTGCAAGGCCTAAATCAGCCAGTAATGGAGACTGGCAAGAGTTATGCCTTGCATTGGGAAGTTGAGGGTTCGATGGTACCTGCGGGATTGAAGCAGATCTTGCAGATAGATTGGAGCAGTTTGTGTCTTCAGGCATTAATATTCGAGCGTGAGAATCTTGAACTGGATCCTTGATGAGATAGGCAACCAATGCAGCTCCTTTCTGATGGGTTCAATGTGTATAAGTCTAGCTGCAGAGTTCTGGAGTAGTTGTAATGGGCGGAGTGTTGAGGCTGGTAGTGAACAATAGAAGGAGCTGCTGCTAACGTCCGGCCTCCTGTGGTCGTCAGGTCAAAAAACTGGATACTGCTATCAATACTAAATCAATACGTTTAGCCTGCTTTATTGTTTTGCTTTAAAAATTGCACACGCTTTTCTGATCGACAATTGATTTATATCATGCTAATTTACTGACAGTTATATGCACTTTATTGTGATGTATTTTCAGCGACCACCACCATCATCCCGCGATTCTGTACCGTGTCAACAGTTGACAAGAAAAAAATCGTGCCATTATGGAACATAACCAAAACGTAAGATTTTTAGCTCATCTGGCCTGGGATTATGGCATGGCATGGTGTCCGGCGTCCATTCGTCCGTCCATCCGTCCGCCCGTCCGTCTGTAAACTTTTCACATTTCGTCTTCTTCTCCAGAACCTATTGGTCTAGGGAGCTGAAATTGTATGTACAGACTTATTGGCCAATTGTATATTTCATGATCCTGCTACCCCAAATATAAATTTAGGTAACAGAGGTCATGACTTTAAAAGCTATTTTCATCTTAAGATTTCATGTGCTCTTCAAAGGGAGGTTATTTAAAGGAAACAACAGTGATCAATTAAAATCTTCTAATGTGTCTTTATTTGATAGGGATTTTTCTCTGGCCTCAAAGATAGGTCAGGTGGGTTAGGACCTTAAGACCTATTTCATCTTCTCCATTTAAAGTGCTTCCTATTTGTTATACTTCTCACTTAGAAGTTGACATTTTGAATTAGTTAATGTTTATAATGCCTGATGAGCTACCGAGCCAGTGGCTCTATTTTTGTTTATTCAACTACGAAACTATTGTTTGAGGAATTTCCCAAAGCAATGAATTTTAGTTACTTTATCTATAACATGTTTATATATAAGGTAGAGTATTCTTCATGCAGGGTCATCCGTATGTTCAATGTAATTCAATATATTAATTGAAAAGGTACGGAAGCGTATGAGTGTCACGGTGAAACAAACAAGTTATATCATATCCTTCTAGAAGACAGTATCTACTACATCGATAGGAGATCGGCCAACATAGAAGATAGTTTGGTTAACGTTTTCTATCTCATGACATTAATGCGCTTCCGTAGATTCCAGGGTGCCGTTTCATTAACCGATCGTTGTCCTTAGATCAATGTTAGTCAATGATAATATTTGGCTTACGATTGATCTTGAGGCTAAGATCGGTTAATGGAACGACCCCCTGATCATCTTGAAACAGTTTTACAATGATCCAGCCACAGATCATTAACACTATTCCTGCAACTCAAAATGTAATCTAGTCTACATTATGGTAATATATATATATTATTATAATTGACACGGTGCTATTGTTCAAATGACCAAAACCATAGACAGTACTTGAATAAACTTATCTAGAACGTTATTGAGTTTTCCTATAAATCTCATTGACAAGAAACGGGAGACATGGTACTCTGTCCTCATGATGTGTATTACCTTTTCAATCATTTCTCATAATAACTGAAAGTTTCATCAATATATGTTATTGCGATAAGATAGAGTTGTAAAGACATGAATAAAGTCATTACCAACAGAGTCAAATTAAATCATAATCAGTAAAGAAATATAGATTTCAAGCCTTATTTGCTATGAATAATATGTAATCTCATCTAAATGAAAATTTTGAACATAGACATTACACAATGTTCGTTGCAATTATACTTTTTTGAAATATACATAGTATATCTTATACAAGTGAAATTTCAGGTTTCACGTGGAAAACCTAAATTCTGTCCAGTACAGCAAGTTAATGTTTGAAGTTACCTGCAAATAATGTAATACGAAAGTATGGATTTCCCTCTTTGTTTAAAGTTCAAATCGAAAGTCGAAGTTGATAAACGTATAATGCGTGTAGCTTAATGGCTAAACATATCGGACTTATTATCATTTGTCCAGCTATGGTTATGTTTTATCTAACTGATGAAGTATTTAGGTAAATCAAACACTAATAGCCGGATTTTGAAAATGTATATAATATCAACATTAATTGTGACTTAAAGTTGAAGTGACAGTTCCAGAGCAATCTTATTATTGATTCTTAAATAGCATGGTCTGGTGAATTTTTGGCAAATTATAGGCTAATATTTCTCAAGTAACATTGATTAAAACCTACTTTTGCGTTGTCATTTGTTGACTTTATCATTTCATTTTTATGTAACTGTCATCAAAAGCTACTTCGGTGTTTTCATTTCTATTTTATTTTTTTATATTTTCACTGGTTATATTTTGGAAACATTTTTAATTTTCTTTCCTTTCAGCCATTCACTGCTGTATATCCCTCACTGTGCTTACAGGGCCTTGCTTCCATGTACCTTTTGTCTCAAGTTGCTCAAATGAATCATTATGAATGAATTAGTATCTAAAATCAAGTTGAAATTGGTGGTAATGACGGTAGTGTATTATGTTATCTCTACCTTTTCAAGTTATTCTTACTCCTAATTTTCCTAATCCACCTCTTTTACATGAAGAGACTTGTTCTACCTTTTTCACAAACACTTTAATCTTAGCAACTACATTTCATAGCCTATCAATCCTTAGGTGTGCAGACACCTGTCTTTATAAGTAAAATAAAAAAGTCAAACTTAAACAGTCACGCCACGCTCACTTTTTGTTTCTCAATGTTTCAGTTGTATAGAAATCTAAGATTCAGCACAAACCCACAAGGTGGTAATTCCTGAAAAAAACGTGGGGACGAACATTTTATCAAATAAAGTTCAAATTTTAATATTGCGTCCAAACCACACAACCGATCATTTTGCCATGGTTTACCTTTTTGCTCGCATTGTCATTGGGCAGTTTATTTGAACACCGTATCATATTGTATGCAATGAAACTTAAATTCAAATTTGCGTAGTTCATCATTTTGTAAAAAAGAATAGGCAGTGATTGTTATCACATCAATGTATACAATGTATACATGTGGATGTCCTTTAAATTCGCTGGTCACCTGAAAAGGGTGCATTGGAAGCTTGTTTGACAAACGTCAAGTGCACCAAATTCTTAAAATATTCTTTGTAGGTTGAACATTTGAACCTTGCAAATGTAATAAATATTTTGAACATCATACATGTGCATTTGGATCGTTTGTATTAAACGAGAAGATGTCCAGTACAAAGAACTGAAAATTAGAACATTCAGGCTTCCGTCCGACGTACTTCTATCGAATGACGTTACCAAGGATTTGACGTCATAATAGTAAACGGTTATGTTGTCACAATGACGCAGCTTGGATATTGTTAATATTAGGACTAAATCCTAGATGATATTTAGCAGTGTTATTAAAACATAAATTCCGAAGATTGAATAAGGAAAACATTGAAACATAAATTCCGAAGATTGAATAAGGAAAACACTGAAAAGTACGGAATATTCCGAGAAGTGCCGAAGTTAAGAGAAAGTAGAACCGTCAGCCGTGCAATAAGGATTGCATCGTTCAATACCGGAATGGACCATGGAGACCGTATTGCACACCTGTAAAACTATCTTAAGTTTACATGGGTATATCATAAAAGATCGAAATGGGGTTAGATGGATTAAAACTGTCTAAATGTAATGGCGATTTAATTGTTAAAGATTTGTTTCTACTGAGTTTTCTTTCTGAATTTTGACATGTATGGCTCACAAGGATACTGGTAAAAGTACTGTCTCGACTGAAGTGATTTAGATAAAATTCAAAACATAACAATTGACTTTAAACCTGGGAAGAAGTCACCGACAACATAAACAATAAAGCTACGTTTATACTGTTATTATCAATATGGTAAATAATTTAGGACTTAGTAGTAATCAATGACTGTCCAGAGATCGTACAGTTATCGGTAATCATACATGCCGGGATCTCTAGACATTCTACATGTCATGCATAACGAATAACAAATCTCACATCAAGTAATTTTCATAAAAGTATTTCTTTACCTCTTGTAAGTGTTCTATGTACTCGAAACAGTTTTACTTTCTGCTTATATTAATATTATTATCGGGAGCGGGAGTAGGTGAATGAACAGTTTAGTATCTCGAGGGTGTTACAATCTTAAATTATATTGACAGGCCAAATTGCATCCAAGTATCAGACGTCGTGACCTCTAAATTTACACAAGGCAAGACCATAGACAACAAGCACTTTTCCTATTTAAAAATACAAGCGTTCAAGTTTGCTGAAGCAGAAACCTCTCCAATATTCTTCTCATGTGAAGTGAGGGTATGTCTTTCTGTGACATCTGGTTCATGTCTATCGGTAAGTGTGAAATCACCATTCATGAAATGCATATAGCTAGTATTACCAAAGTATGTGTACCATGTGGCTTTAACGAAACGAGTGTGGATTTTTGTTCTACTCTTAGCGACAGCGAGACGTAAATGTTATACACTTTCGTAGCATTCACTTTTGGACTTTCAACATATTTTTATTACCCATTCCATTCATGTTTATATCGACAGTGTGATTAATTTCTTGCAATCAATGTTGTGTGAATAAACCAAATCTCCCGGCTACAGAGGTATTTTCCTGAGGTACAGGTAGTGTGAATTTTGTTTCAAATGGATTTAAACTCTCGGGCAAAAGAAACGCTGGATTTATGTTTTCTGATTTTGCTGATGATTTTATAAATGGTTAAAACAATCGGTTTCAGTTTGGAAAATATATGATAGTCACATTATTACTATTACGAACATTAAGAGTTTTTTTTGTTAAAGATGTATGATTGTCCATGATTCGATCATGTCCATTTTCTAGTAATTATTCTAGGGTACAGTTTTCAGGCACATTTGACTGTCAATATCGAGTGTGTCCACCGCTAGCATCTATGTACTCTCTGACACGACATCGACATCGTACGGCGCCGTTCCTCTTTCAGTGCCTGCGTCAACGTCTGCTTGTCGCGTAGAGGGTTCTGACGTTGCCAAATCTGTCTCCAACGATGGTTCCAGAGGTGTTCTGTGGGATTAAGATCAGGAAATCGGGCTGGCCACGGGAGAACTCGAATGTTGTTGGCATTTAAATAGTCTCTTGTAACACATGAAGTATGGCATTGTCCTGTTGAAGCAGCTTTCGTGGGTTGTTCTGAAGGAATGGAAGTTGGACTGGGGTCAGGACCTTGTTGATTAGCCCTTTGCGTTTAAGTTACCATAAACAATCACAAGATCAGTCTTTGTGTCACCACAAAAACACCGCAAATCATGATACTGCCACCGCCATTGGATTGCACTTCTTGAACGCAACAACGTGACGTACGTTCCCCTCTACGCCGGTACACTCGTGTTCGGCCGTCAACACTGAACACCTGGAACCTGCTCTCATGAGTAAAGAGCACTCTGTCCCAAATTCATCGCTGCCAATGCTCCTGAGTACGGGCGAACCTCATTCTGTTAAATGATGATGTCGGGTCAAGGTCATTCCTCTCGGGGGTCGACAAGCTCTGGCGGAGACGTCTGGCGACGGTCATTTTGCTTACAATATGTTCAAAAGCAGTTTTTGCGTTTGCCGTAGTTACCCGTGGTCTTCCGCTTCGTGGTCTGTCTGATGTCCGTCAAGTATCCTTGAGACGTTTCACCAATGTCTCGATTGTGGTTATGTGTCAGTTCATGATTCTTCAACTCTTCCCTGAGTTGCACCGACATGCAACATCCCAATTGCTCTCTCTCACTGCTCAGGCGTTAAACGTTGCATACGTGTTGGTGAAATCTTATGGATGCTATGCTTAAGGAAGGTTTCTGTGCACAATTTATACTTGATTCTAGCTCGGATCCTTCCGAATGCATCTTAATGGAAACGGTGGCCATGGAAATGGCATTTTAACCAAAAAATCGCGCTGCAGACCTGCAATCACCCTTCGGAAATGATTGTTGCGTTTGTGAGAAGGTTTTATATCTAATCGAATCATGGTTCTTGGTTTGGATCCGCATTATGACGAAGTTTATCAAACCAGCGTTTCTTTTGCACGTGAGTTTAAAAGCAGAAAGGTATTTACAAATTAGATGTTATAATGTGGTTGACACTGACATATAAACTGACAACATACAGTTTCATTTAATGACGCCTGTATAGGCTTTACTAGTCTTAAGAGTAAATCTGACCTTATACAATATTTTCAAAGAATTTTATACCCAAAATCCCATACCCCGAGATAATTGTATGCAAGAATGGTCAACAGTGGGGACTGGAAACCAGGATATGGGAGCTAAAATGACGAGAATGTTGATCCCTCGTGAAAAGTATATCGTGTGCTTTTCAAGTTAATCACGTGTCACTCAATCAAAGTAAATCTGAACTGTACATGGCTAAGACAACTATACATCCGCCATGCTGAAAATGTGTTATGCTGTATAATAGATGTATAATTATAAATGCTGCCTTACGCACGTAGGCACATACACAGATATACCATTTATGATGTTTATCAATCAAATCATGATATCTCATCAGGAGTATGATGATCTTACCAACACTTGTAAAACTGGACCTGCACCTCCAATAACTGGGCGACGACGCAGGGATGTTGGTAGCGGTGATACGGCACATGGTAGAATACATCACGTGGCTGCAACTTTGCGTGTCGTGAATGACGTCATGGCAATCGGTTAGTCATCACTTTACTTCAAAACTTCTGACGATTCTTGCGAAAGTCTGAGATTGTTCTCATTGTAACTACAAAATCCATACGCTTGTTCTATTACTGTCCTTAGAGATGAGATATTGATCTTGGAAACATAAGGGAATATGTGGTCACCTATGTATCACGGGTCGTGTGAGCTACTGAATCTGTCCTCTCTTAACAATAAAATGTGTATTTACAACTCAGTTGTTCAAAGGTAGATGTCTCATAAGAAAACATGTAGGTACATACCAGTCTTGTATTGTTCCATTTGAAATGGTTTCCCTTTTTATGCAACCTCTTTCAAACAAAGGTTTTTCTGTGACAGACTCTGGTGGATCCAAAATTATCATGTACACTCTTCCCTGCCTTCTGATGTCTATCCTTGCCAAGGTCATTCTGTGATTAGATGACGTCACAATGGAAAATGATGTCTTCTCATGGTGAATAATGATTTACCATGGACACTGGCCTTTTAAATCTGATATTGATTAAAGTGCTATAGTATTTTCCATTTGCAAGTACAATTCCTTAAATATTCATAGTATTGTTTGATCATATATTCGTTTGATTGGATACTGTCTGCTTTTGTGATTTATTTTCATTGTTATTCATACACCATGATATCGTGTCAAATATTCAGTAATTTCTATTCCACGATTTGAGATTGGGCGAGTTCTTTAGTTTATTGTTATCTGAATATTCTACAATACATTGGAGGAACATGTATATAGGTAGTACCAGCTCAATGATTAATTTGCAGTAATGGAATTAAGATGTTCTTTCAATACCTTATTTTCTTCAGCATTAATTTACGCATCTTAAAACAAAGTTATTGCGTCCATTACTTGGCTTACAACAATGCTTTGGTTTGCGAAAACAGTCTTTATGCTTGTTTAATAATGTATCGTTCAATACACAGGCTATTCAAGTAGATTTTACGTTCACATGTACATCGGGTTTAATTTCTAGAGGCGTTTGTCCAGGGATCAATTCGATGTTCGATCAGTATATTAATTTTAATTAAAGTTATAAATGAACGTGATGTTTATAAACAGATGGCATGTATAATTGAGATGTATGAAATGGAAAATCACATATTTGATATCTTTGTATTGACATTGTTATACAATTTGTAAAATAAAATAACCTTTTCCAAATATGATTCCTGATGTTTCATTAATACTTTGGAGCGTGTTTCACAACATGTTTAGGTGCTGAAGGTATCCGTAGCTTGATATGGAGATGTAAGGGGTGGGATGTGGGGTATAATTTGTGAAACGTCGTGCATGCTCACAATAAAGAAGTTGTTATCCAAGAAAATCTTGTTTTCCCTTTGACAAACAAAAATTTATGTTTTGAAGAATACAGATGAAGTATCTCTTAACCCATTAATGCCCAAATTTTTGTTTGAAGTAAATTTGTTACGATATATTAAGTACGTTCATTAATGAACATAATCAAGTTTTATTTACTATCTTTACTGTTATTTTTTCATTTATTTGAGAAAATGGTACTGTCCAATTCATGGGACCGTGGGCACGATATCGAGAACTTTTTTTCCGTCCAATTAATGGGACAAATGGGTTCTGTATAAAGAAGGAAAACATGGATAACTTTACGTAAAGAGGTAAGCTTTCATTGAAATGCAATGACAAATATCGATATACAACTAAGCATCATTATTTAGACGAACATATAGAATAAAACGCATCTGTTTCTAGTGGTATGACTTGTTGCTTGAATTACATGTTGACACATTTAATTCACTGTGTGTGGAACTGAACAAAGCATCTGTCATAGAGTGTTACTGTGCATTTTGTGCAGCGACGCTTGGTTTTCATACCGCAGTACAGGGGTAGAAACTAACCTGAAATGGTCACTAGCCTTTTGGACTAGTAGCTTTCAGATGTTACTAGCCCAGACAACATTCTTCTAGCCCAGTAACAAACAGGAGACGTAGAATACAGATGATTAATGAATGATTTGCTTTAATTGCTAATTCAGAAAACTCCTTTAATTTCAAATTAACTCATTTCACTTTAACATTATTATATTCCCATTTACTAGTTTTGACCAGAATTTTCAGGGACAGACAGGGGTCAAAATTAACTTTTTCGATGCAGTAGCATTTCTTAAAGTACTAGTCCAGACCTTTTCCAGCTAGCCGAATACATCTCCATGATCATTTCACCTCACATTTTAACTAGTCTTTCGGACTACCAGTTTTTACACTCTACTAGACCAGCTCCTTTTCACTAGCCATGGGCTAGCGGGCTAGTGCTAGTTTCTATCCCTGCAGTATGTACAGTCACCTAGCTTGTGTCGGCCAGCTCTGGACTAAGTGACCAATTCGATCAAATCTGACCTACGAGGGAACATGACTGACAAGAGATGTTGAACATCTAAGGACGGCCAGGACTGGCAAGTACTGATTGAGCTTGAGCTCGTGCAAGAAATTGACTTTCCCTCAACGAATTCGATTCTCCAGAATCCAAATTCTCAACTCCTCCCCCACTATTGCCAGGTAAGGCAGGTGACAGAAAGCTGGTGGCTTGCCACTGGCGGGTAGCATGCGACCCACGGGTGTGAGATCTAGTCGCTTGCAAGTTGGTCCCCAAGTGTGATAGTTAATGGGCCCCTAGTTGACTGCCACCTTCTAACAGCTGGACAAATTATTAGTGGGCCACTTAAGCAGCTACCAGTGACCAATCAGCTGCGTGTTATTTGGCGTTGTGTCAACCTTAACTGACAAGGTTAAGGGAAGTTCCTCTAAAATAACTTAACATACATCCCTTTAGTCATTCGTCCCATAAGTGGGACTATTGTCATTCGCAATACATTTAATCAGTAAAGAAATACTGATACTAGTGACCGTTGTCTGCTCCTTCTGGAACCATTCAATGGTGATGGTGTCCAACCCTCGCAGATCAGGATGGTTTAGGCCATTGTCGTAGATAAGGAAATTCACTCAACCCTTTGAGAATGACTAACCCTTAATTAGTCAAGTATCCTTAAGGGTAACCTCCCAAAACTTCTACATGCCAAAACTTCTACAGACTAAAACAACACAGTTCAGGGTCCAATGGACATGGTCAATACCTCAAGTAAGAATGGACTTGTCCGATTAATGTGCCAACACTTACGCTACGAGTAAATAATAGATAAAATATCACAGGACGCTGTAGGTTGTTTAACTGTTTATTCTCATACCGGTACAGGTATATACATTTCCTAACATAGATATATAATAATCACAATTTTCATATCTTACACAAGCGCTGACGTCGATGATCACACATTTGATAGGGTTATAGAAAAGTCTGCTACGTGCCTATGCAACTATTATGCACTATCTTTTTATCTGCCAAAACTATTCACGCATTAGATCAAAGAGATATTATTATGTTAATGGATTCAATTTGAAAACTTTGGTAACAATGACTTATCTGATGAGATTAAAAATTGTGGACTCCGTTTGTACATGTATTGACTTAGGCAAGCGTTTCCAGTAGCTATAGCATACAACAGCAACATTCTGTATTTTAATTTTTGAATGTCCATGTACATAGATTGTGTGAACATGTTGAATTTACATATTCAGGCTGGTGTATGAAATTGTTTCTTGTTACATGTTATAATTCATAAATCCTGTCAACGTCACAGAAAGAGATATTTATTTAGGGGTAGCCCTGCTTATCAATTCCCCTATCTTGTTTTAAATTTTTCAAAATTCACAAGCTTATATAAACATAATTTCAACACTGTTACTTTTCGTATGTGACGAACGAACAAACTGTTTATATTAATAAATAATATATATAAATATTAATAAACACACAATACTGTCATCTTCCTTAGTAAGTAAGAAGCTGGACCTTTTTTTAATCCTCTACTCGAGTAATCCTCTACCCTTCTTCAATCAGCTGTAGAAATTTACATTAAAACATAACCTGGGCTGTTTCATTAGAAAAATAGGTAATTGCATAATTATGCCCGACTTTTTGTAGGAGTTTTGGGAGGTAACCTCCTTAAGTAATCTTAATTAATCCTAGATTGAGATACACTCTTATTTTTCAAACTAAATTAATCCGAATTTAGATAACACAACATCCTTTTATATCCTTTTTTCTTTACAATAGCTTTGATGTTAACATCAATATAACCTGTTTTTATAGTAATGGGACTTTTTACCGCGGGACTTTTTTGCCAGTACTTTTTTCCCGAACATCGGGCAATAATGGGTTAATTGGGCAGTTTGCAACAACCTGGTGTATTGGCAAGCAATGGTTTGAATCAAGTATTACTTTTAAAAACGAAAATCAATTGCTTGATAACGACTATTTTTGTGAATATACATTGAGACTCGAATGATTTAGTCAATTTTTCATGACGATTTTCAAAAATGAGAATATGTAATAATGTTAATGAAAACCTTCAGCCATGACGCACGGTTTGGGATACATGTTTAACTAACATAAAACATTTGATGCATGTACATGATATCTCCAAAGGAATTGTACGAAAATGGTTACTGTAAAGCACAGGACACAATCTTCAATATCACCACGGGTTGTTGTTCATCCTCGTTGAGATGAGTCAACACTTTTGAAGAGAGGCAGATACATCTTCTTTCACGTGGTAAAGGAGATGGTATATGTCTACATCACAAACAGATAATGAAACATCTAAAAAGGAAACTACATGTATGCAACAACGGATATAAAAGGTCGAGGAGATTAAGACGTCGTCTATCAGGTATACGTTTACTAAACAGAAAAGGAATCACTTAATGTGTACTCGATACGCAGAAGTACCTTATACCATATAAGAAAAACAAAATGGTATAAATATCAACTTCTTTTTCGTGAACATGCATGACGAGGTGACACTGTCGCTTCTTGATTTTGACCGGTTGATTGTGGATATATAACATGAACATCGAGTTAGCAGGATTAACGTACTATAATTTCTCTCTTTGAAAGGATTCATTACATGTGATCAACATACATACACAATGTTAACAAGCTTCGTTTATCAGATAAACGTTAACTGAACAAGCAATGAACATCTTATTCTGTTTTCGATACAAAGGATCTGTCTACCTCAATGGGTGACGAAATGTTTGAAAAACGTGGCTTTGGCGGCGATTAATACTTTTCAAATATGGTTTCTGAGCGGACACCATTTTACACACCAGGCTATAACGTCTTACAATTATCAAATGAGAGTTATCTTTTTCAAGCATGTATCATTTTTATGTTTAAACGCAAGTTGGCGTAGTTTTATGTTCTGTACACATGAAATGGAGTTTGACCTCTAAACATCTGAATTTCAACATGAAGCTTCACTTTTCATAATAGTACCACTACCCCTATTGAAATGACATGTGTTATAGTAATTTCACACCAAAATTCAAATGTACCAAATATATGTTAATACAGGATGGGCGAGACTTATGCTTCGTACATTCTTAACAGACTGTACATACAGGGGAGTTAATTCTACATTGGAGATAATGTTTTATCACCGTCCATTTATATCTAACAATATAGATAGGCTTCAGGCCATATTGATGTGTTATTATAAACCAAAAGAAATTAAGAAAATCCTAAAAATACTTTCAAATGTGCCTTTCGAAATACTGTTAAGAAAACTGGACATAAAACATACCAATAACATGCAAATCACTACCTCAAGAAGATGTGCGGAAACAAGTGTATATGTCCGACTTATAATGAGGCAAAACGAGTACTTTGTATTTCAGATAACAGTGAAGTATTACAAAGCCTAAGCTATAAACGCTAAATTATCAGTCAACGCGCATGTAGTTAAGCTCTGAGTACCATTTATGTTTGATTCTCACAACATTTACGTTGTATATTGAGGTTTATGATTTATTTTCAAATATCTACTCCTCGTATAAATATCTGATATACCCGAAGTAATTAACGCATTTTCATTAGTCCTTTTATCTAAACAGACACTTTATCAATACTCAAAGATACACTGTTTAGAGGATGACCATAAATAACTGAGGCCCATTTTGAGCTGTTTTGGTGACATGCTGAATTTCTGCCTTGCCACAGTTTAGGCAATTCTTTGCTTTCTTGCAGCTCCACTATATCACAGTGACTTACTTCATACTAATGGCAACGGTTTTATGGACTTTCAGTGGGAAACTCATGCTTCCAATATTTTATCATATATCATACAGAACATACTAAGTAAGGGGTATTTGAATTGCCATGATTGATTTATTAGCAGTGAGCCATAGAATACATTGATGATTTTTTTTTAATGGCAAACTTTTATAACCCTTATTGTGTTTGTCAAGCATATGAAGTGAAAATAGCCACAGCAGACTAAAATGACCATAAAGCAATGTTATCACTAAGGAGTAAGGGCAATCTCAGTCTAAGAGCGCTTTGTGTAAGTGGGTCAACATGACAAAATAATCTTGGAAGCTGTCAATAGCTGGATCCGCCCATATATTTGCTGATCCGGAAGGATCCGGTTAGGCGAATTCCACCCTTTATGTTCTGTGGCCCTGAGTTGATATTTCCATAACATTTTGTCTGGTGTGCCGTCAGATGAAAAGAAACTCATAAAAGCATGTTCTAGCATTTCCGACAGTCCTTAAGGAATATCTCCTGCAAGTGATATATTCTTCATATACTTAGGTGATATAAATAACTTAAACACTCCTACTCCCCACACCACACACATAAGTTATTTTGTTCAAATCACATTTAAAACGAATGTACATATTCGGTTAAGCCATAATAATAATAATAATAAGACCACTTGTATTGCGCTGATCTCCACGCAATATAGCATGATCAAAGCGCTAACAACAATACAGTTTCTGGGGAGATGTAACATCCTTTAGTTATGTTCTAAAAGATGTGTCTTTAGTCTCGACTTGAAGGTGGCAATTGTTGGGGATGTTCTCAAGCTGAGCGGGAGAGAATTCCAATAAACTGCTCCATTCCATTGGAATGATATGCCGCCAAAGGACTTCATGTTCCAGTGTGGGACAACAAGCTGTAACTTGTCACTGGATCTTAGAGATCTTCCTGGGGTGTATAGCGTGACTAAGTCCTTGAGATAGGAAGGCGCATCACCTTGAACACATTTGTAAACTAGTGTCAGTAGTTTAAAATTGATTCTCTTGTGGACTGGAAGCCAGTGAAGAGACCGAAGTACAGGGGATATGTGATGTCTCATACGCTGCATTGTTCTGCACTCTTTGTAGTCGTGATATAGTGTCCTTTGTGGTGCCAACAAGAAGACTATTTCCATAATCCAACCTTGAGAGTACTAGGGATCTTACAAGCATCTTGTGTCAGGAGATGCCGGACACTGCCTATATTTCTGAGTTGCTAGTGACACACCTTGCAGATATGGCTGACATGATCAATGAGCCATGCAAGTATATTTCCCATCGATTTTAAGGTGTTCAAATTAAAATGGCAGCTGGAAAGGTAGTTCAAGTGATCTGAAGTATTTAGCGATAACTTACAATGATGTCACGGTCAACCATCTTGCTCTCTGAACTCTGAAAATAGCATGAGGCCTACAAATCTACCTCTCCCACTGAAGAGTTTCACTAAATTGTCGCTTTATACTTTGCACCAATAGTGATAACCGTTTTCTATGGATACGGCATATCTGGTTGTGTATTGTTTTCCCCACTAACGTAACAGTCCCTTGTATAAACTTTGTAAACATTGTAAAAGCTTATAGAAGAACTGACATTTATCATAGCCGAATGTTATTAAGTTACCAAAACTGTGACAACACAGCATGCACATCACTGTAGATGACAACTGTAGGTGCGCGGAAACACGAGTATCGAAACTTCTTAACATGCGACCGTGAGATTAGTGGGTATTTAATGTACAACTAAAGTACATGTATTACACAAGCTAAGCTTTCAACGCCAAAATCTACGTGTATGCCTACATGAGTTTATTGATTATTACAGGGAAGCACTCATGATCGAACACTTGTGGTTTTAATACATTTTGAAATCATTAATCCTTGTGCGATATCTAAGAAAACCCTAAGAACAGGAGGATTTTCTGAGATGTGAAAATACACGACAGAAGTTGTTATCCAACACGTCTTCCTGTTCTTATGTATGCAACATCAAAATGCCTGATGACATGTTATACCATAGCTAACTAACGCTCCATCATTACTCCTTTATCTCTCTGACGATACACTTTAATGCATAAAATACGCAAAGAATCGGTTATTTGAGATTGACCTAAAAACTAAGGCTTACTTTGAGCTTTTCTAATAATAAGATGCACTTCTGCCTTGCACAAGTGTAAGCAATTATTGGCTATATTACATCTCCACTATTTGAGATTAAGAGCGATGATTACTTTCGCCTTGTTATACTAATGGCTACAGTTTCATAAACGATCAGAACTATATACTAGACAACGTACATGTATATATAGGGATATTTCAATTTCCACGATTGATATTTTATCAGTGTGTCAATAAATAGATATACCACTTTATAATTTCAAAATAAACATATATCCCCAAACACGTTTTAAATCATGTTATCAACCTACCAGCCATATAACGTGTTACTTGAAACGACCTTTCTAAACCGTATCATCCGGTACGAGGGACTTACATCATTGTAATTCCCTCCAGGAGGGTTTACACAGACAGTTGTAAACCCTGTTTGAAGGAATTATAGTGATTGTAAAACCTGATATAATTGCTAAAATGACGGCTTGAAAGTAAAGATCTGAGGAAACTATCTTCTGCGCCACGAAGGTACATGGAAGACAACGGTCAAGAAGAACCTTACATAGAAATCTTTGCCGTACTGGGATTGAAACAGTGAACAAGGATTTTACGAACGACTCTATATAGAATCCGGGGTTTTCGATAACGGGATAAGAAAGCGTCTTTTTAATACTTAAAAACGGTTGATAATATAGATAAGCCATTCTACCTCGGATATGGTAAGGTTGTAGACCCTTATAGTCAGGAAAAACCTTCGGATGCTTCGCATCCTCGGGTTTTTCCTTCCTATCAGGGTCCATGGCCACAACCTTACCATATCCTCGGTATTATGGCTTATCCTTATATTAAGTACCGAGTAAACAGGGATATTTTCTCGAATAGAACAAGTTATTATATTTACAGTGATGATAAAATTGATAACATGGCACAAATTAAACCAATGACATGCTGGCACTTGACATGATATAGATTATCCTTTTAAAATTCGCTGGTAAATGACGAAACAAGGAAACTGTGATATTTAGGCAACGTATTGATAAACTATCTAAAAATTAAAAAACACATATTTTGAGACATATAAAATACAGATATCGACTTGATAACCATCGACCTATTACACCCTGTCAAGGTTTTCACAGTAATATCACAGAAACGACTATCTCTAATAACATTCCAGACCGACTTGCACAGAGCCACAGAAGCATAGTGGTCATAATGCATAATGCATTCCAGACCGACTTGCACAGAGCCACAGTAGACTAAAGTGGTCATAATGCATAATGCATTCCAGACCGACTTGCACAGAGCCACATTAGACTAAAGTGGTCATAATGCATAATGCATTCGAGACCGACTTGCACAGAGCCACAGTAGACTAAAGTGGTCATAATGCATGATGCATTCCAGACCGACTTGCACAGAGCCACAGTAGACTAAAGTGGTCATAATGCATGATGCATTCCAGACCGACTTGCACAGAGCCACAGTAGACTAAAGTGGTCATAATGCATGATGCATTCCAGACCGACTTGCACAGAGCCACAGTAGACTAAAGTGGTCATAATGCAATGTTATCACCAAAGACTAAGCACAGGCTTAGTCTTACGATCGCTTTGTGAAAGTCACAAAATGCTGGAATCAGCCTACAGCCATCCTCGGTTACCGATGGTTTTAGATATGCTCCGTTACTCTCCACTATATCACCCATGGGAAACCTGATCAGGAGAATGTGTACTCAAATTACCCGCCATTGGCCGGCGAGAGCCCATGAAACTGCTACGCAGCTTGGACCTGCGAGCCAATGACAATTCATATCACTTCGTTTCAAAGCAAGCGAGCTCATTGTGTTAGCCATCCATCACCGTTTATCTCCCTTGACCATTTCCGTCTTATCCCATTGATCATTTTCTTTGGTTACGGACTTCGTCACGCTGGCCAAGGGCATGTTATTTGAGAAAAAATTCCGCTGATAAGGTTTCCCATGGGTGATATAGTGGAGAGTAACGGAGCATATATAAAACCATGGGTAACCGAGGATGGCCTAAAGCCTGATCTGCTCATACGGATTCCACCCCTTTTTTTGTCGTATGGCCCTGAGTATATATTTCAATAAGATTCATGTTCGAGCATTTCCGACAGTCCTTTAGGAATATATCCTGAAAGTGATTTATTCTTAATATTATTAAGTGATATACATACCATGCATACTCTTACACACCACATACATAAGTTGTTTTTGTTGAAATCACATTTCAACAACTTCCATACTCTTACTTTCTATGCTACGTACTTTCAGTATGTATGTTGAAATTATTACTTAGCATGTGAACTAGATGAGATAGTACTCACCCCATGAATTGGCCATTGCAACTTGGAAGTTGGATTATATGTGTAATATAGTGGTTTCAATAACTATAATATTTGTACTCTCTATGCCACAACAATACGGCGAGTGCGTATGGAAAAAAAAGAAGCACGGCCAGATAGGAAATAAGAGTTAATCATCAACCGTTTAAAGAAATGTTCAACAGTATTGGTAAGTGACTTATCTCAATCTTGGAACGTATACACGTTGAAGCGCACATAAAATCCCTCAAAACTTTGGGATGCGATCATCGACAGACTATTAAAACATCGTCAATTACTGAGCGAAAACAGTATATGTTTCATTGGGTGGCAAACCAAAGTAAGTAGCTCACCAACTGAGAAAGTTCAGCGCCCCATAAAACAAACTATTAAGTTGTTGTTACTGTTGTACAGAAGATGTCTTACGAGAAAAGAAGTAACGTCCAAAATATAAAAATAAATCCGAAGTAGGCTAAATAATCACAAGGGAAGACATCAAGCATTTTTTGCTTTGGTTTTGAAGTGAAGAGTTCATCAGTGTCCGTGTAATTATCCACACAACAGAATTACAGGAATAGAGCAAAATGAATATGGGGAACTCTACTCTACAACTACAAATACAATGTATATCAAAGGAGTCAACAAGTTAAAGCCAATGCGACTAATTATAATCAATGAGCATGTTTACGTCATAAAGTTTATTTCGAGCATCCCTCCAATTCCTAAAATTATTAGAACTGAGGCCCGTATGGCCGAAGCATACTTTAATCAAACTAAAGAAAAACAAGAATTTCTAAGTTTATTTGAACTAATGCTAATATCTGTCGAGTATGAACCTTGTAAAAACGCCTTCCAATTGTTAACGACAATTTATTAATTAATTAATTTATTAATTAAATGCTCCCTGTGTTATTACATTCGTCTAAGTTCGGATTTGCCATGAACAAACTTTTGATTAACAACTATCTGTAGTGCACATTGTATGTAATCAACTTCATAAATATATACACAATGAAACAACCAGCTGAGTTTAGATACATAGAGAATCTCGCCCAAGTGTCTTCTTATATCAAATATATCAACACGGCTTGCCGAGGATATTTTTACTTTTATCAACGAGTGTTGATATATTTGATATCAGAAGACACGAGAGTGAGATTCTATTTATCATCCAGAATCATTCTTATTACGTTTAGGTGACACAAGTGAGCACACCTCTGCCATTTGACTTCCAGTGCGGTGAGGTCATAGCATTGTGACGCCATTATTATGACATCATAGCATTGTGATGTCTTTACTCGATGATGTAAAACGTACCATTGTGATGAAATGATCCGATCCGATCCGATCCTCCTACGAATCCACCGATCTTTACTCCTACGAACTGGTCTGGCCTACGAATTCACCTACACCCCCACAAGCAATATATCCTGTGGGACACAGTTTTGAGTGATAAGTACATATTTATCCATTAACAAAAATTGCATTTACTCCAAATCAATCAACATACTAGACAAGAAAAGTGGTATCTATTCAACAAAGGTATCTCAACTACTCGAAATGTATCAGTTACGTTTTGATTATTTATATTCAAAGAAAAACAAGTGCGTAAGATGTTCGTGTTATAAGAACCAAAACATATGTCCACCTGCCAACATTTAAGTAGGTTCAAATTAAAACAAATCAATAAATACAATTCTGCAACAATACTTGCCACTTTTAAATTTAAACACTTGTATATGAAAACCGTATATTGAATTGACAATGCTTGAGTGGGTGTTATTACAGTATTAATACATTGTATATTGGCAATATCAGAATGTGAGAGTGCTCAAATTGATGTATAACAAAACCAGCCAAATAGGGTTATTTGTGAAACCCAGTTTTAAACGCCTTAACAAAGACAGTACATCAGTGTTGAGAACTCAACGGTCAATGTAAGTGTTAGTTAGAAATGTGTTTTATTTGTGATTTACGCACTTTCTAATACAACAAAGATGATTGTATTCATATGTTTATAATGCATTTTAAACTTTAATTTTGATAGACTTTTTTGTAAACGTGTCCTCCTTTTTTGTGAATTAGTGTTATAAATCGATATAAAATATATGTGTGAAAGATATGAGTAGATATATAATTAAATATCGCGAGCGAACATGTTCCCTTTGTACATATTGGATGATTGCTCTTGCGTTTAATCAATGGTTTGTAAATTATATATACCATTAAGTTCAAATATATTCAATCTTTAACAGGATACATTTCGATTTGATTACAGTGTTCAAAATGAGGATACATGTATTACTGATTTCTGTGTGCCTGGTGGCGATATGTCGTGTGAGTATGTTTTTTTCTTCCAACTCAATTGATCATTTTATCGTTAGACGTATAACTCGTTTTACAGTTTGATTCAAACGTACAAAGGTAGGGAGGGCCTTGTTTAAAATACGATTTAATTTCACAAAAATAGAAAAATAGTATAAAAAATCATAGGAACCAACAGTTTAAATATTGAATCAAAATTTGATTATTGATTAATACCACTAAATATTAATTAAATGTTAATGAAACTAAATTGTTATAATCTACGAAGTAAAAAGCATATTATTGTCCAGTTATAAATTAAGATTTAGTCCGTCAATCACGTGCATGCTTTTTAAAAATAATCACAATTAAAGGTGGCTATATCAGGGTTTAGGTGCATAACTATACGAAACAGAATTTACCGTAGTGTATCATGTTTACGGGTCCTGTAATCTATGACATTTAGAGATATTCCGATTCGAGACGAGACGAAAGTTAAATAAGAAAACGCATTTTATAATAAAATTATGAAATGAATGATGACTTGGTCCTTTATTATTTCTTATTTGCAGACTGTCTGTGCTGAAATCCCACCACTGTACAGTATTGGTAAGAGTAGCTATCCTTCTCCTGTTTAGACTTTAAAGGCTCTGTTGCAAGTTTTTTTGCATTTGCATATTATGTTTTCTCAAATTTGCTATTTATTATTAAAGTTTATAAACTATATTATGGGTAAAACATCTCATTGCAGACCCGATAAGCCGTATCAATAGAAAACGGTTATCAGTATTCGAAGAAAATGGTACGACGTATAAAACGACAGTGGTGTGGAACTCTTCAGTATGAGAGGTAGCTTTGTAGATCTCATGAGAATTTGAGATTTCAGACAGCAAGATGGCTGACTATTCGATCATTGTACCATATTTAAAACTCATCACAAGTGTTAAGGTATCACTATATCAGTCAAATCACCTGAACTACCTTAGTAGCGGCTTAAAAATAGCCGCTCGATGGAAAATGTACTCGCATGGCTTAACGGAATTATGTACATTCATTTTAGAACTGTTTATATTGATCGGGGAGTATTATTTATCAATTTGTTACACATATTCATGTTTTCGTGAGAGCATTTAAATTCAGTAAGAAAATCGTGCTACAGCGCCTTTAAAATGCATTAATGAACAATCTCATTCTTGCTGGCAAAATATTTATATATGTACATGTACAAGTATTAAACAAATCTCAGGATACTTGAAAGTGATACAAAGTATTAGGTTTGTTGAAAATTTTACAGCCCAAAAAATCCGAAGTTTAAAAATGGGCAAAAAGAATAGTTTCATACTTGAATACCATGTAGTTTGTGTACTATTGAATAGTATAGAGATCCTAATTCCCTGTAAACTTGACCATCTCACTTGTTACCCAATATTCTATGCAACGGACACTGCACACCTACCTGAAATTGATATAACAAAGTACATTATCATATTTATTATTATCATAATATTCATAGCCATA
This sequence comes from Gibbula magus, assembly GCA_936450465.1. NCBI lineage: Eukaryota > Metazoa > Mollusca > Gastropoda > Trochida > Trochidae > Gibbula > Gibbula magus. The sequence goes on from OW388302.1 coordinate 35,611,372, forward strand.
ATTTTTCTTACACCATTATTAACCATTAGTTATGTTACGCGCAACTACTAACTGCTATTTGCCTTTGTTGAAGAATGTACAAGTACAGATGCAGCAACTTTAACGGTACACAAGGATGGCTATGAGTTTTCAAGCACTGACAAAACATGCACGCCAACCCTGTCAGCCAATCCCCATCATACCGTTTATCAGCTCGACTCGAACTGCTTTCCGGTAAGTTAAAACATCGAAAACCAATCTAAGTAAGAGTATATGTACACATATACGTCCGCCTATTCGATCAAGATTTAATCTTTCATATTGAAAGAACCAGGCACCGCGGGAAATGTAATTTATGTATGTAACTCTTTTTATTACCAATAAGGTTGAAAATAACCGAGTTAATAGTATTGATATGAGCACATGTCACGTTTGAATAGCAACCATTGTTTCACCGCGACTTCCCGTATGTGACGTCATAAAACGATTGTTCGTGGCGTCACTGTAGCTTGCCGTCGCAAGAGAAGTGGGTCGTTTCCTGGCTATTTTGCGTGAATCAAATGGAATTAAAGGGGTAATAAAGAAATTATTACCCGAGGAAGTGTGTCATATGGCTTTTACGAAACTCGTGCAAATTTATGTATAACCTTCGCTCTCGCTCGTGCAATACAAAAATCCACACTCGTTTCGTAAAAGGCATATGACACACTTCCTCGGGTAATAATCTCTATCTATCACACTGTGAGACACGACTGATTTAAGATATTTTGAAAACATTATGTTTATTCAATTATTTACTGATTCACGTCACGTGCATAGTGATCTGCCTACGTAGGGTTACAGCGAATGGGTTGCTTTCTATATATGACACTTTATAAATTCATTGTTGTTTGTATGACTTCACGTGTAATCAATTTGAAGGTTATATCTGTTGACACAGTTTATCCATGTGTTAGCCCTCCGATGATATTTTGACAGATGGAAATTGACAGAACTTGAACTGTTTTGAAGCGCGAATGTGATATTAATTGTTTATGGCATCTAGTTTCCATCATTTATAAGCATTTTCGATAGAATACACTCAGGGTAATAAGTAGTGTAACGGATTAAAATACCCTTTGGAGGCAAGATGCAACTTTTTTTACTTTGAACCAAATGGCAAAGCGTTGACTTTTTTTGAAAACCATTGTCGAAGATGTGTATTTACAATCTTATGAAATCGTTAAAACAGTGTTCATAAGTGTTCTTGAAATATGATGGAATTTACGGGACACATTCATGAATTTGCCTTCATGTGAAATTTGTGATGCCTGTGTTACCCGAGTCTCCGATGTCTATTAAACAAGGGGGTTTACAACGTAGGGTGGTCAACTTTAAATATTTACTGAAATGAAATTGAACAAATTGGTTTAAATTACTTTAAATATGTGAATTATTTACTTTACCAGAACAAAACGTTCACCCTCAAGGCGAAAACAACACAGGGACCATATATGGTGACTGAAGACATCAACGCGTTTCAATTACAATGCTTACCGGGTGGAGATGGAGTCTATAAAGTGAGCGTAGCACTAGCGTACGTATCCTATTATTATTAAGGATAGATGTTATGTAAATATATGGTTACATTCGGATTCATTGAAATGGGATGTCAATTTGACAATTGCTCGATTTTAAATTTCTGAAATCGATCTATAAATTACTTTTTACTTTAAAAAAAACCCCGCCTAATTTAACCCCGGCGACCAATGAAATGAATGGAAGTCTGCGGGGGCGTGGTCGCTGAAGAGATGACGTTTGTGACGTAACTGGATTAATCTCATTATCGGCGATAGTCATAATTCAACGTAACTTCGCAACATTTATTGTTTATTTCACTAACAAATCTTCAATCAAACAAAAAAATGCATAAACGTGTGTTTTCGCCGATTAAACACACCTCATAAATTCATCATTAATCAATTATTGAGGCGCAACGGGCGTCAGCTGTCTGACGCGCGTCGTCTGTGTTTCATCGCAGTCACGCCTCAACGATTGCTCAAAGTGTTCGCCGGGTGGTAATTGTGGCATTGTCAAAATGGGTAAATTAAAATCGTCTAAGCAATGATAAATTGTAAGTGTATATTATTTATGCTCAATTAATTCCGATATATAATGCCTGTAGAGGTAATAATCATTACACATGAACTTTAATAACCTACAGTGTATAATTAAGTGAATCTAGTTTTCACGTCTTATTGAATTTGGCCTGTTTTAGCCATTTGGCTGATATGTTTTTGGGACCGGCGTGTTTATTATTATTCGCACGATTTGGTAGACACCACTTTGGCAGAAAGGAATGCAGCTATCACAAACCAAACTTTAAGGCTGGTAGCCCTTACGTTTTGGCTCAATCATAACATGTCCAGGGCCTCCTTTCACAAAGCAACCTTTACTAAGGTTTACCTTAACTCCCATTCTTTAACATTGCACTAAGGTTGCCTTAGGGACTTACGATCACATTAGTGCTCTGTGAAAGAGGGTCCAGGTCGATTACCATTTTCGGTTTCTAAAATTGGGAGACTTGCAATTTTTTTCCAAAGATACCTAATAACAATGGGAAAAAATCATGGGGAAATCGTAAAGGTCACGCGATTTCTTTAACATTTGCCGGTCCAATGCATATTCAAAACACATCTGATCTCGGGATACTAACATTGAAGACCTGAAAATGTCACATAATGTAGCTACTGCATTGAACAATATAATTTTTCAAACATGAACTCATAATGCTTTTGTCACAGTGAGCACTCAAAATTAGTGTTTTCTTCAAAAAGTGCAAACCTCAAAGGAACATAACTGAAAAACTTCCCGTCGAATTTCTCTTTTTCAGGTGAGTAAGGCAATGCTATGGTATTTATTAATCAATATAAGAATCGCTCGCGAACAGTCTTTTCTTGTCAAAAGTTTTTGACAAGCTCTGGCATTTATACCAGTTTAACGTTAACCTTTCAAACCGTTTCTAAGGCAGTGAACAAACACATTATTAAATATATTTCTTAAATATAAGTAACAATACAGCATTTCTCTCATGTCAAGTAGGGCACGCAGAAATGATGGCGATAGGTGTACTTCGATAGATATTATATTTGTAAACTTGATAGGTGGTAGTGAATATTGTTCGGGGTCATCAATTCAATGACCTAGTTTGTTTTTATCATCGACTTAAGGGAATAAAGTAACACAACAATTCAATATAATACAGGATACATTATATAACCGCAAAAGAAACGTCACCACATTTTCAACAGTCTGAAAAACGAAATACTGCTGCAGGAGCAAGTCGATTTTGAATGAAGTTTATATGGACATGATTTGTAAAGAGCTACCCGCAATGTCATACGTCTGAGTGCAATACTTTTATTTTTATATCTGTTCAAGTACACTTGGGTGTTGAAATCGCTTTTTCAAAATGATATTTAGCCAGCACAATTATCATTTAACTTAAAACTTCACAAAATGTAGATGTTTTTAATACAAGATGTTGTCGACATAAATAACCTACGGACTAAAATTTATAGCCCCGTCGTTACTGTATGATATCGCAAAACAAGCCAATAAAGTTATTTTGACTCTCCTATCTCGTCTATTGAAGGAGATTAGAAAACGACGACTTTTTAAAAGTTGATTTCTCAGAAGTATGATCAGCTAATATTTAGAAATTTTAAATGAAGTTAAGTTGTCTTCTGAAGACATGATGTATCTCTCTTTCAGTGGTTTTTATCACTCTTGGATCGACTTATGTTTCATGTTGTATGGTGACGTTTCATTTGCGGTTGAGTGTACTGATTATTATTTCAGTGTTGTGGACCGGAATGCTGAACCTACCATAGAAACCGTCACGTTCAACTCAAATGATCGTTTAAAGCTTGTCCTTATGCATAGACAACCAGTTATGTCAGATGATAGTACATCACTTATGGCACAAAGTCTGACCACTGCAGCATTAGGAGAAGCATTATTCTTGACCATTATAGATACGTATGCTACAGGTAAGCCACTACAAAACTAAGGAAAGGGTTTCATCCATCATACTTCGGTAAAGTTAAAGGGGCAGTAGCACGTTTTTTCGCTGAAATAAGTTCATGTAATGTATTTGAAAAATAATGTCACCAATAATAAAACAACCTTCTCTCTTCAGAAAATCAAGTTAAAAAATGAGTTCACATTGTTCAGTAAAACCATGAAAAGCGTTTTTGTAAATCAAAATAATAAAGTGTGTTCACAATAAAATGGCCGGCATGCAACTTTTGCTTTATACACAACAATGTTATTACCACTACAGGTAATTGGTTTGTGTAATAATATGCTTTACTCTCTTGAATTAATTTAAGTGACATAAACTATCATTATAAATGGGAAATTTAAAAAAATAAATTTTGCAAAAAACGTGCTACTGCCCCTTTAAGACCCTTGAATAACAACTCGTTACTTTTCCATTGCTCTATCTTATGATATGTTGATGAGTAACTCTCTTGTCATACAACCATTTAAATTAGGTTATAAGCATGGATTGTAACCATCCCTGTTCATGCTTTTTGATTGGTAAGTTATACTTGTTATGCAATTTTAAGTACACATAGTTCTTATCACCAGACTAATAAACAGTCATTTTTTAACCTCACCAAAGATCATCTGATTTAAAACATTACTTAGTAACTGCTTATTAGAGAATATATAAGATACAGGATAGAGTTGTTGTTCTCTCAGAGTACTCAAGCAATGATCAGTGTGTAATGTAGCAACAATTCATAATTGCAGACACTTTAATCATCCCTCTCAAATGTACGGACCAAGCTGCCGGTTCATTTGCCGAAACTCTATGGAATCTGAAAAGGGAAAATACAAAGTAAGGACTCTCTATGACTTGTTACAGATGTAATAATACTTCATCACAAATGCAATCGGGCAAGCTTTGTAACACATTCTCTTTATATTCAATATAATGTCATCTTATTCAAATAGTATGCCATAACTCCAATATATTCAGTTTACAAAACGAAAGGTTTATGACAAACGGGATAAAATAAATACAGATAAAACAACCTGTAAAAATTATCCAATTGAATAAGAGATGTTTGTTAAGCATTTTGAATGATGTCTTTCTTTTAAAAGAACAAATACATCCATGTTTACATCTTCCTTGTAAAATATAATACCTGAAGAACGTGTTACAATGGTAATATCCTCTTGGAAATATTAGTTTCAACCCATTGTCAACAATTTCCCCTAATTATTTTAAGAAATAACGTGACATCAAATTCGCATTCGTTCATTTGATACCTAATCATCAACTCGTTCAATGATTATAGTATTAAATGGAAGATAGTTTGGTATCCTCGCCTAATATTACACATTTACTCATTTGAGTCAAGTTAAAATTACCGATTATACGTATTCAGTTGTTCTAACATCTTGCATTTTGTGTTTTTAGACCTTCTTGTTTCAAGGAGAATTCTGTCGTGACACGTCTATTTACGTCCGGCCTCACTCAAGATCGCAAACAGTATGTGTACATGGGAATACACGCGTTTAAACTAACAGGCCACGAAGATGCACCAATAACCTTCTCGTGTGAAGTGAGAGTATGCACTTCAGCTACAGAGCATGTTGGATCATGCATGGTGGTAAGCTTAGCTATTTTTAATTAACTACAACAAACTGTATGAAACATTATGCTCGGAAATCATTATTTCGGTCTTTACAACACATAGCAAAATAAACATATTGCGTTCAACAGCAAATAACGTTGGATTGAGATCACCGATTGGGTACATGTATATCATATTGACAGTCTTTTTTGCAAAATGACTTTGTTTTGCTAATTACATGACACGTCTCAGACAGCCTTTGCTAAATACAATATATTGACTTAAAACATTCAATAAAGTCGAAATTTCCTGACAACACCGCACCGGAAGCAGGTGGTGAATTTAGGAAAGTCAATGGCAATTACAAAAATACTGTGTTGATGGCAGATAATTTCGTCCTCTTGTCTTCTAATATGTGGCGAAAATCGAATATTTGCAACTTTTATCAATGTTTTTGAATTTTCATTTGATGTCACAGGAGGGAAAGATATAGCAAAGCGATTAGCTTGTTCGACTTCGGATTAAGAAGCCGGCGGTTCGATCCCCGTCAGGGGCATGGCAACTGCGTTTGCAGTAGAGAACTGTTCTACACGCAGAACAGTTTGTGAGCAATGCTACACTGAATTTCAGCGTGTACGCATGGTTCGCTAGTTCAAGCCGATGCTCGTAGTATAGGTTTTACAATGCATAGCTACTTTGCGTTGTGGGATTTCCTCCTGCCATTATACTAGCAGCCGTTATATAAGTGAAATAATCTTGAAATCGGCGATTACCCCCAAATCACCTCACCTAAACTTGATAGGGTAAGATACTCTATATACCTCTCAAAAGGGGATGAGCATTCATCACGAAACTTTGACTGAGAAGTCTACATGCGTATATGAAGCGTACCTCATATCTCGAAATGTACAACCCTAGCTACCTACATGTAGTTTCGTAAACGGGGTGTGAATGAAGTACCACGGAATATAACATTATTATATTGAAATTAATGTATATTACATATTTACCAGAGTTCATTTTATTTTTATCAGGATAAGGCTGCCTTTGACGCATGTCATACTTCACCTGCACCTGCCCCTCGACGACGTAGGGAGGTTGATGACACTGCGGCCCCACATGGTAGGCTGCATCAAGTGACTACAACCTTGCGTGTCGTCAATGACGTCATGGCAATCGGTAAGTCATCGCTTCACTTCCATAACTACTATAGTGTCCGAATGATGGATACCTACTGTCGTAGTTATGTTCCTTCTTCAAATAAGAATGTCATTGTAAGTTGTTATACTTGGTTCTTTATCTGTTGTGGGTGAAGTATATGTGCAAATATTGATAACATGTGTACATGTGTGATCATATATTAAATTGTTTTGTTTATTTTAATCAGGGAAGAACACATTATAGACATTTGTCATTCATACACGGATAAATGATAATGTTTCCTTATTGTTTTGTTATAATGTGAATCAACAAATAAAAATAATTGAGATTACACTCAACCGCAAAAGAAACGTCACCATACGTAACGTAAGCTAATTCAACCCACGAGTGATTAACTCGACTGAATCAGAGATACATAATGTCTTCAGAAGCTAAAGTTATTTATGTCGACACAAAGTTATATTAGATTCATACATTTTACACTTGGTTTACTTAAATGCCAAACACTCTGGCCAAAAGCCTTTTTGAAACCAAGCACCCCAAGCGTATTTGAACTGACATAAACATAAAAGTAATATAATCTGATGCATTAAATTATGATTACATCTTTATGAAACATATGTCTATTCAATACATTCATAATATACTTTCTCAAGCAGCAGTATTTCGTTTTTGGCAATGTTGAAAATTTGGTGACGCTTCGTTTGTGGTTGATTGTTTGATTGACCTTACCACAAGGTTTATAATAGCTTTATGCATGTTTTACAATTATTAATTTCATTTCAGGCACAGGTGCATCCGCAACCATCTCTTACGCTCTTCCCTGTCTCTTGTTGTCTCTCCTCGCCAGCATCCTCATGTGATTTGATGACGTTACAATGAACATTGACGTCATGTTACTTGATGGCGTCACAACGAACAATTGCAACACGCTTTTTTCTATCTAATTTTTATTGAAAGTGCTTTAGAACCGTTTTTATTTTGGAACGCAAACGCAGTTTATTCTATTGCATCATTAAACTTTTAGTTGTATTCATATTTTATTGTGATTGGTTAAGCGTGATACACGTTATCAACTTATAATTTATAACTCGTCCCAGTTTAACTTCCGTTTGATTTAAACATATCTTAAAGGGTTGACGAAGAGGCTGAATTATAACAAACTTCAATGTCAGACCCTTCATCAATTTATTTAGAATACAATGTTAAATATATAATATTAATCGATGTATCATTTGATAACATGTTTATGAAACGAATGAATAGTTCGGTAATTTAACGAGCGAAAGCGAGTTGAATAATCATGTCATTCACTATTTTCATAAACATGTTATCAACTGGGACCGAATTAAGTATTAAATTTATTACTCAATGATATCAATAGCGCTAAATTCCAAGATCATCGATTTGAGTGACGCTCAATTGCAAATAGGCCATCCGCTATTGCAGTCACGCGGCTAACATTGTGATGTCAACCAAAAATGACTATGACGTCCCGCGCCGATTATGACAATACGGCGGCACGCGGTGGTATCACACATGTGTGGAATCAACTCATAATTACCACGGTTACGTAATAAAAAAATCAAACACCAACGATCAAATTTTACACCTATCCAATGATGTACCTTAATAAAACGTTCCCAACAGATGTTTCTTTGAACAAATACCCTAAACGTCACCCTGTACATTTTGACCTGTTAGATGTACAATATTTTCTCTAAGTAATAGGTACTTCCGTATATTTTGAAACTAATGCCTAACATTTGAATTGTCAACAAACTATTTAATATTCAATGATCCAATGTTTTCGAGAATGTCGTGAATGATTTGAAAACTTCCGCAGATTTCACATTCTCAGGTGAATTCCTATTTCAAATAGTTTGCAGGATTGATATTCCGAAGGTCCAGACAAATATTATTGAATCAATTGCTGAAAACTGCAAAATCGATTATTTTGTTTATAAACGAAATGGGCAATCAAACAGTTTATCATAACCATTGCTTTGCTTTTGCAGAATAAAACAAATCAAATATGTTGTCCTGATATTTCATTTATTCTGTATGAGTACAAATTATTTTGGTGAAGAATGTGAAAAATTAGAAACGTGTAGGCCTATAGCTGATTGGTGTATCCCGAGTATTTCTCTGTATATCTCGCCTTATATAGTGGAGAGTAACAGAGCATAAATAAATCCATGGGTAACCCAGGATGGTTGCAAGCAAGGATTGGGCCTTGTACTGTCGAAAAACTATCAACTAGAAAGCATATGAATGTGTCTAATCTGATGCACCAATAACTGGACTCTGTTCCATAACAGCGAGCGCTTAAATTGCTCAATTGCTCAATGATCGCTCAATGTAGCGATCAAATAGCGCTCAAGTAGCGCTCTTTCTCTCTTGAACGACGCAGTGCAAATCCCTCGAAGTTGACATTGAGCAATCGCGTTCAAGAGAGGTTTAATGTAGCACTAAATGAGCGATTATTATTGTTTGCTGTTATGGATGTTATGGAACAGAGCCCTGGGCTTTGTGACTGGGTCACGTATAGCGGATAGAATATTTTAAGCGATTTAATATATGTTTTTCAACTGATTTTGTTATGCTCGTGGCTCATCTCATAATATTGTAAATAAGCTTTCGATGTTTATGTTTTCTGAATTAATTGTAAAGGCAAATGTATTGGCTGTGATGAGACATGGATAAAGTCATTACCATCAGAGTCAAGTTAATACATAATCAGTAAACAAATAGAGCAAACTGACCGAGGTTCGGACAGTGTTCCGATCTAAATACTTTCGCTCCTTGTATTTTCAATATTTGACTCTTTAACAGCCGCAATAAGTGGTGAAAGTCGAGAATGGGATTATTGTTCAAAATTCCAAACACTATATTCGTTCATTATATGAACAAATATGTAATTAAGCAGTTTTAGGCGAGTATACCAATTCGCTCAAGGTTCGGACAGTTTTGACCTTGGTTCGGAGAGGGTCGCCCGAAGTTCGGAGAGTTCATTTCCAGTCCAGCATGGACACAGAAAGGGTGACAGATAAACTGCAGTGCGATATTTGTTTCAGCCTGTAATGTACTTTAAATATTTTTTTAAAGTAATTAGTAGTCAGGATAAATAATTACATTTATTCACATGCAGGTAAGAACGTTTTGTGTCACGTGTAAAAGCTCTGAGCAATAAGAATAGCTCACATTTTTAAAACCTATTCAAATTGATTTCACCTTTACCATGGGTCGGGTACAGTCTCATTGGATTACTACTTGCTTACAATTTAATACACGTGCATCTGTTTAAAAATTGATTAAGTAACTACAAAAACATTATCAAGGAGTCTAAGCAGGCTGTCATTGTAGGCCTAATCATAATCGATCAACAGCCGTGTTTATCCCGCCGTCCTAAGTGATGCGCATCATATATATTTTAGCCTTTGTGGTTCAAATACATCTTAAGAAAAGTCACCTTTACCATGGACAGGGTACAGTATCATTTGATGACTACTTGCTTACAATTTAATACACATGCATCTGTTAAAAAAAACTTTTTTTTCAGAGCACCGTAAATCGTTGATTAAGTAACTACATACAAATTATCAAGGATTATCAACCTACCAGCCCTATAACGTGATACTTGAAACGACCTTTCTAAACCGTATCACCCGGTACGAGGGACTTACAACCTTGTAATTCCCTCCAGGAGGGTTTACACAGACAGTTGTATAACCTTGTTAGAAGGAATTATAATGATTGTAAACCCTGATATATCTGTTAAGATGACGGCTTGAAAGTACAGATCTGAAGAAACTAACTTAGACTAATTTTGAAAAATTTCATAAGTTTACGACAGAATATGTACAGCAAATGTTTTGCGGAAAGTGGGTCTCGAACCCGTATCCACCATCACCTGTAATTAGTGAGCCAGCGCCTTGACCACGGCGCCACGGGGACAGACGATATATGACTGAACAAAAGAAAGTCATATACCGCGGCCGTTAACAGGCTGACATCACCGAGGGATCCTCAATATAACGCCAGGGATCCGCAAGATCCTCAATATAACGCGATAACAAGTAAAAAGCCTGTTTTACACTTAAAAACGGTTGATAATACAGATAACCCATTCGACCTCGGATATGGTACGGTTGTAGACCCTGATAGTCCGGAAAAACCCTCGGATGCTTCGCATCCTCGGGTTTTTCCTTCCTATCAGGGTCCACAACCGTACCATATCCTCGGTCTCATGAGTTATCCTTATAGTATAAGCAGGCTGTCATTGTAATCATAATCAATCAACAGCCGTGTTTAACCCGCCGTCTTTAGTGATGCGCATCATATTTTAGCGTTTGTGGTTCAAATACATCTTAAGCAATTTCGAACAGTAATACAATGAAAATATATGCAGGTAATGGTTCAAGTAATTACTCCGCTAAAATCAAAGGATTTACGGTACTCTAACCACGTGTAGACGTAAACAAAACCTCTAGGGGGAACCGGGAGGGGGTGTGCGTTAGCAACAATGTTGTAGGCTACATGTGCATTAATTCTTTAATTGTTAATCTTTGCATACGTTACAAAATATAATAACGCTCAGTAAAAATTACAGTGTAACACATTGAAGTTATTAATCCTAATAGATAAAGTTTGAGTTATGTGATACGCATTGTTCATTTGTAACACATTTAGATAACTTGGTATTCTTTGTTACATTGAGCTAAACAAAAGATGAGAGGCGACAAGTGACAACACAACTATTTAATCAGTCATTTCAACATCATACAGCGCCCTGTTGGCGAACATGTTGATCTGTTTCCTCTCTTCAGTGTTGGTGAGTTGAGGTTTTAGGCCTAGCCCTTTCTTAGCATTCACTTTAACCCTGCCTTTATTTATTTTCATTGACCCGATCAGAAATTGTTGATTTCGCAACGTTATACATCTTGGCAGCTTTTCTTATCAACAGCAAAACTGTGAACACCTTTCATAAGCCTGGGGACTTGACATGTTTCTAACTCAGATTTTACTTGTCTGGCTGACTGGTTACTATATGACGTCATACGGGCATCGTATATAATGGCGCCATATCATTAGAGCACTTTATTCCTTAAGTGTTCTGAATATCGTTACGAGATGATTTTAGTTATTTGAAACAAGTGTTGTGTAACTAGTTGAAAGTTATTCAACGAGTGTTGTGTAACCCAAACAAGTTATTCAACGATAGTGACGTCATAATGCCGCATTACTTTCGTCATCAGCTTATCGAGTACAGCCGAACCCACTCGCCACTTCAGTTTTTCAGTTCGTCATATCTTTTCCCTGAACGTATTTTGACTATTAATAAACTTGCATCATTGCAAAAATAGATTGCAAAAATAGAGAATTCGGGTTCCGATCTCGAATATTTTATAGTTAGATCACAATAATATTTTGCTTCAATTTAGTCCAGGAAGAGTTGTCTCCCTTTTGTTTACAACGGCCGTGTTTTTGTCAACACGAATTCCGTGTTTTAGGAGTAAAATAGCAACGTTAATAAATGATTGCGTTTAGAATCAGCATGTATGATCAGTGTTTGATATAATCAACGTCTAGATATACACGTATGAAGTTAAAAACAGGAAACTTGCATGTAGAAGCGTTCAACAAGGATGGTTGTATGAAAACAGCCGTCGAGGTCAACAGCGTCAGTGTTTGCTATTAAAGTGCTTCTTGATATCTTGATTCAGGACAATGATGACGACAAACATTGTGATAATGATTGAGTTAATATGATATTCTATGTAGATGCGAGCGAGAGCGTAACTGAAATCGGGACTACATTTTTTACTGTTTTACGGCTTGACTCAACCTAGATTAATTACCCAGTATAAGTATTATAACGAGGAAATGTCGCGCATAGTCTGATGCTTGTCTCAAATGAATATAAAGTTTCATATGTAATAAATAGATTACATAACTCGTGAGTGTTGAATATCGAAAATATTCCAACTCAATATTTTTAGGTCTTCAAGACTAAGTTTGGAAGACCTATTGTTATTAGGTCTTCAAGACTAAGTCTGGAAGACCTATTGTTATTATCGTGTTTTTTTTAGGTCTTCAAGACTAAGTCTTGAAGACCTATTGTTATTATCGTGTTTTTTTGGGTTTTTTTTAGGTCTTCAAGACGTATGTCTCGAAGACCTATTGTTGTTATCCGAATTATCCTTATTAGGTCTTCAAGACGTATGTCTGGAAGACCTATTGTTATTATCCGTTTTTTAGGTCTTCAAGACGTATGTCTCGAAGACCTATTGTTATTATCCGGGTGTTTTTTCCAGTTTTGTTAACACAATTCAGCAAAAACGGCTGAGTCAATCTGCTTGAGATTTTCAGGGTTGATAGACATTGTCGAGATCTCGCTCTGTACGAAGCCCGAATTTTGAAATTCGACCTGGTTCTTGAGTTATCTCCCCTTGAAGTTGAAATTTCAAACCTCAATAGCTCGAACACTATTCAAGATAATTTCACAAAACTTTCACCAAAATGTGGACAACAACATTCCCCATCGATAAGCCCTACAGCGGTTTTCGGCCGTATAAAAAGATTTTTTGCTATTTCACAAAAAATGAAAATTGTGTGCACTTTCGCGATTTTGAGGGTACGCGTCTTCAAAAATCTACTTCTAAATCACGGCAATAGATACAGCATCATGCAATAGCTCATTTGAAAGCTGAAGGAATGTAGTTTAAAGGAACCCCCAAACCATTGGTCTATTTTTACCGGTTTACGAACTACAGTAATTTGAAAATAGAACTTTTTGAAACAGTGATTTTTAGGGTTCGCATTCAAAGGGGCATAACTCGCTAAAGAAAACTTTGATTCGAATTCTGTTTGTTGCAATCGGTTCATCGGTTGTGGTTTAACAATTCCACTGCAGAATGTATTCATGTAAAAGTTGACCCTTAAAGCAAAATGTCGACATGAAGACATTTGACGATATTCAGGGGATTTTCTTTGGAGATTTTTTGTTCGAAAACTACTGAAGATACAATCACGTTTGATAGCTCGTATAAAAGCTGATCAACTGATTCAATCAATAGACACAAGGAAACAACCAAGTAAAGCCTGCCTGTCTGCATCATTGCCATATATATATGGAGGTCTTTTTACTTTTTTTTTTTTTTTTTTTTTTTTTAGAGTCCAAAGCGCAACCTGGATTTCTCAACTTTCTAATCCCTCCAGCATCAGAAAAATCAAGGTTTGAGTCCAATCGGAGCAAAACTCATTTTTTTTCCTGGTGTTAAAAAAAAATTCAAATCGTTGTCCTTAGTTCTTATTGAGAGGTACAAACTCCAAAAGTGTCTTTTCCTGTCTTGCCATGTTTCTGCCACCATGTAACACCGACAAATCTCGCTTTGAGGCCCAAAAAATGTTGAGCCCCAAATTTTATTTTGTTTTACTGCTTTTACGAATTGCTTCGAAACCGTTCCCGAAGTTATTATTGAGAAGTGCAAAGCCCAAAAACGTTGTTTACAAAGGTTCCATGCCAAAAGGTCAAAGCGGGAATCTTGAAGACCTGCAGTATTGACGCGTCAATCCTAGTTTCTTCTTCTTATTATTATTTGTACGTTTTTGTGCGCCGGATTCTGAAGTAACGGCTGAAGTTATTTGCATGAAATTTTCAGGGATGATAGCCTGTGACCCAACTGAGATAATAGCGAGCCACTTTTTTGATTTACGACTTCTTTCGATAGTTATCTCCCCTCGAAGTCAAAACTTCAAACCTCAATATCTCGAGAACTTGTCAAGATATTTGCACAAAACCTTCACCACTTTGTGAGCAACAACATTCCTCATCGATTAGGCCTATAGCATCTTTGAAAATCTTCCTCTTATTCACAGCAATACATACAGCTATGTGTGATAGCTCATTTTAAAGCTAAATAACTGCTCCACAGGATGCTCTAGCCCGAATTTTGAATTTCGTCCTAAAACTAAAATTATCTGCCCTTGAAAATGATCCTTTTAAAAATGTTAAATTTTCGGCTCCTTGTTCAAAGTGACATAACTCTGTATGGAATTAAGTTATGACAATGTGATTTATTGTAATCTCTTTATCATAATTAACTCAACAATTCCATAACATATCATAATCATATAAAAGTTGATAGTTTCCGCACAATTTGGACATAATTCCCAAAATGTTGTTTTTTTTGGTTTTGAGAATTTTCGAAGGATACTTTCTTTGTAGAATTGTTTATCGTAAAGCAGGGAAGATACATTAATGTTAAATAGCTCACGTTGAAGCAAAAATGTGATTTATTAAGAGAAATAAATTTCAATCACTTATATGTTATACTTTACATGAGACAAGTCAAAGAAGATCGTCTTTTTTCAAAAATCGCCATTTTTAGCAAAGTTCAAAGAATCATTACTGCTTAACTAATTAATATATTGACATTGTAATTGCACCCGTGGGTGCACAATTCCAAGAACAACAACGTTTCTGTTGAACCCTTTCATCAAAATGTTGATAGTTAAGCTCCAAACATCGCAAATGTTGTCTAGGGGTCCAAATTTAAGCATTCTTTAAAGTATTTTCTTGAATATTCAGAACATCATAAGGCATTACTTATGTATGAAATCTTAATGATTAATACATCTTCTTCAGTGGAAATTAAAGCACAACATTTCCTTTGTGATACCTAAGTATGAAATTATTAACCCTTTTATCTAAATTATGAGAAAGATCATTTAGGGGTCCATTAATAAGCGATTGTTCAATTTTCAGAGGGTCATTGTATTTGGATAGTTTTTGTAAAAAAAACTACTGAAGATAAAGACATGTTTGATAACTCATTTTAAAGCAGAGAAACTGGCGAATAACCGAGAGTCCAACATGGAGTTCAAGGTCAAGCAGAAGTCTTGAAGACCTAAGTATTGACGCGTCAATCCTAGTTAAATGTTGTGATTTATTCACTCGCTTTCGCTCGTGAATAAATCACAACATTTAAAAATATCTCGTTGAAATATTTTCGATATTCAACACTCACGAGTTATGTAATCTCTATGTATACAATGTACCATGCAAAACAATGTTATTTTGTTGTTTAACTGTCCATTATGAAATTCCCGCGTGAAACAAAAATGTTCCCGCCATTTTATTCAGCAGCCGGAAGTGTCCGAGCCTTGGTCGATTAGTGTCCGAACTTTGGTCTACTTGTGTCCGAACCATGGTCAAACCTGTCCGAACCAAGGGCATTTTGACATGTTATCAAAGTCGCAATTTTAAACCCAAGAATAAATTTGAAAGTACTAAAATACAAAGTTAATCGACTACCTAATTGTTTCTTCATGTACGTGCATATATTTGAAAGTGTATGATCCCTTCCTTCATTCACTGAATTGTCGCATAAAATTTACCTTCACACTCATTTTTCGTCGATTTCTTTCATGAAACCGTTATTTGTACCTACCGCTAAATTTCGTTTCCCTGATTGTCAGATATTTTTCAAATGAATCAAGTCATGTCAGAAAATGAACAGAAATATTTAGAAAGCAAAGGAGTGTTACAATTTGCTTTGTTTTTGCGTCAGCTGTAAATTGAAAGTGTCCGAAGTTCGGGCGACTTTGGGTGGTTTCCGAACCTCGGTCAGTTTGCCCTATACAGTTGCGTGCCGAACGTTTGTTCACCTACATGTGAATTTAAGTGCAAATACCATGTAAATTGAGGTTCATTGTAGCGTCTATAATATTACATCACATACAGTGACAATGAATCATACAACCATGAGTAAAACAATCAATATTGAACGTATTCTGTGATTGCCTCGACAGTGGTATATGTTTATGAATTTTGGCATAATGAAAAAGAGGGAAGGAGTCAAATTTTGAAAATTCAAATTTCATTAATTTTCGAATAAAAGTTAGAACTCTTGACTAAATGAGAACAAATTCATCACAAATGCAGTGCATTAGTATAAGAGGAAGTATATTATGTATGTTAGACCAAGTTCATCACTAACTGAATATAGCACAGAGGAAAATAAAAACTGTAGTTTTGAACGATTGACCCCTGGTCACTTCAAAGAGCTGCCAAAACTGTAATTGTTTACTATGAGATATCATTTCAGATATGTTATGAAATACTCAACTGTCTTTTTATAATGTGAAAATGCTAAATGATCAGTCTAGATTTGATACAATGTTTCGAAGATATGCCTAATTATATGATATTTGCACTAAAATACACCAGCATGTTATCAAACTTTCGGTGCGCAGCTGTATCTGCAACATCAGGTTACTAGGGGGCCTTTCGTAATCTTAATATAATATGTATTATACCACTACACTTATTCATTGCACATTAAACAACTGATCTTATCAACAAAATTAAAAGCCTTAAATCTCACATTGCCCGTAAGAATTGTAAAATATATCCATTGGAAAATATAAGGAAGTATATTGCAGTAAAATCTTATTTTCATCTTCAATCAAATGCATAAAATGGGCAATTTATAATACTCAACAGATGATAGATCAATGGACCTTAAAGGATAGATGAAATGCATTTTTCAAGAATGACAGATGATTAACTCTACGTATATTGTACATCGGAATCAATTGAGCAGAACATCGAGACAATATACACTTGCAATTGATAATTAAAACGATTTTAATTCACCAATTTTAACACTAGCGCAATCAGTCTGGCGATTCATTTTGTAAATGCTCACTGAGGCGTGACTGCAATAAGCGACACGTTGGGCCGCTAGATAACTAGTGCGCCGGTGTCTCGTTAATTAATTAATGATGATTATCACTGCCGCTAAATGAATTTATGAGGTGTATTACATCGCCAAAAAGACATGTTTATGTAATAATTGTGTAATTGTCATCTGCGGAATTACCTAGTTCGATATCTAAACATTCGATATATGGGAAATTTAAATTGGTTTATTGAAGATTCCTTTGTGAAATTAACAATCAAAATGATGCGAAATTACGTTGAATTATGACTATCGGCGAAAATCAGTCTCCTCTTGATACGTCACAGAAGTCATCTCTTCAGGGGCCATCCCCCCCCCCCCCCCCCCCCCCCCCCCCCCCCCCCCCCCGACTTTCATTCTGGTCGCCGGGGCTAAATAAGGCGATTTTTTAAAAAGCCGTATATAAGTTATATATGGACCGATTTCAGAAATTTAAAATCGAGCAATTGTCAAATTGACATCCCATTTTAATGAATCCGATTTTGACCATATATCATTTCATCTATCCTTTAACAAATAATTTTGACAGATACGAGGTCCTGACTAAATATAATTTCTTTGGTCCATAAAAAGTCATATTCTCCAATCAGACTTCCTATAATAATCCGATAATTAATAATGTCTACAATCAAGTTAAATGTTGTTGAACTAGATAATACTATATTAGAAAATGTCACACATTACATGATGTTTAACACACACCTGAGTGAGAACACTTCGATATTTAAGGTATCAAAAGTATGTTAGATACTTCGAGTGACGCGTTTGATTGGTCGTTCTATGGTGATGACCCGACGTCATGAGGGCGGGACTACTTTTGCCATTGACAAGTAAAAAAATAGAAACATTTAGTACGAATCACAAACTTAGCACACTCTGGGATATTATATATGAAACAACGACAAAGCCTGAATGAGCTCGTCCTATCGTCACTTGTACGGTCACACACATCAACTTTGCATGTGAGATGTCTCCCTTTAACGGTCACGTCGACCGGGTCAATTTCGCCTAGCTGTTACTCGCTACTCACTCCATTTCGTGACGCTCCAATACATGTGTACGGGGAACTATTACACACACTTCTTTGATTATAACGATCCCGATGCAAAGCGACTTCAGTTTACCGTAACAAGAACTGACATTGGCTTGTGTTTGCCTAGTTTATGCGCTCCTGTTCGGAAAATGGCGAACTGACAGTGTTTCACGAGTAAATCGGAGTTCAAGATTTGTGTGAGTGAATAGAACCCTTTGGTCAGTCTTATGTTTTCCTTTAGAATCGTGAACACGGTATTCAAAAGTTAACATTCGATTGATTAATAACTTAGCACGAAACTTAGAGCTTAAATGAAAGATTATGTTAGTATGTCACTGACGTGAAAGTGAACTGTGTCACTACGCGCTTCAACAGAACGTCTAGAAATGGTCGTATAAAACTAATCAAATCGTGAGTTTTATGGGTGTGCAATAAATAAAATACCAACGCATTCCCTATGGATACCGTATTTATTACATCTCGTCACTTGTCAAACGTATTTAACTCGTTTTCGCTGGTAAAATACGTCTACATGTAACTCGTTGTAATAAATACGATATCAATAGGGAACGTGTTTGGTATTCTCTATATTCGTCTACCTTTTGGGCAAAATGTCTTAATTCAGATTAGCCCTGGCTGCTGTCTTGTACATGTACATCAAATGCGTTTTGGTAAGACAAATGTTGCATTCATGAGAAATAAATAAAATACTTTCAGAATCAGAATACATATTTGCGACAAATAATGTCACTTCAACCTAATAAACAGAAATAAACATACAAAATGAAACTACCAACGGAGAGTGGCGATGGATACGTATTTAACCTTAAATCCAAGATAAAATATACTCCAAACAAACAACATACTTCACAGAAGCAAAGGTGTCAGCACAACACAAATATTATAACTATCGGATAGAACTGACCTTGTGTTTTCATTGATTTATATTCAAATAAATCATAACATAAGTGGATCGTGTGTACTAGAGCTAAAACACCTATTCATTTATCAAAAAATAGGACAGTTAAAGTTTAAAACAGATCAATAAATACCGATCCATAAGAGAAATAGCCACAATGAAATGACAACAGAGTCATGACGAAAGCAGCATTATCGAATTGAGGCTAACATTACTATATTGATGTATTGTATCTCAGATTTATCAGTATGTGAGAGAGCAATCGACTTGATATATATCTAACTCATGCTGCCAAGTCTTAAACAAGTTGGTGGAGAGAGTAACTAAGTGTTGAGAAATCAACCGACAGAAAAGGTAAGACGAATGTGTTTGGATGATTATACTTATGAATTGCTTCCGATACAAAATGAAGGTATTAAGAGTATATATCGATGTTAAGAACTTTAATAAGCCTTGATGGAATTATTAAACCTAAACTGTTTCTGCCCCAAGTGTGAGTGATTATTATACATATATACAAAATGATTATTGAAAATATCATAAATAAAGGATGCAATTTGGATGTAAAAAACTCTTCTGAACTTAAATAGGGATGCAGTTATGTATAGAGATAAAAAGCACCCTCAGCACATGTTTGCATATTAATGATTGTCATATTTGTCATTTATTATTAAAGTTTATACAATATATTGTGTTAGCGGGTAAACGACATTTCAGCATATAACCAGATAAACCTTTTTCTTAGAAAACGGTTATCTGTATTGGTAGAAAATAGTACGACGTGCAACTCGCCAGTGTGAGAGGTTGATATATAGATCTCATGCGATGTTGAGAGTTAAACAGCAAGATGGTTGACCAGTCCATAACTTTACCATATTTAAAACGGCTACATCAGTAAGATCACTTGAACTAAATTCGAGCGACCATTTTAATGTGAACACATCAATATGGTCATTCGATGAGAAATGGACTCGCATGGTTTAACCGAACCATGTTTTAGAACTCTTTTTATTGATTCAGATGTATTATTCAGCCATTGATAACAGATGTTATTCACAATCGGACAATCATAGAAAATGTGAACTATAGTTTCTAGAGATACTTTACAGAAGGTACATTTGTTTGTGTCTTTCAGTTTCATTTTGAATAGGAGATCGTTCAGAGGGAGAATTTTATGTATGATGGAGTATTGAAACCAAATTTGCTTTGTGCCGAGATGTGATGAAAATAGCGCATTAATTATTTCGGCCCATTCTCTAGAAGTAATAGATTTAAATCCTTTTCCCACTTCTGCCTGTATTTATATGTGTAACCATTGGCAGAGCTCTGAAACATATCATAGAATAGTCTGCATCCTTTAATTGGTATTACGATGTCTGATATGAAGTATGGCAGGATGGGATTGGATAGTTTATTTGATAATTCGAGATTTTTATTTTTAAGATAAGCTTTGATTGACTGAACTACACCAGCATATTCTAAAAAATGTGTTTTACATTTATAAGAATTTGTGAACGTTTCAAAGTTTTGAAACTGTCCTTGTTCATCCAGGATGTCATTTATAAATATTATTCCGTGTTGTATGTAATGTGTATAGCATATTTCCTGTTTGCCAATTGTAATATGTTCGTTACACATGATTGGTTGGGAAAGAATACCGTTGACATCATTAACATTTTAACCTTTTTTGCTGATACATAATCCCCAAGCTCTGAGTACATCTCGCCAGAAAGGGTTTGTCCTCTTCAATATACTTTGGTGATTTGAGGTAATAATTCTCAGATTTTGGAGCAACATTTTGTACATATAGTTGTTTTAATTTGTTGTCATCTTCTGACTTGAAGAGTCGTTTAATCCATGCTACTTTTTGTGCTAAAATTGTGTTTTTTATGTTTGGTACTCTTATTCCGCCGTCCTCGTGTGATTGTGTTATTTCATTACGACTTATTTTGTCTGGTTTGTGACGCCATATAAAGTTAAAGCATAGACAGGTTAATTCTTTAATGATCTTATCACTTGCGTTCGGAAGAATTGAAAATAGGTGATTTAATTTTGGAAGCATCAGACTTTTTAAAATTATATTTCTTCCAAGGGGAGTGAGATCTCTTCCTAACCATTGATTCATTATAATTCTGATCATTAGGTCTTCAAGACGAATGTCAGAAGACCTATTGTTATTATCGTGTTTCTTTTTCATTAGGTCTTCAAGACTACGTCTGGAAGACCTATTGTTATTATCCGTGTTCTTCATTAGGTCTTCAAGACGTAAGTCAAGACGTAAGTCATGAAGACGTATTGTTATTATCCTGATTTTTAGGTCTTCAAGACGTATGTCTCGAAGACGTATTGTTATTATCCTGATTTTTATTATTATTAGGTCTTCAAGACGAATGTCTGGAAGACCTATTGTTATTATCCGGTTTTTAGGTCTTCAAGACGAATGTCTGAAGACCTATTGTTTTTATCCTGATTATTATTAGGTCTTCAAGACGTATGTCGTGAAGACCTATTGTTCTTATCCTGGTTTTCCTTATTATTATTTGTACTTTTCTTGTGCGCGGTGTACAGCCAAAACAGCTGAACCGATCTTCTTGAAATTTTCAGGGATTATAGCCTGTGACCTAAACTCGGGCTGTACGAGACCGATTTTTGATTTTTGACTTCTATCGCGAATTATCTGCCCTTGAAGTCAAAACTTCAAACCTCAATAGCTCGAAAACTAATTAAGATATTTTCATAAAACTTTCACCAAAATGTGGGCAACAATATTCCCCATCGATTAGGCCCATAGCGGTTTTCGGCCGTAATAATAGATTTTTTGCTATTTCGAAAAAACTTAGATTTTTGCTCACTTTCGCGATTTTGAGGGTACGCGTCTTCAAAAATCTTCTTCTAAATCACGGCAATACATACAGATATGTGTGATAGCTCATTCGAAAGCCAAGACAACGTAGAATATAATTTGCAAAAAGAATTTTGAATTTCGGCCTAGAATTCGAGTAATCTGCCCTTGAATATGGTCCTTTTTAAAAAGGGCGTTTTTCGGTTGCAATTTCAAAGGGCCATAACTCTGTAACTAATTGACTTATGTCAAAGTTATTGATAGCCATCTCTTTCTGATACAGAGCTTCACAAGTCCATAATACATCAATATCATATAAAAGTTGATAGTTTCGGCACAATTTGGACATATTCCCAAAAAAGTAAAATTTTGTGATTTTGAGCATTTTCGAAGGGTATATCCTTTGGATAATTATTGATTATGAACCAATGAAGACAGGAAGACTTTAAATAGATCATGTTGAAGCAGAAACGTCATTTATTAAGGACAATATTTTTCAAGCTCGTATCTCTCTTAGTTTTTTTGTGATCAGTCATAGAAGTTTGTCATTTTTAAAAAATCGCCTTTTTCAACAAAGTTGAAATGTTCATAGCTGCTTAACTTCTTATGCTATTGAAAGTTTACATACACCTACGTATGCACAATTTCAAAAAGAACAACTTTTATGTTGACCGCTTTCATCAATAAGATGATAGTTAAGCCTCGAACATCGCAAGCAATGTCTAGGGGTCCAAATTTAAGCATTTTTTAGTCTTTTTCTTGAATATTCAGAACAGCATAACGCATTTATTATGCATGAAATCTAAATGATGATTACATCTTCTTAAGTGGAAATTAAAGCACAACAGTTTCCATGTTACATCTTAGTATGGAAATATTAACCATTTTGTCTTAATCGTGAGAAATGTAATGTAGGGGTCCATTAATATGTGATTTTTCCGTTTTCAGGGGTGTACCTTCTTTAGAGAATTTTTGTAAAAAAACTACTGAAGATAGAGACATGTTTGATAGCTCATTTTAAAGCGGAGAAACAGACGAATAACCCTAAGTCCAACATGGAGTTCTAGGTCAGGCAGAAGTCTTGACGACCTAAGTATTGCCTGTGGCAATCCTAGTTATTATTATTATTATTTATACCGATTTTGTGCCACGGATTCAGAACTAACGGCACGACCAAATTTTCTGAAACTTTCAGGGATGATAGTCTGTGACCCAACTTAGATGATAACGAGCCGGATTTTGGATTTTCGACTTCTTTCGCGAGTTATCTCCCCTTGAAGTCAAAACTTCAAACCTCAATAGCTCCAAAACTTATCATGATATTTTCAAAAAACTTTCACCAAAATGTTGGCAACAACATTCCCCATCGATTAGGCATATAGCGGTTTTCGGCCGTAATAATAGATTTTTTGCTATTTCGCAAAAACTGAAAATTTTGCGCACTTTCGCGAGTTTTAGGGTACGCGTCTTCAAAAATCTTCTCCTAAATAACGGCAACACATACAGCTATGTGTTATAGCTCATTTGAAAGCTAACTGAATTTAGAAAAAATGTACTGGAGCCGAATTTTGAATTTCGTCCTTAAAATTCAGGAATATGCCCTTGAATATGGACCTTTTTGAAAATGGCGTTTTTCGGCTCCATGTTAAAAGGGTTATAACTCTGTTACGTATAAAGTTATGTCGATGTTACTTATTGTAGTCTCTTTCTTATAACTAGTGCAACAATTCCATAACATATCATTATCATATAAAAGTTGATAGTTTGGGCACAATTTGGACATATTCCCCAAAAAAGTAAAATTTGGTGATTTTGAGACTTTTCGAGGGGTATTTTTTTTAATAATTTTCGATTGTAAACCACTGAAGGTACAAGTATGTTTAATACCTCAGGTTGAAGCAAATATGTCCTTTATTAAGAAGAATATTTCAAACTTGTATCTGTGATACTTTACGTGTGACAAATCATAGAACTTTGTCATTTTTCGAAAATCGCCATTTTCAGCAAAGTTCAAAGGATCATACCTGCTTAACTAATCAAGATAATTAAATTATAGTTACACCTTCGGATGCACACATTAAAGAACAACAACCTTTCTGTTTTTTATCCTTAATTTTACTTATTTACATTATTCTTCGGTAACCACGATTTTACACGTACTTTCACACAGGGCCACGTGGTGAGGGGCCGCACATTCAATATCACAAACACTTTCTTGCATCCACATTACTAATTAATGCAAGAATGTTTTTTATCCTTAATTTTACTTATTAAGGATTCAGCACTAAAGTGCTGAATCCTTATTGTTATTGGCGTGTTTTATTATTATTATTATTCCACGGATTTTGTGAACACGACTTCTACCAGAAGGAATGCAGCTAATAGTACCAAACTTTGCAAGATGATCGCCCTTACTGCCTAGTTTCATGCCGAAGCTTTTGGGCCCAATCGTCCAAACCATTAAAGGTCCAGTTCGAATCTAAAGTTCGATTTTTAACATGGGAAAATTCTTAAAATGCAGCTAGAGACTTACAACTTGTTTTAAAAGATGCGCATTGACAGTGCGAGAAGAAAAGTAAATCATGACGATTTCGTTGGTCACGTGGTTTCGCCGCCATTTTGATTTTAGACACTTTTCATAATTTCCGAAACCCATACACCTTTGACAATCTTCTCCTCTGAAGATACAAGCATTAGAAAGCTCAAATTTTCACATAATGTAGCAGATATAATGCTAACAAAAATGACCTCATGGATTTTGCAAATTCCCAATACACTTTGCACAGTGACCTTTCAAAGTTCGACACTTTTTGAAAATCGCAAACTTCAAAGGGACATAACTCATAAGGTTTAACCAATAATTTCAAGATTTTTCCAGGAAATGTAAGACAGTACTATGGTCTATACGAATCAACAATAAAATCGACGCTGAACAGTCATTTCCGGTTTTTGAGGACGGGTACTTAATTATAGATAAATAACACTGAAAATTTTAACATAGGGGGAATTTTCAAAATGCACTTAGAGAGTTAAATTTTTTTTCATATGATAGAGAGGAACACTACAGACAAAAAAGTCAATCATAACAATTTTGTAAGATGTACGGTTTAGTCGCTATTCATGCGAAACTATTTACACAATTTGAACAACAGAATTTAAGGATGCAGGTCACGCCCATGGGACATTTTTTCAAAGTTCACCTAGAGACTTGCAACTTTTTTTTAAAGATGCGCAATGACAATGCACGCAGAAAAGATAATCACAACGAATTCGAAAGTCACGTGGTTTAGCCGCCATTTTGATTGTTGTTGATAAATCCGACTTTCGTTTCAATGATGGACAGGTAGAGGCTGCTGTAGCTTAATGCTTATAGAGATCTTCCTGTAACTTTCAGGAATGACTGCTGATATGATATACTTACTAGGAAATTAATCAAATATGCGCTGAATCCTTTTATCGTCACTTGTGACTATATTTTACATTATTCTTCGGTAACCACGATTTTACACATACTTTCACACACGGCCACGTGGTGAGGGGCCACACATTCAAAATCAAAAACACTTTCTTGCATCCACATTACTAATTAATGCAAGAATGTTTTTTATCCTTAATTTTACTTATTTACATTATTCTTCGGTAACCACGATTTTACACATACTTTCACACACGGCCACGTGGTGAGGGGCCGCATATTCAATATCACAAATACTTTCTTGCATCAACATAACTAATATTAGAACAACGAATGCATACACCAATCAACACAGAGAATTACACTGTTTTTGTGTGTTAATATTTCTAGTATTTTTTTCTGTCCTTTTTGCCAGGTATTTTTCATACAAAGGCCTTAGTCATCTATCTGGCTTATTAACGTTAAATCTTTATTTGTACTGCTTCGTGAAAACTGTAAAAGGTTGGCAATACGTTTACAGAGATCTTCTCAATGTCTCTGGTATAGACATGATCAATGATTGTGTCATCTTCAGTTGTTGCTTGTGTCACATGCTGAGTGAAACCAAATGTTTCCAGTAAACCTGTCACAGAAGATGATCTCTTCAAGTTATCATTAAAATCCCCTATCACGATCACACCACAGTGAAACTTGTTGGAGATATTTTCAATCATCCGAGCAATGTTGTCTTTAAACACAGCAATCATGTATGTTGGTGGTCTGTACAACAGCAAAAGAACAACGTCAATATCTGGCAAATACAAACACATGTGTTCCAAATTACACTGGTATTCAACAGACTGCACTTCAACACTATCTTTCACAAATATGCCTACACCACCATGTGATCGAGCTTTTAAATCTGAGAAGAATTGAGTTGAGTTGTCATAGGATGCATTTCTACTCCGGTGGTAAAATGAACAATGTGGCAACTTCTCTTTAAACACACTCAGTCCAGAAACCCATGTTTCGGTGAGGCAAACAATATCGGCCTGCAAGAAGCGCTCATCATGTTTGAAATTATGGAAATGAGTTGTTAAACCTTGGACGTTGTGAAGTACAATTACAAGCTTATTGCAGGATTGACAACTATTGACTGGTTCAGAAACAAACTTGCTCATTCTGGACATAGCTTCAGTGACATTTTCATTGCAATATATTCTTTTGGGGTCAAAGTTTTGAACAATCAAACCTTCCAAAGAAGTCACACGGCTTAAAGCAACATATGCCTGCCCTGGTGTTCGAATGGCATCAAACGAAACAACCACTTTGTCAAATGTTAAACCCTGAGTCTTGTGAATTGTGCAGGCCCAGGCAAGTTTCAATGGAAATTGGTGCCTCATTCCAGAGCCGTTTTTAGCGGCTTCTTCTAGCCTCACAATAGGTGTACTTTCAGGTAAAACATGGGAAGGAAAGTTAGTACCTTTCCTCAAATTTTCGCCAACACGTTTATCATCAAAGACAACATAAATCTTCTGCAGAATCTGTTCATTGTCTTTCAATAGTAGATAATGAACTGTACCAAAGACCCCATTGACAAGACCATCAGCAGTGTCAATATTTCTTGTCAACATCACTCTAGCACCAACTCCAATACTTAGAGTCTTTGGTAAGGCAAAGGTTCCACATTTGTTCTTTTTTATCAGAACTCCAGTCTGCTTTTGTTTGAAAACATCTTCAGCTTGAATTGTTTTGATATCCACACATTTCTCACGCAATTTTGATAAATTGAACTTGTCCACGTCATTATTCAGTGCAAAAATATGAATGCAATCAAAGTCTTGTCCAGTTTCTCTGCTCTGAAGAGTAGCAACATCTCCTGAGTTCAAAGGCATTTTTCGTTCTCTAATCCGAAGGCGATTTAAGGTTTCCGCAAAACTTCTATTATTTTGTCTCATGATCTGTGATAATTCAGCTTTCAAAAAGTAATCATTAAAGTAATCGACCCCAACCGTTTCAACAAACAATGGTTTTCCTTTAACAGGGGGCAGTTGATAGAAGTCACCAACAGCAAACACAGAAATATTGCCAAACGGTACTTCTTCTGATGTCTGTTTAATTTGCCTTAACCTCCCATGAATGTAAGTCAGAAGTTTGTGGTCGACCATAGAAATCTCGTCAATTATCAGCAATTGTAAACTTCGGTATTTACATCTGAGTGTGTTAATTTTCTCTTCAGTGAGGGGAACATATGGTAAATAGGCATCAATACCAATGCAAAAAGCAGTGTGAATGGTTTGGGCATTGATGTTAAAAGCAGCAACACCAGTTGGCGCTGTAAGTAAAACTGAAATATCATCCGGGTTTTCACGGGTTTTGGCTAGAAGACGGTTACATTCATAATTAATTGCCTTGATCAACAAAGACTTCCCAGTTCCACCGGGACCATGGAGACAAAGGTAAAAAGGTTGTGGTTCATGTCCATTGCGTTTTTGAAGAGCCCATTGTCTGATCTTAAAAAATATGTTGCTTTGTTCATTATTCAATGACTGCAAGAGTTTCTGAGCATCACACTTTGGTAAAGAACTTTTCACGATGTCTGTTGTATAGACACGGGTTTCAATATTTTCTCTATCAATCAATTCAGGAATGATTTCTTCAATATCTTCGTCATCAACATTCTCCTCCAACAAATCTTCACATTCCAGCCTCTCATGTTCAGTTTCTGGACAAATCTGTGACCAAGCATCCTCCAACGAACCAGCATTTTCCAGAATATTTTCAGCAGTCTCAAGTTCTTCAGGATCCTTTTCAAATTGATTGCGGTGTTCATCGACAAGATCCTTAACACACAAAAGTGTGTCATCAATTTTTACATGACCTTCATGATAGAAATTTTCATAAGTATCAAAGTTTGGCGGTTTTAAATGGTCTACAACACGGTAAGGCAGAAAAAGTTGCAAAATACTTTGGAAAAATTTTTCAGAATGTTTACTTCTAGAAAACCTTGGATAACGAATAACAGCTGGTTGACTGTTAGACCGTTTTTGCATAAAACCAAGATCCTTTTGAAGTTCAATTATTGGTGTTCTACGTTTACAACTATCTACACGAGATATTTCTGAGGAGCTTACAATTCTGTATTCAGAGCAGAACTGAGCCAAACAAAGATGATCCATTTCTCTTCCATGAGGTCTATTTACGTACCGATCAACGATACTTGTTGCCCACATGTCATCTTCGCTGAATGTGCCAGAAGAACTTCTCTGCTTGATAGTTGCTAGTGGAAGGCTCATGCGGACATTGTCAGTTCCAACCGGTATAAATTGAACTTTTCGTGAGGCCTGTTTCAAATGTTAATTGCATACTCTGAAAACAGATTCTTGTGCACTCACTTCTCTATGTGTCAAGTATGCATGACCAATTTTTTTCATTGCTGCCTTCGCATTTAGATTATCTTTTTCACGAGCTTCCTTTTCAGTTTGACTTAATAGAACGCCCATTTCCCTTTCAGCCTTACTGATGTAAGATATGATGTACACAACACAGGAGTAAGCGTCAACAACGTATTGTATGTCCATGTTTGCATTCCAGCATCGTAACAAATCAGAGTTATACTGATTGATCCAAACATCATCTGGTTGTCGCTGTAACACAACAGATGTTTTCTTTCCTAATGCCGAACATGCATCTTCAAAAAGTGATTGTGTGATGCCAAGTGCTTTAAACAATTCAGCAGTTGAGTCGTAAGTTGTGTTCTCATCATTGATTTCATTCCAAATACCGCTCAAAATAACCTGGGCAGTTTTCACACTCATTAGGTCTTCAAGACGAATGTCTGAAGACCTATTGTTGTTATCGTGTTTTTCCTTATTATTATTAGGTCTTCAAGACGTATGTCGTGAAGACCTATTGTTATTATCCTGATTTTTATTATTATTATTTGTACTTTTTTTGTCCAGAACTTTCAGAACTAACTGCTGGACCGATTCGCATGAAATTTACAGAGACAATAGCATGTAACCATGTCTGGAAATAGACGAGACAGATTTTGGATTTTCGACTTCTTTCTTGAGTTACCTCCCCTTGAAGTCAAAACTTCAAACCGCAATAGCTCGAAAACTAATGAAT
The DNA here is from genome assembly GCA_936450465.1 of Gibbula magus. Lineage (NCBI taxonomy): Eukaryota > Metazoa > Mollusca > Gastropoda > Trochida > Trochidae > Gibbula > Gibbula magus. Next base: position 35,641,209 of record OW388302.1, read on the forward strand.
ATATTTTCATAAAACTTTCACCACAATGTGGGCAACAACATTACGCATCGATAAGGCCTATATCGATTTTCGGCCGTAATAATAGATTTTTTGCTATTTGGAAAAAACTGAATTTTATGTGAACTTTCGCGATTTTTCGGATATGCGTCTAAAAAAACCTTCTCTTCCTTCAATTCTTTGAATAAAGTTAAATGTGATAGCTTATTTTGAAGATAAATGCAATTCTTCAGAGGGTTGTAGAAGTCGATTTTTTAATTTCATCCTTAAATTTTAATAATCCTTCATTGAAGATGGTCATTTTTAAAAAGACCGAATTTAGGCCTCATGCTGAAAGGGCCATAACTCTGTTAGAAATGAAGATATGTCAAAGATACTTGTTTCCATCTAATCACAGTACGTTACTTAACATTTGTATAACAGACCTATATCATGTAAAAGTCGATAGTTAGGCCACAATTATCGCATTTGCCCAAAGATATGAAATTTCGTGATTTTGAGAACTTTTGAGGGTCATATTTTAAGAAGAATTTTCGATCGCAAACCACTGAAGATACAAACATGTTTAATAGCTCATTTTGAAGGAGAGATATCATTTTATTAAGGACAATCATTTTCAAGCATGTGTCTGTCATACTTTACGTGTGACAAGTCATAGAAGATTGTCATTTTTCGAAAGTCGTCATTTTCAACAAAGTTGAAAGGTTCATAACTGCTTCACTTCTTACGCTATTGATATTTTACATACACCTACGTATGCACAATTTCAAGAAGAACAACTTTTATGTTGATCGCTTTCATCAAAAAGTTGATAGTTAAGCCTCGAACATCGCAAACGATGTCTAGGGGTCCAAATTTAAGCATTTTTGAGTATTTTCTTGAATATTCAGAACAGCATAACGCATTAATTATGTATGCAATCTGAATGATGATTGCATCTTCTTAAGTGGAAATTAAAGCACAACATTTTCTATATTACACCCTAGTATGGAAATATTAACCATTTTGTCTTAATCGTGAGAAATGTAATGTAGGGGTCCATTAATATGTGATTTTTCCGTTTTCAGAGGGGTACCTTCTTTGGAGAATTTTTGTAAAAAAACTACTGAAGATAGAGACATGTTTGATAGCTCATTTTAAAGCGGAGAAACAGACGAATAACCCTAAGTCCAACATGGAGTTCTAGGTCAAGCAGAAGTCTTGAAGACCTAAGTATTGACGCGTCAATCCTAGTTATTATTATTATTATTCCGACGATTTTGTTCATTGTTTTCCCGAAAAACGGCTGGTCCGATCTGTATGAAATTTTCAGGGATTATAGCCCGTGTCCTAACTTAGATTTTGTCGAGCCATTTTTTTAAATTTCGTCCTGTTTCTTGAGTTATCTCCCCTTGAAGTTGAAACTTCAAACCTTAATAGCTCGAAAACTATTCAAGATATTTTCATAAAACTTTCACCAAAATGTGGGCAACAACATTCCCCATCGATTAGGCCTATAGCGGTTTTCGGCCGTAACAATAGATTTTTTGCAATTTCACAAAAACTGAAAATTTGGTGAACTTTCGCGAGTTTGAGGGTACGCGTTTTCAAAAATCTTCTCCTAAATAACGGCAACACATACAGCATCATGCAATAGCTCATTTGAAAGCTGAAATGATGTAGTTTAAAGGAACTATTTTCAGCGGTTTACGAACCACAGCAATTTGAAAATTGAAGTTTTTGAAAAAATGATTTTTAGGGTTCGCATTCAAAGGGACATAACTCGCTAAGGGAAACTTTGATTCGAATTCTGTTTATTGCAATCGGTTCATCATTTGTGGTTTAACAATTCCACTGCAGAATGTATTCATGTAAAAGTTGACCATTAAAGCACAATGTCGACATGAACACATTTGACGGTTTTCAGGGGATTTCCTTTGGAGATTTTTTGTTCGAAAACTACTGAAGATAGAATCACGTTTGATAGCTCATATAAAAGCTGACCAACTGATTCAATCACTAGACACAAGAAAACAACCAAGTAAAGCCTGCCAGTCTGCATCAATGCCATACATATAGGGATGTCTTTTTACTTTTTTTTTTTTTTTTTTTTTTTTTTAAGAGTCCAGAGCGCAACCTGGATTTCTCAACTTTCTAATCCCGCCAGCATCAGAAAAATCAAGGTTTGACTCGAATCGGAGCAAAACGCCTTTTTTTTTTCCTGGTGTTAAAAAAAAATTCAAATCGGTGTCCTTAGTTCTTATTGAGAGGTACAGACTCCAAAAGTGTCTTTTCCTGTCTTGCCATGTTTCTGCCACCACGTAACACCGAAAAATCATGCTTTCAGGCCAAACAAATTTTGAGCCCCAAAAAATTTTTTTTTTTTACTGCTTTTACAAATTGCTTCGAAACCGTTCCCGTAGTTATTATTGAGAAGTGCAAAGCCCAAAAACGTTGTTTACCAATTTTCCATGCCCAAAGGTCAAAGCGGAAGTCTTGAAGACCTGCAGTATTGACGCGTCAATCCTAGTTTTACTTGATTTTAAAAGCTCGTTTAGGTCTGGATTACCATCATCATTTTTCGGTAAATCATCAACTGTTTTGGTTTCTTCCTTTGAAGTATGGCAAATGAATGTTTCACATGACGGTGGCCTTGGGAAATTGAACCTACATATTTTCCCTGTTTTTCTACAAGTTTTGGTGTGTCGTTTGCTGTGTTTCTGAACAGAGTCAACAATGTTATGAAGTTCTTCATCAACATCAGCATCAGGCAGATCACATGTTACATATTTATTAACAAATTCAATAACATCATCATCATTCGATTCATTTGAAATTTTGGGAGCGTTTTCAATCCAAAAAAGGCAATGTGTATGAGGTGATCCCCTTTGCTGAAACTCCACACGGTAAAAATAGTCTATTACTTTCCCAATAGGAGCAGCTGGTGACATGATAACTTCATTCAGGAAGCGATGGAATCTTTCATTGAACATTCTTGCCGACGTAACAGGATTTTTCCTTAAAATGGCGCATTTAGCATTCCAATCAAGATCTTCAGCATGTCGGGTATCACCAGTTTCACGCAGAATACAGTCAACAATTTCAGTCCATCGAAATTCTGCCGAAGAAAATGAGCAAAACCATGTTGGAATTCCAAGTTGCCTGATCATCGCAAAAATGTCTTTTTGAACTGCTTGCCAAAAGGGAGGCGTCCCACGAATCGGTTTTAGAAATTTATAGCCTTCATCATGTTTCAATATCGCATTCAGATCTTCCCGGTTGGTCAGATTTTTGGAGGAAATTATATCGCCATTTCCCGAGGCCACACTTTTTCTTAATGAGATAGAAACATTTGATTTCACTTGCTCCAACTCGGACAGGTATTGGGCATAGAATATATAATCACAATTACTTGCAAACCTGCTGTCTGCATGTAATAATCTATTGTTCAAATATCTCCCTAATGTAAGTCTCTCGTCCCGTTGGTCATGAAATGTTTGAGAACCTTTCGGAAATAACACGGGGAAGCATTTTGCTTCATTTGTTTCATCACAAGAAATAGATGTTGGTGTGGCACCTTCACATGGTGAAATGTTTAAAACATTGTCTAAATTGTTATCAAGGATATGCTGTCCAATGTCAATTGGTTGAAGACAAGTGTCTAGTAATAATCCATTCTGATCTTGATCGTGATCTACACTATCACATGATTGGGAGTTGGGATTGACAGATGCAATTTGAGATAATTCAGTTTCAATAGCATTATCATCATCACACATCTCGTCATCAAAATTAATCCAATCATTGTTGAAGTCAATATCTTTGTAATAAGGGTTATTAGCCTTTAAATAGGTCAGTGCTTTTCGGATACTTTCGGTGTTAACAAACTGGTATTCATAATGGCCTCTGTACGACAACTTGCGTTTCAATTTTACCCTGATGAGCTGATTATTAGCTTCAACTCTTGGTAAAGCAGAAATTATCTTGTTTATATTTGATGGAACACAGATAGTCGGGCCATGAACACCATTTTGACCTCCTTTAGGCAATGCAGTCATCTTCATGAATGGAATGTTTATGGCTATCAAATGTTGTTCTACACTGTTTAGACTGCCAAGTTCTTGTGGAATTTCTTCAAGTTTCAAATTGTTAACGACAGCTTCAGCAGGCTTCTTTCCGAGTTTCAACTTTCGGTCACACGTATGACATATCCAAAGATTGCCTAAAGGGCCCTTCATCAAATTACACGGGGTTTGGCACATTCCATTACATTCATGAATATACATATCTGTAATGCAAGCATCTGCAATATTTGGAGCTTTATAATACTTTGTCTTTATGCATTTCATAACCTGATGTTTAAATAATCTTCTGTGACACACAGAACAAACATACTCTGGTCCTTCCGCAATCAATTTCTTGAAATTGGACACAACATTAATCATCCTTTTGTTCCTAACAGCCGCCTTCTGCCTGTGACGTTTGTTGCTTTGCCTCAAATCGTCTCTAAAAGCTGGATTGTTATTATATTTTGCAATCATTGCCGACTTGACAGCTTGTCGGAACACCTCATTTTGCATGTATTTATTTTTACTTGCAGACTTGACAGACTCTCTAAATTTCTCATTTTGTTTGTACTTCGTAGAACTTGCAGATTTAACAGCCTCGCGAAAGTTCTCATTTTGTTTATACTTTGCAGAGCTTGCAGATTTGACCGTTTCGCGAAAGTTCTCATTTTCTTTATATTTCGCAGAGCTTGCAGATTTGACGGACTCTTGAAACTTTGTATTCTGCCCATACTTTTCAGTGCTAGCAGTTTTAAGTTTCTTTCTATAACAATCATTTTCTGCATACTCCATTGCAGTTCTTCTCTTCAATTTAAGACGGTGATCATCATTGGTAGCATACTTCTCAGCAGCTCTGAGACTTCGTTTCTCAGCAGTGCTGATATCAGTAGAAACTGCATCAAGTTTGGATCGTTTCACTCTCATTGAATCACGCTTATTTCTTCTTGCAACATCGATGGATCTTTTCCTACGGATTTGAGGACGAGGTAGTGTAGTACAGCTCATCTCCTCCATAATTTCCTCTAATTCACTTTGAGATGACATATTTGATTCAGCATTTGACAATGAGTTAGATTTTGGACATTTGTCAAGTGATTTCTTCGATTTTGGACATTTGTCAAGTGATTTCTTTGATTTTGAACCTTTTGGCAGAGAAGTCGTTTTCCTTTTAACAAAAGGGAACTTCCCTGATTTTTGACTGCGACAAGTTCTAACAGTTTGAATTTCATTGTCGCAACTCACACTCAGAGCAGTTATTTCGAACAGTGTGTTTGCGTTTGCATTCATTGACAAAGCAAGCCTAATGCAGTGTTCGTATACTGCATGAACACTGTGGTACTGAATGACAATGCTTGATCCATCAACACTCAGTACCCCATCTTCATTCCGTGAATGCGAATCAAACACATAGTATGATCCTTCAAAATAAATAACAGCAAAAACTGCCTGACAAAAATTTATCAAACATGACGACCGGTCTGTTAAAGCATCATCCAAAGCAGTTTCGATGGTGACAAGGTCCCCAAACTGAATCATGTCCTCCGCAGGCCAAATGTATCCAGCTCTTGGTTCATCACGAACGAGAGTAAAAGTGGTGTTGAACGCATCAAGATATTCAGGCAGTTCTGTTACTAACAAATAGCCAGCCGTCATTGTAGATGAACTCTGAATGTGGCCATAGAGTTCATCACCACTGATGAGGACAGCGTCCAAATCATCACTCGTCCACTCGTTCAATGGCTTTAATTTACTCAACATAAGAGACATGAGACAGTTAGGGATACACTGCTTCCCGACATGGTCAATTGGAAAAATGTGATGGTTGGCTTGATTGAAAGATCCAACCACCACGACGGGTTCATATACAAAATCATCTTCATGCATATGTTCAAATTGGTCAGAGCTTGGATCAGAAACTTCTGAACAAATGCCAGAGTGGGTTTCCACTTCAACATTCATTTCACTGTCCTCAATAGACTGAACTTCCTCGGATACGGGTTTTGATTCGAAGTCTCTCATTTTACCATCGGTGTTAAACCTCTTAGCAGCAGCCTCTACCCTCTTCCAATTTTTCCGTCTTGGCATTGTAATATTGCGTCTTTACAATGGACAGACAGGAAGGGAAAACACTATAACTTGATGGACGGACAGAATAACAAATAGGCAATGGATATTCACAACCAACTTTTATATTCCAACCAATTGGAAAATTAAATTTTTCTTCGAATGTGTCGTTAGCATCGCGGCGACAGTGTTTCAAAATGACAGAATATCTAATAATAACAAACATGAAGAGTTGCTTTTTCTCAAATGCAAAAGACAAGGTTGTAAAAGTGCGACCAGTAATACTGTTAACATGCACTAATGTGTAATTCAATTCAAACACATTAATAAACTGTCAGAGGCAGCACTAAACAAATACTACATTACTTCCAAGGGTTAGCAAAGAAAACAATTGCATAAATTGTATGTAATGAACTATACCTAATGTAAGCTATCCAGTAAGATCGTTCTGAATTCCCAAAGACATCAAACTTCTAACGTAGGGCTGACATGTCATACTAATTACCATACTAAATTTGAAAATCAAAGCAAAGAATACAAAGTATCCAGTTCAAAATATGTGGTCAGATCTGATCACACTTCAACAATAGATCAATCAAATTTATACACAGATTTAGAAAATTACTTGGTCAATAATACACAGTAAAAGGTAACTCAAAGTACAACCATTTAAATTAACAAATGAATGACAACTTTTTAACCAATACGCGACCTTATGCTCTCAGTTAACATGCACTCCGCATGACTCGGCAGTTACAAAAAAAATTTGGGCATGGGGTGGGTGTATTGCACAGTGCGATCTATCGAATATACGCATAAATTCAGAAGCTTTCCCTAATGCATACAAATCATTGATGCATTAGGATTTATGCGTAGCTTCAATGGATCACACGAGGACGATTGCAGGCAGTACCTGAACCGTATCCCTATATGCAATACGTACCTTGAAAGAGTTTTTTAAAAAAACAAAAAAACAGTAGTAAACAAACCTGGAAAACAATTCAAATTAATCTTAATTAAGCTAGTTACTGGGCAAACACAGACAATTAAATTGATGGTTATAGGGAATGAGTTAATAAGTTAACTATTAAAATACAAATCTAATACAGGCAAAACTTCTGACAAACTTGAAAATGACATTTACTTCCTTTCGAGATATTAGCTCAAGTGACGAGCTGGTCAGGGAGCACTGCTTATATACCCTCAACGCAAATAGCCTAGCATGTTACATTTCAGCCAATGGCAGTTGAGTAACCCTCACGCCCAGCAATGGTACTAATGAGTTTCCGAGCCCTGATTCTACCTTCGAAGGCCTCTAAAACAAATTGTGTGTTCATACTTCATTCTGATTAAAACTTTCTGTTATTGTCTGTTTCAAAAACTCTATTAAATGTTTATATTTCAATAGTGAATTTATTTTCAGGAAAACCTGTATTGTATAGGAATTAAATTATGTAGTCACATCTATCAAAAGAAAGCCGTTAAGAAGGAGAAAGTTAAAAGGAGAATTTCCAACCAATGAAGTTGCTAGATTGTTTTTAAAGTACATTCCATCTAAAATTAAGTGAAGATTTCACGTCCGATTTCCCCATGATAACGTTTGGCAGGAACAAGGTGTTTTCTTCAGAGGAAAACTAGCCTTTTGGTTGCCTGAAATTCTCAGGTCTGATCTACAGCGTCAACAGGCCGGCTCTTCCCCCAAACAACTCAAGACAAAGTTCATTCATATTTCTTTTATTTCCAACGTCATTATCCTTTCTCAGAATAGATAATATGGTTATTATGGTTATTATTGAAAAACTATCTATTCAATTATTTCCAAAAACAGTAATCATATTCAGTATTGAAAACGACCATTGGCATGACTGTGATCATAACTGAAAGCAATAAGCAACCCTTTGGTGCATTCATCTCCTTAGGAGGAAAACTCGAGCGAGGAAATGGTACTGTTTTGTTTACATTGCAAAGTGACCTGTCACTGGTCCTTTCCTTACATCTTGATAATTATGTTTCCAATGACTGAATTTATATACTTGTTGCTGAATATATTGTACATAGTTAGCTAGTTACTTAGTTCGAATTTGCAATAGTAAAGAAGTGTTTATTTTATTTAGTTTGATAAGAGATACGGGGAAATCTACACGCCTGAAACTATGAGAGATGAAGGAGTCGTCTTCCAAAAGGGTCACTAAGGCACGAGTATTTAGCAGCTTAGTCAGGACTGTTGTCATTTTTTTGTGCAGTTTCCGTCGCCGCCGCCTCGTTTTGTATTGGCTTTAACTTTTTTCCAAGGAGGTTTTGAGAAGTCATATCCATAACTTCTTACTTATACACCTGGGGAATTTGTTTATGTAAAACTTTTTACATGTTCACATTCAAGGTCAAATGTCAAGGTCACGAGTTCTGAACTCGACAAAAAAGCATTAGCATGCAGTTATAAACATGTCTTATTATCCCCCGCCGCGCGTTTAGCGCGAAGCGGGGGATATAGCATTCGGCTGCGTCCGTCCGTCCGTACGTCCGTACGAAATGGAATAACTCAAATACTATTCACTGGATTCTTTTCATATTTTGCATATGGGTTCATCATAGGAAGAGTAATGTTCCTACAGAGGTTTGTGACCTTGACCTTCATTTCAAGGTCACAACGAGACTTTGTCATTTTACCCTTGTCAGCGGGATATCTCAATAACCATTCGCTGGATTCTCTTCATATTTTACACAAAGCTTATCCAAGGAAAGACGACGGGCTGATTAGATTTTGGTGACCTTGACATTATTTTCAAGGTCACATGTTAATGTACATGTAAAGGTTGTCAGCGGGATATCTCAACAACCATTCACCGGAATTCCATCATATCTTAAATATTGCACCTCCTAGAAAAAAAAAAGGGCTGATTAGATTTTGGTAACCTTGACATTTTTCTCAAGGTCACAGTGGAGCTTTGACTTTTTCGACATGTTTGACAGTTGATTTTGCTGATCTTGACATTATTTTTAAATTTTGAAGTATAAACTTGCGGCTGGGGATCATGTCACCTTAGTGACAACTACTTGTTTCAAATAATAACACTTTGAATCATTGCATGATTGTTATACACATTGAACAAAATTTGACCTTGAAAATCAAAGGTCACTGTTACGAGATATGGTTAAAGTCACCAGTTCTGAGATCACTAAATAATATGTTCATATGCATAGCTGGGGAATTATTTTGATATGTTCACATTCAAGGTCAAGGTCAAGAGTTCTGAAATCATTACAAAAATCGTTGTAAATACGATAACTATTAGCTATTAGGCTCTTATTTGATATATATTACCTGGAGAAAGACCAAAATTTGAACGGTCAAGGTCACAGTGAAGTCACAACTTAATTATGCTTTTGTGAATATTCCTTATTTTAACTATGAACACTTTGAATAATGATATGATTGTTATACACATTGAACAGTGGTCATTGATTGTGTGACCTTGAAGGTCAAATGTTATAGGTCAAGGTCATGACCTATTGGTTAAGGCCATGTTAACCTTTTTAATCCAATTTGACATCAGAAATAGGTTTTAAGAACAAACTTGTGTAAAGTGACCCCAGTGACGATTCAACTTTATAGTGAACATGTACAATTATGAACAAATTTTTGTTGAAAAAAATCCCATTTTATTGTTGCTCTTGACACATGATTTATCTGAACACTGTCAAATTTCTCAATCATCACATTCAAACAAAAAAATTAAATGTAATGCAATGTGTCAAACACTGAATGAGATATTTTCACCAACCTCTTTCTACATGGGGTCAATAGCCTTAAATAAAATTAATTATTTATTAGTGGTTTTCTTGCTAATTTGATTTGAAATGAGCCCTTTTTTTTGGGTTTTGTTAGTACATTATAAGATGTTACTATCGAAATTTTGACAGAATAATATTGGTGAAATTCCTCGATCAAACATGGAGCTGAAGGTCACGCAGAAGTCTTGAAGACCTAAGTATTGACGCGTCAATCCTAGTTAGGTCTTCAAGACGAATGTCTGAAGACCTATTGTTTTTATCCTGATTATTATTATTATTATTATTATTATTTATACCGATTTTGTGCCACTGATTCAGAACTAACGGCTGGGCCGATTGTTCTGAAACGTTCAGAAATGATAGCCAGTGACCCAACTTAGATGATGACGAGACGGATTTTGGATTTTCGACTTCTTTCTTGAGTTATCTCCCCTTAAAGTTGAAACTTCAAACCTCAATAGCTCGAAAACTTATCAAGATATTTTCATAAAACTTTCACCAAAATGTGGGCATCAACATTCCCCATCGATTAGGCCTATAGCGGTTTTCGGCCGTAATAATAGATTTTTTGCTATTTCGAAAAAACTGAAAATTTTGCGCACTTTCGCGATTTTGAGGGTACGCGTCTTCAAAAATCTTCTCATAAATAACGGCAACACATACAGCTATGTGTGATAGCTCATTTGAAAGCTAATTGAATTTAGAAAAAAAGTACTGTAGCCGAATTTTGAAATTGGACCTTGAATTCGAGTAATCTGCCCTTGATTATGGTCCTTTTTAAAATGGGCGTGTTTCGGGCTCCATGTTTAAAGGGGCATAACTCTGTTACGAAAAAAGTTATGTCGAAGTTACTTATTGTAGTCTCTTTCTTATAACTAATGCAACACTTCCATAACATATCATTATCATATAAAAGTTGATAGTTTGGGCACAATGTGGGCATATTCCCCAAATAAGTAAAAGTTTGTAATTTTGAGCATTTTCGAGGGGTATATCCTTTTGAGAATTATTGATCATGAACCACTGAAGATAGGAACACTTTAAATAGATCATGTTGATGTAGAAACGTCATTTTTTAAGGACAATATTTTTCAAGCTCGTATCTGTCTTAGTTTTTTTGTGACAACTCATAGAAGTTTGTCATTTTTAAAAAATCGTCATTTTAACCAAGGTTCAAAGGATCATAACTGCTTAACTAATTAAAATATTGAAATTGTGTTTATACCTACGGATGGACAATTTCAAGAACACCAACGTTTCTGTTGAACCCTATCATCAAAAAGTTGATAGTTAAGCTCCGAACATCGCAAATGTTGTCTAGGGGTCAAAATTTAAACATTTTTGAGTATTTTCTTGAATATTCAGAAAAGCATAACGCCTTAATTATGTATGCAATCTAAATGATGATTAAATCTACTTAAGTGGAAATTAAACCACAATATTTTCTATGCGCAACTTAGTATTAAAATATTAACCATTTTGTCTTAATCGTGAGAAAGACCATGTAGGGGTCCATTAATAAGAAAAAGTTCCATTTTCAGAGGGTCATTGTCTTTGGAGAATTTTTGTAAAATAACTACTGAAGATAGAGACATGTTTGATAGCTCGTTTTAAAGCGGAGAAAATGATGAATAACCGAGAGTCCAACATGGAGTTCAAGGTCAAACAGAAGTCTTGAAGACCTAAGTATTGACGCGTCAATTCTAGTTTTTCTTATTATTATTTGTACGTTTTTTGTGGCACGGATTCTGAAGTAACGGCTGAACCGATTTGCATGAAATTTTCAGGAATGATAGCCTGTAACAAAACTAGCCTTGTACGTCGGCCGAATTTTGATTTTCGACTTCTGTCTTGAGTTATCTCCCCTTGAAGTCAAAACTTTAAACCTTCATAGCTCGAAATCTAATCAAGATATTTTCATAAAACTTTCACCAAAATGTGGGCAACAACATTCCCTATCGATCAGGCCTATAGCGGTTTTCGGCCGTGTGAATAAATTTTTTGCTATTTCGAAAAAACTGAAAATGTTGTCAACTTTCGCGGTTTTAAGGGTACGCGTCTTCAAAAATCTTCTCCTAAATCACGGCAATACATACAGCTATGTGTTATAGCTCATCTGAAAGCTAAATGAATGTACAAGAACATGATCTTTTCCGAATTTTGAATTTCGTCCTCGAATTTCAGGAATATGCCCTTGAATATGGACCTTTTTTTAAAAGAGCGTTTTTAGGCTATATGTTCAAAGGGGCATTACTCTGTTACAAATGAACTTATGTCAAAGTTACTTATTGCTATCTCTTCCATATAACTAGTTAAATAATTCCAGAATATATCATTATCATGTAAAAGTTGATAGTATCGACACAATTTGGACGTATTTCCAAAAATGTAAAAATTTGGGATTTTGAGACTTTTCGAGGGGTACTTTCTTTGTAGAATTTTCCATTGTAAACCACTGAAGATACAATTATGTTTAATATATAATCCTGAAGTAGAGATGTCCTTTATTAAGGTAAATACATTTCAAACATTTTTCTGTCATAGTTTATGTGTGTCAAGGCATAGAAGATTGCCATTTTTCAGAACTCGCCATTTTCAGCCATGTTTAAAGGATCATTACTGCTTAACTTCTTACGCTATTGAAATTTTGCATACACCAACGTATGCACAATTTCAAGAAGAACAACTTTTATGTTGACCGCTTTCATCAAAAAGTTGATAGTTAAGCCTCGAACATAGCAAGCGATGCCTAGGGGTCATAATTTAAGCATTTTTGAGTATTTTCTTGAATATTCAGAACAGCATTACGCATTAATTATGTATGCAATCTAAATGCTGATTACATCTTCCTAAGTGGAAATTAAAGCACAACATTTTCTATGTTACACCTTAGTATGGAAATATTAACCATTTTGTCTTAATCGTGAGAAATGTAATGTAGGGGTCCATTAATATGTGATTTTTACGTTTTCAGAGGGGTACCTTCTTTGGGGAATTTTTTGTAAAATAACTACTGAAGATAGAGACATGTTTGATAGCTCATTTTAAAGCAGAGAAACAGACGAATAACCCTAAGTCCAACATGGAGTTCTAGGTCAAGCAGAAGTCTTGAAGACCTAAGTATTGACGCGTCAATCCTAGTTAGGTCTTCAAGACGTAAGTCATGAAGACGTATTGTTATTATCCTGATTTTTATTATTATTATTTGTACTTTTTTTGTCCAGAACTTTCAGAACTAACTGCTGGACCGATTCGCATGAAATTTACAGAGATGATAGCATGTAACCATGTCTGGAAATAGACGAGACAGATTTTGGATTTTCGACTTCTTTCTTGAGTTATCTCCCCTTGAAGTTAAAACTTCAAACAGCAATAGCTCAAAAACTAATGAATATATTTTCATAAAACTTTCACCAAAATGTGGGCAAGAACATTCCGCATCGATTAGGCCTAAAGCGATTTTCGGCCGTAACAATAGATTTTTTGCTATTTCGAAAAAACTGAATTTTTGGTGAACTTTCGCGGTTTTTAGGGTATGCGTCTAAAAAAACCTTCTCTTCCTTCAATTCTTTGAATAAAGTTGAATTTGAAAGCTTATTTTGAAGATAAATGAATTCTTCAGAGGGTTGTAGAAGTCGATTTTTTAATTTCATCCTTGAATTTTAATAATCCTTCATTGAAGATGGTCATTTTTAAAAAAGACCGAATATAGGCCTCATGCTGAAAGGGCCATCATTCTGTTAGAAACGAAGATATGTCAAAGATACTTATTTCCATCTGATCACAGTACGTTACTTAACATTTGTATAACAGATCTTTATTATGTAAAAGTTGATAGTTAGGCCACAATTATCGCATTTGTCAAAATGTAAGAAATTTCGTGATTTTGAGATCTTTGTAGGGGCATATTTTTAGAAGAATTTTCGATCGCAAACCACTGACGATACAAACATTTTTAATAGCTCAATTTGAAGGAGAGACTTCATTTTATTAAGGACAATAACTTTCAAGCATGTGTCTGTCATAGTTTACGTGTGACAAGTCATAGAAGATTGTCATTTTTCGAAAATCGCCATTTTCAACAAAGTTGATAGGTTCATAACTGCTTAAATTCTTATGCTTTTGAAATTTTACATACACCTTCATATGCACAATTTCAAGAAGAACAACTTTTATGTTGACCGCTTTCATCAAAAAGTTGATAGTTAAGCCTCGAACATCGCAAGCGATGTCTAGGGGTCCAAATTTAAGCATTTTTGACTATTTTCTTGAATATTCAGAACAGCATAACGCATTAATTATGCATGCAATCTAAATGATGATTGCATCTTCTTCAGTGGAAATTAAAGCGCAACATTTTGTATGTTACGCCTTAGTATGGAAATATTTACCATTTTGTCTTAATCGTGAGAAATGTAATGTAGGGGTCCATTAATATGTGATTTTTCCGTTTTCAGAGGGGTACCTTCTTTGGAGAATTTTTGTAAAAAAACTACTGAAGATAGAGACATGTTTGATAGCTCATTTTAAAGCGGAGAAACAGACGAATAACCCTAAGTCCAACATGGAGTTCTAGGTCAAGTAGAAGTCTTGAAGACCTAAGTATTGACGCGTCAATCCTAGTTATTCTTTATTATTATTTGTACTTTTCTTGTCCAGAACATTCTGAATTAACGACTGTACTGATTCGTATGAAATTTTCAGGGATGATAGCAGGTGACCAGCTCTGGAAATAGACGAGACAGATTTTGGATTTTCGACTTCTTTCTTGAGTTATCTCCCCTTGAAGTCAAAACTTCAAACCGCAATAGCTAAAAAACTAATGAATATATTTTCATAAAACTTTCACCAAAATGTGGGCAAGAACATTCCGCATCGATTAGGCCTATAGCGATTTTCGGCCGTAATAATAGATTTTTTGCTATTTGGAAAAAAATGAATTTTATGTGAACTTTCGCGATTTTTCGGATATGCGTCTAAAAAAACCTTCTCTTCCTTCAATTCTTTGAATAAAGTTAAATGTGATAGCTTATTTTGAAGATAAATGAATTCTTCAGAGGGTTGTAGAAGTCGATTTTTTAATTTCATTCTAGAATTTTAATAATCCTTCATTGAAGATGGTCATTTTTAAAAAGACCGAATTTAGGCCTCATGCTGAAAGGGCCATAACTCTGTTAGAAATGAAGATATGTCAAAGATACTTATTTCCATCTGATCACAGTACGTTACTTAATATTTGTATAACAGGTCTTTATGATGTAAAAGTTGATAGTTATGCCACAATTATCGCATTTGTCAAAATATATGAAATTTCGTGATTTTGAGAACTTTGTAGGGGCATTTTTTTAGAAGAATTTTCGATCGCAAACCACTGACGATACAAACATGTTTAATAGCTCAATTTGAAGGAGAGACATCATTTTATTAAGGACAATAACTTTCAAGCATGTGTCTGTCATAGTTTACGTGTGACAAGTCATAGAAGATTGTCATTTTTCGAAAATCGCCATTTTCAACAAAGTTGATAGGTTCATTACTGCCTAACTTCTCATGCTATTGAAATTTCATAGACACCTACGTATGCACAATTTTAAGAAGAAAAGCTTTTATGTTGACCGCTTTCATCAAAAAGTTGATAGTTAAGCCTCGAACATCGCGAACGATGTCTAGGGGTACGAAAATGAGCATTTTTGAGTATTTTCTTGAATATTCAGAAGAACATAGCGTATTAATTATGTATGCAATCCTAATGATGATATCATCTTCTTACGTGGAAATCAAAGTATAACATATCCTATGTTACACCTTATTATGAAAATGTTTACCGTTGTGTCTTAATAGTGAGAAAGATCATGTAGGGGTCCATTTTTTCGTGATTTTCCCATTTTCAGAGGGTCATTGTCTTTGGGGAATATTTATGGAATAACTACTGAAGATAGAGACATGTTTGATAGCTCATTTTAAAGCAGAATAACTGGCGAATCACTGAGAGTCCAACATGGAGTTCAAGGTCAAGCAGAAGTCTTGAAGACCTAAGTATTGCCTGTGGCAATCCTAGTTAGGTCTTCAAGACGTATGTCGTGAAGACCTATTGTTATTATCCTGATTTTTATTATTATTATTTGTACTTTTTTTGTCCAGAACTTTCAGAACTAACTGCTGGACCGATTCGCATGAAATTTACAGAGACAATAGCATGTAACCATGTCTGGAAATAGACGAGACAGATTTTGGATTTTCGACTTCTTTCTTGAGTTACCTCCCCTTGAAGTCAAAACTTCAAACCGCAATAGCTCGAAAACTAATGAATATATTTTCATAAAACTTTCACCACAATGTGGGCAACAACATTACGCATCGATAAGGCCTATATCGATTTTCGGCCGTAATAATAGATTTTTTGCTATTTGGAAAAAACTGAATTTTATGTGAACTTTCGCGATTTTTCGGATATGCGTCTAAAAAAACCTTCTCTTCCTTCAATTCTTTGAATAAAGTTAAATGTGATAGCTTATTTTGAAGATAAATGCAATTCTTCAGAGGGTTGTAGAAGTCGATTTTTTAATTTCATCCTTAAATTTTAATAATCCTTCATTGAAGATGGTCATTTTTAAAAAGACCGAATTTAGGCCTCATGCTGAAAGGGCCATAACTCTGTTAGAAATGAAGATATGTCAAAGATACTTGTTTCCATCTAATCACAGTACGTTACTTAACATTTGTATAACAGACCTATATCATGTAAAAGTCGATAGTTAGGCCACAATTATCGCATTTGCCCAAAGATATGAAATTTCGTGATTTTGAGAACTTTTGAGGGTCATATTTTAAGAAGAATTTTCGATCGCAAACCACTGAAGATACAAACATGTTTAATAGCTCATTTTGAAGGAGAGATATCATTTTATTAAGGACAATCATTTTCAAGCATGTGTCTGTCATACTTTACGTGTGACAAGTCATAGAAGATTGTCATTTTTCGAAAGTCGTCATTTTCAACAAAGTTGAAAGGTTCATAACTGCTTCACTTCTTACGCTATTGATATTTTACATACACCTACGTATGCACAATTTCAAGAAGAACAACTTTTATGTTGATCGCTTTCATCAAAAAGTTGATAGTTAAGCCTCGAACATCGCAAACGATGTCTAGGGGTCCAAATTTAAGCATTTTTGAGTATTTTCTTGAATATTCAGAACAGCATAACGCATTAATTATGTATGCAATCTGAATGATGATTGCATCTTCTTAAGTGGAAATTAAAGCACAACATTTTCTATATTACACCCTAGTATGGAAATATTAACCATTTTGTCTTAATCGTGAGAAATGTAATGTAGGGGTCCATTAATATGTGATTTTTCCGTTTTCAGAGGGGTACCTTCTTTGGAGAATTTTTGTAAAAAAACTACTGAAGATAGAGACATGTTTGATAGCTCATTTTAAAGCGGAGAAACAGACGAATAACCCTAAGTCCAACATGGAGTTCTAGGTCAAGCAGAAGTCTTGAAGACCTAAGTATTGACGCGTCAATCCTAGTTAGGTCTTCAAGACGTATGTCTGGAAGACCTATTGTTATTATCCTGGTTTTTATTATTATTATTATTTGCACTTTTTTTGTCCAGAACTTTCAGAATTAACGGCTGGACCGATTCGCATGAAATTTTCAGGGCTGATAGCATGTAACCATGTCTGGAAATAGACGAGCCACTTTTTGGATTTTCGACTTCTTTCTTGAGTTATCTCCCCTTGAAGTCAAAACTTAAAACCGCAATAACTCGAAAACTAATGAATATATTTTCATAAAACTTTCACCAAAATGTGGGCAACAACATTCCGCATCGAATAGGCTTATAGCACTTTTCGGCCGTAACAATAGATTTTTTGCTATTTCAAAAAAACTGAATTTTTGGTGAACTTTCGCAATTTTTCAGGTATGCGTCTAAAAAAACCTTCTCTTCCTTCAATTCTTTGAATAAAGTTAAATGTGATAGCTTATTTTGAAGATAAATGAATTCTTCAGAGGATTGTAGAAGTCGATTTTTTAATTTCATCCTTGAATTTTAATAATCCTTCATTGAAGACGGTCATTTTTAAAAAGACTGAATTTAGGCCTCATGCTGAAAGGGCCATAACTCTGTTAGAAATGAAGATAAGTCAAAGATACTTATTGTCATCTCATCACAGTATGTTACTTAACATTTGTATAACAGATTTTTATGATGTAAAAGTTGATAGTTAGGCCACAATTATCGCATTTGTCAAAATGTATGAAATTTAGTGATTTTGAGAACTTTTTAGGGGCATATTTTTAGAAGAATTTTCGATCGCAAACCACTGACGATACAAACATGTTTAATAGCTCAATTTGAAGGAGAGACATCATTATATTAAGGACAATAATTTTCGAGCATGTGTCTGTCATAGTTTACGTGTGACCAGTCATAGAAGATTGTCATTTTTCGAAAATCGCAATTTTCAGCAAAGTTCAAAGGATCATAACTGCTTTACTTCTTATGCTATTGACATTTTACAAACACCTACGTATGCACAATTTCAAGAAGAAAAACTTTTATGTTGACCGCTTTCATCAAAAAGTTGATTGTTAAGCCTCGAACATCGCAAGCACTGTCAAGGGGTCCAAATTTATGCATTTTTGAGTATTTTCTTGAATATTCAGAACAGCATAACGCATTAACTATGTATGCAATCACCTTTATGTTTCACCTTGGTATGGAAATATTAACCATTTTGTCTTAATCGTGAGAAATGTAATGTAGGGGTCCATTAATATGTGATTTTTCCATTTTCAGAGGGTACCTTCTTTGGATAATTTTTGTAAAAAAACTACTGAAGATAGAGACATGTTTGATAGCTCATTTTAAAGCAGAGAAACTGATGAATAACTGAGAGTCCAACATGGAGTTCTAGGTCAAGCGGAAGTCTTGAAGACCTAAGTATTGACGCGTCAATCCTAGTTATTATTATTATTTGTACTTTTTTTGTCCAGAACTTTCAGAACTAACTGCTGGACCGATTCGCATGAAATTTACAGAGACAATAGCATGTAACCATGTCTGGAAATAGACGAGACAGATTTTGGATTTTCGACTTCTTTCTTGAGTTATCTCCCCTTGAAGTCAAAACTTCAAACCGCAATAGCTAAAAAACTAATGAATATATTTTCATAAAACTTTCACCAAAATGTGGGCAAGAACATTTCGCATCGATTAGGCCTATAGCGATTTTCGGCCGTAATAATAGATTTTTTGCTATTTGGAAAAAAATGAATTTTATGTGAACTTTCGCGATTTTTCGGATATGCGTCTAAAAAAACCTTCTCTTCCTTCAATTCTTTGAATAAAGTTAAATGTGATAGCTTATTTTGAAGATAAATGAATTCTTCAGAGGGTTGTAGAAGTCGATATTTTAATTTCATCCTTGAATTTTAATAATCCTTCAGTGAAGATGGTAATTTTTAAAAAGACCGAATTTAGGCCTCATGCCTAAAGGGCCATAACTCTGTAAGAAATGAAGATATGTCAAAGATACTTATTTCCATCTGATCCTAGTACGTTACTTAACATTTGTTTAACATGAATATCATGTAAAAATTGATAGTTTGGCCACATTTATCTTTAAAAAATGTTTTTTAGGGGTATTTTCTTTGCAGATTTTTCGTTCGTAAACCAACAGAGATACCATTATGTTTGATAGCTTATTTAGTAGAGATCACTGGGTGTAATGTTACGCGCGGAAAAAATTTTTTCCGAGCGTTATGAAAAATTACAGCGACGGAGGTCACGGGAAAGGCGAGTAAGTGCACTGTTTTTTCTCCTCTCGGTTTTAAAAATTTATTGTCATCTGACCCAAATACGTTACTTATTATTGTTATTATCCGTGTTCTTCATTAGGTCTTCAAGACGAAAGTCAGAAGACCTATTGTTATTATCCGTGTTCTTCATTATTATTATTATTATTATTCTTTGTACTTTTTTTGTCCAGAGCTTTCTGAAGTAACCACTGGGCCAATTCGCATGAAAGTTTCAGGGATGATAGGAGAATTTTTGTAAAAAAACTACTAAAGATAGAGACATGTTTGATAGCTCATTTTAAAGCAGAGAAACTGATGTATAACCGAGAGTCCAACATGGAGTTCTAGGTCAAGCAGAAGTCTTGAAGACCTAAGTATTGCCTGTGGCAATCCTAGTTATTATTATTATTCTTTGTACTTTTTTTGTCCAGAGCTTTCTGAAGTAACCACTGGGCTGATTTGCATGAAACTTTCAGGGCTGATAGCCTATGACCCAACTTAGATTTTAACGAGCCACTTTTTGGATGTTCGACTTCTTTCGTGAGTTATCTCCCTTTGAAGTCAAAACTTTAAACCTTCATAACTCGAATACTTATTAATATATTTTCTTAAAACTTTCACCAAAATGTGCGCAACAACATTCCTCACAAAAAAAGTTAATGTCATTTTTTCGGCCGTATATATAGATTTCTTGCTATTTCGAAAAAACGGAATTTTTGGTGAACTTTAGCGGTTTTTAGGGTACGCGTCTAAGAAAACCTTCTGGTCCTTCAATTGTATGAGTACATATACATATGATAGCTTATTTTAAAGATAAATGAATTCTTCAGAGAGTTGTAGTTGTCGATTTTTTAATTTCATCCTAGAATTTTGATAATCCGTCATTGAACATGGTCATTTTTTAAAAGACCGAATTTCGGCCTCATGTTTAAAGGTGTCTAACTCTGTAAGAAATGAAGATATGTCAAAGATTTTTATTGTCATCTGACCCAAATATGTTACATAACATTTCTATAACAGATCTATATCATGTAAAAATCGATAGTTAGGCCACAATTATCGCATCTGTCAAAATGTATGAAATTTCGTGAATTTGTGTACTTTTGAGGGGCATATTTTTCGAAGAATTTTAGATCTTAAACCACTAAAGATACCAACATGTTTAATAGCTTATGTTAAAGGAGAGATATCATTTTATGAAGGACAACAATTTTCAAGCATTTATTTGTCATACCTTACGTGTGACAAGTCATAGAACTTTGTCATTTTTCGAAAATCGCCATTTTCAGCAAAGTTCAAAGGATCATTACTGCTTAACTAATTAAGATAATTTCATTATGTATACACCTACGGATACACAAATTCAAAAACAACAATTTTTCTGTTGAACCCTTTCATCAAAAAGTTGATAATTAAGCTATGAACATCGTAATCGTTGTCTAGGGGTCAAAATTTAAGCAATTTAGAGTATTTTCTTGAATATTCAGAAAAAGATAACGCATTAATTATGTATGCAATCTAAATGATGATTACATCAACTTAAGTGGAAATTAAAGCACAATATTTTGTATGTTGCAACTTAGTATGAAAATATTAACCGTTTTGTCTTAATCGTGAGAAAGGTCATGTAGGGGTCAATTAATGAGCGATTGTTACATTTTCAAAGGGTCATTGTCTTTGGGGATTTTTTGTAAAATAACTACTGAAGATAGAGACATGTTTGATAGCTCATTTTAAAGCAGAATAACTGACGAATAACCGAGAGTGCAACATGGAGTTCAAGGTCAAGCAGAAGTCTTGAAGACCTAAGTATTGCCTTGGCAATCCTAGTTATTAGGTCTTCAAGACGTATGTCTGGAAGACCTATTGTTATTATCCGGTTTTTTCTTTATTATTATTATTATTTGTACGTTTTTTGTGCGCGCGATTCTGAAGTAACGCCTGAATCTATTTGCACGAAATTTCCAGGGATAATAGCCTGTAACAAAAACTAGCCTTGTACGTCGGCCGAATTTTCATTTTCGACTTCTTTCTTGAGTTATCTCCCCTTGAAGTTGAAACTTCAAACCTTAATAGCTCGAAAACTATTCAAGATATTTTCATAAAACTTGCACCAAAATGTGGGCAACAACATTCCCCATCGATTAGGCCTATAGCGGTTTTCGGCCGTAATGATACATTTTTTGCTATTTCGCTAAAACTGAAAATTTGGCGCACTTTCGCGGTTTTCAGGGTACGCGTCTTTAAAAATCTTCTCCTAAATCACGGCAATTCATACAGCTATCAGTGATAGCTCATCTTAAAGCTAATTGAATGTAGAAAAAAGTGATCATGAAAGAATTTTAAATTTCGTCCACGAATTTCAGTAATATGCCCTTGAATATGGACCTTTTTGAAAAAGGTTTTTTTTGGCTGCATGTTCAAAGGGGCATAACTCTGTAACAAATTAATTTATGTCAAAGTTACTTATTTCAATCTCTTTATAATAACCTGTATAACAATTCCATAACACGTCATTATCATATAAAAGTTATTAGTTTGGGCATAATTTGAGCATATTCCCAAAACAATGAAATATTTTGATTTTGAGACTTTTTGAGGTGTTTATTCTTTAGGAAATTTTTGATAATGAACCATTTAAGATAGGAAGACTATAAATAGATCATGGTGATGTAGAAACGTCATTTATTAAGGATAATATTTTTCAAGCTCGAATCTGTCTTAGTTTTTTTGTGACAAGTCATAGAAGTTTGTCATTTTTAAAAAATCGCCATTTTCAACAAAGTTCAAAGGTTCATAACTGCTTCACTTCTTATGCTATTGAAATTTTACATACACTTCCGTATGCACAATTTCAAGAAGAACAACTTTTATGTTGACCGCTTTCATCAAAAAGTTGATAGTTAAGCCTCGAACATCGCAAGCGATGTCTAGGGGTCCAAATTTAAGCATTTTTGACTATTTTCTTGAATATTCAGAACAGCATAACGCATTTATTATGTATGCAATCTAATTGATGATTACATCTTCTTAAGTGGAAATTAAAGCACAACATTTTCTATGTTACACCTTAGTATGGAAATATTAACCATTTTGTCTTAATCGTGAGAAATGTAATGTAAGGGTCCATTAATATGTGATTTTTCCGTTTTCAGAGGGGTACCTTCTTTGGAGAATTTTTGTAAAAAAACTACTGAAGATAGAGACATGTTTGATAGCTCATTTTAAAGCGGAGAAACAGACGAATAACCCTAAGTCCAACACCGAGTTCTAGGTCAAGCAGAAGTCTTGAAGACCTAAGTATTGACGCGTCAATCCTAGTTATTATTATTATTCTTTGTACTTTTTTTGTCCAGAGCTTTCTGAAGTAACCACTGGGCTGATTTGCATGAAACTTTCAGGGCTGATAGCCTGTGACCCAACTTAGATTTTAACGAGCCACTTTTTGGATTTTCGACTTCTTTCGTGAGTTATCTCCCTTTGAAGTCAAAACTTTAAACCTTCATAACTCGAATACTAATCAATATATTTTCTTAAAACTTTCACCAAAATGTGCGCAACAACATTCCCCACAAAAAAAGTTAATGTCATTTTTTCGGCCGTATATATAGATTTCTTGCTATTTCGAAAAAACTGAATTTTTGGTGAACTTTCGCGGTTTTTAGGGTACGCGTCTAAGAAAACGTTCTCGTCCTTCAATTCTAAGAGTACATATACATATGATAGCTTATTTTAAAGATAAATGAATTCTTCAGAGGGTTGTAGTTGTCGATTTTTTAATTTCATCTTAGAATTTTGATAATTCATCATTGAACATGGTCAATTTTAAAAAGACCGAATTTCGTCCTCATGTTTAAAGGGGCATAACTCTGTAAGAAATGAAGATATGTCAAAGATATTTATTGTCATCTGACCCAAATACGTTACTTAACATTTCTATAACAGATCTATATCATGTAAAAGTTGATAGTTAGGCCACAATTATCGCATTTGTCAAAATGTATGATATTTCGTGATTTTGAGGACTTTTGAGGGGCATATTTTTCGAAGAATTTTAGATCTTAAACCACTAAAGATACCAACATGTTTAATTGCTTATGTTAAAGGAGAGATATCATTTTATTAAGGACAACAATTTTCAAGCATTTATTTGTCATACCTTACGTGTGACAAGTCATAGAACTTTGTCATTTTTCGAAAATCGCCATTTTAAGAAAAGTTCAAAGGATCATAACTGCTTAACTATTTAAGATAATTTCATTCTATTTACACCTTCGGATACACAGTTTCAAGAACAACAACTGTTCAGTTGAACCCTTTCATCAAAAAGGTGATAGTTAAGCTCCGAACATCGCAAACGTTCTCAGGGGTCAAGATTTAAGCGATTTAGAGTATTTTCTTGAATATTCAGAACACGATAAAGCATTAATTATGTATGCAATCTAAATGATGATTACATCTACTTAAGTGGAAATTAAAGCACAATATTTTCTATGTTGCAACTTAGTATGAAAATATTAACCATGTTGTCTTAATCGTGAGAAAGGTCATGTAGGGGTCCATTAATAAGCGATTGTTCCATTTTCAGAGGGTCATTGTCTTTGGATAATTTTTGTAAAATAACTACTTAAGATAGAGACATGTTTGATAGCTCATTTTAAAGCAGAGAAACTGGTTAATAACCGAGAGTCCAACATGGAGTTCAAGGTCAAGCAGAAGTCTTGAAGACCTAAGTATTGACGCGTCAATCCTAGTTATTATTATTATTCTTTGTACTTTTTTTGTCCAGAGCTTTCTGAAGTAACCACTGGGCCGATTTGCATGAAACTTTCAGGGCTGATAGCCTGTGACCCAACTTAGATTTTAACGTGCCACTTTTTGGATGTTCGACTTCTTTCGTGAGTCATCTCCCTTTGAAGTCAAAACTTTAAACCTTCATAACTCGAATACTTATTAATATATTTTCTTAAAACTTTCACCAAAATGTGCGCAACAACATTCCTCACAAAAAAAGTTAATGTCATTTTTTCGGCCGTATATATAGATTTCTTGCTATTTCGAAAAAACGGAATTTTTGGTGAACTTTAGCGGTTTTGAGGGTACGCGTCTAAGAAAACCTTCTCGTCCTTCAATTTTATGAGTACATATACATATGATAGCTTATTTTAAAGATAAATGAATTCTTCAGAGGGTTGTAGTTGTCGATTTTTTAATTTCATCCTAGAATTTTGATAATCCGTCATTGAACATGGTCATTTTTTAAAACACCGAATTTCGGCCTCATGTTTAAAGGTGTCTAACTCTGTAAGAAATGAAGATATGTCAAAGATTTTTATTGTCATCTGACCCAAATATGTTACATAACATTTCTATAACAGATCTATATCATGTAAAAATCGATAGTTAGGCCACAATTATCGCATCTGTCAAAATGTATGAAATTTCGTGAATTTGTGTACTTTTGAGGGGCATATTTTTCGAAGAATTTTAGATCTTAAACCACTAAAGATACCAACATGTTTAATAGCTTATGTTAAAGGAGAGATATCATTTTATGAAGGACAACAATTTTCAAGCATTTATTTGTCATACCTTACGTGTGACAAGTCATAGAACTTTGTCATTTTTCGAAAATCGCCATTTTCAGCAAAGTTCAAAGGATCATTACTGCTTAACTAATTAAGATAATTTCATTATGTATACACCTACGGATACACAAATTCAAAAACAACAATTTTTCTGTTGAACCCTTTCATCAAAAAGTTGATAATTAAGCTATGAACATCGTAATCGTTGTCTAGGGGTCAAAATTTAAGCAATTTAGAGTATTTTCTTGAATATTCAGAAAAAGATAACGCATTAATTATGTATGCAATCTAAATGATGATTATATCAACTTAAGTGGAAATTAAAGCACAATATTTTGTATGTTGCAACTTAGTATGAAAATATTAACCGTTTTGTCTTAATCGTGAGAAAGGTCATGTAGGGGTCAATTAATGAGCGATTGTTACATTTTCAAAGGGTCATTGTCTTTGGGGATTTTTTGTAAAATAACTACTGAAGATAGAGACATGTTTGATAGCTCATTTTAAAGCAGAATAACTGACGAATAACCGAGAGTGCAACATGGAGTTCAAGGTCAAGCAGAAGTCTTGAAGACCTAAGTATTGCCTTGGCAATCCTAGTTATTATTATTATTTGTACTTTTCTTGTACGGAAAATGCTGAAGTAACGCTTGGACTGTTTTGCATGAAATTTTCAGGGATGATAGCCCATGACATTTTCTCAAAAATAACGAGGGCGATTTTGGATTTTCGACTTCTTTCTTGAGTTACCTCCCCTTGAAGTCAAAACTTTGAACCTTCATAGCTCGAATACTAATCAATATATTTCCTCAACACTTGCACCAAAATGTGCGCAACAACATTCCCTATCAAAAAGGTTAATGTCATTTTTTCGGCCGTATATATAGATTTTTTGCTATTTCGAAAAAACTGATTTTTTTGTGAAATTTCGCGGTTTTTAGGGTATGCGTCTTTGAAAATGTACTCCTCCTTCAGTTTTATGTTTACAGCTATGTATGATAGCTTATTATGAAGATAAATGAATTGTCAAGAGTGCTCTTGTGGCCGAATTTTGAATTTCATCTTGGAATTTCAGTTATCTCCCCTTGAACATGGTCCTATTTTAAAAGTTCGAATTTCGGCATCATGTTCAAAGGGACGTAACTCTGTTACAAATAAAGATACGTCAAATTTACTTATTGCAATCGGATGCAGATACATTACCTAACATTTCTGTTTGAGATCTTTATCATGTAAAAGTTGATAGTTTAATCACAAAAAGATGTGAAATTTCGTGATTTTGACAACTTTTGAGGGGCATATTTTTAGAAGAATTTTCGATCGCAAACCACTGAAGATACAAACATGTTTAATAACTCATGATGAAGGAGAGATATCATTTTATTAAGAACAATAACTTTCAAGCATGTGTCTGTCATAGTTTACGTGTAACAAGTCATAGAATATTGTCATTTTTCGAAAATTGCCATTTTCAACAAAGTTGAAAGGTTCATAACTGCTTAAATTGTTATGCTATTGAAAGTTTATAGACACCTACGTATGCACAAATTCAAGAAGAAAAACTTTTATGTTGACCGCTTTCATCAAAAAGTTGATAGTTAAGCCTCAAACATCGCGAGCGATGTCTAGGGGTCCGAAAATGAGCATTTTTGAATATTTTTCTTAATATTCAGAACAGCATAACGTATTAAATATGTATGCAATCTTAATGATGATATCATCTACTTCTGTGGAAATCAAAGTATAACATCTCCTATGTTACACCTTATTATGAAATTGTTGACTGTTTTGTCTTAATCGTGAGAAAGATCATGTAGAGGTCCATTAATACGTGAGATTTCCATTTTCAGAGGGGTACCTTCTTTGGAGAATTTTTGTAAAAAAACTACTAAAGATAGAGACATGTTTGATAGCTCATTTTAAAGCGGAGAAACTGATGAATAACCGAGAGTCCAACATGGAGTTCTAGGTCAAGCAGGAGTCTTGAAGACCTAAGTATTGCCTGTGGCAATCCTAGTTTTCAGTTTGTCCTTATAATTCCTTTCCACCATTGCGGCCAGGTTATGTGTAAAGGTTATGCCAAGGATAGTGAAATCACGTTGATTCCAGTCTAGTTTATAACTTTTGCAGAGGCTATTTTGTGAGTGTCTCAACGCCCCTATCCATATAAGTTGAGTCTTGCTTGTATTTATCTAAAGACCAGAAAACGATGCGAAATTATGTAAGGTTTTGAGGGTATGTTGAAGACATTTTTCAGTTCCGTCAAGTACAAGAGATGTGTCATCGGCAAATTGCGATAAGAGATATTCGGTGTTGCCTATCTTTATTCCCTTTATATTCTTATTATTTCGTAACATTATACTTAGCACTTCGGCACATATTATGAAAATGTATAGGAATAATGGATCACCTTGCCTGCATCCTCTTGTAAGGTCAAAAAACTCAGACGAAAAAACGTTTACTGTTACACTAGATTGAATGTGTATAATATAATTCAATCCATCGTCGGATAGATGGACCAAATCCAAAATAATTTTAAGTTTTTTGAATAAATAACCAATCAACTGAGTCAAGTGCTTTTTTCAAAATCTATTAAAAGTAATAAACCGGGTATCTCCTTGCATTCGGTGTAATCAATGATGTCGTAAATCATGCGCGTACATTCACCGATGTATCGCTCTGACATGAAGCCTTTCTGATCTTCATTTATTATTGTCAAGAGTACTGTTTTTATTCTATTTGCGATTCTTGCGGATGCTATTTTATATGTAACGTTTAAAAGGGAGATTGGTGTCCAATTTTGTAGAAACTCTTTTGTTTTTCCTTTTTTCGGTATACATGTTATCAAACCTTGCTTTAGACTCTCTTATCATGTTCATTTACTCAAGCCCCCCAAAAACTCATCGACGACAGCAGATATAGCTTTATTTTCCTTGAATGCGATAAGTAATGCAAATCATAATATAGACATCCGTGAACAGTGTGCTTTTTAAGACTATAATATCACCAATACTTAGTTTTTAATATGCAGAAAAGGTGTGTATGGAAGCGCCTACAATAGAAAAAGTTCATTTGAAGTTCTGAAATATTTAATGAAAGTTGAAACTCCACCATCTGGTTTTGTGTTTTAACAGTCCATCTTCCATAATAATAAACGTGGCTCACAATGTTCTGACGTAATAAAAAATCCTGATGACATCATAATGAAAAGTCATTTGAAACTTGATAGCATAAACAATGAAAGCAATGTATAGTAAATTCGGAACGACCAATTATTTTATGATCAGATATAACGTCAAACCTGTAGCCTAGGTACTTGTACTTATAGGAAGGCTATATGCTTGACTTAGATCCACGTTTAATACTACATAGGTTCATATTTATACATTGTGTTGTACACACTAATCGGAACATAAATAGTAGGAAATAATCCAAGTTTGTTTCGTTGTCAGTTGATACAAGTACTCTTAATATTGATGACCTGACGTTTGGATTTAATTTGTAGGATCTCATAAAACAAGTCAGAATGTTATTCATGTAAGTTGCTCTCCTATCTCGTCTGGTTAAGGAGATTTTAAAATGGCTCTAAGAGACATGAGGTAACTATGCTTCGTATCCCTCGTGGGGTATTGTTGTGTGTTTTGCACTTGGATGTAGGCATTGTATGTGTCTGATAACTGTCAATGTTTATATATATGTATTTTATACCGTAAATATACTTATATATATTATGTATCTCTACCGACCTATATAACTTATAAAGAAGGTATGACACTGTCCGCCCTCTTGAATCTTGCAATAGTACAGGAAATGGTGATACTGGTTTGCTGGCTTAAATACGCTTTGTCATATTCGTAGACTGGTCCAAGTTTACATTTCCGGTCCTATGGCAAGATTCAAGATGGCGGAGAGTGTCATACCTTCTTTATATGTTACATAGGTAGGTAGGTATACGTATATATATATATATGAGTACATTGAGGGTCTCGGACTAAGAAAATCGTGCTACAGCGCCGGAAAATACTGCTATTTATTTTATGTGTTATTTTGAACATATATTCTTCATTGATTGCCAAAACAAAACAAAACAGTCTTTCAATTAGAATGTGCACGATAGATTACCGCCCTTCCAAAGGCAAACCGGTTCTCCTTCAAACCAGTTCGCATTTTATAGTCAACTAAATTCCTTTTAGTTCTGAAGGAGAAAGTTGTCGAGGCTTTCTTTATTGTTAGTTGCTCTGGGAACTTTCAACAAAGCAGTTTTCATTTTTCAACAGCGAACATTCATCGTCAGACAACTTCGGTTGTTGATTGACGATATTATTGAGATTAAAGTGTTTACACGTATTCATTGACCATAGTTCTTGGCTATTCCGATATTCTGTAATTGTGCTACTTTCTGTACTCTATCACACCTACAATGTATTTTGAATTCAAATGCCATAAACATGTAATCAAATATCAGCTTAGACAAATGCAACTGCGACACGTAAAGTGTTAAAACACATTCAGAAATATTAATTCAGCTAGATTTTCGGATGGATAGATTGTTTGATTCAACTCCACTGTAAGAGCGAGTTAAAAAAAATTGAAGCATGATAGTAACTGGACAGTGTCGTATCCTAGAATACATGCCTTACCATCAACAACATGAGGAAGGCTGCAAATAAGGAAATTTGGTTAGATTGTATTTTCTCCTATATGAATGATTACCTTTGTTTTGGGGGGGGGGGGGGGGGGGGGGGGGGGGGGGGGGGGGTTTAGTACTCTATCAGTTAGTACTCTATCAGGGGTTAGTTTGCAAAACACATTATCCACGGCATATTTGAACATAGTAAAACACCTAGAACAACAATTTCAAACTTGTCCTTGACCATTGGAAAATGATTTTGGTGTATCCTTGATTCTGATTGGTTGATTTGCCTATGTTGAATGACAATGAATACCCGCAAATTACTTGGGGCCAATCACCGCGAACATATACATTAGGTTTACAAAATTCGGCCCGACTCAAAATTTATTTTTTCTATTTCTCTTAATATGTACTCCTTACTCAATTTCGGCAGGTGGCATTGTCATTTTCTAACTTGTGTATAGCAGTATACGTCACAAATAACTCTCAAAATGAATTAGTTTCAATTAACTAAAATGTTTTCAACTAGTAAGATTTGTCCAAATTTGACGCCTTCTTCCTTGCGGCTGAGTTTACCGAATGCCGTTGCCATGGCTTGACGTCATAGTGATCATCCGTTTTGACGTCACAATGCTGGCGTCATTGTCACAATGGGTTAGGGCAAGTTTAAGATTTATGTTCCTGCAATGTAGGTCTTTTACTGTGTTGATGTCGTAGAAAAATGTTTATCACCATCTAAAAGGAAACGTGAATATTGTGAAGTGAACATAGTTGAGTGACACTGTTTGATCTCATGTGTTAATTGTTGCTAATGTACATATTACGCCGAGTATTTACGTTTGTTTTGACCTGACCACATCTCTTACAAAAATGGAACAGTCGCAAAGTCCTTTCCACTCAGAGATAGGTACGCAAAAAGAGAGTTCGTTTTAAAACGCCTGATAACTAACGGTCATGTTACAATATCGATAAATAGTTGCGTTTGTAAAATATAGCGTTAGACGGTGGTTTTAAACGCTGAAATTTGCGGGTGTTGAATAGCAATGAATCCCGGAAATTTTACAAACACAACTATTTATCTTATAATTGTGATAGTGAGGCTAACATTGTGACTTGGAAACGGTTGATCATTGTGACGTCATACCATGGCAACAGTATACGTCATTCTGGGAGTCATTTAAATGACGTAAGGCGCCTTCACACTGTGCAATTTGTTGCATAACACTTGTGGCTTTCAACAGATTCAAACGTTGGAACCCTTGAGTCTGTCCAATTATTTTTGCACATAACCACGAGTTGCAAGGTACATGTATATGACTTGCTATACATATTTTAAAGGCGCTGTAGCACGTTTTTTGGAAAAAAAATTTTTTAAGATTTCCCATTTATAATGATAGTTTATGTCATTTATATTTACTTTAGAGGGTAAAACATCTTATTACACAAACCAATTATCCGTAGTGGTAATAACGGTGTTGCGTATAAAGCAAAAAGTGCATGGCGGCCATTTTATTGTGAACACATTATTATTTCGAATGACAAAAACGATTCCCATGACTTTACGGATCCATGTAAACTTATTTGTAACTTGACTTTCCGAAGAGAGAAAGGTGTTTTACTATTGGTGACATTATTTTTCAAATACATTTCATCGACTTATTTGAGCGAAAAAACGTGCTACAGCGCCTTTAATGCAACAAGTTGTATGAAAATATAACATGGTTCAATGCGCTTACTTCTTTTCACTAGAAAATGTATTACAATATCATACTTTTTATGATACTATCTAGATATTTTCAAGTTGGTAGCTAACATCAATGCATTTCTGTACTCAGGTTCAAACCCGTTACTCATTCGGTTAGATGTAATCTCTCTCCATTTCATGGTTTCATCTTTAGCCACACTGATGTTTAAATTTTACAGATCGTTACAACGTTCCAACATGATTTATCGCATTTTAAGAAATCGATGTTTTGGAATCTCATTAACTAGACTAGATAGAAGCGTCAAAAAGCGAGTTTCAACTTGTTTTGTGACGTCCCACAGTAATGATGCATCAACAAATTTAAATCCTAGAAGGCTAATTATGTCGACTACATCGTTTATTAATCAAATCTATTTAAACACAATTTTAAACTTAAATGCCAAACGTTGTGGGCAAAACATCTTAAAAAGCGATTAAGCACCTCGAGTGTATTTGAACAGACATACAAATAACAATACTTCACTCTGATGTATGCAATTTTGAGTACTATCAAATACATTACAAATCCACTTTATCGACAACAATGTTTAATTTTATACTCTTTTGAAAATGTGAGGACGTTTCTTTTGCACGTGAATATAGTTGTAATATATCATTGTATTTGTTTTGATAATGATTCCATGTTATAAATGTTTTTCAGTCTTCAAAATGAAAACCCTGACCATACTGCTTCTCGTGGTAAGTACCCATTAGCTAATACTAATATATAATATTATGATAAACGCCAATTACCATTCTAGATACATTTATTATTTGTTCGTCGACTAGTACTTTGCACTTCTTTAGTGATGAACATATTTAATACTAAGGTAATTATGGTACCCTAATTTGTTGTTCTGCTGAACAGTGTATAATTAAAAAACAATACATTAAGAACGGTGCAAGACACGGTCAGTCCGCAGAATAGCATAAAATTAGTATTATCTGTTAAATGATTGATTTCCCCATTTAAATGGCAGACTCTATTTAAAGGCATTGTTCGTGATTTTAATTTTTTTTTTAGCATATTCATAGTCATGAAAAGTAAATTCGTCTTAATGATATAAATCAAAGAAGATGTAATAACAAGTTGCTTTATTTCAAGACGTCAGCAGTACTGAAAAATGGAAATGCAGAGCCAGTACAACCGACACAGGTTCCATTTGTTATCAGTAAGTGCACACATAGAATATCAGCCTATATCCTGAACATGGCGTTATAGCCTTAAATTATTTACAGCCTTTCCAATTTCA
This sequence comes from Gibbula magus, assembly GCA_936450465.1. Classification (NCBI taxonomy): domain Eukaryota; kingdom Metazoa; phylum Mollusca; class Gastropoda; order Trochida; family Trochidae; genus Gibbula; species Gibbula magus. The sequence continues at coordinate 35,674,141 of OW388302.1, forward strand.
TAACATTCCCAGACTGAACCAACATTCTCTTTCCGGTCACATAATCATATGGTCCACTGTGCCGTTCCTTTTGTATATGTTATATAGATAGGTACATGTAGGTATACATATATGAGGGGTCTGGCGCCCATGTTATAGTGAATGATTGAAATGTGCTTAGCAAAGATCATCAGCTGAATAACTAACATACCATATCGTCTTCCTAAATTCAGTGGTAGGAAAATTGAATTGGTAAGTCATCAAGAAGAAAATTACACATACACATTCAGCCGGAATTTCGAACACCCCATCATCTAAAAGTCCAGATTTCAAGCATTCAATAAAGGTACTTTCCATTTAAACTTTAACCTCGAACACAGACCTTGTCCCCATTTCATTGTAAATTCGACACATGATGAATCCGTGTTGCCGTGTTGGTAGAACAATGATGCTTGGTAAAAAACGATCGCGACAATTTTGTGAAACTCTTCAGTATGAGAGGTAGATTTGTAAGTATTATAGGATTGTGAGAGTTCAGATATCAAGATGGTTGTCAATGACCATTCCATATTTGTACCATATTTAAAACTCTACTCTGAGTGTTTAGGTATCACTAAATCAGTCAGGTCACTTCGACTACCTTCGAGAGGGCATTTTAATGGAAGCACCTCGCGTGGCTCAACCGATTCAGGTCCATTCGCTTTAAAATTCAGCTCCTTAAAGTAGATAACCTTACATTGAAAAAAGTAACAGTCGTCCTATATTTCCAAGAACTAATTGATGTTGTTTCTATTTTCACCTAGGTTCCTTTTCATTTAACCGACGAATATCATCTAAGGTATTTCCGCTATGTCATCGATAATGCTTTTCCACCAACTACTTTCGTTTACATATGTGTGTATTTATATTAAATTGAAAGTATCTGTGGTGAACTGTTAAACACAAGTTACAGCAGAAACACTACATGTATTTAGACATATAGTTTCTGCAGAACATCACCTTTAGTTATATATATATATATATATATATATATATATATATATATATATATATATATATATATATATATATATATATATATATATATATATATATATTTTTAAAGGATTTTTTATTTTATTATTATCTTTTATCCCCTAGTCAACAAACTTTTGTTATACATAACATTTTTCTTTTCAAATTTGTAATAATAATACAAATTCCTCATCCTTTTGCTAAATACATTAAAATAACTACAATTGGGCTTGGGGTGGTAACATTAACTTACCACTTAGCAATCTATTAAGTTTTTTTTCCTCTCGAGCCTCTATTCAAATTCAAGAGGTATGGTTTAACTTTAAGCATTAAAAATTTTCTGAGCCCAATTGTTGTTGTTTCCTTTATTCTCCAGTATATATGCCTCCATGCTCAGCTCACCTATGACTGTTAGTATACGAGTAAAGGTGTATTTTAGTTATAAAATAAGTTTTGTGAGTTTACGTGTTGGAAGCATTTGCCTCCCTTTGTGTGTTTCATACAGAGTTGCTCCCCTTTGCTCAGTAGCGAGTTTGCTGTAACAGTGTGTTGCATGTCGCTGGCCTCATCGCGGCCACCTTCGCTTGCTTGTCACCGCGTCATAATGATAAACTTATATATTATATATTGTGGAAAGAGAACCCATGAAACATGTTAACCCCAACGACTCGCCTCTTACATATTACATATTATTTTAAAGAATACGATACAATATGAATATCTGCAAAAATTAAAATGATAAAAAAGGTAGAATATGTTAAATGTATGACTCTGAGTCAAGCACTTAATTATTTTTGCTTGATTGTTCTGAAAGTTTTGTTTGTAGTATTCTCTTGAATTAATGAGTTTAAGTAATATTTTCTGATCCTTACAGCTTGTTTAGAGACGCCGTCCAATACAGCTGAAATTACCATCACAAAGAAACACCAGCTCGGGGAAATTGGTCCATGCAAACCGACACTGAAGGCAGGGACTTCCCCAGGCATTTCTGATCTACATACCTACACACTGAGTGCCGATTGTTTAACGGTACAAATATTTCCATATGTGTACATAATCATTAACATGAACTTTCAATTGCTGTGATGTGAAATTCGAAGATTTCTACCATGTAAGCCGTCAAATTAGCTTACCAATGTGTTGAACTATATTATTGTGACTGGTCAAAACTATAGATTTTGTTTATTAATAAGTAAGACCATGTCATGTCATGGGTAATGTTGTACAGTTTCAATATCAATATAAATTAAATTAGAAGTGACAACCGGTGATAGTATACGACTTAAAATAAGGATAATATTTACAATAGGATAGCTCAACACAGCTCTGATTACAAAAGTTGAAACTTTAGAATCCAAGTAATCCTATTACAAATTGGTTGCTTAATGTGTTAATGAATATTGGAATATTATATATTCACGCAAGTGTATCCTTGATTTATAAACAGTATGAATTAAATATATACGAAATTACTTTCCAGAATTACTACGACCTGAGATATAATGCTGACCACAATTTTATTAAGTTAAGATTACGTGTTCGGAAATAATAATATCTGTTACGTAATACATTGCTCAAATAATCTTGAATATGTATATTTACGAATTGTAGATGAGTTATTAACTTTGACATTTTATTTCTATTTGTTTTTAAAAACAATAGAATAATGGACAATTCTTGGTGTATCAAGTTGACCCAAATAATGCCGATGTCATTGGAGATGGTAAAAAATATCATGTGATATGTGACAAAAACAAAGAACGTGTAGTGTCTTTATCTGTCAACTCTGGCATACGGTAAGTATAGTTCATCAACTCAAACAATGCTTTATCTGATATTTGAAGTAAAAATTAAGCGTATTTTAATACATTTATCACCTGCAACGTCAATACTGTCGACTAATAGATCCTGCAAGATCATGTCCTTATTTCAGAAATGGAAATACACCTAGTCTGAACTTTCATATATAAAACTTCTATTCAATTTAAAAATACTGCCCCTAATTTGCGCCGTTTTGACACTTACAATTGCCTTTGTAGAATTGGAATATTTTACCTCATTTATACTACAAATTCAGAGTCCAATTTGGCATAGAAATGAAGCGGGATTCTTAGAGGATACTAAACGACTTTCCATTTAATGCCAAGTTTACTTAACAACAACTTGAACATGTCAGCGAACGGGCGACAACGAGTTTGATACCATCTCGTTTACGAGTTTAGTAAATATGGAAGGAAGTTAAGAATTCTGTTTATTACTTTAGCGAAATTGCCGATAGTGAGACATGCACAATACTTGCAAGGGTATTACCCTAGATTAATTTTGTCGTTTAATTATTTCGCTGCAGGATTTTCTATGGGCAGGTGATAAAGAATGTATTCTAATCAGCCATACTGCTCGACTACTGCACTCTTATGCATTCCAAATATTTCTTAGTTCATTATATTTCAACAGTATTCTAAATATTCTAAATATACAGTCAGCATCTAATCATATGAATTACTTTTGAAAGCTAACATACTTTACATGTATGCATGTATGATTCCGAATTCAGCTAGAATCATATTCTTGCTGATTCGTTTCGATTCCTACCAGCTTGCTTTAAGTGTGGACGATTTTTTATGTTTCAATACAAGTCAATACAATAGCGAAAATCATAATTGTAACATAGGTTTGACATGCTGTAACAATACCAGATTTCATTTGCAGATATAAAGAACAAACCAGCAAAGGTTATAACCATTATCCAATAAAATTTCAGGATTGATTTGCCAAATGGTAACCCAGAAATAAAGAAAGTCACAGACGAGCCATACTCAGACAAAGCATCATTGAAATTGGGACTTTTGAAATCACCGCCATCACTGACAGGAGTTATCAAAACGGACTTCCCAGATACACCGTCCGCTACTTTAGGAGAAACCTTATATCTGGTCCTGGCTAGAGACTCGTTAACGCCTATAACAGGTAAGTGTTGTTGAATGATAGACATGAAATAATGTCTGATTAATAAAATTCAACTATCTAAAATATTTAAGAAAATAGAAGCATCACATTATTGGCTACTCTATCACAAAACCAATATTTTGAAAGTGAACATAAAACGTTTCACATTTACGATTTTAGACATATTGATGATGTTATTGTTGTTACTCATTTTGAACGAGCTTGGAATAGAGTAGCGTCGCGCGAACACGACCAATCATATATATCATTCTGCGAGAAAGGATTCCCTTCGCATTTGAGTTCATTGTATCAAATGAACTGACACCATTTCTCTGGTAAAAATGCAAAATGAGTAATTGAGGTCAGGGTTATAGTTTCGTCATTGTATATGAGTCCCCCGACCGATATACATATCCGTCCGTCCATCCATTCGTTCATCCGATTGTATACTTTTTGGCTTTTTCCACGTCTTCTAAAAAAACACTTGTTCTAATTATGTGAGAGACTCCATGGTCATGAATCGCAGATTTGGTGACTCTGTGATACGAATCATCCAAAGTTAACATGACCTAAAACCATCCCTTAACAGCTGAACTTGTTTGATTTAGAAGCCGTGTTACCCAAAATGATGTCCACAGTGACCTCGACCTATACATGTTTGTTCATCTTCTCTTTAGTACGAAAGTTAGGCCAGATGGACCACAAACTCAAAACCTATAAGCAACCTGTTAAGGTAAGAACCGCCGTCCTACATGAAGAGACATGAACTGCTGAAATCGTGTTCAGACTCTTTGAACACCCTTGTAGACTTGGTAACTCTGCGGTCCTATAAACTGTGCCATGCATTAAACACACGATGTGCCTTCTAAAATACTTAACGCACGAGAAATCTGAATTATCTAACACGGTCTTTGCTAGATCCATAAGCTTTAGAAGGCTGAAATTGGTCAAAGTGGATAATGAATTGTAAATGTGTCAACTCTCTGACAACTAATTCTTGAAAATGAAAATGTTCACTGTATATATAGAATACAAAACGACGTCCCGTTTGATAACATGTTTATGAAACGAGTGGATGGTTTGGTATTTTAATACCGTTGCCATTCACGAGTTTCATAAAAATGTTATCAACCGGGACCGAGTTTAGTATTTTATTTATTACTCAATGATGTAAATAGCTCTGAATTGCAATAAAATCGTTTTTAGTGACGCTTACTTGCAAATAGGCCACCCGCTATTGCAGTCGCAAGGCTAACATTGTGACGTCAACCAAAAACCACTATGACGTCACGCGCCGATTATGACGTTACAACAGCACGCGGTGGTATCACACATGTGTGTAACCAACTCATTGTTATCTAATGAGTGATCTCATCACTGTTGAGTAATAAATAATCATGTTACATGTAAGTATTAAGTAAAGCATAATGAGCAACAGAACCAATGTTTTATTTTTAATAGAGGAAAGGGGAGGCATTCCAAACGTTTCATAAATCAACATCAGGTCAATTTGCATTCACATGTACCTAAAGTCTATTCAATATTATTGTAATGTCTTGAGCAAAATTCACAAACCAAATGTACTGATAATGACCTTTAGGCTTATTTATGAAATGGTATAAACATCGTTTTATAAGAAAACCATGAGCTAAACAATGAGTTTGAAGAGTTGACTCACAGAGTTGTTAAAGTTGTGGTGTTACCCTGGGTAAGTTTCTTTATGCAACATCTGTCTGTGTTTACCAAGGAACTGCGCGGTAACCACATTAATATTATCATATTATCTTCAGAAAATAGCAGATTCATATTCTACTGCATATACTCGAACACATATATGTTGTGCTCACCAAGTGCACGAATAACAGTTCTCACACGCCTTGTCATGGAATGGATGAGGCTCTGTTGTCCTTGTGGAGCACACAGGTGAAGTGGTTAGAATGTCTACCTCTCACGCCAAAGGCCCGGGTTCGAATCCCGGTGGACAAAAAATTCGTTACCTGGATCTTATACTGTGTTGTGTAAAGGCGAGGCACTTCATCCACAGTTCATTCCTCCTGCAGACATACAGCTAGGGCATGGACTTTTTGGGTTTGATTGGTGCAATAGGTGCTCTATTGGGTTCAGATACCTTGAACGAGACAGCCAGGGGTCATATTTGCATTGTTAGCAGAATGAAAGTTTATTGCGACATTTGTCGTTTGACTTCAATGGTTGCCATTAAGTATGGCTGCAGAATGGCGTCAGGTTTCCCTGGATGTGGACATGCCGCCCACAGCATTAGACTCCCTCCCTTGTATCTGTCCATAACGTTCATGAACACGTATGTAGCAAAATTTGTTGTTTCTCAGTTGGTATCAATGATACGGTTACTCAATCATTTTTGAAAGTCTGTCAGATTAGTCATTAGGTCATATTTTTCGGCCTAACGACATCAACGCATGCCACTATGCAAACTAAAAACTGTATTCATTCATTTTCAAACACATACTGAATTAAAACGTACATACATCAGCGTGGTTACCTTTCAATTGAAACAAGTTTGTACAATTGACGACTTCTGACAATGTGCAGCATTTTGTCTCTCCTAAATTACATTCGAATTTTCAAAAATACATAGTTTTAATTCAGATGAAACTAGTTTAAGTAAATAGTATTTGTTTAATAATGAACGTGCAATACATATGTTCACTAAGTGTACAGTCAACATATCCTTTTGTAAGTCTTAGCTAATTAAAATCAACTTATTTTATTCTTAACATTTCCTTCCATCTTGATGAGCCAATTTGATATCGCAATTAAAACTCTTTATTTTAAAATAAGATGTTTTGAACTCAAATCATTCATGTTCTTACAATGAGAAAATTCAACTTGAGTAAATGAAAATTACTTTCTTAATCAAGCCATGCATATTTAATAATGTGACAAAAATACCAATGCTATATTTCAACACGTTTTGACACTGTCATATTTTCAAAGACGTGAACAATGAGATAAATGTTTGTTAGAATAATATCATAACGAAAAAGACGATTTAAAACGGTTTATTGACCGATGATATCGAAGCAAAATATTTGAATCAACAAATTACATTTGCACTGAAAATAATTTAACCGAAAAAAACACAGCTTCAAATAAACCTCGCAGCACAGCAATTGCAATGTTAGTTTAGAAATAAAGATATAAACTTATTTGAAACATATTTCGATTTAAATAAACAATATCAATGAACATAAAATTATAAACACTTTAATTTATATTAATATTTGAATTTGAATATGGAAGTTAAGGGCCCAGATGAGCCGAACACCGCCTGGAGAAGGGTAAATGTACCAATCCCCAACGACCTAAAACAATACTGAAATGTAGGTGGTATGAAAATATGAAAATACAATTCACTAATGATTGTCACATACTATATAATATAAATGTGTATGTGCATTTGCAAGTAAGTACACTTTGATAAGAGCTATATATGGTAACAAACCATGAGAATACATTCATAACCCTCTATTGTCATCATACAAGGAGTGTCATCAACTATAGAATGAAAATGTGTATGTGCATATGTATGTGTGTATATATTTAAGTACACACATACCAAGTTTTCATTTAATTACTATTTAAATTACTCAATATGGATACATGTCCACTTCATCCATGAACTGGCAGTACTCTAATGGTTCACAAATATCAATATTTCATTTAATACTTCTTTAAATGGATTCATGTGGATACAGTCACACTTTATCAATGAACTAGCAGTATTGTAGTGGTGCACAAATACCAAGATTTCATTACTTACAATTCATATTTCTTAATATAGCTGCAAGTCCACTTCATCCATGAAGTGACAGTTATTCAATATGTCACGATTACCACATTTATTTATCATTTACATGGATGTATTTAGATTATGCTTTATCAATAGACTGGCAGTATTGTAGTGGTTCATAATCACCTATATTACAATTAATTATTAGTTAACTGGATTTATATGGATACAATCATACTTTATCCATGAACGGGCAGTATTGTTATGGTTCACACATACCAATATTTTATGTACCAGGTAATTACTTTTCATATTATTTAATATGGAAACAAGTCCACTTCATCCATGAACTAACAGTATTATAATAGTACGTTTTTGATTAAACGTAATTATTTATACTTACCTGTTGACTAGACCTACTATGCCTACCTCCTCTTAAGGTATGCTATTTCAACGATAACACAGACGAAACTGAAACAGTGGAGTAGGGGATGCATAAAATCCCTCTCCCAAGGGCGGTAAGTCTGCATGGTCTTGTGACATCACCACCGGAACCTCACTCTCCGAACAGGCCCAATAAAAAGCAAGACAGATCAAGCGGGGAGGATGGGAGGGCCTAGCGCGTAGGTCTAGTCAACTGGTAAGTATAAATAATTACGTTTAATCAAAAACGTACTATTATTTAAATACCTATCTGTTGACTAGACCTACTATGCCTAGAATCCCACTGCATGGAGGCGGGTCAGTAGATATGTGGTAGAGACGAGACCAGCAACAAGCCCTGAGTGTAAGCTAACCTACGAGTCTTCCACCTTGAGGTGAGGACAAGACACAGCCCGGGAGACCTCATCTCTACCGCTAAGCGGATCGAAGAGACAACCCAGCCACTCAACTTCTGATTAACACCCTGCTCCCGACTCCAACGGTGGAGTAAAGAACAAAACAACAGACAAGAAGCAAACAATGCAAACAAGGTTTATTACAATGAGCATCATAAGACCTGCGGGGAACAAGCTCCTAAGAGGACTGTCCCCTTCTTGGTCTGGTTGGGGGGACCACCTTCGTCTGAGCGAACACTTGTGGACCCAGCCTAGAGATGCCTTCGAGATCTGCTGTGGAGACATCTCGTAGGTAATGGTTGGCGAAAACCTCTGAGGAACGTCAAAAACACCCCGCCATGACGTCCGAGAACTCGATGTTACAGTGGTAAGCCATCGTGGCTGAAACTGCACGGATCTCATGCGGTTTGGAACGCGAAGGAGGAGGCAGGTCAGCGGCCTTGTACGCATCAATGACCGCCGACCTCAGGTACACCCCCAATGCTCGCTTGTCTAGCTCTTTGGTGCTCCTCGGCGAGTGAGGCAAGAACAGACGACGCCTGCCATCCCTCAGCCTGCGGGTTCGCTGCATGTACACCATCAACGCCCTAACCGGACACAGAGAGAGATCCATCTCTCCTGAGTCAGAACCCTGAGCTTGAATAGAGAAAGTCCGGCCAGCCTCATCAGTTGCCTGGTTTTTGCAGACAAAGTCGGGAGCTAAACCAAGTAAGGCTGACCCCCCTCCCTGACCTCAAAGCGTAGAAGGTCCGCCTGCAATGCATGGATTTCAGAAATCCGAGCTGCGGAGGCCATGGCCACCAGAAACATAACCTTGATGGTGAGAGGGAGAAGGGGCACGTCGGAGAGCGGTTCATACCTATCGGAGCCAAGATGGTTGAGCACAATGGCTTAGTCCCACTGAGGTGAACGAAGTCCTTCCGTCAACAGAACGGAAGGTTTTAATGAGGCCCTTGCGGACCGACACATCTAATCCTGGCGACCTCTTCCTGAGAACGCAGAGGATAGCGCACATGTTGGTATGAATTGATGACGCCTTAAGATGCCTGGTGTTGCGTAGGTACACTAAGTACTCCGCCACCTGAGGAACTGAGGCCTCTGCCGGGATGAAATCCCTCTGAGCACAGAAGGAGGCAAAGGCCTGCCACTGAAAATCATAGAGTTTCCTAGTGGTCTTCCTATGAGAGGTAGCTATGGCATTGGCGACGCACCTCGAGTAACCACTGCTCCTTAACCCTCTCTTAATACAAGCCAAGCGTGAAGGCAGAACACCTGAGGGTTCTCGTGTAACCTTCCGCTTGGCCTGCTGAGGAGCAGATCTCTCCGTGGCTGAATCGGAACAGGTTCCTGATGACAGAGCCGCTGGAGAGGAACGAACCACGGTCGGGCTGGCCACCAAGGGGCGACCAGAAGAAGTCGAAGAACCAGAGTTGTCCTTATCTTTGCTACCATTTGGGAAAGGATGGCAGGCGGCGAAAAAGCATAGGCGTCCATCCCCTCCCACCCTAACGAGAGCGCGTCTAAGCCCATCACTAGCGGGTCTGGTACTTGAGAGACATAGGTTAGCAATTGGTGATTGAGGCATGTCGCGAATAGGTCTATCAAAACTTGAGACACAACCCCCTGAAGACTACCGGGTTCAGTTGCCACTCTGTCGGCATCTGGTCGCGAAAGCGCGTCCGCCAAGATGTTCTTGGCACCTGGAATTTGGACTGCTCGAACATCCAGGTCCACCTCGTCCACCAGCTCTTAGAGCCGGAGTGACACGCGTAGCAGAGACTTTGCCCTGGTGGACCCCTGCTTGTTTATTGACCAAGCAGCCGCTGAACTGTCCGTGTGGACTAGTAAGCACTGGCCTCGCAAGGGGGTCTGCCAGTGCTAAATGGCTAGATGTACTGCGTCCAAATCGAGGACGTTGATGTGTTGGTTCTGATCTGACAGAGACCAGACTCCCGCCACCTGCTAGTGACCCAGATGCGCCCCCCACCCATGGGTGGAGGCGTCTACAAACAGGTGAGCTGAGGGGGGACGAGGGGGAAGTGGAACCCCGGAGAACACACTCTCGTCCACCCGCCAACAAGCTAGGAAGCGATGCAGATCCGGGGTCAGAGCTATGGCGTGACGGCAACAAGTCTCCCTGATGTGGGGGATCAGGAAGACCTGTAATGGGCGGAGGAACAACCTCCCCTGCGGGTCAGGTCCTGAGCTGACGTTAGCAACCCCAACACTCTTTGCCACTGACGTAGGGAGAGCGACGCATCGAGGGCGCGATCCATTAAGTGATTGTAACGAGCCATCCGCTCCCTCGTGACGAATCCACGGAATAGCTGAGTGTCTAGGATGGCCCCTAAGAACTTCAGACGAGGACCAAGTCCGACTTCTCGAAGTTCACTAACCACCCTAGGCGACGGAATAGGTCTATTGAGCACTAGAGCTGTGCCTCGAGAACGACGGGAGAACGGTCGTGAGCGAGCCCATCGTCCAAATACATTAGAAACTAAATGTCACATTGGTGCAAGAATTGGACGATAAGCTGAGTCACACGTGTGAACATCCAGGGGGAGGACGAGATCCCGAACGGGAGCAAGCACCACTGAAAGTGTCTCCCGTCAAGAATAAAGCAGAGATACCGATCCCGACAGTGAATTGGAATGTGCAGGTACGCATCCTGGAGATCGAGGGACACCATGCAGTCTGAGCGCTCCAGAGATCGCATCACAGAGGGAAGAGTCAAGAGTCGAAAATATGGCTGCCGAACGAGGTTGGAGCGTGAATGAGCCGCCATTTTTTCGAATTCCTTTTGGGTATGACAAACGCTGGGGAGTAAAACCCCGGAGTTAGATGCGGGGTCAGGACCTCCTGCACCGCCCCTTTGGAGATTAAGATCTCCACCTGTTCTAAGGTTAGTTGGAGCCGGTCCCTTGACATACGACGCTCCCTTGAAGCACAGGTAAGAGGCGGAGGGGATGAGACTGGAATGCGGAATTCCTGACCCAGAATCTGACAAACGAAAGGGTCTAACCCTAACTGCACCCAGTTGCTGACGAAGGTTTGAAGTCGACCCCCCACCGAGCCCATCGACCACGTAACGAGTGGAGGAGGAAGCAGAGGGGGTGACCAAGGGTCACTTCCTCCGCTTGCCCTTCTGAAGGGTACGACCCCTGGAGCCGGGACGGGGGGTCTTGGTGGATTGACCCGCGGATCAGCGGCCACGCCCTCCCCGCCGAAAGGCCGTCTTGGCTTTCTTTGGGGTCGATTGGCCTCTGCCATGACCTTGACCCTGACGGAAGTTAGTCAGAGGAAGCTTAGGCGTAGTCTGCCTCTGACTCACCAGGCGAATGGTGAGGCCTTGCTGTTGAGCCTCCTGCCACGCTCTCAGAACCTCGGGGATACGACTCCCAAAGAGAGATTCAGAGTGGGCAGGGGCCTGCCGGAGGAAGGATCGAGACGAACCCTGATCAAGAAGAAGCGGGACGAGTTGAAAGGGAGTTAGGTACAGAGGCAATTTACGCCGGCGCTTATCCGACACCACTAATGGCGGAAGCAGACGGTTGGGGACAGCAGACGAGATGACCTGCTCCATATCCTCCGAGGTGTCCAGCAGGAGCCTATGAGGCGGGAGAGCGAGACGCGGGGGAGCTGTGTCCCCTTCGTAACAAAAGGAAGCCTTCCTGGCTACCGACGAGTGAGGTCCCGAGACGCTGACCTGACTGAGTTGTACCTCCGCGAACCTAGGCGAGGTGAGTGACAGTCAGGTCACTTACCCAGGTGAGCGACAGGCGAGTTACTAGCTTGCGTAATGTAGACGAGGTGAATTACAGTCGAGTCACTGACGCGAAACACCTAAGTAGAGTAGCCTAAGAACTAAGTTCTGACACTAAGAAAACAACCCTTCCGATAGCTAATTACTCAAAAAACACCAAGATTGTAAACTCCCAAAAACGTAGACGACGAGACGCTTGAGTGAGTAACACGCAAGGCAGGACGAGGGAGACTATCGAGAGTGTTGAAGGCAGAGGCTCCGAACACGAAGGGTGCAAAGTCAATATCAACTACTGGCCAGACAATGGTGAACGCCGAAGTGACAGGCGATTGACTGGCGAAGCGAATGACTGGCGAAGCGAGACACTGGCGAAGCAAGTCACAGACTAGACGAGGCAATCAATTCAAGTCGAAAACCGAAAGCAAGTGACTAGCGAGTGACAGGCGAAAGCGAGTGACTGAAAAGGCGAGACACTGGCGAGGTGAGACACTGACGAAGCTAATCACAGGCGAGACGAGGCAAGTCAAAGTGAGTTGACTAACCGAAAGGCGCGTGACTGGCGAAGCGAGTTACTGACGAGACGAGACGAGTCAAGTAGAATCGAGCCTAAGGCAAATGACGATTGGCGAAGCGAGTCACTGGCGAGACGAGGCAAGTCAAGTAGAATCGAGCCGAAGGCGAATGACTGGCGAAGCGAGTCACTGGCGAGACGATGCGAGTCAAGTAGAATCGAGCCTAAGGCGAATGACTGGCGAAGCGAGTGACAAGCGAAGCGAGTCACTGGCGAGACGAGGTGAGTCAAGTAGAATCAAGCCGAAGGCGAATGACTAGCGAAGCAAGTGACAGGCGAAGCGAGTCACTGGCGAGACGATGCAAGTTAAGTCGATTCGAAACCCGAAGGCGAATCACTGGCGAGTCGAGTCGAATGCCAACGGCGAGGGACAGCTCACAAAAACGTAGACGACAAGACGAGGTCACTGACGAGTCGAAGGTGACAGCCAACCGAAACAGACGACGAGCAACGGAAGACTCACCTGATCTAGAAGACAAAGGGACTGGCGGAAGGTACGACCAAGGCCGTGCGAACCGAGCAGTCACCCGACGAAGGCTAGAGAAAAACAAAAGACACGAATTGCACGTGCAAAGCATGCAGCCACCCGACAGGTAGAGCACACCTAGCACATGTCATCAAGGCCCCTTGTTAACGCAACACCTACATAAAACAGATTGTCTAAAACAACCTGTTAACGACGAACGTAGATATAGACGTTGATACTACGTCTTAAATTAATAAGAAGTAGCTAGCAAGTTAGCGAAAATAGCCGCTAAAAATACCCAGTCTCAGAGCGAAAACACACACGACTGCCTTGCCCTGCAACTGAGAGGAGAGTGAGGTTCCGGTGGAGACGTCACGAGACCATGCAGACTTACCGCCCTTGGGACAGGGATTTTACGCATCCCCTTCTCCACTGTTTCAGTTTTGTCTGTGTTATCGTTGAAATAGCATACCTTGAGAGGAGGTAGGCATAGTAGGTCTAGTCAACAGATAGGTTTTTTAGATAATGGTTCACAAATACCATATGTCACTTGATTAGAATTTAAATAGATGTATTTGGATATAATTGTGCTTTATTCATGAACCATCAGTAGTTTCATTTAATCAATATTCATTTTATATGGAAATAAGTATACTTTATCAATGAATAGGTGGTATTGTTATAGTTCATACATACCAATATTTAATTTATTCACTATTTATATGGAATAAAACGGATACAATTTTTCTTATACATCCATGACTAGCAGAGTATAACAACCATTGAAAAGACATTAGCAAACTTTAGCCCAGCAATCATTATTAAATATGCATTATTTTAATATGTAAATAAGTGTAATTTTCATAAAGGATGTATATGGACTAAGTAATCAAATGTTAATTCCCTCCCACTATTTGACCTCACTATTTTGGAACATGAATAATGGATAATACTTATATTTCCTAAATAATACATACAGGAATAATTAACACAATGAACACATATACATATACACATGAACATCACAAATAATTTAAAATACTTACATACGCTTCCACGGCAATACTTAGTCCATTTGCGAATTGACACATTATCCAAACAAACTCAATTACAACAGGTAACAAGGAGACAGGTAACACGCATTGACGCACGAATTGCATGCTCCGCACGTTCTCACACACACACACACACACACACACACACTCAAGAGCTGTTACGACAAATCTTACACGGTTGAGAACCTTGAGATATCATCATTACAACATAAACTGCATCAACTTGCAGAGGTTAACTAGTCAATGTATTGACTATGGCTAATCCCATGTACATACTTGTTCTTTATCTTTGTTCACACTTCTTAACTACAAAAACTTTCATCTTATTATTTCATGTAAATACACCATTCAAACATGTTGCCCATCACACTGGACCAAATTGTCATCTGCAATATGCCAATTAATTGATAATGGATAACAATCTAAAAATTTATTCTTCTAACTGTCAAGGCCTGAATAATAATAAGAAAAGAGTAGATGTTTTTCAAAATCTCAAGACCAAAAAAGCAAATATTTACTGTCTTCAAGATACACATTTTATACCTGAACTAGAAAATAAAATCAAAATGGAATGGGGAACAAAGCACTGTTGGGTTAGTTCTTATAAGAGTAATGCTAGAGGCGTTGCTATCTTTTTTGAAGATAATTTTGAATTCAAAGTCATAAAGAAGAAACATGACAACGAAACCGGAATTTTATCGCGCTCAAGATTGAAATAAGCTCTGGTAAAACACTGACTATTGTAACCGTCTATGGACCAAATGATAATTCGCCGAAATTTTATGAACATATAATACAGACTATAAAATAATTCGATTCTGATCACTATTCACTCTGCAGGGATTGGACTTTTTCGAAGTGAAAGCGTCGGTGTTTGAGCAATTACATGTACGCGACTGTCATGGTGTAACATTGAGTCTTGTATGGCTTGTATGATTGCCCTATTTTCCTACTTTAATGTTTGCCCTAGCAGTCTCATTAAAATCAGACCGTTATTTTTTATACTACGTTATACAATATTTACAATAATTCCGTTTTACATTTTAGGGACGTTAGATTTGATTCCATTAGACTGCACTGCAACGGCTGGAAGCAAAAAAGCCCCTTTCTGGAACTTAAACGACCAGACCAGGTATGTCTTTCGTCAATTATATTGTATCATGGTGTTCCCTCTTCAAACTTAGGTATTGAGTTCAATTAATCATTTTACTTAAAATGATAACTGCAAGAATCACCTGTCGAAATATATTAAATGTTCATACCAATCATCATCACTCGTTTATTACTAAACAATTATCCACCATCGGTGCTACATTAGTAAATAATGAAATATATATATAGAATACTAAACGATGTCTCGTTTGATAACATGTTTATGAAACGAGTGGATGGTTTGATATTTTAACGAGCGAAAGCGAGTTAAATACCGATGGCATTCACGAGTTTCATGAACATGTTATCAAACGGGACCGAGTTTAGTATTTTATTTAATACTCAATGATGTCAAAAGCGGTAAATTGCGTTTTTAGTGACGCTTACTTGCAAATAGGTCAACCGCTATTGCAGTCGCGCGGCTAACATTGTGACGTCAACCAAAAACGACTATGACGTCACGCGCCGATTATGACGTAACGGCAGCACGCGGTGGTATCACACATGTGTGTAACCAACTTACTGTTATCTAATGAGTGATCTCACAACGGTTGAGTAATAAATATAGAATGTACAACAAGATATCTGTCTGTATAAGATAATTCAATCCATATGGTTACAGACAATCCTAATGAACTCGGATAGTTGTTTGACGGGAGAACCTTTTATATGAAAATAGTTGACGAAACGAAATCAAGGCCAGGAACAATTATGGTTCTTTTAAAAATAACTTACTTAAATCCTTAAAAGTGTTGAGAAAGATAGTGTTATAATGACCATCAACATCATCATTAAATGTGAATTACACAACTTGCAGAATATCTATGATATTTTGACATCTGTCAGTTTTCTTTTTGTGATTGCTAGTTTTAATTCTTTTTACCAAAGAACCAAACAAAAATAGTAAAGCTTCTATTTTAATGACCAGTGGGACGCTTTTATAAACGACTACATATGTATATCATAACTTTTGTAAACACAATTTATCTTTCTTTTCATTTCCAGTAAGACATGTACATATGATGGTTCTATAGTGACGACAGTATTCACAGAAGACACAAGCTTTGGTTCGACTTACAAACTTTACACAGCAACAATTCAGGCCTTCCAGTTCATAGATCAACAAAGCTCAACCATCACAATCTCCTGTAATGTGAGAGTCTGTACTACTGCTAAGAGCCAATGTAAAGAGGTGAGTGCTCTGTAAAAATACCCCAGCGAAAATATTTTTTTTTAGTACACCGTTTTTGAGTAGAGATTTTAAATAAATAGTTGTTATTGATTTGAAGTGTCACTAGTGACAACTACAACCTCCTATCCCACCATCCATCAAATGTATTATTCTGCTACATGTATTTATCATATAATTGAGGGTGTTATCGATGCAATAAAGCAATCTGATAAACTTGGTATCCAAATCTGATAAATATGCAAAACAGGTCAAAGGTCAAATACACAAACTACTTTCGCAAAATCCAATCTTTCCATGCGAATCCTAAAACTGTTTACGAATCATTGAAAAGCGTAACCGGGAGTTTACCCGCGTATTTCCGCTTGAATGAATGGATATTCGAAAACACGAAATCATCTGATATGGTACAGTGCATTTATAGTTTTAACAAAGTCAAAATAATTGTAGATTTGTTTAAAAAATATTTCAAAACTTCAGTGCGCTATTGACTAACAGCATCAGCATGTAGCTGCAGTGTCCTGTGTACAAACTAATTTGATGTGTCGCTGTCAGTCAGCGTGTGGCCTACCGACGCGGTATTAGATACATTAATAGTTACTTATTGTCATAAACCAAAGAAACAACCCCAACGCACTACCGTTAAAGTGTGAAAGATACTGTTATGCAGCAACCCGAATCAACCCTGCAACGCAGCTTCCAAAGCTTTGAAATTAAAGTTACTTCCCTTGTTCTACTAGCGTGACCCAAGTGATTTTAATTATTAGGTAGATGCTTATGGACTGATTGAAAATATATATTCATGAACAAGAAATCAAGGATCAATTGTTACTTTTTGAAAGAATCGCGCACATCGTTTTTTTAAATTGTTTTGATTAAGAACTATTTCTAGACACATCACAGCCGATGTCGTGACCGTCACTTTGATGTACCGTCTATGAAATTACTTCCCTAAAACTGGGTCAATTCTCTTACCACTTTTACACAACAAAAGCTTATTTTAATAATGACATAACATGATAAAGAGATTGTTAACCGCGTGTGTTTCCGTATTATTGATATCATATATTTGGAATAAAAAATAATGTATTATGCTCGCCAAATACTCGCATAATGCAATTTATATTCCAAACATATGATATTAAAGATACGGAAACACACTTGGTTAATAATCTCTATGTAACCATCACTTAAACAGTTCTATTAAACAAAATATGATTTTAGTTCAATATAACATGTCATTCACGTACTAATATATATACATGCATCAAGGTTATCTTACTTTATCACTCAAGTGTAGAGTTGTATAGGCTTACCTCCCTTAGTATCGTTTACTTTTGATTGGTTTATCCCTACTGTCTGCATTCTGATCCGTCCTTCCCATTTAATACTATTTAACCCCACTGCTTTGTAGTGACATTTGGATTCGGTTCAATTAGCCCGTTTGCAGGTATATCTGCGTTGTTGTTGGTTACTATCAAAACTATTGACATGTATCAACGAACACACAGAAGACAAGATTACACCTCAGTTGTCCAACATCTTATGTTTGGAGTTTAGGCTCACTTGGCCATGTAAGTAATAGAGGGGGATTAAGCTTATTCTGTTGTAAACATTATACACTGAACAAGACACTAGTAACTTTGTAAGACATTTAATAATTTAATACAGCACTTTGTCAGACATTCAGTGTATTCACTACAGACATTCAATGGATATATGTAATACATTAGTTTTTTAATTCGTTTTTAAAGATTCGCCTTGGATCAACGTTACATCACCTCTACTCATTCTTATCTAGTCCATTTAACTGCCTAAACGCAATTATCTCCTTTCGTGTCTCTATGTTGTCTGTTTCTTTGTTCTCATTTATCTCCATCGTTAAACGCATGATTGTTATTCAAATACAACTGTTACGTGTATACAAGCAATATGTTTCCAGAAGTTAATGAAACTCACCTTGTGTATCAAGTAGCCTATATACATTTGTCAGTTTACTTTGCCATCCCATTTCTATGATGTCTGAACCCACCAAAAATACCTCTTGTACTTCTCTGTATGACAATGGTTGATATGATACAATACAGACAAGCTTTTATTTGTCACATTCAAAGCACATCACATCAGGTAAGGAGAGACTTTCTCGACATCACAGATGCTTAAAAATGTTGTAGAGGAGGGGGCGGAGTGGATAGCGCGTTCGGCTTCGGATCAAGAGGTCCGGGATTCGAATCCCATCAGGAGCACGGCAACTTCGTCTGCAGTAGAGACCTGTTCTACACGCAGTGAGCTTTAGGTGAAATGCTACACTGAATTTAAGCGTAGTTCCACCGAAGGTTCGCTGGTTCCGGCTGATGCTCGCAAGTTTCACCGCATACATGACCACAAGGCGTTGTGGACTTTATCTCTGCCATTTTACTAGCAGCCGTGATATAAATGAAAAAGTCTTGAAAGCGGCGTTAAACTCCATATCACCTCACCTTACCTGTGTAGAGTATAGAGAGAGAAAGAGAAATAATTTATTCACGTGTCACACATCTGTACATTTCACATAAAATTCATAAAACATTATGTCAATATACATACAGATGTCCGGCCATTAGACCTATGAGACACATTATGCACATTAAAAGCAAAACGTATTGCTAAAACTTGAATATAAAAGCACATATTATATATAACATATTATGAATAGGTTATTAAAATATAGTACATGTAAAAGATATGGTTGGTGGAGGGATACTTATTACACATAAATCATACACTTGTAGCCTGTCGCCTTTTGAACATACGCATGAGTGTTGTTGGCAAGAAGCGGCTGTAGAATGTCACATCTGAGGAGAAAAATTATTTTTGTTTCTTCATTGTATTCTGTAAAAGATGGGTTTAAAATCTCTGCTTCATTCCATATGTAGAATCTTAGGTCTGAATAATATTCACATGTTGCAAGAAAATGTTTTCCATCTTCAACTGTATTATTATCACAATATTTACATGTCCAATAGAATAGGTGGCTTGGCAAACCAGTCTCTATAGCTAAAGGGAGGCAACCACTCCGGAACTTTGCGAGAACACTTCTTTCTTCACGTTTCCATACACTCTGTACATAACAGCCAATAACAGGTTTATTTTTAAAACCTCTGTAGGTTCTTAATTTATTTCCATTTTGTTTTCCGGTGTCATCCCACACTTTCTGTGACCACTACAAGCTATCCCGATTTGTTAAGATTTCCTTTAAGAACTGTATCTTTCTTTGTATACTCCAATTTTCTTCAATTATCCATTGTGCATTAAATTTGTGAAGTGAGTTTATTGTTCTGTTAATCCATGATTTGTTGATCTTATATGACCAGTCATATATTTTGCGAACTGTGCGTGGTAAAGTAACATTCTTAACACGGAAGAAAAATCTGTAAAGTTCAATATGCTGCTTGACAGAACAGGAAGCCCATCCCATATCTCCTCTTATAGCTAGGTTGCTAGAGTTCTTTCCTGTTCCAAGGTAGTATCTGCACACCTTGTTTTGTACATATTGAATTTCCTTGAAAATATTGACACCCCATACACCAGCACCATAGAATAGAATAGGTTCCACCAGGGTGTTATACAGTTTAGTATATACTTCATATGAGAGTCCACCTGCACTTTTGAATTTGAAATACATGGCTGATAATGCACGGCTTGCAGCTTTACACAATTCTTTTACAGATTTCTTCATATCGAGATCTTCATATAACCAGTAGATATAGATATTTCTTCTTGATACGTAGGACAGTGCAGCAACACATGCATCTTGTCTTTTAACGCTTCAACACAAAATGGGCACGTTCTCTCCTCTGAGCGGATATTAGTGTTTCTATCTTGAGGGGAGCAGCTCCGTACCTAAACTTTGAAAGGGCGCTTCTCTGGGATCAGTTGAAGTGTGGTGTTACATATCCCTCTGTTTGATACTCTGTCTTTAAAGTACAGTACGTCCTCAGCTTGTTCCCACCAGTTCCTCCTTCTTCCAGTACTAGCTCCAGGTAAACACTCCATGGGCTTTTCTGTCGGTGTCCATATTCCTTAGTTGCATGTAGACTCTGGCCACGCATCCCCACTGTCTGATGGTAGGAGATACCTGACCCACACACAGCGTTGTTGGGAGCGTATGTTCTCATACCAAGGTAGAAACCTCATTGCCCTATTCTGGACTGCCTCAATACAACTCTTCTTGTACGTCCCCCATATGCTTGAGCTGTACTCTACCGTAGGCAATACCATGGCGTCATACAATTTGGGGGAAGTTTCATACGTCATGCCCCCGTCCCCCCCCCCCCCCCCCCCCCCCCCCCCCCCCACCTTGCTTTAGCCCGGAGTTTACATCAAACCATCCTGTATTCTTGCCGTTGATCTTCACACTGCACTGAACACTTCTATAAAGGGAGGAAACTGCATTGAACATATTTCCTTTTACGTCTGCTTCTAGTAACTTGGTGTACAGCATACATCTATCCATACAATCATAGGCTTTTCTCAGATCTATAAAGGCTGCAGAAGTGGATCTGTTTTTGTGCTTTCCTTCTTTCCTTCCTTCCTTCTTTTAGATTCATTTGATTATGGCATGACACACAAACTCATATCTGCAGTAGTTTAAATGAATGACATTGATGACTGGTTAATTTAAATGTAGACAGGGGCAAGTAATGGAAATTCCACCAATATGACTCCTATCATGTTTAGAATGTTGTAAACGAGGCACATTTACTGATTTTCCCAAAGAAGATACTTTATATGTCAATGAACAGTTTTGTTTTATCCAAAATACTTTTTGAAAAATTTATAAACTCAAAATATAATTTTTTCAAAGAAATTAAAAACACGTAGAAGTATTCTCGTGGAGTGTGAAAATATCACTTTCTCACTCCACTCGATGAGATAGAAATGATATTCAGCAAAAACATTGAAATAGTCTCTACGTATTATCGCCAATGATCTAAAGGTTGCGGTCAGTAAGTCAATTGACATGTTGAATACATGTTATGAACATTAATCAATATTTTCACGGAGCTGTTTCAAGAAAAGAATGGCTCGACAATTGGATATTAAAACATGAATACTCAGGTCAGGTAACTGCCACCAACATTGAGAGACTGTCGTCGGATCATGTCAGTATCTCATGCTGTCTATTTTTTGTTTAGGACAAAAAAGCCTTGCCAACTTGTGCTGCCAAAACACCAAGCACACGCCGACGTCGACGCAGAGAGGTTGAAGACGGTAGTGGATCACACGGCAGAGTACATCAAGTATCGGCAACCTTTCGAGTTGTCGAAGATGTCATGGCACAAGGTGAGTCACAGTCATCAGCTCCTTAAATGTATATAGTAAATGTGTTCAATGTCTAAACATGTAGTCAGTGTTACTGTATATCACATGAGTAGGTATTTCCATTTGTTATATCTTTCGTAAAATAGTCGTCTTTACGAACGATCAACACTATACTGAATAGGTAGATATGCAATAATAGCAAAGATATTCGTATCGTCGCCTTCTATAAATCGTACATCAGTGCTACGACCAAACGATACTTCAGGCTAAGCTGAGACTATATACATCATCTTCGATTCGATTATTATGCTAAACTGCATCTTAAGATTTTAGATCCTCGTTTAAATGACTGACTTTTCGATGTAAATCCTGTAATTGTCGTGTATATTCATTATTACTCGCCCCTGGAAGATAATACAGTGTATTCTTACCCGAGCGGGCAAAGATATGCTGGGTATTAAAGTTTTCATAATGGTCATGGGAATAACAGTTTTTTTTATAAATATAACTTGCATTTTGATTGGTTGACGTAACTACTTTACGCCCATCCATGAAATTCTTACCTGTCCTGTTTTAGCTAAATCACATAAATGAACAACATTCGAGCATACCTATTTAAAGTCAGACAACAGTAACGCATATAACATAGAAAATCATGTTGATTCTATGTTTCCGAGGCCGTCATTACAGTAGTAAATTTGCAAGGCGAAGCAGCATGCAAAAGTCGCCGGCTGAACGGCCGTGACGGCAAGACTTTATGACGTCATTAACTATGACGTCATGTAGTGACGTAATTACATTCCTATCTTGTAATGCAACTGAGCGATTGTTAGTTTACGTTTGACTAAGTTTCTGTCATTCTGCGATAATAATTTACAAGTTGTTTATTTTGTCCGAAATTCCGTTTGGAAATAAAGTTAAAACATTTCATCAGAATCTTACTAAAAAATAAGATCGTTAATAGCAAACTATTTAGATGAGCGCATCCTGAAGATGTAACAAAGGTAAATGGCGTATGAATCTACAATTTGTATTATGAAGTGTAATCTTAGATTGTGATGTGGCGTCTAATATTTCGATTATTACGCATTAAAATGAATTTTGGTAAGAAAAATAATAACCAACTCATTGCTCGGAATTACGAATTAGCTGTCCCTCGTGAATTAGTATGTCAAACTCCTCGCTAAAGCTCGGAGTATGTCACAATAATTGACTCGGGACAGATAATCAGTAATTCCTCGCAACTCATTGATTATTCTTATAATATCTATACGGCAATATCAAACTAGTGAAATACTGTTGCAGGTATAACGTCACTATAGTGTACAGTTCTGACGCCATAATGATTGTACCGCGTCATAATGGTACATGACTCGCACGCTGTGTGCAACCTCGCGTGATTAATGGGGGCATGTATTAATCAGAATACTAAACTCCCTTTCAAATAACACAGTTTGCATTAATGATTTGTTATCATATTCACTGTCGCTCGTTTAATACAAAAGCATTAATCGTTTACAAATGGTATTAAACGTAAAGTCGTGAGTATCCTGTATATATTTCCAAATTGATTGTTACATATATAATTATTTTTCAGGGACAGACGGGTCATCTACTACAACATACACTCTTCCCTGTCTGTTGATGTCTCTCCTTGCAAAAGTCATTTTTTGATTTGATGACGTCATGAGGGACAACATCAACATGGGTAACGGCATCACACTGTCTGCCAAAGTGTTTAATACGCTGTTAATTCTGCGTGCATTTGTGTGATTTATTAATATGCGTTTCATGCCTCATGTACTGGCTTCGTTTGCTTGACTTTTCACCTACATTTAAAATGTCAATTAACAACATCTGAAGGTTTTGGATACAGTACCTAACGTTTCAAATAAAGAATTAAGAACTATTTGTAGATAATTATTATACCACTTCCTTGTTATGCATAGGCGACGTTTTGACCTATATTCTAGATTGATTGAAAACTTCATTAGTATATCTGTCGAAACGTTACCTATTATATACACACTAAAGAAGCTGTAAAAACATTGACATGTTCTTCATACTTTATCATCTCAACTGTTTTAATGTTTTAAATATTTTGGCTACATATCTATAAAGTTGAAAATGCTTCAATACGTAACATTTGTATGAGACACTTTCATTTTTCAAGAAAATTTACCATCAGATGTGTATTCGGATACGTCCTATAGATTGGATATCATAATGAAAATATCAAGTTTTATACTTATATATACTATATATATACTTAATATTTTCAAGTTCTATTTGTGAAAAATGAAATGCAATAATCAATCAATTCATTTCTTATTATGAACATTACTTTCCTTAAATCATTATATTCAAGTTTGTTAAAATGGTTTTTGTGATATTATCGAATAAAACATTGCAACTTTCACTACTTATCTTCATCATTACGAAATCAACCTATGATCCAATTGAAACGGTGTTGCATTTCATTGTAAATAGTGTGTGAGACAGCAAGTTGCAGTTAGAAAGTCAGTAGAGAAATTACAGAAACATATCCGGGGTTCATCAGCTCTTTTAAAAAAAACCATTTGCGTCAAAACGATGAGACAAGGTTTAAACCTCTTTGCACGGAACGACATGTTATACGTCCACGAGGGTTAGGTCTACTTCTGCCTACAGTACACTTTGCCTAATGGCAATAAAGAGTGCCTTTGCCTACTGTGGGAGTGGCAGTCAAACTCATGCAACCTCATCACTTGAATGGAAAAGACCAACATGTGTCCAGCGATGTAAAACAATGTAGAGTACAGGATTTAGCGGATTAGTTTTTTTGCTTGTCGTATTCTCATAGTTAAACAATAGTTTCCGTAATTATCACAGCGGACATCAAGTATTTATGCAAACATTAGAAAATGTAAATTGGTCCAGTAGATTTTATCTTATTATTTTGTAAAATGATAAGATTCAAGTTCAACAGATAAAAACAATGTACATTTAGTATTTCAAAATGGCATTACTGTCAACATGTTCAATACATTTAAGACAATAACTTTAACCCAATCATGTAGAATCCAAATTGCACACTTTCATCTTTTATATGAAATATTCAATTATTAAGATAAATAGTTGCATTTGAAAATTTCGGGATTCAGTGTTATTCAACACCCGCACATTTAGTTTAAAAGCGACGGCGTTAGCCGGACGTTTTAAACGCTGAAATTTGCGGAGTGGAAAGGACGTTGCGATTGTTCCATTTTTGTAACTGGTGTGGTCAGGTAACAGAAATTGCAAACATAATAATATACATTAGCAAGAACTAACACGTTACCCCGAGCTGGGTAACTCACAACTTGGGTCACTTACAATTATTCACTGTATCCTTTTAGGTGGCGAAAAACATTTATTTACTGCATCAACAAAACTTTTGTGAAACACGAAGAATAAAAATCTTAAACTTCCCCTATACCATTGCATTCTCTTCCCACAGAGGTTAGTCCCTACAGTTTTCCGGTTCTACCCTCTGTTACTTTACGCTTGAAATCGGGAGCGGGAAGGGAGTGTCCTGATTGGTTGCAATTGAATCTAGTTGTGCAATCAGCGACGCCGTTGTAAAAGTGGCATTTGCCAATGACACGTCATTATGATAAAATAAACGTAAGGCAAACGTTTTTTCGTTTTCCTGTGTTTTCGGTGTTTTCCTCGAACTATGCTATTTGATTTTGTGAAAACTATTGATCATAAACATAATTATAAATAAAGAAGACCAAATCAGAGACAAATACCAAAAACAGTTCATTTGATTTATTTACATCAGACATATTCGAATGACATATGCTAATGAGCAAGACCCTTCAGAGTAAAATGCCTCGATCTATGAAGTTACCCTGTCGACATGGCCAGATAAAGAATAGTTTTCATTGGTTAAGAACCAGGGATACGGTATGAGATATCTCTTTACACCGCTAGGGGACTTAGGTTCTGCTCTCGATGTCAAGCGTAAAGTAACAGAGGGTAGAACCAGAAAACTGTAGGGACTAACCTCTGTGGGAAGAGAATGATACCATTGTGGCAATGACACTAACATTGTGACGTCAAAACGGTTAATCGTTATATCATCATATTAGGGCAACGGTATTCGTAACAAAAACCTGGTCTCATGCAAGAGACGGCAAATTTGGACAGATTTAGCCAGCCGAAAACATCTAAGCAACTGAAAACTAATTCATATTGAGAGTAATTTGTGATATCTGCGGGTCAACACAAGTAGGAAAATGACAATGACACTGGTTAAATTTGAGTAAAGGGACGAAAACCAGACAACTTAAATCTTGAGTCGAACCGAATCAAAAAATTCGGTTCGAGGTGAGTCGCCCTTGCCAATTTGCGGATATTCATTGTGATTCAACATAGGGAAATTAATCAATCTGAATCAAGGATACACCGAAATCATGTTACAATTGTCGGAAATCTGAGGAGTACCAATTTACTAAAAACACTATCAAAATCGACTTTACTCAATGGTGACCAAAACGGGGTAAATACCCAATAGGTTTAAACTTATCTGGAGCACGGCCTTATGTTTTAAATCATGATATAGACATAATAATTTGTAATATTTCAATGTTACTAATTTAATGAAACATCACCAATGGTAGAATCATTGTCAATTTTCAAGTGAAAAGAGCCAAATCTTGGATTGATTAGAATTGCACAAAATAACATCACTGACTCAAATCTGTGTTACCATGTTCAATCAGAAATAGTTTCATAACCAACGAATCTAACGTGCATGTAAGACTCTTATTTGAATTAAATAGCTAACGACTCTCATACTTCACCGATGATATTTCTTGTTTTCTTCATTGTGAGCTATACACGTATATCTATCTATAGATGCAAAAAATTACCTATGGCCGTTGTTTACATGCGTAATTTACTTAAAATATTATTCATAAGATTCAAAGATATGATTAAACACCGGATTGTTGTAGATGAAAGATATCACAATTGAGATTTAAATAACAATATGTTCATGTTACTATATATTATATAGCGGGGAGGCAATTTGAGAGAATTGTGCACTTTGCGACCAGTTCTTGAAATTTTGCATGATGATAGGTATGCGTACAAGGTTTTCAGAAAACATCGCAAACAATGTGAGATCGCCCTCTGGTGGCCTGTTTGCACAAATCCAAGATGGCCGCCGCTAAAAAACTGAATGGTATATGCAACTGTTTTTGTAATCTTTTCAAATTTGTCATGTTATATATCAAATGAAAGCTCCAAGTACAGGCTTTCTATTAATGTATAGTTTAATAGGGTTAAGTCCTTTCATATTTGTGCTATTTTAAAAAAAAATTCCAAATTATAGGAAAATTTTTACCGACTTCCAAATATTCATGTTTGCTACAGTTAGCATTGATTTACATTTATTAAATTCATCTGAGGTCCTTAAATTTGTAATTGACCGGCAAATGTTGTCCTCGAAGTAGTACAGGAAGTGCACTCATGGCTTCAAAACAAGGTTACACATATGACGTAATTAATTTTGGTGATTTATGCAGAATTTCGATGGAAATAAGCTAACTTCCGAAAATGATTTGTTTGATAATTGCAGTTTTAAGAGTACTGAGTTTGTAGGGTTCTCCTTACAAACTACTGGACTGAGATAATACTTTCCCAATGACTGTTCTTACGGTTCATCTCCAAAGTAGGACCAAGAGCCATAGTTTGGATTTTCCCTATCTTCTATGAGAAGGCATCTTCTATGGCCATGTTTGTAACCAAGAGGCAACTGACTTTTAAAACTCTGGCCAGGTTCCAGTGATTGTCGGAGATTGCCCCCATCTATATCCAGCAGAAGAAGTGTCAATGGAAGTACCAAGATGAAGTTGGTGAATCCAAAGGGGTGCGCCTTATAGATTTCCTCCACTTTGAGATGGCGTCCAAAGAATGTGGGGGAAGCTATTGACTGGATCTGGATGGGAGCGGATGTTTTCCCTAACGAGAACTTCATGGTTCCGTAAAGCCATGGGAATCGTTTATGTCCTTTGCATTTGCCATGCATTTTTTGCATTATACGCATTATACGCAAAACCGTTATTACCAATACGGATACTTGGTTTGTGTAGTAAGATGTTTACCCTCTTAAGTTAATATAAATGACATAAACTATCATTACAAATGGGAAATTTGAAAAATATAATTTGAAAAAAACGTGCTACTGCCCCTTTAAAATGTCGTCACGTTTTGGTGATGCAATATCGCCCTAAATCATGTTGATAGAAAACAGGAACTTATCTGATTCGCGTCTTATCTGGTTTCATGATGGGTATAACAAGGCAGGCACATAACAACAAGTGTGAGGAATCTGAAGTAGTAACGTACTGTATGCTTGGACAATCACAATAGTGAATGCAAATATTTGAATTATTTCCTAGATGAGTTTTTGATAATCATAAGACATAATTGTTTGATAGTGCACACCCAGCAGGGTGGCTGGTTCGAATAATCGAGAATTGATTCAGTACATATTATGGAAACAACCTTTTTTCTCACTTTCGCCTCTTTATTTTATCAGAAAGAAACATTTGTGATGGTTTGATATTTAATGTGCACACACAGCAAGATTAACATATAGATCTCTTCAGTGTGTTAAATAGTTTGTTAAATCATGTATGAATTTGTTATTCACATTTGGTAATGTATTTCAAATGTTGAGTTACATATTCTTTAGGACTGTAGATAATATACAGCTGCATATCGACAGTTTGTTCACCTACTTATGTATTACCTGCACATGTCATGTATTTGGCGTGTCTTTGAAACGTCGTATCAACTCGAAAACTAAACCAAACACTTTGAATCGTTTTAATTTTCTTCTGTGAAATATTCAGTAAGTGATCAACTTTGTTAGATATACGTCATATATTTCCACTTATACATTTTCAATGTATTTGTGTTAAAATTGTTCTCATTAAGTCAATATAAAAACTATTATTTGAAAATAAGTGAAATTTGAATTTTTAGAATTTGATCCCTTCTGTCTATTTCATAAACATACACTGCTGGCATGACGATCTCAGGATACGTTCATTATTTTACTCATGGATATATGATTATTGATTGTCATTGTCTGTGATGCAATTTTATTGATGAACTTCAGTTTACATGATATGTGCACTAAAAGACACATGTAGGTGAACAAACTTTCGGTATGCAACTGTAGTCTCCCTATCAGTTATGACAAGTTTCGAAAATGTCAATATGCAAATATTTCATGAAAACCTTTAGTCAGAACGCAAGGTTTGGGATATATTATATCTAAAGACGTTTCTTCGTTTACAACGTCTGATGCAAATGCAAAATATCACAAACTGCATAAAATGGTGATTAAAAGGCATCGAACATTCTGATCACTATCACCATCGATTGTTGTTGATCCCTTTAATATCTCAAGATAAATTATAAGTGTTAACTTTGAAGAGAATTATAAACAATCGTAACTCAGAAAAGAAAAAAAAAACATAACTTGCATACACAGATACAAAAAAGCAAGATTAAGTCGGCTATCAGATATACGTTGACTGAACAAACAAAAAAAACTTATGTTGTTCTAGTAACGAGGAATCTGTCCATCATAGTATTAGATAATTACATAATCAATGGTGACAGATTTGTGTATATATCGGAACACGGTAAAAACATTTGAAAGAACATTCCACATGGATGCTAACGATCTGAATTTCAACATATGGCTACATTTTAAATGATAGTCTCAATATGTGTGAGACATTTTACGGAAAGTTCTCACTGAAGTCAAATTCAAGTGTAAAACAATTATGTTATGTTATGTTAAGGCGTCCTCACTCAACCAGGTAGGGTTTTTTAAAGGTACTGTAACACACCGGTCTTACTGAAAAAGGTAAATAATGTTACCAATGGCTGAATAATCAATGAAAGAGTTTTAAAACGAATGTACATATTTCGTATCGAGTGGTGATTTTAAGGTGTTCAAATTAAAATGGTCCCTGAAAATGTAGTTCAAGTGATCTGACATACAGACCCTTGCAGAATTAGTTACCTGAAATCCGCGGTCTGACTGCATTCTGATCGCGATCAACCGGGATCAGATTGCATTCTGATTGCGGTCAACTGCATTCAGATTGCAGTCAGGCCGCGGTCAACTGCATTCAGATTGCAGTCTGATCGCGGTAGATACCGGTAAAGATATCTGCAACCGTCTGTATATAGCGATATCTTACACACAGTGTAGAGTTTCAAATGTGCTTCGATGATGTCACGGTCAACCATCTTGCTGTCTGAACTCTCAAAATAGAATGAGGCCTACAAATCTACCTCTCCCACTGAAGAGTTACACTAAAGTGTCGCTTTATACTTTGCACCAATAGTGATAACCGTTTTCTATTGATAATGTACATCTGGTGGTGTATTGTTTTACTCACTAACGCAACAGTCTCTTGTATTTACTTTGTAAACATTGTAAAAAGTTTATAGAAGAACTGACATTTATCATAGCCATATGTTATTAAGTAACTAAAAATGTGCCATCACAGCATGCACATCACTCCCTCAACTAAATATAGATGACAACTGTAGGTGCGCGGAAAAACGAGTATCAAGTATGCGACCGTGAGATTAGTGGGTATTTCATGTAAAACTAAAGTATTACACAAGCTAAACTATCAACGCCAAAATCTACGTGTATGCCTACATGAGTTTATTGATTATTACAGGGTTGCACTCATGATCGTACAATTGTTGTTTGAATACATTTTAAACATACCCCCGCCATACGCTATCCGTCAAATGAACAATATAGATTTCAAGGGTACATTATATTTGGAAAACAGATTCAAGCATCATACTATTGTCCAAAATCTTTTTGGAAACTATCTTTGTTATTACAAAATTCACCAAATTGTAATATTTTTCAGGTAACTTAATTGTTGACATTAGAGCAACACAGTGGTAATTGTACCAATTTCAGTTACAGATTCAAGGGCAATAACTCCGCAAAAAATAATATTTCGGAACTGGACTTTGAACTCGACAATGAATATCATCTGGTTTTCAATCAGAAATCACAACGTTTACCTTCATATCGTCAATATGCTAAGTTTACTATCATCAAAATGGTTGTTTTCGGTAACAGTCGGTACTTCTCGATAAAGTAACAACATTTATAACGTTTGCAGTATGTGACCCCCAACAACACAGTGGATGATACTCATCGCTAATGACTATGATACTGCCGAAGCGTCGTTAAACATTAACTCACTCAATTTAAGTGACAAGAATAACTTGCATCCCCTTACTCCCAACACCACACCCGTAAGTTGTTTTTGTTGAAATCACGTTTCAACAACTTCCATACTCTTACTTTCTATGCTACGTACATTCAGTATGTATGTTGAAGTTACTTCTTAGAACGTGAAATAAATGAATTATTACTAACCCAATGAATTGGCCATTGTAACTTGGAAACAGGAATATGGCTCAATAAACTATAGTGGTTTCAAAAACTGTAATATTCGTACTCTCTATGCCACAACAATACGGCGAGTGCGTATGAAAAGAAAGAAGCATGACCAGAAAGAAAATAAGAGTTAATCATTAACCGTTTACAAAATGTTCAGCAATGTTGAAGCGCTCATAAAATCTCTCAAATGCGATCCTCTACAGACTATTGAAATATTACTGAGCGAAAAAAATATAAGTTTCATTGGGTGGCAAACCACAGTATGTAGTTCACTTTGTGAGAAAGTACAGCGCCCTATAATACCGTTTACAAAAAAACTAAATGTAGTTGTTGTTAGTGTTGTATATACAGAGTTTTTACGAGCAAAGAAGTAACATACAAAACAGAAGAAAATCAGAGGTAGGCTAGTAATCACAACGAAAGACATAAATCTTTGTCGCTTTGATTTTGAACAGATTCCGTGTAACTTCCCACACTATAGAATTACAAGAATAGAGGGAAATGAAAATTTGAACATCTACTTATTCATACAACTCTCATTTCCTTAAACCAGAACTCCATAAAAACACCTTCCACTATGTTATGCCAATTTATGAATTAATTGCATCGTACATTAGATGAAAGATAATGTTCTGAGAGAAACATGATTTCAACTTTCTAGACGTTGTACTGCCGTGACTGCAGTAGACATATGAGATGGTGAAATGGTCTGTTTTCCTAGACTTTTCGCGAATTTCGTCAACGGATATTTTTGTTATCGATTTAGGTAATCTGAAGATACAGATGCAAATTACAGAGGTCATGTAACGAAACTTTCTTTAAATATAAACGAAGTTACACAATTCAACACACTTGTAATAATGGTTAGCTTCACGAAACTCTGCAGAATAAGAAATGACAGAACAATTGTGTACAGTTTTGTAGTAGAATTTATGACCAATTATTGTCAAAGAACTTTCATCACTTTGATTAATCTGATATCGGTAATATATAGCGCATATATATATTAGAAGTTTCATACCTTCAAGCGAGGGATGACACTGGTACAAAGATGGTACATGTGACCGTATTACCCTCGTGAGAAGTATACAACGTATTTATCATTCCGCCATGTCAACAAAATTAGTATTATTGTATTTATTGCGTTTTGGCTGCTGATGACTGATTGGCTGATACAACTTGAATAACCTTGACCCTTAACGTACAAAATGGCGTCATCCGTCTCGACTGAAATGTTAAAAGTCGTATAAAGTATTATTACAAGCTATTAAATGCCTTAGAACGAGTTTATATAAGAATAATCAACGAGTGACGAGGAATTCCGGAATATCTGTCCCGAGTTAATCATTGTGATAAACATCGAGCTTTAGCGAGGAGTTTGACATAATAATTCACGAGGGACAGATAATTCGTAATTCCGAGCACCGAGTTGCTTATTCTTTTTCTTACTAAAGATCATTTTAATGCATAAACATCGAAAAACTCATACGCCATTCATAAACTCTCTCACACCTTCAAGTTCTAAATAGTTTACAACTTGCGCTCTTTTTTTTCAGAAAGATTCTAAAGTAACTGTTGAATTTTATTCCCAAAATGGTTTACTGACGAAGTAAACAACTAATTTTTATCGTAAATAATGTCGCAGAATGAGAGATAATTTGTGAAAACGTGAACTGATAATCGCTCTGTTGGAATGCAAGATAGGAGTGTAATTACGTCACCAAATGACGTCATGTTTAATGATGTCATAAAGCAATGACGTCACGGCAGTGCAGTCGGCGACTCTTGCATGCTGCTTCGCCTTGCAGGTTTAGTACTGTAAATACGGTCTCGGAAACATAGGTTGAACATGATTTTATATTTAATATGTTTTTACTGACGTGTGACTTCAATTAGGTATGCTCGAAATCGTTCAATTATGTGATTTAGCTTGAACAGGAGAGCTTAGCAATTCATGAATGAGCGCAAAGTAGTTACGTCAACCAATCGAAACGCAAGTTATATCTAAAAAAACTGAAATTCCCATGCCATTATGAAAACTTCAATACCCGGCATATCTGTGCCCGCTTGGGTAGGAACGTTAGTTTAAGTGTGTGTGCAAGCAATGCAAACTAAGATTTGTTTCCAAACCAAGCAACAAATAAGGCGACAAAACATGTTTTTCATTAATAGATCAGTCAACAGCTGATCGAAGTGTTCAAAACTCCGTACTACGTGTGTGTCATTTTATAACATCATCTGACCATAATGCGACACCTACTCTTAGCTATGAGCTGTTACTGTGGCAGCGGGGTACATGAAATTTTTACACCGTAAGACGTAAAAACGAGGATTCTACTGTAAGGAAAGATAAGAATGCACGCACAAAAATCTCTCTGTGTTATAACCCTTTTATAACAGTACAAGGTAACCATTTGTACCGCTTTTTGTATAAACAGATGTGACCAAGGTGGCATCACAACTATTTCAAGCCATATAACAGTGTGAGAACAGAACAACCCATTAAACTTCCAGATTACCCAGCCACGAATCGGGTTTCCCGTCCGGCGAGCCGCACTCATTGTTGCTGAACTTCACAGATAGTGGACATAGACTCGGCAACGTTGTCTGCTGTAGAGAACTTCTCTATACGTGCAGTAAAGTTTAGACGGCATATACATGTAGGTGCAATCCTACACTTAATTAGAGCGTAGTACCACCCACTGTTCGCTAGTTCCAGCCGATTCTCTCAGGTTTCACCGCAATGAAGAGCCACATTGCGGGCTTTCTCCCTGCCGTAATACTAGCAGCCGTGATATAAGTGAAATACTCTTGAAAGTGGCGTTAAATCACAACTCACCTCACCTCACCTCACCTCAGGCTTCATAGCAAATTATAGCCACGATGGTGTTGCTGGCGTTCTCCCTGCAGTAATACTAACAGCCGACTAACAACCGTGAAATATGTGATATACTCTTGAAGGCGGTGTTATAATCCAACACAAATCACCTCACCTCAACTCACCTCACTGACAGCAATCAACTGATCTTTTCACACGATCTCTTGAATAATACTCACAAGTACATGTAACCAAATCTGTGTGAGTCTGATTCTCATTGACTTAAAATACTTTGCAGTGTTCCTTTCCTGTTTTGAGTCACCAGTATTTTAGTTTAACTATCCGTCATCACAAGCTAGCATGTTACAGTTGGCATTCGAAAGGAAGCTCATCCTTAAGTGATATATAATTTCCCACCTGATTTGATTACTTGAAGGCGAAGGAACGCATGTACAAACTTTGAATATTTTTCATTTGAAAATCATGATATATCCAATATATATTTAAACCCTAAAACCTTCATAATAAGGCAAAATTAATTTCTAGCCTTAAACCAACATTAAGGTTTAATACACGCATATGTTTTACTGCGAAAGTAACATATCACAACGGCCTTAATTTAGGTTCCGCCAAATAAGAGCAGTATTTCAAAATTATAGGACTTTGAATCCACAAATGTCCGTGGATGTTACCTGTGTGGTGGTGTCTTGCTTTTTTGGAGTCTTTTTTGTCAATTAATGTGTAATACGTATGTGTTCATATAAATAAATGCTATAAGTTGGTCAACTATAAGCGGAACTTTGTGAACTGTATTCAATTTGTCATTTGCATTACTTCTGGCATGTTTTACTTTAACAGATCAACCTACTAACCATATAACACAATACTTCAAACGACCTTTCTAAACCGTATCACCAGGTTAGAGGAACTTACAACATTGTAAGTTCCTCAAGGAGGGTTTACAAAGACAATTGTAAACCATTTTAGGAGGAATTACACTGATCGTAAACCCTGATATATTTGCTTAGATGACGGCTTCAAAATAAAGATCTGAAGAAACTATCTTAGACTTATTTTGAAAAATAACTCAAATATAGTACAATAAGAAACCGCAAATGTTTTGACTAAAATGCGTCTCGAACCCGTAACCAGCTGTAAGTTCGTGAGCTAACGCCACGAAGACAATGATGAAAATGAACCTTACATAGAAATATTAGTCGTGCATGGATTCAGACTGCAAACAAGGATTTTAAGAACGACTCTATATTTTTAAGCCGGGGTTATCGATAACGCGATTACACAGCGTCTTTTATACTTAAAAATGGTTGATAATATGGAGAAACCATTCTACCTCGGATATGGTAAGGTTGTATACCCTGATAGTCAGGAAAAACCTTCGGATGCTTCGTATCAGGGTCCACAACCTTACCATATACTCGGTATCATGGTTTCTCCTTATAGTAACATTTATGATCATAAATGTATTAGCATTTCATTTACTTAATTGCAGTTGATGTTTTCAAATATTGTAAGGTGTGAATTTACCTATTTAGTTCTCTCTAAATCGTACGGTTATATTACAAATTGTCCGGAAAACAGGGTTGATAAACAGTGTATGAAATAAGCTTGAGAAGTAACCAGTCACAAAGTAAGTTTTTTCGATTTTCAAAGATAAATAAGTTTAGTTTTTAAAAGTCTCAAGTAAGGTTCTCAGGGTATTGGTTCCCGGATGGGCCTTATTTAATACACTGTGATAGATCATAAATGATTTATGAATATAATTGCAAAACTATAAAATTAATCTTATATATGACAACAAAGTTTCACTAAACTCGTAACCTACAAACCATTTGGGTCGTTCCCAATGCAGTGCAGACTGAAAATAACGTTAAACAATTGTCATTATATTGCATATCACCCATCCTGAAAACATGTTAAAACAGATGTGAGCAATATATGTCATGGATTATAACAGACATAAAGAAAATCAACACACAAGAAAATACCCTCACATATTGACATACATTTTCCCACAGCAAGTTCTCTATTTCAGCCATGTGTAACAGAAGATACGTGGCAAAACTTGACTTGCGTAAACTTTAAGGGGAGCAAATGATTTACACAAATTAGAGAGGAAGAAAGAAAGATTGGTTTATCATATATTCAAAAGTCCAAAAAACACAGAGCCATTTTTTCTCCAACATGTTTCATTGGTATCATCAGGGAGTACTCATTTTCCTCCAATATATTTCATTGGTATCAACAGAGAGTACTCCCTGATGATACCAATGAAACATGTTGGAGGAAAAATGGCTCTGTGTTTTTTTTACTTTTGAATATTTGTGACTGTATACTTGTCAAACTTTTAAAAATGTTGTATACATGTATATATATTACGTATATTTACTAATGAACACCCTCTGTTTGCTTTTTGGTCTTGACTGACAAGGATATTTCAATCAATTTAAAAGTGACGAAGTAAGTAATAGACTAAATTTGATAACAATTTATTTATTTCCATTCTAAACTGTCACAAGGTCTGTAGTGCACATTGCATGCAATAATCTCCATAAACACATGCAGAATAGAACTACAAGCTGAGTAGAGACAAGTACATTTTATGCATTTACCAAAGTTGCATTTACTCCAAACAATCAACATACTTCAAGAAAAAGTGTTATCTGTTCAACACAGGAGTCACAACTACTAGAAATGTATCAGATAAGTTTGTAATTGATGTACATTCAAAGAAATCGAGTGCGTAAGAGATGTTCGTGTAATAAGAACAAAACATGTGTCCATTTATCACAATTTAAGTATAAACATTTAAAACGGATCAATATATACCAGTCTGCACCAAAACAAACCACTTTGAAATGTAAACACGTGTATATGAAAACGGCGATATTAACTTAGCAATGATTGAATGATATTACATTGTATATTGGCAATATGAGTATGTGATAACTTGATATAAAACCATATAAGGTAATGTATGCAGCCGATATAAACGAGTTCGTGAAGCAGGTGCTTTAATGGGGAGAAATTTGCCGACGGATAAGGTAGGGTTAATCTTTTTGAATGATTGTAAATTTTATTGGAGACTTACATTTCCTCTTATAAATAATTATGAATTTCCATCACACTTTTATTTTGATTTGATGGCTGTATTTTTATCATTCAGTATTTGGGTATAATTAAGTAATTATATTGATAACGTCGCTGAAGAATTAATAACGGGCTTATTCGTTTCGAGATATTGTTTAATGTTTACTTCGTAATCTACTTTTAATACAACTTGTTTTATTGCAACTTGTTATATATGTACGAAGTATCCATGGTTATATAAGTGTGTCAGTGTACAATCTAAGTACAATGTGCGGGTGTGTATAAGTTTATTTGTGTTGCATGCTAGATATAGAGTGCTTTGTCATGTTATGATGATGGTGTGGTAATGTATGTATGTATGTATGTATGTATGTGTGTATGTATGTATGTATGTATGCATGCAGATGTGATTGTATGATATGTATGTGTAATTACGGTCGCCCGAGTATTATATTTTACATGTTTATTTTATGGACCTACAATATCAGGATAATAATAGGATAAATGATATTCAATTGAGGACAAAGCCTCCAGTACCATAAAACAATATTAGAAAGATGTCGAAACCCAAAGTTCGTTTGAAATTATATTTCAGAAACTTGTCGTCCTATGCCACATTAAAATAACTTCAAAGCTAATACATTTCACATTCAAACACGCTATATGTATATAGTATTACTATAAAATCGGCGTTTTTTTAGAGATATGTTTTTTCAAAGCTTGAAGTAAGAGTAATTCGAATCTGGGACTTTTGCAAGGACCACGGTTTCTCATGAGTAGATGACTCGTTGCATCAGGTTGGGCACGACATGTAACACGACGAACAGTTCACCAAAAAGTGTCTGAATTGTTTACTCTATGTCGTTTCCAGAGCATAAGTCAAAAACCTTATAAGTTCAAAACTTCATATTTGGTTTGGAACTAACCTAAACGGTGCTGTTGTTCCTCTTAGGGGTCTCAACTCCGAGTTCCAAATAAGTTTTGAAATTTTGGTCTTTCATTGTATTTCGAACTTTGTGTCGTTTTCAAAACATATTTCCAAAACTATATCAGTTCAAAACTTCATAGTTGGTTTGGAAGTTACCTATATGGTCTTGTGGTGCCTTTTAGGGGTCTTAACTCCAACATTCAGGTACTTTTTGGACGGTCTGATTTTGTAACGTTATGTCGTTTCCGGAGTTAAGCTATAACAAAAATATATGAATTAGAAACTTCAAATTTTGATGTTGCTAATATAGGATTGTCGTGCCTTGTATTGGTTTAAAATTCACGGTTCAAATAATTTAATCATTGTTATTCATTGACATGATTGACTAAATTATCTTTCCAATTAATTAATACTGTAGGAAGGTGGTCAAACTACAGGCGGGAATATGTGAGATGTGCTGACTTGTATCTTGTTATTTTAGTTCAAAATGAGGATATTGATGACTGCTGTGTGTCTGACCATGATACGAGTAAGTATTTCGTTTGATTGTTATTAAACCGATATTAGACAACTGAATATCAATTGAGATAACTCAAGCGATGCTATGATTAATAGTAGGGAAAACAAGTTACAGTCCTGTAGAAGAGCGGCGTTGTAGTCCAATCGAATTAATGACAATGTTATATCAAATGTTAATTGGGAAAACGTTTTACCCAATTTAAAAGTCTTGTCTTACGTCAGAAACGTATATTATGTTGTTGTAAATAATTGATGAAAAGTGTCACAAGAAGTTGATAATTTTACAACTTTATAACATATTTTCTCAATATCGATTTAAGGTAATACAAATACCAAGACAACTTGGAATGGTATTTTCCATAACAATAAAAGTTAAAATGTCAATGTTGAAGCATCTATATGAGGTAATATATCCTAAAGTTTGTTTCTGCGCACAGTTAATTGTCATCTAGAATTCTATTTTATGTCTCCATGTTCACAAATAGTGTCTCGATAGAATTACACATTACAAGAAGGTGTATTGATCTAAATTTGTTTATATTTCATGATCATTTGTTTTATTTTCCTCCGTGGTGATAAATACATTGACTGGTCAAAGGGAGTTTGCCTTTCAAGAGTTCTGTGGCATGCGTATACATTTAATGAATATTCTGTTTCGATTGCGAATATAGTTGGTGTAGTGGTTAGTAAGCTGGCCTCTCACGCCGACAACCCGGGTTCGAATTCCGGTGGAGACACCAAAGATTTGTGAATTGGGTCGAATACTGTGTTGTGTCCTTGGGCAAGGCACTTAATCCACATTGCACTCGGTCTTCTCAGCTGTACAAATGGGTACCTAGATACGGGAAGTACTGATGAAGCACTTAGTAGTAGCTCTGAAAGTACAATTCCTTCAGGGTAATAATTGCAGCGCTTTGAGCATACCTTAGGGTGTGGAAAAGGCGCAATATAAGTATGCAATTATATTACCCTCTGGTAGCATATTGTTATTTAAAACATTGATTTAGTGTGGCTTTACTACAGCATGTGTCATTCAATTGTTTTAAATGCTTGTTAATTTAAAAAATGCGTGAATTACTATATATTATCATGAAATTAGACTGTTTATATCAACACAATATAAGCCATCACTTGCTGGCGAATAAATAGAGATTATTACCCGAGGAAGTGTGTCATATTATGACTTTTTCTGAACGAGTGTGAATGTTTGTATTGCCCGAGCGAGAGCGAGGGTTATACACAAATTTGCACGAGTTTCGTAAAAGTCATATGACACACTTTCGAGAGTATAACAATAATTATTTCATCTGATTCGCGTAAAAATAGCCAGGAAACGGCCCATTTCTCTTGCGACGGCAAATTACAGTGACGTCACGAACAATCGTTTATGACGTCACAGACGACAAAGTACGGGAGGTCGCGGTGAAACAATGGTTGCTAGGCAAACGTGATATATGCACATGTGCTCATATCAATAATATTAACTCGGTTATTTTCAACCATATGGATAATAAAAAAACATATCTTTGAAGTCTTTATTTCAACACACAAGTGGTTGCACATTGTTGATCAAAATGCACGTGTGACTTGTTACCTCATTGCTTTATTACCTTCAGGAAGCATTCATTTACAAAATAATAATACACATGTAGCAAATTCTTGAAATTTGGTATGTTTTTAATCCTATCTTAAACGAATTTTGCAGTTGTCAGGTGCTCAAGTTCAAACCACAACACCACCGCTGTTTACTGTTGGTGAGTATTCCTTGTTTACCCTAATTCGCTGGTGATCGTTTTTGTGTTGTCGTATTATTCATGTAGCGTGTTCGTTTCCTTATCTTTGTAACTGCAAATATGGTTTTCCTTTAAGCATGTACAAACAAGACCACTGCAACTGTAACAGTGAATGGACACGGCTCCACGTTGACAAGCATGGAGTCGCCATGTAGATTGATAAACAACACTGTCGGTTCCAATATCATATATACCCTGGGACCTTCATGCCTTCCGGTCAGTTTATCTTCTATTATTTATTGCTTGTTAATTCGGGGTGTATATAGAGAATACTGCACGAGGTCTCGATAGATACGAATTACACAAAACGAGTGTCCTTCACTCGGTATATGACGGAGCGAAAACGAGATCAGATACCATAGGATAATTCGTATTTAATGAGACCGACTGTTGTATTTCATTTATTATACGTGTTTTTTTCATAACATAATACGGATTCGTCAGACAGCTTGATTATATTGATGAACATATGCACTGAACTAAGTGTGCTAACTAACAAATGTATACCAACAGAAACTATCAGATTTTATATTTCACATTCTAATGAGAGAACAGTTATTTTTTACTAGGAAACAAAATTGATATTTTTCACAATTAAATGATTTCATGGCATTAAAGGAAACTCCATTCTACATCTTTATGAATTGCATTTTTTTTCTATTTCAACAGAATAAAAAACTTGAGCTTGAGCAGAAAATGGTAAATCACAAAAACTTGATCAATGAATTCCGCCAAGAGATACAAGTGGAATGTGTGGACGATACTGACGGTATACTAGCTCTTGTGGAATCAAATTCATTTCGGCAAGTACCTGGTGGTTGTATAGACGATTGTAATTCTTAGGGGCAACTATTGACCCCAATAGACTATTGCCACTTATTATTGCAATTGCGATAGACTATTGTAACACACTATTGCAATAACTATTGCGATAGTGTTTTTTGTACAAATACGCAATAATCAGCTAGATTTCTTATAGGTTTTAGTAGAAATGTTTAATTGATGTACTGTGGAACCAAAATCAGTAAAGAAATCATAAATGAAAAAACTTTTTGTCATTTTGCTATTTCCTATCTCTAGTTCTTCCCTTTTGACATTCTAAAATGAAAAATCTTGAATCAAATGCAGTGAGGCTTGTGTAAATCATTCATAATTAAGGGAAATTTAATAGTTTCGATAGTATCGATAGTTAACCTTTCTATTGCGATAGCGATAGTGTTTTTATTATACTATCGATATAGTACTATTGCCAAGCCAACTATGGCGATGCATCGATAGTTCGATGTATTGTTACACCCATAGTAATTCTATATGTAAATGGGGTTAAATCGTGCAGAGGAAACAGTTGCATACATGTATAGAGACTGAAAGCTTATGTCCTAGTTGGAAAAATTCAATGTTGATACTTTCAACCACGTTTATGACTACCCGGAACAACACCATACCCGGATTTTAACTTTATAGCATATCATCTGTTTTTGATAGAATGTTGAATGTAAAATATGTACAAGATATACTCTTATGTAATGATTTATACCATGTTGCGTTTAAAGTCAAACACTGATGAATTTGAAAGACAACTGTTTACGAGTTAAGTGCAGATACTAATATATAAATGTATTATCCGATTTTGATGTGGTTTGCCGAGACGTGATTGCATGAATATGTTTCATAACAAACACTTTTGTGTTTTGTATTAATTTATTTTAAAAAAGAACTATGACAATGTTGGGCCTCAAGCGATCAGGGTATTGTCCAGTAGCGGATTCAAATACACAATGAAGTAAAACCGCTTACTCGTGTCATATGATTTGACAAGTCAATCGTTTTTCATTTCAGACTTTCCAGTTGGACGCTTGCTCCTGCAAAAGTCAAACCAACACTTCACCCAATGCCAAGTCCATCTTTAAACCTTATAGTTATGCCAACAGCTCCATCATACGTTGATACTGCTGCAGATATTGTCAGTAGATCATTGGCATCAGCAACTTATGGGGACACGTTATATTTAACCATACTGAATGATGTAGCACAAGGTAAGGATGACAATGAGTTTTTTTCTTTTCTTTCATTTTTACATATACTGTCTATGTACGATATTATTAGTGACATATTGATTATATACTTACATGTACATTATGAACAATTCAACTTTTACCCGATTTCTTTGAAATTTTATTACGAAAGTATATTTGCAATTTCACAGCAATGAGAATCAGTTCTGTTAGGTTATGATTATTATTAGACCAAAGTAACCTGTTGAAATATGGATTTTCCACGTATACAGCAAAGTTATTTGTACAATAACGATAAGTGACGGAAGGGCCGAATCTGAAGCTGTCAGCGGTCCTTAATTGTATGTATGTGTTAATAAATAAAAAAAGTTTACTACCATTATTTGAAAGTAAAAAAAGTAGAAATCATCCAGAACCTGCAAAGGTACCCGGCCGTGGTTTAATCACATCAAGACTTGACTATTGTAACAGTATGCCACATTGTATCAGTGGAAACGTACTTTCAAGCTGCAGGTGCTGCACAATTCTGCATCACGGGTTAATATGAAAACATCAAACCGACTCAACATGACACCAGTGCTCAGATACATTCATTGGTTGCCTCGAGCAGTGCCCCTGTCCTTCAATCAGAGTTGAAATTGTTTCCGATCTCTGACTCATTCAATCAAGCCTGAAGACATTTATGTTCTCAAAGTACTATTGTTATCTAGACCAAGTGAACACTTCTATTGTTTAAACTTTTAATGTCTTGTAGCGCTTTGAGCTGCCATATCTATCCGGAGTGTCTGCATTTAAAAGGGACACTACATATTATTATTCATTTAAAAAAAAGAACGATTTCTACTTCTAAATGGAATATGTTTTTCATTTATATATTTAGAAAATGAATGTATAGCTTTCTTTGCATTGCCCTGAATGTATTGCACTGCTATAATCATTGAATTGAATTTGTTGTTTCAGATGCGTTGATCCTACCTCGAAACTGCAGCGCAATGACAGCTACCAGGACAGAGTCAACAGTTATATGGGATATCCGTGATGGGTAAGCGTTATGTGGTGAAAGGTATCGTTGGTTATGTACTGTTATTAAATAGTTAGTTAGTTAGATAGTTCTCTTGCGGTCAGACAGTGTTACTTTATCGAGAAATACTGAAATTACCGAAAATTAAGATATTAATGAAAGTCAACTCAGTGACGACGAAAGAAGTGGTTTCTGATCGAAAACTGGACGTCAATTAGGCAAAACTATTTTGTAAAATTTATTTACAAGAGACAAAAATAAGAAGTGTAGCATTCTTCACGCGCACACTCACTGTAGCTGAACCTTATGTTTGCAGTCAACGCATGTTTTATAGACATATGTGTTTATAACTATATGAATATAAACACACATGCATTTAAAATATTTACCACGTTCATGCACACCTTTGTAAAGACATTAAAACATAATTATATATAATAAACACGTATTTAAGCACATATCAACATGAACGCGATTCTTTTGCTTTTTCGCATAATTAACTACAATAGCAGACACAATGATTTAACATTGAAAACATCGCGAAATTATGAGATTTCAAAATCTTACCCTCGGAATATACAATCTACGCCCTTCGTGTTTATACCTCGGGTTGAGGAATTGTTATGTAAAAACATTTGGCATGTATTATCAGACACGAAGTAACTAAGAATTGTGTCCTACTTTTCAGACCACAGTGCATCAAACATCCAGATGTCGTGAAATCTGCATTTCAACGAGGCAAAACAAGCGATGCAAAACCGTTTTCTTATATAAGAGTGCAAGCCTTCAGTTATGCGGACCAAGAGTTCACTAACATAATGTTTGCATGTGATGTGAGAGTTTGTGCAACCGATGTCGCTGGGTTATGTAGAATGGTAAGCATTCCTTCATTATTATTGAGAAATAATAAAATAGTCAGTGTGTATAACGTTACACGATTTTCATTATTAGCTTGAAGGAAGTACTTTCGGTTGCGTTACCAATTGAAATAACTATTGCGATTGTTTATCAATGAACAAAAAGAAACAAATTCTAATTGAACAGTGTTAACGTTTTATTGTCTTTACTTTGAATTTTCTTCTTTCAAAGTGACAGAAATTAGTACAAAAGCAACAGGAATGATAGGTGTTATATTTTATTACATCTTCCTTTTGTTAATTTAAGCTGTTCGTAATCTCAATGTAGTGTTCCAGCATTTTTCAAATATAAAAGCCGCTTTGTGTGCGAATTTTCTTTAAGGTTT
Source organism: Gibbula magus (assembly GCA_936450465.1). Classification (NCBI taxonomy): domain Eukaryota; kingdom Metazoa; phylum Mollusca; class Gastropoda; order Trochida; family Trochidae; genus Gibbula; species Gibbula magus. Next base: position 35,719,129 of record OW388302.1, read on the forward strand.
ATATAAACAACTGGATTGAATAAACTATTGAAAATATTGATAGTTAGCCATGCTATCGATGCTATTGATCATATTGAAAGGGGCCGTAGAACTTTTTTTTTCAATATTGTTTTTCAAATTTCCCATTTATAATGACAGTTTATGTCATTTACTTAAGAGGCTATCTCATCGTATTACACAAACCAATTATCCGCAGTGGTAATACCGGTGTTGGGTACAAAGCAAAACTTGCATGACGACCATTTTATTGTGAACACATTTTATTATTTCGAATTACAAAAACGACTCCCATGGCTTTACTGAGCTATGTACATTCATTTTTTAACTTGATTCTCCGAAGAGAGAAGAGTGGAATTATTTATAAAATATATATATATCATCGACTTATTAGACGAAAAAAACATGCTAATGCCCCTTTAAGGGACACTTCCGATAAAGTTCTATCGACGGATTAACTATTTCGATAAATCAATAGTTCGATATATTGTTTCACCCCTACAATAGATTGTATCGTTAAAGGTAAAGCATTTACTGGACCCGATAAGCAGTATCTATAGAAAACGGTTATTCTTCTTGAAGAAAATGGCGATACTTTGGTGAAACTCTTCAGTATGAGAGATAGACTTGAAAGTCTCATATGCGATTTTTAAAGTGTAGACAGCAAGATGGGTTGACCAATCTTTCATTGTCAGTATTTAAAACTCTACTGCGAGTGCCAGGTATCACTAAATCAATCATATCACTTGAGCTACCTTCGAGCGGCAATTTAAACGTGAACGTAAAATTGCCGCCTTATGGAAAATGGACTCGCATGGTTTAAACGACCTGTGTACATTTGGTTTAAAACTCTATTGATTGATTCAGGACTATTATTATTTAGCCATTGGTAACGCTTATACACCTGATCACTTTATTTTAGTAAGAACGGCGTGCTACAGCGCCTGTAATTTGAACTTCATCTTAAGATTAAGCCAAATACACATTTTACCCGTTTATGTATATACTGTGTATATTAACAGGAGAAGGTGAAAATGGACGCATGTTCATTTGCACCTGCAGCCGCGCCTGTTCGACGACGTAGGGAGATGAATATTGCCAGGTCGTCACACGGTAGAACGCATCACGTGACCACAACCCTGCATGTGGTCAATGACGTCATGGATCCTGGTGAGTCGTCATTTAACTTCAGTTGGAAAGTTGGAAAGGTTTATTACTGGCATCGTTTCTTATGTCAAGTAAGAATCCATACATCTATCTCATAATGTTCCTATTTCAATATCAGAAAAGAACTGTCTACGGATTTGCACGTATGAGTAAGTAACATGTTCGTGACGATTCGGTACAATTCGAAAAGTAGTATAAAAGAGCCATAACTGTTCTGAAAGAGGAATGACGGCTACGGGAATTGCTCTATTATCTACCTCGTGTCATTGTTGTCTGTACACGTGCACTATGTATGATCGTTGCCGATGTTTTTCGTTGTTTTTTTTTAATATCCACGCGTGTTACTTAAACGCCAATATACACAAGCAGGACAAACCATTTCTCTTTCGGCGCCTTTTAAAACAACAAATAAAAAAGTGAAACAATATCTTGGTACGTCTGATCCATCTGATTAGATGAAACTACAAATGACGGACGTTATTCATTAGACTCTACCACGGGTTTCAGTCGGTTTAAAACAGAAGATATCCCTCGGCTACCGTACAATGTACATCACGTGTAGTCGCGTCAATGACACACGACATTTCGAAGAAACATTTCATCACTTCGCCAGTCCTTTGTAACATTTGTAAAATTAAAGGCTACGACCGATCCGACCAGTTATCAACAGCATTCAAACTATTTGCATATATTTGATTTCAGGTACAGGTGGATCCACAACTATCAAGTACACCCTTCCATGGCTTCTGGTGTCTCTCCTCGCCAAGGCCATGGTGTGAATGATGACGTCACATTGGACTATGACGACATGCCGCTTTTTCTACATTGTATCTAAGCTTTACGAAAGCGTAATAAAGACAGATAAAATAGCTACATTTGTTTAGGCGCATGGTAATTATATTAGAAAATTAATATTGTGTAAATTATTCATATAATTTCCTTGATTTCGTATTGCTGATTGAGTAGTGCCTTCTTTTTATACTAACCTGTGTTCGTACTTCGTATCAATAATCCTGTACATCTGCACAAGTTTCAATTTATATATTAGATTGACTGTTTTGCTCATGTGCTTCTCTATATCCATATACTAAGAATAGAGATACAATTTTAAAAGCAATTAAGTACCAATGATTAATTAACACAAACAAATTATATATCTCTAATGATATATCGTAGCAGAATATTCAAACATTTATCTTAATGTAGTTGTTTATTCAGTAAATCAGGCCACAAGCCCATTTTACAATATATTATTTTACATTTTAAAGTTATAAAGTTGTAAAGCGCCAAAGGTAAATATATACTTGTAACAATACATTCACAATACACAGTAAATTGTATCTGAACAACACACATGTGATGATAACGGCAGTTAGGGACACAATGGACAGTTGTTTGCTCCTTATTTTTTAGAGCAAATAATCTAAATTTGACACGATTATTAATTTATTATTGTAAGTTCATTTTTGGTTGATTTTGTTGTTGTTAAGTATACACTTCGATGGACATTTGTAATAAAAGCTTGGCAAAGATTTTTTTTTCTTTTATCATCATAAAATGGACATTAAAGACAGACATGGTATTCGGTTTCTACATTGAAATGATACCATAATACCATAATATCACTGCTGAAGGTAAGAAATACAGAGGAAATCCTAAATATTTCAACACATTTACAACATTTAAGTACTGTTCTTATTCACATGTCAACTTAATTGTTTTATAGGGATGTAATGAAGATAATTTGTCAATTGATTCAACGAAAAACTTGTTATCAATATCAATACATCTTGTTTTAAAAACTGATATACATGGTTTGGTACAAGAAACAGATTGTCTATTCCAAATTTCGACAGATCTATAAATAAGAGGTTTTTACATGTGAGAGCCAAACATTCAAAGCCCCTTTTCTGCTCATTATATATTAATATACATAAGCGTGATAAAATATATGTATGCTGTTTTCACATTGAAATCATAAACGCAATCATTACTGAATGAGCTACAAAATTTGTTTGTTGATTTATTTTAGTGAATATCTCCTCTTAATACAATAATACAATAATATTGGGGGACAAGTCTACATAATTTCAAAATAAGTTTGCAGAATATATCATGAAAATGTGAAATATCTTGACAAGGATGAAATCCACATATTTCTGAGCCATATAATAATATGAGCATTATTTTAAAACAAAACAAAAATACAAAAAAGTTGAAGACAATTGATGCTGACAAAAGTATTACTTTCCAAGCATGTTGGATTTTCTACACCTGAAAATATGTACCATGTTATTAACAAAAAAGGAAAATAAGAAAGACGATAAATGACACCCTTGTCGTACACCATTGAGACCGTCAAAGAAAGAACTTAACCCATTCATCATCCAAAACTGGTGAGTTGGGGTTTAACGCCGCATTTTCAGAATACTTCACTTATATCGCGGCTGCTAGTATTATTGCAGGAAGAAAGCCCGCAATGACATGTGGCTATGCACTGCGGCGAAACCTGCGAGCATCGGCTGGGAATAGCGAACCATGGGTGGTACTACGCTTCAATTCAGTATAGCATTGCACCCAAACCTTACTGCGTGTAGAACAGTTCTCTACTGCAGACAAAGTTGCCGTGCCCTTGGCGGTATTCGAACCCCAGACCTCCTGGTCCGAAGCACAACGCGCTAACCACTGCGCTATCCCGCCCCTATATCAATAGAGCACGATAGAACCCAACTTCCCAATGCAAGGCATAACTCTTGCCAGTCTCCATTACTGGCTGATTTAGGCCTTGCAGTATTTCCTTAAGAAATCTGTGTTTAGAAATCCAGGCCCGCTATGCATTTCCAGTGCAGCGATTCACTGCCTCGACACAAGAAAGCTAGGGAAATACCGCAAGGGTTAAATCAGCCAGTAATGCAGACTGGCAAGAGTTATGCCTTGCGTTTGGAAGTTGGATAGAACCATCAATTAAATTATTTATTTACATTTCCTGTGAACTATGTTCTGTTCGTGGTGACACATGAGTTATGTGATACTATTGCGGGCGATGCTGAGCGCCTGATCTAAGACAAGACTAAACAGTTGCTTTAACATGCTCTGCACATGTTTTGCATCTATTTGTTTCACTATTATTTATGGACAGAACCTCCCTTAAATTGTAAAGTTTGAATTTATAAGAAATAGATTTCATAATGTATTTTTCACCGGCTAATAAACGGTTTGAAAATTTAAGTTAAACTGGTATAAAATGCCGTCGACAAGCTCCGTCATTTGTATCAGTTTAACCTGCGCTTTTCAAACTTTTCAGATTATGAAGTCTTTGTCTTAATTACAAGAATAACAATTAGTTTAACGCTTCGTGGTAACTAACTGAGTAACCTATTGTAATTCCTATGGTTTGATATGGTCACATCTGATATTACACTCTTTCAAAAAAGAAACGCAACCTTGAATTTAGAAAGTGTTTATATCAATTTTTAACTTGTTATTACAAATGTATTATTAAAGATAACACTATCAAATTTGGCATGTCTCTATGGTATACGGTCACAATCTTATAGGTCTCTAGCAAACACTCGAAGTAAACTAGGGGCCGTTTTCCTAAGTATCTCGTAAGAGCCCCACGAGCTGTAATCACAGCATTGCACCTCCTCGGAACTGAACGGCTAAAACGGCAAATCCTTTCCTGGGGGTATTGCTCTCCACTCCTCCTGTATTGATGCGGTGGAGGTGTACGTGCACGAACACGACGATCCCATATATTTTCGATAGGGTTGATGTATGGCGATCTGGAGGGCCATGACAAGATGCTGACATTGGAATACCGTAGAAAATTCACTGTTGCGCGAGATGTTTGAGGGCGGGCATTGTCCTGTTAAAACAGCTCCCTCTGTTGGACGATTATCGGCAGAAGATGAGGCTGTTAAACGTCATTAATGTACTGTGGGGCCGTCAAATTGAATGATGTTGAGATGCGATCATTGTTTGTAAGACATGGCTCCCCATACCATGACGGTTACTCCTTCAAATCTGTCGACGCAGTTCGGGGCAAAACATTCATTTCCTCGTCTATAGACAAGTTTCCTTCCTTCACGCCGGTGAAGTAGGAAACGGGACTCGTCGCTGTACCAGACTGGTCTCCAGTTTCTTTGGGTCCATATCCTCACGTTAGTGCAGCACCTGAGACGTTGGCGTCGATGTTGTCGTCTCAGAACAGATCCGACAAATGGTCTTCGTGCACGTAGATTGGCCTCACGTAAACGATGCCTGATGGTTTTGGCCGACACTCTCCTCAAACCAGGCACCTGTGTACCAGTTACGGTTGGTGTTGCCTGCCGATTACGTAGGCGAGTGACCCGGATGTCGCGATCCTGAGCCGGTGTGGTGAATCTTGGTCTACCACTCCTGGGACGGCCTTAGGTAGCAAGATTATTGTTTTATGGACATTAATGACTGGCAACTGTTCCAAAACTATACCAGGCCTCAATGCAACCAATGGCAATATTTCGATCTGCTGTACTCAAGCTGGGCATTTTCGACTTTGCTTTTCGGAGTAAATGAAATGACCGAATTGCGAAACTTCGCGTACATGAGCTCTACATGAACTGTGTTTTCCTTGCTTTTAGCATTTTAAATATAATATTATTAAACTAGTAAATATATCACCAATTATGACATACATGTAACAGTTAAAATACAAACATACATGGACTCTTTATCGTTGACCTTTCATCATCAAACGGAAATGCACAGATACACAGTCACCCTTTTAAAAATACGAAGTTGCTGTGTGCATGGGGAAGTCAAAAGCAGATTTGATATCGACCATGATTCGGTCAGATAAAGTGGAAGTTATTATAATGATCGCCAGTTATCATAATGACCGCCTCAATATAAATGTCATTAGGCTGCTATAACATGAATATTTTGACTCGTTTTTATAATTTGTTCACCCATATGAAGTCAAACTCATTGAACCAAAATGTTCCCCGAATTTGAATTACTCCTCGATCATTCCTAGTGACGGTAAGACTCAATCGTCTTTGACGTCATTGACCCGTGACGTCCCTAACGTTAACAACAGGGGCTTGTATTGCTGAAAACAAACGGTTCCTAGGTTCAATACTGCGATGCGATATACGTATACTTATAAATAAAGAGAGGGATGTAACGCCAATTTTACCCCCTGTCCAATCAAGCCCAAATTTCAAAATGTTAACACACTTTGCTCATTTAAAATACACTGTAGAATTAAAGCAAAGTGATTACTCGTTCGATTAAAAGAAACATCAACACAATCGGTCCATTATTTCTAAAGTTATGACACTTCAAACACGATGTATTGCTCGTCAAACTCGAGTGGGCCAAAATGGTTTCTCAGCAATACATCGACAAAAATCGAGGAGCCCCTCTGACGTTAAAAACAATCTATAGCGCCTTTTATCCCTCTGCATAATAGTTAAAATCCCTAGGGCTCCAGCAAAATCCCCTAGCGGGGAAAACGGGAACCTCATATTGTGATCCTTCTTATTAGCCAATGACAAATCATCTTTCAGCAGCCGACATATTGACTTCAAAATTCTAGGTATTTGACCCTAAAGGGTCTTGCTAATTAGCATTTGTCCTTCGAATATGTCTGGTTTAAATAACACAAATGAACTATTTAGGGCATTTGTCCCTGATTTGGTCTCCTTTATTTATCAGCATGTTAATGATCGACTGTTTTCACAAAATCAAACAACATATTTCTAAGAAAAACCAAATAAATTATCTTATCTCATCTTATCTTATCTTATGTTCATTTTATCATTATGACGTGTTCTTGGCAAATACCACGTTTACAATGGCGTCGCTGATTGCACAGCTAGGTTCAATTGCAAACAATCAGGACACTTCATTTCTGTACGGCTACTACGGCTATATAGAACAGAGATTAGGATCGGAAATCTGAAGGGGAAATCTGTGGGAAGAGAATGATCCATGTAAGGAATATGAAACAAACCCAATTAGTTACAAAACGGTCGATTATGAAGGTGATTAAAAAAATATTTGGTGTATAATTAAATTCAAATTAATGTATTATCAATATCATGCATCTGTACATTTGAAATGACTCATGTAATCAATTATCATCCAAACCTACGTTTGGAAACAAACAAACCTAGGATATATCGTTAACACAGTAGATTTTGCACAATGGCCATGACGTCATAAACATGATGACGTTACATTGATATGACATCACAACACTGCCGGTCTTATTACTATGTTCAGAGATGAACATTTCTCATTGAAAGAGATGAAGAATGATTTGATGATAAATTGAATGTCAACTTGTGTATTCTGATATCAGATAAATCAACACTCGTTGATAAAAGTAAAATATCCTGGTATATTTGTAACTGTTGTCAATTCGGGTTGACATATTTGATATCAGAAGACACTTGGGTGACATCCTCTATTTTTCATCCACTGTATACAACACACAATCACTTTATATGTTCAGATGAGGTACTTATCCCTCACTCGTGTAGCACGAAATCAATTCATTCATTCCAAGTGACAGAGATTTGGAGACTCGACACAACAGCGACATAGTAAGTCTTACAATGTACACTTTATTACTCATGGTGAGGTCATTTTGAGAAATACAAGGACTCGAGACCTGACCTGACCGCTGCCGCAGGTCGGCTACAATAGAGGTATAATAATGTTGATTCATAGACCGTTCTATTTCAAGGTCACATAATTTCACCCAGGCTATCTCAGAAACCGTTCGCGGATTCTTGTCATGTTCTAGAAAAGAATAAGAATAAGAATAAGAATAAGAAGAAGAAGAAGAAGAAGAAGAAGAAGAAGAAGAAGAAGAATAAGAATAAGAATAAGAATAAGAATAAGAATAAGAATAAGAAGAATAAGAATAAGAATAAGAAGAAGAAGAAGAAGAAGAAGAAGAAGAAGAAGAAGAAGAAGAAGAAGAAGAAGAAGAAGGAGGAGGACTTGATTTTCCGAGAAGGGTGTTTTACTATTGGTGACATTATTTTTCAAATGCATTCTATTGACTTATTTGAGCGGAAAATCGTACTGCTCCTTTAAACAACCCAACTATCCCCCATACTCTGGACATCTGACTATTTGCTGGGACTTTGGGACTTCCAGCTGGGATATACTCACTACAACTTAGTTGAACATATATGAACTAAACGAAGTCTACGTGTTACATACATGTTTTCAAACAATGTTTTTCTCTTCTTTCAAAGGTCATCGTGTGATTGATGACGCAATGGCCGCCGATGACGTCACGATGGAATAAAACGTATCAAAAGTCCATATCCTAGAAAATATAAATGCTTGACTTAATTTTGTAAAAAGTGATTAATTATTGTTTAATACTTAATGCAGTTAATCAGCTTTCAATATATGAATTATTTCGATAATTTTAAAGTACATGTACCATTAGTGATATAATTTTTCACATATATTTCATCAACTTATTTAAACGGAAAAAGCGTTCTACTGCCCCTTTAAAGAAAATTTCTTAAAGTATATATATTTCAATAATCTGCTTTGATATGTGAACATAGTATAAACGTTATTCCTATTATCAACCTTTCGAGGCTTTAGCATATTCGAGCAGATTTAACTGTTACATGAACATCTAGATTGGATTCCATGAATGACTGAATAAACTGATGACATATACATATTTAACTTTAACAAAATTCAAGGAATCAGATTTGATGTGTATAAATGAGATTTAAAAAAATCGAATATAAGATTTCTTATGATAACCATTTCAATGCATTTCGTAGAATTAAAAACCTTTCTTTTCAAATATGTGCCTGGTCATTTATTCAGTTTGTCCTGTATTCGCACAAATTTTGGTGACAATGTTACCCATAGGAAATGCAGATGGTTGACAAGAGTATTCCGAGTAGTTCCCTTGTATGCATTAGAGGCCTGGTATCACGGTACAACTTCTTCTAAACTCACGGGCCAAAAAAATATAACACTCACTTGTTTTCGATTAATTCAATATTCTAAAGAAATGAGATGCATTTGATTATGGCACGATACAATAACACCTCTAGGTAGTAGTTTGCATGACTTAATTGGTGAAGGTTTTATGTTTTAACTAAAACATCACTTATTTAAAGTATACAGGGGTAAGAAATGAAATTTACACCGACATGACCCCTACCATGTTCAAAATGTTGTATACATGTAGGTGCGCAGAAAGAAGCATATTTATTGATTGTCACACATAGTATGTGCTATATGTCGATGAACAGTTTTGTTTTATCAAAATTAATTTGGGGGAATTTCAAAATTTAAATTTAAAATTTTAATAAGAAAAATTTCAAACCGCGTAGAGGTATTCTTTGACTGATTTAATGTTTTGGACTAACTTCACAAACTAGTCCGTGTTTTAATACGACGCCGAAAACTCGAGATATTTGACTTTGAAAAGTATACATATAATAAATAAATCTGAGCCATATACTCTCTTTTGCCCGTCAGTGTATTTGCTGCAGTCTCCATGTAGACTTAAGGATGTTCGCTCCTTCCTGTTGTACTTCAAAAATGTCAATGATTAAGTAAATATTTTTTGTCATTTGTATTTACTTCATGGTATTCTACATCATCTACATTTTTTAAAAAACAAATGAAATGCAGGAAAAATGAATTTGGAACCTCAAAAAAGTGCTTAAACAGCATAAATGGATTAAATTTGACTAAAAAGGGAGGTTTTCAGGTACATTTTGTGTCAAACCTTAACAAGAACCACACTGCCATATATATATATGTTTTCATCGATTTCGGTAGGGACACATGAACTTTGTAACATATCAAAAAAGGCAAAAAAAGTTTAATACTAGAAATGTAGTATTTGAGAGTTTTTAGCAGTTTTTTCTCACCTTCCCATAGACTCCCAGGTTAAAATCATACTTCACCCCACTATCTTACAGGCGTCATATCTCGAAAAAAACACACACTACCCGCTATTTTTTAATGTTGATTTTTCAATCATATACTTTGATCTTTTAAAAAAATATAAGTTTGACAACAAGTTTAATACTATAAATTTGAGGAGCGAACATCCTTAATACTGAATGTCTGTGCTACAACTACAAGTTGCAACAAGAAATCGTACCGTGTGAACGAACCTTACGTATATATAGATAACTGTAGTAAGATAACAGCGTAGTTGTTTACTACTGCTTACTCAGACCCGTCGTACTCTTTGCACTATCAATAAGTTTCGTGTGGTTCATTGAAAGAGCAACAATTTTCAATTATTCGGGCAAATTTAAAAACATTGTTAGAAGCTATCGTTTGGAATGTTATTTTGATAATTTAAAAAAAATCAAACGTTTATTTTGTTCAGACAAACGATATATTGCAGACACATTATTCCTTTATTTTATTTCCGCGAGTGCTCGAATTATCAAATCACGTGTAACTATGCGCAAAGCGCCCATAAAATATCCACCAAATTTCAGTTTAATGCAATAAACGTTGATGTTGTTTATTTCAACGCACTTCAGTAATGAAATAAATAACTCCTGTCTTGCTTTCTATTCAACGAAGTATATCTTCAGAAAATGCTAAAAGTGAAAAACATAATGAATCAAAATAAGGAAGTCTTAAATAAAGTGGGTATTTTCTAAAGCGACATCCTTTGATACCGACATCTCTGTTAACCAGCACTTTGTTCGGCTGCTAACGATGTCGGTTTGGAGAGTCATCTACTAATATTCAGTGTATAGCAATGCAAATGGAGCACTGCTATCTCTATGTTACCAACTGTTACCAATTCCTGTGAACTTGTTTATAAAGACATACACAAATATTCCTGCATATGGTGATACTAGTAAAGATACAGGTTGTTGTGCAATAACTGCTCTCACGGTCATCCTTAAAATGATAACAGTTATTAAATTTTAAACCTCTTGACTCAGGGAATAAATCGCAAGGGTTTCAGGTTCGATTTCTGATAATATCATATCAGACATAGATATATCGATTGAGGAAATGTAATTTGTAGTCGTTGAAGAAAAGTAAATAGTTTTGCAGTAAATTTATTTCGCATTTACGTTATAAAGATTAAAACTACGAAATACGTCCTAGATTAAGTGATACATTACAGGACATGTGAATGAGAGAGAGAGAGAGAGAGAGAGAGAGAGAGAGAGAGAGAGAGAGAGAGAGAGAGAGAGAGAGAGAGAGGGAGAGAGAGAGAGAGAGAGAGAGAGAGGGAGGGAGAGAGAGACAGAGACAGACAGAGAGAGAGAGAGACAGAGAGAGCATGAAGAGTCACAGGTCTTAAAAAGTATAAATTTAAGAATGTCACAAGTGTTAGAAAGTGAAAACGTTAGAAATAAATGTTAGAAAGTAAAAATTATAGAAAGTCACAAGTCATAGAAGGTAAAAATGTTAAAAAGACACAAGTATTAGAAAGTCACAAGTATTTGGAAGTCACAACTATGAGAAATTCACAAATGTTAGAAAGTCACAGTTGTTCCAGGCAGGCAATTGATTCCAGATGTTCCAATTTTCTTGACTCCTCACGTAACCTTTCCGGCAAAACAACCGGACGCATAGAGCTTACAAAAATTCATGCTGCACGTGCAGCACAAGGAAATCAAGGTCGCCTAATGGACAGGTTGAAGTGTCAGCACAAAAATGTCTTTGCGTAAATGTTGTATTTACATGGCAATAATTATGTGTCTATTTAATAGTATTAAAGGGGCAGTAGCACGTTTTTTCGTTCAAATTTGTCGATGAAATGTATTTGAAAAATAATGTCACCAATGATAAAACATCCTAATTACTTCGGAAAATCAGGTTAAAAAATAACTTGTAGCGACCAGAACAGGTCTAAGACCGGAACAGAAATCAGAATAAACAAATACCATTTGTGCACAAAACATCACTAAAAAAATAGCAGCTGGACTATTAATGGTAACGACGGTTCCAAGGGAAGTTACTCTGCACGAACAACCTCAACCAGTCTTACAGTGACTTGGCCATTTCGATATCTATCATTTGCAATATTATAACCTTACAAAATAAAATATTTAGTTATTATTAGATAACTTTGATAAGCTATTCACAACTGAATTATTGACATTCGTAAGAAAAAAATTGGTAAAATAGAATAACAAAACTGTTAAAATAACCCTGTATAAACTACATTTAACTGTTTTTATTGTACATCTGTTTAAGTGATATTTAGTACAGCTATTTCTTTTTCATTATGACATTATCAGTTTTCATACATTTCATATTGAACCAAATAAAATTAACACGAAACATTTAGCCTTAGAAATTAGTGTTTCATTTATCGACAGCATTTTTACAAACAGTTCGAATAGTTATACAAAATGGAGCCCTAGAGATGCTTTGATTTCTGATTTCTAGACTTGCTTTTATTTTCTAGACTAAGCTAGGTACAATGCCGACACTGAGGATAAAAACCGTATTTCCTCTAATAAGTGCCCGGCGTTTAATTTTTCAGTACCCCTTTCAGTTTACAAAATATGGTGTTGCTTAATTAATTTCCAAGTGTAAACATCATTTTGACAATTTGATTAGAAATCGACAAACTTACTTGCTTAGAACCACAGCACTTGATAACATTTCATTTTAGGACAATTATGTGGTGCAATATCACAAAATGTCAAAACTGTTACTTCATTATGTCAAAAGTGTTCCCAAAATATTATCTCAAGTTCAAATATACTCATTGTTTTACCCAAATGTACGTTCAAATATGAAAACACTTTAGAAAATATCAAGGAAATATATAAGCATCGGAACATTATAAAGAACCAAGCCTTATGTTGAGTGAAAAGCAGTAAGGTGTCAGATGTCACAAGGGTCAGTATGCATTTTAGAAATATTTTCTGCATATATGGTCCATGCGTGCAGAAGATGGTTTTATTCATCATGGTAACAGATTTGACAATACAATTCACAAACAACGCATGCTACTTAACTGAAGTACTAATTCTAACAGTGTAATCACACTAATAAAGGCAAGATACAAGGGGGCCCGTGACAGGAAGTTGCATCACTGTTGACATAAAGGATCGAGCAATCCTTTTTTTGCATATGATTCATCATGGTAACAGAACTAACATACAACCTTGGGACAAACGAAAATATTAATAAAAAGTACAAACATATAATAATTATGTTTGGTGATTATGTTCAAGTTACTTTACCTATTACATTGAATGAAAAAATTAAAACATGTGAATTTTTATTATATTAATCATTTCAATAATGCTCTAAAATGTCATTCTTGACTTTGGGACAGGTACTTTTGCTAAATTTTCGAACTTAAAAATGATGCAAAATATTTATTTTATGAAAATACTATTTATAAAATGATTTTAGTTAGTAAATTGGTGTGTCTTTATTATTTTTGACAAACTAATTGAGTAACAATGTCTAATATTTTTCAGGACAAAGCCTGGACATGAAGTTTACACTTTTTTTTTAAATTGACTCATAAATGATTTCAAAACAGCGATTCCAGAACCCCATGGGTTACCCTATTTGATTTAAACAGACATACAGATAAAAGTACCATATCCTATTGAATGGAAATGTGTATAACATATACAATCGACTTTATCAAGTACCTTTTGTATGTGTGCGCAATTTTGTATCCCTTTTTTCCGGCGTTAGTTTAGGTCGGCGTTAATTTGGTTTTCAACAAATGCACAGTGGGGACAATAAATCATGATGATATTCACAATGATTTTCTTTTTGATTTTCGCTATTGTGTATTAGTGTTATAATTCGGAAATCCTTTTAAATATATTCAAAAATAAAGTTTTACCTTATTCGCTAGAATATTGCATCCACATGATCATTGGAATATAACATAGACTAAATGCGCTCCACTTTTAATACAACGGCTTAGCGCTCTTACCGAAAAATAAAACTCAAGAAAAATGCACTGTGAATAAAATAAGTATGGCTGGAGTAGGCGGGCGAAATAATAGTAAGAAGACATAGAAAGCTGTCAAAGATATAGATATTAGAGGCAAAATATATCATATATGATGCTATCATATCAACAGTAAACAAACAAAAAGGTGAGCGTGGCCCGACTGTTAAAGTTTGACATTTTTATTTTACTTAAAGAGAGAGGTGTCTGCACACCTAAGGATTGATAAGCTATGAAATGTAATTGCTAAGATTAAACTTTTTTGTGAAAAGGGTAGGACAAGTTGAAAACAAACAGGGCTCGCCATTAATTTGTACCATCTGTTATACGAGAATTAAATAAGAGTGTGTGATGGGGGCGGGTTGGGGTTGTGGGGTGGGTGAATTTGTGACTTGATTTAACTGTGATCTAATTGTGAATGACGTAACTTGGTTTATACATGTGTGTATTGTATATATATTTATCTCTATGTGAAATAAATTTGTTATGTGCTTTTGTTTTGCCTGAAAACAGTGTAACAATAAATTTCCAATGGACATTAAAGAATTATCTTATCTTATCTTTTCTTAAGTCTCTTCATGTAAAAAGTAAAAGTAGGAATAATAGTAACTTGAAAAGGTAGGGGTAACATAACACTACTGCCATTACCACTGATGTCAACTATATTTTGGAAATTAATCCATCATAATGGTTCATTCGAGTGACTTGAAACAACAGGTACATGGAAGTACACCCCTGTAAGCACAGTGAGAGATATACAGCGGTTTATGGCTGAAAGGAAAGACAATTTAACTTTTCCAAAAATATAACCAGTGGAAATATAAAATAGTAAAATCAACAATAACACAGAAGTAGCTTATGGTGAAATATACATGAAAAAGAAAATGAGAAAGTCACAATCACAACACAGAAGTAGCTTCATTCATTCTTGCTCCGAATATGACGAAGTAAAACAAATACAAAAAAATCCCCAAAAATTCAAAACTTTACCAAATCGTGTTACATTTTGCCACGCACCTCTCCTAGTGGTGACGAAGACATGTGCCAAATTTGAAAAGGATGAGATGAATAGGTTTTCTGTAATCGATAGGACAAAAATGCTCAGAATATGACTAAAGCCCTGTATATACGGCGAGCGTTTGAATATGAGTAAAGCATTACACATATGCAAATTTGCTCATATGAGCAAAATTCGCCGTATGGATATTTTACTACCATAAGCAAATTTTCCACTACCGTAAGCAAATTTGACCTAGTCAGGGGCAGGTGCAAATGTTTACTACCGTGAGTAAATATGATATTTTCACTTTTCTTGTAAAAGTTCGTCGTATACACAGACATAGTGATTTCACACAGGTTGAAAATATATTAGAGAACTTTAGAAACTCTTAATACTGTTTTTCAAATTATCTATATTGGATAATCTCCTTGTTGCTCGCGATAACCTTCAAACACTACCTGACTATCCGATTTTCATCATATAATTTGGGCGATATAGTCAAAACAATGTTGACAAATATGAATTAATGTCATTTATTTATAGTTTACATCTAATTAATATTAATTGGCATGTTTTACGAATTCTCTATTCATATATTAATAGAGTTGGAAGCCCATTTGCTTAGGAAGAAATTAAACGCATATGAACGCATAGTAAATTTAATAGTGGCGTAGTAGAATTTGGCAGAGATATTAGTGACCACAGAGGCACCTTTATTACCATTAATACTGCTATCTCTATGTCTGTATGTTATACCAGAGATGTATGGTGTTATGATAAAGGTGATTATGAACGATTAAATAGTTACATCCGCAATACAGATTGGAATAATCTGATAACAAATAGTGCAGATATTGATCAAGCAACAAGTATATTTTACTATCATTTAGGCAAATATATAAATGAATGCATTCCTTCTAAAACAGTTACAATTCGCCCTAATGATAAACCATGGTATAATTCAGAAATAAAACGGGAATCAAGAAAACGCAATCGGTTGAGAAAAAAAGCCAAAAGAACTAATAAAAGTAAGGATATATTGTTGTACCACAAACAACGTAATAAAGTTAACAACATGAAGTGTTATGCAAAGGAACAGTATCTTTCGAATATTGATGAATTTATAACCGAATTGAGCATAGAAAACAAACCCTCATATTGGAAGGTTTTATCAAAGAATCTGGTTCAATTAACCCTATTCCGGCATTATGTAGCGAATCTGATGAAATCCCTAGTATATTTTCTGACTTTGATAAAGCGGAAGCATTAAATTCTTATTTTGCCTCAATTTGTAAATTGGATGATATGGACAAAACACTCCCTTTCTTCGAAAAGCGCACGGATAGTACACTTGACAATCTGACTGTAAATGCACGTGAAATTGCTGATATTATCAAATGTTTGCAGATTAACAATGCAAGCGGTCCTGATCGAATAAGTCATAAACTATTGAAGTTTATTGCAGAATCTGTTAGTATACCTCTTTGTTTATTATTCAATAAATCCCTATCTGCAGGTGTATATCCTGATAGATGGAAAGAAGCACATGTGATGCCTCTTTATAAGAAAGAAGATAAATCTAGCTGTAGTAATTACCGACCAATTTCTTTAATTAGTTGTTTGGGGAAAATATTTGAAAGAACAGTCTTAAAATATTTATCTAACTATTTTCTGGACAATCGGTTGTTATTCAAATATCAATCAGGTTTCCAAGTTGGACATTCTACAACTCATCAATTAATAGAGCTATATAACAATATTTGCTATGCGTTAGACAGACGAGAGGATTACTGTATGGTATTTTGCGATGTGTCTAAAGCATTCGACAGAGTGTGGCACAGAGGTTTGATTCACAAATTAGGATGTTACGGTATAGGTGAGGGATTACTGAAATGGATACGATGTTATCTAAGCGGGAGAAGACAACATGTTTTTTTCTAAATGGTTCATTATCCAATTCAAAAACATTATCCGCTGGTGTACCCCAGGGGTCAGTTCTTGGTCCGTTCTTCTTTATTGCTTTTGTAAACGATATTGCAGATGAACTAGATTGTGCTGCACGATTATTCGCTGACGATACATCAATGGGATTTTCCTCAATCAATCACGGGCTTATGCTAGATACGCTTAACAGAAATCTCAAAAGAATATCATGTTGGGCTAAACGCTGGCTTGTTACCTACAATCCAAGCAAAACAGAGGCAATTATGTTTAGTCTAAAGAATAAATGTTAAATTCTTAACTTGGAATTTGAAGATCAGTCTGTACGTTTTGAAAAATCACATAAACATCTTGGAATTATATTCTCATCTGATTGTAAATGGAACAACCATATTAATAGCATTGTGAAGACAACTTCCTCGATGATCTCATCTATGAGAAAATTAAAGTTTATGTTAAACAGGGATACCCTCAATAAGATTTACATAATTTTTATAAGACCACATCTTGAATACGCCTGTGAACTATGGGATGGTTGTTCCGCAGAGTTAACCGATAAAATTGAAAAAGTTCAGTTTGAGGCCGCCCGAATAGTTACGGATTTACCTAAGTATGCTACGAGAGAATCTCTTATCTATGAAACAGGATGGCAGTCTCTAAAAGAGAGAAGAATATGTCGTAAACTATCGCTATTTTATAAGATATATAACAAATTATATAGGACAAATTATTATCTCAGAAACGTTCGAGATCTTTCTATGTCATATTGTCGCACTAACCTTTTCAGTCAATCATTTTTCCCATCATGCTCGCAACTGTGGAATAACCTCCCATTATACATTAGGGAAGCTGATTCTATTACTCGTTTTAAGTCATATATATCTCCAAGAAAATTTAAAGCACCATCTTATTTCTCAATTGGTAAAAGAAAACTGAACATTATTCATACACAGTTACGATATTCCAGTAGCAAATTAAATGATGGTTTGTATAGAATAGGTCTCTCAGACCAACCTGAATGCAATTGCAAATCTGCTTGTGAAAATTCTCATCATTATTTTATTGAATGTATTATGTATTATAATATAAGACATCAAATGTTTCGAAACATTAGATTAATTTGCAACAACAGAGCACAGATAAATTTAGATTTGTTGTTGAATGGCTGTCCAGATCTTTCATATAATGATAACGTACATATTTTTAAAGAAGTTCATAAGTTTATATCTCTTACTGAGAGATTTGATAAATAAATACATAACCTGCCTAATACCCAGTATTATACAGTATGTATCTCTTGGTTTTGCTTTACTTTTCTATACCTTGTCCATTTGTAAATATACCCATCGTCTATATGTATATATGTATGTTATTACTGTACATATTGTATTCAACGTTTCAATATATTATGTCAACAATGTAAATAGGAGAGGGTTTCCTTAAGTTGGCATAACTTGTACCCAATCCTTTCTCATGAATAAATATGTTTAAATCAGTAAATGTACTTTTACCCACGTGTGTGTATTACTACCATAAGCAATATTGCATATGTGCAAAGTTCACCGTATAAACAGGGCTTAAGTTAAAAAAAATACAAAAATTCGCCAAAAATTATCAAATTCACCTCTTCCGTTTAAACTTCGAACTGCACCTCTGACTAGTGAAGAAAATATGTTCCAAATTTGAAAAGGATGAGATGAATACTTTTTCTGTTATCGATCGGACAAAATATGCTCAGAATTTGACTAAGTTAAAAGCTAAAAAAAATTGCCAAAAATTCCCTAATTCGGTTTACATTTCGCACTGCACCTCTCCTATTGCAACTTCCCAATGCAAGGCATAACTCTTGCCAGTCTCCATTACTGGCTGATTTAGGTTAAATCAGCCAGTAATGCAGACTGGCAAGAGTTATGCCTTGCGTTTGGAAGTTGCTCCTATTGGTGAAAAAGACATGTAACAAATTTTAAAAGGATGAGATGAATAGATTTCTGTAATGAATCGGACAAAAATTGTCTTCGGACGGACGAAAGGACGGACGGACGGAATCATTGGTATTACTATATACCCCCGAACCTCTTAATGTTAATGTGGATTTACTTCCCTTGGAAGCAGCCGGCTTGACTTGCTACAGTATGCGTGACATGCCCTATGTCAACATCAACAGTATTAATGTGAATGAATTATTGCGAAATGTCGCATTCGTGAATACGTTTTCAAGCTACCAATAAGCTTCATATAACACAATGTTGATTCGTTAATCATTTACTACTAAACTTCTGTTCCTTATTGTCTGTCGACTCGGTCACGTGACCTACAACTCTCCGCAGCAAACTATGCTAATGAGTTGAATCGAAAACTTGGATCGATTTTTCCCGTTCTGGTCTTAGACCTGTTCTGGTCGCTACATACATGGTTTCGTAAAGTCATGGGAATCGTTTTTGTATTTAATAATAATAAAATGTGTTCACAATAAAATGGTTGCCAATTTTTGCTTTATACGCAACACCGTTATTACCACTACAGATAATTGGTTTGTATAATAAGATGTTTTACCCTCTAAAGTAAATACAAATTACACAAACTACCATTATAAATGAGAAATTTGACAACATAACATTTGCAAAAAGCGTGCTCATGCCCCATTAAATACCAAATGTTTCCTTAAGTTATTATAAAATAATAATAATGCATTTCCCACTTTTATTAGCGTTCAGTAATACAGCACAGAGTAATACACTGGAAAAATAGGGAGCGTTTAATGATTCACAATGTTTCGCATATTTGACCCCCAGCTACACATCTACATCTATCCATTCTCGAGAACATTGAGTAGATTTATCGGAGCGTATGCCTTAGATTATCGAGAATGAATTGAATTCAGGCTCTTATACAACATAATGCTTAGATCTATGACACAACAAAATGGACAAAACACTGTTTTTGTCCATTACAAAGAGATATTCAATCTTTAAGGAAAGTTATAATCAATTTCGAGACTGCTGTACAGGCTATATAAGCTCGCCATCTTGTTTTACTTGACAACGGACAATCCCGCATAAAATTAAATAACCACTACTAAATCTTAAATCATTAGTACAGTATTTAGTTAAAATAAATTCACAACGGGATAACACAGCTTTCAACTTGATCTATTTACAATCTCCCGACTGTAAATAGGTCAAATTATTGTTCCCGATGGCGTCTCGACGAATGCAAAGCAATCATTAGGACTAACTAACAGATCCCTGTGCCACATTCGGATACAATGTAAGTATGGACTATGACATGTATATGTATGTCATTGAGGAGTGTCATGTGAACGTTGGTATGCAGTAAAACGACGATCTCAAAAGGAGCAGTCGCGAAGTACGGTATGACAAAAGCCTGGCGCAGAAAGAATCTAAATATAGATTTCACCATCCACCTTGGTTTGCGCAATACAAGCTCTCGACTCGGGAAATGTTCACTGCGCTGTTGGCAGGCTGTTAGTTTTCACTTTCGATTTTCAGCTGCACAATATGTACAGTGTTTTTATGTACGGTGTCGCTGTATAGCTTGGAGTGTGTGTAAATGGGTGATTTGATTGACACCGTTCAGACATGCGTATTACTTGCATACATTTTACCTACTGTATAAGGGTATATTTACATAATGCGGTGAAATAGTAATATATATTAAGATAAACTATTACAATTTGTCTCATCAGGAGTTGATGTTTGCGTTATGAATTATGTTTTAAGCTTTTTAGAATTCGTAACATACATAGAAGTAAAACTGGTTATACATGTATTAGTTCGGCATTTGTTAGTCATGAAAATCAATTTTGTAATAATTTATGCAAGGACTAGAACTTTATATTTACACCCATTTAAAAAAGTAGAACTTGATTTATGTTGTATTAAAGTGTTTACATTATTAGTCTTTAATTATTTGACTTAATGATATTTGTCATCAAGCATTTGAAAAGTGGTTCTCTTCCAAAACAATAGTTATCTTCAGTAGCGGCCGAAACAAAAAATATACAATCCGGAGATAAAATAAACATGTTTTCGTCAGTGTGAAAGACATTCATCATTTTAACTTGCCTGTAGTGATGAGCATATTGGAATTTCAACTGAAGAAATGCATAATGTTTGTATGCATTGAGGTAACAGGACCCTTTAAAAATATAAATGCTATCGCGTCCGGTGTTGAGCCGCCCGATCAACGCGGACAATGATACTTCAAACTACTACTGCGTACTCTATAAGGTCACAAAATCACATTACAGCGTATTTGAACTGCGTACCACACGAGGTAAAGATTTGCAATGGATTTTTATAAATGTAGTTTTATCATTTTGTAATGTGAAAATTCGAATGATCCTTAAAACGTTCTTAATTTATTTGCCTAAACTTTATAAAATAAATGGTGGGAGCTATAGATATTTATTCATGATATATTGCTCAATGGAACACGTGGTGGAATTATTCGTATATCGCCTGTTTATACCGGAATGTGTCGATGTACCGATGATATCACTAATCAACCACTGACCACTGACCACTAATCACTGACCGCTAATCACTAATACATACAAGTCACTCTGAAAAACAAAGACAAAATCAAAATTTAATGTGAATTTCATATACTAACTCTACATATATCCTTCCTACTATTTAAGGCATGTGGGGATATCTGTATGTCATAATGGCACCTGGTACATTTATTTTGATCCTCGTGTGAAGAAAGAAATAGGAAAATTTCCAGGACCATTCGATTTATTAATTTCAAGTGATATACAAGCATGTCAATCAACAAGCACGCCTTTTGCTTCTTGGCATGTTTAAATATACTGCGAATCTGGAACTGTTTTATTTTGTAATATTGATTTGAATGTTTTAGGTCGTTTATTATGTTTTTATGAATTTAAGATGAACTTTTGAAGTCATCATTTAGATTTCTTTTTTTGTTATTTTCATTTGTTTTTTTAACATTATCCAAAATTACATTACCTAACAAAATAATAAATAGAGAATACTAAACGACGTTCCGTTTAATAACATATTATGAAACGAGTGAGTGGTTTGTATTTAACGAGCGAAAGCGAGTTAAATACAAATACAATCTCACGAGTTTCATAAATATGTTATTAAACGGAAACGAGTTTAGTATTTTATGAATAATTACTCACTGATTTTAATGCCACTTAATTCCACAAATTCGTCGATAAATGGGACACACTCCATTGTGACCGCGGCGCTGACATTGTGACGTCATATTTGTTTGATTATGACGTCACGTCAATCGGCAGCACGCGATGTTATTACACTAAGGGTAATAACACGGTAGATTTATTAAACTGCGATATCTTCAACGGATGAGTAATAAATACAAATACCAAATAATAGAACAAAATAATCAAAACTATTTCTCTCTGTGCCTTGATCTCTAAAAGTATCAGTAGTAAAGTGATAATAATATACTCACGTGCAAAAGAAATGTCCCCCTATTTTAAAAAAAAGTATAAATCGAAATACCGCTGTCGGACAAAGCAGATATCGAATTACTTGATAGACACACGTTTAGTAAATAAGGACTCTGTTGAAATACATTTTGATTGCTGTAAACGATTTTTCAAAACTTTTTTTTTGTTTTTGCCAGAATAAAACAACCCAAAAGGTCCCTTGGGACTCTCTTATATCGTCTAGTTAAGAAGATATGAAAACGACGATTTCTTAAAACGTGTGTTTCTCAGAAACATGAACAGATATTGACGTTTCACTTAGTTTAGCTTGCTTCTGAAGACATGATGCAACTAGTTTCAGTCGCATGAATCGCGGATTTAAATTACCTGTGTTTTGTATGACGACGTTTCTTTGCACGTGAGTTTAAACGAAATTATGAAACATTATTATGAGATATTTTTCAATTTGCTCCATGCAAATAAGGAGGGTATTATTATGAACTAACAACCTTTGAACGCACTATTTGTGTATGCCTATCTTCATTTATTACGCAGTTTTAAGGTACGTCTTATCACTTAATGAACCCATATTTGTATGATTGCAGATAAATGACACTATGGAAGTTGGTAAGTAATGATTTAATTATCTTATATTGACAAAAAATCATCATCTTCATCGTAATAATAATCTTCTTAGATTACAAGCATTATAGTAACAATCAAAAACATGTTAATCTTCATTATCATTTTATAATTAGTGTCCCTTATAGTCGTCGTTTCCATTTCATAATTACCCTGGTTCAAGTATTATTAACCTTAAATGTTATAACGTTAATGTGATGAATTATCCGCTGTTAAATGAACAATAAGGCACATTTATTGTTGTCTCAGTAACATGTCTGATTTTAAAGGAGACACTAGCTTTTGTTTTGTGACTAGTCATTGTAAATAACGAAATAAAATGTACAACGTGTATCATTTTCAGAATGTACGGATTGTGCATCTGTAAAGGACAAGTTTTCTGAACAGTCTGTTTTCCAACATGTGTTCGTTGTCCACGTAACAGGAATTCATCCTGTCCACTCAAGCAAACTAGGTTCCAAACATAGGCGAGGGACCAAAGATCCACGAAGTATTAAGGAAAGGCGTCAGAAAATGAGAAACCAAGTACACAGACTTATATGTGCCCTACAAAACAGCGGTGGAGGTGCTATCCTTTTGCATTTGGCAGAGCAAGAGCCAGAAGACCAGCATTTGGGTTATTTTGATGAATTTATTAATCCTATCTTCCAAACCGTTACTGAAGATGGATCCATGGCCTTTGAACTTTACTCACGCCGATGGCTATCTGATTCCGATGAGTTATCAGAGTGTAAGCAGTTCGTATGTCTCAGCGTCTTACCTCTGAGTTACATCAGCACTGTTGAATACAACACTAAGATCCGTAACGACGTAGAATCATCGGAACCAACTCTTCGGTGTTTGCTGAAGTGTTTGAAGAGAGAGGACTCGATGTGCACAAAGCCAGCTGTGAGAGGTCTGGAAGAAAATATGTCTGAAAACCGTAACACCGAATTCAAGAGTTGGAACTATGGAACGGAGAAGCTTCATGGAGCTAAGGATATTGCTGAGTTCATATGGTATAAACTCAGATTGAGAGAAAACATCACATCAATGTCCAAAATACAAGAAGGTGGATCCATGTATGTTGGAGTAGATGAAGTTACTGTTGAAAAAGCTACATACAGAACTGTTCAAGTTTCATTTTCAGGAATACAGCGAACTGTCGAATGTGAGCGGTTACGGCATGAACTACAGACTTTAGCACATACTCATTTGGTGGTTTTGAACTCAAATAGAATCTTTGAGAATGCTCCAGAAGATCTGTTCAGTCTGACCTTTCATGATGTGGGTCCGGGTGTTTTTGTGTTGGAAGTTTCAGTTAGGTATATTCCAGGTGTTGTTTTTTATGATAAAAATGGCCCAAGATCGTATAAAATTGACAATGGATCTGCACGCAGAATGGAGAAAGACGAATGGGTCGCAAACCTCCCGGATTGGGGTGATTGAGGAAATTGACTGTGCCCATCTCACTGTGTTCTCTTTTAAAAACGTTACGCTTTAATACGGACAGATTGTGCTAAATACAGTCTTAGAGTGTGAGTGGAGTGATAATGTCAACTCATTTTTTGGTAGAAATAACTGCCAGAGTGCATTTTTACTTCTGTCGTGTACACATTTTCAGTTTGTTAATATCACTTCAATATTGTGCTATGCTATTTTCTTGGTGTTGCTTTTAAAGCATGCATGATAAGAATGGTGTTGCCTGGGGAGAAGAAGTAAAGAGTTTAGGAGTTATTTTGAGAGGTTCTGGATATGTTTTCCCTTTTCATTCCAAAAATGACTTTTTAGCATTTTAAGCTTCAATGATGATTACAGATGTGATGTGACCTGTGAGTTCATTCTATTTTATAAATGTCAATGTTTTGGAAGTTTGTGAAGGGGCTACCTCTGTTTGGATTATGTGCTTTCTGCCCAGTGTTTGTAATTCTGGAGTTGTGTTAATATTTGAAGCGGACCAACATCTCTTACTATTTGAAAGAACAAACTAACAGTGAGTATATATTTGAAATAGCTTTTTCGTATGTAAGTGAGTACAAATGTTCTTATTTACTCGCTATAGAGGCTTCTTTGAAAGACAGTCCTGGTCTTATAATCAAACGAAGCATCTACCAATGTATCTTAAATGTACACTGAAAAACACTTAAACTCTTGAAAAGTTTTCACCAGCAGAAAGTCTCCGAGAATAAATATGACAATGTGTTAGAAACAGTAATTTCTATTATAGAAACAATATCTAACAAATATCATTTAAATTTCACTAGTTACATTAGTTTCTTTAAATAGAAAGGATGTATACCTTGTATTTATGTATCCGAACAGAAGTTTAGTAATAATGTCAGCAACTTTAATATCGGCTCTTTAGAAATAATTAAATTAAATTATTAAGTAAACTATGAACCTTTGACATAACTAACTTTTTGAAAATTAAAAACACAGTAACAGTTCCCAATGACGAAATTCGGTCAGCAATATCTGTACGTGTCCCTCTAAAACCTATGATTGACTCCCTGAAGGTATTCCATATTCGTAAGGTTGTACTCATTTGACAATAACTATAGAAACAGGGATGAAATTAGATAACGGGTTATTTCCTTTTGAAATGATGATATATGTTTGAAAAGTAATCTATGTAAAACAACTAAAACAGATACAGGAACCCTGAATTTTATTTTGTAAAAATAAGGGCCGTAAAACTTATGTTCACGTGATCTTTTTTTGAATAGAACAAATTGTTACAAAATATACCAATTTCATGTCGTGAATGATTAATTCAGTCAATTTATCTTAGCATTCCAATAACATCACATTCTTTGTGTTTCTCTTTGTATATAAGATAAATTTACATTTCTATAAGTTTTGTTAGAATATGAAATGATGCATTTCAACCTCACTTCAGTACAATCAACGAATGTAATATGGTAAATATTGATATTAACAACAATGAAAACATACCTTAATGTCACTATTGTGCACTTTATTCGTAGTACAATGACACGATTTTCATCAACCACTATTAAACATGGACACATGTTATTGCAAAGAACAAAGCTATCATTTTGTGTTTATAACAGAAATACATAAAATATACTTTTGGTGAAGTCATATCTCTTTTCAATAAACCTTGCAATAACATTTCATAACAGTCTTTAAAAAACCATTGTTACAAACTATATATTGACGGACTTTGTTTTTGTTGTTTTTATATATTGGTCTCCAAATACAAGTTACATGTACAATTATTTGTGAAGTATATTTATTAGCAATTCAATACCAACTAAGAAGAATGTGGTTCAAACATATATGATTCGTGTAATGAATGGGATTGGTGAACAAGCTGTGTAGCTTATATTAACACCACTCCCATTTTGAAGAATGTCAAGGGCAATTACAGGAAGCTAATACTATATACTGCTATGTTTATATGGTATAAATTAATGAAAAATAAAAGATGAATTGTTACAAAGTATGTTATGTTATACTTTGTTTTTGCAAAAGAATAAACTGAATACAAATGACATATATTCGTGTATTTATGAAGTATAATTATACTAGCAATATCGCAATTTAAAACAAATGTAGCCTGTCTTAAATTAAACCCAAAACAGG
This sequence comes from Gibbula magus, assembly GCA_936450465.1. NCBI lineage: Eukaryota > Metazoa > Mollusca > Gastropoda > Trochida > Trochidae > Gibbula > Gibbula magus. Next base: position 35,745,871 of record OW388302.1, read on the forward strand.
CCATGCTATTTGCTGGGTAAATAAATCTAGATTGATGGAGAATAAAGTTATTATGTTTAATTTGGAGCTGATTTGTAATGTTCCATTCGTCAATTCTACTGTATTATGATTTAATACAAATAATAGATGTCTAAAGCAATGTAAATTATAAACTCCGCAGTATAAATTATAAACAGGAAGTTCAATCTAGAGTTATCTGCCCAACGGATGTGACGTAAACGGAAATACTTTTTTTCTGGAAATTTCCCCGATGTTCGAAATGAAGCAGTATAAATACTGAACCGCGCTTAAACCGAATGCATTCCTAACAGGATACGGTATGTAATCACGCATTTATACATTCAAATTCACGATAGACATGTATTGTTTTAAATGTCATTTTGTAATGAATATGTCATTTTATTCAATCAATCTTTATTCATTTCGAAGTGGAGGCCATAGGCCCAGGCTACATTTTGGTTCAACAGAGCAATGCATGTATGTGTATAAACGACAGCGTAATGTATAATATAGGTATAATAAATACATAATACATAATAAATAAGCAGATAATAAGTTATTATTGACAAAGGAGGGAATATCTAAGATTCATTTCACTGTGTATATAAATGGCTATGTTTTGTACAACATCTTGATTGTCAATTGACATGAGCATATTGAATTTATGAACGGTTGGGTTTGAGTAAAATTTATATGGTGTATACAAGCATCTTAAATTTGTGTAACAATTACTTACCAGCATAAAATGTAATTCATTTTCAATAACCTTATCTTTGCATACAATACATAATCTATTTGATCTGGGTTGGTTAACATATCTACCGGTTTCAACTTGGAGATGAGACGGTGTGAGGAACACCTGAATTTAGCAAGGGCTGATCGAAATTTTGAAATTGATAATTTTTAAATGTTATTCTCAACACCAAGTGTGACTTTAAAACAGGAATAAAATGAGATGTGTGCCATTCCTGTTCATAATTAACAATTAACATAATGAAAAAGGTTGCAGACAGGGTGATCCCATATCACCGTACCTATTTCTCTTTGTAGTTGAAATACTTGGATGTATGATAAGAAATAATGATAAAATTAAAGGCATAGTTATTGATGATGAAGAATACAAGTTAGGGCAGTATGCTGATGATACTGAACTATTCCTGGACGGTACAGAAGAAAGTTTTATATGCTGCTATTGAAACAATGGATACATTTTGCAAGATGTCAGGTTTGAAAATAAATATAGACAAGACTAAAGCTATTTGGATTGGCTCAATGGCAGGCAATAAACAAACATTATGTTCAGATTTGAAAATTGAATAGTACAATGGGGACTTTGAAGTGCCTGGAGTCACCTTTACTCCAAACCTTGCTGATTTATTGGTGATCAATACAAGAAAAAGACTGGAAGATATAATTAAATTACTAGCAATATGGAGAAAAAGAAATAACTGTAATAAAGACATTAGCCCTTTCCGAATTAGTACATATATTCAGCTCATTGCCCACTCCCCCAAATGTCTTTATAAAATCTCTTGAAAAAATATTTTTCAATTTCATTTGGAATAATAAAAAAGATAAGATAAAGCCATCCACTATGAACAGATTAACGACAGAAGGGGGATTAGGTATGGTTGATATAAATACATTTATTGAAGCTCTCAAATTAACTACTCTTAGACTCTACTGTAAAAAACATCATAAAATTTTCCCTGTAATATTCCATATTCATGTATTTTCAAATATGGAGCAAATATAGACAAGAAACTGAATGGGACAATATTGATCATATTCTTGCCGAACCACTTTGGCTGAATCATAATTACAAGAATCCATATCATATTATTAACCACTGGGCTGATAAGGGTTTATCAACAGTTAAATACCTATGTGATAACAACGGTCTTATGACTTTCAATCAGATCAAATCAAGATACAATGTAAGAGGCACTACACTGGACTATAATTACTTACTTCACATACTACCTGATTCATGGAAAAAGGTTATTAAACATACACGAAACATTCCTCACTACAATCTGTATATCAGTGTTTACCATAACAATATAATAAAGCCCACTTAAGGTTCAAGACTGTTTTATGACAAGTTGGCTTCAAGAGATGACAAACCTGGAATTTGTAACAAATGGGAAGGGGTATTTAATGACTGTGAATTTGACTGGTACAATATATTTAATGTCTACAGACATAATTTGAAAGATGTTAAACTTCTTGATTTTCAATTCAGATTCTTGCATAGATCTGTTTATACTAAAAAGGAATTGTTTAGAATGAATCTTGTTGACAGTGAATTATGTAGTTTTGTAAAGATTATTTTGAAAGCATATGTCATGTCTATTGGGAATGCTGTGAGACCACAAAATTCTGGAACGAACTTGAACTTTGGATTAATGACTATTTACCACAAAACATCATCTTTTCGAAATACTTGATTTGGTTTGTCACATTACATTAAAATGCTCCGATGAATCAAATCATTATATCAGCCAAAAATATATAAATATATGCAATATTAAAAGCATACTTCCCAAATTCAGTAATTACCAAAACATTCTGAAACAGATATTTCTAGTAGAAAAATTCATTTCAAAAATTGAAATATTCAAGAATAAGTGGAACTCACTCATTCCAGTACTAAACAATTGATTATCTCTGAAAACTTCGGAGCAATTATATTCAAACTTAAGACTGCCCTTTGTGTGTATATCTCACACTCTATATCAAATGTATTTATATTCATTCTGTAACCAATGGGAACTAATAAAAAAGAAAGAACAAAACAAACTAATTCATTGATAAAAAACGAGAACAATATTGGGCTTAAAACGCATCCTTGTCGTAAACCCCGTGGACAATCAAATACCTGAGACAGAGAAGTATGACGTACCCGCCCCTTAACACAATTATAGATAGAAGTTAGCGCCTTTAGCATCTTAGGTGATACACCTTTAGATTTAAGAATAGTCCATAACTTATCCCTGTTAATGAAATCAAAAGCTTTTTTAAAATCAACAAAATTAGCATAAAGCTTTCCCTTTTTCTTACATAGATATCGTTGGATAACGGATTGTAAAATGAAAATATTATCGATTGTACTATACCCTTCCCTGAAGCCCGCTTGAGATTCTACAACCTTATTATTTTTTATTATCATCTTATTATGTATTACGTTGTTTGTAAATGTTATAAAGTATAGGTCAAATTAAAATATATAGTTAAAAGGAAATCAACTTGCCAAATGAAAGGTTATTGTTCATCTGTATTGCATTTCAGTTTGTATACATTTAAATGAAAACATATTTCTTTTTTAATTATTGTTGTTCCTATTTCGTTTAATTGAGTATTTTTACACCTCCTATTTTTTTTCTCTTTTAATGATTTCAAAAGGCATATTTTATTTTGGTATTTTTCATATACTGTCAAAAGCTCCGTGACCCAAAACGAATTCCTTTCAAGGTAATAAATTAGTGTCTATTGTCTATTATCTTTTGTCTATTTGAATTGTGACTGAAGTGAGACATGATTATGAAACGAATAGATGCAACAGATGATATAACGTGTAGAAACTCAGCTTTAGAAACGTGTTTTAATGTTTACATGCTTTCAAGTATGTCATCAGGGTCGAGATAAACTGAAGGCAAGTTTAATGTATTTACAGCCTTGGTTTTCCAAGCTAAACATCTGGTTGCTTTTTTTAGGCGCAGTTCGTTGCTATTTATACATTCAAAATGGCGAAGCATTTCAGATCGATGTTAACGCATAGGTATGCACTACCTTTTTCACAAATCGTTTCTGTATAAAAAAACATTCATCTATACGTTGATAAAATCCGATAAAAACACTCAATTAATTATCAACAGGACGTTAAATATACAATATTGTTCTAGAAGACTAAGACTCAAGTCACGTGACGCTCCAGTATAAATACATATCCGTGTGTAATCTGATTCATTCATAGCAGATCGAATGAGGTCAGAGAGGTATGGTTGTCCTTTTCTGTTTCAAATTTTCACGAGCAGACATGTATTGTTTTAAATGTAATTTTGAAATGAATATCATATGATGTCCTTTCATGTTGTATTAGAATATTTTTGAATGTGATCGTTTCAGCCAAAATATAATATTTAGTTTAAAGGAATCTCAACTGCCCACAGTCAGTGTTCGCCTGTATATGTGTCCCCGTTTGTTTCCATGTAAATAAGAGTATAATATTCAATATTAATTCGTTTAATTGTGCATTTGAATTATTGTGTGGCGATACAATAACTGTTCGTAGCAGGTGGTATGACAAGGTGATTAGCCGAATCAGAAAGGTATTATTATGTTTACATGTCTTCATCTAAGTCATCAGTGTAAAATATACTATTCTCTGCAAGTTATCGACAACTCGGTTGCCTATTTGTGTCTACATTGCAGTCACACTGTACCTATATTTACAGTCTGGGTTTTCCAGCTAAATATAGTTTGCTTTTCTTTGATCCAGCGCATTGTTATTTATTGATTCAAAATGACACATATATTATTATATGATGGACGTGTGTTTTGTTTTCTGATTGGCCGAGACGGATGGTAATTGATGATCAAACGTTATGTTGACCGCGGGAAACGTCACGCGAGGTCAACATAACAATCCAGTGACCTGGAGCTAAAAATAGATCACCACTGCCAGGAGAGCTGTTTAGATTTGCTTATAGTTGAAGCAAATTATTAAAAATATATAAAAACTATTTATTTTCTAAAAATTTACACTTCCATGAATCATATAATGAAACAGTTATTGACTTCAGTTATCGGTGAAACAAATGGTTTATTGACCTCGGCTATCGCCTCGGTGAACATAACTCTTCCGAGGTCGATAAACCATTTGATTCACCTCAACTGAAGTCTGTAAGTGTATAATATTGTCTTTTGCAATCCTGTATACTTTCCTTTCTAGATTAAGGAAGCTATTTATCAATAAAAAGTATCAGGAAATTAAATTACAACTAATGAGTAAATGGTAGTTTTCTTAATCTAAAATGTATTTGTGAGTACATGTAGACTGCAACATGTACAGTCATATCAGCATATTATCCAACAGGAAATAAACAAGCTACTCCAACATGTAGTTCTCAGTTTTTCATAACATATTGAAACATATGCTCTGTACATATGTACTCAGATACATGTATCAGGGTATGATACTTTTAATTACTGCTCTAAGTGGTTAGGTCAGCATATTAAAACCATGTTAATGTTCTGCATGTGAGGGTTTATTATGCATAGAATAGTTGTCATTACAATAAACATTTTTCAAATTCTGGAACACACTTCAATTAAACAATCGTTGTCAACCTGTGTACCATACAGTGCAATGCTAGACTTGCCTCTCGTGCTGCTTCCAATAAGCTGTTATAATTATACTGAATCAAAATGTGACCCATTTTGTACTATTACATTTGAAGATGTTATGATAATACCGGGGTTTGAATTGTGACTGAAGTGAGACAGGATTGTGAAACGAATAGATGCAACAGTTGATATAACGTTTAGAAACTTAGCTTCAGAAACGTATTTTAATGTTTACATGCTTTCGAGTATGTCATCAGGGTCGAGATATAGAAATTGAATTATCTGATGAGGCTCGAAATTTAGTTTTAGAGTGTGCAAACTGAAGGCAAGCTTAATGTATTTACAGCCTGGGTTTTCCAAGCTAAACATCGTGTTGTTTTTCATAGGCGCAGTTCGTTGCTATTTATACATTCAAAATGGCGAAGCATTACAGGTCGATGTTAACGCATAGGCATGCACAAATCGTTTCTGTATAAAAACCATTCATCTATACGTTGATAAAATCCGATAAAAACTCTCATTTAATTATCAACAGGACGTTAAATATACAAGATTTTTCTAAAAGACTAAGACTCAGTCACGTGACGCTCCAGTATAAATACATATCCGTGTGTAATCTGATTCATTCATAGCAGATCGAATGAGGTCAGAGAGGTATGGTTGTCCTTTTCTGTTTCAAATTTTCACGAGCAGACATGTATTGTTTTAAATGTAATTTTGAAATGAATATCATATGATGTCCTTACATGTTGTATTAGAATATTTTTGAATGTGATCGTTTCAGCCAAAATATAATATTTAGTTTAAAAGAATCTCAACTGCCCACAGTCAGTGTTCGCCTGTATATGTGTCCCCGTTTGTTTCCATGTAAATACGAGTATAATATTCAATATTAATTCGTTTAATTGTGCATTTGAATTATTGTGTGACGATACACGAAATGTGTAGCAGGTGGTATGACAAGGTGATTAGCCGAATCAGAAAGGTATTATTATGTTTACATGTCTTCATCTAAGTCATCAGTGTGAAATATACTATTCTCTGCAAGTTATCGACAACTCGGTTGCCTATTTGTGTCTACATTGCAGTCACACTGTACCTATATTTACAGTCTGGGTTTTCCAGCTAAATATAGTTTGCTTTTCTTTGATCCAGCGCATTGTTATTTATTGATTCAAAATGACACATATATTATTATATGATGGACGTGTGTTTTGTTTTCTGATTGGCCGAGACGGATGGTAATTGATGATCAAACGTTATGTTGACCGCGGGAAACGTCACGCGAGGTCAACATAACAATCCAATGACCTGGAGCTAAAAATAGATCACCACTGCCAGGAGAGCTGTTTAGATTTGCTTATAGTTGAAGCAAATTATTAAAAATATATAAAAACTATTTATTTTCTAAAAAATTACACTTTCATGAATCATATAATGAAACAGTTATTGACTTCAGTTATCGGTGAAACAAATGGTTTATTGACCTCGGCTATCGCCTCGGTGAACATAACTCTTCCGAGGTCGATAAACCATTTGATTCACCTCAACTGAAGTCTGTAAGTGTATAATATTGTCTTTTGCAATCCTGTATACTTTCCTTTCTAGATTAAGGAAGCTATTTATCAATAAAAAGTATCAGGAAATTAAATTACAACTAATGAGTAAATGGTAGTTTTCTTAATCTAAAATGTATTTGTGAGTACATGTAGACTGCAACATGTACAGTCATATCAGCATATTATCCAACAGGAAATAAACAAGCTACTCCAACATGTAGTTCTCAGTTTTTCATAACATATTGAAACATATGCTCTGTACATATGTACTCAGATACATGTATCAGGGTATGATACTTTTAATTACTGCTCTAAGTGGTTAGGTCAGCATATTAAAACCATGTTAATGTTCTGCATGTGAGGGTTTATTATGCATAGAATAGTTGTCATTACAATAAACATTTTTCAAATTCTGAAAGATACTTTAATTAAACAACCGTTGTCAACCTGTGTACCATACAGTGCAATGCTAGACTTGCATCTCGTGCTGCTTCCAATAAGCTGTTATAATTATACTGAATCAAAATGTGACCCATTTTGTACTATTACATTTGAAGATGTTATGATAATACCGGGGTTTGAATTGTGACTGAAGTGAGACAGGATTGTGAAACGAATAGATGCAACAGTTGATATAACGTTTAGAAACTTAGCTTCAGAAACGTATTTTAATGTTTACATGCTTTCGAGTATGTCATCAGGGTCGAGATATAGAAATTGAATTATCTGATGAGGCTCGAAAATCAGTTTTAGAGTGTGCAAACTGAAGGCAAGCTTAATGTATTTACAGCCTGGGTTTTCCAAGCTAAACATCGTGTTGCTTTTCTTAGGCGCAGTTCGTTGCTATTTATACATTCAAAATGGCGAAGCATTACATATCGATGTTAACGCATAGGCATGCACAAATCGTTTCTGTATAAAAACCATTCATCTATACGTTGATAAAATCCGATAAAAACTCTCATTTAATTATCAACAGGACGTTAAATATACAAGATATTTCTAAAAGACTAAGACTCAGTCACGTGACGCTCCAGTATAAATACATATCCGTGTGTAATCTGATTCATTCATAACAGATCGAATGAGGTCAGAGAGGTATGGTTGTCCTTTTCTGTTTCAAATTTTCACGAGCAGACATGTATTGTTTTAAATGTAATTTTGAAATGAATATCATATGATGTCCTTACATGTTGTATTAGAATATTTTTGAATGTGATCGTTTCAGCCAAAATATAATATTTAGTTTAAAGGAATCTCAACTGCCCACAGTCAGTGTTCGCCTGTATATATGTGTCCCCGTTTGTTTCCATGTAAATACGAGTATAATATTCAATATTAATTCGTTTAATTGTGCATTTGAATTATTGTGTGGCGATACACGAAATGTTCGTAGCAGGTGGTATGACAAGGTGATTAGCCGAATCAGAAAGGTATTATTATGTTTACATGTCTTCATCTAAGTCATCAGTGTGAAATATACAATTCTCTGCAAGTTATCGACAACTCGGTTCCCTATTTGTGTCCACATTGCAGCCACACTGTACCTATAATTACAGTCTGGGTTTTCCAGCTAAATATAGTTTGCTTTTCTTTGATCCAGCGCATTTTTATTTATTGATTTAAAATGACACATATATTATTATATGATGGACTTGTGTTTTGTTTTCTGATAAGATTGGCTGAGACGGATGGTAATCGATGATGATCAAATGTTATGTTGACCGCGGGAAACATAACGCGAGGTCAACATAACAATCCAATGACCTGGAGCTAAAAATAGATCACCACTGCGAGGAGCGCTGTTTAGATTTACTTATAGTTGAAGCAAATTATTAAAATGATATATTAAAACTATTTATTTACACAAAATATTACACTTTCATGAATCATATGATAAAACAGTTATTGACTTCAGTTATCGGTGAATCAAATAGATTATCGACCTCGGCTATCGCCTCGGTGAACATAACTCTGCCGAGGTCGATAAACCATTTGATTCACCTCAACTGAAGTCTATAATTGTTAGCTACTACTACATGTACTGCTCAACAAACCATTTTTCAAATTCTGGAACACACTTCAATTAAACAACCGTTGTCAACCTGTGTACCATACAGTGTAATGATAGACTTGCATCTCGTGCTGCTTCAAATAAGCTGTTATAATTATACTGAATCAAAATGTAACCCATTTTGTATTATTACATTTGAAGGGGTTAACATAACACCGGGGTTATCTTTAATTTTAACATTGTGTAGTAATTAAATTGAATATTTCGATTTTGTTTTCTGAAGATTAGGATGTTATTTAAAAGAAAGCTATTAACACTATGTCTATGGAATTGCAAAATAAGAAATAATTTCGAAATCTTGGAAAAAAAAGAGATTTTCTATCAAATTTTAAAATTGCAGATACCGCTGGTGTTATCCTAACCCCTTCATTTTCATTTTCGACTATATCACATTGTGAGCAGTTATTCTTTAAAAATTTGTCCAACATATTCATGTTTTTGCACTTATGAACAGGTGGCAAGATGGGTATTATGAAGAAAGGAGGAGTACTGCTCATGCTAGGTAATATTTTGTTTCTCATATGGATATATATTTTAAACATCATTCTGATTTCATTTATTTACTTCCAATACAATAAGTTTCAACCCTTACTGCTTCTATGAGCAAGTATTTCCTATCTTTGATTATTCACAGGTAACATTTAGTGTTCCAAAAGAGGATTTTTGATAAACAGTTTGATTTCTGTTTTACTTGTCTCTTGTTTCATCTTTATAATTGGATGTATTAAGTATTTAGTGAGAGGTGTAGACAATTGATGACATGCAAGGAATTCTGATAGATGTTTAACAAAGGTTACATTAAAATAAAAATGATATTATTTATTACCTTCAGCTGTGCTTCTTCTACATCCGCCAATTGATACTCGTACCATAAACGGTGAGTAATAATATTACATGAAATTTGTTTTTATTATTGTCAAACTATTACATATAGTAATAATTCATAATTTATGACCCGTTAAAATTTTAATGAAGAATGATTTGATCCGAGATTCCAAATATACTTTAAACATGTTTTCCATCGGTGGAATGATGGCACAGACTTTTTCTTAGAAGGAAATTTATATAACACTATAAACTTATTTTAAATTTTCATAAAAGAAATTAACATTAAGTGTTACGGTTATTGTTATTATTCAATTTCGTTTCAGTGATTTATACTCAAAACTTTTCTGGACAGGAATTGGTATCGTTGTTCTATTAAATGATACATTATTTGCAGGATGTTAATGTTGTAAATAGAGATTTTATGTCAATACAAACGCTTTTGAATATATATATATTAATCACCCAACGTACTTCCATTGTGTTGTTTGGATCACATATGCTAAACGTTATAAATTGTGTTATGTTATCGGAAAGTGCTGACTGTTGCCGAAAATAGCTATGTTGATCTAAGTCAACTTAGTATATTGACGATATGAAGGTAAAAGTAGTGATTTCTGATCAAAAACTGAATAATGTACCGCGTGTGGCGCTCTCCAATGAGCCAAACTGATAAATTTGGGTTGATCATGTTTAATTGGTTATATATATTATAGTAGTTACTGTGCATGTAAATGGGATGTGTAGTTTCGGTTTCTGATGTTACTCAATTTTAATTGGAAAGTAGTAACTATGATAGAGTGAATTTATTTGCACTGTAAACTTCACATATGGTTAGTCGGAACATATTAGAGCCTAATAAAAAAAAAATGAAACACAATGGATGCACCTTTAACAATTTGAAAGACAAGTTTACTTAGTTTATTTTGCACAGCTTTCAAAGAGGTTGTGAAGGAATATTTTAAGAGTGATTAATTTAATATAAGTGCACAGCGGAATGTGTTTCGTATAGTTAACACAGTTGTTCAAAGAACAATATCGTAGTGATAAAAACGTAACAAAAAAGAACAAACTAAATATCAAATTAACAAAATGAAAGGTACTTATAATATTATTTAGGTAAATACTCTAAACAAGGTTTTTTTTATTAAGATAGAAATATAAGCATTCCACGATATCCTTCCCTTCCAACAAATCCTATAAAGTTATCTACATATATTATATATATCATAATATATATCATTCATCAGTTGATGATATACATTTCTTATATTTGAAGTTCGAGTTAAATATCATTATTTTTAGGTTGCAGATGAAATTTAAAAATTTAATGTTGTTAAATATGATAATGCTGGAATAGAAAGAGATAATATGACACACCTCAACTTGAATTGTTCGATTTATATGTAAGAATCTCAAAGTACAGTACAGTATCCATGTACTACTAAATCCACAAATATGACGAATATATATCATTAACATTCAGTCATTACATATATATCCTGGTTCAACATTTACATAACATTAGCTTATGCTGTTTGACTTTTATCATTTTGTAATCATGAAATTACATTGAGAATACCATCTTTATACATTGACACTTTCCCCAGTTTACTCAGTGCAGCATTATTTATGAAGCACATATAATCAATATTTAATGTGTTTATATATGTTCTTATTTCCGCACAATGTAAAACAATTGAAAAATGTACACACTCAAATAGTTTAATAGTAAGATCATTAAAGTACCTATATATATCTTCTTAGATGAACATCTAGGAGACGATGCTGCGAGACTAGCTGATGATCCTGTTCAAGGACCCCCTGTTCAAGGACCTCCAGTTCAAGGACCTCCAGCTCAAGGACCCCCAGTTCAAGGCCCTCTTGTTGAAAGCAATGGTAACATCAATTTTTCAGTTTCAGTTTTCATGGTTAATAATTGTTCACTATCAATGGAACTAACCTATTTTTTATTTTCTAATGATACGAATTGTTAATTTGTTTTACAAAAGTACAGCACTCAAGTTATACTTTTATAATTATTTTGCAAAACAAAAATGGTGAAGTTTTATATAATTTTGGTTTTGCCTTTTTCACGTTCAGAAATTTATAAATTCCAGGATATAAAGCTGTAATGTCTTTTTGTGCCATCTTGTGACTGTAGTATTGGCCAAAGATATACTTTACAAACAGGACTTTGTGACAATACTGCCTTTTCGCTGAATAGACCTACATTTATTTTACAGGATATATTGAACAAGAAGATTGTCCCGAGAGGATGTACGGGGAAACGTGCTCTATGCAGTGTCCAGACAACTGTGAGGGCAACTGTGACAGAAACACAGGGGTTTGCGTCAATGGATGCAAGAAGGATGGACAATTTGGCGAACGATGTCATCTGTTCTGTTGTCACTGCAATTTCAACCATTGCCTCTTTGATGATGGGACATGTCTTGATGGAATCAACACTTCCGTTGTACCATGTGTAGATTTGTACACAACAACAGCACCAAATAATGAGTCTGAAATTAAGACGGAACCTATGAGTTTGTACACAACAACAGCACCAAATAATGAGTCTGAAATTAAGACGGAACCTATGAGTGAAAACTACCATGAGTTTCATACTATTATCGGCATCCTAGTTTTAGTAAATGTTATCTTACTTTGCACCATTCTACTGCTTTTGTTTGGGTTTTCATGGCTGCCTCTATGCCTGAGTTCACGCATTCCAGTGTGGTACCCAAAGAGAGGTTTAGTAGGCCTCCGTCGAGATCGTTTTGAGAGATCACGGGTTACCGATGACCCAAAATTGCTCAGTGACTCAAACAGCAGTGACATTTCCATTACTACGAACTCCTCTTGCAACTAAACTTGAATCGATGTGTTTGGTTATGTTATCTTCTAGTGTCATATTTTAGTGAATTACAGGGTATCAAGTTTAGAACAACGATCGTATACCCTAACTGACATTAGTCTATGCAATGACCATTGGAATAAAAATGTGGAAACAAATCTCCAGGTCGATATATTCAGGACATTAAATTTAATGAATCAATTTAATTCAATATAAGGGATTAAGCTATAATGAGGCAAACTGCTTATGAATACAGAAGAACCTGAACCTGAAACTGCATTAATCTGCAGTCTTTATTAGTAGCAGGTATAGCTAAGTTTATGCTGGCAACAGTTGCTTATATGTATATTAGAACATATATATGTTAAATGTATTTCCCAGGTAAATGATCAGTCTAGCCTTGTGTTATATATCATAAGCAGACATACCTCGTACAATACATATATATTTGATTACCGTATTATTAGATGTATGTCCGCCTCGTAAAACAGTCATATGACTGCTGTAGTTCTAGTGTAAGTGTTTACAGTAGCGCCTATTACATGTTGTGGTACCCATGTTGTACATTTTGATCATTTTTTGTATGCATATATTTATCGCAGCAGTTAAAGTAATGGAACATTCAAATTATCCTTGACCAATGTGTGATTGTCAATCATGTATTTTAATTTCCATATTTAAATGTATACCTTTTAATATCAGTGCTAAATAGTATGTTTAGAAAATATCACCAGAATGTGCTTTGTTTTAATGTCCCATATATTTCACTGCTCGCATTGCTGTACTAATTTTATTGAAGTTTGCAAGTTTTATTTTTAGGTTCGTCCCACTTGCTATCTCAGTGTATCCTGTAATTTTCTATTTTGTTATACATTTTGTCTTACTTGAACTATTTATATTGCTTTACACGTTTTCTATCAATGTATATCTGTGCCATAATAAACTATGTCTGATTTATTCTTGTCTTATCCTATCCTTGACAAGTTTTCGGGGTCCGGGGTTTGAATCCAATCACAAGGGCTGTTATTGCTGAAAACAATACGTCCACAAAAACAAAAAAATGGTCCTTTAACAGCTTCCTACATATATACTCATGGTAAAAATGGTTGACACCCCCTAATAGATACAGAAATGAAATGTTATATAAACAATGTAACGTGCTAGTTTCGATTATATTTTTGGTAAAACATGTAACTACATGATGAAATTTTGTGATTATTGTCCTTGAGCATTTGCTATAAAAAAAGTTCATTCATTGTGTCTTGAACAGAAAATGGATTTTAGCAATGGACAATGCATGGACAATTAATATTGTTCGATATTGTGGTATTTATGATAAGTAAATGTTAAACACACATGATAAACTATAAAATACTTGCCATGTATTGTGTGCGAATGAGACTATGAACGATTGTGGGTATATTTGAATTCAGCAGAACGTTGTTTTCAAATGCAACTTTCACTTATTTATTATAACCAAAATGAAAACACTCAAACACTGTAACAATGTACCAATGCCAAGATCTCAAGACACAAAGAATGAACTCTTTTGACTAAATTTAATTTTTCTGATATTTCCCTTTCTTTGGTATTTTAAAGTAAAAGTTCTTTTCACAAAAAGACATCCAGTAATTACATGTTTTACCAAAAAAATAATCGAAACTGATACGTTACGTTGATAATATAACATTTCATTCCTATAACCATTAGGGGGTGTCAACCATTTTTACCATGAGTGTATAAATAAATACATGGATGTAACGCACCCAAACACTCCTCCTCGTTCCGGGCCGAATTCTGGCTTGAGAACTAAAGAAAACACAGTCGGTAGCATACATAATTGAAGTCAAATAAATTTCCTTTCGATTGAAATCACCACTTTCGAGCCGAGAAATTAGGAATATTTCAATGGAGAACGTGTTGTCGACTACAAACATAACAATAGCGTAATCGCCAGGCAATTCGATTTCGTATACTGGGCCTTCAAATGAATAATGTCGTGATCCATACCTTCTACCAGCGATTTTATTACAAGAAATGCGCTATCGAGCCATCGACTCCGCCATGTTTGACCTGCACCTTCGTACAGAGTGTTAGATTCTAATTTTCATTCAAAATCACTTTATAACAAAACATTATTCATTTGAAGAGTCGGGATACGCAATTCGATTTGGTATCTCGATTCTTCAAATGAATAATGAAATGAAAAATGAATGGGGCTTGCAGAGTATAGTGGCTCCCTTTAAATCAAACTATAGAGGGGCGACTATACTCTTCAAGAATGATATTGATTTAAAAATCAACAGACAATTAGAATATGTTAATGACAATTATGTTATTACTAATTATTTACCCAAACCAGCTATGAACCAAATAATGATAATCCAAATTTTTATGTAAAACGATTTGAAACTGTTTCTAATTAAAATGAATCGTTAGCTATTGATGGAGATTGGCATTTGGTGATTGATTCTTCCTTTGATTTGGAAAAATACAAAAATATTAACAATCCTCAGGCCAGAGACATTGTCTTAGACGAAATGGAATACCTTGACCTAATTGACATCTGGAGAGAATTAAACCCTGACTTAAGTAAATATACATTGTGCAGAAGAAAGCCTACACAATAAGCAAGACTGGATATATGCCTCTGATATCCTTCCTTGCTTTGAAACATACCACTCTGCAATAAACTATTCTTTTTCAAACTAAATCAAGGAAGAGCAAGAGGTTATTGAAATTCAATACTTTCTTACTTTAACATCCTGAATATCCTGACTTAATTTGATCAATATTGTAATACACAGTTAAAGAATACTCAGTTGGTAATGTTGATTATGCTGATGTTAAACTGAAAATTGACAAACGTTAGAGGAAAGTCTTTTTAATCATTTCTTTTAAAGAAAAGTAAAGATAACACAAATGACTTAGAAAGCAAATTAACGTATTGTGAAGACACTATAAGGACAAATTTCCAAATATGATGGAATACTAATATCTGATTTAACAAAATTTAAAATGGAATAACAACAAATAAAAGAGGGATATCTATAGGATTTTCAACCCAGAAATAAGATGTTGTGGTATGAAGAATTAGTTAAACAAACTAAATATTTTTGCCATTTAGAAAATAGGAACTTTATCAGCAAATCAATAAATAAAAAGATTACAGATAAGAACGATGAAATTATTGACTATAAATCAATTTTCGATTAACCAAAAAATTTACGTTTCAAATATGAAATCTGAACCTGATGATTACTTGAACAGAGTTTTAACTCCAACCCTGAGTGACCAACGGAGAGACAAACTGGAAAAAGACGTGAATGCAGTATCAGCTGCAGTAAAACATATTATGAAGAATAACAAAAGCCCTGGACATAGATTTCCTAAAGAATTCTTCAAGTTCTTATGGAAGTAACTTCAAGTTTTAATTATCAGAATTATTGAAGATGTTTGCAGAAGCAATAACTTTACTCTTACTATGAAGACAGGAGTTATCATTTGCATTCTCAAAGGTATAAACAATTGGACTTATAAACTGCTTATATAAAATATAAGTATATGCATCTCTAAACGATTAAAAACCACCTTAGATTCCTTAATGCATTGAAACCAGACGGGATTTATTCCATATAGAACAATACGTGAAAATACAAGATTATTACATGATACTAATTAAGAGATAATCCAGCTATGTGGATTCTCATTGACTCATTGACTTCATACCGTTTCAACAGATTTAATCAATTTCATGTTATTAAATTGTGGTTTCGGTCCTAAGATTATTCGCTGGATTAATCTTCTAACTTATGAGACATCTTCTTGTGTCACACAGACGTCGTTTCTATGAATTCTTCCCACAGAGCGTGGATGCAGCCAAGGTGATCTAATATCACCATATTTCGTTCTTTTTGTAGTTGAAATCCTTGGATGTATGGTAAGAAAAACTCGTGACATTAAAGTTATTGTGATTGATAATCAAGAATATTTGAAACAATATGCTGATGATACTGAATTATTTCTACATGGATCCAATGACAGTTTATTTGCTGCTATTAATACCATCATCACCCTTTACCATATGTCAGGGTAAAGAATAATTATAGATAAGACTAAGGCAATTTGGATTGGCTCAAAACCAGGTAGAAAACCTATGTAGGAACATTACTCTCCCTATGATGAACCCATATGCAAAATATAAAAAGAGTCTAGTGAATAGTATTTGAGTTATTCCAATTCGTACGTTCGTTCGTACGTACACGTGTACGTACAGACACAACCGAATGGCGTGGGATCATTTTATAGCATATTTCAAGGAAAACACATTAAACGAGAAAACGTTGGTCTTACGTTTATTTTATCATTATGACGTGTCATTGGCAAATGTCACTTTTACAACAGCATCGCTGTTGCACAACTATATTCAATTGCAAACAATCAGGACACTCCCTTGCCACCGATTTCAAGCGTTAAACAAAGGGTAGTATCGGAAATCTGAAGTGAGTAACCTCTGTGGGAAGACGGTTATCAATATGACTTCTTGAAATCTAAATCTACAGTCACACCAACGCCAAAGGGCGTGTTATTGCTAAACGAACCGTAACTGAGTCGCAGCTTGCCGATGAATAGAAATACCTTGAAATGAGTTTTCCTCAGGAAGGATACAGTTCTACCGCATTATGATGTAACATCGATGTCTGGTTTTATCATTTCAGAGTGGACGGTTAGTTTATGCAGCGTTAGACCATATCGCCATTGTACCTTCGTGGTCTCACCTACAACATTTTCAGTTAGACCGCGCACGAACCTTGTGTACATGACCAAGTTTGGTTACCGTAAATCCTTGAGTAACGATTATAAATGTCAAACACAGTTATTCAAGGGAGGTGATTTAAGCGGTTTGTTTCAAAAACATATGATATTTATGCAATATTTAAAATTTTAAAGAGAAATATCATTATCGGATGTTTTAATTTTTGAATATTGTAAGCGAAGTTCATGCCATGGGGTTTAACGTTGCATAATTATGTCTATATACCGAAAGTATGTACACGGAAAAAAGCAATCGACGAATATTCAGGGCCGGCAATTATTTAGTTTAACTAGGGCTTAAACATTAAATGTATTTGAAAAATAATGTCACCAATTGTAAAACAAGATACAAATGAGTGTACATGGTTCCGTAAATCCATAGGAATCGTTTGTGTCATTCAAAATAATAAAATGTGTTCACAATGAAATCGCCGCCATGCAATGTTTGCTTTATAAGCAGCACCGTTATTAACACCACGGATAATTGGATTGTGTCATAAGAATGTTACCCTCTAAAGTAAACATAAATTAGTATAAATATAAATGAAATAATTATAGATGGAAAAAATTGAAAATATAAAATTTGAAATAAAACGTGCTACAGCGCCTTTAAAGGGGCAGTAGCACGTTTTTCGCTCAAAATGTATTTGAAAATTAATGTCATTAATAGTAAAACACCCTTCTCTCAAGTTAAACAGTGAGTCTACATAGTTCCGTAAAGTCAATGGAATCGTTTTTGTAATTCGAAATAATAAAATGTGTTCACAATAAAATTCAGGGCCGGCAATTATTTAGTTTAACTAGGGCTTAAACATTAAATGTATTTGAAAAATAATGTCACCAATTGTAAAACAAGATACAAATGAGTGTACATGGTTCCGTAAATCCATAGGAATCGTTTGTGTCATTCAAAATAATAAAATGTGTTCACAATGAAATCGTCGCCATGCAATGTTTGCTTTATAAGCAGCACCGTTATTAACACCACGGATAATTGGATTGTGTCATAAGAATGTTACCCTCTAAAGTAAACATAAATTAGTATAAATATAAATGAAATAATTATAGATGGAAAAAATTGAAAATATAAAATTTGAAATAAAACGTGCTACAGCGCCTTTAAAGGGGCAGTAGCACGTTTTTCGCTCAAAATGTATTTGAAAATTAATGTCATTAATAGTAAAACACCCTTCTCTCAAGTTAAACAGTGAGTCTACATAGTTCCGTAAAGTCAATGGAATCGTTTTTGTAATTCGAAATAATAAAATGTGTTCACAATGAAATGGCCGCCATGCATTTTTTGCTTTATAAGCACGCCGTTATTACCACCACGGAAAATTGGATTGTGTAATATGTTGTTTTACCCTCTAAAGTAAATATAAATGACCTAAACTATCTTTATAAATGAGAAATTTGAACAAATATAATTTTCAAAAAACGTGCTACTGCCCCTTTAAACTCAGCGTTCGAGGCCGGCGATTATACAAGGCACACACATATATATATATATATATATATAAAAGACAACATGTCACACATGGGCATGGTATTATGTCGAAGACACACATTCAGTGATGCTGACATTGTGACATACAACGACAGATCATCTAAGATGAACGATCATACACTTATATGTAATTTATCTTTGACATTTTGTACTTCAGAACAGGAAGATTTACTTGATAATAATTTCTTTAATGTGAGAAAAAATACACGACGTTTCGGAGTATATGCCCACTCCTTCATCAGGTGGAATGTGACATCTCACCAGATGAAAAAGTGAATATAGATTTATACTCCGAAACGTCGTGTATTTTCACATTGAAGAATTTGGTAACCAGAAAATATTTCTGTTCTTATGTATACCACTTCTTAATACCCTTCAAAGATCTGATTTTATACTTCGATTAGCATTCAATATTCTATAAAAGCTACAGGGCAAATTGACCGAAGTTCGGACACTACCCGAAGTCGCCCGAACTTCGGACACTTTTCACTTGGAGCTGACGAAATAATACCTGCAATAAATGTAATCTGTTTGTTTCAAAATGTTCCCTTTTTTTATATGTTCTATTTGTATTTTCCATTGATAACTATTTGATTAAATTAATTGAACTTACCTTTTGCGTGAGGTTCAAGTAACGGGTTCATAAAAGAAATTTGCGAAATATGTGTTTTAATGTAAATTTCGGCTGGTGTTCAGAACATATAGGAAGCTCCAGAATTTATTAACTTGTATGAAGTATTGAGGCTTCGATATTATATCAAAATGACCTTGGTTCGGACAGTGTTGACCAAGGTTCGGACACTATTAAACTTTCTTTGTAACCATTTGTAAAGTATTAAAGGACCGCGGAAAAACTAGGAAAATATGTAGAAATATTACAGTTTCACATATGACAACAACATTAAGTTAGAAAATTAGAAGTTAAAACCTCATATGGTTTGTGCCACAGGGGCTTAGAAACAGCGATATAAAAATATATACCTATAAAGACCCTACCCTATTACTATATAAAAGGAAATGGATGTAACGACGAAACCACCCCATGCTCATTCAAAGTCATATTCAGCATCAAAAACAGTTTTTGTGGCACGTGGTTTGTGCGTCAGTACACCAGTGAATGTGATTGTGACGTCATTTATTCTAACGACGCATGCGGTAGTTGCTCAGAATTAGCATCGGAAAGCATAAATGACAATTATTTAAAGCAGTTCAACTATGGATATGTTATTGTTCGTGGATTATTATTCACGTGTATATAGAATCAGTTTGAACCACTGACGAAAGCCGGATAATTAGGTGGTACTGTCCATGTAAAAGTATTGTTGACTTCAGGGAAAAGAGGCGTGTTGTTCTGCAGATGGCGAATACCATGATATGTATTTGGTTCTGCACATGAAAGCCTTTTGGCAGGCATTCGAACAGCAAGAACATGTTTCCTTAGACTTTGATGGAATCTCCTCAAACTGAACTTTATCTTAATGGGACAGTAGCACGTTGTTTTCGCTCAAATAAGTCGATAACATGTATTTGAAAGTAAAAGTAAAACATCCTTCTCTCTTGGAAAATCAAGTTAAATAATTAGTGTTCATGGTTCGGTAAAGTCATGGGAATAGTTTTTTGTAATTCTAAGTAATAAAATTAAACTGGCCGCCATGCAATTATTGTTTTATAGAGAACACAGTTATTACCACTATGGGTAATGTAACATTGAGAGAACAGGGAGACCACGAATACAGATTTGTTCGGAGAATTCAATATACGTGGGTGATATGGATTATGGATGAACTATTACTATAATCCATAATTAATATATCCGATATTCATAACTTAAGTCTCAATTCACAACTCTGCAGCCATCCAAATATCGCAATAACTTTTCACCCCCAACAGCCAGGGTGAGGTTATATTCCCGTGGCTTTACCGAAACATGTACACACATTTTTAACTTTATTTTCCGAAGAGAGAAGGATGTTTTTCTATTGGGGACATCATTTTCATACATTTCATCGACTTATTTCAGTGAAAAAACGTGCTACTGGCCCTTTAAATATGCACTGTATCTTGCAACACGTTCTTTAGATTGTCCACTCCGTTACACATACCAGTTTACTCATGTCAATGGAATGAAAAGAGTTCTGAAAATATCCTTATAAACAGTGACAAGACCAGTGAGAACAAAAACATTTCCCTTCAAATACCCTTTCATGTAATTTGTGTTTGTATATATAATCTAAACAAATTTGTATTCATGGTGCCAATGTACTCTCAATGTTACATTAATAATATATAATATGTGTAATTGAAAAGTTATATTGTATTTTCAAACTAGCAAAACAGAAATTTTCCTTGATATTCATGATTCTGTATTTATCCACAGTTTGCAAAATGATTGGAAATTTAAAAGGAAAAGGAACATTCCTGCTCATTATTGGTACATGTAAGTAACCACATTCTATTTGTTATTTCTTCTTTATTTTATTGATTTATTTTCTACAAAAATGAAATTTAAATAATTGATGAGAATATAATGGATGGTATGGTATATTAATGAACAGGACTATTTTAATATTGTGTTCAGTTATTTTTTAATATTTTTCTTATATAGGACCATTTATAAGTGTATACATAATTATGCTTATATGTTTATCAGATGATAAATTCAAATACTCCCTTTTTGTTATTAACTGTATATAAGTAAGTATATAAAGTATATATTACCATAAGTTTTGATAGTATATATTATTATCTATTATTATGCAATGAACTATCTGATACAAAATGTATTTTTTGATTACAGCTATGTTGATTATGCCAGTTGAAACTGCCACGATACAAGGTTAGAGGCAAAAGTAGAAATATTAGTTATTTTCCTATTTAATTGTTTTATTGACAGTAATTAGTGATAGAATGTATATGTAGTTGTTATTTCCTGAAGTTGTAGTGTAAGTGTTTGTATAACTTCTAACATACGTTACTAAACAGTTCACAGTACACATGATGAAGGGCACTTCATCCCCCCCCCCCCCTATTTTATTAGTAATGTAGAAATTTGATAGAAAATGATCAATGATAAACGTCTCCTAAAGGAAAAATACGTACCATTGCATATATAACAATAAATTATTTCTTAGTAGTGACTTATGCCACAATATTTCCTTGAATTAATACATGTAAAAATAGTTTGTACTATAAAAATATATATTTATAAATATACCATGTGTAAATTACAGCGCTCTGTCATTAACTAGTTAGTAATCGAAGAAAGACTAATACATGTTTGATTATCAACTTTAAAACTTGTTCAGTAGCATTACATTTTTTTAAAAAGATAAACATGATGAGCCTAAAGATGACAGTGGAAGGAATTCAGCTCAATACTCAAGGCATCTATCACCAGATATCAACAACAGTTCCAAAAACAATGGTAACCGAATATTATTCTGTCTTTCAGTGTTATCATCTTTCATTTAATATAATGTTTTTAGAAAAATTGTTCTTGCATTTGATGTATTGACTTTGGAAACATTTATCACTTTTCTTATTGTATTTGCACCGTAAAGGAAGCTTGAAAATATCAAATATAATATTTAAAAATATTTAAAATAAAATATTTTTGATTACGTTGTCTTATGAATTAAAGGTAGAATTAGTTAATTTTGAAAGAAAATCATATTGTACATTATAAATTCTATTTGCCTTCGTAGGAACACAGCTAGCTGAACACACAACTAATGAAGAGAGATATAAGAATATTCCTAACCTTGGACCTACTGATCTTTAGAAAGGTTAATCACGTCAATCCATACTTTTATAATTAAGGGGTTTCTTTTACATAACATTAATGGAAATTAATGTTATTGTGTTTAAGAATGTCAAATGACAAACCGTTTAAAGCTCTTTCATCTTCTGATATGATATCGGACTTCTCTCGAGCAGCATTTAGATTCATGTTGTAAAACTAGGTCTTCATGTTTAATGTACACTAATTGAACTATCTAAATATTCATATGATGCTTTCGACAAAATGTTAACCTGTTCTTAATGTTTTTTTTAAAAACGGAGGGAACTAAGCATTCGGCTGAATCATCAAGTAAACGGACAAAAAGGACTTGGAAGCTCTTTGGTAGATTTAAACGTGAGTATACCATGATCAAACTTTGATTCTTATGTCTAGTGTACTTTTATTACAAAATTCATCATACTTATTTTGTCCTCATGTCCGATGTGTTTGTGACGAAATATAGATTTGTTAATGCTTTTATTGTTTCTATTTCTATATGTTTATTAATTTCTCTCTGTTCATCATCATCTTTTCAAAGTTGAATTCTGATTAATCTTTTTTAGCCTTTACCATTATGTTTGCTTGTGGGTTGAATCATTTTTAGAAAGCTATTCTTTGTGTAAACAATTATGCCCAATACTTTCCTTTTTACTTATTATATTGTATAATTAAAGTGTTGTTATTTGAAGTATGATGTAGTTTATATTATATCTCGTGACATAAAGAAAAATAGGCCAAGAGAATAAGTGTAAATGGTTTTGACATTCATTGATGGGATCATTCAACATAGTGTTCACTTTCTGTGACCTTCCATCTTTTCCATAGGAATTCATCTGAGGGAACATAGGTCGGTGAGCAGTAGGCGGTTTTCCGCTAAGAAGAGTCTAAATAATCTAGAGTCACCTGATATACAGATTATTACCCGAGGAAGTGTGTCATATGACTTTTACGAAAAGAGTGTGAATTTTTGTATTGCCCGAGCGAGAGCGAGGGTTATACACAAATTCGCACGAGTTTCGTAAAAGTCATATGACACACTTTCGAGTGTAATAATTTCCTTATTACCCGTTCTATTCCATGTGAGCCACAGTGACGTCACGAACAATCGTTTTATGACGTCACAGACGACAAAATATGTGAAGCCGCGGTGAAACAATCGTTGCTAGGCAAACGTGATATGTGCACATGTGCTCATATCAATAATGTTACCTCGGTTATTTTCAACCATATGGGTAATAAATACTTGTACTATAGTTCACTGTTGAACAGTTTTTTTTCATTTTCTAACGTACCTAATACCTATTCAAGAAATGGATTTACATCCCATTGACACATCCCCATAAACATGTATCTTTGTATAACTTAAAATGATACTCCCCAATCATCCCTCCCACTCCCCTTTAAGGGCTATACATACTAGAATATCCTCAATGTAATACCAATCTATACATAGTGTTTTGGTAATAAACTTTGAGACGTGCCTAATCAATATCATTGCATACAGCATAAGATACATTTATATAACAATGCAGAATTAATTCCACTTCTACATATTGCTCTCCTCACTCACACGTTTATGTGAATCTATAATTATTACTTTCATTTTCAGGAAATATCAAAAGTTGTCCTAACGGAAAACATGGCGAGAATTGTACCCTGAACTGTCCAGAAAACTGAGCTGAAAACTGTAACAGAACAACTGGGTTTTGTAGGGGGTGCAATAAGACGGGACACTATGGTGATCGATGCGAGCGTATATGTTCACATTGTAACAATCAGTCAGTATTTCAATGGGCACTGTATGGACGGCACCAACATGACTTACATAAACGTACGGGCAAAAGAAAGAATATGGCTCAGTTGTATTTATCATATGTATAATTTTCAAAGTCAAATATCTCGAGTTTTCGACGTCGTATTGAAAAACGGAGTAGTTTGTGAAATTAGTCCAAAACATTAAATCAGTCAAAGAATACTTCTACGCGGTTTAATTTGTTTTTATCAAACTTAAAAATTAAAATTTTGAAATCCCCCCAAATTAAGTTTGATAAAATACAACTGTTCATCGACATATAACACATACTCTGTGTGAAAATCAATAAATGTGCTTCGTCCTGCACACATTTACAATATTTTGAACATGGTAGAGGTCATGTTGGTGTAACTTTCATCTCTTACCCCTGTCTACTTTAAATAATGATATTCTAGTTAACAAAAATAAAACAGTCACCAATTAAGTTATTCAATCTACTGCCGAAAGGTGTTATTGTATCGTGCCATAATCAAATGCATCTCAATTCTTTACAATATCGAATTAATCGAAAACAAGTGTGTGATAAACTTTCATTTGCCCGTCAGTTTATATACGAATTCATCTACAGAACACACTGAAATATTTGATACTGTAGAAAACAATATAACATCATGATTAGTTCCTGTTTGCCTTCTGTCAGCAATCATTATCGTCCTGTTTCTTTTGCCATGTTTTGGTGTTCGTTGGTACCAAAGAAGGCGTTTGATCAGCTCTTTGCGGGATCATATTGAGAGATCCCGGGTACGACAACAACAGGAGACGATGGCATTGTCAAACAATAATGTAACCGTTCAAACAAACGGTTCTGTAATCTGATACACATGCCACATGCCGTATGTGTGTATATGTTATAATAGTCAATATATCATCTTTGATTGTTGTGCTTATTCTAGATAAGTGTTTTGTTGCTGGTGTGGCAATTTCAGTAACAAGTCAAACTGTAGGTGATGTTTAGTTCAAATATTAATAAGGAATTTATATTGTAAGTTGTTATATTCGAGAGACTTGCTTTTACACATCTATCAGTTTCAAAGAGAGATATATGGTATTCATCATAGTGAGAACATGTTTCATTGAAAATCACTACAATGTTTATATTTTCTTGTCTTAATAGATAACTCATTCATGTATATTTTTTCATTTTATATTGTTAGATGTGGCTTTTTGTTTAAATTACATATATATTTTAATGTTCATGTGCATTTAACATCTCTTCTGTATGAACAGCTACTTTGAATAATTCAGAATGCTTTATAAGAAGTTAATCGACTATCAGTGTCATAATAAATTAGCATCCCTCATATAGGTTTCTGTGATTCTTCATGGACGATTCCTAGTAGCAGTTCATAACCTTTTTTTCTCAAAATTGAAGGGAGATATGAACCACCCATTTCCCTCTCAAATAGTATGTGAATGCATATGTGCATGTGTTGTGCATCATGTCTCAGTACGGGGACGAAAAGGTTAATTGACTGAAGTTGTATACAACATATCATGTTGTCGAATCGGGGACTCTTGCCACTGGGAGCTAAAATAATCTTACATTTCGATTAAAAAAAAGGATTAATTCTTAACATATCACAACTTTATTTAATATTGAAAGGGAGCCTATGAGGTAATAGGATGTTCTTAAAACAGAGGCTCATTTTCAATATTGAATAATGATGAAACTTTTAGAAAAATATTTTTTCAGAGTTAAGACCTAAGCTAAAACTGGCTGACGTTTTGCATACCAAACGCCCAAAATATTCGTCATTTGACGTCATTTCTGTAGTCTTTGGTGTAAAATAAATGATTTTCATAAAATTAGTTCTGATTGGATCATTGTTAAATTATGCAGATAGATGTGAAATCATCTCTGCTCAAAGTAAAACTTTTCAAACCAAATTCTGTTAATACTTTATATAAAAATATGTTTGTAAATGTATTATACATCTTTATTCAAGCAATGACATTTATTAGATAAAACGTTAACATGTAACTTAAATTAATATTTAAAAGCTAAGATTATTCCTAAAAAAATCCAATACATGTATTCTGCTAGAATCCGAAGATAATAAGAAGAGCATTCGTTTACACTAAATTAACATTGTTTCTAGAAAATAGATCAAATGACGAATAATGTTGTATCTCTCAATTGCCCCAGTTTAGTCAGCACTGAGTATAATATCATGCAAGGACTAATATTGCAACATTGAGCATGAACGACTGTCAACTAATGAAGAGATTGATTTCTGAATGATTGGGATGGTTTGTCATTCCGATAATACCATGGACGATCGGCTTGTCGGCTAGTATATCTTTATATAGTGTAATTCCGGATTTAGGGGAATTAAACAGAACATTCAATGGACAATATACACTTCAAGATAAACTGATACCAGTGTATGAAAATCGAGATTAAGATCAACATATTTTGCATATGCACCTTTAAGACATTTGCTAATTATTTGTTTAAGTTTGTGACGTCAATATCATCAAACTTCATAAATATCATTTTACAAAAATTCATGAATTAGTAGTATATTAACATATTAACGGTGATGAATGATTTACAAACTAGTAATGTTTCTCGGTTCTATAATTATTGTCACGAATCAAAATGATAATTTTTTTTTTACATACTTTTAAATGTACAATTTACAATACCATGTTATAAGTATGGACACAATTAAATGTAACTAAAACTTACCATATATGTCTCGTATGTGTTTAATTTGATACAGGCTTATCTTGGCACATAGATCGGAGTGTAATTTGCTATAATAACATGAAGTGTTTGAATAATATGATCAATTTTACATTAAAAACAGTTATAAATTCCTGATTACATAAGTAATATATTTGGGACATCGCTAAATTTAATATATTGCAACTAACTATGTATTGAACTAAGATTTATATATGTGAAAGTAAGTGCTCAAATCGAACATTGGCTCAAATAATTTAGTTAATATCTATAAATCACCTATTTTAATCATTTGCTCGTGAACTCGCAACTTGAACTCGGTAAATTTTATTTTTTATAACGGTAATTAAAATTATTGTCAATTTAAGCTACATATAATATCTTCTCATAAATTCACGAAAATATTGTGTTCATAACATTGTCAGAATATTGTAGATATTTTTATATGCAGGGACCAAACAAACCCTTTAAAAGATTATGTTTGAATTAATGTATTTTAAATTGATTTTATATATTTCTATTTTGAATACAGGTATATATATATATATATATATTTAATTATCTTGAAGGTGTTGGTGATATGTGATATACATTTGTACCACTTCTTATTTAAAAAGTATCCCATAAAAATGAATACATATACCTCTTAAATTAAAGTAAAAAATATGTTAGATTCCAAAAGCCAATACAAAATCAGCTGTTAATGTAGAGTCGTGAAATATACACACGTCCCACCAACTTTATTGATCGACAAAGCGTGACTGGGTCACAGGCTGGCCGTTGAATAGACGTACCCTGAATTGAGTGCACCGGGTGAGGTCATGATGACCTTACTTGTTACTATGGCAGCTAGACTGAAACGCGAGCTGGACACTGACATTCAGACCTTGTATATCTTTTCTTCCTAGCTCTTATGTTGTAACACAGCATTCCCATCCAATCTACCCTTCTGTAAAACCTTTGAATTGAGTTTTCCTCAGGAATAGACGGCTCTACGCATTCGGGTGTATGGTCATGATGACCTAACTTGTTGCTATGGTAGCTTGACTGTATCAGGAGTTGGGCACATACCTACACAGCTTGTCTCTCTGTCCTTCCTAACTGTATTATTGTAACTTATCATTCCCAGCCAATCTGCCCTTCCGTAAAACCTTTAAAGGCGCTGTAGCACTTTTTTGCATATTTTGTTTTAAAAAAATTTGCTATTTATTATAAAAGTTTATGTAATATATTGTTATGTTAGAGGGTAAAACTTCTCATTACACAACCCAAAGCCGTATCCATAGACAAAAGTTATCCGTATTGAAAGGAAATGGTGCGAAGTATAAAGTGACAGGGATGTGGGACCTTGGTGTGAAAGGTGGATGTGTAGGTCTCATGGGAATTTGAGAGTTCAACCAGCAATATGCATATGGTTGACCATTCTATCATGGCCACTCGAAGGGAAATAGACTCGCGTGACTTAACCGAACAATGTACATTCATTATGTATTGATTCAGGAGTATATTATTTAGCCATTGGTAACACTTATTTACCTTTCAGTGAAATCTCTTTATTTCAGTAAGGAAGAACTGTTACTGCGCCTTTAAGTCATACAATTCCTACACTCTAAATACCGTTAACAATCCGTGTAATTTTAGAGTGCATAACGATGCATCATTTGTGTTTCATAATTTTTCATTTGGTTTTACTGCTGCCAAAATACGATATGTACTGATTTCAGTTGACACAATTTCACTCAAATTGCACATTCATCCCTAATCGCCAGATATAACATAAATACTGATTTCCCAATGAAAATAGAGCAACAACATAACACAAATGCCGAACACCGAAACTCCACATCCCATGTATATGCTTAGTAGAAATATCAAATATTGTCAACCCAATTCTTGTTCGATGTTTGTTTCATAATTATAGTAATCCATTGCTGTGTACCGTTCGGTTTTCGATCCGAAATCACTTCTATTATCTTTCTATCGGCACTCCATCAAAAATGTCATTTAAAGTCAGTACTTCTTGATAAAAAAAACCCATTTATAACGTTTTCATACATGACCCCCCAACAATACAATGGATGCACCTTTAATTAAACAACAAGCATTGTAAATGTATGTATTTAAGATGATTTAAAACGTTGCTCGGACACATGTATTTGTATTTCAACACTTCTCTGTCCCAAAAGAACCATACAAACTCTAGAAGAAAAACAGATTAAAGGCACTAAATAATTCACAGATAAAGCACATATCGTACACGATATTACAAACTATCTGTCCTCCGGTAATGTATACTATTAGTTATCTGAAAAATAAATACGCATTCAGGTTTAAAGTTAACCTTAAAAGACCGGAAGTATTTAATGCAACGTTGCAATAACTCCGCATGAACTAAACTATCAGCAATATTAAAAAATTGCACACAACCCGAAGACCAAAAACGCTAATATGGGTTACACATATGCACGAATACAGTTGTTTTAGTTGTACAAATGACAAGAGTCTAGGCTTAGATGGGTTCATTATTTGTTTTAAATTCTTTACATTTTTACCGCTTGACACTTGATTTACTTTATTTGATTTAGTTTGTTTACAAACTTGAACTGTCAATACGTAAATAATAATTAACACAGAATTAGCAAATTAATTATAGGTAAGGTAGTAGTACATTTTGTACATGTGGTGGATGACAATGATACAACTGGCTCCAAATACACCTGGGCTAGTTGTTACACAATTAAACAAAGTCATGTACTTACTTTTGCACTTCAGTTTTTTATGTTGTTCAGTGGTGGGACTGATTTCTACTAAGATTGAAATAATACAATGTTACAATGTGTATCACCAAAAATTACATGTTGGAGCAATGCAATCACACAGCGCTATTGTTTGAAATCTATCCCAGAAAGCGCCTCAAAGGCGATGTTTTGTCTATTAAAAAGAGCTCGAAATATAAATATGCCACTTGATTGCCTATTAACGGCATTTGATGCCATGGTTGTACCTATTTTGTTGTATGGATGTGAGGTATGGGGATATGAAAATAGTCCATAATTGAAAGAACCCATTTGAAATTTCTGAAATTAGTTGCAGGTTTAAAATCTTCTACCCAGTCATATATGCTCTATGGAGAGCTCGGTAGAACTCATTTGTCAATTCAAATAGCAAAAAGAATGGTCTCATACAGGCATAAATTAGCGGGCAATAACGAAAAGGAAAAGTTATATCAAGTTCTCTATTCATTCATATCCTTCAATTTTACTAATAATATTGGTAATAATCCATGGATAGTATATGTTAAACATATAATAGACACTTGTGGGTTGTCGTATATATTTAAAAATCCAACAGCATTTAATACCTCTTGGTTACTCCTGCGAATCGAATCAATTCTAACAGATCAATTTTATCAATCTTGGCGTACTGATGTAACATCTAGCTCAAAGGGACAGTACTACCAACTTCTAAAAGAATTACCAAGTTTTGAACAATATTTATTTCTTCCTAAAACCATTTCAACCCCAATTCTTCGATTTAGAACCGCTAACCATAGACCACCCATAGAAATTGGACGCTGTTAAACATGATAGAATATGCAAGTTCTGTAACTCCCCTTCAATCGGTGACGAGTACCATTATTTACTTAAATGTCCTAAACTGAATAATGAAAGATCATTACTAATTGATAGCTGTTTTTACACTTGGCAGAACCTGATTAAATTTAAAAAAACTAATGGCAAAAAACGATATTAGAGTACTAAAGAAACTTGCAAAATTTATAACCATTATCTTTAAGAACTGCTAAAAGAAATTTTTATTTATTTTTTGATGAATGTATATTTTATGTAAATATTTTATGTACATAATAGAGAATATGTATTTACATGGATCTGTATGTGAATATTTGTCTCTCTCTTATGTGTATATATGTTTGTATAATTGTATTGCTCTTGTAACACCGTTGGTGGCAATTGAGCTTAATAAATGAATCTTGAATCTTGTTTGACACGACACTCATTGTATTCAAGTAACGCCATGTGTCAGTGCACACGCATACTAGAGTTAGTCATATCGTATTAATTATTTCTGGATGGATCCAATGAAAGTTAATTTGCTACTATTGATACCATCATCACCTTTTACAGTATGTCAGGCTAAAGGATAAGACTAAGGCAATTTGGATTCGCTCAAAACCAGGCAACATCCCAATGCAAGGCATAACTCTTGCCAGTCTCCTTTACTGGCTGATTTAGGCCTTGCAGTATTTCCTTAAGATCTCTGTGCTTGGAAAATCTGGCTCACTATGCATTATGCATCCACTATCTTGGCACATCAAAGTGAGGGAAATACTGCTTAAATCAGCAAGTAATGGAGATTGGCCTTGAGTTATGCCTTGCGTTTGGAAGTCGAAAACCAGGTAACCGACATATATTCTGTCAAAATTAAGAAATTGAATGGCAAAGAAATGACTTTGAAGTTTTGGGTATTGAATTAACATCTTACTTGAAGAACCTATGGGTAATCAACACAAGGGAAGGCCTCGAAGAAGATTTCAAGCAACATGGAGAAAAAGGCATTTGATATTGGTTGGAAAAACTAATGTTATTAAGACTCTTTCAAAATTGGTGCATATTTATAAGAGTCTCGCTGGATTATAGACGGGCGATTAATAAGCAGAATACTAAACTTCCTTGTATCACTCGTTTTATACAAAAGTATTAACTCGCTTAAAGAAAATGGTTTTATATAGAAGGTCGTTTAGTATCCTTTTGTCTCACAATATAAATATTACTTAACATCACTTAAATGCATGTTTAGCCAAACCCTTGCTCATATTCAGAACAAGAAAAACAATTTGCATGACTATGATATTGCTAGTTATCTCTAACATGAGATATCCTAAGAGCATAGATGATAAAAAATATGTACTTTTTGCCAAATTACTTTCACAATCATAAGCCTGGCTTATCATGTAATCATATATAGAAATTCGTTCAATGAACAATGATAAAATATATATTTTTGTGAGCTTTAAGCGCAATAAATTGTTTGCCAAATGATCTGGAATATTCTTCTATTCCAGATATTATAAAAGTTTAATTCAGATTCCGCTGAACAAAATGTACAGATATAATATAACCAAAAATATTCGTGAACAGGGATATATTAACTGGATTAAGCATTCAGGTATACTCATGGAAATAATGGTTGATACCCCCTAATAGTTATAGGAATGAAATTTATATAAACAACGTAACGTGTCGGTTTCGATTATTGTTTTGGTCAAACATGTTACTACCGGATGCCCTTTTGTTAATAGTGTCCTTGAGCATTTGCAATTTCTCCACTGTTACGTACAAATACCAAAGAAAGAGGAATATAAAAACAGTAAATTCATTCAAAAGAGTTCATTCCTTGTGACTTGAGATATTGGCATTGGTATGTTGTTACAGTGTTTAAGTGTGCTCATTTTGGTTCGAATAAATGATGAAAAGTTGCCTTTGAAAAAACAATCCTACTGAACCGAAATATTCACAAAGTCTTTCATGGAGTCTCATTCGCACACAATACATACAATACACAAGTATTATAATGTTAACATCATGTGATTGTGCCATTTAATTTCGAAAATACCATAATATCGAACAATATTAAATGTCCATGCATTTGATTTGATAAAATCCATTTTCTGTTTAGGGGTGTCAACCATTTTTACCATGAGTTTATTTAAGGAAGTTAAAATAAGTCAGTCAGCCAGTTAGATCACCATATACATTATGTAATGCCCGATGTATTCATTATAAACTACTAGGCAACATAAAGTTATCACCTCAGTTTGTTTCGATTAAATCAATATTTAAAAGAAATCAGATGTATTTGACATTGGCAAGATAAATAACACTAATCTGCAGTAGTTCGAATGAATTAATTGGTGTCTGGGGTTTAATATTAATTAAAATATCTTTGTTTAAAGAAGGCAGGGGGAAGAATTGAAATTTACACCAACACAACCCCTACCATGTTTAAAATGTTGTAACTGTGTGCAGAATCAGGCACATTTATTAATGTTCACATAGAAAATGTCTTATACGTCAATGAACAGTTGTGAATCATTAACAATAGTAATATTTGGACAAATTTAAAATGTAAAATTTCATTCATTTAAAATAAATTAAAAAAACATGTAAAATTATAATTTGACTGCTGACTAACCACCTGTTGTTTTTGTTGTTTTATTATCACGTCGAAAACGTGAGATATTTGCAATTGAAAATCACACATATAAAAAAATCAACTGAAATGATTACTTTCTTTTGCCTAGCAGTTTAGATACCACATTATATGTTGGTTTGTTACACAGCGTGATAACATTTTTGTATAAAAAAATAAAAAACATACAGGTTTTGTGTTTAGATAAACAATATAACTGAACAATCCTCACATAACTGACAATATTATTTTGCAGTATTTAATATTGTTTTCATGTCTTAATATAATATTCAAGGCTATATTGAATACTATATTAGTACCTTACTAAATCAGACAGTCATAAATAAATGAATGAAAGAACATTCTATAACATATCTATAAATCACCTATTTTAATCATTTGCTCGTGAACTCGCAACTCGAACTCGGTAAATTTTATTTTTTATAACGGTAATTAAAATTATTGTCAATTTAAGCTACATATAATATCTTCTCATAAATTCACGAAAATATTGTGTTCATAACTTTGTCAGAATATTGTAGATATTTTTATATGCAGGGACCAAACAAACCCTTTAAAAGATTATGTTTGAATTAATGTATTTTAAATTGATTTTATATATTTCTATTTTGAATACAGGTATATATATATATATATATATTTAATTATCTTGAAGGTGTTGGTGATATGTGATATACATTTGTACCACTTCTTATTTAAAAAGTATCCCATAAAAATGATTACATATACCTCTTAAATTAAAGTAAAAAATATGTTAGATTCCAAAAGCCAATACAAAATCAGCTGTTAATGTAGAGTCGTGAAATATACATACGTCCCACCAACTTTATTGATCGACAAAGCGTAACTTGGTCACAGGCTGGCCGTTGAATAGACGTACCCTGAATTGAGTTTTCCTCGGGAATGGATAGCTCTACGCATTCGGGTGTATGGTCATGATGACCTAACTTGTTGCTATGGTAGCTAGACTGTATCAGGAGTTGGGCACATAGCTAAACAGCTAGTCTCTCTGTCCTTTCTAGCTGTATTATTGTAACTCACCATTCCCAGCCAATCTGCCCTTCCGTAAAACCTTTAAAGCTGCTGTAGCACTTTTTGGCATATTTTGTTTTAAAACATTTGCTATTTATTATAAAAGTTTATGTAATATATTGTTATGTTAGAGGGTAAAACTTCTCATTACACAACCCAAAGCCGTATCCATAGACAAAAGTTATCCGTATTGAAAGGAAATGGTGCGAAGTATAAAGTGACAGGGATGTGGGACCTTGGTGTGAAAGGTGGATGTGTAGGTCTCATGGGAATTTGAGAGTTCAACCAGCAATATGCATATGGTTGACCATTCTATCATGGCCACTCGAAGGGAAATAGACTCGCGTGACTTAACCGAACAATGTACATTCATTATGTATTGATTCAGGAGTATATTATTTAGCCATTGGTAACACTTATTTACCTTTCAGTGAGATCACTTTATTTCAGTAAGGAAAACGTCTTACTGCGCCTTTTAGTCATAACTGTGACAATTCCTACACTTTAAATACCGTTAACAATCCCGTGTAATTTTAGAGTGCATAACGATGCATCCATTGTGTTTCGTAATTTTTCATTTGGCTTTACTGCGTGCCAAAATACCATATGTACTAATTTCAGTTGAAATAATTTCACTCAAATTGCACAATCATCCCCAATCGCCAGATATAACATAAATACTGATTTCCCAATGAAAATAGAGCAACAACATTACACAAATGCCGAACACCAAAACCCCACATCCCGTTTATATGCTTAGTAGAAATATCAAATTGTGTCGTCTCAATTCTTTTTCTTTTTTGTATGTTTGTTTGTTTCATAATTATAGTAATCCATCGCTGTGTACCGTTCGGTTTTCGATCCGAAATCACTTCTATTAGCTATATATCGGCACTCCATCAAATATGTCATTTAAAGTCAGTACTTCTTGATAAAAAACACCAATCATAACGTTTCGCATATGTGACCCCCAACAATACAAAGGATGCACCTTAAATAACAAGCATTGTAAATGTATTTATTTAAGATGGTTTAAAACGTTGCTCGGGCAATTTGTATTTCTTCTCTGTCCAAAAAAAAGAATAGAAACTCTAGAAGAAAAACAGATTAAAGGAAATGTTGCACGCAAAGTGTTTGAAAATATGAATAATTCACAGATAATGCACATCTCTCGATATTACAAACTATCGGTCCTCCGGTAATGTATAATTTTAGTTGTCTGAACAATAAATACGCATTCAGGTTTTAAAGTTAACTTTAAAAGACCGGAAGTATTTGATGCAACGTTGCATTAACTCCGCATGAACTACAATATCAGCAATATTATAAAATTCCACACAACCCGAAGACCAAAAATCGGTAATATGGGCTACACATATGCACGAATGTAGTTGTTTTAGTTGTACAAATGACAAGAGTCTAGGCTAAGATGTGTTCATTATTTGTTTTAAATTCTTTACATTTTTACCGCTTGACACTTGATTTACTTTATTTGATTTAGTTTGTTTACAAACTTGAACTGTCAATACGCAAATAATAATTAACACAGAATTAGCAAATTAATTATAGGTAAGGTAGTAGTACATTTTGTACATGTGGTGGACGAGAATGATACAACGTGGTCCAAATACACCTGGGCTAGTTGTTACACAATTAAACATGTACTTTCGTTTGTACTTCAGTTTTTTATGTTGTTCAGTGGTGGGACTGATTACTACTATTTGTGAATTTTGAAACTTGTTTCATCCCTGGCCAGGTAGCGTTTGCAAGAATGAAATATAGTGTTACAATGTGTATCACCAACAATGACATTTTGAAGCAATGCAATCACCCAGCGACTTTTTATGTATGTCTTTATCGTATATTTTATGATCATATATCATCAATCTTAATTGTATTTTATGTATAGTATTTTACGGTTTTAATTAATCATACTTATTTTTAATGTATAGTGCAATAGTTTTAGTGTCTCTCATAAATCGCTGAGCGATTGGTTGTGTATTCAATTGAGACGAAAATAAAATATTCTGTCTGTCTGTCTGTCCCAGCGCTATTTTTTGACACGACACTCAGTGTATTAAAGTAACGACATGTGTCAGTGCACACACATACTAGAGTTAGTCATAGCGTATTCCGATACTTTGCAGTATAATATTTAGAAGCTTTTTATACAGTCTATATCCTTTAGCGTCCATTCTAGCTGTTTTAATACACGATAACGTAGAAGAGAAGAAGTCTAGTTTTAGAAACAATTGCATCAATTAAATTAAATACATAATGTATCTCACATAGTTTATTTAGCCAGCTACATGTTACACTGACTTTGTGTTATATTATTATTATCGTGAAATATTTCCTCGTTTGTCCTGTAAACATGTTGGTGTGTTGAGAGGATGTAGTATACAGTTTTATTTATTTTAACATTAAATAGTTAAGTTATTTTCTACTTTGCCTTAACAGAAAATCGGAAGTTTTCTAAGAAAGGTACGTATCGATCAAACTGATTCCGAACGAGAGAATAGAGAACAATGTATGAAGGAGTGCCCCGATGTTTTATTGTCTAAGCGAACTACTTGTACAAGGAGGTTGATAATTTATGATGTCAGTGCATGATAAGAAAATATCTTAAATTTACAACTTGCTCTGCTATACTTGCTTTGTTGGTGTGGTGATGTTAATTAAAACAATATCACTGAATATCCCCATATTTGTTTTACTATAAGAAACTCCAATCGATATGACATGTTCATGTTGCCTTGGTTATTATTCATCTTGACCCGGAAGTTAATACTCAGTTTACATTATAAGCGCCATATGCACCGATCGACTCCACTACAACGGTGTTTGCCGTCAT
The DNA here is from genome assembly GCA_936450465.1 of Gibbula magus. Taxonomy (NCBI): domain Eukaryota; kingdom Metazoa; phylum Mollusca; class Gastropoda; order Trochida; family Trochidae; genus Gibbula; species Gibbula magus. The sequence goes on from OW388302.1 coordinate 35,783,257, forward strand.
GTTTACAAGTAAAATGTCTAACATGTAGGTCACAAGACACTGAGTGACGCCATATAAGGTTTGTTAACATACACAATTATTATCTGTGTTATTTTCTGTGTGATCGGTAAAACATGAAATACCTAACTTGTTCTAGTCACGGTCAAGGTATATGTACTCACACATGTATAGATATCGAATACAGATTGTATAGACAAGTTGTTTCTATAAATAGCCTATTCTATCCGTCATATGTATGACGAGATACTTAGGCAATTGTGCAATATAACATTTAGTCGTGTTATTAGTTAGCTCTTGTGTTTCAAATCAGTGACTTTAACTCCACAATTAAAACTAATTCTATAATTTATGGTAAACATAACATAAGAACTAATCCATACGACTATACTTGATCAAATTCATAACAAATATCCGTTATTATTAATTCTTATTTTTTACGAGGTGAGGTGAGGTGAGGTGAGGTGAGTTGGTGTTTAACGCCGCTTTCAAGAGTATTTCACTTACGCCATGTGGCTATGCATTGCGGTGAAACATGCGAGCATCGGCTGGAACTAAGGAACATTGGTGGTACAACGCTGAAATTCAGTGTAGCATTGCACCCGAACCTTACTGTGTGTAGAATAGTTCTCTTCTGCAGACAAAGTTGCCGTGCCCCTGTCGGGATTCGAACCCCGAACCTCTTGATCCGAAGCCAAACGCGCTAACCACTGCATTATCCCGTCCCCTATTTCTTACGAACCACTGTTTGTCTGTGCTACTAAGAGCGTGGTTATTAATAACTAAATTATCTTCCTGACAACTTCAGCGAACATGACACATCAAAAGATGAAAAATATATTTAGGGAAGGCTTTGTTAAGGTGTGTATACTGCAGAGCACAACACACACACTATTCGTGTTATAACAAATTCATAAACTTATAGACCGTAAGATTTGTAAGATTTATAACCGTTTTGACAAGATTGACCATATCGTTTCTTGGTCTATACCTCGTCAGACATTTGATAATTCTATATGTTATGTGAAAAGCTAGTGTTTGTCCTCTGTATGTCAATTCTGAAATATCAGCGTTTAGAGACTGATCCAAGTATATCGAATATTCCCTCTAATCATATGCTGATGGTTTTTGGTATTTGAGTCATTGCATCGGCCTTCAGATCAATCAAATAAATGTTATGAATGACATAGTAAAAGCTTAGACGGTAAAATGTATAATAATGTTAATCTTCATATTTGATCAAGGTCGTTGAATCAACCTGTATTTCCACTTTAAATTATACAGGTTTATTTATCATACATTTTCAGAATGAGTTCTGCTATAATAGGTCAACAAGATATAAATTCATAATCATCACGCCATCTAATATGTATTAATATAATTATTGCTGCTGTGTATTACGGCAGATAGAGAGAACAACCATGGCTTGTTGAAAAAAGCTTTTTTGAAATTTATTTATGAATTAAATCCAAGAACTTATCACTTTACAATGTATTTACAGATTGCACTCTAGATTGTAAGCTAGACATACCTCATAAATGGATGAAGAAGACATTACAGCAGACAGTAAGTATACATTCATTGGTTATTTTTATAACTATTTAAGAGTTACTCCTTATCAGTTTCACAAAACAGAGCTGTTGTTATGGGTAGAATTTTACATGTTGAGTAGACACACACACACACACACACACACACACACACACACATATATATATATATATATATATATATATCTATATATATATAATTATATATATATAAATACAATCAAATTAATATATATTATATTATATATATATTTGAAAGACACTTAAAGTCTCCGTCAAACTGTATTGTCCAAGTTCAGGATCTACAATGTATCTTACATCTTACACGATCAAGGGTGACTTGAAATAATATTTTGCGGACCCTTATAGTTCATGTCACTCCTTGCTCAAATGCATCCAGGACTAAAAACTGGGGACAAGGAACATTATTATACGATGATAATTTACACAGAACATGTATATTAACATAATTTGAATTCACAGTGTTGATTATATTGATAATAAAGGAGAAGTATACTAAACACAAAAAGAAACGTTACCTCTCTGTGAATTTAAATGTCATAAAAGGTTATGTGCTCAGATGGATTTGGTTTGTTGTGTTTTAATATTTAATATCCCATAAGTTAAGCCTTCTTGGTAAAATTACAGACTTGAGAACGTATGAATGTTTCATGAGTGTGGTCCATTGTCTTATTTTCGATCATAGGAAAATAGAGGGGAATATCGTAAAAAAGGTCATAAAGTCAGGCCGAAATATTATTGTCTACTTTGGTAATGCATACACATTTATAAACAATGAAATAGTTATGTTTAGGATAAGATTTATTCGATAAACATGCGCCAAAGCTTTCTAAAACAGTCCAATTTTTTTTTTACCAAAACCTGTGTTTAAAAGAAAAACATTACAAATTTCAGTATTGGGTCAATGTATTAAGAAACAAATTATATCCCCAACTACATAACTTACTTCATTGTTTATAGATGTGTATGAATTATCAAAGTAGACAATAAATATTCCCTTCTATTTTTCTATTATCGGAAATAGGACAATTGACCACACCAATGAAACATTAATACATTCTCAAGACTGTAATTTTATCACAAAGGCTTAACTTATGGGATGTTGAATGTTGAAACACAACAAACCAAGTTCTTTTCAGAATATAACGTTTGATGATATTTAAATTTAAGGAGGGGTAAATTTCTTTTGGTGTTTAGTGTACTTGATTGAGATGTTTTTAAACTCGGGAAATATCTTCTAATGTTGCAAAAGAGCAAAACATGTCATATCAATGCTATTAGACAATGTATTTTTTCAGTTGCAGATAAATGCAAAAAATGTGATGATGCTAAAGAAAAATGGCGATGCCAGTCTCGAGAGGTCTCGTTTTTTGTACTTCACATAAATAGACAAGTCCTAACAACAAAATTAAGGGATTCAAAATATCAGAAAAGAAAGTTACTGGACCAGATTATTATCCGAGTAAGCGCTTTACGGAATACGTACGGAGGAGAAGTGTTAATTCACATCGAGGGACAACGTTCCGAGGATAGATTCTTGGAATATTTCGACGAATTCATTTCGCATCCATTAGGATCTTTACTAGAAGATGGACAACTGTACACAGATGTCTATTCCAGATATTGGTTATCAGACAATCCTCGATTTTTTTATTTTCATGATTTTCTTATCTTACATACAATGATGAGTGAATGTTTGACAACTGTAGATTTCAACACGAAAGTTTTGAATGACATTGAGATTTTAAATCCATCTTCCTTGAGTATCGCACACCTGCTCAAGAGATCCAATTATAGGAATGCTACGGAGCCTATTATAAGAGGGCTTAAGGATTTGCAAGAGAGTAGGCATATTGAGGTAAAATCTTTTCAACCAGATCTGCCAAAACATGAACATCTAGTGAACAATAGTGAAGCACTTGTTGACTACATATGGAAGGACTTGAAACTAAAACATTACATTACAGCATTTTCAAAGGTTCCAGATGGTGGTTCCTTCTACGTTGGGGTAACTGAACTTAGGTTCGGTTCAAAGGATGAATACCGCACAACTATGTCCAATGTGGTTGGATTCTGTGTTGAGGACCCTGGAAACATTAGGCGCCAGCTTCATAGAAAAGCCTCGGAAGAAATCCTGGTTTTGGAACAAAACGGATCATTTCACGACTGTCCACCTGATCTTATAGCCTCTAAATTCCATTCGGTAGCAGACACATCGCCTCAGCGATTTGTGCTTGAGGTTTCTGTAGGATTTTTCAATGGCATTGTATTTAGTGACATTGGTGGACCAAGATCGTACTTCATTAGAGGTGATGCAATAAGGAGAATGGACAAAACTGAATGGCTGGATAGGTTCAGAAGTTCCTACGTCAGATAGTGAATTTTCTACTGACTTAACTGATATGCACGCTAACTGCATGATTTCTGCGAAATAGTGAATAATGAATATCATGGAAAGCTCATACGACAGAGACAAATCTGAATGAATTCAGACATTCATACACTAGAGCTTTTCTTCTTGGCTGCAGATACATTTTAGAGGCAATCTTATAGATTTCACATTTAAAAATTAAAGAAGAATTCAAGAAGTCTTGATCTTTGTGTGTGATAAATTCACGAAACATATGATATGTTGACGAGGCAAAATTGTCAAATACATGTAAGTTCAAACGTTTGCTTTAAATGTGAGAGATTTGAATTAAGATTAGATTTCACAGGATTAGATGATAACATTCTCGCATAAAAGGAAATAGTTTTGAAACAAATTAGAACAAAACTGACTGATGAAATATGCAGTTGACTCGGCTGAGAGGAATGTTCCCATCCCGTCTTAGCAGATGGAGTAACATGTAATTGTGTGTCTAATATTATTTGAATAAATCAGCTGGTATCGATTTAAAATGTTAGGAACTCAGTTGCTCTTTTACATTAACAATGTATATAGCTAAATTTATAGATTAATTTTAAGTGGAGCATGGTCAAGTATTCATGTCTAGATCTAGTATTTGACTAGTGCATATATCTATTGTTCACAAAATGAGGGAATAAATCAACAAATAATTTGTGTGTGTTGTTGATTTGTTAAATATTTATTTTATTTTAGATTATTCTATAAACTTCTTCCTTGCGTGAATAAATGTTTTTTGTTAAAAAACATTGTTTTCATTGACACTAATTTTGGTGCCAAATCATACATTTATGTAGATTAAAACCTAAAATCACTTCTCTGCAACAAGTAAAAATGTGGAATACATGCACTTTATTCAAGTATTGATATCATATGAAATACTACAATTATTGTATTGGACATTTATGTTGCGTTTGTTAACAGAGCAAAATGTCATCATGCCTATATATAAACATCAAATGTCAAAATAGACATTGATGATTGGCTGAGAGTGTCACACGATCTGGATTTAAGACCGGTTGTGACCGCCTCTATATATTCATTCGACATTAATAACATTGCTGGTGGGATCTTTTATTAATGTTATATATTCTAATGATCTAAATGATTAATTGGACATCATTCTGTTGCGAGTTCAACGGCTGAGCATCGAATTTTATTTTATTTATGTTGTAAGCGACAGACTTATACCAGGAGCTTAACTGTCGCCATTTTGTATTTCGAGTTTAGCCTGGCTGAAATTGTAAAAACTGACCAGCTTGAAATCTTCTTTTTGAAAGAACAGGTGTGGTTTAAACGACGTTTGGACGATAACCAAGATGTTTCACCAATTTGCTTTTGGAAGTGTGTTGATATTCCTACTTGGTATGTATTATTTATTGATTTATTATTTAAAACGGGCGTGTCAAAAACATTGAAATGAATGTCAAATGCATGATATTGCATATTTACGTATTTGTATACTCTCTATGTATTTTCCCATTATTTTCTTGCTCATTGTAATTTGTTCTCACGACATTTATATTTACCAATCTATCAATGTGGTTCGGATCCATATATGGTTGTTCAATTAATTGCCAATAGAATCAGTTTGCCCAAAACCACATCAATTCATAAAATGTAATATAATTTCATGTTATTTTAACTGAATTCAATCTAATTGAAATTAAGTATGAAGTAATGCGGGTGCTTTAAGAGTAAGGGAATTTTATGATGAACAAATATAACTCAGGTAGGCCTGTAGCCGTCTTGGTTCGTCTTTAACTAACTTTGTATATATCAATCTTATCAACACCCTGGGCTATAAACTATATTGATTCCCCATATAGCAACATATATGTAAACAATTTTCAATGATAAATCAATCATCAGCTCATTTAACAACGTGTTGAACCTTTCTTACATTAGTCCACAGTTGTTGTATCATTTTTATAATAAATAGTTTAAACTTGTGAAAGAAATGTATACCTTTATAAAAAATGTGTTTAATGTATGTGGTTCTACTATCTCTTAATGTAATAAATGTTAGGAATAGCATATCAAAAGCAAACTCATATGGTTCTGATGTTCATTAGAGAACATTATTTTGTTTAGTTTAAATAAATACTGTTTTGCAATATCTTTTCTACCATTAATCAAACATGTCTTTAAAAGCATTAAACTTTATATTGTTTTAAGAAGGCAACATCATCGGTTATGAAAAAACACCATGCACTGAATTTGCTGATCGTTTAATAACATTCTTTAAACAATTTACATAAATTTTAGACAACTTCTATCAAAACGTTTCGAACAATATCTTCACTTTTAATTTCATTTGAAGTAGAAAGTTTTGTGCATGTGTACATAAATACGTTATATGCATGAAGTCTACATAATTGGCAAATTCGACCTAGAAACTTATTTTAAGTATTAATATTTATTTATATACTATTTATATTCCTTTCATCGTCAGTGCTTGTGTCGGTCATAATATTACACTATAAATACATTCCATATATTTCAGTTGAATCATATGGAAGATTCTCTGTTAAACCAAGGGAGATAACTCAAAATCGGTCTCCATCTCTGAAGACAGTTGGGAAAGACCTAAAAAGGAGACAGCCAGGAAAATACATTGAACAGAAACCCAAAGGTATGTAGATCATAAGGTATGTTGGCACGTACTAAAGGCAAATATAATTTTATGAAACACGATGGATGTGTTTTTAAACAATGCTTAATAACCTCCTTCGCCTTCTGCGTTTGATATCCTGTAGCACATATAGGTTACATTCATTATCAGTTTATTTCAGTGGGTCCCTCTGAAATCTTCTCCACTGAGTCAGGGGAGGTAATTCAAGAAGGTCTTGATACAGGACAGCAGATTGGACTAGACGCAGGGAAACAATACATTAACGGTATAGTGAATCAAGGATATAATGTTGTTGTTTGACATTGAGGTCACATCAATAAATAGATACATGAAAGACATTGCTGAAACCAAAAGAACAGAGTGGAGGGTGCATTTTCTTCTGATCTAAATAGATATTAACCTTATTGGTACAAATTACACTTATCCTAGGCTAGTTCTGTTATTGTCATCACCAAACTATCATTCTTAATGGTGTTCATTGAATCATGTACATATCTGAACACACAACTGTCTTTAGATCTCCTTTGCAGAAATAGTATATTTTTAGGTCATGGCAAATGATGACATCACTTGTCTTTTCACATATTTTGTTCGGAGACAAGAATAATAATTTGATATGAACAAGGCTTATTTGGTAAGAATAAATAGAGAAACTCACCAAATATCATATCAATAACATATGATATAAACTATTGTAACACAATATTGTACAATGAATAACAAGTGTTGAAATGTGTAATATGAGTAGGCAAGAGGGAGGGTGGGGTTATATTTATCATCCACATTCTTTCTTTATCACTGTTAAGGAAAATTGAACCCAATCATGTCATTTACTTGCAATGCAGTGTTGTCATAGCATTATGACGTCATCGAACTTATAATGTCAAATCATGATGATATCACGCTATTGTGCAAAATGCACTGTCAGAAAAAAATATCTAAGAATACGATGTATACATGATGGATTTTTTAAAAACAAAGATAATATAAATGAGTGGAAATAAGATGTAGTATTTTGTACATATCATTTAGGTGGATACTTTAATGAGATTTTGGTACGAATAGTTGTTTCATTTACTTGCAAATGATAAAAAAACAAACATTATGTAATATTAATTTTATCAGTAGTATAATATTCACTTATTGTAACTGAATACTTTCCTTATTGAAATTACGAGAGTATTACAAGATTTTGTTATCTTTATTTATGTATGTATGACCTGTATATAGAATTACATTAATTAATTACTTCTATCAGGGAGACCCTATGCCATCTACTCCACTGAATCAGAGGAGGTAATTCTGGACGGACTTAATCAAGGGCAGGAGAGTGGACAAGACATGCAAGGTAGATTATAACTATGGGAAAGAAAAAGGGAACATAACTTTATATTCAAGTATATTTAATAAAGATATTTAATAGTACAGGACAGAAACTGCCGAAACCATAAGACCAGTGCTTAGGATGCAGATTGGACGTATCAGATATCATCCCAGGTATCTTATGGTATGAATAAATATCAATATATGCCCGAGATTCTATTAAAGGGGAAGTAGCTCATTTTAAAATATTTTTCGAGATGAACCACAGCACTGTCATTAGAAATTCCCATGCATGGCTGAGATGTTGAGGTCATGACATTTAATAACATCATTTGTGTTGTTCACAGATAATCTTGTTGTTATGAACAAGAATAATTCGATTTAAAGTGACTTCCACCTCAACAATGTCTGTTGATACTAATTATTTGAACAATTCATCCTAGGATGTACAGGATGTCCAATAACTTAGAGGATTTGATATATAAAAAAGTCACGAGGGTGGGATTCAATTCATCATCCCCATTCTTCATCACTTTTAATGAAACATGAAAGTCCTTTCATTTGACTGCCAGTGCAGCGCTGTCATAACATGTGACGTATGGTGTCAAAGTATCGATATGGCAGATTTTGAGGTTATAATATTGTGATAAATGTGAGTGATAATGTCAGGTCATTATACAAATTGAACTGTCCAATCAACAGCTGCTAAGGGATATCGCCCGATATATCCAATGGTACCAACTGATTGGATAACATGAAGTTTGAATATAATTTTTATTTATTTTTTATTTTAGTTAATTTTTGTTATATCATGACTATTTGTACATTAATGACTCTGGTGATTTTGATTTTTGAATTATTTAAATTTAAGGGTTGCATTCAAGAAGGGCACATGTTCTATGTATTAAACAAAACACATGTTCCCTTCTTGAATGCACCCCTTTAATTGTTAATAACATTTTGAGTTGCAATATTAACATAAGTTGGCAAATGATTAAAAACAATGTAAAACAACAATGTATTGAACCAATAAATAATTAAAGGTCCTGAAATGTATTTCGTTTCAGTTAAGCAAGACTTTCTTCACGGATACTTCACTCGTCTGATGTCTTGGGCAGATCCATTCAACGGCGGCCGCCATGTGCCAAACGACGTTCTGAGCCATGGTTCCTCAAACTGCAAAAATAACGAATGCTTGTCAAGAGGTCCAAGTATAATACATACCATCAAACTTCTGGTTGAGTACATAATGTCAACCACAATCGAAACCAAAATCATTCTGTTGATGTCAACTGTGATACTTGTTTCAATTTATGGCATGTATATTTTATAATTCTCCGGGAGCAGTCTAAAGCGTTGTTCCTTATGTGAGAATAGTGCAGAGAGCCGATTATACTGATGTTAAAAAGATAACGCATGATTTGTCTTTTCATGCCTTTGAAGTTCAACTTATATTTTCAAATCACAAAGAAGCTCATTGTTACTGATGTTACTGAGATAAAACTACTTGTAAAGCTTCTAAAGTACTTGAAAATCAATATATGCGACTAAGAGCAATATAATTAACTAATGTCCATTTACGATTTTTTGGTTACTTTCTTTAAACAAACAGCATGTATTTTTACCATGAATTAATCTGTTAAACAGTTAAGCTTTGACATTCAATTTTACATTTTACTAAAATACCGTTCTTTATAGCAACACTATTGTAACAATGATGAACTTTGAAGAAACCGAGTTACTGAACACGTTTAACTTTATAACAATTTATGGTAATCACAAACATGTGAGATGCTCTGGATAAAATTATGAATTTCGAACTCCAGAAGTATAATAAGAATACATACATCTAGTATCTGATACAAATAATGCTCAAAAGAGTTGATGACACAACACCTTTATTTAGGGTTAATCTAAAGCCAATTTGTTTGTTTGATAAAACTAAGTGAATACCCATGCACATTTTCTTTTGGACATCACTATAAGTTTTATGTCTTGTTTATCATCGCCCTTTTGCGTTGACTGCAAAACTTGTTTCGTCTTCTGCTGCATATTGTATCACACTAACCAGTATAGTTTGCATAATAAAACCACTTGAAGATTCAAGGAACTGACCAAATTAAATATGTTTAATGTGAGTTGTCCATTCTAATAAAAACGTTGTATATCTATTTGATTGAATGTACTCTTTCCTTACCGTCGTAATAATGTATGTAAAGGGAGATAATCGAACTGTTTTAGTAGTTGATATTCACAAACAGAAGTTGAATTATTTCATCATGATGAGTTACTGCCTAACTGTTTCAGTTTTAAGTATTCTTTTACGTTTGAATGTTTGTAAAAGAGGGGAATTTGGATTTTAATAATCAATTTTATCATTCTCTTTGTTTAAACACCATTTGCATCTTGGGCCACTCAATAAATATGTTGACAGTTTTCATGTCGTTTCTTATGTATGTGCATAGTCCATAGTTGCTTGCAACAGCAGATGTCACTTGTAACTGAAGATATACTATTTTAATCCAAAAGCAAATATTTGACTTTAGCTATTTGCATTTTACATTTTGCTTGAATATTTTTACTTGTTAGCAAATTCGATTTTAAGAACAATCACAATCATGAAATAGGTTTTGATTATGATGAATATTTCCACTTTGCCTTTGTACATTTATAAAGAATATAAGTTAAGAATCTTAAGGCTTTGATATTATGACATAATACAATACGATTTCAATTAAAATGTATAATATAATTTGATACAAATTTAACTTTAAATTTACCTTTACATTAGCAACATTGACTTTAAGTTTCAAAGAACTGACCATTATGAACATGTTGAATTTTGTTTTACAGTATGTCTGGAATATTATTTGGTTCCTTCTAACTTCACATATACTCATGGTAAAAATGGTTGACACCCCTAAACAGAAAATGGATTTAGCAAATTAAATGCATGGACAAAAAATATTAATATTGTTCGATATTATGATATTTTCGAAATCAAATGGCACACAACACATGATGTAAACTATATAATACTTGCCATGTATGTATTGTTTGCGAATGAGACTCCATGAAATATTTTGTGTATATTTGGGTTCAGAAGATTTTTTGTTCAAGTGCATCTTTCCATTATTTATAAGAACCAAATTGAGAATACATAAACACTGTAACAATATACCAATACCAGGATCTCAAGACACTAGGAATGAACTCTTTTGAAAAAAAATCATTTTTTCTTATATTCCTCTGTCTTTGGTATTTTAAAGTACAAGTGGAGAAATAGCAACCGCTCAAGGACATTATTCACAGAGACATTATACCTGAACTGACACGGTATGTTGTTTATATAACATTTCATTCCTTTAAATATTAGGGGGTGTCAACCATTATTACCATGAATATATTAACTACCAGGCAAAAGAAAGTACAGACCTCAGTTGGCTTCGATTAATTCAATATTTCATTGACATCAGATGCATTTGACTATGGCACTATTCAATGGTATTTATCTGCAGTAGTTTGAATGAATTAATAGCTGACCATGGTTTACTTGTAGTTGAATTATCTTTGTTAAATGAAGACAGGGGTAAGAAATGAAATGTACACCAACATGACCCTTGCCATGTTTAAGATATTGTAAATGTGTGCAGAATCAGGCAAATTTATTATTTTCACATAGAATATGTCGTATATGTCGACAAACAGTTGTGTTTCATCCAAAATAACTTTTGAAGAAATTTAAATTTCTTTTTCTTAATAATTTTTTTTTTAAATGTAGAATTATTCTTTGACTGCCAACTAAACACCTGCACCTTTCAGTTTAAGAGTATGACATCGAAAACTTGAGATATTTTCAATTGAAAATCATACAAAAAAATTATGATAAAACCAACAGAAGTGTGTAATTTCCCTCGCCCGCAGTTTACAGACATATTCAATTCAGGATTTAATTAACAAAAGTGTATTACAACATCATAAATAGTATATTCTAAATTTCATAGATGAACCTCCTTATCAGAATAATTTAACATTTAAATTTAAGTCAATATTTATGAAACCTTAAAATTACTGACGAGAATAACTATATTTAATCTGTTTACCATTAGTTGCATAGAAAACATGAAGAATGATTTCGAATTGATGCACTCATCCCTCGCTGACGTGCAATTATTTATATCAGGGGAGATAACTCGTACTCTTGCTTAGTAATTGTTAAGAATTTGAGGTAGTGACTGTGCATGGCATACCATTTGAATCGTAGTTTTTCATTTCCCTTTACACTTTCACCCTGTAAGTAATTGCGATTTTAATAACAATGTCGGCTTTCCGTCTCGTTACAATAGGACGGTGTGCCGTCTAAAAATTATTGTCTTATAAAGATAGCATGCCATCTATAAAACGTATTAGACGGTATCCCATCTTTAATGATTCAGGGAGAGTTCATTGTGTCAAATGTTTAAAAAATTAAGACGGCATGCCATCTTTATATTTCACAAGACGGCATATGCTGTCTCATATTTAAAAATATAACAGCATGGCTGTATTGAGCTTACTTTGGAGTTACCGACTGAGACCGAGGTTTTCCAGTTAGAGCCCTCGCGCACGTGAATCACGAGGCCGATGTGTTCATGTTTCACGTGCTTGATGGTTTGTCTAACTTGAAACCAATCTCAACACTACATCAAACCACAAACAGAATTGACAACATTTAAGTTTTATTTTCAGTTCTCGTTTGTTGACATATTAGGGTAAAAGAGACGTGTCCTTGTCAGAAAAAGTGTCTATATTAGGCAGCTCACAGAAAGCAGGAACTAATCGTGATGCACGTGGAAATGTACAAGTTGGTACTGTCAATGTCAATATCGTCAGCTTACATAAAATAAAAAATACACACAATACAACATATTGTGTTCATAAAAATGTGCAGTTCCATTTAAAGTTACTGCAGCGCGTTTATTTGCATACATTTTTTACTCCATTGTGTCATTTTTTTAAATTAGTTTTTTGTTACTAAAGTTTATACAATATATTACGTTTAGAGGGTAAAACATCTCATTACCCGACCAAATAAGCCGTATCAGTAGAAAAATGTTTATCTGTATTGGTTTTAAATGGTGCGATCTGAAAAGCGACAATTTTGTGGAACTCTTCAGTGTGAGTAGTAGTTTGCTTGGTTTCATGCAATTTGGTGAGGTTGACAGCAAGATGGTTGGCCATTCCATCATGCCATATTTTAACTCCACTCTGAGTGTTAAAGAGCCATTGAGTATGTTAGTGTTTTAACTACAACATTATGTTTATGTGTATCAATCGGAAATCTAAAAAACTATGACACATAATTTTCATATCACGACAATCCGATGAAATTTGGTTTTAAAGACAAGTACTACTTAGATAAACGCATTTCAATAGAATCTATCGTCATATTAACAGCTTTTCCTTTTCTGTATAAAAACAGTACCACCCAGCAACATTTCCGAGGCATGTTGGCTTATCAATTTTACAAGTCAACCCATATGAAGCTCGTTTTTTCTCAAGTGTTTTCAACTGAATGTGACAATTGTTATATTATCATGTTTCAAAAGATCCTGTTAATATACAAATTATTGACATTTTACCTGTTTAATGTGTTTTATTGTGATTATACCAGCAAACTATTACAGATATAGTATCTGTAAAAACTACATAATTGAAATAAATGGTAAATAAATAAACGCCAAAACGTATATCTATATTTTTTTAAATACTCATAAACTGTCTCTTGTATTTGTTTGTTTATTTTTATGTTTATTTTGGGAGTAAACCACATTGTTGCGTGCTTGAAAATAATAGACTTGATCTTTTTGTAAACTGGAAACGTATCATACTTATTTTGGGTCGAAAAAAGTAAATTTGCGAAAAACTAAGAGTATATAATATTTCAATACGAAAATACGAAATCTCTATTAACATACACAATGGCTATACATAGGTATAGCTTAATCAGTCAGAATGCTTTAACTACTTTCGAGCAGGCAATTTAGTGTGAACACCTTAAAATGACAGGGCCTGACAATATTCGTTATAGAATTCTTTAATTGTTTCAGGGGTCTTATTTGGCCATGGGTTACACTGTTTATGTTTCTTTTCGCGAGAGTAATGGATTTTTATTTAGAACAGCGTGTTATAGTTCCTTTAAAGTGACAACAATAAGACAACTATGCAACTTATAACCATTTTGGTCAAATAAAATCTAAGAACTGTAATCAATTGCTCAATCAATTACATAGAAATGTCATTCTCATGTCATCTGGTTATAGTGTTAGTTCACTCGACCAGAAACCATCAGGTTGCAGGTTCGATCCCACAGTTCCTCGAACGTATTTGTGATCAGTGTGAAAGTGCCAATTCACCTGCCATCTTATACAAACGTTTGATGTAAAATGAAGAAGATTGTCATTAACATTTTACATCGAAATATGTAATATTTTTGTCTGTGGAAATCGAGTTATTACATACCAACATTGATCTTTGAGTTTGAATTATGTTCTTTGAAAATAGCCTGCATCATTAGCGTTTTGGTAGTCCAGGCGTTCAATAGTAACAGTGTAAGAGATGTTTCTATATGTGTTGACAAGATTAAATTTACCATTGATGATGCTGATACCTTTCTATTATTTGTAATAAATGCCTTCAGTGGTATCGATAAATAACATATATAGTTGAAGACATTAACACACCCCCATGGATGTCATGTTGTTTTACAACACTCTCGCCAGTAAAATTATGTTTCCCTTGCTCTTCCTAGGGACAAGATAATTTTACAGCCTTTCGTGTTGTAAAAACATTATGACATCCCTACTTGGATATCTCTATTTATTCGATTGTGGAGAACTTGTTTCACCATACCATAAAACAAGGTTAAGATAATTTACAATTACTAAAATTAAAATACCATACAGACTTATAGCTGTTTGCTGACATACTATCCAAACATGATTGGCTCTATAACTGATCAGACCTTAGATAAAACAATGTATGAGGTTGAAACCATACATTTTCTAAATCGACAATTTATAACCCCTATTTGCCAAGACGACTGTACACATATTTTAGGGCCACACCAGATCTACAATTTTTAATAATACTTATCTGCCAAGCTGTCGACGAAGAAGAAGACACATGTTGATTTTTTTTTTACCTGTGGTCCTTGGTTGAGATTTCAGATTCCAATGGGAAAAAGTCGTAACACACAATAAGACAATAGTTTTAGACGGCATGCCATATTTATAAGACAATATTTTATTTTTGTAAAGAGACGGAAAGCGGTCATTTGCTCATAAAAAGATATTTATAATTTAAATTCCAATAATGATGTCTCCCTTCCGACAATAAAGACGGCATGCCGTCCAAATTATTTAAAGATGGCATGCCGTCCAGAATTATGTTTTTATTAGACGGCATGCCGTCTGATATCACAAAATATGCCCAAAATATGCCCATTTACTAAAAGAAATGATTTTCTTAATAAAAGAAATGATAAACATGTATTTGCATATCCCTATGCTGTAATATCTTATCTTTGAGTATGCACTCTTTGAGTTAAATCCTAGCCACAGATATTGAGATATAACGATAAAATTTCTACCACTCTTCACTCTGCCTTTCAATGTTTTTCGTAATTTTCTCTGGTCTGAAAGAGAGCATCCATCTTTTTGTAGTTCAGATCATCAGGAGGAAGGGGACATTTATTGTTTCCAAACTATTATGGCTTTGTCTGATCCTGTGTTTTCTATATGCTTGAATGAATGGGTAAGCTATCTTATAGTGTTTTAGACGCCATGCCGTCTAAAATCAAGGATGGAAAGCCGACGTGTCCCTGACTGATTAATCTTCTAACTTATGAAACAGTTTCTTGTGTCATACAGACGGGGCATCTCTCTGACTTTTTCCCAAAGAGCGTGGATGCAGGCAAGGTGATCCAATATCACCATTTCTTTTTCTTTTTGTAGTTGAAATCCTTGGATGTATGATAAGACAAAATGATGACATTTAAGATATTGTGATTGATAATCAAGAATATAAATTGGAACAATATGCTGATAATACTTAAATATTTCTTGATGAATCCAATGAATGTTAATATGCTACTATTGATACCATCATCACATTTTACAGTATGCCAGGGTAAAGGTTAAGACTAAGGCAATTTGGATTCGCTCTTGTTTTTAAAATTCACTGAAGACATAGTGTCAATGTTTGTATAAGTG
This sequence comes from Gibbula magus, assembly GCA_936450465.1. Classification (NCBI taxonomy): domain Eukaryota; kingdom Metazoa; phylum Mollusca; class Gastropoda; order Trochida; family Trochidae; genus Gibbula; species Gibbula magus. Next base: position 35,799,442 of record OW388302.1, read on the forward strand.
AACTTTCTAACATAAGGTTTATACACAGTTCACAGTATACATGATGTAGGGCACTGAGTCCTATTTTCTTAGTAATGTAGAAATTTTATAGAAAATGATAAATGAAAAATACTTACCACGGTATATATAGCAATTCATTGAATTAATACATGTAAAAATAGTTGAACCTTTAAATATACCATGTGTAAGTTACAGTAACAGTAACAGTAACAGTAACAGTTACAGTAAGTTAGTAATCGAAGATAGGCATGTTTGTTTATCATCTATAAACACGATGAGCCAAAAGTTGACAGTGGAAGGAATTCAGCTCAATACCCGAGGCATGGATCGCCAGATATTAACAACAGTTCCAGAAACAATGGTAACCGAATTCTGTCTTTCAGTTTTATCATCTTTCAGTTAATGTCATGCTTTAGAAAACTTGTTCTTGCATTTAATGTCTTGACATTGGACACATTTATCACTTTTCTTATTGTATTTACACTGTAAATGTAGCTTTAAAATATCATGAAAAGGTTGTTCAACTGTGAAAGTTTACGTTCATATGATTACGTTGTTTATATGAATTAAAGGTAGAATTAGTAAATTATGAAAGAAAATCATATTGTACATTATAAATCCATTTGCCTTCGTAGGAACCCAGCTAGCTGAACACATAAATAATGGAGAGAGATCTACGAATATTCCTAACCTTGGACCATCTGATCTTGAGAAAGGTTAATCGCGTCAACCCATATTTTTATAATTGCATCATATCTTAGCATAACGAGTCCCAGTTCGTCAGTGTACTCGTAATCCATATTTGTATAATTATTTGTATGAATTGCATTCGTAAGTGTCCCTTAACATATAATGGCTATGTGTATTTGCAAGTATATTTCATGCGATTATTTTAACCACGAAAGGGTTTCTTTTACATAACATTAATGAAAATTATGTTTTATTGTGTTTAAGAATGCCAACTGACAAACCGTTCAAGCTCTTTCATCTTCTGATATTATGTCTGACTTCACTTGAGCAGCATTAAGATTAATGTTGTAAAACTAGGTCTACATGTTTAAAGTACAATAATTGATCTATCTAAATTTTAATGTGATGCTTTCCACAAAAGGTAAACCTGTTCTTAATGATTTTACAGACTCGGAAGGAACAAAAAATTCGGATGAATCGTCTAGTGAACGGAAAAAATGGACTTGGAAGCTCTTTGACAGATTTAAACGTGAGTATACCATGATAAAACTTTGGTTCTTATGTTGAGTGTACTTTTATTACTAAAATCATAGTTGTAATAATTGACCTTATGAAATAATGTGTTTGTGGCGAAATAAGTATGATTGTTTATGCTAAGTGTTTATATATTAGTAAACGTTTATCTACTTCTCTTTGTTTGACAAAATCTTTTCAAAGTAGAATTCTACTTCATCTTTTAAGCCTTTCACATAACTGTTTGCTTTTGTGATAAATCATTTTGAGAAAGCTATCCTTTGATTAATCAATAATGCCAAACCCTTTCCTTTTTATCCTTCATATTTTGAAGTGTTGTTATTTAAAGGGTTATGTAGTTTATATTGTTTATCGTGATATAAAGAAAAGTAGGCCACAGAAATAAGTGTGAATGGTTTTAGCATTCATTGATGGGATCGTTAAACATCATGTCCACCTTCTGTGACCTTCCACCTTTTTTCATAGGTACTCACTTAAGGGAACCGAGGTCGGTGAAGAGTGGGCGGTCTCCCGCTAGGAAGAGTCCAAATAATCTAGGGTCACCTGATATGGACAAGCATCACAGAGACAATGGTAAATAAATGGTTTATTTACATTAATCTTATAGTTCACTGTGGAACATTTTTATTTCTTGCGTACCTATTTAAATGCATGTATTTAACATTTAAGAAATGGATTTACATCCAATTGACACAACCCCATAAACGTGTAACTTATATATAACTTAAAATTATCCCTTTCAGCTCAACCATCCCCTCCTCAACCACTCCTGTGTAAGGGCTATACATACTAGAATATCATCAATGTAATACCAGTGTATACATATTGTTTTAGTAATAAGCTTTGAGACGGACCAAATCAATATCATTGTATACAGCATAAGATACGTTGATATAACAATAAAGAATAAAATATTGCTCTCCTCACTCACACGTTTAAAATAATCTATACTTATCACTTTCGTTTTCAGAAAATATCAAAAGTTGTCCTAGCGGAAAACATGGCGAGAATTGTACCCTGAACTGTCCAGAAAACTGCGCTGGAGACTGTAACAAAACTACTAGGTTTTGTAGGGGGTGCAATAAGACAGGCCACTATGGTGATAGATGCGAGCTTATATGTTCCCATTGTAATAATCAGTTATGCTACTATTATGCACTGTGTGGACGAAACTAACATGACTTACATACATCCGAATTCATCTGCAGAACTCACTGAAATATCTGATACAAACGAACACAATATAACAACATGGAAAGTTGCTGTTGGCGTTTTGTTAACAATCATTATCATCCAGTTTCTTTTGCCATTTGTTGGTGTTTGTTGTTACCCGCGTAAGAGTTTAATCGGCTCTGTACGTGATCATATTGAGAAATCCCGGGTACGACAACAAAGGGAAAAGATGGCATTGTCAAACGGGTCTGTAATCTGATAAACATGCCACATCGGCCGTATTTGTTTATATGTAATCATATTCAATATACAACATTTTATTGTTGTCCTAATTCTAGACTTGTGTTTTGTCATTGGAGTGACGATTTCAGTAACAAGTCAAACTGTAGGTGATGTTTAGTTAAAATATGAATAACGCATTTATATTGGAAGTTGTTATATTAGAAAGACTTGCTTTTACACATCTCTCGGTTTCTTTGTGATAGAAGGAGATTGGAGGTATAGAATTCATCATAGTGAATACATATTTCATTTAAAATCATTACAATATGGAACTGCAATGGACCATGATCCCCAGATGACATTGGGAGAAATACAGGACAGAGAGTAGATAGTATGTGTATATGGATGATTCTTATTTTATATATTGATATATGATCTCTTAGTAATGAACTCTGGTATGCATGCCTTCGTTTCACGTAATATTTTGTATAATTATGTCTCTTTAATGAGTGAGTAGTATTCTTACTCATATATATATTTTGTAACCATTTATATATATATTTTTTTAATCAATGACCTTTATTAGATAAATCTTTATAATGTAACAAATTAATATTTAAAAGCTAAGATGATTCTTAAACGATGCAATATTCTACTAGGATCCGGAGAAAATAAGAATTAACATGAAATTCTAGAAAATAGCTCAAATGACGAATACTTTTGTGTCTTTCAATTGCCCCAATTTAGTCAGCACTGAGTTTAATATCAAGCAAGGACTAATGTTGCAACGTTGAGCATGAGCGACTGTCAACTAATGAAGAGAAGGATTTCTGAATCTTTGGGATGGTTTGTCATTCTTAGATTGGCTTGTCGGCTAGTATATCTGTATAGAGTGTAATTCCGGATGTTCGGGAATTAAAGAGAATATTCAATGGACAATACACACTACAAGATAAACTGATACCAGTATATGAAAATCGAGATTGAGATCAACATATTTTACATATGCACTTTTAAGACATTTGCTAATTATTTGTTTAAGTTTGTGACGTCAATATCATCAAACTTCATAAATAACATTTTACAAAAGGTTTATGTTTAATTTAAAATATTAACGGTGTTGAATGATTTACAAACAATGAATGTTTCTCGGATGTATATTCATTGTTACGAATCAAAATGATAATTGTTCCTTTACATAATTTTAAACGTACAATTTACAATACCATGTTATAAGCATGGACACAATTAAATGTAATGGTGCACACACATTTACCATATGTGTCTCTTATGTGTATAATTTGATATAGGATCTTAAACGGGCCTATCTTTGCTCATAGATTGGAGTGTTATTTGCTATAATAACAGGCAGTGTTTGAAAAATATGATCAATTTTACATTAAAAACGGTTATTAATTCATGATTACATAAGTAATATATTTGAGACATCACTAAATTTAATATATTGCATGTATTGACCTAAGATTTATATATGGGAAAGTAACTGATCAAATCGAACATTGACTCAAATAATTTAGTTAATATCTATAAATCACCTATTTCACTCTAAACTCGGTAAATTTGATGTTTATAACGGTAATTAAAATTGTTGTCCATTTAAGCTACATATAATATCTTCTTATGAATTCACGAAAATATTGTGTTCAAAACATTGTACATTGTACATTGTACATATTTCTATATGCAGGGACCAAACCAACCCTTTTAAAGATTTTGTTGTAATTAATGTATTTTAAATTGATTTTATATATTTCTGTTTTGAATACAGGTATATATTTATATATATATTTCTGTTTTGAATACAGGTATATATATATATATATATATATATATATATATATATATATATATATATATATATATATATATATATATATATATATATATATTTCTTGAAGGTGTTGGTGATATGTAATATACATCTGTACAACTTAAATTAAAGTACAAAAAATATGTTAGATTCCAAAACGCCAACACACAATCAGCTATTAATGTCACATCGTGAAATATACACACGAGTCCCACCAACTATATTGATCGACAAAGGGTAACTGGCTCACAGCCTGGCCGTTGAATAGACCTACCCTGAATTGAATAACGCTGTACGGTGTACGGTCATGATGACCTAACTTGTTACCGTGGTAGCTGGACGGAAACGCGAGTCGGCCACAGACATACCTTGTCTATCTCTCCTTCCTAGCTCTTGTGTTGTAATACACCATTCCCATCCAATCTACCCTTCCGTAAAACCTTTAAAGGCGCTGTAGCATGTATTTTGCATATTTTGTTTTGAAAAATTTGCTATTTGTTAATATATTGTTATGTTAGAGAGTAAAATATCTTATGACACAATTAATCCAGTAGGCCAAGGTTTATATACTATCCATGCACATAATTTGTCAAACAAACAAAACAAAGAATGGTTTTAAAGTAAGGCCATTTTGACTTTTTGAAATTATACACTGAGTAACAAAAGAAACATCAACACATTTAGAAAGAGTCAGAAGCGAAATAGTGCTGTAGGAAAAAGTTGATTTTAAATGTAATTTACAGAAGAAGTACTCCAAACTACATACATCAGAGTATGATACTTTTATTTTTATGTCTGTTCATATAAACTTGGGGGGGGGGGGGGGGGGGGGGGGGGCTGAAATTTGGTTTTCGAAATGGTATACGGTCATAAAATTTGGTATTTAAGTTCAAAACATTTTAAAAGTAGACATTCAATTACTAAAAGATTTCGACCATATAAATAACTTTTTGGGATTCAAATTTTGTTTAATAGTAGGACGTTCTAAAGAAGGCATAGATAGTTTTTTGACGTTCCTAGATGTATTGTTTTGTTATGGAAATTCACATGACATTTCTTAAAACGTGTATTTTTAAGAAATATGAAAAGATAATATTTGAAAAATCCAAATTTACTGCAGTTGACATGAGATAATGATAATGAGATAACTCGTGCATTCATTTATAGTGTATCCTGTATGGTGACGTTTCTTTTGTTCTTGAGGTTATATTTGGTTTTAATTGAAGTTGTCGATTAAAATTTTACCCATGTCTAATATATATCATTCACAAAAAAATTACAGTGTTATTAAAAATTTCAAGTTTAAAATCTATAACTTCTGCATCTATATATCTTCAATGAAATCATTATGGATGAGAAATTAAGTCTTAGCGTTCGGATTTTTTCGGCGAGATTCTTTTAAAGTCATACATTATATTCTGAATGAAGCAATACTCCATGCACAATCCTTTCATGTCTTTGTTTTGATTGGCTGAACGATGTCACCTGTGAACCTTCTCGAATATTCGATAATGACGTGGCGTAGGGTTTTTAAACACAACGCGCTGTTCTCTGGTTCATTTCTGTAGGAGACACAGGCCGATCGGTATGTAAACGGAACTTATATTCGATATATCTTAAAGTGAAACTAGCTTGTCCCTAATGTTATTATGAAAGACTATTTCATCAAGAACCATTGTACTGCTGTGGTATTCTGTAAATATATGTGATTTGTTAAAGCACAGACGACTTTAAACACTTAGCGTCACATCAAGATGAATTGACAAGTTTTTCCGATATGTGAACGAGCAATGTTGGCAACGAATTGCTTTCGACTTTCCTTGAAATATCTTTTTATTTCAAAATTAATTGTGGAAAAAATTCAAAATAGACATCCATTTGCACACAAGATATAAGAGCTAAACATTGAAACTCAAAACGTTGTTTGCGTCCATTACCAATTGAAACTTCTGGTTAACTGAGCAAATGAACACGGATAGGGTATAAACAAGGGATAAATATGATGTCTTCGTTTAAATTGAATTTCATAATTTATTTTTATCTTTTGCCTCATCGTATCGCTCGAAGTTATTAAGCATTGAAAAACGAGGCCGATGCACATTCTGGTATCGTATTTCAAGCGTTTTCCTCAGGAATGTCAGATGTTCATTACCCAGGGTTCATTTGTTGCTCGCTACTGAGTGACTCAGCCGGGACGGCTACGTTCTAGTCAAGTACCTACCAATAGCCGCTGTAACGCCCAAACATCCAGTCACATAACACTCTATGAAGAGGATAGTGACGCACGAATCAGTACATATTTGTATTCATTGTCTCCAGGTTTTTTCCAAAGGTATTTTATTTAATATATCATCTTTGAAATTGAATAGTTATACTCTTTTTCAAACTCGCAAAAGCAGCAGTTTCTTGGTTTTCACGGTTCTGTATTTATCCACAGTTTCCAAAATGTTCGCAAAATGTTTCCTGCTTCTGCTTACATGTAAGTAACCACATTCTTTTTTTCATTTCTTCTTCACTTTATCACTTTGATTTCTACAAAAATGTAATTTAAATAATTGTTGAGAATATAATGGATGGTATATTAAATGTTGTTTTCAGTTATTTTCAAATTATATAGGACCATGTATAAGTGTATACATAATTTTGCTTATATATTTAGCAGAGGATAAATTTAAATACTCCCTGTGTTGTTGTTTGTCTATGGTTAACTGTATATAAATTCAGACATTGAAATTTATGCTGATTGGATTAAAAAAAGGTCATGTGACCGGTATACATTTTCACAAACACTAGAATGACAGCTGAAAAGAATAACCTTCATAACCTGACGTTTACAAAAAATAAATGCGGTACTACTTTATCACTGTATCATTGCGCAATTATTACACTCCTATCACATGCTCTTTTCTTGACTTAACTTTTTAAAAACCTTACAACGTGAATTCTAAGTGTAGTTTGATTTGAAAGTTTGATTCAAACAGCATATTAGAACCAAAAATTAGATATTTTTAATCATATTTCCTGTGAACTAGGTTTTCATGTGGTGTATTATTGTGGGCGGAGCTTAGCGCATGATCTAAGACAATCCTTAACATTTGTTTTATCATGCACTGTACACTTTTTGCATAGATTTTTTATATTCAAAAGCTTATTTACTGATTACAAATCACTTAAATTTCCATGTTTGAATTTATAAGAAATAGATTTCATAATGTGTTTGTTCACTGGATTATAAACGGTTTGAAAGGTGCAAGTTAAACTGGTATCAATGCCGGAGCTTATCGACAGCATTTATATCCTACAGTTTAACTTCAACTTTCAAACCGTTTATAATCCAGTATAATATAATACCTATAAGTAAGTATATAACGTATATATTACCATACCATATCTTTTATTATCTATTATAATGCAATAAACTATATGATACAATATGTATTTTCTGTTTACAGCTATGTTTATGCTCGTCGATACACCAACGATACAAGGTTAGAGGCAATATTATGACGTAGAAATATTAGTTATTCTTAATGATGTTCATTGAATGATGTACATACCTGAACAAACAACTGTCTTTAGATCTCCTTTGCATAAATAGTATATTTTTTAGGTCATGGCAAATGATGACATCACTTGTCTTTTCACATATTTTGTTCGGAGACAAGAATAAGAATTTGATATGAACAATGCTTATTTGCTAAGAATAAATAGAGAAACTCACCAAATATCATATCAATAACATATGATATAAAATATTGTAACACAATATTGTACAATCACTAACAAGTGTTGAAATGTGTAATATGAGTAGGCAAGAGGGAGGGTGGGGTTATAACTATCATCCACATTCTTTCTTTATCACTGTTAAGGAAAATTGAACCCAATCATTGCATTAACTTGCAATGCAGCGTTGTCATAGCACTATGACGTAATTAAACTTATAATGTCAAATCATGATGATACCATGCCATTGTGCAAAATCCACTGTCAGAACAATATCTAAAAACACGGTGTATATATGATGGATTTAGTTTTAATGATCAAAATTTGTTTTAAACAAAGATAATAATGAGTGGAAATAAGGTCTAGTATTTTGTACATATCGTTTAGGTGTATGCTTTAATTTGTGTACGGATAGTTGTTTCATTCACTTGCAAATGATAAAAATAAAACATTATGTAATATTAATTTTACCAGTAGTATAATATTCACTTATTGTAACTGAATACTTTCCTTATTGAAATTACGAGAGAATTACGAGATGTTTGTATGTATATGTATGTATGTATGACCTGTATATTGACTTACATTCATTAATTACTTCTTTCAGGGAGACCCTATGACTCAGGGGACGGACTTAATCAAGGGCAGGAGAGTGGACAAGACTTGCAAGGTAGATTATAACTATTGGAAAGAAAAAGGGAACATAACTTTATATTCAAGTATATTTAATAAACATATTTAATACTACAGGACAGAAACTGCCGAAACCATAAGACAAGTGCTTAGGATGCAGATCGGGCGTATCAGATATGATCCCAGGTATCTTATGGTATGAATAAATATCAATATATGCCCGAGATTCTATTAAAGGGGAAGTAGCTCATTTTAAAATATTTTTCGAGATGAACATTCATCTGACCACAACACTGTCATTAGAAATTCCCATGCATGGCACAGATGTTTGAGGTCATGACATTTAATAACATCATTTGTGTTGTTCTGAGATAATCTTGTTGTTATGAACAAGAATAATTCGATTTAAAGTGACTTCCACCTCAACAATGTATGTTGATACTAATTACATGAACAAGTCATCATAGGATGTCCATGATGTCCAATAACTTAGAGGATTTGATATATAAAAAAAGAAGTCACGAGAGTGGGATTCAATTCATCGTCCCCATTCTTCATCACTTTAAATGAACCATGAAAGTCCTTTTATTTGACTGCCAGTGCAGCGCTGTCATAACACGTGACGTATGGTGTCAAAGTATTGATATGGCAGATTTTGTGGTTATAATATTTTGAGAAATGTGAGTGATAATGTCCAATCCATGGGATCCCCTCTCTCTCCCATTCTCTCTGAAATCTATATGACCTCCTTTGAACAGCATGCCCTCAGCACCTCACTAATCCAACCAACCTGCTGGTTCAGGAAGGTTGACGACACCTTTGTCATACTCCCTTCAAATAACGACCCCACTGTACTCCTCCAACACCTCAACCAACAGCACCCTCGTATCCAATTCACCTTCGAAACTGAAACCGACTCACAACTTCCATTCCTTGACGTCCTAGTTACTCGCACACCTAACAATACCATCCAAACCTCTGTTTACCGCAAACCCACGCACACTGACCAGTACATCCACTTTGACTCAAACCACCCACTCAGAACTAAATCCGGTATCATCTCCACTCTAACCCGCCGTGCTATCAACCTATCCTCTGACTCCCCTGACTCCGAACTAAATCACCTCTGGCATGTCTTCACCCAACTCAACAATTACCCAACTCATCTTGTTGACCGTGTCATCAACCGCACTAAAAATCCAGCACCTAAACCTACTACTACCAAGCCTACCCCTGCCCCCATTCGCATCCCACTACCCTATATTGGTAAAACTTCACATCACATCAGCCGCCTACTCAAGCAGCAAGTAGGCATAGAGAGATACTTCTCCACGGCCACCCCACTCAAAACCATCATTAGGGCTAATGGTAGGAAACACTCCACAGCTAAACAACAACCTAAAGGCGTAGTTTACAACATCAGCTGCAACTGTGGCAGTAACTACATTGGGGAAACATCCAGACCACTCAACATACGCATCAAAGAACACAAAACATCCACAATCAAGGCAGACAACAAATCAGCCATTTCAGAACACATCACCAAATTTCCACAACACAAAACAACATCAATTGGGACGCTGTCAAAACACTCACAAACAACAAACATGATTACACTCACCGTCGTTTATCTGAAGCTTTACAAATGTTGAGACATAACCCCTCTTTGAATAGAGATCAAGGCTATTTCATCCCATTAGCTTACAACCACTTAATCCACAAATAATTAATCCACTCTACTCACTCTGACTTCCATCAGTATCCTCCACTGATTGCTCACCCTCACTGCTGCATTGTATTCCCATCCCAACTTAATTAACTTACCTTCCACTGGTATCCATGTTATCACTACCTGCTTGTTACAGCTTTCATCTTATTGTTATCTCATCTTGTTGTCTTTGTTATCCCATTATCATACCAAAAATGTTTCATGTATATAACCTCTGATTTTATCATCTCTCCCATATGCTTGATAACGGTATAAGGATCTATACCGAAACGTCGCTATTGTTAATAAAGAAGTTGATCATCCATAAATATTTGTCTCCTTCATCACACCAACTTCTAGAATGCCTCTCAAACAGTGTATTAAAGTATATTGGAATATTTTCTGATTACAGCTATGCTGATTATGCAAGTAAAATCGGCCACGCTACAAGGTTGGTAGCAATATTATAACGTAGACATATTATTCATGTTCCAATTTAATGTTTTAACTTGACAGTTATAAGTGATAGAAATGTTTGTCTTGTTTTTTAAACTCACTGAAGTGGTAGTGTCAATGTTTGTATAAGTGAACTTTCTAACATAAGGTTTATACACAGTTCACAGTATACATGATGTAGGGCACTGAGTCCTATTTTCTTAGTAATGTAGAAATTTTATAGAAAATGATAAATGAAAAATACTTACCACGGTATATATAACAATTCATTGAATTAATACATGTAAAAATAGTTGAACCTTTAAATATACCATGTGTAAGTTACAGTAACACTAACAAGCTAGTAATCGAAGATAGGCATGTTTGTTTATCATCTTTAAAAATTCTTCTGTAGCATTAATTTTGTTAAAGATAAACACGATGAGCCAAAGGTTGACAGTGGAAGGAATTCAGCTCAATACCCGAGGCATGGATCGCCAAATATTAACAACAGTTCCAGAAACAATGGTAACCGAATTCTGTCTTTCAGTTTTATCATCTTTCAGTTAATGTCATGCTTTAGAACATTTTTTCTTGCATTTGATGTCTTGACATTGGACATATTTATCACTTTTCTTATTGTACTTACACTGTAAAGGTAGCTTGAAAATATCATCAGAAGGTTGTTCAACTGTGTAAGTTTACGTTCATATGATTACGTTGTTTATATGAATTAAAGGTAGAATTAGAAAATTATGAAAGAAAATCATATTGTACATTATAAATTCCATTTGCCTTCGTAGGAACCCAGCTAGCTGAACACATAATTAATGGAGAGAGATCTACGAATATTCCTAACCTTGGACCATCTGATCTTGAGAAAGGTTAATCACGTCAACCCATATTTTTATAATTGCATCATATCTTTGCATAACGATTCCCAGGTCGTCAGTGTATTCGTAATCCATATTTGTATAATTATTTGTATGAATTGCATTCGTAAGTGTCCCTTAACATATAATGGCTATGTGTATTTGCAAGTATATTTCATGCGATTATTTTAACCACGAAATGGTTTCTTTTACATATAACATTAATGAAAGTTAATTTTATTGTGTTTAAGAATGTCAACTGACAAACCGTTTAAAGCTCTTTTATCTTCCGATATTATGTCTGACTTCACTTGAGCAGCATTTAGATTCATGTTGTAAACTAGGTCTACATGTTTAATTTACACTAATTGATCTATCTAAAGTTTCATGTGATGCTTTCGACAAAAGGTACACCTGTTCTTAATGATTTTACAGACACGGAAGGAACAAACAATTCTGATGAATCGTCTAGTGAACGAAAAAAATTTACTTGGAAGCTCTTTGACAGATTTAAACGTGAGTATACCATGATAAAACTGTGCTTCTTATGTTGAGTGTACTTTTATTACTAAATTCATAATTGTAATAATTGACCTCACGAAATAATATGTTTGTGGCGAAATAAGTACAATTGTTTATGCTCAGTGTTTATATTTTAGTAAACGTTTATCTATTTCTCTTTGTTTGACACAATCTTTTCAAAGTAGAATTCTACTTTATCTTTTAAGCCTTTCACATTGCTGTTTGCTTTTGTGTTGAATCATTTTGAGAAAGCTATTCTTTGATAACACAATGATACCCAACCCTTTCCTTTTTACTCATTATATTTTGCAGTCATTACATAATTGAAGTATTGTTATTTAAAGTGTTATGTATTCTATATTGTATATAGTGACAGAAGGAAAAATAGGTTTAGGAAATAAGTGTAAATGGTTTTAACATTAATTGATGGGATCATTCAACATAATGACTGCCTTCTATGACCTTCCACCTTTTTTCATATATAGGTACTCACTTAAGGGAACAGAGGTCGGTGAAGAGTGGGCGGTCTCAAGCTAAGAAGACTCCAAATAATCTAGGGTCACCTGATATTGACAAGCATCACAGAGGCAATGGTAAATAAATGGTTTCTTTACATTCACCTTATAGTTCACCGTGGAACATTTTTTAAATATTCCTTACGCACCTATTTAAATTCACGTATTTTACATTCAAGAAATGGATTTACATTATATATTACATTATACTCACACCCAACGTTTTGTAAACGCTCAAAATTCTATAGTTATCACTTTCGTTTCGTTTACAGTTAAAAGATGTCCCAGTGGGAAACATGGCGAGAAATGTACCCGGAACTGTCCGGAAGGCTGTGCTTGAGACTGTGACACAATTACTGGGTTGTGTAGGGGGTGCAAAAAGACGGGTCACCATGGCGACCGTTGCGAGCATAAATGTGTACATTGCATCAATCATTATTGTAACTTTTTTAATGGGCACTGTCTTGAAGGCACCAACATGACTTACATACGTACGAATTCATCTACAAAACACACTGAAATATTTGATACTGTAGAACACAATATAACATCATGGATAGTTGCTGTTTGCTTACTGTCAGCAATCATTATCGTCCTGTTTCTTTTGCCACGTCTTTGTGTTCGTTGGTACCGAATTAGGAGTTCAACAGCTCTTTGAGGGATCATATTGAGAGATCCCGGGTACTACAATAACAGGAGACAACTGCATTGGCAAACAATGATGTAACCGTTCAAACAAACGGGCCTGTAAACTGATAAAACTGCCACATCGACAGTATCTATTTATACGTTACCATAGTCACTATACCAATTTTAGTGTTGCCCTAATTCTAGACTTGTCTTTTGTCATTGGAGTGACGGTTTCAGTAACAAGTCAAAATGTAGGTAAATATATGATATGAAATTTGAATATGACATTTATATTGTAAGTAGTTATATTAGAAAGACTTGCTTTTACACATCTGTAGGTTTCTTTGTGATAGAAGGAGATTGGGGGTATGGTATTCATCATAGTGAATAAATATTTCATTTATAATCATTACAATATGGAACTGCAATTGCCAATGATCCCCATATGACATTTGGGAGAAATAAAAGGACAGAGAGTAGATAGAAGGGGCAGTAGCACGTTTTTTGCAATTTTTTTTTTTTCAAACATCCCATTTTATTGAAAGTTTATGTCATTTACATTTACTCTAGAGGGTAACATTTTATTGTTATTAATTTTATTGTGAACACATTTTATTATTTCGAATGACAAAAACGATTCCCATGGCTTTACGGAACCATGTACACTCATTTTTTAACTTGATTTTCCGAAGAGAGGAGGGGTGCTGTACTATTGGCGACATTATTTTACAACTACATTTCATCGACTTATTTGAGCTAAAAAAGTGCTACTGTCCCTTTAATGGTTTGTTCAAGTTATGATAAATTGAGAGAAATATATTTAGATAAGAATGTATATGAAAACCCAAGCATGTTTGCATTCATCAACCTTCTAAATAGTAACAGCAATGACACTGTATTGAATTTGTAAATTGCAATGACGTTGTACTGAATTTGTCAAAATGTATTTTTCACATATTCAAAGAAAGAAATGTTCTATATTTTGCTGAATGGATGTGTGGTTAAGACCTGTGATCATCATCTGTATGTCAATTATTTTTGTTTTTTAAAAAGGTTTTTTTAATTGTTTTTCTTCTATTTTATGGTATTGTATTGTATGTGAAGTAATTGTATACACAAACATGTAGGTGTCGTTTATCGTCAAATAACAGAACATGCCTACTTGTTTACGTATGAAATGATGTATAATTACTTTTGTAACTGGTGTTTGACCTATTCTTAAATATACATCTCGATTTAAATTAGAACTCTAGAATTGTACACCATCTGCATAAACTTTACAAGTTCCTATTGTCTTAACAGATAACACGTTCATGTATATTTATTCATTTTATATTTTTGGATGTGGTTTTTTGTTTAAATTACATATATATTTTAATGTTCATGTACATTATACATCTCTTCTGTATGACCAGCTACTTTGAGTCATTCAGAATGCTCTATAAGTAGTTAATCTACTTCTATCAGTGTCATAATAAACTTGCATCCCTCACATAGCTTTCTGTGATTCTTTATGGGCGATTCATGTTTCTAGTAGCAGTTCATAACGTTTTCATCCAAATTAAAAGGAGATATGGACCACCCATTTCCCTCTCAAATAGTGTGTGAATGCATATGTGCATGTGTTGTACATCGTGTCTCAGTACGGGGACGAAAAGGTTAATTGACTACAGTTGTATACAACATATCATTTGTCGAATCGGGGACTCTTGCCACTGGGCGTTAAAATAATCTTACATTTCGATTCTGAAAAAAGGATTAGTTCTTAAGGTATCACCATTTTATTCAATATTGAAAGGGAGCCTATCAGGTAACAGGATGTTCTTAAAACAGAGGCTCCCTTTCAATATTGAATATAATGATGAAACTTTCCGAAAAAAAAATTTCAGAGTTAATTCTAGAGCTTAAACTGGCTGATGTTTTTCTTACCAAAAAACTCAAAATATTCGTCATTTGACGTCATTTCTGTAGTCTTTGGTGTAATGGAATGTAGAATAAATGATTTTAATAAGTTCTGGTATGATCATTGTTAAAATACCCAGATCAATTTTAATAATCTCTGCTCAAATTATAAACTTTCAATTCAAATTCTGTTAATACTTGATATAAAAATGTTTTGTAACCATTTATATAAACATATTTTGTAACCATGTATATATGTTTTTGAATCAATGGCCTTTAATAGATAAAGCTTTAAAATGTAACATACATTAATATTTAAAAGCTAAGTTGATTCGCAAACAATGCAATCTTGTACTAGGATCCGAAGAAAATAAGAATTAACAAGTAATTCTAGAAAATAGCTCAAATGACGAATAATTGTGTGTCTCTCAATTGCCCAAATTTAGTCAGCACTGAGTATAATATCAAACCAAGACTAATGTTGCAACGTCAAGTATGAGCGACTGTCAACTAATGAACAGAAGGATTTCTGAATCTTTGGGATGATTTGTCATTCCTAGATCGGCTTGTCGGCTAGTATATATTTATATACTGTAATTCCGGATGTACGGGAATTAAAGAGAAGATTCAATAGACAATACACACTACAAGATAAACTGATACCAGTGTATGAAAATCGAGATTGAGATCAACATATTTTGCATATGCACCCTTAAGACATTTGCTAATTATTTGTTTAACTTTCAATATCATCAAACTTCATAAATAACATTCTACAAAAGGTTTATGTTTAAGTTAACATATTAACGGTGTTGAATGATTTACAAACGATGAATATTTCTCGGATATATATCCATTGTCACGAATCAAAATGATAATTGTTCCTTCACATAATTTTAAATGTACAATTTACAATACCATGTTATAAGCTTGACACAATTAAATGAAATGGTGAACACACACTTACAATATATGTCTCTTATGTGTATAATTTTATAGGGGATCTTAAAAGGGCCTATCTTGGCTCATAGATTGGAGTGTAATTTGCTATAATAACAGGAAGTGTTTGAAAAATAGGATCAATTTTACATTAAAAACAGTTATTAGTTCCTGAAAACATAATTAATATATTTGAGACATCACTAAATTAAATAAATTGCATGTATTGAACTAAGATTAATATATGGGAAAGTAAGTAATCAAATCGAACATTGACTCAAAAAATTTAGTTAATATCTATATATCACCTATTTGTAATCATTTGCTCGTGAACTCGCAACTCGAACTCGGTAAATTTGATTTTTATAACGGTAATTAAAATTGTTGTCAATTTAAGCTACATATAATATCTTCTTATGAATTCACGAAAATATTGTGTTCATAACATTGTCAGAATATTGTACATAATTCTATATGCAGGGACCAAACCAACCCTTTAAACAATTTTGTTGTAATTAATGTATTTCAAATTATTTTATATATAGCTGTTTTGAATACAGGTATAATTATATATATGATATACATTTGTATAACTTATCATTTAAAAGGTATCCCATAAACAAGAATACATACACGTCTTAAATTAAAGTAAAAAAATATATTAGATTCCAAAAAGCCAACACACTATCAGCTGTTAATGTACAGTCGTGAAATAGAGTCCAACTAACTTTGTTGATCGACGAAGCATAACTGGGTCACAGCCTGGCCGTTGAATAGACATTCGGGTGTATGGTCATGATGACCTAACTTGTTGCTATGGTAGCTAGACTGTATCATGAGTTGGGCACATGTCTAAAGAGCTTGTCTCTCTGTCCTCCCTAACTGTATTATTGTAACTTATCATTCCCAGATAATCTGCCCTTCCGAAAAACCTTTAAAGGCGCTGTAGCACGTTTTCTGCATATTTTGTTTTCTAAAATTTGCTATTTATATTAAAGTTTATGTAATATATTGTTATGTTAGAGGGTAAAACTTCTCATTACGCAACCCAAAAAGCCGTATCCATAGAAAACGGTTATCCGTATTGAATGAGTGTGGGACTTTTCGGTGTGAGAGGTATATTTGTAGGCCTCATGTGAATTTGAGAGTCAAACAGCAAGATGGTTGACCATTCTATCATGGCCGCTCGAAGGGAAACGGACTCAATGTGCATTCGTTTTGAACTCTTTTTTTATTGATTGAGGAGTTTTATTTAGCCACTGGTAATACTTATTTTCCTTTTGGTGAGATCACCTTTTTTCAGTAAGAAAAAACGTGCTTCAGCGCCTTTAAGTCATCACTGTCGCAATCCCTACATTTTGAATACTGTTAAAAAGCCGGTGTAATCGCAGAGTGCATAACGATGCATCCATTGTGTTTCATAATATTTTTTTTATTTGGCTCTACTGCGTGCCAAAATACCATATGCAATGATTTCAGTTACATAATTATTCAACCCCAATCGCCAGATATATCATAAATACTGGTTTCCAATGAAAATCAAGCAACATCATTATACAAGTGCACAACACCGAAACTACACTTCCCATTTATATGCATAGTAGAAATATCAAATATTATCAACCTATCGCCTAGTTAAGAAGATTCCAAAACTACGAATTCCAAAAAGGTATGTATCTCATAAAGGTAATAGGACATTGTTTCAAAATTGGAAAATTGAAGGTGTTGGTTTCTTGGCATATATTCATGTAACTAATATATAAGCAACTTTGGTTTTTACCATTTGTGGATTTAACTATCACTATTCACTATTTGGAATCTTGTAAATTAGGCAAGCTATTTGCCATATATACCCAGTGATAAATTTACAATTTATGTAGAGTCCAGGAACTCGCTATCACAAGCTATTGTGAGTCCCAGCAGATATAAGTGATGGAGACCCTCAACGAGCTCGAGTAAGCAAATACTACATTGAAAACCTTTGAGTCAAATGGACTCGCAGGTTAAATTTGATGAGTCCTTTTTGATGCAGGACTCGGGGGTAAATTTATCACTATGAACTTTTATCATTACAATGCAAATCGCTAAAGATCAATGGTAAGAGTAGGAACCATTTGCTAAGGTATACATAGTGACTAGCTCACGTGAAGACAATTTGTTAAAGGTATTTTTCATCGTTTTTAGATTAAATAATTCAGTAGCGTAATTTCACAGCCTGATTTCACCCACGAGGGACATGGAAAAGGGATATAAACTGATAGTAAGATTTTAACTTGCCTTTAATCCAACTCTATAGGTTTGATCGGTATTATAATATAGTACTTTCTAAAATATCAAAATTAAATTGACAATATACAGTGCGTGGCCATAATATAGTATGCAAAAATCGGAACGTACTTGTGATTGCGTTAGACTATAGCTAACAACTCTTTTCATCTCGTGTTTGTTTAGTTCGCATCAGAAAGAGATGAAATTTTAAACATAAATTCATAACCGACTTGTCTTGCCGCAGTCCCTTATGGGAATCCCTATGTCTATTTTTAGCCCAACGTCATTCGAGATGACCGCGACATTTCATGATCAGTAATACTAGCTAAAGTAGACGGCAGCTGTTATTAAGGAAGGGGTTTATAATACTAGAAAAGCTATCAGAAATGAAGGAATATACGTCAAATACCATAAGTAATTTTGTCAAAGTTGTTTAATTCGTGGTTCGGTCGAAAATAAGGAAAGTTCGAAAAGGATGAAAATGACGGGCGGGTGAGAGTACTTTTTTTTAGAACGATCCGTCTAGATGAACGAATGGTAATCTTTGAATGATTTCAGTAATGGTTTCAATATTTCTTTATTCTCCATCTCCATCTAAATACATTGAAGCACTTTTGGATTAAAATTGTATCTTACTGTAGTTCAGAATGTTTGTAGCAAAACCTATACAAAGTTTTCTAACAATTTATAAGATAAACAGAAAACGTGTCAGAAATGTATCGTGGAAAGAAAGAAAAAGATTTATAATTATCAAATTAGTCAATAGTTAATTGTATCTGTCAAATAAAATTGTTTTAGGTAGTGACAAATTATTTTGCAATGCTACTGACCATCGAGAGATTCCAATTCAAGTGACCGAAATGTTTACTTACAAGACTCCCGCATAGCGCGTTATAACGGGGATGTTCACGGGTCGCATTCTTCTTATTTAAGGAACATTGTAACAATTATTTTTTTTAAAACAATAACTTTATTTTCTCAATACAATACAATGTGCTGACTTCTTCGGTAGCTTCGTAGCATGAACAATTTTTTTTTCAAAAAAGCATTTACATTGCATAGTTGATCCTCAAATACCATTGTAGTAGAAAATCCATGTCAAATTATTTATATATTATTATATGAATTACATGACAATAAATGTAATGTTCATTTTTGTTGTCAAGGAGATACGGTACACAATTAGACACAAAGTTGTCAAGTCGCTGAGTAATAAACCCCTCTACGGCTACGATAAATGATCAAGATCAAGTCCAAGATTATCTAACAAAAGAATAACAAACTATCCAAATTTCTAGTTTTTACGGTAATTATTTATTAAGCTATCGCTGTATAACGGGGGAAGTGATCCGTTGGGCCAACGACAATTCATGACGTCATGACGCGCTTTTCGTACTATATTATGGCCACGCACTGTACCAATAAGTGTGTGATCAGAAAGGTAAACAGATAAATAGATAAATAAATAGATAGATACATTTATTTTCCTTTGAAACTAGTTTGTTTAGGTGTAGTATTTGTATCTTTGGAAACGATGATTAACGATATAATTGATTGAGAGATGAACGGTTAAAGATAAAACTTAATTTTTGAAAAATGTACATACTAATATACACTTACATCCTCAACGCTAACTGACTTGATCATTATTTATCATCCAAAACTGTGATCCACAGGAGATATCGCTTGTGTGAGATCAGATATCTTTTTGGCAGTAGATTTTGCACAATGCCCTGTCGCCGTCAACTACATGACATCACAATGCTTTTACATCATCGAGTAGTGAGGTCACAATGCTATGGTGTCATAAACATGATGACGTCACAATGCTATGACCCTACCGCACTGGAGGAGATGTGCGCAAAGGTGTACACTATTTTCACCTAAACGTAATAAGAATGATTTTGGATGATAAATAGAATCTCACCCTCGTGTCTTCTGATATCAAATATATCAACTCGTGTTGATATATTTGATATCAGAAGACACTTGGGTGAGATTCTCTATTTATCATCTATCTTATTTCTTTTCTCTAAATGACAATGCCAGGAAGCATAGCCTTTGTACAGTAACTAACTTTTGCAATCGGGTAATAGTATCCTCATTTATTCTTTAAATTGGGTAAAGTTGGTTATTTTACTTGGCAGAATGAATTTATAAATATTATACCTAGCAGGAAGGAGAAATAAAAATAAAAATTAACAATATTCAAATACTTAATATGTCTTGTCAGGTATTAAAAGTAGCCAAAGAGT
Organism: Gibbula magus; assembly: GCA_936450465.1. Classification (NCBI taxonomy): domain Eukaryota; kingdom Metazoa; phylum Mollusca; class Gastropoda; order Trochida; family Trochidae; genus Gibbula; species Gibbula magus. The sequence continues at coordinate 35,820,294 of OW388302.1, forward strand.
ATTAACTATTTTTCAGTAGTATGTTTTTCAATATTTTTAAAATCGAACTCGAAATACATTTTTATTAAAAATTAGTTCAACTTACTCTTCAAATGCATCATGACTTTTAAGTTTATATTATACATATATATATATATATATATATATATATATATATATATATATATACCTTTTGAAAACACGAAACACAATTAAAACACGTAAGTGCTCTACATGTCTAACCAATATATGTTTTTGCTGTTATTGAACATATATACAGACAGACAGACAGACAGACATTTTATTCAAAACAGGCCACCGGCCCAAAATACACGTACGAGTACATTAGTATTTGAATGATATGAGCACATTGTAATATATATTTCATTTACATTTGTGTTTCCTTTGAACAAAGTATAGAAAAAGACAAACATCCTTCATGATTTTAGCATTATTACTTTGTATAATAGATATGAAAATTATCGTAGTAGGAGATTTGCTGAAATCTTTTGATATGCATCACACACATAAAATACATGCCACTCATCTTCAACAACATAAATACCATTTGCTTCATAGGAATAGACAATGCCTCTCATTATATGCAACATTTGTGTGTCTACCAGTTTCTACAGCTAATTTAAAGTTACAACATCGAAATCTGGCAAATATAATTTTTAGATATGGGGGGATATCATTACTAATTAAGTAACTCTCTACATTTAATAAAGATTTGAAGTGTTTGTAGTACTGACATTTATTATTGCTATCGAGGGATAATTGCCAGGATTGGGACAAGTTATCATGTTATCTCTGTCTATGTAATAATTTGATAAATAATTTGTAGTCACCAATTTCCTGGCTTATACAAACAAATCCGAAGCCAAATTGAAAAAGAAGGTATATACATGTCTGCACATTGTATATCGGTGAGTGGCCTTCATGCCTGAAAAAATGTATATCAATAAAAATGTATAATCACCAGATAAAACATGAATGACGAGTGGTCAAATCAATCTCTGTGAGAGCAGGTAAGTGTTATCAACTAACACATTGTAGCATAACATTTTCCTTATTCTACAGTTGAAGGAAAGATTTTAGAAAATTCAGTCTATGGTAAACAAGAACGAGTCAGTATTAAGTCGGATTAACAAATTAATGAAAGCATAAAGTTATACAAGTTGACGCTTGAGGAGTAAGTTGGGTAACACATATAATAATAATAATAATGAGGATACTTATATCGCGCTGAACTCCACAACACTAAGGGCCATGCTCGAAGCGCTACACACATTATTACCCTGGTGTAAGGACCAACATCGTTCCTTTTTCATTCTCAACTCCCTTTGGAGTATGCAACCTGGGCTGCCAATTAAGGCGCTCGAAGGTTATCTCTCACATTGCCTGCACTTCCAAACCAGGTACTCAATTGTACTGCTGAGTGAACAGAGGCACATTTCGAATAAAGTCCCTTGCCCAAGGTGACACCACGAGCCTCTCAACTCATGTCTCAGTGTGGGGCAGGGAATCACCCTTCACACTCTCAGTTTCCATTCAGCAATGAGGCGGGTAACCCACCCATCCAGCGAGCCACGCCCGTTGTTGCTGAACTTAACTGATTGCGGTCGACTGAGCTATGCTAATGACCACGTGCCACCACGAACCTAAATGTATGTAGGTTTTAGGTGTACAAATGACAAGAGTCAAGGCTTAGATTTATCATTATTTATAAAATTATTTACATTTTAATCGCTTGACAATTTACAAAATTGAACTGTCAATACCTCAATAATAATAAACACAGAATTAGAATGATTTAACTTGCTCCAAATACAACTGGGCTGGTTGTAACAAAATTATACACCTATATAAACTGAAGTACAAATTCAGTTGGGTTTATCATATGTATGATTTTCAATTAGAAATAACTTAAATTTTCGAAGTACTCTAAAACTGAAAAGTGCCGGAATTTAGTTATCAGCCAAGGAATACTTTTACGTGTTGTTTTTTATTTCTTTGAAAATAATATATTATGACCTTTTAAATTTTTCAAAATTATTTTGGTAAAACAAAACAACTGTTCATTGACAAATAAAGCATATTCTTTGTGAAAATCTGTAAATGTGTATTGTTCTGCACCAGTTAACAACAGTTTAAACATGGTAGGGATGTACATTTCATTTCTTGTCCCTGTGTACATTAAACAAAGACTTTCTAACTAAAAATAACCATTCACCGATGTAATTCATTCAAACTACTGTAGATATCAATTGTTTGAAGACAAATATTTTATGGATGATCAACTTCTTTATTTACAATAGCGACGTCTCGGTATAACTCCTTATATCGTTATCAAGCATATGATATATCGTTATCAAGCAGTTAATATTTGTCTTCTACTGCAGATATACGTAATTGTATCATGCAATAATCAAATGCATCTAAAAAATTAATGAATTAATCGAAACCAACTGAGGTGTGTACTTTCTTTTGTACTTCAGTTTATGAAGTTGTTCAGTGGTGGGACTGATAAACACTATGTGTGAATTATAAAACTCCTGAATCCCAGGCCTGGTAGCGTTTGCAACATTGAAATAATATAGTTGTACACTGTGTATCACCAAGAATGTCATTGTGAAGCAATGCAATCACACAGCGCTGTTCTTTTGACACGACACTCAGTGTATTCAAGTAACGCCATGTGTCAGTGCACACGCATACTAGAATTAGTCATAGCGTATTCCGATGCTTTGCAGTATAATATTTAGAAGCCTTTTGTACAGGGGGGGGGGGGGGGGGGGGGGGGGGGTCACGCTGACATTGTGTTATCTTACTGGGTGGTTCTCTATTGAACTATTTCCTCGTATGTCCTGTAAACCAGCTAGTGTGTTGAGAGGATGTAGTATACAGTTTTATTTGTTTAACATTAATGATTGCACATGTTTTCTACTTTGCCTTGACACAAAATCGGAAGGTACGTATCGCTCAACGCAGATTCCGAACGAGCGAGTAGAGAACAGTGTTTGAAGGTGTTCCCCGAGGTTTTAACGTGTTAGCGAACTACATGTACAAGGAGATAGATAAAGTATGATGTCAGTGCATGATAAGAAAACATCTTACATTTACAACTTGCTCTTCTATACTTGCTTTGTTGGTGTGGTGATTTTAATTTAAATAATATCACTGAATATTCCCATATTTGTTTTACTACTGAAAATCCCCATCGGTATGACATTTTCATGTTGCCTTGCTTATTATTCATCTTGACCCGGAAGTAAATACTCAGATTATAAACGCCATATCCACTAGTGAACAGCCGATCGACTCCACCACAACGGCGTTTGCCGTCATGATTACAACCCGGAAGTAAAATGTCTAACATGTGGGTCACAAGACACTGAGTGACGCCATATAAGGTTTGTTAACATACCTAATTATTGTGTTATTTTCTGTGTGATCGGTAAAACATAAAATACCTAACTGGTTCTAAACAAGGAATGTGTATTCACACATGTATAGATAGCGAATACAGATTGTATAGACAAGTTGTTTCTATAAATAGCCTCCGTCATATGTATGACGAGATACTAAGGCAATATAACATTTAGTCGTGTTATGTGTTAACTCTTATATTTCAGATCATTGACTTTAACTCCACAATTAAAATCAATGCTATGATTTATGGTAAACATAACATAAGAACTAATCCATACAACTATACTTGATCAAATACATAACACATATCCGTTATTATTAATTCTTATTTTTACGAGGTGAGGTCAGGCGAGTCGGTGTTTAACGCCGCCTGCAAGAGTATTTCACTTACGCCATGTGTCTATGCATTGCGGTGAAATCTGCGAGCATCCGCTGGAACTAAGGAACAATGGGTGGTACAACGCTGAAATTCATTGTAGCATTGCATCCGTACCTTACTGCGTGTAGAACAGTTCTCTATTGCAGACAAAGTTGCTGTGCCCCTATCGGGATTCGAACCCCGGACCTCTTGATCCGAAGCCGAACGCGCTAACCACTGCGCTATCCCATCCCCTATTTCTTACGAACCACTGTTTGTCTGTGCTACTAAGAGCGTGGTTATTAATAACTATATTCTCTTCCTGACAACTTCAGCGAAAATGACACATCAAAAGATGAAAAGTATATTTTAGGGAAGGCTTTGTTGAAGATGTACAACAGAGAGACTATTCGTGTTATAAGAAATTCATAAACTTATAGACCGTAAGATTTGTAAGATGTATAACCGTATAGACAAGACTGACCATATTTTTTTCTTGGCTGTACTTTGTCAGACATTTGATTATTCTGTATGTTTTGTGAAAAGCTAGTGTTTTGTCCCTTATATGTCAATTCTGAAATATCAGCGTTTAGAGACTTATCCAAATATATCGAATATTCCCTCTAAAAGTATGATGATTGTTTGCGGTGATTGAGTCATTGCATCGGCCTTCAGATCAATCAAATAAATGAATGACATAGTAAAAGCTTAGACGGTACAATGTAAAATAATGTTAATCTTTATATTTGATCAAGGTCGTTGACTCAATCTGTATTTCAACTTAAGATTTCACAGGTTTATTTATCATACATTTTCGGAATGAGTTTTGCTATAATAGGTTAATAAGATATAAATTCATAACCATCATGCCAACTAATATGTCTTAATATAATTATTGTTTCTGTGCATTACGGCACAAAGAGAAAAAACATGGCTTGTTGAACAAAGCTTTTTTGAAATGTATTTATGACTTAAATTCAAGAACTTATCACTTTACAATTTTATTACAGATTGCACTCTTTACAAGCTAGACATACCTCTGAAATGGATTTATTTGAAGTTAGAGGAGACAGTAAGTATACATACTTTGTTCATTCTTTTACTATTTTTAGTTACTTCTCATCAGTTTCACAAAACAAAGCTATTGTTATGGGTATTTTAAAGGGGCAGTAGCGCGTTTTTTCGCTCAAATAGATCGATGAAATATTTTTTGAAAAATAATATCACCAATAGTAAAACAACCTTCTCTGTTCGGAAAATCAATTTCAAAATGAGTGTACATGGTTCAGGAAAGTCATGGGAATCGTAATGTAATTCGAAATAATAAAATGTGTTCATAATAAAATGGCCACCATGCAATTTTTTGTTTTAAAAGCAACACCGTTATTACCACTACGGATGATTTGTTTCTGTAATAAGATGTTAACCCTCTAAAGTAAATATAAATGCCATAAACTAATATTATAAATGGGAAATCTGAAAAAAATAAAATTTGCCAAAAACGTGCTACTGCCCCTTTAACAAGTTGAGTAGATACATAATATACAGGGTTTACATATTTGTTAATGCTAGTGAATCATTGAGTCTAAAATATTGGATTTGACTAACTTAACAATTTTGAAAGACAATTTAATTCTTCGTCAAGCTGTATTGTCCTAATCTAAGATTCATCTCCGGGTCTAGGAAATTATGGCGGAACCTTATAGTTGACGCTATCCCTTGCTCAAATGCATCTAGGACTAAAAACTGGGAACTTTGATAATTAATGTTTGATGCTTATGCATTATATAGTTTACACAGAAAGTTTGTAATAAAATATTTTAAATTCACAATGTTAATGATAAAGAAGGAGTACTTGATTGAGATGTTTTAAACATAATGCTGGTTAATCACGACAGAGCAAACCAAGTTATATTAATAGTATTAGACAATGCCATTTTTTTTAATTACAGATAAATGCAAAAAATGTGACCATGCTTCAAAAATATACCACTCTCGAGCGCACTCGTGCTTTGTGTTTCACACCACTAGACAGATCCTAACAACAAGATTAAAGGATTCAAAACACCAGAAAAAAATACTCTTGGATAAGATCATGAAAACAGTCAGTGCATTACGGAATACGAACGGAGGACAACTGTTAATTCACATCGATGGACAACGTTCCAAGGATAGATACTTGGAATACTTCGACGAGTTCATTTCTCATTCATTAGGATCTTTGTTGCAAGATGGACAGCTGTACACAGATGCTTATTCCAGATCATGGTTGTCAGACAATCCGAAATATAAAGATTGTCATGATTTTGTAATCTTAGACATAGTGAAGGGCGAATGTTTGACCACTGTAGATTTTAACACGAAAGTTTCAAATGATATTGAGCTAATAAATCCATCTTCTTCAAGTATTGCACAAATGCTCAAGAGGTCCAGTTATATGAATACAACGAATCCTATTATAAGAGGGCTTGAGGATTTGCATGAAAGTAGACATGTCGAGGTAAAAGCATTTCAACCAGATCTGCCAAAACATGGAGATCTAATGAACAATAGTGAAGCCCTTGTTGACTACATATGGAATCACTTGAAACTAAGGCATTATATTACAGCATTTTCAAAGGTTCCGCATGGTGGCTCCTTCTATATTGGGGTCACTGAAAATAGGCACGGTTCAAAAGAAGGATACCGCACAACTACGTCGAATGTCGTTGGATTTTGTGTTGAGGATCCAGAAAACATTAGTCGCCAGCTGTATAGAAAAGCCTCGCAGGGAATCCTGGTTTTGGAACAAGACGGATCATTTCACGAAATTCCACATGATCTTATAGCCTCTAAATTTCATTCGTTAGCGGATACATCACCTCAGCGATTTGTGCTTGAGGTTTCTGTGGGATATGTCAATGGTATTGTATTTAGTGACATTGGTGGACCAAGATCGTACTGCATCAGTGATGGTGTGATAAGGAGAATGGACAAAACTGAATGGCTGGATAGGTTCGAAAGTTCCTATATCAGATAGTGAATTTTCTAATGACTTAACTTTGGGAACAACTGAAATTCACACTGACTGCATGATGTCTGCGAAATGGTGAGAATAAATAGCATGGAATAACTATGGTTATTCAAAAGGTCATACCACAGGGACAAATCTGAATGAATTCAGACATTGGTACGTGAGAGTTTTCTTGTTGGCAGCAGACAGATTTTAGAGACAATCTTCTCTATCGAAAATTTAATAATTAAAGAAGAATTCAAGAAGTTTGGATCTCCGTGTTGGATATATGTATGAAGTTAATGATAATTAACTAGGCAAAATTATCTCATTTAAGTTCAAACATTTTGCTGTAACGTGAGAGATTTGATTTGGGATTTGATTTAATATGATTAGATGAAAATATTCTCGGATAAAAGCATGTTCATTAATCGTATTGAACAAAATTAGAACAAAGTTGACTGATGAAATATTTAGTTTATTCGTCTAAGATGAATGTTCCCATCTCGGATTAACATAAGGAGCAACATGTTATTGTTCGTATTAAAGATGAGTGCGAAAACCGATTAATGATTGTGTCTCAATGATGTTCTAAGATAAATGATATTCAATAAGTATTGCTGGCGTTCTTTTAAAACATCATTAACTTTTTGTTGCATTTTTACATTTTACTATGTACATGTAATATATTAATCACCTTTGAGTTGACCATGGTCATTTATTCATTTCTATTAATTGACTAGTGAATATATCTATTATTCACAGAATGAAAAAGAATTTATGAAATAATTTATCAGATTTGTTTACCTTTGATGTGTAGAGTGACACGAATGTTGTCGATTTTTATTATCCCCCGCCACAACGAAGTTGGCGGGGGATATAGAAATGAGCTCCGTCCGTCCGTCTGTCCGTCTGTGCGTCCGGGCTTTTCCATTCCGGCCTCAAACTTCAAAACTATAAGACATATCTCAACGAAACTCGGTGTGTGGAACAATCACCATGTGTAGATTTGCCTTTTGGGGTTTTCAACTTCTTCGAGTTATTTTTTTTACCGTTTCCATGGAAACGGAACTTCGAATTTCGTTTCCGGAGCAGAACTCGAAAACTATAAGACATATCTCAACAAAACTTTGTGTGTGGAACAATCATCATGTGTAGATGTGCCTTTTGGGGTTTTCAACTTCTTCGAGTTATTTTTTTTGACCGTTTCCATGGAAATGTAAATTAGAATTTCGTTTCCGGAGCAGAAATCGAAAACTATAAGACATATCTCAACGAAACTTTATGTGTGGAACAATCATCATGTGTAGATGTGCCTTTTGGGGTTTTCAACTTCTTCGAGTTGTTTTTTGTTGACCGTTTCCATGGAAATGTAACTTAGAATTTCGTTTCCGGAGCAGAACTCGAAAACTATAAGACATATATCAACGAAACTTGGTGTGTGGAACAATCATCATGTGTAGATGTGCCTTGTGGGGTTTTCAACTTCTTCGAGTTATTTTTTTGGACCGTTTCCATGAAAAGGTAACTTAGAATTTTGTTTCCGGAGCAGAACTCGAAAACGATAAGACATATCTAAACGAAACTTGGTGTGTGGAACAATCATCAAGTGTACACGTGCCTTTTGGGGTTTTCAACTTCTTCGAGTTATTTTTGTTGTCGTTTCTATGGAAATGTAACTTAGAATTTCGTTTCCGGAGCAGAAATCGAAAACTATAAGACATATCTCAACGAAACTTGGTGTGTGGAACAATCATCATGTGTAGATGTGCCTTTTGGGATTTTCAACTTCTTCAAGTTATTTTGTTGGACCGTTTCCATGGAAATGTAACTAAGAATTTCGTTTCAGGAGCAGAATTCGAAAACTATAAGACATAGCTCAACGACATTTTGTGTGTGGAACAATCATCATGTGTAGATGTGCCTTTTGGGGTTTTCATCTTCTTCAAAAATTTTAATTTGTTTAATTTTTACCATTTCCATGGATACATAACTAAATAATTAACTCAAAAACTGCCTTGGGTGTATTTTTAGCTCATCTGGCTAATGGCATGGCACGGTGTCCGGCGTCCGTCCGTCCATTCATCCGTCTGTCCGTCTGTAAACTTTTTGCATTTTGTCTTCTTCTCCAGAACCACTTGGTCTAAGGAGATTAAATTATGTGTGCATACTCCTTGGCTTTGACACAACCTAAAAAAACTATCTTCTAACTATTTTCATCCTGATCATCAGCAAACGATAACCATCAGTTGCCATGAACCTTATATTGGGTAGGCTAAGATTGTTTTGATATGTTACAAACCTTACAGGGAGTGGCATCCCTGCCCTGCTGAGCCAACAAATCATCATCCATCCTGCTACATCAGGCTATAAGGAGAAGGTTCATAGTCACTGTTATTCAACAACTATTCTTCAATAAATGTTCCCAAAGGCGGGGGATATGGCCGACTCTGTCTGCTTGTTATTAGCGATTTGTCTTCTTCAGAGAATAAATCTTTATTTCTTTCAAAGGAATTGTTCTCATTGGCACTTGTTATTTCTAATGCTATATTATGCTGGCACATTTGAAACTCCAAACTTTCTATGCTGCAACAAGTAAAACTGTTGAAATGTGTACTTAATTAAGTATTGATGCAATACGATAGACTGCAGTTCATGTATGTGACATATTCGTCATGGTTAACATATTACGTCATGGTAAAATGTCGTAATGCCTATTTATGTAAACATCACATGATGGACATGATTGATGATTGGCTAATATTGTCACATGAACTAGGTATTTGACTGGTTGTGGCCGCGTCTGTTCATATGTTCATTAATATTAGTACTGGTGAAATGTTTTATTCATTTAATACATGTACATTCTAATGATCTACACCATTATTTGGACATCACGGTTTTACAAGTGCCTCAGCTGAACTTTCGTGTGCAAAGTGATAGCCGATCCGCCATTTTGTGTCAAGAAGGAACAGGCCCGTTGAACTTCGTTTCACCTCCTGTCTTATATAGAAGGCACATTTAGAGTCTACCTACAATCTGAGATTGGTCATTGTTTTCTGCAATCGTCACTTGACCAATATTGACAAGCTCAAAAGAACAATTGTTGCTTAGAAGACTCGTGGAAGAAATCAGTGATGGGTCGCCATTTTGCCACCGACACTGTTGTTTTATATCTTCTTGGTATGTTTGCAGTTATGTTATATTTTTAAAAAGCAAATAGGATGTCATTAACGTTGAAATGTGATAATATGTGTTATTGAAATGTTAACAAATAGGTATACATGTATTCTATTTATATATAGTTTTTTCATTGTCTTCACACTTGATGCTTCCTGTATGAGGTAACATTGCAATAAGATCTATTATATATTATCTATATGAATGCTTTAACGTGGTTCCATACACATAGTTGTCAGTTATATTCAAATGATAAACACATCCTTGTATAATGTCCGTTATGTAATGTAAACTATATCATGTAATATATTATTCTGTAGTTATCGTGTTCTTTTGTGAATGCTTTTCCAATTGATATTGAGAGCTATGGAGTTATACATTTGCTTCAAATTAAAGATATCTAAACATATAGGAAGTATGAAAATGGCTTCAAAAGGACGACCTTTTCTACAGTCTCATCTTTTTTCTTAATCATTCTGAAATAAATTGAACTCGAATGGTAATGAACTTAACTACCTGAAGTAATGAAGTATGATAAATTACTTTTGACACTGATCTGCTAAGCATTCTCATCAACAACATAGAACCTTACAATTGATGTTGTGGCATCATTGTTCTGAAGCGCATTAATACAGATTTGTCAGAGTAAATATGTAGAAGTTGTGTGTTTATGTATATGTTTGTATCGATTTAGAAATGTATGTTATTGTATGGTTACTCAATAGTAAAAGCATATGTATGGTCCTCAGGCTCACTAGCCAAGATTGGGTTTATTATTCAGATGAATATCGCTTTACGGTACATTTTGTACCATTTATAAAACTTATTAATTGAAATATTATAATTTGGTTTTAGAAGATAAAACTATCATATCTGATGCCTTTAGTATGCTGCTCGATTTAAAAAGTTGTTTGAATATTTTACATAAATTGTAGACAATTTATATCCAAAATTGCACCGTCAGTGTTTGTGTCATAAATTGTATTATATTAATGTGAATGCTACATATCATGTATATAAGTATTTATATATACATTCTATATTCTTTTAGTGGGATCGTACTGCAGTTTCTCTGTTAAAGCAAGGGAGATAACTCAACATCGGTCTAAATCGTGGGAGACAATTGGAAAAGATGTGAGAATTAAACCGGAAAAAGACATCGAATATAACAAGAAAAGTAAGTAGAAAAACAATACTACATAACTTCTTTCACATTCTGCTTTTGGTAACCTGTAGGTTTACATTCATCATCAATTTATTTCAGTGGGCCCCTTTGACATCTTTTCCACTGAGTCAGGGGAGGTAATTCAAGAAGGCCTTGATACAGGACAGCGGATTGGACAAGTCGCAGGGAAACAAGGGCAGTACATGCACGGTATATTGAATCAGGGAACATAGTTTTGAAGTTTTAATATACAGGTCATCTCCATAAAAATATATATACTACATGAGACAACACAGTTGAGGGTGTAGATTCAAATGTCTTCTGAAATGAATAAATATGAAAATTATTAGTACAAGTTCCAATTGTCCTATGCTAGTGATGATATAAAGTACATACACATTTTTTAACACCAAAGCTTGTAATAGGATCTCACTGGATTTATTTTTAAATGAATCCTTTACTGGTATTCTGGTACGAATATTTGTATAAATTATATCATGTGATATAACATTATCATAGTGTTACTGAATGTTTTTTTTCTAATTGAAATTAAAAATATAAATTATAACATGTAGTATAATATTAACTTTTTGTTACTGAATGCTGAATTTAAATTAAAGATTCTGAAGTAATACAGGTGAGTCAAGATTAAACGTATTTAATTGTATAGCCAGTACAAATTATTGAGTCCAAAATGGCTTTTGCTCCAGTCAATGTGTTGAACTGATATTGAAAAGTATCAATCTTACCCTCATCCATCGTAAATTCAATTGGTCATATCTACCATTGTTGACAGTTATCTTCACAGTTCTTTCATCGACATCACAAATTATGTATGACAATTTTAAGAATGGAGGAAACATAATTATGATGTGTAACAGCTAAACGTAAGAATGTAAAAGTTGTTTGTTGTTTGATGTATGTGTGTGTAGTATCTATTTATTGTTTGTATTTGTAAGCGTTGTGGTTCAGTAGTACATAGGCCTAGATATGGTCCTAAGGCTAACTGGACATCTTTATAGTTTAGATGAATGCTTTTTTTTATCATTTATCAGAGACGCGTCTAAAGAACTATTATAGGAGACACAGCAATGGTATATGAATGACTTTATGCATAATATTTGATATGTTGCTTTGAACATTTTAGATAAAAAAAATGTAATCTAAAAGTATCATTAGCCTCCATTTTCATTTTCAGTTTAGAAAAAATGCATTGTATATGGGTGTTCAATAAACATACATGGCAAAGATATCCTTGAAACCAGTGTTTCAATTTTAATTATCAATATTGCCTTAGTTGATGATATTTCCTTGCATCGTCAATGATTGCTTGTGTTATACATCATATAACATTCTAGATAATGCATTTATAATGTACGTATTTATATAGATATACTTGCCATACAGTCCTAGTGTGGTTCTACAGCAACTAGGGAGATAACTGAAAATTGGTATCAAACTCTAGAGACATTTGACCCAGATAATGAGACCAGAAAAAGACACCGAACATAAAAAAAACCATTAGTAGTTATTTCTCTTTACTTGACAACATCCTTCACCGTGATTTGCTACCTCTGGTATCAGGTGAATTTATAGATTTACATCATTAACTTAATATTTCAGTGGGATCCTATGACGCCGACTCCACTGAATCAGGGGAGGTAATTCGAGAAGGTATTGATACAGGACATCAGATTGGACAAGACGCAGGGAAACAAGGACAGTTCATACACGGTATATTGAATCAGGGAACATAGTTATGAAGTTTTAATATATAGGTCACCTCCATAAATAGATATATACCACATGAAAGAACACAGTTGAGGCTGTAGATTCAAATGTCTGCTGATATGAAAAAATATTAAAATTATTAGTACAAGTTACCAGTATCTTAGGCTAGTGATGTTCTAGTCATGACCCAAAGTCATTCCTAATGGTGTTCAATGATAGATGTAAATATCTGAACACACAACTGTCATTAGATCTCCTATGCAAAAATAGTCCAGATGTTTGAGGTCATGGCAAATGATGACATCACTTGTCTCCGTTGTCAAAACAATATCATCTAGGGGATATCGTTTGATCTCAATCGAGCAATATATCCAGTGGTACATAGTGGTACATTTAATATTTAAATATAAATATATACGTCGGATTTCATGTTAAGATGAACATGTTTCAACAACTTAAATGTATGATGAGAGTGAGTGATACCTGATATAAAGTACATACACATTTTTAAACACAAAAGTTTGTAATAGGATCTCACTGGATTTATTTTAATGAATCCTTTACTGGTATTCTGGTACGAATATTTGTTCATTTACTTGAAAATAACCATTATGTAATATTAATTATATCATGTGATATAACATTCGCATATTGTTACTGAATGTTTTTTTTCTAATTGAAATAAAGAAAATATATAAATTATATCGTGTAGTATATTATTCACTTATTGTTACTGAATGTTGTTTCTTATTTAAATTAAAGATTCAGAAGTAATACAGGTGAGACAAGATTAAACGTATTTAATGGTATAGCCAGTACAAATTATTGAGTCCAAAATGGCTTTTGCTCCAGTCAATGTGTTGAACTGATATTGAAAAGTATCAATCTTACCCTCATCCATCGTAAATTCAATTGGTCATATCTACCATTGTTGACAGTCATCTTCACAGTTCTTTCATCGACATCACAAATTATGTATGACAATTTTAAGAATGGAGGAAACATAATTATGATGTGTAACAGCTAAACGTAAGAATGTAAAAGTTGTTTGTTGTTTGATGTATGTGTGTGTAGTATCTATTTAATGTTTGTATTTGTAAGCGTTGTGGTTCAGTAGTACATAGGCCTAGATGTGGTCCTAAGGCTAACTGGACATCTTTATAGTTTAGATGAATGCTTTTTTTTATCATTTATCAGAGACGCGTCTAAAGAACTATTATAGGAGACACAGCAATGGTATATGAATGACTTTATGCATAATATTTGATATGTTGCTTTGAACATTTTAGATGAAAAAAATGTAATCTAAAAGTAGCATTTGCCTTCATTTTCATTTTCAGTTTAGAAAAAATGCATTGTATATCGGTGTTCAATAAACATACATGGCAAAGATATCCTTGAAACCAGTGTTTCAATTTTAATTATCAATATTGCCTTAGTTGATGATATTTCCTTGCATCGTCAATGATTGCTTGTGTTATACATCATATAACATTCTAGATAATGCATTTATATTGTACGTATTTATATAGATATACTTGCCATACAGTCCTATTGTGGTTCTACAGCAACTAGGGAGATAACTGAAAATTGGTATCAAACTCTAGAGACATTTGACCCAGATAATGAGACCAGAAAAAGACATCGAACATAAAAAAAACCATTAGTAGTTATTTCTCTTTACTTGACAACATCCTTCACCGTGATTTGCTACCTCTGGTATGAGGTGAATTTATAGATTTACATCATTAACTTAATATTTCAGTGGAATCCTATGACGCCGACTCCACTGAATCAGGGGAGGTAATTCGAGAAGGTATTGATACAGGACATCAGATTGGACAAGACGCAGGGAAACAAGGACAGTTCATACACGGTATATTGAATCAGGGAACATAGTTTTGAAGTTTTAATATACAGGTCACCTCCATAAATAGATATATACCACATGAAAGAACACGGGTGAGGGTGTAGATTCAAATGTCTGCTGATATGAATAAATATTAAAATCATTAGTACAAGTTACCATTATCCTAGGCTAGTGATGTTCTAGTCATAACCCAAAAGCATTCCTAATGGTGTTCAATGATAGATGTACATATCTGAACACACAACTGTCATTAGATCTCCTATGCAAAAATAGTCCAGATGTTTGAGGTCATGGCAAATGATGACATCACTTGTCTCCGTTGTCAAAACAATATCATCTAGGGGATATCGTTTGATCTCAATTGAGCAATATATCCAGTGGTACATAGTGGTACATTTAATATATAAATATAAATAAATATGTCGGATTTCATGTTAAGATGAACATGTTTCAACAACTTAAATGTATGATGAGAGTGAGTGATACCTGGTATAAAGTACATACACGTTTTTAAACACAAAAGTTTGTAAAAGGACCTCACTGGATTTATTTTAATGAATCCTTTACTGGTATTCTGGTACGAATATTTGTTCATTTACTTGAAAATAACCATTATGTAATATTAATTATATCATGTGATATAACATTCTCATATTGTTACTGAATGGTTTTTTTCTAATTGAAATTAAAAATATAAATTATAACGTGTAGTATAATATTCACTTATTGTTACTGAATGCTGAATTTAAATTAAAGATTCTGAAGTAATACAGGTGAGTCAAGATTAAACGTATTTAATGGTATAGCCAGTACAAATTATTGAGTCCAAAATGGCTTTTGCTCCAGTCAATGTGTTGAACTGATATTGAAAAGTATCAATCTTACCCTCATCCATCGTAAATTCAATTGGTCATATCTACCATTGTTGACAGTCATCTTCACAGTTCTTTCATCGACATCACAAATTATGTATGACAATTTTAAGAATGGAGGAAACATAATTATGATGTGTAACAGCTAAACCTAATAATGTAAAAGTTGTTTGTTGTTTGATGTATGTGTTTGTAGTATCTATTTAATGTTTGTATTTGTAAGCATTGTGGTTCAGTAGTACATAGGCCTAGATATGGTCCTAAGGCTAACTGGACATCTTTATAGTTTAGATGAATGCTTTTTTTTTATCATTTATCAGAGACGCGTCTAAAGAAATATTGTAGGAGACACAGCAATGGTATATGAATGACTTAATGCAAAAATTTGATATGTTGTTTTGAACATTTTAGATAAAAAAATGTAATCTAAAAGTAGCATTAGCCTTCATTTTCATTTTCAGTTTAGAAAAAAGGCATTGTATATCGGTGTTCTATAAACATATATGGCAAAGATATCCTTGAAACCAGTGTTTCAATTTTGATTATCAATATTGCCTTAGTTGATGATATTTCCTTGCATCGTCAATGATTGCTTGTGTTATACATCATATAACATTCTAGATAATGCATTTATAATGTACGTATTTATATAGATATACTTGCCATACAGTCCTATTGTGGTTCTACAGCAACTAGGGAGATAACTGAAAATTGGTATCAAACTCTAGTGACATTTGACCCAGATAATGAGACCAGAAAAAGACATCGAACATAAAAGAAACCATTAGTACTTATTTCTCTTTACTTGACAACATCCTTCACCGTGATTTGCTACCTCTGGTATCAGGTGAATTTATAGATTTACATCATTAACTTAATATTTCAGTGGGATCCTATGACGCCGACTCCACTGAATCAGGGGAGGTAATTCGAGAAGGTATTGATACAGGACATCAGATTGGACAAGACGCAGGGAAACAAGGACAGTTCATACACGGTATATTGAATCAGGGAACATAGTTTTGAAGTTTTAATATACAGGTCACCTCCATAAATAGATATATACCACATGAAAGAACACAGTTGAGGCTGTAGATTCAAATGTCTGCTGATATGAATAAATATTAAAATAATTAGTACAAGTTACCATTATCCTAGACTAGTGATGTTCTAGTCATGACCCAAAGTCATTCCTAATGGTGTTCAATGATAGATGTAAATATCTGAACACACAACTGTCATTAGATCTCCTATGCAAAAATAGTCCAGATGTTTGAGGTCATGGCAAATGATGACATCACTTGTCTCCGTTGTCAAAACAATATCTTCTAGGGAATATCGTTTGATATTACCCATACGGGTGAGAAGACACAGGTGATTATTTTTGTGATATTTGCACATGTGCTTTAAAGTGATTCTCAACGTTGATTGGTCGGTTACCCGGAGAAAGAATGACTATGACGTCATACAACAATGGTCTGACGCGACGATTTATCTTATGACGTCACAATGTTACTGTGGCGACGGGTCCTTCACAGCTGCCGCCCAACATGAAAATGTAATAACCCGGCGTAATTTGGTCAATTTAATTGCATAATGGGTAATATCTTGAATAACCAACTCGGTACGAGTGATTACGGGAAATATACACTCGTCTAAATAATGTTCAGAGCCACTCGCTAAAGCTTGTGGTTGAACATTATTTAGACTCATGGATATTTCCCGTAATCACTCGTACCTCGTTGGTTATTCTCTAAATCTCAATCAAGCAATATATGCAGTAATTCATAGGTTTTGAAGTACATTTAACATATAAATATAAATAAATACGTCGGATTTCATGTTAAGATGAACATATTTCAACAACTTAAATTGATGATGAGATTGAGTGATACCTGGTATAAAGTACATACACATTTTTAAACACAAAAGTTTGTAAAAGGACCTCACTGGATTTATTTTAATGAATCCTTTACTGGTATTCTGGCACGAATATTTGTTCATTTACTTGAAAATAACCATTATGTAATATTAATTATATCATGTGATATAACATTCTCATATTGTTACTGAATGTTTTTTTTCTAATTGAAATTTAAAATATAAATTATAACGTGTAGTATAATATTCACTTATTGTTACTGAATGCTGAATTTAAATTAAAGATTCTGAAGTAATACAGGTGAGTCAAGATTAAACGTATTTAATGGTATAGCCAGTACAAATTATTGAGTCCAAAATGGCTTTTGCTCCAGTCAATGTGTTGAACTGATATTGAAAAGTGTCAATCTTACCCTCATCCATCGTAAATTCAATTGGTCATATCTACCATTGTTGACAGTCATCTTCACAGTTCTTTCATCGACATCACAAATTATGTATGACAATTTTAAGAATGGAGGAAACATAATTATGATGTGTAACAGCTAAACGTAATAATGTAAAAGTTGTTTGTTGTTTGATGTATGTGTGTGTAGTATCTATTTATTGTTTGTATTTGTAAGCGTTGTGGTTCAGTTGTACATAGGCCTAGATATGGTCCTAAGGCTAACTGGACATCTTTATAGTTTAGATGAATGCTTTTTTTTATATCATTTATCAGAGACGCGTCTAAAGAACTATTATAGGAGACACAGCAATGGTATATGAATGACTTTATGCATAATATTTGATATGTTGCTTTGAACATTTTAGATAAAAAAATGTAAACTAAAAGTAGCATTAGCCTTCATTTTCATTTTCAGTTTAGAAAAAAGGCATTGTATATCGGTGTTCTATAATAATACATGGCAAAGATATCCTTGAAACCAGTGTTTCAATTTTAATTATCAATATTGCCTTAGTTGATGATATTTCCTTGCATCGTCAATGATTGCTTGTGTCATACATCATATACCATTCTAGATAATGCATTTATAATGTACGTATTTATATAGATATACTTGCCATAACGTCCTATTGTGGTTCTACAGCAACTAGGGAGATAACTGAAAATTGGTATCAAACTCTAGAGACATTTGACCCAGTTAATGAGACCATAAAAAGACATCGAACATAAAAAAAAACGTTAGTAGTTATTTCTCTTTACTTGGCAACATCCTTCACCGTGATTTGCTACCTCTGGTATCAGGTGAATTTATAGATTTACATCATTAACTTAATATTTCAGTGGGATCCTATGACGCCGACTCCACTGAATCAGGGGAGGTAATTCGAGAAGGTATTGATACAGGACATCAGATTGGACAAGACGCAGGGAAACAAGGACAGTTCATACACAGTATATTGAATCAGGGAACATAGTTTTGAAGTTTTAATATACAGGTCACCTCCATAAATAGATGTATACCACATGAAAGAACACAGTTGAGGCTGTAGATTCAAATGTCTGCTGATATGAATAAATATTAAAATTATTAGTACAAGTTACCATTATCCTAGGCTAGTGATGTTCTAGTCATGACCCAAAGTCATTCCTAATGGTGTTCAATGATAGATGTAAATATCTGAACACACACCTGTCATTAGATGTCCTATGCAAAAAATAGTCCAGATGTTTGAGGTCATGGCAAATGATGACATCACTTGTCTCCGTTGTCAAAACAATATCATCTAGGTGATATCGTTTGATCTCAATCGAGCAATACATCCAGTGGTACATAGTGGTACATTTAATATATAAATATAAATAAATATGTCGGATTTCATGTTAAGATGAACATGTTTCAACAACTTAAATGTATGATGAGAGTGAGTGATACCTGGTATAAAGTACATACACATTTTTAAACACAAAAGCTTGTAATAGGATCTCACTGGATTTATTTTAATGAATCCTTTACTGGTATTCTGGTACGAATATTTGTTCATTTACTTGAAAATAACCATTATGTAATATTAATTATATCATGTGATATAACATTCTCATATTGTTACTGAATGTTTTTTTTCTAATTGAAATTAAAAATATAAATTATAACGTGTAGTATAATATTCACTTATTGTTACTGAATGCTGAATTTAAATTAAAGATTCTGAAGTAATACAGGTGAGTCAAGATTAAACGTATTTAATGGTATAGCAAGTACAAATTATTGAGTCCAAAATGGCTTTTGCTCCAGTCAATGTGTTGAACTGATATTGAAAAGTATCAATCTTACCCTCATCCATCGTAAATTCAATTGGTCATATCTACCATTGTTGACAGTCATCTTCACAGTTCTTTCATCGACATCACAAAACATGTATGACAATTTTAAGAATGGAGGAAACATAATTATGATGTGTAACAGCTAAACGTAAGAATGTAAAAGTTGTTTGTTGTTTGATGTATGTGTTTGTAGTATCTATTTAATGTTTGTATTTGTAAGCGTTGTGGTTCAGTAGTACATAGGCCTAGATATGGTCCTAAGGCTAACTGGACATCTTTATAGTTTAGATGAATGCTTTTTTTTTAATCATTTATCAGAGACGCGTCTAAAGAACTATTATAGGAGACACAGCAATGGTATATGAATGACTTTATGCATAATATTTGATATGTTGCTTTGAACATTTTAGATAAAACAAATGTAATCTAAAAGTAGCATTTGCCTTCATTTTCATTTTCAGTTTAGAAAAAATGCATTGTATATCGGTGTTCAATAAACGTACATGGCAAAGATATCCTTGAAACCAGTGTTTCAATTTTAATTATCAATATTGCCTTAGTTGATGATATTTCCTTGCATCGTCAATGATTGCTTGTGTCATACATCATATAACATTCTAGATAATGCATTTATAATGTACGTATTTATATAGATATACTTGCCATATAGTCCTATTGTGGTTCTACAGCAACTACGGAGATAACTGAAAATTGGTATCGATCTCTAGAGACATTTGACCAAGATAATGAGACCACAAAAAGACATCGAACATAAAAAAAAAAACATTAGTAGTTATTTATCTTTACTTGGCAACATCCTTCACCGTGATTTGCTACCTCTGGTATCAGGTGAATTTATAGAATTACATCATTAACTTAATATTTCAGTGGGATCCTATGACGCAGACTCCACTGAATCAGGGGAGGTAATTCGAGACGGACTTAATCTAGGGCAGAATATTGGACAAGACACAAGAAGACATGGAAAAGACATTCAACGTACAATACAACTACAAAAAGAATTCGGTAAATTATTTGGATTTTAAAATGTTATGATTCAGGTAAATGTCATTATTAGACCTGCAGGAGAGAACATGCTGGTGTTGAGGCAACTTCTCAATGCAAGGCATAACTCTTGCCAGTCTCCTTGCTGGCTGATTTAGGCCTTGCAGTATTTCCTTATGAAATCTGTGTTTTGAAATCCAGGCCCACTATGCATTTCTACTGCAGCGATTCACTATCTTGAACCAACAAAGTGAGGGAAATATCGCAATGGTTAAATCAGCCAGTAATGAAGACTGGCAAGAGTTATCTTATGCCTTGCGTTTGGAAGTTGGTGTTGAGGATGAGCGCAAATTAATCAGAAGTGTCTGAACCTTGAGATTCAATTGATCATCGAAAATCATTCTAATTCCGAAAGACCGTTCTATATTTAATTGTCTGGGGAACAATGGCATATAAGGTTTTGGTCATGGTATTTAATGACATGTACTGTCAACTGTGTTTTTCAAAAACAAACTGATAATGAACTAGAAAAATTTGATAAATGATAAATAAGTGTGTCTTAAATGTATTAATACAAATGCCTATGTATGTTTAACCAATATATTGTACAATCATGTTGTATGAGGAGACAAGAAGGTGGGGTTGTATTTATCATCCAAATCCATACACATTAATCAAATATGGAAAGTGTTGACCATAGCCCCGGCACCGCGGTACCCTTATCAAACTTAATGTCAAAGCAAGATCATATAGGTTTTGTCGTCGCAATTTGATATGGCAATGATCATGTCAGATCATTGTGCATAATAAAATTCAAGGGGATATCTCACATTAGCAATATATCCTGTGGTTTTGGGATTACATCAATTGATAGAATAGAAGTTCATATATTGGATAAAACATAAAATGTAATCAAATATTAAAAAAATCATGAATGCATGATTAAATTGCAATTGAAATGCATCCTGTTTCAGGGAAGCAAGACAAGACTCTGCTCTATTGGTCAGACTCTTACAAAGACAGCCACTACCCCCTGTGGTATGATACACTGGACACCAAGAGGGAAAAATGCTTGCCATGGGTTTCCAGTTCAATTGAGTACTTAATGTCAACAACAGTGGAAATCAAAATAATTATATTTATGATGTCCATTTTGATATTTGTTGCGATGTATGGCATGTATATATTATAATTCTCCGGGAGCAGTCTAAAGCGTTGTTCCTAAAGTGAGAATAACGTATAATACTGATATTCAGAAGAAAGTATACACATTACAATACACGATTTTCCTTTTGAAATTGAAGTAAGATTAATTAAAATCATGTTCACATTGTACAGGGTTTTACAGCTTAAGTTACACATATACAGCTTGTCAGCTCCGGTGTCATGAAATCAGGTATAAGACCTAAAGTTGTAAAGAATTTTAAAAATAAGCAACCGGTCTCGAGCTAGGTTTTAAGTTACTTACTGTAAAACAATTAACTTGCAGGAGTCAATCAGTACACAATTTAATCTTTAATGTATAATTACAGATTTCTACTTACATTTGTTATTAAGATAAATGGAATAATACTGCAATTTACAAAGAACACTCGGGGAACAAGAAGACAATTTAAAGGACTAGAGTTCCTGAAAACGTTGAATTTACTCATTAAATATGTATGGTAAGTATGTACAATCTCTTAGTGTACATTGTGACCAAACTATGAATTTATAAATTCAGAAATCCTTTGATTTGAATTGTTAGTCATATAATTATTGTTTGATCTATGTACAACTCTCACTATTTGATGACACAACATATAGATTTATAATGAAACAAAAAGCCTTTCTATTCGTTTTCGAAAAGTAAGAGAAAATTCTATGTATACTTTCTTTTGGACATCACTATACATTTATTTTCTGCTTGCCATCACTTTCTTTTGCAAACATTTTTTGAACAGTGATTGTTATCTCTCTTTTCATCTTCTAATGTATATTGTTTAAATATTAAGCTGTATCATTGTAGTTTGCATCATGAAGCTTTACTTACATTAGCGACATTCACTTTAAGCTTCAGAGTACTGACAATTATACATACGTTACTTACTATAAAACAAAATTTAACATATTTTTTTGGTAGATTTGCCGCACTTGCTCCTTCTGGCTTGCACATTAGTAATATAATATGTAAAGGGAGATAATCGTTCTGGATTTCTTTTTGGAATTGATTTTTACTCGCAGAAGTTTAAATATTTGATTTTTTTTAACGAGATACTCGTTAATCGTTGTTTGATATTTATATCTAGCAAATATTTCGATTTTAATACCTTTAATTCTTTTCTGTATATATGTGTTTGAAAAGTATTTCTATTTTGGTTCACATAGTAGACAGTTTACAGGTTATATGTCACTTTTTCTAATTAACTATGTTTATAACCCATAACTGATTGTGAAGTAGATATTACTTATGTGGGATATAGTGGTATGTATCAATGAAATATACATTGAAGATGTTATTAAGGATGTCATTAACAAAATTGTTGAAAATCATCAGTAAATGATATATTTTATAGTTCATTGATGGAAAACTAACTTTGACATTAAGAAAAACCTTAAAATACTAACTAGAATTATTATGTTTGACTTGTTCATTATGGACATTTGGTCATTTAGAAAATATAAAATATCATTTTGATTTGATGGACTCTTTTTTGACATGAAACTATTTATAACAGGGGAGATAATCGTACTCTTTATTAGGCATAGATTATAATTTGAGATATTCCATTTTCAACCAGAAAGTGGCTTACTGTTTGAGATGTAGCTATTTTCATTTCACTTTGTTCTTTTATTTGAACCTTGTAGGCACTTCTTATTATAATAACAATCCATGTAAATGATGATATGGATTTCGATTTTGATCATTGATGGATGTTTTCTTTAAGGTTTGATTGTTGTTTGAATACATATCTTTTTCAATTAGTTATTGTCCTTTACACTTTAAAAAGGTATATTGCCAAAGGATTTACTTTACTTTAATAAACTTTAATTTACTTTAATTAACTTTAATTTACGCTATTTGATGATACAACATATGGATTCATTATAAAACAAAAAGCCTTTCTATTCGTTATCGTAAGTAAGTAAGTAAGAGAGAATTCTGTGTAAAATTTCTTTTGGACATCACTATATCTTTATTTTCTGCTTGCCATCGCCTTCTTTTGCAAACATTATTTGAACAGTGATTGTTATTTCTCTTTTCATCTTCTAGTGTATATTTTTTTTAATTATTACCCATATGGTTGAAAATAAGCGATTTAATATTATTGATATGAGCACATGTGCACATATCACGTTTGCCTAGCAACCATTGTCTCACCGCGACGTACCGGTTTGTGTCGTCTATGACGTCATACAACGATTGTTCGTGACGTCACTGTGGCTTGCCGTCGCAAGAGAACTGGGCCGTTTCCAAGCTATTTTTACGCGAATCAAATGGAATAAAATGGGTAATAAAGAAATTATTACACTCGAAAGTGTGTCATATAACTTTTACGAAAATCTTCTAGTGTATATTGTTTTAAATATTAAGCTGTATAATTGAAGTTTGCATCCTGAATATTTACTTTACATAAGCGACATTCACTTTAAGCTTCAGAGTTCTGATAATTATACATACGTTGAATGTCTGTATACATTACATATACATTACAGATGTAATTAAGAATGTAATAATAAAAATGTCATCAGTAAATGCTATATTTCATATTCCATAGAGTTATAGTCCTCTTAATCGGAAAAATATACATACAAAACTCAATTTGACATAAAGAAAAGTCTTAAAATTACATTTTTTATTTGATCATTTAAAAAACATAAAATATCTTTTTAATGTGATGCACTGTTTTTGGACATTTATCTTTCTATTTATTAGTAATTGGTTAGAATTTGAGATATTCCATTTTCAACGAGATAGTGGCTTACTATTTGAGATGTAGCTATTTTCATTTCACATTGTGCTTGAATTTTAACCTTGTAAGCATTTTCGATTTAAATAACTATTACTCTTGATGTTCATTTAGAATTTGATTTGAATTATTGATGAATGGTTTCACTTGGTTTGATTTGTGTTCGAATAAATTTCCTTTTTGAATTATTTGTTGTCCTTTCGACTTATGCATGATGGCAAAGGTTTTACTTCGAAGCAATTACTAGAATTTGATGAATTTTGAACTTTAAACAAATAACATAATGTTGATGAAAATTTTGTCTTTACTTTCAATTGAAGAGGTTGTAACTTCTCTTTCCCTGTCGTAATCATGACATCATCATTTCATCCACACTGTTCAAAGGATAACAACCTCATAATCATATAACGTAATTCATTTACCAGATGTCAATCGTTATAATAATGTAAAGTCCCTTTTGGATTAAAGAATTTTTTCAAAAGAACGAAACAATCTCTGGTTACTACAAGTGATCTACAGAACGCAAAACACCAAAACAAGGAATTTCAAAATTCAGAAGTACAATGGTGAAAAACGTTAGTCCTATATCTAATATTTGATTAATAAACAGTTTCGAAAGATGTTAACATATTTGTTTAATTTACATGTATAAAGATAAAAAATATATGCATACTTTCTTTTCGACACCAAATCACATCATCAGTCCATGATCAACTTATAATTTTACATATTTTCATACTGAACATTTGTTTACATAAGAAACGTAAGAAAACTCTAAGGTGTAGCTTAAAAATATTAACGATAATAAATATGTTTAAATTGTTCATTTGTTGAAGAAAGTCGTACAGAAAATATGTTTTGGTTATAAATTGACGGGCTCGTTCCTTACTTGCATGCATGTGATGAACATGTATTTCATATAAAGGGAGATAATCATACTATGTTTTAGATATTGGTTTTCACTTTCCGACGATTTTCCATTTTGAACGAGATTGTAATCATTGTGTTGTGGTTATTTTATTGGACTTTATAGTTGAAGATTTTAGAATTGTGAACTATTTCGAAATAACAAAGACTCTTAGTCCTGATGTTGATTTTGATGTTGATGAATATTTTCAGTTTGATGTATTATACAGTATTTAACGAGTTTTATCAGGAACAACACTTTTCATATACATATTTAACTTGAATACATTGTGTAATATATGCTGATTCGTTATACGGTTTTATTATATTTTGATTACAGTTGGTGATTTTTAAGTACATGTAGATGATGTCGTTGATTAAATATGGACTTTAATTACTTTTTTGATTCAATTGTTAAGTTTGATATATTATTGTAACTTGAACTTCCTCTCACAATCAACTTTTTATAGGATGTAAAAAATATACATCATGTATGTTGAAAATATCTTGTGTCTTTTGTAATGGATTTGATGACATTTTGATGCAATTTGACTTTTATTCCGGATTTTACTTCAAAACAAAAAGACCTCATGATAATGATTGCTTGTTTAACTAAATCGTTTTTTGGGCCGTTTTGATTTCTCTATTTATATCTAAAATATTGCATCAAAATTTCATCAACACTTTTAATTAGAAAATAAGTTATTCATCATTATCGTGAGGTTTTATCTATTATTTGATAACAAACACGGAACGTGTCCCTGTCGCCATCATTTTAAGTAAATGTAGTGAGTTGTTGTTTAACGTCATCGAAAGTATCGCAGCAATTTGCAATTAGTTGTTTACCAAAACTAAATTAAATTAAGGTAAATTGATTAAACAACTAATTGCAAAAGGAAAAACGTAATGAAACAAAGGCCGCATAAACAGATCAAAGTATCACACTTTGGTAAAAAGCTGGTTAAAATATATAATTTCTCAAATAAAGTAACTGCTGTTAAAAAGTCCAGTTGTATGTATGGAATGTACACTCAACCATGTCAACCAAGAAACGTCTACACATTTTCAACAGTGTAAACAAGCGTAATCCTGCTAAAGGGACATTTGGACATGATTTGTACAAATTTTATGTCAATGTCCTTTCAAGTACACTTGGGGTATTGAATTCGCTTGGCCAAAAAACTCGAACATTGAAATAAAGCATTCTTGCAATCTTTATCTTGGTACATTTTGACCTACCCAACATTCGAATGCAGTGCCACATACGACCTAGTTTTGCTATTAGGACATTTAATCAGATAAGTGAACGTTATACTTATAATCAACACTAACCCATCTGTCTGTTGCTTTGCGGATCTCAAAACATGGCCACCTTTCTTGTGTCGTTGCTACTAACTTCTTTCTTTCAAGGAAGATTTGGATTTATTATGCCGATGGTTAAACCTGATGGTACAACCGACCTTGCAAGTCTCGTAAGCCATGTGACCCTATTGGAACAAATGTTCAAAAACCAACAAACTATCACTGTAGACTTGGAATATAAACAAACTAAAACGGAGGAATTGAAGTTACAAGTCAAGAATATGACAGGCGATCTTAATACTGCAAAGATGGAATTACAACAGACAAGGTCAGAACTTCAATCACTGCAAAGTATTAACATAAGAACACAAGGAGAACTCGCTTCCCTTAAACAGGAGTTAGCAACCATGAAAACAACACTTGATATGACTACAACTAAAGCTTCTAACGCAAACGCAGAGGTTTTGAAATTACAGACGGAATTAATGTCTCTTAAATTTAATTTCAACTCTACTTCACTGGACCAGATGGGTCATGATGTAAAATCCAACTCAGCAATGATTCATAAGCTTCAACAGGATGTTCATTCCTCCAAAGAAGCTGTGACGAACAACTCTCGTCTCCTGAGCAACATGGAGACCAACATGGCGGCAGTTCAGTCTGAACTCCATACAGCTACTGGCGACATCAGAGTTTTGAAATCAAATGTGTCTTTATTGGAAACAGAATTGAATCAGGATGTTCATTCTTCCCACGAAGTTCAGATGAATAACTCTCGTCACCTTAGCATTGCGATGGCCAACGTGGTAGCAGTTCAGTCTGAACTCGATACAACAACTAAAGACATCAGAAGTTTGGAGTCAAAAGTTTCCTTGATAGGTAAGTGTGCTTGATTTTATCATTAAAAAAGCTTGGGACAAAAGGTAACTTAAAATGTACGATGAATGATTTTGGAGAATATCCTTATAATGAGCAAAACTAAGGCCTATTATGTTTGTCTCTATTATATTTAATAAAACAGACATTGTTTAACATTCAAGAAGCGATGGAAGAAATAATAATGTATTTAATTTGCTCTTACTTAAAACTGATAGTTGTATACATTCTGCTGTACCAGCGCTGATAGACTTGTAAATACATACTATTTAAGAGAAATTGCAGACGCACCTCAAATCTCCTGAGCAAATAAATTCAAAATCAGCATCCCCTCTGTCATAACTGTTCCTTTTATCAAGCGGTTAGCTTATCATATTTGATAATCTTGATGGTAATACCCCATTGAACACTTCTGAAGAAACTTGATAAACTACAACACCCATAGGAGAAAATAGCAATGTGAATACGTGTATGTCATTATCAGTTTGTATCCTTCAGATTCAGACTCAGGAAAAGTGGCATTCATTCCATGCTTGCATGTCAGCTGACAGATACTACAACAATACCCTTCTGTTTGATACCGTGGATTTGAACACCGGAAGTGGTTACAACAGCACAACAGGCAAGTTCTCAGCTCCGCGATCCGGTACCTACTTCTTCTCTACGCATGCTACTGTCTACTGGAATGTATCATTGATCTTTGGAGGATATATTGATATTCGTAAAAACGGAGACATTGTATCTCGAGTGGTCGTTGAAGTACACAAAGATTCTTCCTACAGGACACCAGCTTCGACCTGCGTTGTTTCTCTAAACAAAGATGACGAGGTATGGGTGCAGTTGCAAAACGAGATGGGTTTGTTTAAAGGACATTCTGCTTGTTTCATGGGAGGTCTTCATGCACTTGCCTGAAATAAGTTAATGTAATTGTTTTACAAATGACAATTAAAAATATCAAATGAAATTTGTATGTAATTTATTTTAAAGCGTTTACAAATACATACAACAATTTATAAATTTCATAATACGATGTGGGGTTATTGATACTTGGTTCAATTATTTTTTAAAAAGTGTTACTTCATCTCCCCCAATTTTATCCGTACATTGCATTATATCAAAACGAGTTGATAAAGGTTGAAACTTCCGGCGGCTTTCTGAGGATATTTTACTCAAAATTACAAATGTGTGGGGCAAAAGACCATACCAAATTTTGTCGAACATGGAATACATTTAGTTCTGCTATAGAATACATTTAGTCCTACCGGATAGAGTTGATTTTGAATGTCTCAGATGTCTCCTATGAAAAGAAAATGCAAAATTCCATTGACAAAAGTATGATGTTTCATATTTTAAACATTCATTTGGTAGTGGAATTGGTATTTCAAAGGGGATTTAAGAATATGTGTTTTGGGAAATTTTATGATATATCGAAATGATGCTGGTACAAGATGTTGTCCAATGACCAATATTATAATCTTTTACACACTTATCAGGTTTGAAATACTAACATTGCCAAACACTTCCTACTGAAGCATGCCTCAACACTGACCCAACAAATTAAATGGGACACTACCCGGGATAGGTGGCGCTCGAGCAACATGACGAATGTGAGGTAATCCATTCCCTATTTCATAGAGCAAGCACATGTGTATTCCCTCTCGTCTTTTAGCTGTTTCCCTGATAAATAAATGAAGAATTAAATGTTTGTTATATTTCCTCCTCAAGGTTCCTTACACTCACTTTCAGTCCATGCAGCTAAACTAAATTTTTGCTAGTTAGTTTATTTTTGGTCGGGATTTTGTGTTGGTCTTTGGGCATCCATGCCTAGCTAAACTGTCTGGCTTGGCTTGGCTTGATTTGCATGTGCAAAGCATGCTATAGTTGGAACTATAGCTTGCAAGTGAGCGCTGGCTCTCATTAGCTTTGCGAGTGTCTGCCTGAGTGTCAGGCTCGCTGGCGAATGAGCAGTTTGGTTTCTTGACCTCCAGGTTGTTAAGGCAGACTCTCTCGTTGTAACAGTCGGTGGAAGTGTGGTCATAGGTTAAGAGGGGCAATCATTCCAATGTCAGTCCTCTTTCGTCCGCAGACTGGCTCTTACAGAGAAAGACTGGCCACACTTGCAGACCATCTGCGTTAACGGTCGAACAATCCGCTTGGAGCGCGACAAGCTGCAAGATTCTATCAGAAGCCTGCAACAACACCCGTTTGGTACACCTGCCGCTCCATGGAATACGTCTTTGGCCTCCAGATGATCTAACACTCGATCAATTCGGTTGGATCAGAAGCCTGCAACAACATTCTTTGGTACACTTGCCACTCCATGGGGAGAGAGAGTTTCTGTGATGACGTTTTTGGTTTCCAGAATGCGGATCACCACCATCGTCAGACAGATGCTCTCTACCAGCTCGATGGGGTGCTGGAGATGAGCGTCTACCCTAGTCGAGCCCTGATGCTTGATTTTCAAGGCTGCGGTCCAACAGTCACGTTAACCTGTGACAAATCAGTGGGCAACCTTCAACCAGCTCGAACCAAAGGAGTGCTGGAGATGAGGGTCTACCCAAGTCGAGGCTTGATGATTGTGGCCGATCGTCAATATTGTACGCAGTAGACTGTTTATTAATAACCAAAAGCACATTGCCAACTTTGATTACACTTTCTACCGAGGCTCCAACTTGCAAACTGGCGTGGTATTGCAATAAAGATTTTAAATATTTTAATATGTTTTAAAATATCAAAACAAAGTATTACCTTATTTGTTGATTGAACAACTAATTTTTTGAAAAATGGGAGAGTAAATTCTAACCGACAATATAATGAGAGATACAATACAATACAAATATTTATAATTGAAGATACAGAAATGTCATTCAAAGATTTGTTTGTATACATTTTCTCCTGAATGACCCAGTTCCACTCAACATCAACAAACAACAAAATACACATTTGAGCAATATTTGGACACAACAGGACACAACTTCGTATTTGTTCTGCCAATCACCAGCCATGCACCGTCTCGATAAATGTCAGGTTTGGTCTTCTCAATGAATAACCACATGTGAGACTGATAGAATATGATATCTGATCAAGATATATGCAGCGCTTCCTCTGATCTCAGGGGGGGCAGGATAGCGAAGTGGTTGGCGTGTTCAGCTTCGGATCAAGAGGTCCGGGGTTCGAATTCCGCCAGGGGCACGGCAACTTTGTCTGCAGTAGAGAACTGTTCTTCACGCAGTAAGGTTTGGGTGCAATGCTACGCTGAATTTCAGCGATGTACCACCCATGGTTCGCTAGTTCTAACCTCTGCTCCCAGGTTTCACCGCAATGCATAGACACGTGGCGTTGCGGGCTTTCTCTCTGTCATAATACTAGCAGCAACGATATGAGTGAAATACTCTTTGAAAGAAACGTTAAACCGCAACTCACTCACTCACTCCTCTGACCTCAGAAATCCGGCATATGTCAATAAACACATAGCTAGGATTCTCAAATTATATGCAGAAGACTCAACAATTAGTAAGTCATACAAACACATTCACATGTTCCTTTTTCTTAACTACCTTAGCTAGCTTTCTCTTAACATTTCTGACAAATGTATTATCCGTAGGATTGAGCATTCTGACACTACAATGAACATGTCGAATAAAGGAGATAAGACAGGTGATATAGAACCACTTTGCTGTTAGATACAAACATGACGAATTACATACATGCATGCGGTCATATTGAAATGTAAACAACTTCCCCAAAACAATCCACCATCTAATCCTACTGGAGACATCAAATTGTTTTACCGTTGGTGAAGAACGCCTTCATTTACCCGGGGGAATGAAATCAGAGTTCTCACACAAAAGAATAACCATATTCCAAACAGAACTACCCCAAGTCCCATTCTCTCCCAATTTCAAGCGTAAAGTAACAGAGGGTAGAACCGGAAAACTGTAGGGACTACCCTCTGTGGGAAGATGATGCCCCCAGTCATCATAATAAAAAACGGCTGAGGGTAATCAGATTGAACGGGACATGCTATTCTATGTTGTTCTACATACAGATGTTAAAGATGTCCATAGCTTAAGACTGCAGATAGTTCTTCATTTTAATTATGCTCACAAAACCTTGATAATCAGTAAACCAGTTAACTTTCTGATTATTCAGAGACGACACCACACTCAGCAGCAGATATTTAAATCCTTTAGTTCTCTCAATGTCGGGCTATTCTTAGCCTCACTATCATCCCATCGCCCACGTGAAACAGATTCGCTGACACCAACACAAAACCCAACATAACCACTGTCACTATCGTCTGAGTACACCAACATCTTGGTCTAGCAGTTTGGACAAGTGACAATGTCATATAATTATTAATTTGACAACTGCGCTAAACTGTATTGTAAATAGTTACCTATGATGATAATGATGATAATTCTTTACAATATATATGTAAAATGTGTGTAAGAACGCCATGCAAGTCAAATTACACGTGTGATTGCTTTAATCAAAACTAGTTAAACATAATATAAATTAATATACATGTGTTTTGTACACATGCGCTTCTTCAGTCTCATAGCTAAGTTGCAATGTAACATAAGCATAAACAATGTCATGTCTCGTCTGTCGTGCATTTATAAAAAGGTGTTATTTCTCTCGTTGTAATGTACATTGTATAAATTAAACTTCAGGGAAGGTTGGACGCCATATATATTTTTAAAAATTTAGGTTAATTTTTCGTAAGAACACATACTTAACTTGCTCTACTTTAACTCTGAATTGAAATAACACTTGTTGTATTGTAAGGGAACTCGCATCTCGTAGCATTTTGCGTTGACTTGAATGTATCTGAACATGCCATTGTTAATCTTAATCTAGACAACTTTCAAAGTATTCCTTGACATTTACTCCCACACACGACCTAGCACTCTATCTCGACGTGTATATATCAGATAAGGGAACGTTACATAGTCAACAATTCACAGTCAGCTGTATTTTCCTTGGTGAATGTTAAAGCATGCATCCATTCCTCATTTTGCTGCTTCTTAACTGAAGCAACGTTACATTATGTCTTCAGAACCCACCAATACTAAATATGAATTTTCAAAACATTATCTATTCATAACTCTGAGAAACACAAGTGTTCAGAAATGATCGTTTTGGAATCGTTTAAACTAGACAAGATGGAAGCCTCAAAAGCCAGTTTTGTCTTGTTTTGTGACGCCTTTCAGTAATGACGCGTCAACAAATTTAAATCATAGAAGGCTATTTATGACGAGGACATCTTTAATTAATTAAATTTTTACTTTTTCAATGTTTTAAACTTGAATACCAAATATTGTGGGCAAAAACATCTTTAAAAATTGTGAATACATCTATACAAAGCATGTGGCTACAAAATACATTCAAAATCTACTTTCTCCGACATCAATATTTCATTTTATACTGTGGGGACGTTTCTTTTGAACGTGGGTTTACAAATTGTCCCATGGAGGTGTTGGGTTTATTATGCCTATGGTCAAACCGGATGGTCTCAAGTCTAATAAACCATGTAACCCTGCTGGAACAAATGTTTAAAACTCAATAAAATGAAACTGATGATTGAAATTAAAAGTCAACACTATTACACGTGATCTTAAGCCTGCAAGGATGGAATTACAACAGACAAGATCAGAACTTCGAGCAGTGCAAAACAGTAACATAAACAACACGGAAGGAACTATCTTCCACTTAACAGATAACTGCAGCCATGAAGATGGAACTTGAAATGACATCAACTGAAGCTGCAAAGGCAAACTCTTAGGTTTTTAAATTACAGAAGGAATTGATGTCTCTTAAAGTACATTTCAACTCAACCTCACTGGACCAGATGGGTCATGAAATAAAATCTAACTCGGCAAACATTCATCAGCTTCAACAGGATGCTCATCCCTCCCACGAAGCTGTGATGAACAACTCTCGTCTCCTTAGCAACGTGATGACCAACATGGGGGCAGTTCAGTCTAACTCGATTTTAATTTGAAACTAGTAATTATATCTGGCGATTGGGGATGAATATGCAAGCTGATTGAATTTGTTTGTATTGTAAACAGCACATATGGTGTGTTGGAACGTATTTAAGCCAAATAAAATGTTATGAAACACAGTGGATGCACCTTAATTTAGAATTAATTTAGAAAAAATGTGAGTTCATTCTGCATTATTTAATTTGGAGCGTACATTATTCATGACAATGAATGACCACACTGTGAATATATTAATCATGTGATAGAGAGAGTTATTGATTCAATAAAGCAATCTGATTAATTTGGTATCCAAATCTGATATTTTTTTAAAGTACTTTCACAAACAAAATGTCATGTATGTCAAACAAATCCTTAAACTATTTACCTATCATTTTAAAGTGCAATAACAATTTCATTGGGGTATTTTTGTTTGGGTAAATATTTTGTAAAAAGATAAGCTAATATGATAGTGCATTTAACAAGGTCAAGATAATAGACGTAAATATATTGTGTTTGAAAATCAGCGGCATATAGAGGAATTAGTATAGCTCTACTACGTCTCGTAGAATTCTCTTCAGATTTAGGTTACTCCCTAAACATTTCACCCTCGGTTACCCAGGGTTTTATATATGCTCCGTTTCTCTCCGCTAGATCACAAATGCAAATCTCTGTCAGGGAAATCTGTACTAAAATTAACCGCCCTTGGACGGCATGAGGAAGTCAGTAACTAAAGAAAATACTCAATACGATAAGATTGAAATGGTGAAGGAAGATAACCGGTGACGGATGGCTAACAAAATGATCTTGCGTTCTTTGCAACGAAGTGATGTGAACTGCGTAGTGGTTTGAGTGGCTCATGCCGGCCAAGGGGAAGTAATTTGAGTACAGATTTCTCGGACGAAAATTTCCCATGGGTGATATAGGGGAGAGTAACGGATCATATATAACATACTGGGTAACCGAGGATGTCAAGATTTCCGAGCCTTATTTCTGTTATGACGACTTAATCAGCTAAAAAATGGAGTGTCCTGATTGGACACGCCATTGTAAAGCTGTTACTGAAACAGAAGTCTGTGGTAAGAAAATGTATTCTGGAAATTCATAACTTTCGATGTAAGAACACAGTGAAATGAACTTAATATATATCCTTCCTTTGCACATTATACTTCATTAGTTTTACCCTTTAAGAAATATTAAAAAGCAATACTCCAGTTAGTGAATAATACACATGGACAGTTTCAGAAATAAATCATGAATAGTTTTCAAGATCTGCTCTTGAAACAAAATGATGACTCACAGATGAAAAGGTTCACAGACGGAGAGACGAGACGACGGCGATTATATCGCACGCTGTATTTCTTACATATGAGATAAAAGTATTACATTCAGAGCTAATACATATATAATATTACCCATACGTGTTAGGGTACACAGGTGATTATCTTTGTGATATTTGCACAATGTGCTCTTTAGTGATTCTCAACGCTGATTGGTCAGTAGTCAGAGAATGACAACATGATTGGTTGACGGTACTACTTTCTTACTTCATTGATAAATAGAACATGCCGAACTCACAGTCAAATACTGGCTCAATTTAAAATTAAAAAACAGCCCAAGAATATAAAGATATTAGTTTATTACACGTTCTATGTACAATATATAATAGGTGTTTGTATCTACATTGCCTATATAACTTTTTTAAGACAAGTTATTGACGATTATGATTTAAAATGTCAACAGCTTCGCGTTGATTTTCGTTGTTTGTAAACAAACATGGCTGCCAACAGAGCAAAACCATAAGCAGTTCCGGACACGAGAATGTTCAATCCATAAATAATTAGATCTACCTAACAATCAACGAGAGACACCGTCAGAAATATTGGACAATCTTTGCACTATTTTCGATGTTTCTGAATCAGAATAAACGTGCAGAATGAAATCAAACCTTTCATTCAACATCGGGACTGCCGAGTGCAGTTCATTCACGCCATGATCAAAAGAATTGTTCACCAGGGCGCCTCTTTGCACGCAGTGTATCTACATTTGGCAACAATTACAATATTTCCCTAGGTACACATTTCCTGGGCCCAATGTTTGGTGTTGTTATCGTAATATCCACTTCACTGTAAGTAAAACATCCGATCATTCTTTGTTGCGTATCTACAGCCGACGTAAACTGGTCAACGTTCTTGAGATGAAATATTGATAAAACTTCAGATTGGTTGAGCTTCTTGGCACACAACTTTGATTCTATGCATTCGTTGTAGATTTGTTTTGTAGACATTACTACTTTTAACCGTTGTCGTTTTGAAAAACTGACAGGATTTTCAAATTGTCCTTTCAATGATCTGCTGTTCAGTTATTCGACCAAGTCGGTCATTCAAACTGTTGGTACTGATGTAAGGCATAATGATGCACTAATATTTAAATAAGTTCAGGTTGCATCGTATATGTATTTAAAATGTGAATGTGCATCATATATGGCAACTTTGATATGGGTTATACAAACAGACTAGTAATATATTCGTATCTCGTCGTTATAAGAACTATTGTTAATAGTGTTTGACCACTGGAGATGTTCGTTGTGACACGTTCATGAATACAAATCAACTGATCAATGTCATCTACTACAGTCTAAACAAGTAAATGTGTATTTGATTGAATGTAATGGGTAATATATAGAAAAAACAACTTGGTACGAGTGATTACGGGAAACATGCACTCGTCGAAATGATGTTCAGTCACTCGGCAAAGGTCGCGACTGTGAACATCATTTCAACTCTTGAATATTTCCTGTAATCACTCGTACCTCGTTCTTTATTCTCTAAATCTATCGCCATTTTGCCCACTGCTGAGGACGCCAGTGCAATATCGTGCACAATATTGACTCATAAGACGATCTCGAAGAAAGATATTATAGGTTTTGTGTTATGTTGAACTTGAAATGTAAGCAAACGATTTAAGTTGGCCAATTGCTGATTGGTAGTCTAATTTTTATCAACTCTAATTTAACTTATTAAACAATCACTATCTTGTTACATGTTCACCTAACCAGTATTCAAAATACGTCTTCAAATTTACTCCCACACACGACCTAGTTCTGGTAATAGAAACGTGTGTCAGATAAGGGAATGATATATAATCAACATTTCACAGCTGTTTCGCTTTTCCTTCATGCACACATTAAAACATGAATACTTCAGTGATTTTGCTGCTTCTAACTACTTTGCTCCATTTGAGTGTTGGACTTATCATGCCCATGGTTAAACAGGACGGTACAACTGATCTTGTTAAACTTGTCAACCATGTGACGCTATTGGAACAGATGTTCAAAACACAACAAACTGAAACGGAACAATTGAAAGTAGAGGTCAAGATTATTACAGGTAATCTTAATACTGCAAACATGGAATTACAACAGACAAGATCCGAACTTCGAGCATTGCAAAGCATCAACAGAACAACACAGGAGGAACTCGGTTCAGTTAAACAGGAACTTGCAGCCATGAAGATGGAACTTGAAATGACATCAACTGAAGCTGCAAAAGCAAACACCGATGTTTTGAATTTAAAGACGGAATTGATGTCTCTTAAAGTACATTTCAACTCGACTTCACTGGACAAGATGAGTCACGATGTTAAATCTAACTCAGAAAACATTCATCAGCTTCAACAGGATGTTCATTCCTCCCACGTATCTGTGACGATCAACTCTCGTCTCCTTAAAAACATGGAGACCAACATGGCGACAGTTCAGTCAGAACTCAATACTGCAACAAGTAGTATTAGAGTTTTGAAATCAAATGTGTCTTTATTGGAAACAGAATTGAAACAGGATGTTCAGTCCTCCCTTGAAATTCAGCTGAACAACTCTCGTCTCCTTAGCAACATGAAGACCAACATGGCGGCAGTTCAGTCTGAACTCCATACAGCGACTGGAGACATCAGAGTTTTGGAATCAAATATTTCATCAAAAGGCAAGTGTGTTTGAAATCGTTCTCGTCATAAATGGTATGAGGAACACCATGATATAGAAATATACTAAGAATTCATTTATTAAAGGAATGTCATAATGATTAGCTAAAGTAAAACCTAAATTGTTCTATATTACAATTTAACATATCAACATCTAATGAAACGATGACAAAGTAATGTAAGAAATTATGATCTGTCTAGGACTGAGAGCTGAGGGCTGTTCATTGACTTGTGATTACTTAACACAATATCAGAAACAACACTCGTATCATAACATTTTGTTTAATTCAGTTCAGCTCAAACAACAGCCGACATGAACATGAAAACAAACAAATTAATGAAATATCATTTTGAATTACATTAATTGTTTTATTCTTCAGGGGTACACACAAAGAGAAACGTAGCATTTCAGGTCTGCGGCTTAAAGCACAACAGTAGCAATGTCGTCATCTTTGACGATGTGCATTTGAACTCAGGAAACGGATACAACAGCACCACAGGCGTGTTCACAGCTCCTGTCTCTGGTACCTACCTCCTGTCTATGCATGCTTCTACTTTATGGACAGTTAATTTAGATTATGCCTCATACATCGGTATTAGAAAAAACGGAAAGTTTATATCTGTAGTAACTATTGAGGCTATTAAAGGGGATGCTAACAAGACACCAACTTTAACAAACGTTGTTTCTCTTAAAAAGGGTGACACGGTATCGGTGTACATACCAACTCAGTGGCATTGCTATAATGGCCACACTTCTTGTTTCATGGGAAGTCTTCTCTCACTTACCTGATTAAATGGTATTGAGCATTAAAAACATCAAATAATCAAACCTTGTATGTCAGTTATTTTTAAGATTGAAAAATAAATTTTATTTAAAATAGGAGAGTTCATTATGATAATGCCAATTTGGTCAGCCACTTTTAATGTGTATGTTTTTATGTTTTGAATATGATATGAACTGTTGTGGATTGCGTATCAAAAATACACCAATAATTACATAAAACATAGAAATAGAAAGGAGGTTATATCACAATGCGAATCTTTTCTGTACACCAATTTTAAACACTCTTGTTTCTCTTATCAAAAGAAACGAGGTATGAATGTACAGTTTATACCAAATGGATTTTATAGGTGAACATAACATACTTCTTTCATACAGAACATGTTCTCTCACTTGCTTGATCTATATTAATCTTTTACAAATGGTTATCAAAAATGACAAAAACTAACTCATTTGTTTGTATAATTGAATAACTGATGTTACGAGTATTAACAATATATACATATTTAAGCGTTTACCAAAAAATACTATACATTCAGTTAAGTAAAGTATGAATACATAGAGCTTATGTGGACATTACACTGTAAATATAATTCAAATATCTCATGTAAATAGCCCTAAATCACATTGTTGACATCGCATTCACTAACTACACTTTCGTCAATAATGGCTTATTCAGGTTAGGCCTTGAATGTTTGTTGTAGTCACGTTGATTATCACGAAACAATATTAAGACGGCGTGAGGTAGAACGGTGACTTGAGCAATGCGGGAGGACAGAAGGCAGAGTGAGTGACGGGTGACGCATGGTGACGCAGTGACGAATTACTGAACAGCGATTGTCAGAATGGAGTTCTTTCTTTTTGGTGCAGATAAGGAAGGATATGATGCTGCCTTGGCATCATGCCTCCAGATGATGCTTGCAGGGTTGCTATTGCTCTCTCCCAGTGCTTCAAAAGGTACATCCCATTTCACAGTAACCAATAATTGTAACCCTGTCACCAATCCTCAGTAAAAATACATTAAATGAATAATGTCAAGACTTTGTAATAACACAGTGTACCGCTTTTCTATTCACTTATGTCTTTGTATTGGCACGACGACGATTGTCAATAGATCTAATAAATCAAATTATTGCTATGCACTCTGCAGGAATGTCCTTTAAGGCGATAGTAGGAAATTTGGGCTACCACTTTACTGTCGTTAGTCGTTTAGTCCGGAAGTATACACAGACAGGAAGTGCAATGGACCGTCCAAGGTATGGAACACCTACTGCCACTACACCTTGAGGGGACAAGCACCTGCTTTGACATGTACACCGAGAACCCTTCCTGACAAGTCCTCAGCTGAAACGTCTGTGCTTTCCAAATCGAACCATCAGCACCAGAACAGTCATAAATCGTCTCAAATCGGCATGACTAAAGGCAAGAATGGTAATTAAATGTCCCTTGTTAAGAGACCATCATAAACGTGCACTTTTGGCATGGTGTTTGGACAAACAACATTGGAATCTAAGGAGTTACTAATGGGCGTGCACATGTAGAAGAATACAGCTTATACCCCCAGGAACATCCAGCAACCTTGTTGCGTATGGAGCTGGCTCTGTTATGGTATTGGGATGCCTGTCTCATGACTGCAAGCTGGATTTGGTCACCATCAGAGGCAACTTAACGGGAGACGTGCTACAGCCGGTCGTTGTTCCTCATTTCGATAACCATGCACTTGCTACACAACCACAGTACATGGACGACAACGCCAGGCCTCACCAGTCACGTTCTGTTGTCGATTACATGCGAGACAACGCAGTGACAACTTTACCCTGGTCAGCATTAAGCCCAGACCTGACGACGACTCCAGGCTCCAGGCTCGGAAAGAATGCACATGAGTTGGAGGCAGCTCTGCATGCTGAGTGGATGTTATTGACACAAGAACAGATCCGATGTCTGCCTGGAGGCATGAGACGTAGGGTGCAGTGTGTCATCTGGGTACGTGGCAGTCCTACCAAATACTGATCATTCTTATTGAACATGTACACTAGGGTCTACAAAAAACATTTACAATTGCATTACCATTGCGAATGTGTTTTGTTTCACTTGCAGCTCTTTATGGTTGTGGAAATAGTTTCATGGTAAAAACAGCACATGTTTAAACATGACGTCAACGCTATCAAATAATGATAACAGTTACATATTGTTGCGTTTCTGTCTTGCCAAATGGCTGTTCCATCTGAAAAATAAATACAAAATCTCAGACTCATTTAAGTTAGACTTAATTGTTTCTGACATTCAGCTATGTGAAAATATCAGGGGGTGCTAAATTGTTTTCTTTGTGTAAACTACTACCATATCCATTATCACTTCAACTACTACAACTATTACTATGACTACATGTTTTGTTTGTTACGGCAACTATTACTATTTTACAGCTTTTTTCTGACATTCCCATATATTAAAATATCATGAAATATCATATAAAAATTAAATTTTAACTTGACATGCACGCGTTATAATGGTACATCTTAACCCAACATGCACTCCAAATGGTCTTTTAATGTTTTAACACATATTATATTGTTTTTATTAGAAACCTTTATCAGATAAAAAAATCGTTATATAATCAACATTTTCAGCGTTGTTCCTTGTCTTTGGTTAATTTTAAAACATGCCTACTTTCATGGTTATGCTGCTTTTAACTTATTGCTTCCACGATTGAATGGGTTCATTTTGCTCATCGTTAATGATAAGTACATCTTAATCATAAGAACCAACATTAAACATATTCCTTCACAATTACTACATACGACTTAGTTTCGATACTGGAAATGTGTATCAGATAAGGGAAAGTTATAAAGTTAACATTTTACCCCTATCTGTCTCCTTGGTCAACCTCAAACAATGCATACATTACCAGTCTGATTAAAATTGAACGTGGTTCAAAGAATAAAATTTGCAAAATGATGCGTCTACCGGGATACGAACAGGTTCTGTAGATTCCTCTCGACAAGGTCTGAAAACACCCCGTATAGGCACGTCTTCAGTACCAGTTCAGCACAGCCAAAACCCAGTCAAATAGCTGACCAATCACAACGTAATATTTAAACGGTCACTGTTTTGAAAGCATTCGAAAAAGACCAAAGGATAGCTGTTTCGAGTTATCTGCCCCTTGCTTCTCGCACCGAAAGCATTTGTTGGGCGTATTTTGATTGGCTACCTGAATTGCGCTCGAACACGCGAGTCTGTGGACTGTTTTCAGACGGTTTGGCGTGAAACCTACGACCGGTATGAGTTCGTATCCCGGTAGATGCACTATTTTGCAATTTTTATTCCACGGAAAACCGTCGATTTTAATCAGACTGCATACATTACTTATTTTGTTGCTAATGACGTTTTGCCCCCATAGAGGAGTTTGGCTCATTATGCCAATGGTTAAACTAGATGAAATTCTGCTGAACAACTCTCTACTCCTTAGCAATGTGATGACCAAAATGGGGCCAGTTAAGTCTGAACTTCGAACAGTCACTGAAGACATCCGAGTTTTGGAGTCAAATGTTACCTTGAAAGGCAATTAAACTTGATTTCATTTCATTGTTGGGTAAAATCATTAGTTGTATTTTAAGAAGAGAATATAATAATGATACGCCATAGCAAGGCCCATAATACGGTTCTCTATTGTATTACATAATTTTGGGTGAGATACTCTGTTCTATCTGTGAAATAAACCCTCTATCAAGCTACAGTGTTAATAACTTTTATCTCCACTCTACTGAGTGACGATACACATTATCACCACTCACGTTGCGTCATCGGGAAAATGTTATGACGTCATATTGTCAGCTTGCGAAAGCTGTACGTTTGCCGTTGAGATCTCTTCAAATCAACGTAAAACACAGAAATAATGATATAATAAATATAATATCTTCTATTTGATTGACAGATACCATGTTTATCTCGTGAGGTCGAAAAGTTAATAAATAGTTCACTCGTTGCTGCGCCACTCGTGAAATATATACTTTTCCACCTCACTCGATGAGACAAACATGGTGTTTGTCAAGACAGATATTCTCTATATATCTTTACATATCACATCTTTGGAAAAAAAAGGTCGAAAACAGTAATGACTGAAATACGTACAATTTCATCTTTATGTGGTTTTACAGTTTCCAATGGAACGGTTCAGTTTCAGAATCCAGGAAAG
The DNA here is from genome assembly GCA_936450465.1 of Gibbula magus. Classification (NCBI taxonomy): domain Eukaryota; kingdom Metazoa; phylum Mollusca; class Gastropoda; order Trochida; family Trochidae; genus Gibbula; species Gibbula magus. The sequence continues at coordinate 35,863,003 of OW388302.1, forward strand.
TAGCATAACAAGCCTGCATGTCAATATCCACATACCACAACATATGGCATCCTTCTTTTGGACCACATGTCAGTACAACAGTACCACCAACATCTTCAATTCCCGTGTCTGGTACCTACATCTTATCTGTGCATGCATCTCGTTACTGGCAAATTCTACCATATAATGGGGGAGGAAATCTCAGTATTCGTAAAAACAGAGAATATATAGCTGAGACGTATGTTGAAAGCCGCAATAAGTTTGCAATCAGAAGAACAGCCTTTACCAGTGTTGTTTTTATCACTAACGACAATGAGGTGTGGGTGGAGATACCAATCAAGTGGATGTTGGATGGACATACAACTTGTTTCTCGGAAAGTGTTCTCTCACTTGACTGACATAATGTGAAATCTGTTTTCTGAAAGCAGGATTAAAATTTCAAATCAAAACATAACGTTATATTTTAGTAATATTAAACGATTACTTTTTTTTTTAAAGAAGAGAGGCGTCCTTCTTATTTAGAAGAGTTTAGTCTTAGTGGTACAAGCATATGGTATATGTATTGGACGCTACATTGTTTCTAACACGGCATATATAACATATAGATATATGTGTGTGCCTGTTATTGTCTGTTTGTTATCACAATACTAACATGCTTGCGACAATTACGAGGCTTATCACGTGAAAGACGTTCAGTTGATTACGTCAAAAGCTTTAAATAATAACGTCACAGTTACACATGCTACCATACATGTACATACATACGAAGATATTGATGAAGATTAGAAAATAAAATTACACTTTTTAGTTGAATCTTTGCTCATAATTCATGATCAAAAATACTGTTTTCCGCCAGGCAAGAATTTCAGGGGAATCAATTCTGTATATTGAGGAAACAAAATAATCAACATAGTTCTAGATGCGCACTTTGAGTTATTAAGCTATTGTTATTTGTATAATCTGTGAATGATGATTCACTCTTCTGTTTTTTCCAGTTCTTATATACAGATATTTCTTGACCTCCACCACAAAAAATCAAATTTAGAAATAAACCTGCTTTGTTTGAAAATCAGAGACATGTAATGCTGGATTGATAGAGAGTAAATTTAAAATTGAAACCGAACGCGCAGGTTTCATTTTACTTGAATACCAACGTTTTTAAATAACCCGTATAAGCATATCAAGCAACATTTAAAATGGCTACCGTTTGCCATTCGCTGTGAATGACGAGTTTGAGGACTTGTATTTATTAAAATGAAGTGTTCCAGGTAAGGGTAATTGTCTCATTCGAGTAAGGAATGCACGTTCCAGTAATCGACGTAGGTGTGCAGATGATATGACATATGTATTTCTTATTTTGCATCAAAACGTTTCGCTCGGTTTTCAGACTATTACGTCAATGACTTTTCTGTTGCTCTCCTTCTCAACTGAATTAAGTGCATGCACGTGTCACTATTTGAATAACTCTTGATATTGACGAAGTTTGTCTTGCTAATATATCATTTAATGTAGCTCTAAAACACGCTACAGGAAAGTTGTATTTGATAAGTATCAGTTATGTTGATTTCCACAAGTAGAACATACTTTAGAATCGGTTTTTGTTTTGTTTTGATAGATTGTGACGTTACAGGGTAGAACGGTCAATACGCGGTGAAGCGGCGCTAAAATCAGAGGAGGTTCAATCCATAACTGATCACGTCTGATATTTCTGTAGAACCACTAAGCATCAACTATCCAGCAATGTCATGGTAGAATAAACAATATTTGTGCAATCGCATTCAATATCAGTTGGTTTTTCATAACTAAGTTATCATAAATCAAAACTCTACATGTTACACATGTTGTAAAACTTTTGACATATGCGACATCTTTTCCAGATATGTGTTCAATTCTGAAATCTTTAAACAATTCCTCCTCAAGAGCCGGTGATTTGTATACGACGACTTTTGTTTGATTGCAAAACGGATTTGAAAATATCAGTGCCCTACCCCTGAAGAAGGGCGTGGCAAGACTGTTATTAAAGTTGTGCACCCTTTTGATGAGTGCATTTAAGATATATGTATGTGATAAAAGATCATGTCTGTAGCAATAACGGTATAATGCATTGAGCTGATAACACAGTGACTGCCTAACATTGTGTACTCTCTGTAGCTATTGGTTCGGTAATTGGCCGTGCAGTTGCAGGCCTCCTCGTATTGTGGAATAAAAATGCAGAAAATGAGATGTGTAATTTTGGGGCAGCATTACAGATAGGGTCATCGATTTGGCTCGGGATCAGTTACTAATGCCCATAGAGAAACTATAGAGAAACGACTGGGTATTGGATCGGAGACACTTGCCGTGCTTACTGTCCCTTTAATTGTATTAAGCACATTTGTGTAAAGGAGGGGGGATAGTTGCATAAGGAGGGGTGGAAATCAGATGATTTCTTTGCTTTTTAGCTACATCTGTACACTATAAGGAACTTTAAACTCATTATTAACAATGAATTGCTTGGATGATTTGTTTTTGTTATCTTCAGCCTGAAATAAACAACACTATCTTGAAAAAATAAACTTTCTAATAGTGTAATTGTCCCGGGTTCAGAAATAACAATAGACAATAGCTCTGTTTGGACAGCAAATTTACAATGTATAACCCACACTGGTTAATGTGCGTCTCCACAAATATCAGTTATCCTAAACCTCTGCAATCGACAACAAGTAACGCTAACGCATAGGTTTTAGGGTTGTGATCTTTATAATTTTACCTGAGTCGTTGCACTTGAGTTTTGTGAAAATGGTCCTCATATGTTGGGTTGATCTCAAATGGAGGCACTTGTTATGAAGGGGTACATGATAACATTGATTAAAATATATATAAAGTTTTGGTATTATACAACAGCCATTTCTTCCACTACTGTATGCGAAAGGTGCAGCTCACATTATAACCATTGTTTCCCCAAGCTGTCATATATAGCGCTAAAGGGTCACATCAACACACAAATTTAACAGATACCCGTACATAATTCTGGCTGAAAAGAGGTACATTTCGATAAAGTCTTTCGCCAAAGGTGTAACCAAACATCTCATGTCTCAATTTCGCACAGATTGTACAACCATGAAGTGAGTTGTTGTACCTCACTGATATTGTTCGACTGACTTGTATAAAGGACTACTTGGAAGTGAAACGAAATAAGTAAGGTTAAGACTAGCTTAACTTAAATAGAGCCACTGGCTCTGTAGCTCATTAGGCTTTACTTGTCATGGGGTTAACAATTTAGAAACTTTATTATCCAGATTAACAAAGGTGTCCGTACACTAAATTTCAAGTTTAAGGCTTTTAGTTCAGACGAGAAGATAATATATGCTGTTTAGGGACCAATGAGGCACCAAATCTACAAATATCGTCTTCATTGGCTGTACACATGATTTCAGCTTTCGAAGATTGTATGTTCCGGAAATGAAGATACAAATAGAATATTAAACGTACGGGCAAAAACAAAGTATATGGCTCAGTTGTATTTATCATATGTATAATTTTCAAAGTCAAATAACTCGAGTTTTTGACGTCGTATTAAAAAAACGGACTTGTTTGTGAAATTAGTTCAAAACATTAAATCAGTCAAAGAATAACTCTACGCGGTTTAAATTTGTTTTATTAAATTTAAAATTAAAATTTTGAAATTCCCCCGAATTAATTTTGATAAAACACAACTGTTCATCGACATATACATATACTCTGTGTTGAAATCAATAAATGTGCTTCGCCCTGCACACATTTACAACATTTTAAACATGGTAGGAGTCATGTTGGTGTAAATTTGATTTCTTACCCCTGTCTACTTTAAATAATGATAAATACAGCCAATATAATATTTCACAATATACATGAAAAAAGGTATAAGTAAACTGCAGTGACTTCAGATCAAGGAAGATATTCGAAGCAATCATATAGAACGTTATAATTCTGTTCAAAAGAGATCAAGGCTATTATGTACACAAAGCCTATCATGATCTTATTGAATACTATCTGCTCAATCTGCTCAATCCGGCCTCCCCAGAGAATATATAACATCACATCTATCCAACTCAATGTACATAAATCACATTTCTTATGTAAACTCACAACGTCTCACGACAACAATGTATAGTTGTAAACAAGTACCAAAATATATCCATTACGTTTATAGGAGTAGAGGTGTATCCGTACACTAATTGAAATTGCTTAAATTCACCGCAAAGCCTTTGCAATGGTCATTTTACGACATGCCGCAAAACGTACCGTCACCTATATTCGCGGTAAAATATGTTCCTCCGTGTATTATTCCAATTTCATACATATTTCAAGCTAGTCATTAATTTAACTTGCCTTGTATGATTAACTCATATTGATAGTGTATTCAATAATAATTACATGATAGGCTGTCAAAGTAACACTTGACTTGATCAAACTGTCCTGACGTCAGGTTTTTACATTTATGTATGTTATTTAAAAAATGACATTATAGTGATGAAAAACGTTCGGTGACCCCCTATTATCATTTCTGAATAAGTTTGTTAATTCATCTGCGCATATCATATTACAATTTAGCCTAATCTAAACTATCCTGTTGAAGAAGACAAATATTTATGGATGATCAACTTCTTTATTAACAATAGCGACGTTTCGGTATAGATCCTTATACGGTTATCAAGCATATGGGAGAGATGATAAAATGATAAAATGATAAAGAAGTTGATCATCCATAAATATTTGTCTTCTTCATCACACCAACTTCTAGAATGCCTCTCAAACAGTTTATCCTGTTGAATATGCCAAAATCAATTATAAAATGTGTTTGTAGTCTACCCAGAAACAAAAGTTTCAAGATTTTTCTGATTTTTCGTTTGTAAGTACTGTAAGAAATAGGGGGTTAGGTTACTTTGGGATAATGTAAGGCAAATGCGCTGATCGAACGTATTAGTGATACTGTAACATGTGGCAGGTTATATTTTGGAAATTGAAGTGGCTGATTTCGTAAATAATATTCCAAATTCGTAATGTCATCTCTAACTCACCTTTTAGAATTAAAGTAATAACTTGTGTGCTTCGTATTTTCGTATAAGTACAGCCACTACTTCGTTTTAATAACTGTAATTGTGTAAAGTTTACGTTTTGGTCCATGCGCTCGATCAGCGGCCGCCATCTTCTTTTAGCACCAGTAGGGAAGTGACGTCATTTCTCGCGTGGGCGTAACTATGGGTGATGGGGGCCGGGCCTGAGGGGTATATAAAGGGGCAGGGTCAGTCTGGGGGTCGAGTTTGTTTTCAGCTTTCATTTCAGCTTCATTTCAGCTTGCAGCTCCCCTTTCGCTTGAAAGGTATGCCTCTCTGGTTTTGGTTAAGTTTTATTTAGTAAGAATTATTCTAAGTTCTCATAAGTTTAATTTGTCTAAGTTTTAAAAGTAATCTGGGAAATATAATATAAGAATTAGCAAGTTTTTGGGTACATAGTAAAAGTTCTTGGTTTAGCGCGAAGAAATGGCGTCACGTAGGTTCATCACAGAATTATTTGTCAATATCTCTTTATTGCCTATATTTTATGACTTGTAAATAAATTATTATTGAACTTTAATATCCTAGTATGTTTTGTCTTTCAAGTTTGTTTTCTGATCGTTACGAATTAATTTCGTAAAAGTGAACGTTGAATGACTTACAATGTCGAAGGTACAGTGATAGCGGCCGATATTCTAAATTCATGTTTTGAGATGGTCCCTGACCCATAATTCAATTCGGGACTCGCTTATCCGAAACGTAATGCTAACTAACTAAGTATGGATAAGCGAGTCTCTTCCTGTGTAAACAAACATGGCTGCGCCCATAGTTTTTATCGCTATCACTTTGCTCTCGAGTCATTATAAGTCACAGTCGTTTGGAAGATGGAAATGAAGGTTTATTGACTTCAAATAAAGTTGAAGGTTGATCCGCACACATGTTGAGAAAGATTGCACAATTATTCCTGGAGGAACAGGCGAACTTGTAGTACACACTAACGAAGGTTCATAATGTAAACATGGTCAATTAGTTCAAAGTTCAAGATTGTCTTAGTGAATCACGCTACCACATATTCTCACTTAGATAGTCAATAACAACATCACCTTTCATGAACACGTACACAAATAGTTAAATTGGACGTAAATAAGTCCTGTTTATCATAGTTTACATAAGACCTACCCCCGTTGGTGTTACAAAATTTGGTGGCAGCGGTGGGATATAATGTGTCAATTTTTCTCTGTAGATAGCTGGGATACGATCATTATTATATTTATTGTCATTATTAGTCTTAGTTGTATACTTGGTTTCCTATTAGTAAAATTTGGTTGTTGTATCTTTCCAGTAACAGACTGCGGTATTCGGTTCTGAGGTTGCATCCTAGACATTGCTGTGTTGTTAAAGTCCTAGAGGTGTTGCTGGTTTCTGGTTGACTGGTCTATTAGGGTAAACTCTATTGGGTAGAATGGCCAACCTGCAAGGAAGTAGACCAGTTGGTTGTAGTTCCGCAGCTAACATTCAGCAGGAGATTGATTCGCTGGGTAGTCAAGTTAAGGAACTGCAGCAGGTTTTTCTTAGTGACGCGGATACTATTACTTCTAAGGGACCCTTAGAGGAGACAGAAGTCGAGAGCGGGTACGCTACCCGAATAGTTTCAGGCTCATTAGGGAGGTTGTCACCTGTGCGGCCGGGTGATTGCGAAGTGGCTCAGGTACCGAGGGCTTCGCGGGATTTTTCAGAGGCGCGACGACGTCTCAGTTTTTTGGAAGATCGGTGTCAGCAGAGATCGGACATGATCTACGGCCCCGGCCTGGAGGGAAGCTACGAAGAACGGCCGACTTCAAGAGCACCTTTAGCAGCTGTGAATGTGGATCATGTGCGGACTTATGCTGGCCGGAGGGTTTTCCCGGAGAGACCAGCTTTATTTCCTATGACGTTTGATGGGCAGACAGCCTGGCAAGATTTCAAGGTTCATTTTGAGATGGTTGCAGACTTGAATAACTGGGGTGATGTGCAGAAGGCCACTTATCTTGCAGTTAGTCTTAGGGGTGCAGCTCAGGAAGTTCTTGGGAACTTACCACAACCAGAGAGGCAGAATTATTTTTTACTTGTACAGGCATTGACGCAGAGATTTGCGCCAAACAATCAAACCGAGCTTCACAAGGTCCAGTTGAAGGCCCGTAGTAGAAAACGAGATGAGAGTTTGACTGAATTGGGTCAGTCAATTAGACGACTTACTGGGATGGCGTATCCTGACGCGCACCAGGAGTTGTTGGAAATTTTGTCGAAAGATCATTTTATTGATGCATTGCAGGAATCAGAGATCAGACTTCCTGTTCAGCAGGCAAGACCGAAAACGCTGAATGAGGCTGTACATGCTGCAGTTGAATTGGAAACTTTTCAGAGGGCTGAATTGCAGCGTCAAGGGGGACGAAGAATGACAAGATCCCTGACTGAGCAGAAAGATTCCAATGGTCTGCAAACACAGGTTTCTGATTTAGCAAGGGCGATAGAAACTTTAACAAAGTTAATGCATGAGAAAACTGATAGGAATGTGAATAAAAGATTTACAAATCGTTATCCTTTCAAAAATTCTGAAGTTCAATGTTATCATTGTTCGAAGATGGGTCATTTCAAAAGGGATTGTCCCCAGTTGAATTCCAGGGTTTCGGGAAACTAGAAGATGCTAACCTTTCGGGTCGAAGGGAGGCAGAATTTCAAGGGCCCACGGCTACAGCTAATGGGATTTGTATTTCAGCTGTTGTAAATAAAGCAAATGTTTCACTGTTGATTGATACAGGAGCATCTGTGTCATTGTTGTCATTTTCACGTTATGAAAAGATTGTTCCTGAGTTACGTCCACCCCTCCTTCCTTTATCGCAGAAAGTTCTCCAAGCAGATGGTAGACCTTTAGACATAAAGGGACGAGCACAGTTTGATGTTCAAGTTGGTGATTTCTCTTGTCAGCACGAGTTTTGGGTAGCTGATATTGGAAATCAAGGCATTTTAGGGTTAGATTTCTTACAGGTTAACCAGTGCAGTCTTGATGTTTGCAATGGGAGTTTGAATATAGGTACTCGTGTTGTATCTTGCAGGGCAGAGGAAGATGAAGATTTTTGTTTCAGAGTTTCTTGTAAAGAAGCTGTTTCTATTCCACCCCGTCATGAAACTATTGTGATAGGTAGAATTCATGTAGATAAATCAAGTTCACCTTTGAGTGGTGAATGTCTCCTTGAGGGTAGCGCTAAGTTCATGTCAAAATATCAGCTCATGGTAGCACATAGCATTAGCACAATAAATGCAGAAAGTGACGAGATCGCTGTTAGAGTTCTTAACCCGTCAGAAGAAGAGGTGAAAATCTATCCAGGTACCCACTTAGGTGACTGTGTTAATTTCAGGCCAATCGAAGAACCATTTGAAGTTGCAGGTGTCGTGAGGAAAGTTGGTCTTCCAGAAGGAACGTTGCCTGAGTATCTTCAACAGATGGCAGAAGACTGTTCGAAGAACTTGACTGAAGATCAAGGGAAACAACTCCGTCAAGTCCTGATCCAGTTTCAAGACATCTTTTCACAGCACGAGCATGACCTTGGTCGAACCAATCTAGTACAACACAGAATTGATGTTGAGGGAACTCATCCTTTGAAGCAACCTCCAAGAAGATTGCCCGTCCACAGTCAGGACTTAGTGAAACAGCACATTGAGGACATGTTGAAGAAAGATGTCATCGAACCATCCAACAGTCCTTGGGCCTCACCAATTGTTTTAGTCACCAAGAAGGACTCTAGCACGCGTTTCTGCATTGATTTTCGACAGGTGAACCTCCAAACGATTAAAGACAGCTTCCCTCTGCCAAGGATAGACGATTCTCTTGAGAGTTTGTCAGGTTCGCGCTGGTACTCAACCCTTGACTTGACGTCCGGCTATTGGCAGGTTGAAGTTCATCCCGATGACAGACCTGTGACCGCTTTCATGTCAAAGTTTGGACTGTTTCAATTCAAAGTACTGCCATTTGGACTCTGTAATGCGCCATCCACTTTTGAGCGTCTTATGGAGACTGTTTTGGCTGGTCTTCAATACGAAACATGTCTAATTTATCTTGACGATGTTTTCGTTCATGGTAAAACATTCGAAGAGTCATTGGTTCGTCTCACTGAGGTGTTCCAACGATTCCGGAAAGCAGGTCTCAAACTCAAGCCGAAAAAGTGTCATCTTTTGCAGAAAGAAGTCGAGTACCTTTGGCATGTGGTGAATGCAACTGGAGTTCACACCGATCCAAAGAAGATTGAAGCCATTCAGGAGTGTCCTCGTCCTACCGATGTGTCTGAACTCCGAAGTTTTCTTGGACTTTGCAGTTATTACAGGCGATTCATCAAAGATTTCTCCAAGATTGCAGCTTGTTTGTCAAAGCTCACAGAGAAAGACCGACCGTTTGAGTGGACCGCAGATTGTGACACAGCCTTTGAGACACTTAAGAGCAAGCTGGTGACTGCTCCGATTCTGGCCCACCCTGATTTGACGAAGCCTTTCATTTTAGACACCGATGCCAGCGACTTCGCTATTGGAGCAGTGCTGAGTCAAGTCCAAGATTGGGAGGAGAGACCGATCGCCTATGCAAGCCGCACTTTGACCAAGTGTGAAAAGCGGTACTGTGTGACAAGAAAAGAACTGCTTGCAATTGTACATTTTGTCAAGTACTACAGACACTTTCTGTATGGTAAAGCTTTTCTAATTCGTACAGATCATGGCGCTTTACGATGGCTGATGCAGTTCAAAGATCCAAACGGGCAAGTGGCTAGGTGGTTGGAAACTCTGGCAGCTTATGACTTCACTATTGAGCACAGGGCAGGTAGAAAACATTCTAACGCTGATGCACTTTCCAGATTGCCGTGTCGTCAGTGTGGTGCTGTAGACGAAGAAGACGAAGATTCCAAGGCTGTTAGAAATTTGGAAGTGATCCCCTCAATCTGTGACGAATTCATCTAAGCACAAAAAGATGATCCCGTCTTGAAGCAGCTCCGTCCAATGCTCGAACAAGGTGCACGTCCAGAATGGGCAGAGATTTCTCTTTTCAGCGACACTTTCAAGACTTACTGGGCACTCTGGGATCAACTCCAGCTGAAAAATGACATTCTTTTTAGAACTTGGCAGTCTGAGGATGGCAAGTCAACTCTCTTACAGGCAGTAGTTCCGCAAGCATGGAGGAAACAGGTTCTTGAACAAACTCATGACACAAAGACTGGTAGTCACTTAGCCGTCGCTAAGACAGTAGAACGGCTGCGTCAGAAGTACTACTGGGCTGGACTCCGAGGTGATGTTGAAAATTGGGTCAGTTCCTGTGAAGCTTGTTGTAAGCGGAAGCCACCGTCTCGGAAGAAGCAAGGTCCTATGCAAATTACAGGAGCAGGAGTTCCAATGGAACGGATCGCACTTGACATCGTCGGTCCATTGCCTGAAACAGAAGATGGAAACAATTACATTCTTGTCATTACAGATTATTTCACCAAATGGGTGGAAGCTTACCCTATGCCGAATCAAGAGGCTATGACCGTAGCAGAAATCTTGGTTGAGAAGTTCATAATGACTTTCGGAATTCCTAGACAAATACATTCAGATCAAGGGAGACAATTTGAATCCAATCTATTTCAGGATCTATGTTCTCTTTTAGGTATTGAGAAGACCCGCACCACGCCTTTTCATCCTAGGTCTGATGGTTTAGTAGAACGTTTCAACCGTACTCTAGAAGCTATGTTGAGTGCATATGTACAAGATAATCAGAAAGATTGGGATTTGTACTTACCTTATGTTACCATGGCCTATAGGGCAACCCCTCACAGTAGTACTAAGTTCACTCCGAACTTCATGATGTTTGGAAGGGAGGTCAACCTGCCGGTAGACCTTTTCATTGGCTGTCCACCTGAAAACAGGGTGAGAGAGCATGAGTGGGTTGACATTCTACAGTCCCGTTTAGAAGATGTTTATCTTAGGGCACGAGAAAATTTAGGTCAGAGTCAAAACAGACAAAAGAAGAATTATGATCGCAGGTCAAAGAAATCAACTTATGAAGTTGGTTCCAAGGTTTGGGTGTTCTTCCCGATGAAGAAAGTTGGCATTTGTCCGAAATTACAGTGTTTCTGGCGTGGTCCTTTTGTTATTAAAACAAAATTAAGTGATGTAAATTTCAGGGTGAACTGTGGACCAAGAGGCAAAGACCAAGTGATCCATGTGGATCGCATGAAGCCATGCATATCAAGAATTTTTAGAGAAGACATTGAAATTTCTTCCATTTCAGCGGACGTGCCTGCTGAGACTGAAGAGGAGATGGCAACAACAAACACTGACCTGCTTCCTGAGAATCCTGAGAGCGAGGAGACGACACGTCGTAGAAGACCGCCGTGTTATTTTAAAGATTATGTTATGTAGGCGCTAAAACCAAGAACTTATTCATGGGAGGGAGCTAAGGGAGGATTTATTTTATTTTTTTTTTTAGATCCCGCAGAATTTATAAGTGATAATGATGATCATTCTTGTTTTTCAGAAAAATGAAGTGTAATAAATGTCAATATGAGACCGTGAGCCGGAAAGACCTCCGGAAACACCTAGACACCGAGCATCCGTTGGTGAGTGAGGAGGACAGCTCGTCCTCAGCCTCCTCCTCACCAACAGACAGTCCTCTGGCCAAAAGGATTAGGGACGAACTAGATGTGTCCCCCTCGTCGTCTGATGACAGCCCCTCGGACGACGGGTGGGACTTCAAGTCCAAGGGCAGAGTCCAGAGGCGCCTGATGGCGAAAGAAAGAAAGAGGAAGGAGACAGAGAAGAGAAAGGAGGAGGAGAAGAAGAAGAAGAAAGAGGAGGAGGAGAAGAGGAGGAAGGAGGAGGAGAAGAAGAAGGAGGAGAAGAGAGGAGAAGAGAAGAAGAAGGAGGAGGAGAAGAAGAAGAAGGAGGAGGAGAAGAGAGGAGAAGAGAAGAAGAAGGAGGAGGAGAAGAAGAAGAAGGAGGAAGAGAAGAAGAAGAAGGAGGAGGAGAAGAGAAGAAGAAGGGAGAAGGGAAAGAAAATGAAGAGAAGAAGAAAGAGGAGGAGAAGAAAGGAGAAGAAAAGAAGAAGGAGAAGGAGGAAGAAGAGAGGAAGAAGAAGGAAAGAAAAGAAGGAGAGAAGAAGAAGGTAGAAGAAGAGAAGAAAGAGGAGGAGTTAAAGAGAAGGAGGAAGGAAGAAGAAGAAAAGGGGAAAAGAGAGAAGGAGGAGACAGAGAGAAGGAGAAAAAGGGATATGGAGAACCAGGCTATCATCAGAAAACAGGGGAGGGAAATTTTCGAATTACAGCGTGTATTGGCGGAGAAGAGGAAGGGGGAGGGGGAGTTGAAAAGGCAGTTAGAGGGGTTACGGAGAAAAGGGGAACAATTGGGAGGTGGGGGGATCAGTAGGGACCTCCACCGGTTTCCTCCCGGTGCCAAGATCCACCGGGAGGAACATCACCGGGAACTGGTGGAGGGTGGCCACCAGGCAAAGGTGACCACCATTCGGGTGACTGAATGGTGGGAACCTGCGAAGGAGGAGTAGGTTTGGGTTCTTATTGGGTTGTTTGTTGTTAAATATTGCTATTTTGGGTGGGTAAAGTCTATTGATAAGTCGGGGGGGGGACTAACTGAGTTGTTTTTTTTTTTTTTAAATGTTATCCTCCTTCAGGCCTGGTGGCATAGCTGAATTAAGTATACATAAAAATGGTGAAATATTTATTGTTATATAAGATGTGTATTTATTGTATATGGAAATTATTATCTTTATTACCGAATGAATTTATTATTTCAGAACTATGATCTTTATAACTGATATATGTTATTTATTTATTTCAGAACTATGATCTATTGCAGATAAAAATGTTGCAAGTTGTTTTTAATGTATTTGGGTAGATTTGTAGCTGGATTTCTGTGATGAATCTACTTAGTTTTTTTTATAAAAGAAATTAGAATTAGAAATAAGATGATTGCATATTTGTAAAGTGGTATCCGGAATGTATATTTTAAATAAATTTTAACTTGTAGGGTATCTATCAACTAAATAGGCTAAATAACTCAGAACTTGTAACCATTAATTTCTGAGTTTAGATTAAAGTGTGAAGGCTACAACCTAAGACAGATGCTGGAACACTGGGCGTACAACCTAAGGTAGATCGTCCCATTTAGAAATAAAATCTAGAAGTAATTTGTTAAGTAGGAATTAAGATTATGTCTAATTAAGATGTGAGGACACATCCTTTTTCTTAGGAGGGGAAAGTTGTAAGAAATAGGGGGTTAGGTTACTTTGGGATAATGTAAGGCAAATGCGCTGATCGAACGTATTAGTGATACTGTAACATGTGGCAGGTTATATTTTGGAAATTGAAGTGGCTGATTTCGTAAATAATATTCCAAATTCGTAATGTCATCTCTAACTCACCTTTTAGAATTAAAGTAATAACTTGTGTGCTTCGTATTTTCGTATAAGTACAGCCACTACTTCGTTTTAATAACTGTAATTGTGTAAAGTTTACGTTTTGGTCCATGCGCTCGATCAGCGGCCGCCATCTTCTTTTAGCACCAGTAGGGAAGTGACGTCATTTCTCGCGTGGGCGTAACTATGGGTGATGGGGGCCGGGCCTGAGGGGTATATAAAGGGGCAGGGTCAGTCTGGGGGTCGAGTTTGTTTTCAGCTTTCATTTCAGCTTCATTTCAGCTTGCAGCTCCCCTTTCGCTTGAAAGGTATGCCTCTCTGGTTTTGGTTAAGTTTTATTTAGTAAGAATTATTCTAAGTTCTCATAAGTTTAATTTGTCTAAGTTTTAAAAGTAATCTGGGAAATATAATATAAGTATTAGCAAGTTTTTGGGTACATAGTAAAAGTTCTTGGTTTAGCGCGAAGAAATGGCGTCACGTAGGTTCATCACAGAATTATTTGTCAATATCTCTTTATTGCCTACATTTTATGACTTGTAAATAAATTATTATTGAACTTTAATATCCTAGTATGTTTTGTCTTTCAAGTTTGTTTTCTGATCGTTACGAATTAATTTCGTAAAAGTGAACGTTGAATGACTTACAATGTCGAAGGTACAGTGATAGCGGCCGATATTCTAAATTCATGTTTTGAGATGGTCCCTGACCCATAATTCAATTCGGGACTCGCTTATCCGAAACGTAATGCTAACTAACTAAGTATGGATAAGCGAGTCTCTTCCTGTGTAAACAAACATGGCTGCGCCCATAGTTTTTATCGCTATCACTTTGCTCTCGAGTCATTATAAGTCACACTCGTTTGGAAGATGGAAATGAAGGTTTATTGACTTCAAATAAAGTTGAAGGTTGATCCGCACACATGTTGAGAAAGATTGCACAATTATTCCTGGAGGAACAGGCGAACTTGTAGTACACACTAACGAAGGTTCATAATGTAAACATGGTCAATTAGTTCAAAGTTCAAGATTGTCTTAGTGAATCACGCTACCACATATTCTCACTTAGATAGTCAATAACAACATCACCTTTCATGCACACGTACACAAATAGTTAAATTGGACGTAAATAAGTCCTGTTTATCATAGTTTACATAAGACCTACCCCCGTTGGTGTTACAGTACTTTTCAATGTGCTGAATTCAAATTTGAAATAAGATTTGGGGGTCAAGGACCTAATTAAAGAGTTATAAGCAATTTAAAATATGGCCCCAGTGAAAAAGACGGGAAAATACATATATTACTTGTTTTAATCATATTTTTATTATTTGGCACCGGATTTCAACTATTGTTGTTTTTATCAAATATATTAATGATAACCTTTGTATTTATTGCAAAAATATGTTTAAAAAACATAAAATAATTATATTTTGGGGGATTCAATTTCAATTTGTCGATTTTTATGACACTTTTTTTTCATATTATGCTGAATAAAACAATTTTATAAATTCAACGATTTTATAAAAATCTCGGAAATGAAACTTTACTTTATATCGATCATAATTAAATAAAAATATGTTGGGGTCACCGAATGAATTAATCCGCCATAACGTTTTGAAAATTGATCACGGCAAATTATTTGGTCCGATTTTCGCCTTTATCATCCATGGCGCTGGCCTTACCGGGAAATCCGAGGCGGCCCGGTGTATCTGCAGTGTAGTGATCCACGCATTCCTTAAAGTGTGCATCAATGTATAAATCTAACACTATTGTATTTTAAATAAAATGATTGATCGTGAAAGAAACGCTTAAGTTATAAATATGCCTCAAAACATTGTTGTCCAACCCCGTGTGTCGGAATTTCTGTTATTCAGATTTCGGGCCACGGCACACTGTTTCTAGCATGATGGCAAGCAGCATGTAAATTTCGATGTGAATAAAAGCCCCCTTTGAAATAAAAAAAAAAAGAATTCCTAAAGGAAGTTAATTAGAAATAGGTGAACGTTTAATAATCATCAAAAAATATAACTTTGCGTAAACCCGTGTCAGGTACAGCAGACTGATTTCCGTACGAGTAACTTACGACATGCACTTCCGGGTTGAGTACCGTTGGTGAAATCTTGAAGGGGCCACCACACAAACACTTTTCCCCATGCATATATGTAAGCTCCAGTTATGGAATGTAATCATTAAGATGACTAAACTACTATCGGCAAAGGTTACATATATTGTAGAAAATTTCCAATCCACACGACTGAGAACGTGTTGTGTCAGTGGTGGATTTTTAACTTGTTTACCGTTTGCAATAAGAGTTGCAAACAGCTGATTGTCATAATAAACTTACATGTAGTTCAACTGCAGTAATACGTGTTACAAGAAAATATTGTTTCTCGTTAATCTGTGAAATTAAATCCTTGGAAACTTATATATTGACCAAATTAAAAAATAAACAGTAAATTAATATTTAAAAAAAAACTGTATCTGGGGGATGGCGTCTATTGGAGGAAATACGGTAGTTTTGAAAAGTGAATCCAACACTAAGATTGTCAGATGAATCAGTAATATATATATATATATCTTGACAAATTATAACAAACAATTTCTTTAAAACATACATTTTATTTATTAATCCGGCAAATATATTAACAATAATGAATAATTTAATCATTTGACAGTGAAATAGTAAGGAACCTTAGCAAATCAACAAATTAAAGTTCATATTTAGTATGCACAGTTTACATAACAATAATATTTGAAAATCCAATGTTTTTATGGACACAGTGTTAGCCACATGATCAGAGTAATTGTGTATTTCTGACTTCTTTCTGCAATCAACTGAGCTTCAATGTACTGGATGACCCTTCACTCTAGATACACTGTTGGTTGTATACAATACAGTTCATGATGTAATCCTGTCCAGGTAGAAGAAAGAAGCGAAATTGATTCCAGCATAACAATTGTCCAAAATCTGAAATGTAAACAAAACAATACAGAGCATATAGGGAAAATCTACAGTCTATAGTTATATCAATGAATAAATTATTACCAGTGTGAGTGTATATAATAAAGCTAAACTGGTGGGTTAAGGTAAGGATAATTTATGTTTTGAACTTGCTTTAAAAAATAATTCACCTATATCAATTCATGCCTGTAGTATTATTGCTTGGACAAAGCTCTCAGCATCATAGTCTTACACATTAGTCTTACACTCAGACTCAAAAGTATTTATTCTGAAAATAGTACTATTTTATTAAAAATTGAAAAGTAGACTGTAAGAAATGAAATTTTCAAATGTCTCCTTTTCTCTATATTTCTGTCAATATTTTTTTCAGATATAAACACATATTTTTTCAGATTCTAAGTGTTAGAGTATATATGTACATGTATATTGCAATGAAACCTGTGATCATTGTAGGAACCATGAGTGAAGTACAATGCATCATTTTACTCATTGAACCTACATCAATACAGGTAAAACAGTTTTCTACTGCAAGTAACTACCTTTTGATACAAACGATTAATGCTCAAACTATTGTGCTATCCTGTAACCTGATTTTATCAGTTACAACCCACAAACAAAACTTTCAGATTTCAGTGAACCTTTTGGCATGAAGTATGATAGGCAGTAACATGATATATGTCCAACAATCCCATTAATTTGGAAAATGTGATGAGAAAACATAATATTAATATTATTTTATGTTATCAAATCATGACAACTTCATTGATACTTTTAAATATTGTAAATTTGACTCTTTTTTTTTAAATTTAAATTATTATGTTTAACCTGCTTCTATTTCTGACTGGCAATGGTGGCATGTAGAATTGGGATTGAAAATAATATTACACAAACTTTATGTTTATCAAAGACTGGCTGTCATTCGAGAGGGAAAATATGTGTATTGCACAAATACACATGCACATTAACCTACCAGTTTGTGTATTCTGCATGTTCCAGTTTCAGTAATGAGTATGTGTGTCATCCTACCTCAGTTTGACATCTTTTGGCATCAGTTTGGTGTCTCAGTGTCTCACCAGCAATATGAACCTGAAAATACAGATTAATTTAATCAGTACCTTTTCACACACATATTTTTGTTTTTGTGTATTTCAAAAGAAATGTACAAACTCAAAGTACAGAAAAACAACCTCCATGTAGGCTCCACCTACACTTCAAAGACATCTGATGGGAGAAATAGCTTTGTGCATATTTTAAGTAATATACTGATTTATCTAACAGTAGCAAAATTTTAGAATTAATTGCACAATGATCACAAAGCAATTTTATCATGAACAACAGTATCAAATTACCGTAAATGCTTTAAATAATTGCCTGCCTTCACAGGCCTTGAGTAATTGCTGGGCTAAATTAATCAATGTAAACAAATATATCCGATATTGAAGGTGTTTTTTTTTAGTTTGAATTTTTGAGTTCCAATATAATAATTAATTGGTTCGATTTGCTTTGAAATTAGTAGACTTCTAAAAAGCCGACTGTAAGTGTAATCTGATTATTCAACTTTTCAAGGATTTACGGTAGTCAACATATTTTCAAAAGCAATGTTATTAATGTACTGTAAATACTACTTGTATTTGTTTAACTTACCGAAATTCTCAAATGGATCAGTCAAAGTCGTAGGATGATTGAGTGACAGTAACAAGTCACTACATCGCTTCTCACGCCGGGCATGGAGGCTCGGGTCGGTGTCATCGAAATATGAAAGTTTGAGCAGCCGGGTTTTATGACTGCGTGTTCAGCAACGGTGAACGCTGATATCTTCTTATTTTATGTCTTATTTCGTCTTGGGTAATAACATGTCTTCCGTTGACACTTGTCTTTTGATGATTTTGTCTGATGAGCAGCTGATCGCCAAACGGAGCGAGTGACCGGTGTTGAATGAAACTTGCACCGGTGTTGACAAGCAATGCCACAATTCGTTCGGTTGTCGTTCATATCATGTTAAATGTGCTTATTTGCTAATATTTAGTGCTTCATTGACATGAATACATACATAGATCATCTGTAAACATAAATTTCGTTGCATATTGTTTATTTATAGTTGTTTAGTGTTGATGACGTGAATTTCTTGTCAGTTTGAATGCCGTCAATTCAGACATGCGCAGAAGTGATTATGTGTGCCTAGACTATACCCTTAAAGGGCAACTCCCGGGTGATTTTGCCGTACATTGTGTTGAATATCTCCTTTACTTCGAGCTGTACATTTTAAATACTTGAGATATAGTTTTCTCACGTAATAACAAGTTAATTTTCGTGTAAATTACGAATTAGTTGCATGTATATTTACTGAAATTAGTAAGAGAAGAGAAAAAACGATACTGTTTACGTTGCTCTAGAGCGTGTCCGCCATCTTGGTTAACGGAAACGTCCGGAAAAAACTGGATTTTTACCGATCTAGCGTGTGACGTCAACTGGGGCAAACAAAGAAAGATGGCCGCCGCCGATAGATCAAGCGCTTCAAGTGACAGCGACATAGCGTCGGATGACAGTTTTGATGGTTTACCCGAGCCTTATCGTTTTGAACCAATAGCTGAAGTTCGGGCAGCTAACGTAGTAGAACCTAGGGAGGAACGTTCAAGGGACGATTTGTGATGGTTAGCAAAATATTCTAAACCACGTGTTTTTGTCATGGGTGCGACATCGTGACCTTGGGTCGTAATATAATCGAGTAGTCACTTGACCTCATAAATAAAGTCTTCGCTGCCCATTTTAGTATAACTTCGATAGGACTAGAATGAATTATATTATATCACATGATTCCCCCGGTAATGCCCGTCAGTATTGGTAAATAGACGCTCGTATGTAAGTGGCAAATTCACTTCCGGGTTATGAAGCGTGATACAATTATCGGGTGTGTCATGCTTATCGCTTTCAAAACTTTATGGAAACTGGACACATTTCCTCAAACATATCTATAACTTCAATCATATATGTGGGAAATATTGTTATTGGCAATTAAATGTTGTCTATGCAATGTATTTCTGAATTTAATTATTTGAGAAATTATTTTTGAATAAAATCACCGTAAAGCAAATAATTAAGTGCATTTTCAGAGTGATATATATAAAAACTAGAAAAATAAATCGTATAACACAATATAGAATTACAGGGGTAATTATAATTTAAATGAGAAATTAAATTTTTAAATATCATTATTAGAAACCAAGCAGGTGCAACTTTCTTAATTATAAATAAATAAACGATCGTAAAAGCCAAAAAAAATTATATCTCACAAAATGGAATTGAGTAGATCGTCCTTGAGTAGATCGTCTTAATTAGAATTTAATTAATAAATTAACTTTTAAAAAATACAAACATCAGAAAGCAAATACTGGAAAGTGCAAGTCATTACCCATTGTCGAAGGTGTCTTTCCCAATTCCTGTATGAGTCTAAAAAAATCAAAACTAGAAAAATACTTATTATTACCCAAAAGTCAATTGACATGTCATAAAATTGATAGTTAATTATTTATCTGAACATTGTTTTCATATCTCTGTTATATTATATTATAGTGTATACTTCTAAATACCTTTTTTTGGTAAATTACCATTAGTCCTCAATGAAACACACATTCCATTTCCACTCAAACTATGAAAAAAAAATAACAAGAGAATGAACTTTAAATATTCATATTTATTCTTAACACATTTTTATTTTAGTTAACATGGTCTTCAAGATAATATCCAACCTGGACCCATATTTTTTAGGCTCTCTTTGCGCTAAGATAGTTGTAAGTCAATGTTAAGATGTGGCATTAACGGCTGTCTTAGCGCTAAGAGAGCTTCGAAAATATGGGTCTGGGCCCATATTTTCGAAGCTCTCTTAGCGCTAAGACAGTCGTAAGTGCCATACATAACATTGACTTACGACAAACTTAGCCCTAAGAGAGCTTCGAAAATATGGGTCTTGGGTTCATAAGATGAGATACATCACTGTAATTTCTTAATAGCAATTATGTCTGTTAATTCTGTTCCATCAGGGTGTTTGGACTTCAACAATTGCCTCATTCCCCTGATTGTTAAACAACAGTTTGTTTAAATCCCTGCCAATAAAATCAATTCAAATCGAACAATATAGCAAGAGGCCAAAGATGATATATGAGCAATCCTCAATTTAAAAATTAATACATTTCATTGGCTGATAACATGCATGTGATGTACAACCGACCATTAGAGAAACAAGGCAAAGCTTGTTACATAATCAGGGGATTGTTGCAGCCACAAGGACACAAACAACCTGATGATGATCCTTATTTATACTCAGCAAGTTGTTGCAATTGGCAGTAAATTGGTTTGCCACATTAAACCTAGGTACATCCCAAATAACATTAAGCTTATTTTATTATTTCTATCTTACAAGGTGCATCTGCGGACATTGCGTAATGAGCGACACGCACGAAAACAGATTTTGCTGTCGAGAGAGAGCAGAAATCAATTACAAAATACAAGAATTTGATGAGCAAAACCCTGACTGCCCTTCCCCTGCATGTCTCACATCCCATCCGGGTTTTGAGGCAGTCTGCCTGAATCCCTATGTGCTGGAGACAGCATATCATCATTACAGGCAGGATTACGGAGACGTAGAACGAGAATTACACGAGTAAGGGCAAAACATATTTTGTTAATTCACTAAAAGAAATTATAAACATAAACTTAAATAAATCATCGATCAAGGAAAAAGTGACCATGGCTACCATACCACCGCAATCCGCTATCTGTCCATTGAGCATTATAGATAATGTCACTACGTTTTGAAAACCGATTCAAGCATCATAATTTTGCCCAAAATATATTTTGGGAACTTGCTTTGATATAACAAAAAATCATTCACCAAGATGTAATATTATTTTGGATGGAACGGAAGGACCGCTGCAAACCACTGCTTACTTTGTAGGTGGTATAATTAAAACATAAAAAACTAAAAAAAAGTTTATTAAATAAAATATATTATTTTGCAGGAAATACAGATACATTTCATACCGCCAAATTGTGAGATGGTGTTGGGGCTTTCTTGGGCGGCATAACAGGGTTCCGCTGCCATCATGTGTAATGAATGCGATAAGAACTAGCTTCCCAAGTAACAATGGACAATACAAAAACTTCAAGTGGCCAAACCTATAAATAAATAAAAATACAGACAAATAAATGATTCAAATTATGAAATAATTTCTTTGTTCCCTTTTTTACAATCCAAATACATTTTGTTTCAAATGGACAATTTGAGTGCAATTTTCTGCCTGCATGCAGATGGTCTCGTCCAGGTTTAGGTCTGCTTCCTCCCTCCGGAATCCGCCACCGTGAATACAATATTGTTAATAGCCAAGATAAGGTTAATAAAGCATTCGAATGAATCAATGGCATGGACGTTACAAGTTGGTCTCCAAAATCTTTTTTAGTGTCATTAACAACAGTAACTAGATTGACGGTTAATGACAGATTATCTTTCCCAAGTTATATTAATTATGTAATTCTCAAACCTTGGCTAAAGAATTATGAAAGTGATATAACTCTGTCATTCCCCGTCATAAGTTGGTTATTACTTCGATTACCAGTAACTTAAAAATCCAACAAGGAGGTCAACCTCCATATCCATTCGCTGATAATGATAATGCTTGTGTACTACAAGTGACTAAAGTGTCTCATTTAACAGTTAAAGGTAATTGTGGTTCTTGTTGATAGATGTGTAATTCTATTCATTCATACTATTAGTTCAAAATTTTATAATATGAGCCACTACAAATGTAACAAAATGTAAAAAAAATAAATCAGTTTTGAGTGGGTTTTTTCTGAAAAGATGAAACATGGAATTGATAAAAATATATGGCTTCTTAGGCTCTATCAAAGGCAACAAATCTGAAATTTATATTTCCAAATGCCTAAGGAGTCTGTTTTTCACATTTCAACTGAAGAAAGAGGCCAAAATAGGTTTTAGAGTTTTGGCCCCTGTGACCCTTTTAGGACAAGGTCACCAAATGTAAAATATATAATGACACTATTCTTCAAAGGATACTCTGGATTCAGATGCCAAGGTTCAACTGCTGCATGGTCCGTCAGTAACCAAGAATAAAGTGCTCAGTATTCTCTGCTGCAAGCCGCTCTTCATACATTCATTCCAGCGGTAACAAATTTGGCAAAAGTTATAGGTACTGTACCTGCAAAAAGATAAGAGAAGAACCTTTTTAAGTGTATTTGAAACATTTCTTTGTTGGCATTGTTATATAAGACTTTTTGTAATGATTTGATGTGACAATGATTTTGATATAAGTTACTTATATTAAATTGATATGAAATAGAGCTATAGGTTCTGTAGTTCATCAGGACTGGTTTACTACATGATTCATTATCAAAGATTGAATATTTAAAAAAAAACAAGCAGACAGAGTCGACTATATCACCCACCAAGTGAGAAAGTTAAAACATTGTGTGTGTAAACACTGATTATCATCCAAAACTGGCTCCCACAATAGATATTACTTGTGTGAGATCAAGCGATATCTACAAGCGATATCTACATTGTAGATATTGCTACAATCAAATCGTCACAATCCTATTACATCATCAGTTAATGACATCACAAGGCTTTGACATCACTAAGAACACTGGTGACAATGTTATGACGGCACAAAGTTGAAGACCTAACAATGCTATGATGCCACAATGCTGATGACGTCACAATGCTATGACATCACTGAGCTCACTGCTGAAGAAGTCAAATGGCAGTTTTGTGTTGCAGATATGTTCATTATTTTGCTAATAATTGTTGAAGAATGATTTTGAATGATAAATAAAATCTCACCCTCGTGTCTTCTGATATCAAATATATCAACACTTGTTGATAAAAGTAAAAATATCCCCGACAAAATCACGGATATTTGTAACTTTTATCAACTCGTGTTGATATATTTGATATCAGAAGACACTTGGGTGAGATTCTGTTTATCAAAATTTGATATTGGGTGCCTTAAGGCACCCTCAGAAAAAAAATCATTTCTATCCCTGAGCTCTCTAGAACTTTTGGAACCGAGTGAGTGAGTTGGTGTTTAACGCCGCTTTCAAGAGTATTTCACTTATATCACGGCTGCTAGTATTATGGTAGGGAGAAAGCCCGCAACGCCATGTGGCTATATGCATTGCGGTCAAACCTGTGAGCAACGGCTGGAACTAGCGAACCATGGGTGGTACTGCACTGAATTTGAGTGTAGCATTGCACCCAAAACTGACTGCATGTAGAACAGTTCTCTACTGCAGACAAACTTGCCGTGCCCCTGGCGGGGCTCAAACCCCGGACCTCTTGATCCGAAGCAGAACGCGCTAAATACTGTGCTATCCCACAGACACTGGACACCATGCCATGCCATGCCGTAAGCCTAACGGGCCTTTCAGGCCTGATAAACTAAAAATCAGAATAACCTAAGTAGCAAAAGGCACCACTCCAACACTAGGTCTAACCACAAACCAAGTTTCATACAGAAAATATTGAACGTTTGTTTAAGTATGGCCCGGAAATGAAAGCATTTCGGAATCACAGAAGAACAGAAGTACGGACGGAGGCGAAAACATGCTTTGCGGGGGACATAATTATATTGAGTTATAATACTCATCTTTTGTTGTTGGTTACTGCTCGGTTTCTTTGCCAGTGTATCTCCATCGTTGCTTTCCCACGGTGCAGGATCTCCCTTCTCTGTCCCACTCTCCTCTGGTCGCAGGTCGCCATGACCACACTTACCATCGAAGAAGGTTAAGATTAGAGAGATCCTTCAAGTGTCCCTTGAAAAGCGGCTGATGAAAGCTGCAATGGCGACCTCTTTGGATGGTCTCTCAACAATAGAACAGAGGTAGTCTGGCACTCTGTCTCTGAAGTCCTGTATGGAATGTCGCAGGCCGGCAGGGTCCTCGCGATAGCAACGAACCACTTCAGTCATGAGTTCCGCAGCGTACTCTGGTATAAACAATTAGATTAAATGAAATCATATATGGCGATTATTAACCGAGGAAGTGTGCAATATGACTTTTACTAAACAAGTGTGAATTTGTTCATTGCCCGGGTGAGGGTTATACAAAAGAGTTTCAACCTAAACAAGATGACATCCCAAGTTTTATGACTTCAGGCTTTCTGTTCGTTCCCGTATAAAAAAAACCAAATGAAATGAGAATGTAAGAATTTACAAGACTACCATATGACTTACCATAAGTTGGTGCAGTTTTCTCTGGTCGTATTATTGCTGACATCTTTGATGCTTTCGGGAAGTGCATGGAATATTTTTTTTTCCCGTTTTTGGTCTCAGCCTGATTCCTGCTGCTATTCTCATTATAGTGTAGCCCAGCGAGAAACAGTCTTTAAAAGAGAATGATATGATCAGAAATGATTTACAGTAACCATCTACATAATTGTGTACTCATCAAAATTATTATATTTGAATGATTGAAAATAAATTAGGTCTAAAGATATGTTCACATTAGCCTTACAAAGTTCACCTAATATCGCAAATAACTCATGTCATGTCAAGAGTCCACTTTTAAATTTGCCTGTGCACATGGAGAGGTACATAGAACAATACTCAAATATTGAAAGCTATTAACAACCTATGACATACCTCGAGGTCATACCAGTGTATGAGAAAGCTGTGTGCTTGGGAGCAAATTGAATAATCAGGCTGTGAAAAGCTTCAAGGCTTGACGTCTGCTCATTTGATGACAGCATTGTGATGTCCTTCAGAAGGTACTTGCTTGCGAGGATCTTTTCAAGCTTGACAAACAGTTTTGATGCTGGAAATGCATATACCGGTATATATATATAATAATATAGAATTATAAGAGCCAAGCAGCTCTGTTGATTATCACTGAAGTAGTAAGTATTTATATTTAAAGAATTCAGCTTTGTAAGACTTGTGTGGCTTCAGAATCACAGGGCCACCATCTGCATTTTACAATTCATAACATGCATTGAACCAGTAGCTATTGAGATAAGTTGAAAAAGAAAAAAAAAGTTTATTGAAGTAAATCAATTACAGATGTACAACCAAGACATTGAACCCATCTGGTCTTTCAGAATTCAGATGCCGATAACAGAAAATGTTCTGATAAAGAAATTAATGTAGCATTGCACTCACTAGGGTTAAGCCAAAGCTTCTCCGATCTATCGCCATCAAGTGGTCCATGCAGACAGGAAGGGAAGAGCTCATTGGGGAAATCTGAATGCCAGTTTTGAAGGTGACTGAGCAAGGACTCCCATTTGGCTAGCATCAGGTCCCCGTTGTTGTTTGATGTGCTTGCAGCACACCAATACATGTGGTTGGTTATCGACTTCTTCCACTTTGACGCGTCAGCACAATCCTTCTCTTTTGCCAGTTTCTCTATCTTCTTCCCGACACCTATTCAAAATAAATTTTAATATGTAAGTTCAAACTTCAAAGTAGTCCATATGCAAACAAACCGCACCAGGGAAAATAACAGGACAATGTCACATATTGTTATTACCCTGAAAGAATTGTACTCTCTCCGCGCTATCATGCGTTACTCCCACTGGGAATGCCTTTTGGAATGATAGGCCAGTATGATAACCGTTACACCAATGTGCCTGCATCAATCACGAAATTCTCTTAACACTTCTATCAAGGTTATAATTTACCTTTGGCAACATGCCACACATCATATCGATGGACTGTATCCTTGAGGTTCTCCCGTATCCACTTTGCATTTTGTCTGTGCCGATCAGTGACGAGAGTTTCAATCGACAGGTCATGTTGATGTAAAAAGCGGACACTACGGCGCAAACCTTCATTCTCACACCATGAACTGTTTTTCACCTCATTACTCTGAAAAAGTGAGACATGCAAGAACTAACAATAAAAAGTTATTTCTTAAAGATAATGAAGCAGTTTACATTATGACATGAAAGCAATCCCTATTAACTGAAATTTATGAAAGACCATCCTCAAAATACCAATTAGATCATTTTTAAATTTGTGTATCAAATAGCACTGATGGAACAATAAGGTTGTTAGATGATCCAATATGTTATTGTTTTAACAGTAAATGCAATGTACCTGAACAAGTTGAATGTCAAGAACTTTATTGACATTCTGCTCGATAAAGGTGAAACTGCCATATTTTGCACAGTGACCTGGGCTGTCCGATCTGGCATCGCCTGATAACGAAAGACCATGTCCAAGCTGTTTCACTTGGTTTACCAGATCCAACTGCTTTGAGCGCCAGGTATTTATGACAGTTGGATGCAAATAGTCGGCTTGATGTCTGTAGAAAGTAGTCTCAGAAATACTTGCAATATTCATCAACTTGAGGACATTTGATACCTTGCCAAGAAGACTTCCAGAAAAAAGGATAGCACCAGACAGCAACAAGTTTCCTGCAGGCATCTTCCCAAAGAAAGGTTGACTTGACCATGACCTTGTGAAATTGCACTTGGAACAGTTCTGAATTACAACTATACATGTTCCAATTGTTTTATCAACATATCCTTGAGCAGGTTGACCACATGCCTGACAAAGCTGAAATAACTCTAGAAGTGGAGTCTTGAAGATGATGTATTTCTCCTCTACATTTGGTGGTGCTGCCACAAGACGAGGTATCCTGAAATGAGAAAAGTTATACTATAAACAAAACACACAAGTTATTATCTAATATCTATCATATTTGGATGTGAAGATGCTGTGAATGAAGTTCTATTTATTTTTATTATTTTGTTGGAAATTTCAAAACCATTAAAATTGTTAATAATTTGAAAGAATTACAAATTATACTTGATAATGGATCCGGTAATGTGATAGGTGCCCATTATAACCATTATGAAATCATCCGTAAATGTATTAGCCAAGTAATCTTATTAATAACCTTCTCCATTTTCATTTAAAAAACTTATAGCATACCTTGGTGCCTCCACGGCTTCAGGTTCTTCATCTGACAGCATGAGTTCTTCATCACTAATGATGCTGCTGTCATCACTCTCCTCAACTCTGTCTATAGGAAGATCAATTGCATCATGCAAGGCCTCATCAGTCAACAGTGAGCATTGTATCCCGATGGAAATTCGCTGTGGCTTAGCCTGTATACCTACAACAGATATTTTACATTTTTGTTTATTTTGCTTGAAGATGAAACACTGTGAAGGAAACACTGATGTGAAAATAAAAAGTGTATCAGTAAATAATTATAAAGATTTTGCCAGAAAAAAACTTGAAATCATTATTCCAAGATGCCTAGCAGTATGAACACAATGTTATCAAGAAAACAATATTCATATCAAATCAATTTTGAAATTATCAAAAGAAGAATGTTACCTGTATGGGTCATTTGGCTTCTTCGAAAAGAAATTAAGTTTGCTGTACCACAATCAGTACAGACTAACTTTCCTATGCTTTAACTATAATAGTTCAGGGAATAACTTATATTCATAACAAATCACATTGGGGTACATCAAACTTTATTTCTTAATCAAATAATCACATAACTGTCTCCTCTAATTGATAAATAAAATACAAAATTATAAATATTCAGAAAAATAATTAATTTCATTGTCAAAATTTATTTTTATGAATGTTAATGAATTTAATTTGTTAGATAACAGTTCATTTTCTGGTTAATTTATGTATCAAAAAATGCATTCACAATGATAAAACTGGTTAAGTTAAACTGGTTAACCAGTTATGGCTGGTACAAAACATGCTGGAAATTGTAATGTAATGACTTGTAGTTCGAAGGACTCAATAAATTTTGAAATGACCTTTTCATATGATTATGCATATCTATTTTAGAAATACACTAAAAAATAAATCGCTCGTACTTACATAGTGGATAATTTTGACACCTTCATTCATACAATATATCCAATAACAATAATTATATCATGATTATATATAATGTAGCATCTGAAATCTGAAATTGTCTGCAGAGATATTTCAAATTAGAAAATATTTTTAGAGGGGGAATAACATCAAAATGATCATTTCTATGCATTATGTAATCAGAATAAATATTCTAACGTATCTAACTTTGTTTACCTTTTGTTCTTCGATGTTTCCTTCTGTCACACTGGGTTGACTTAGTACAATTGGAAGACGGTGTTGAAGGTGGTGTTAAGTCGGCTGTTGCACTTGTCGAAGATGAGCATACAGCTGGGGACATCATGTCACATTCTTCCTTGCTTGCAGTCGCTGATGAGAGCAGTTCCCTTGAGGCCTAAGTAACATAAACAATGTCAATACTTCAAGTACCAGTTAGACTATTTCTGTGAAATAAAAATGTTCAAGGTCATAAATTACTTTTCATACCAATAAAGAATTTATTTGATTGATTTCTTACAAAATATCTTAATCTTAGTCTGTCGTGCATTGTGACCAGTCTGTGAAAAATCAAAATGTATTATGGCGAGGGTTCAATTTTGCTATAAAATGACAAAATAAAACTTTTGGGCTGGTTGCTTTTCAAACTTATTTCATACACTATATATGAATAATATATAGTAACACTGAAACTAAAGTACAATATTCATACAGTTACATGATAAAATAAAATAATTCGTTTTTCTATTGCAAGCATTTTATTCAATCAATTCGGCCTATATAATTTACTTTCAAGGAACAGCCACATAACATTATGCACAAATTAAAACAATTTAAATGTTTGTGTAAGACTGAGTTAGGGATAATTGATTTGTTAATATGACCGATTATAACGTGTAGATTGTCAAAAAAACACAAACAATAAATAGTTTATAAAATATGAAAAAAAAATTCAAAATCATAGGAATTAAGTGTTATAAATTACGTGGTTATCTGGATAAACACGCTTAGAATTGTCCGTTTGATCGGATGCCGGGATGGGTCGTCACAAGAATTTAGATGCCTCATATTATCACTGTGATTGAATGCACATTTTATGGTTTAAATTAGATCAAGATGGTTGAATATTTTTGTGTTCTCGGACAATCAGGGCAGAATCGCGGGAATGACAGGAATAAGTATAGCACATTTATTTCGGAACTATTGTTGAATTATAGAATTACAGTACATACCCGTGCACATGTCAGTTTCATGGTCGTTCCAAGTCGACGTTTTGATGGTACTGGTGCTTGCACCTCCTCAGACATCCTTTTTGGTAGTTTACTCGGAACTGCATCACGTACCAAGTTTAGCTGCCTCTTGAACCCGCGGACAAACTGGTAAAATCCGTGAAAATCATCCGGGGACACAAAGTGATCTCCACAAATCACATTTGCTGAACTTCTGGTCCAATCCTTACGAGTCATGCGAACAAAACGATCCCACTTGGCCGCGATCTTTTGATCCTTAGGAAACTCGTGAACACTAACACCATCAAAAGCTGACTTGCTACATCCCCCAACGACGCATCGCTTCACCATGTTTAAATTTGGCCCTTCGAAATACTTGTATGAAGGTCAAGTAAGCTGATTATAGTGGCGGGCTAAATAGAGCGTGTTAACTCGTCATACAAAATGGCGGTTGCCTCGCGGAATGTTTGCCCCAGTTGACGTCACTTCCGGTAAACTCCGCGGAACTTCACGATTACAGCACCGTATATCTTGATTTTTTTCTTTTTCGAATTAAAAAAAAAGGGATTGTCTAACATTCCTATTTCTATACCCATTACCCGTTAGCCATTACCATTGTTGTAGAGGTGAAAAGAATTAACAACATAACTCTGTGGATTAGAATGACCAATTTATCCGGGAGCTGCGCTTTAAGAGGCATTTAGAAGTTGGTTATGAAGAATAAACACATATATGGATTTACAACTTCTTTATTGCAAAGATATGCGACGTTTCTGTGTAGATACTAACACCGTTATCAAGCAAATCACTTGCTTTATAATTTGGAGTCCAACATGTTTCTCAAGGTCTTTGGCTGCTGGGGTTTTATTATAACAAACCCGATTCAATTAATACATTGAAGTTGTTGTAACGGAATTTAGCTAAGATACTTGATAAAATAAACTCGGATATCATATGTGAGGCCCTTTTCTTAATGATGGAAAGCTTTCAGAAGCGTATCACTGCAACAATGTGAGTTGTCGTGCCAGTCCTGGATTAAATTTAAAAAAGAAACATCATCGTTTTGTGTCCACACGTTTTCCGAATCCCAATTTATAGAGCACATTCTTCATCTCAGAAGCCAATGTATATTGACAAAAGAGCCATGTTTTTGTATGTAGAATTATTCAGTCCACGAACCATTGGCAGACATGAATGTGAACAGTCTGGACCATTTCTAATTTGATGTCCCCTCCCCCCTCCCCCTCCCTCCCCCTAGTTCATCCCCATAAAATAGAGTAGTAACAGCCATGCTTTCTTACGTTTTGCAAAGGCTACAATAATTACATTTGGATTAGTTTCAGATTGGAATCAATAAACATGTTGATGACATTTTAAATGTGATATTAAATACTTTGTATTTTATCTCATTTCCATACGTGCAAAAATAATTGACATGCATTATCCAATCACAAAATATATGAGAATTACATATTAAGTAATGGAGAATGCATGAGGAGCCGTGGATTCGTTAAAAATAATCAACGAGCCCCGAAGGGGCGAGTAGATTATTTTTAACGAATCCACGGCTCCGAATGCATTCTCCATCTTAATCCATGTATGACGTCACGTAACATACATATGTGATTATCTAGCATTATAGACAATACATTTCAATTATGTAACCTAATAAAATATTATTTTGCAAATTGCGGTGCCCATTCATCGGATATGGTACACGCAGCTTCGATCCTTATGAAATGGATTCTTCCACGCACGTGCATGGCTTAAATCTTCCACGCAGCCGAACTCCTGCATTTCATGCGTTTCACACTTGACCAGTCTTGTTTAGAATGCAGGGATCTTACTGACAAACAATCAAATGATTACCAGCAGGCCTGGTAGTCGAATAGGTTAGGGCGCTGCGTAACAGACGAAGGGTTACATGTTCAATTCCCGGGTCAGACATTACAAAAATAATTAGATATTTTAAGATTCTAATCAGATATACTAAGACAAAATACATCATTCTTGAACAAATTACTTTGTGAGCCATTACGAAAATGTCAAAACCTGACACCCTTCCTGACTGGATTAGTCAATGACCAGTAGATTCTTAAAAATAATCCACTGTTAACACAATAGAGTGACGTCATCACCATGGATTAACTATTAAAATCTAACAAACCGAAATTATACATTCTATTTACATGTATTTTGCGTTCTATAAAATATTACCAAACCAAATATGTCATTTTGTCAAAAAATGAAGAAGAGGAGGGACACTTTTTTAACCTTTCGGTTAAGATAATAATTACCTTGTTCTATAAATACAATAGAGAGGTCACCACGTAATTTGAGGAGTTATCTGCATTGCCAAAACATTGCTGAATGGTGAATGGTGAAGCATTCGGTTTTTGCTTGGAAATAATAACAATCTTAAATGTGTATTTCATTTCGTTGTATTTTGTATTGACTTGAACGTGACTATGTTATCGTTATCTTGAAACCTATTTCTAAACATTATTTCAATATTCAGTACAACAAACGACCTAGTTCGACATCAGATAAAGGAACTATATACTCAACTCTGCGCACTTATCTCTCTTTTAGTTTGCGGATCTTAAACAATGCATATAGCTGTCCTTTTACTGCTACTAACATATTGCCTCCATGGTAGCGTTGGGATGATTATGCCTATGGTCAAACCAGATGGGACAACAGACATTTCAAGTCTCATAAGCCATGTGACCCTATTGGAACAAATGTTCAAAACCCAACAAACTGAAACGGAGCAATTGAAAGTGCAAGTCCAGATTATCACAGGCGATCTTAGTGCAACAAAGACGGAATTACAACAGACAAGATTTGAACTTCAAGCACTGCAAAGTATTAACAGAACAACACAGAAAGAACTCATTTCAGTTAAACAGGAATTAGCAGCTATGAAGATGGAACTTGAAATGACATCAACAGAAGCTGCTAACGCAAATGCAGAGGTTTTGAAATTACAGACGGAATTGATGTCTCTTAAAGTACATTTAAACTCGACTTCACTGGACCAGATGGGCCATGATGTAAAATCTAACTCGGTAAACATTCATCAACTTCAACAGGATGTTCATTCCTCCAAAGAAGTTCTACTGAACAACTCTCGTCTCCTTAGCAACGTGACAACCAATATGGCGGCAGTTCAGTCTGAACTCTTTACAGTGACCGAAGACATCAGAGTTTTGGAGTCAAATGTTTCGATACAAGGCAAGTGTGCTTGATGTAATTTCAATTGTACGAGGAATAGTTATCTAAAAAGGTACTAACAATGATTTGGTATAATATATCATTATAATAAGTAATGGTATCAATGGTTGTAAAGTTCTAGACTGATTACTCTATAGACATTATGAAGAATATGTTGTTGTAATGACAGAAATAATGATCTTTTCATAGTTCTATGATTTAAAGGATTCATAGTATTATTTATTGGGTTTTTTTAAAACACTGATTTTATCTGAATCGTGATTATTAAATGGGATTTTATGTTAATAAGTTGAACAATCAAAAACATTCCCAGGATGCAGTCAAATTATGATGAGTCACTAAGCTAATAATTGATATTTCAGTTAATTTTATCATCTATCGTGATTTAGTTACGACAATGAAACAGATTTGATTATCACAAACCAGTGAGCAACACATATGTATCTTTCAGGTGCAGACTCCAGGAAAGTAGCATTCCATGCCTGCCTGGCGAAATTTGACATTTACCAAAACATTACTCCCTTTGACATTGTGGACTTGAACACCGGAAGTGGTTACAACAGCACAACGGGCAAGTTCACATCACCTGTCTCTGGTAACTACATCTTCTCTATGCATGTATCTGGCAACAGTCGATATTCTACTATCAGTATTGTTAGAAACGGAAGTTCTATATCACAAGTGTCTACGACAAACTACAATATGGATCATCCAAGGACACTTTCTTCAACCAGCGTTGTTTCTCTCAACATAGGAGACGAGGTGTGGGTGGAGATATCAGAACAAATGACTTTATATGGTGGGCATGACTCTTGTTTCATGGGAACTGTTCTCTCAAGTGCCTGAAACAAGTTCTGTTGTAAAAATATCAAATAAACCTTTACCTCATGTTTATGTAACTGTATGGATTGATGTGAGTATCGGCAATAAACATGTCCTTATAGAACGTTTACAGATACAACACTATTAAATACATCAATAAACTGTAAGGTTTGTTTTATGTTGTTTGTCACCTCCAGAAGCTGTGTATTGGTTTGCAATTAGAGAGCATCAGCTGAAACTAGCAAACCGTGGTTTGAAAGTCAGTGTGGCATTACATCAAAAATATCTGCTATCAGAACATGTCTCTGTAGCAGACACAGATTCCGGTTAGGGTCTAACAACTGACTTCTGTACTGGAATTCACTCTTAACTGCGATACCACGACCGCGTATGTAATGTAATAAACTACATTCTCAACGGTGTAACAGGCAGCACATCTAATAATAAAACAAGGTATTACCCATATTGCTGAACATGAACGGATTAGTACTTGTGATACGAGCATAAACACACATATATGTATTACGCTTGTTTAGGAGACATTGTTGAGTCCGATTTCGTCATCTGTGACGTCATAAAGCATTTGTCGGACGTCTTTGTAGCTGGCTGTCGCAAGAAATGAGGGCTGTTTTCTGACTAGTGTTGTGCGATTCAAATAATTAAGAAATTATTACTCGTTTAAGTGTGTCATACGGAAGCATCCTAGTGCCACAGTGATATTTTTTTGTATCTCCTAATTTGGAGATACTATCACCTAATTAGGAGATACTATTTCCAAATTAGGACTTCGTTATCGCCTAATTAGGACATAACTTAGTCCTAATTAAGTAATAACGAAGTCCTCATTAGGAGTATTATTAGGTGATACTAACTCCTAATTAGGAGATACTTATTCCTAATTTGGAGATACTTATGTCCTAATTAGGTGATAGTTATGTCCTAATTAGGCGATAAGTAAGTCCTAATTAGGACATACAAACTCCTAATTAGGAGATACTAACTCCTAAATAGGAGTTACTTACGTCCTAATTAGGTGATAGTTATGTCCTAATTAGGCGATAACTTAGTCCTAATTAGGAGATAACTAAGTCCTAATTAGGAGTTAGTATCTCCTAATTAGGAGTAAGTATCTCCTAATTAGGAGTTAGTAGTTACAAGAATTTAGATGCCTCATATTATCACTGTGATTGAATGCACATTTTATGGTTTAAATTAGATCAAGATGGTTGAATATTTTTGTGTTCTCGGACAATCAGGGCAGAATCGCGGGAATGACAGGAATAAGTATAGCACATTTATTTCGGAACTATTGTTGAATTATAGAATTACAGTACATACCCGTGCACATGTCAGTTTCATGGTCGTTCCAAGTCGACGTTTTGATGGTACTGGTGCTTGCACCTCCTCAGACATCCTTTTTGGTAGTTTACTCGGAACTGCATCACGTACCAAGTTTAGCTGCCTCTTGAACCCGCGGACAAACTGGTGAAATCCGTGAAAATCATCCGGGGACACAAAGTGATCTCCACAAATCACATTTGCTGAACTTCTGGTCCAATCCTTACGAGTCATGCGAACAAAACGATCCCACTTGGCCGCGATCTTTTGATCCTTAGGAAACTCGTGAACACTAACACCATCAAAAGCTGACTTGCTACATCCCCCAACGACGCATCGCTTCACCATGTTTAAATTTGGCCCTTCGAAATACTTGTATGAAGGTCAAGTAAGCTGATTATAGCGGCGGGCTAAATAGAGCGTGTTAACTCGTCATACAAAATGGCGGTTGCCTCGCGGAATGTTTGCCCCAGTTGACGTCACTTCCGGTAAACTCCGCGGAACTTCACGATTACAGCACCGTATATCTTGATTTTTTTCTTTTTCGAATTAAAAAAAAAGGGATTGTCTAACATTCCTATTTCTATACCCATTACCCGTTAGCCATTACCATTGTTGTAGAGGTGAAAAGAATTAACAACATAACTCTGTGGATTAGAATGACTAATTTATCCGGGAGCTGCGCTTTAAGAGGCATTTAGAAGTTGGTTATGAAGAATAAACACATATATGGATTTACAACTTCTTTATTGCAAAGATATGCGACGTTTCTGTGTAGATACTAACACCGTTATCAAGCAAATCACTTGCTTTATAATTTGGAGTCCAACATGTTTCTCAAGGTCTTTGGCTGCTGGGGTTTTATTATAACAAACCCGATTCAATTAATACATTGAAGTTGTTGTAACGGAATTTAGCTAAGATACTTGATAAAATAAACTCGGATATCATATGTGAGGCCCTTTTCTTAATGATGGAAAGCTTTCAGAAGCGTATCACTGCAACAATGTGAGTTGTCGTGCCAGTCCTGGATTAAATTTAAAAAAGAAACATCATCGTTTTGTGTCCACACGTTTTCCGAATCCCAATTTATAGAGCACATTCTTCATCTCAGAAGCCAATGTATATTGACAAAAGAGCCATGTTTTTGTATGTAGAATTATTCAGTCCACGAACCATTGGCAGACATGAATGTGAACAGTCTGGACCATTTCTAATTTGATGTCCCCTCCCCCCTCCCCCTCCCTCCCCCTAGTTCATCCCCATAAAATAGAGTAGTAACAGCCATGCTTTCTTACGTTTTGCAAAGGCTACAATAATTACATTTGGATTAGTTTCAGATTGGAATCAATAAACATGTTGATGACATTTTAAATGTGATATTAAATACTTTGTATTTTATCTCATTTCCATACGTGCAAAAATAATTGACATGCATTATCCAATCACAAAATATATGAGAATTACATATTAAGTAATGGAGAATGCATGAGGAGCCGTGGATTCGTTAAAAATAATCAACGAGCCCCGAAGGGGCGAGTAGATTATTTTTAACGAATCCACGGCTCCGAATGCATTCTCCATCTTAATCCATGTATGACGTCACGTAACATACATATGTGATTATCTAGCATTATAGACAATACATTTCAATTATGTAACCTAATAAAATATTATTTTGCAAATTGCGGTGCCCATTCATCGGATATGGTACACGCAGCTTCGATCCTTATGAAATGGATTCTTCCACGCACGTGCATGGCTTAAATCTTCCACGCAGCCGAACTCCTGCATTTCATGCGTTTCACACTTGACCAGTCTTGTTTAGAATGCAGGGATCTTACTGACAAACAATCAAATGATTACCAGCAGGCCTGGTAGTCGAATAGGTTAGGGCGCTGCGTAACAGACGAAGGGTTACATGTTCAATTCCCGGGTCAGACATTACAAAAATAATTAGATATTTTAAGATTCTAATCAGATATACTAAGACAAAATACATCATTCTTGAACAAATTACTTTGTGAGCCTTTACGAAAATGTCAAAACCTGACACCCTTCCTGACTGGATTAGTCAATGACCAGTAGATTCTTAAAAATAATCCACTGTTAACACAATAGAGTGACGTCATCACCATGGATTAACTATTAAAATCTAACAAACCGAAATTATACATTCTATTTACATGTATTTTGCGTTCTATAAAATATTACCAAACCAAATATGTCATTTTGTCAAAAAATGAAGAAGAGGAGGGACACTTTTTTAACCTTTCGGTTAAGATAATAATTACCTTGTTCTATAAATACAATAGAGAGGTCACCACGTAATTTGAGGAGTTATCTGCATTGCCAAAACATTGCTGAATGGTGAATGGTGAAGCATTCGGTTTTTGCTTGGAAATAATAACAATCTTAAATGTGTATTTCATTTCGTTG
Source organism: Gibbula magus (assembly GCA_936450465.1). Lineage (NCBI taxonomy): Eukaryota > Metazoa > Mollusca > Gastropoda > Trochida > Trochidae > Gibbula > Gibbula magus. The sequence continues at coordinate 35,900,300 of OW388302.1, forward strand.
TATTTTGTATTGACTTGAACGTGACTATGTTATCGTTATCTTGAAACCTATTTCTAAACATTATTTCAATATTCAGTACAACAAACGACCTAGTTCGACATCAGATAAAGGAACTATATACTCAACTCTGCGCACTTATCTCTCTTTTAGTTTGCGGATCTTAAACAATGCATATAGCTGTCCTTTTACTGCTACTAACATATTGCCTCCATGGTAGCGTTGGGATGATTATGCCTATGGTCAAACCAGATGGGACAACAGACATTTCAAGTCTCATAAGCCATGTGACCCTATTGGAACAAATGTTCAAAACCCAACAAACTGAAACGGAGCAATTGAAAGTGCAAGTCCAGATTATCACAGGCGATCTTAGTGCAACAAAGACGGAATTACAACAGACAAGATTTGAACTTCAAGCACTGCAAAGTATTAACAGAACAACACAGAAAGAACTCATTTCAGTTAAACAGGAATTAGCAGCTATGAAGATGGAACTTGAAATGACATCAACAGAAGCTGCTAACGCAAATGCAGAGGTTTTGAAATTACAGACGGAATTGATGTCTCTTAAAGTACATTTAAACTCGACTTCACTGGACCAGATGGGCCATGATGTAAACTCTAACTCGGTAAACATTCATCAACTTCAACAGGATGTTCATTCCTCCAAAGAAGTTCTACTGAACAACTCTCGTCTCCTTAGCAACGTGACAACTAATATGGCGGCAGTTCAATCTGATCTCTTTACAGTGACCGAAGACATCAGAGTTTTGGAGTCAAATGTTTCGATACAAGGCAAGTGTGCTTGATGTAATTTCAATTGTACGAGGAATAGTTATCTAAAAAGGTACTAACAATGATTTGGTATAATATATCATTATAATAAGTAATGGTATCAATGGTTGTAAAGTTCTAGACTGATGACTCTATAGACATTAAGTAGAATATGTTGTTGTAATGACAGAAATAATGATCTTTTCATAGTTCTTTGATTTAAAGGATTCATAGTATTATTTATTGGTTTTTTTTAAAACACTGATTTTATCTGAATCGTGATTATTAAATGGGATTTTATGTTAATAAGTTGAACAATCAAAAACATTCCCAGGATGCAGTCAAATTATGATGAGTCACTAAGCTAATAATTGATATTTCAGTTAATTTTATTATATATCGTGATTTAGTTACGACAATGAAACAGATTTGATTATCACAAACCAGTGAGCAACACATATGTATCTTTCAGGTGCAGACTCCAGGAAAGTAGCATTCCATGCCTGCCTGGCGAAATTTGACATTTACCAAAACATTACTCCCTTTGACATTGTGGACTTGAACACCGGAAGTGGTTACAACAGCACAACGGGCAAGTTCACATCACCTGTCTCTGGTAACTTCATCTTCTCTATGCATGTATCTGGCAACAGTCGATATTCTACTATCAGTATTGTTAGAAACGGAAGTTCTATATCACAAGTGTCTACGACAAACTACAATATGGATCATCCAAGGACACTTTCTTCAACCAGCGTTGTTTCTCTCAACATAGGAGACGAGGTGTGGGTGGAGATATCAGAACAAATGACTTTATATGGTGGGCATGACTCTTGTTTCATGGGAACTGTTCTCTCAAGTGCCTGAAACAAGTTCTGTTGTAAAAATATCAAATAAACCTTTACCTCATGTTTATGTAACTGTATGGATTGATGTGAGTATCGGCAATAAACATGTCCTTATAGAACGTTTACAGATACAACACTATTAAATACATCAATAAACTGTAAGGTTTGTTTTTATGTTGTTTGTCACCTCCAGAAGCTGTGTATTGCTTTGCAATTAGAGAGCATCAGCTGGAACTAGCAAACCGTGGTTTGAAAGTCAGTGTGGCATTACATCAAAAATATCTTCTATCAGAACATGTCTCTGTAGCAGACACAGATTCCGGTTAGGGTCTAACAACTGACTTCTGTACTGGAATTCACTCTTAACTGCGATACCACGACCGCGTATGTAATGTAATAAACTACATTCTCAACGGTGTAACAGGCAGCACATCTAATAATAAAACAAGGTATTACCCATATTGCTGAACATGAACGGATTAGTACTTGTGATACGAGCATAAATGCACATGTATTACGCTTGTTTAGGAGACATTGTTGAGTCCGATTTCGTCATTTGTGACGTCATAAAGCATTTGTCGGACGTCTTTGTAGCTGGCTGTCGCAAGAAATGAGGGCTGTTTTCTGACTAGTTTTGTGCGATTCAAATAATTAAGAAATTATTACTCGTTTATGTGTGTCATACGGAAGCATCCTAGTGCCACAGTGATAATTTTTTGTATCTCCTAATTAGGAGATACAATCACCTAATTAGGAGATACTATTTCCTAATTAAGACTTCGTTATCGCCTAATAAGGACATAACTAAGTCCTAATTAAGTAATAACGAAGTCCTCATTAGGAGTATTATTAGGTGATACTAACTCCTAATTAGGAGATACTTACTCCTAATTAGGAGATACTTATGTCCTAATTAGGTGATAGTTATGTCCTAATTAGGCGATAAGTAAGTCCTAATTAGGAGATAACTAAGTCCTAATTAGGACATACAAACTCCTAATTAGGAGATACTAACTCCTAATTAGGAGTTACTTATGTCCTAATTAGGTGATAGTTATGTCCTAATTAGGCGATAACTTAGTCCTAATTAGGAGTTAGTTTCTCCTAATTAGGAGTAAGTATCTCCTTATTAGGAGTTAGTATCTCCTAATTAGGAGTTAGTATCTCCTAATTAGGTGATAGTATCTCCTAATTAGGAGATAGCATCTCCTAAATAGGAGATAGTTTTACCTAGTTAGGTGATAATCAAGTCCTTATTAGGAGATAACTAAGTCCTGATTAGGAGTTAGTATCTCCTAATTAGGTGATAGTATCTCCTAATTAGGAGATAGCATCTCCTAAATAGGAGATAGTTTTACCTAATTAGGTGATAATCAAGTCCTAATTAGGAGATAACTAAGTCCTAATTAGGAGTTAGTATATCCTAATTAGGAGTTAGTATCTCCTAATTAGATGATAGTATCTCCTAATTAGGAGATAGCATTTCCTAAATAGGAGATAATCAAGTCCTAATCAGGAGATGTGTATGACCTAATTAGGATATAGTTATGTCCTAATTAGGACTTAGTATCTCCTAAGTAGGGGATAACTAAGTCCTAATTAGGAGATATATAAAAAAAATCTCACTGTGGCACTAGGATGCTTCCGTAGTGTCATATGTCATACCGCAGGTAGGAAATACAAAGATTAACATTCGTTACGTAGACATCACATTACAAACCTCCTCGGGTGATAAATCAATATATTTACTCACGTGCAAAAGAATCGTCCCCATACAAAATACAAGGTATTTCAATCCACGGGCAATAACAACGACTGAAAAAGCGCGTCGACTATTCAAATGTATTTGAACAAACATAACAAATAAAGGTATCATACTCTTATGGATGAAATTGTGAGTGTTTCTCAAACAAAACAGGTGTCTATCAAATACATTCAAAATCTACTTTGGCCGACATCAATTTTCCATTTTATACTTATAATTATAATAACGATTTTCCTATGTAAACTGTAATTTCGGGCGATTAAACAGTTTTCCAAAGGTTAAATATATTATGCATTTGCTTGTGTAAATTGAACAGCAGACTGTTGGTAATACAATCTGCCGTTTGTACAGTTGACTTGTGACGTCAAAAGGTATGAATGCACGAGGTATAAATATATACGAGAAACATTGCATCTATATGAGAGCTCTCAGCCAACCAGAATCTCTGAAAGAAGTGTAGGATGGTTAGTAATGAACAACAGGCAAGTTCACAGCTGCCATGTTTGGTAGTACATCTTCCCTGTGCATTTAACTCTTGCTGGGACAGTGACAGCGATATGTCGGGTATGTCTGGGGGATTTTCATAGAAAAAAAACAAAACATTTATCTCAAATACATTTCAAGCACCATCAGGGTTATATATTCTTTACACAGACTTCTACCAGTGTTCTTTCTTTCACCAAAGTCAACGAAGTATGAGTGGAGATAAACGGACACTGAATATATTCTCATGGTAAAAATGGTTGACACCCCTAAACAGAAAATGGATTTTAGCAAATTAAATGCATGGAAAATTAATATTGTTGGATATTATAGTAGTTTCGAAATTAAATAGCACAAACATATGATGTAAACTATAAATATGCCATGTATGTATTGTGTGCGAATGAGACTCCGTGAAAGATTTTGTGTATATTTGGGGTCAGGAGATTTATTTTTCCAAATGTAACTTTGCATTATTTATTAGGACCAAAATAAGAACACTCAAACAGTGTAACAATATACCAATTCCACGATATCAAGACAAAAGGAATGATCTCTTTCGAATAAATTTAATTTTCTTATATTCCTCTTCCTTTGGTATTTTAAAGTACAAGTGGAGAAATAGCAAATGCTTAAGGACACTATTCACGAAAAGACATCCAGTAGTAACATGTTTTATTAAACAAATAATCGAACATGACGCATTACGTTGTTTATAAAACAGTTCATTTCTGTAACTATTAGGGGGTGTCAACCATTATTACCTTGAGTATATTATTGATCATCTTCTCACGGCAAGGTGAAAACGTATCGAAATACATTATATCTATCTAACAGCACAGAAAACTGTGTAACGAAGCAGCGACATCTATTGTGAACCCGAGTTATGCCCCTTACCAGCTGCTTACAGACAGCCAATGAAATCACCGTTTACATTCGGTACTGGGGAAGCGATAATTCTAAAATTGAAATTTTTAGAAACATACGTTGGGTAAACGCTTATTCTTGTATATTGCAATACTCGTCGTATAGTATTTACATCCATGAAAATATATTATCACAAACATGCTAATTAAGAAAGAAGACCAAATGCGACCCAGGAAGCGTTATTAGTTGATTGTTAAATGTATAACAGAGACATATGTAGTTCATATGCAAATGAGAAATACCCACGTTCAAACAAAGTTAAAAGATTTGAATACGAATCGTCGCATTGAATAAGAATATTTCAATTAGTATAACTTGCTTATTTAAAAGTTGGAACATTTATAAATAAGAGTTCGTAAGAGTTATGCACAGTTTATCAAACAAGAAATCAAATAACTTTTTTAAAAACGTTATGCAGTCTGTATTTTCGGTTTGTAGATCAGTATTAAATAATTGAAATTGTTTAATCGAAATACCATTATGCCACACGCGTTATTTTGGTATTTTGTAAACAATAAATAGTGGGAATCATTAATGATAGTTTCATTCAAACTCAACACTTCATTTCTTCGATTTCGGAGTGAATAACATGTGCTTGTTATTTTTCAGCTATATGACTTTTTAAAAACTATGACAACCAACTGAATTGAATCACTCAACGTACTTCCAGCTGCAATATTGTGAAATTAACAAACGATACCTGATAACATGCGCAAAATCATACGCGAAATTTATGAATGTATCCAGTTTGGCAGTCATCATACAGTAACATCGTAACAGTGTGTCCACTCCATGTGTCAACTTTATGGCTTTAAAAGCTGTCCGCTTCGACGTTTTGATTATCGATTACAGGTTTATGAAAGCGAATTGTAATTATTGCATCGATTGAAAGTTTACACAAGTTCTGGACTGATCAAAATACTGTCAAAAAGTGTGCTACAGTTTGCGACCCAAAATTAGCGGAGAAATTGGACGAATTAGAAATGGTGTTTTCCAGTCTAAATATAGATCAAGTCTATTACATGCAAGCATAAAGCATTGAATTTGTCTACTCGGACAATTTCATTATGATTGGGATTATAGCACACGATTTGAGACTGTTAAGTAAATGCTTGAAACTATTTAAAATAGTACGTTTTTGATTAAACGTAATTATTTATACTTACCTGTTGACTAGACCTACTATGCCTACCTCGTCTCTAGGTATGTTATTTCAACGTTAACACAGACGAAACTTAAAAGAGTGGAGGAGGGGATGCGTAAAATCCCTCTCCAAAGGGCGTTAGGTCTGCATGGTCTCGTGACGTCACCACCGGAAGTCTCCACTCTCCGAACATGCCCAACAAAGGCAAGACAGACCAAGCGGGGAGGATTGGCGGGCCTAGCGCGTAGGTCTAGTCAACAGGTCAGTATAAATAATTACGTTTAATCAAAAACGTACTATTATTTCAATACCTATATGTTGACTAGACCTACTATGTCTAGAATCCCACTGCATGGAGGCGGGTCAGTAGATATATGGTAGAGACGAGACCAGCAACAAGCCCTTAGTGTAAGCTAACCTACGAGTCCTCCACACTGTGGTGAGGACAGGGTACAGCCCGGGAGACGCCATCTCTACCACTAAGCGGATCGAAGAGACAACCAAGCCACTCAACTCCTGATTAACACACTGCCCCTTACCCCAACGGGGAGGGGGGTTAAAAGCGAAGTTAAAGAAACAAAACAACAGACAAGGAGCAAACGATGCGAACCGAAGTTAATTTCAAGGAGCATCGTAAGCCACGCGGGAACAACCTCCTAAGAGGACTGTCCCCTTCTCGGTCTGGTCAGGGGGACCACTTTCGCCTGAGCAAACACCTGTGGACCCAGCCTAGAAATGCCTTCGAGATCTGCTGTGGAAACATCTCGTAAGTAATGATTGGCGAAAACCTCTGAAGAACGCCAACAAAACCCTGCCATGACGTCTGAGACTGCAATGTTACAGTGGTAAGCCATTGTGGCTGAGACTGCATGGATCTCATGCGGGTTGGAACGCGATGGAGGAGGCAAGTCAGTGGCCTTGTACGCATCAATGGCTGCCGACCTGAGGTATACACCCAACGCTCGCTTGTCTAGCTCTTTGGTGCTCCTCGGCGAGTGAGGCAAGAACAGACGACGCCTGCCATCTCTCAGCCTGCGGGTATGCTGCACGTACACCCTCAACGCCTAATCTCTCCCGAGTAAGAGCCCAGAGCCGGAATAGAGAAGGTACGGCCAGCCTCATCAGCTGCGTGGTTGCAGACAAAGTCGGGAGCTAAACCAAGTAAGACTGACCCCCCCCCCCCTCCCTCAAAACGTAGAAGGTCCGCCTGCAACACATGGATTTCAGAAATCCGAGCTGCGGAGGCCATGGCCACCAGAAAAAGACCTTGATGGTGAGAGGGAGGAGGGGAACGTCGGAGAGCGGTTCATAGCTATCGGAGCGAAGGTGGTTGAGCACAATGGCTAAGTCCCACTCAGGTGGACGAAGCTTAGTCCTGCCGTCCACAAAAGGTCTTAATGAGGCCCTTGAGGACCGACACATCTAAACCTGGCGACCTCTTCCTGAGAACGGAGAGGATAGCAGACATGTTGGTATTGATTGATGACGCCTTAAGATGCCTGGTGTTGCATAGGTACACTAAGTACTCAGCACCTTAGGAACGCAGGCCTCTGCCGGGACGAAACCCCGCTAAGCACAGAGAGAGGCGAAGGCCTGCCACTGAAAATCATAGAGTTTCCTAGTGGTCTTCCTATGAGAGGTAGCTATGGCATTGGCGACACACCTTGAGTAACCACTGCTCCTTAGCCCTCTCTTAATGCAAGCCAAGCGTGAAGGCAGAACAGCTGAGGGTTCTAGTGTAACCTTCCGCTTGGCCTGCTGAGTAGCAGATCTCTCCGTGGCTAAAATGGAACAGGTTCCTGATGACAGAGCAGCGGGAGAGGAACGAACCACGGTCGGGATTGCCACCAGACTGAGTCAGACTCCCGCCACCTGCTTGTGACCCAGATGCGCCCCCACCCCCTCTACGAACAGGTGAGCTGAGGGGGGACGAGGCATAAGTGGAACCCCGGAGAAAACATTCTCGTCCACCCGCCACCAAGCTAGGAAGCGATGCAGATCTGGGGTCAGAGTTATGGCCTGACGACAACGAGTCTCCCTGATGTGGAGGTTCAGGAACACCTGTAATGGGCGGAGGAAAAACCTCCCCCTGCAGGTCAGGTCCTGAGCTGACGTTAGCAACCCCAACACTCTTTGCCACTATTGTAGTGAGAGCGACGCATCGAGGGCGCGATCCATTAAGTGATCGTAACGAGCCATCCGCTCCCTCGTGACGAACCCGGAGAACAGCTGAGTGTCTAGGATAGCCCCTAAGAACTTCAGACGAGACGCCGCGACCAAGTCCGACTTCTCTAAGTTCACTAACCACCCTAGGCGACGGAACAGGTCTACTGTGAACAGAATACCACAGGCTCCAAACACGAAGGGTGCGAAGTCAATGTCGACTACTGGCTAGACATTGGCGAACGAGGCGAATGGCCAAAGCGGAGTGACAGACGAGTGTCTGGCGAGGCGAGGCACTGGTGAAGCGAGTCACAGGCGAAACGAGGCGAGTCAAGTCGAGTCGAAAAGCAGAAGGCGAGTGACTGGCGAAGCGAGTCACTGGCGAGTCGAGTCGAAGGCCGAAGGCGAGTGACAGTCGATTCACTGACGAGTCTAGACAAGTCGAGTCGAAGGTGAAAGCCAACCGAAGCAGACAACGAGCTATCAGAAGACCCACCTGATCTAGAAGACAAAGGGACTGGCGGAGGGCACGACCAGGGCACGACGAAGGCGAGAGAAAACAAAAGACACGAATTGCACGTGCAAAGCATGCAGCTACCAGCTAGGTAGAGCACACCTAGCACATGTCAACAAGGCCCCTTATTAACTCAACACCTACATAATACAGGTTGTCTAAAACAACCTGTTAACGACGGACGTAGATAAGACGTTGATACAACCTCTTAACTGAATAAGAGGTAGCAGGTTAGCAAAGGTAGCGAAAAAGCACTAAAAATACCCAGTGGCAGAGCGAAAACACACACGTCTGTCTTGCTCTGCAACTGAGAGGAGAGTGAAGACTTCCGGTGGTGACGTCACGAGACCATGCAGACTTACCGCCCTTTGGAGAGGGATTTTACGCATCCCCTACTCCACTCTTTTAAGTTTCGTATGTGTTAAGTAGAGGGTAATGTCCGAGTAACTCTCCATTCCTTAAAAATAATGGAGCCGAGGCCCCGAAGGGGCCGAGGCACATTATTTTTAAGGAATGGAGAGTTACGAGGATATTACCCTACTTAAATTACACTCAAAGTATTGCTCTTTTATAAAAATTGCTTTAGAAAGTTAAAGAAATTAAATTTCTAGTTAAAAAATATGATGTGATATGTAACTCTCCATTACTGAAAAATAATGGAGTGAAAGAACAATAGGATGACGTCACAAGTGTAATTTAACGTTGAAATAACATACCTAGAGACGAGGTAGGCATAGTAGGTCTAGTCAACAGATAGGTATTTAAATAATATGTTTTCGTTTAGTAGGCCTAGCGGCAATGTATCACTGCAGCCGCCTTTGCTGTTGACATCAGAAGTTCATATTGCAAGCTTTCTTCTGATTGGCCTATCCGATTAGCCTGCAGTACGTTAAAATCTTAGCGCGGAAAAAGCGGGCCGTGAAGTCAAGGGCGGAGAGAGATGATTTGAAAATCTGTTCGTTACGCACGTGACGTTGTGAAGATGATGATTGATAAATGACGAAAAATTACATCTACTATGATGCATGTGAAATGAACGAGTCGGATGTAATATATACATTTTTTCTTCTTTTTAAAATCAGTTAATTTCCCAAATTCTGTAATGGTTCATATATAATGTGAATTGGTATTTTGAGGTCCAAAACAATATATAGAGGTTATCATGAGAGTGTGTTTTGGGATGGTCAATATCCTGCATTAGGAATAAACGTTGTTTACAAATGTAAATATATTGTGTTTATTCCTAATGCAGAATATATACCGTCCCAAAACACACGATCATGATAACTTCTTTATTATACAATGTTATTCTGCATGGTATATGACCCCAACGGATATAGAAAATATCCGTTGTCCCTATCCTGCCGAGAACACAATTCATTGTATGATAAAATGAGTGATCGAGTCATCTGTATTGGTAATAACATTGCAGAATAGTCATGTCTTTGTTTGATTTCTTGGGAATTATTAAAGATAATAACACTTCTCCCATTTCGTCGCTGACTTGAATGTTACCTAAATACAATGTTATCTTGGTACGTGTTGACCTAACTGTAATGTAACAAAGTAATGTACCTTGAAATGTACACCCACACACGACCTAATCCTGTTATTAGATCAGGTAAGATTATTTATCATCCAATATCGCTTGTGTGAGATCTAGCGATATCTTTTTGGCAGTAGATTTTGCACGATGCCCTGTCACCGTCAACTACATGACATCACAATTTTTTTTACATCATCGAGTAATGACATCACAATGCTATGACGACATAACACGATGACGTCATAATGCTATGACCTCACCGCGATGGAAGTCAAATGACAGAGATGTGCTTGGAGATGTACACTGTTTTCACTTAAACGTAATAAGAATGATTTTGGATGATAAATAGAATCTCACCCTCGTGTCTTCTGATACCAAATATATCACCACTCGTTGATAAAAGTAAAGCCTCGGATATTTGTAACTTTTATCAACTCGTGGTGATATATTTGATATCAAAAGACACTTGGGTCATATTCTCTATATATTCGCACTTACCAGCAGTCTACCTTTTACCCTGGGGATAATACTAAAACATGGACATGCCAATGCTGATGCTGCTTCTAATTAATTTCTTCAATGGAGGAGTTTTGGATGATAAATGATATTGCCCTGACCGTTTTATATAATTCTATTTCAGTGAATTCAAATTGTTTGCATATCTTATGTGAGCCAAAGATTAACACTACATTAATAATTAATGGCAATGTGGAATACTTGACTCTGATTGGTTGATTTCTCAAATTCATTTTAACATAAAGAATGAACTGTTTCTTATTGACATTACTCTGTTAACATGTATGAGTGCATATACGGAAGTAAAAATTAACGGTAAATTTTCGAATTAATCAATAGTACACTAAGCTTCGGAGGATTCGGATTAGGATTCATGTAGAATAAAGCGAATTTTCAACACTTGTATTAGCTGTAACAGCAGGAAATCAAAACAATTGTTGATGGCAGTGATATTGATTGCGTTTTTAGAATGAACAAGGACAGTGTTTTGCCTAAAATAATGTTCCCATTAACTCTACCAGGACAGTACGAACGCAACCATGCACGTGCTTGACATGAACCTATTGAAGCAATTGAGTAGACGTGTTAAGAATTTGGGTATTTGCAATATTATTATTGGTGACTTTCTCAGTGACACATTTGATTGTTTTGTGTCCATATCCTCGCCCCCTCCAGTGTGTGGTCTCATGTATACATCGATCACACTCTTCATTTTCACTTCCACTCCGGGTTTCAAGCAATTTATCTCTGTTGCAATATATTGTTGTCGGAGGTGAGGTGACGTGAGGTGAGGCGAGGTGACGTGACGCTTTCTAGAGCTCTTATGTCACGGCTGCTAGTATTATGGCGGGGATAAAAGCCCGCAACGTCATGAACGCCGCGAATCATCGGTGGTACTAAGCTGACATTCCGTGTAGCATTGCACCAAAATCTTACATCTTCATCTGAAGCCGAACGCGCTATCACGCACCCAATTAGGGCGTTAGTAAGTAAAATATGAATAACCGATCTTATTGTATACAGGGGTTTGAAAGGGTTAAGGTTACTTTATTACCTTTGTATATTGCGCACATGTTTTAGCTGAAAATGAGAAAATCGCATGCACCCTTTCAAACCAGTATTCAACTACAAGAATAGCAGCACAATTGACGATTGATATTTTTCACATGAGGCGGTTATTCGTGTGGTATAGTTGATAGCCGATGGCGTCTTGCTTTGATTTGCAATTTGTTTGCCGATAAGAAATGAACAGAAAAATATTGAACAAAAAAATTGCTATTTTGATTCATTAAATTTTATTCAAATATTTAAATAATTTTTCATACAAAGCCTAAATATGATGATATGATAAAAGCCGCGAAATAAATCATAATAAAAAATATTAACATCATGTTTTGTCAAATGGAATGTGATCTAACGTATCTGAACAATAAGACTTGCTAAAATATATGCGTTATGCGTCAATTGTAAAACATTAAATTTCAAATATCACAAATTATTTTTTAATCATTTTGAACTAAAATAATGTTCATATATAACATTGGTTGATTGATTGATTGGTCTGGCGACATGCGTTTATATTATTTGTTTTGACAATCAATTTTCTGCAAATGTTTCCTTTGCTGTTTGTTCCCAATCATCTGATACACACATTGATGACAGCAGCATCTATGACGTCATTTTACAGGATCACCATGGCAACCGCCGCCATTACAAGGCTGGTGACCGTGAATGTCGCCTTTGTCGCCCCAGCTGTACAAGGAAACAAATTAATTGAGAGTATATATGGAAATGATGTCACGAACATTCATTAGATCTACATATGATCGAGGATTGCTGGTATTATCTCACCAAAAAGTCATGTAACACGTAAATTGACATTTAGAAACATCACCATACAACTCTAACTCACATAAATCAGCAAAGAGCATGTTACCAACAGGACGATGATAGTCGAGAAAAAGTATTGCTCGTGCGTTGTAACAGTATATTTGCAATTGCCATGCTCTACATATTTAATCATGAACAATTCATCCAATGAAATCACATTTATTGGCGCACGCTAACCAATAACGTAGAAGTGAGGTGAGGTGAGTTGGGGTTTAACGCCGCTTTCAAGAGTATTTCACTTACATCGCGGCCGCTAGTATTGCGACAGGGAGAAAGCCTGCAACGCCATGTGACTATGCAATGTGGTGAAACCTGCGAGCAACGGCTGGAACTAGCGAACCATCTTTTCATATCTTTAAGCATTATTTTGGATAATCAGTCAGGTCAACCCACCATACGTCACGACGTTATCGATGACCCTCAACCTTGTTGTCACCTGGTCAACTCGACCACGAGTCATTTCACTGTCTTCGGTGTCACGACGTCTACGCCCTGTTACTGATCCAGGGCAATTCTCCACGGCCTTTTTCTCCTTTTGAAAAAAAAAAATTAAAATAGTATATCTAAGCATGAATCGTATATATACACTAAAGCACGATTGTGCTACCTGGTCATTTCCCAATATCTAACCTAGGTAATTTATAACATGTTGATATCAGTCCGAATTTATTTCAATTGTCAGTTTCGATTTTCCTATTCCAATAAGTCCATGTCATGTATATCCAGTTTGAGCTTCCTATTATTTGTAAGTTAGCAAGTACACTATGTATTACACACAAACGACATTAAAAAAAAAAACCAAAAAAAAAAAACTAAACCATATCACAATGTACTAAAGCACTAGCTTACTACACACTGCCTGTTATATACCTAGGTATTGGTACGATACATATACCTGTATCAAAAGAAATTGGTGCCATTACAACTGATTTCTTCAGATTTGTATTTTTCTGATGAAATGTTATTCATTAACGATTTAGCTGATTGGTTAAAAGACTGACGTGAACGGTTTAGCATCAATGGAAAAGAAAAACATATCATTTTAATACTAGTAGTCAAGACTCACACTATCTGTAGTATTTTAGATATAATGTTATATCACATACACGGTGACCGAGCCCTAGTTTCAACACATTGTATACACTGTCTAAATTACTTAACCATATTTTAAAGTATACATTACATAGCACCTACTCTCAAAATAAGCCAAGGAGTGTTAAATCTATATCGTTATGTCTTTCTGTATGTGCGACAAAGGAAATCTGTAATTTAATTTAAATGTGCTCACACCCATCACTTGTAACACCTGTTCTTGTCACGACATTTCGTAATTATGATAAAAGAAAGGTTACCATAACTGAAATAGATATCGAAATCAAATGGAATATCTGTAATTTGTTTAGACATTCTAACAATCATAAGTTGAACGCGGTATTTACTTGCCGGATATGGTGCGTTGACCTTATCCGGAAGTCCTTCAGTCCTACATTTTAAATTCCATTACATCGTCATCTAAATATTGGCAACATTTTGTTTAATTATATTAAAAGGGAACATTCTATCAACGATCTATCGACAGCATCCGCCTTCTTGGATTCATGGCATTATGTGAAATGAAAACACGCTATATTTAACCTAATTTTACACTTTAAAAAATAAAACATACACAGTGACAGACAATTCACAGAGTAAAACATAATATATACTAAAACAAGAAGACATATTCATCAACATCCACCCATACCCAAGAAACTGGAACAATGGCAATAATTCTAGAAGAAATAATTGTGCATTACTCATTTTCATTCCATCAACGAACGGACGAAAGAAGGTATATGGTTCACTTGTATTTATCATATGTATAATTTTCAAAGTCAAATATCTCGAGTTGTCGACGTCGTATTCAAAAACGAACTTGTTTATGAAATTAGTTCAAAACATTAAATCAGTCAAAGAATACCTCTACGCGGTTTAAATTTTTTAAATTAAAATTTAAAATTTAAATTTGGAAATTCCCCCAAATTAATTTTGATAAAACACAACTGTTCAATAAATGTGCTTCGTCCTGCACACATTTAAAACATTTTGAACATGGTAGGGGTCATGTTGGTGTAACTTTCATTTCTTACCCCTGTCTATTCTAAATACTGATATTTTAGTTAAAAAATAAAACAGTCACCAATCAAACTACTGCCGAAAGGTGTTATTGTATCGTGCCATAATCAAATGCATTTCATTCTTTAAAATATCGAATTAATCGAAAACAAGTGTGTGATATACTTTCTTTTGCCCGTCAGTTTATATCAGTTTAACATAGCGTGGCAATGATGATACACAAATGATGAGCCTACATAAGGTGTAGTTGTTGAACCAAAGTTAGTTATCCTGTCAGGTTAGAAAAGTAAATCAGTGTCGCAATCTATTGTAATGTACGTAGACGTATATAGAAACAATTAAATCACCGGGGCTGTTGTACATGACTTGACAGTTTCCGGCCATTGGGAACCACTTGTCATACTCAGGTATTAATGATACCTGCACAGTCTTTGTTCTTAAGTTATAGTCTCCCGTAACCCTAATTTGGTGGCTCACGTTTTATCTTGTACTTTTATATGTATATATTTATTCCTGTATTATACATGTGAGGTGAGACTTAAATAAATAATCTGTCTGTCTGTCTGGCGTGATTAGGGTATTCAAATCACTGTCGTGGAGCGTCCCTAACTTCATGATACTGCGTAATTAAACACTGAAGTTTACATTCCTTGGTTTTGATACATTTTAAACATGGTAGGAGTCATGTTGGTGTAAGTTTGATTTCTTACCCATGTCTACTTCAAATCATGATATTTTAGTTAAAAAATAAAATAGTCACCATTTAAGTCATTCAAACTACTGCCGAGAGGTGTTATTGTATCGTTCCATAATCAAATGCATCTCATTTCTTTAAAAAAAATTAATGAATCGAAACAAGCGAGTGTTATACTTCTTGTACCCGTCAGTTTATGTATGCCCTCAAGCAACACACCAAATTTGGTTCCCTCCTATCTTAAATAGTTTCTGAGAAAAACTGTCCCCTTTGGTGATACAATGAACAAAGTCCCCAAATACGGAACAAGGGCAATAACTCCGGAAAAATTAATTGCACACTTCACATTTTCGAACTTCATCAATGTATTCAAGCCATCAAGCAACACAGCAAATTTAGTTATCATATCTTAAACAATTTCTGAGAAAATCTGTCCCCTTTATCTCGGACGGACGGACGGACGAACGGACGGACGGAACCCAAACCTACATCGCCCTTCCACTTCGTGGCGCAGCGCCAATGAATGGCTTTAAGTTAGCTTCTTATTTTATTTTTTATTTTTCAACAAATGTGCGATTGTCTTTATCAAGTTGTGAAATATAAAGTAAACTAAAATATAAACTTCCTTAATATCGTTTAAGTTCACTATGTTTTAATCATGTATTAACAGCAGATATGTGTAAACTAGAATATCATCTCGAAAAAAATACAAAAAAGTACAAAAATACCCCGATTGAACTCCCCTTTTAACTCACCTGCCCACACAACCCTGTCTCTGTTGAACAGACTCTGACTTCACACGAGAATATTATCTCGGCATCTTGATTGTCTCGAAATCTGAACGCTTCTATCTTCGCAACGTAGATATGGATTCCATTCGTGTTGCTCTTCTGTGAAAATGCTTCTTTCACGACTTGTTTCTCAGAGTAGCATTCTGTCCTGAAAATTGAAACACCGAGATATAGTGTTTTGGTGTCAGATGTTACATGTCAGATGGAAAATAGACCAAAATCGATATCGATACCTGTTTTTCAGTATGGGAATTTTCTAACGCAATTAAATACCGTGGATACCCGCATACAGTTTGTTTCTTAAAGAATGTCTATTTTCACTGTTTAGCATACGATGGTTCTCAAAAGCTTTAACCAAAATACAAAGTCGTGGCGTTTTAAACAAATAAAAATTGCCGATTTGTTCAGGAGGATAGCAATGAATTCATTTCGTCTATCTTCCATCTTTCATGTTCATGTCACCAACACATTTTAAATTGTTATTTCTGATTGAGCTTTACTTTATCTTCAATTTTAAACTCACGTGTTGTTGTGTAGCTTCCACAACGTTGCTTCTGCAGCCTTATCCGCTGTAGATGCTTCACAGGACAAGGGGATCACATTCATTATACCTGTAAGGGACCACATATATACGTTAGAATCGTCGTTTATTTAATAAATTATACAACGATTAAGCTGTATTGAATATATTTAATTCAGATCAACATATCTATCTTTAACAAAAATATTTTACAATTTCGATCTCTTAAAGGCGCTGTAGCAGGCCGTTCTTACTGAAATGAAGTGATCTGAAGATTGTACTCCTCATTAAAAAGAGTTCTAAACGAATGTACATGGTTCGGTTAATCCATTTCCCTTCACATGGCCATTTTCATGTGTTCACATTAAATGGCCGCTCGAAGGTAGTTCAAGTGATCTGACTGATGTAGCGATAGCTAAACACTCAGTGTTAAATTGTAAGTATGGCACTATGATGGAATGGTTAATAATATTCATGGTGCTTTGTGAACTCTCAAATTTACCTTTCACACTGAAGAGTTCCACACCCAGAGCACAATTTTCTTACAGTTCGGATGACCATTTTCCATGGACACGGTTTATCGGGTCGTGTAATGAGATATTTTACCTTCTAACGTAACAATTTATTGAGTGTAAATATCGGGAAAAAACTGATATTATTGTATTTAGAAATGGAGGTGTAATAAAACGGGACGAAGTATGGTATTATGGCAACACAAGGCTTAAATGTGTTTCATTAAAAATATTTAGGATTTATATTTTCTTCCAGACGTAACTGGTCAACAGCCTGTAAGAGTTTGGCTATGCAAGCATCAAAGACTGCATCAATTTTTGCGCAATTTCCATGGCCGCCGGCGCCGGCGCGTTTTGTATTGGCTATAACTTTTTTCCTAGAAGGTTTTGAGAAATCATATACATAACTTCTTACTTATGCTCGCGGGGAATTTTTTTTACTTGTTCATATTCAAGGTCAAAGATCAAGCTCACGAGTTCTGAAATAATTAAAAAAATCCTTGTAAACACGATAACTTTGAAAATATGTGTGCTATCAGGCTCTTATTTGGTGTATATCAACTATGGAGAAAGGCCAATATTTGAAAAGGTTTTCGCTGATTTCCGCCAAAGGTCAAGGTCATAGCGAGGTCACAACTTAAGAATGCTTTTGCGAAAATGTCTTATTTCAACTATTAACACTTTGAATCATTACATGATTGTGATACTCAATGAAAAGTGATCACTGATTGTTTGACCTTGAATTCTAAAGGTCAAGGTCACGAGATAGGGTCATGGTCACCAGTTCTGAAATCACTAAATAACTTTTTTCCAAGAAGCTATCAATACCTCATATACATAGCTTCTTTCTTATACACCTGGGGAATTATAGTACGTTTTTGATTAAACGTAATTATTTATACTTACCTGTTGACTAGACCTACTTTGCCTTACCTCCCAGGGGTAATGCTATTTCAACCTTAATACAGACGAACTTGAAGAATGGAGAAGGGGTGCGTAAAATCCCTTATCCAAGGGCCGGTAAGTCTAGATGGTCTCGTGACGCCACTACCTGTTCATATCACTCTCCGAAAGTCCCAAAGGCAAGACAGACCAAGTGGGGAGGATGGGAGGGCCTAGAGCGTAGGTCTAGTCAACAGGTAAGTATAAATAATTACGTTTAATCAAAAACGTACTATTATTTAAATACCTATCTGTTGACTAGACCTACTTTGCCTAGAATCCCACCGCAAGGAGGCGGGTCAGTAGATACATGGTAGTGACGAGACCAGCGACTAGCCCTGAGTGTAAGCTAACCTACGAGTCCTCCACCCTGTGGTGAGGACAAGGCACAGCCCGGGAGATACCATCTCTACCGCTAAGCGGATCGAAGAGACAACCCTGCCACTCAACTTCCGATCACACCGCCCCCCAAACCCCAACAGGGAGGGGGGGGGGGGGGGGGGGGGGGGGGGGGGGGGTCAAAACGAAGTTAAAGAAAAAACCAACAGACAAGAGAGTAAGCAATGTAAACCCTGTTTATTTACAATAAGTCCCAAAAGCGTCTAAGAAGGATGACCCCTTCTTGGTCTGGTTGGGGGGACCACCTTCGTCTGCGCGAAGACCTGTGGACCCAGCCTAGAGATGCCTTCAAGATCAGCTGTGGAGACATCTCGTAGGTAATGGTTGGCGAAAACCTCTGATGAACGCCAAAAACACCCTGCCATGACATCCGAAACCGCGATGTTGCAGTGATACGCCATCGTGGCTGAAACTGCGCGGATCTCATGAGGATTGGAACGCGACGGCGGAGGCAAATCAGCGGCCTTGTACGCATCAATTACTGCCGATCTTAGATACACCCCCAACGCTCGCTTGTCTAGTTCCTTGGTGCTCCTGGGTGAGTGAGGCAAGAACAGACGACGCCTGCCATCCCTCAGCCTGCGGGTACGCTGCGTGTACACCCTCAAGGCTCTTACTGGACACAGAGAGAGATCCACCTCATCTGAGTCCGAACCCAGAGCTGGGATAGAGAACGTACGTCCCGCTTCATCCGCTGCCTGGTTCTTACAGACAAAATCAGGAGCCAACCCCAGCGAGGCGGAGCCCCCCTCCCTGACCTCAAAACGTAGTAGGTCCGCCTGCAACGCATGGATCTCTGAAATCCGCGCTGCAGAGGCCATGGCCACCAGAAAAATGACCTTGATGGTGAGAGGGAGGAGAGGCACGTCGGAGAGCGGTTCATACCTATCGGAGCGCAGGTGGTTGAGCACAATGGCTAAGTCCCATTCAGGTGGGCGAAGCCTGGACCTGCCGTCCACCGAACGGAAGGTTTTAATTAGGCCCTTGAGGACCGACACATCCAATCGTGGCGATCTCTTCCTGAGAACCGACAGGATGGCCGACATGTTGGTGTTAATTGACGACGCCTTAAGATGTCTAGTGTTGCGAAGGTACACCAAGTACTCCGCAACCTGAGGCACTGAAGCCTCTGCCGGAATGAAATCCCTCTGAGCACAGAAAGAGGCGAAGGCCTGCCACTGGAAATCATAGAGCTTCCTAGTGGTTTGCCTATGCGAGGTAGCTATTGCGTTGGCGACGCACTTAGAGTATCGACTACTCTTTAACCCTCTTTTAATACAAGCCAAGCGTGAAGGGAGAACACCTGAGGGTTCTCGTGTAACCTTCCGCTTGGCCTGCTGATGAGCAGATCCCTCCGTATCTGAATCGGAAACGGTTCCTGCTGACAGAGCCGACGGAGAGGAATGAACCACGGCCGGGCTGGCCACCAAGGGGCGACCAGCAGGAGACGAAGAATCCGAGTTTCCCCTATCTTGGCTACAACTTGGGAGAGGATGGCCGGCGGCGGAAAAGCATAGGCGTCCATCCCCTCCCACCCTAACGAGAGCGCCTCTAAGCCCATCGCTAGCGGGTCTGGCACTGGGGAGATGTAGGTTGGCAATTGGTGGTTGAGACACGTCGCGAACAGATCTATCAGCGGGGTGCCGAACTGGAGACACAACCCCCTGAAAACCACCGGATTCAGTTGCCACTCCGTTGGGGGAGGGGCATCTGGACGTGACAACGAGTCCGCCAAGACGTTCTTGGCACCCGGAATGTGGACCGCTCGAATGTCCAGGTCCACCTCGTCCACCAACTCGAAGAGCTGGAGTGACACGCGTAGCAGAGACTGCGCCTTGGTGGACCCCTGCTTGTTTATCGACCAAGCAGCCGCCGAACTGTCCGTGTGTACTAGCAGGCACTGGCCCCTCAAGGGGACCTGCCAGTGCTGAATGGCAAGGCGTACTGCGTCCAACTCGAGGACGTTGATGTGTAGGTTCCGCTCTGATGGGGACCAAACTCCCGCCACCTGCTCGTGACTCATGTGCGCCCCCCACCCTTGGGTGGAGGCGTCTACAAACAGGTGAGCTGAGGGGGGGCGAGGACGAAGTGGAACGCCTGCGAACACACTCTCGTCTACCCGCCACCAAGCTAGGAACCGATGTAGGTCTGGGGTTAAGACTATGTCGTGACGACAACGCGTCTCCCTGATGTGGGGATTCAGGAACACCTGTAACGGGCGAAGGAACAACCTCCCCCTGCGGGTCAGGTCCTGAGCTGATGTTAATAACCCCAACACTCTTTGCCACTGACGTAGGGAGAGCGAAGCGTCGAGCGCGCGATCCATAAGGCGATCGTAACGAGCCATCCGCTCCCTCGTGACGAACCCGCGGAACAGCCGGGTGTCTAGGATAGCCCCTAGGAACTTCAGACGAGTTGCCGGAACCAAGTCCGACTTCTCTAAGTTCACTAGCCACCCCAGACGACGGAACAGGTCCATCGTGAACCTGAGCTGCGCCTCGAGAACGACCGGGGAGCGGTCGTGAGCGATCCCATCGTCCAAGTACATTAGGAACTGAATGTCGCATTGGTGAAGGAATTGGACGATGGGCTGAGTCACCCGTGTGAATAACCAGGGGGCGGACGAGATCCCGAACGGGAGCACGCACCACTGAAAATGTCTGCCGTCCAGGATGAAGCGGAGGTACCTGCGGTCCCGATAGTGAATCGGCACGTGCAGGTACGCATCCTGTAGATCGAGAGACACCATGCAGTCTGAGCGCTCCAAGGACCGCATCACTGAGGGAAGCGTCAAGAGTCGAAAATATGGCGGCCGAACGAGGAAGGAGCGGTTGAACACCTTCAAATCATGAATAAGCCGCCATTTTTTCGAGTTCCTTTTGGGTATTACGGACACTGGGGAGTAAAACCCCGGCGTTAGATGCGGGGTCAGGACCTCCTGCACCGCCTGTTTGGAGATTAATATCTTCACCTGTTCCAATGTCAATTTGAGCCGGTCCCCTGCTAAGGGATGCTCCATTGGAGTACAGGTGAGGGGCGGCGGAGACGAGACGGGAATGCGGAACCCCTGACCCAGAATCCGACACACGTAAGGGTCTAACCCTAACTGTACCCAGTTGCTGACAAAGACTTGGAGGCGACCCCTCACCAAGCCCTCCGATACCGGAACGAGTGGAGGAGGGAGCAGAGGGGGTGACCACGAGTCACTTCCTCCACTTCTTTTGCGGGGTACGACCTCCGGCGCCAGGCCGGGGGGACTTGGGGGACTGACCCGTGGATCCACGGCCACGACCTCCCCGCCGAAAGTCCGTTTTCGCTTTCTTGGGGGAAGGTTGGCCACTGCCCTGGCCTTGCCCCTGACGAAAACTGGTCTGCGGACGCTTTGGTGTCGTTTGCCTCTGCGTGACGAGCCGATTAGTGAGGTCTTGCTGTTGGGCCTCCTGTCGTGCTCTCAAAACCTCCGGGATACGACCACCAAACAGAGTTTCAGCGTGAGCAGGGGCATGTCGAAGGAAGTTCTTATGATCGGGGTTGAGACCTGACCGGTAGAGGAAATTGTCTCTGCGAAGCACTGTTATACTCGATGAAATTCGCGACGCTGACAACATGATCTGCGCAAGGTCCGCAGCCACATCACCAAACGCTTTGAACAACACCGGGTCCCCCGCCTCCATGCCCGCCTGCTTAGCACAAGCCAGCATCGCCTGACATGTGAAAGCCACGTTGTTCCCCAAGCCTAACACCGAACGCGCCTCCCTGTCAAGATGAGAGAACTGTGCCTCAGACACGCAGTGAAGCAGGTTGGTGGTAAACAACCGGGATGCCCCCTGATCAAGGGGAGGCGGAACAAGCTGAAAAGGGACCGGATACAAGGGCAGACGCCGTCTGCGCTTGTCCGGCACCACCAAAGGCGGAAGCAGACGATTGGGCATCGCAGATGATACGACTTGCTCCATATCCACGGTGGCCTCCAACAGGAGCCTATGAGGTGGAAGGGCAAGACGCGCGGGAGGTACCTCGCCATCAGGGCCAAAGGAAGCCCTCCTGGCCGCCGACGTGCGAGGACCCGTCACGCTGACTTGGCTAAGTGGAACATCCGCGAACGAAGCCACTTCGGATAGCATAGCTATTGCGTCAACCACTGGAGGATCCTCCGACAATCCCGTACCCTCCGCCTCCGTTTCTATACTGATGAACGGAGGGTTCGACACGTCCACGTAGCGGGTGTCACGTTCCGGTGAGTCCGGCGAGGAGTCACGTAAGGGTGACATCACCGTGACACGCCGCTCAGGGGTGCGAGGGGTACACGAAGGAGTCGTGGGTGCGGAGGCCCTAGCGGACGAGGAACGCGCACCCTGAGGTACGTCATCCGCATAGGGCTCACACGGTTGCGTAGTCGTAGTGTGAGTGGGTAAGTTCCGCGGACCCAAACGCGCATCGAGCAAGGAAGAGACCATATCCTTGACGGATGCCAGAAGGTGGGACGGATCGACCTTGTCGAACCTAGCCTTCTTGGACTTCCTCTTCTTGCTCTTGGGCGTAGTGGGTCCGCCCACCTTAAGTCTAAGCGGAGACAACCGTTGGTCCGGCGAAGGAGGGGACAACGGGTGAGTCCGCGAACGAGAACCGGAACACGACGGCGGAGGGGGGGAGCGTAACTTCGACCCCCCAGCGGGTTCGGACAGGTCCGATTCCCTGTCGAATTCATCCGCCCGTTCCGTGAGGACAATGTCTACATCCTCCACCGGAGACGGATGACGAATGGGAGACAACTCCCTACGTTGAGCTGACGACGTACGCTTCTGTGACGCAGCCCTATCGGCCACTGACTTGGGTATGGCGGAAACGTACGCGTGGAACTCCGATTCGGAGAGAGGAGTGCACTCGTCGCAACGGTAATCCTCTTCGCAAAGGTCCTTGCACTTTCTACATAACAAGTGCGGATCCTTAGAGGCGGACTTCCTGCCTCCGCAGTTCGTGCAGAAGGCGGAGTACATGGCGAACGGTAACGATAAAACGCGTAACGTAAGCGAAGGTAGAGACAGTCGAGTCACCTACACGGCGTAGCACAAACACTAGTAGCGTAGACGAGGTGAGTCACACACGTGAAACACCCAAGCAGCGGAGCAAAAGCACAATAACTCTGACGATATGCAATCAAGAGAGTTGAAACAAAAACTCTGAACTCGAAGAGCACAAAGTCAAAATCAAGTAACCACCCGCCAAGGTAAACAAAGACGAACAAGCCAAACCAAAAACTAGGCTAAACACTTACAAGATAAATCAATCTTTATTCACATAACATTCGTGCGTGAACCAAACCTTAAGTGACTGGCGTAGCGAGTCACTTGAACCAAAGTGAATCACCCTAAGGATGAGTCGCGTAGAATCGACCTAAGGCGAAGCCAAAGGCGAATGGTAGGCGAAAGCTAGCAGCAGGCAACGCGAGTCACTGACGAGGAGTGTATCCACTGCTCCTTAACCAAGCTAGTGACTCACCTAAGGCGAACAACTAGCGAGCCAGTGACAGGCGAGGCGAGAAGCCAAGCGAGACGCGAAGCACTTGAGTACGGACCGCAGGCGAATGACAAGCGACAAGAGAATGACAAGCAAAGCGAGTCACCCGCGTAGGAGAGATACCACTACTCCTTTACCCTACGCAAGTCAAACCCACAGTTCCCTAAAGTACAGACCGATAAGCGTATGACAAACGAAAGCGAATGACAAACGAAGCAAGCCAAACGAAATAGGAGAGATACCACTACTCCTCTACCATACGCAAGACAAACACTTAACAGTTAGCACTAGAGTACAACCGACAGGCGTATGACAAGCGAATTAAGAGTGATTCCACTAGCTCCTTTACCGTACGCAAGTCAACAACCCACAGTTAACACTAGAGTACAGACCGAAAGCGCGTGACAAGCGAAAGCGAATGGCCAGCGAAGCAAGTCAAACGATTTGAAAACTAACACCTACTTGAAAACAGATTGCAAACACAACCTGCACTATCGAAGAACAAAGTTGAGGATATCTCTTGAACTAACAAGAGAAAAATAGCAAGTTAGCAACACAAGTCGCTAAAACCCCAGTCACAGAACAAAACACGTCTGCCTTGCTCTGCAACTTTTAGGAGAGTGATATGAACAGGTAGTGACGTCACGAGACCATCTAGACTTACCGGCCCTTGGATAAGGGATTTTACGCACCCCTTCTCCATTCTTCAAGTTCGTCTGTATTAAGGTTGAAATAGCATTATCCCTGGGAGGTAAGGCAAAGTAGGTCTAGTCAACAGATAGGTATTTAAATAATACCATTATTCCATTACTTGGTATATATCAACTATGGAAAAAGACCGAGATTTGAAAAGGTTTTCGCTAAAATCTGTCAAAGGTCAAGGTCACAACTTAAGCATGCATTTGCGATCATGCCTTATTTCAACTACTAACACCTTTGATCCAATTTTGAAATCAGAAAGAGGTTTTAAGAACAAACTTGTGAAAAGTGACCCCAGTGATGATTTAACTTGTTAGAATAACTTGAATAATGAAAATATTTTTGTCAAAAAAGATTCCCATTTTAGTTATGCTGACGAAAAGGCGAAACAGAGACCCAAAGTTTCGGGGATGTTCTGCTTTTGCGGTGTCCCGCAAACGCTCATCTAGTTTTAAAGGAATTCCTTCATTTCTTTCAAACAGCATGTATCATTTGACTCTAAGGTATTGACAATTCTTTTATATGGGTCAGAAATTTGGAGGACGAAATACTTTCATTGTATAGAAAAACTACAAACAGCATTTTTTAAACGTTATCTAAATTTGGGAAAATTTGCTTCGAATAAGACTGTCTTAGGGGAAACTGGTCGCTGTAATTTATTTGTTCTTACCAGATTAAGAGTTGTTAGATATTGGTTTACATTTCTAAGAATGGAGTTATATAGTTACCCGAGACAAAGTTCTTTATTTTCAAAGTTACACGATGATATAGTGAAGACTAAGTGGGCATCAGAGGTTAGGAAGTTACTTTTTTCGACTGGATGTATGGACTTCTCAAGAGGTTGGAAATGAAAATGCTTTTTTTAATTTTATTTCAAACAATGTCAGAAAGACACATATTTCCAAGAATGGTCTACGTCAATAAGTAACTCAAGATATTTAGAGTATTATTCTTCCCATAAATCTGTTATATCATACATTTAGAAGATAGCTCGTTAAAAAGGGCCTAATGTTAATATAGAATTGGTTTCCATGAATTCCAGATTTAATTATTTTCGAAGAGAAATGAAACTTTGCTTGATAATGATGATTATATTTGTAAAAACTGTAATTCAGGTAATGCTAAAGATGAATTCCATGTATTATTTAACTGTAGGAAGTATTTAAATTCAAGAAACAGATATTTACCATTTGTATCATCACCACCTGTACATGGTAAACACTTATTGTCCAATCTGTTAAACTCAAAACATTGATGTTATCAAATCTCTTGCACTTTACCTTAAACATGTGTTCAATATAAGAAAATTAATGTCACCACCACGTGAATGAATCGCAACAACTGTACTTGTACTATAGGCCAAAAATACTGAATAAAAGAATTTGAATCTGATACAAACAAGAATGGAAAATCCGAGGGTCATCGAAAAACCTAAGCTTTACATGACCATTTTGTCACTGTGACGCCATCAAACAGCTTTCGCCAGCTTTCGCCAGCAGAAGTACCCAGGCTTGTTTAGGAACACGGTATTCCATACCAGCGGCCCTGTCATAGGATGACGCCAGGTCAATGTAACCCCAACACACCAAGGATCACAAGCAATCCAAATAAATTTAGATCGACTGTCCTATATCATGGATATACAGTCGATCTAACAGTGGCCGGTATGAAAGGCCGTCCCGTTCACCTTCGTGTGCAAAAGAGGGAAGTATGATTTCACCAATCAAGTCTGTTTTCACAAATGGCCCTAAAACTGCTTGAGACTTATAGCTTGCCGTCCAGTTTTCATAAACAGTATGTCGACAAACACATTTGTTTTTTAAAAACAAATAATTTTCAGTTACTAATAAGAAAGAAGATGGTATTATGGTTGTATGTAATGAGTTTCGTTTTATGAAGAAAAACTATTTGCTCTATAATCCGTAACCTTAGATAACAATGACAAGTTTACTTGAGTTGACTATTCAAGTGAAAAGTTATCACCCCTTACAAACAGTCTTTTGTAGAACTCCTTTATCTAATAACTTGGTAGCATTTTTTCTCTCTAATTATTCTTGAGCAATACTATATTCTTCACTTTTTATAATGTTTTAATTATTTTTCATTTATCCTTATTTTCTTAGGGGACTTTCTAAGTTTGGGTAGCTCGGTGCTTTCCGAAGACGGTTAATTACTCCTTTCATCGTACATCGGCGAAACGATGTTTGGAGTTTTGAGAAAGCTCAAGCGAGATGAGGCCACTTTTTTATTGGCTTAGCGGCGAAATTCAAAGTTCAACGGGACAGCCCTGTAGGGTCCCTGTAAGCAAACTCCCGTGTTACATCAACACGGTATAACCTAATATACCTATTTATCTAAATGTATTTAGATTTGATCACAATAGACTTTCTTTCTGCGAATAATGTCGTTATCTTTCAAGAATGTCCGACGTATCACCCTGTTAATCGACTTGTAAAATAGTAACATCAGAACGCTGGATGATATGATGTGCGTTTTCAGATATGTACTTAAAATACAGCCTCCTGATTTTGTTTTAAAGTAGAGCCATGGGCTCTGTAGCTCATCAGGATGTCAGAATATCTAGGTCATCTCAAGTAATACATTGTTAAGCAAAAAATAGGTTTTTAGATCATGACCCCTGTGACCCACATTTGGAGTCACAGGGTCACCAATCCTACAATTTAGAATCACCTTTGACCAAAGAGTCTCAACACAACATTTCACCTTTCTAGAGATAAAGATACTTGAGATAACGATGACAATTTTTAAGGTTTTGGGGTCACAACATCTACAATTTAGAATCCCCATTGGCCAAGGAGTCTGCACACAAGTTTTTACCTCTCAAGTCCTTTTGGAACTGGAGAAGAAGATGAAAATAGGCTTTTAAGGATGTGACCCCTGTGACCCCATTTGGGGTCATGGGGTCACGAAATCTACAATGTTGAAACCCCATTGGCCAATGAATCTGCACATAACTTTTCAGCTCTCTAGACCTTTTGGAACTGAAGAAGAAGATGAAAATAGGTTGTTAAGCATGTGACCCCTGTGACCTCATTTGGGGTCAATGGGTCACGAAATCTACAATTTAGAATGCCCATTGGCCAAGGAGTATGCACACAACTTTTCAGCTCTCTAGACCTTTTTGAACTGGAGGAGACGATGAAAATAGGATGTTAAACATGTGACCCCCGTGACACCATTTGGGGTCATGGGGTCACGAAATCTACAATTTAGAATTCCCATTAGCCAAGGAGTCTTCACATCACTATTCACCGCTCTAGACCTTTTGGAACTGGAGGAGAAGATGAAAATAGGTTTTTAAGGATGTGACCCCTGTGACCCCGTTTGGGGTCATGGGGTCACGAAATCTACAATTTAGAATCCCCATTGCGAAGGAGTCTGCACATAAAATTTCAGCTCTCAGGAGTCATTGGTTCTGGAGAAGAAGTCGAAAAAGAGAAAAGTTTACGGACGGATGGACGGACGGAAGAACGGATGGACGGACGCCGGACGCCATGCCATGCCATAAGTCCATCGGGCCTTTCAGGCCTGATGAGCTAAATTCTTCAAATTGACTTTTACCCCCAGATCCTTGTGTAACGTTACCCTACGTATACTGTACATGATATATTTGTGAAATTGCGAACAAAACATGATCAAATGAATTGTCTATCAAAAGTATATCACTTTATTTATCTGATGTATACCAGATAATACCAATGAATTGTGTTTTAGGTTCTGTTACCAGTGAGTTTATGTATATTATAGCACACACTGTTAAACACATATACTGTGAAAGCAAACACTCATGGTGACGCATCGAGAAACCAGACGCAGTGTGTTTCAAACCTTACCTTTGGTTACTTGGTTACTGTATAATGCCAGGTAAAGGGTCTGCCCTAGATAGGCGGTGGTAACTGGTTGTATAGCACCACCATTTGGGTCGGTACTCGATAGCTTAAGATGTACAGATGTTGCATTCACTGTTGGTGAAACTGTGAATGCCTCCGGTAATGGTTCTTTTGTTTGCCCTGTAATGCTGAAAAAGGACTTGTACACATTTGATAAGGCATTATTGTACATTTTAAAAAAGGGGTTGGACTTGTTATTGTTTGTGCTACCCCTTAAGCTTTCTATTGATGCAATAAAAAGTTACCGTTTGCTTGTGAGTAATAATTTAAATTAAATGTCAAAGACAACTTTACCATACATCTATATGAAATTTAAGCATAACCATACAACGTAACCTGTATCACGTGAAATTTGTATTATCGCAAAACTGAATGCAAAAATTTGTTTGAGCACGGTTGACTTACTTTTATGTATACGTCATTTGTTACATTCAGATGTACGTAGTAAGTCATTTTTTAAAAAATAACTATTCTTTTTTATTTTATTTTTAGCGATTTCACATACAGGAACGAATATTTAATTACGATTTATTGAAACTTATGAAATATACAAATGTCCGTCCTTACGATGATTATATTTTCATAAAACGCCCTCATCAACCAACAGTGGAGATAGTTAATATCAGTCCCTCGCCAAAGGCACAATTCAATATCTAACCGTTTCTGCACTTACGTGTATGCTATGCATGTTTATTCTTATCAATACTTCACGCAAAGCTATATATAGATGTAATGATTATGTGCTGCTTTTTATCATTAGGTTGTTGCAATCTTCCTATTCCGGTCCTATAATTCATGTAATATACTCACTTCATCTTATTGGAATTCACTACTAGAATGACCCCATGATCATTCTCACAGGTCACGTTGTATGTTTCAACTGCTGTCACAATACCATTTCCCCCTGGATTTGTGTTTTCCAATATGACTGTCCCATTCTGTAATAAAACAAACCCAAAAGACTTTGAGTTAAACAAACATCAACAATAACTATAAATGATGTGACAATCTGGTCCGAATTGTGAAGTGCAGAACTTCGAGCAAAGGTCGGTTAATTTGTTCTTTTGCTCTGTAAAACGAGTTTCAGTTTAAATACCACATTGTATTTGTATTCATTTCAAATTCAATCCGGAGGCTCTGTCAGGTATGTCTGTCACTCCGACATTGATATACCTACATAATTTACTATTTATATGAATGACTACCATAATAGCGAAGAAACATCCCTTAATAATTACAGACAGTCGGATTGTCCGTATTTACCAGATTGTGCCCAAATGTATAAAAAGTATAAAAACAAGGCTTAATGAACACAAAGTGTCTAATTCTTCTTACATGGTTCGTAAAAGATGAAAAAAGGGGTCGTAATATATGAACGTTTATTTGTGTTAACGCTACATGACGATTTGTACATAATATTGGAAGCCACCTTACTTGCCGCTGACAGGTGAGAGTGAGGTGGACCCTATGATATAGGGGCTGTAACATTTCGATGTTATCTTATGTCAACATCAGTGAAATTAAAACGGACGGACGGACGGACGGACGGACAGACATACAGACAGACAGACAGACAGACAGACAGGTGAAAAACAATATACTCCCGGAATCTCCGATTCGGGGGCATAACAAACTAGAATCATCAGAAGATGACATATCCCACCGGCTCCATAAAATTTGTAAAACACATCTTGTGTATCTACTACCGTACTTCAGATAGTGGGTTTTACAGATGCTGAGTTTCAGGTTTGTTAAGGGTTTCAGACTTCTGCTCCAGAAGCAGTCAAAATCAACAACAACCAACATCCCTCTCATTTTTCTATGGAAACAGAACAAAAATTATTTTTCCGAAAAAATCTGAAAATATGAAAAGGCACCACTTCAGTTAGTGGATAATACACATGCAAAGTTTCAGGAAGATATGATGAACGGGTTTGGAGCTGTGCTCAGGAAACGAACCTGTCTCTGAACAGAGTCCAAATTCTACAAGTTTCTATGGAAACGAAAAAAAATAAAATTCTAGAAATCTGACAATATCAAAAGGCACCACTTCAGTTAGTTGGTAATACACATGCAAAGTTTCAGGAAGATATGATGAACGGTTTTGGAGCTGTGCTCCGGAAACGAACCTGTCTCTGAACAAAGTCCAAATTCAACAAGTTTCTATGGAAACGAAAAAAAATAAAATTCTAGAAATCTGACAATATCAAAAGGCACCACTTCAGTTAGTGGGTAATACACATGCAAAGTTTCAGGAAGATACGATGAACGGTTTTGGAGCTGTGCTCCGGAAACGAACCTGTCTCTGAACAAAGTCCAAATTCAACAAGTTTCTATGGAAACGAAAAAAATAAAATTTTCAGAAATCTGACAATATCAAAAGGCACCACTTCAGTTGGTGGGTAATACACATGGAAAGTTTCAGAAAGATATCATGAACGGTTTTCGAGTTCTGCTCCGGAAACGAAATGATTACGGACGGACAGACGGACAGACGGACGGACGGACGGGGCGATGACTATATCCCACGGTATTACATACCGGTGGGATAATAAAGTAATGAATCAAATACGTGTAGGATATGTTTAACCTTAATCAACTCTTGTTGATATATTTGATATCAAGAGGCACTCGCGTGAGGTTCTCTGTATAAACAACTGAAGTGGACGTTACATTGTCACTAATAAGCAGGTCAATGTGACATTGAAGTTGAATAACGGTACTTATTATGTAAGCATCCAGCGATCTGATTGGTCGCGGGGCGATCACGTGACCGTATATTGACTCCAGTCCGAGTCTGACCAAAAGCCGTATTGACTTGAGTGACGTCAAACGATTGTTGCATGACGTCAAACGATTGTTGCATGACGTCATATGACTTAAGTCCCAGCTGTTTAAAGCAAATTACATTTTTGACTGTATTTCATTGTTTTCCTTTCATTTCTGTATTAGGTACATACTAAAACAATTCGGTCAATACCTGTTTTCGTCCTTGGTCAATATTGTTTTCTCGGGTCCATATAAGCAATTATAGACCTCATCACCAGTCTATAATTGTATAATGTTGGACAATTTGGTAATGTCATTGCCAAAGATTCAAATACTTATTAACTGCCTGGAATTGTGAGATAAGTGACGTTAGTCCATTATTTGACACCAATGGTCTATGTAACTTACCGAGAGACAGACATCGTCCAGTGTAAACGTTTTGTTGTTGGTTCCGTTTTTGACAGTACATCCATCAGCTCCAACAATGGTTTGGCCATTGTTGTTCAGTTTCAAGGACTTAGTCGAGCAATCTGATCGAAAAGACAAAATTGATTCACAGTGGATAACGGTTGCAAATATCACGGTATCCTATAATCAGCGCAGTGAGATCTTATCATAGTCACGTCATCACATACTTCATAGTCGTGTGACGTAATCATATATACATACATGTAATAATTTAATAAACGACAGTTTTCTTTAAAATCCTTGCTTATAAGTTTTCAACAAAATGTTGACGTTGTACTGTTTGTGAACATTATTTTCTTTCTGATTCAAATATGGGACAAACCATAATATCAGTCTCATGTAATTACAACAAAAAAGTCTTTTAAACGGCATGGTTGAAGCTGAGGCATCTTGCTTAGGCTAGAAAATAGTAAATATACTATATATACAAAATATATGTATGTCATATGTATATATAGCAAAATGAAGACGTCATTGTGACCATTTTGGGGTAAAAGCTTTGATAACTAATCAATCAATTCGCCAACATGATCTATTAGTAGATGCTTGCATCGCGCGGATTTCATTTCTTGGATTTTCGCAGTAAAAGGGGATAATTCTTTCGGATAACCCAAATAGTCACGTGGCGAAAAATTCGCTACAGTCATGTTCATTGGTCATATACTTTTACTAAAAATATGAGGAGGCCAAGCATGATTGGTTGAAAGTAATATAGGGTGAAATTTCAACTGTCGGGGCCTCCAAACAATTAGTGCATTTCTATCTTTTCAGTTCAGTTTTTTTCAGTTTCAGTGATCTTAGTGCAGAAATTTTAAGTATTGTTGAAAATGGAGCGATGAATATTTTATACTATGCTATAGTTGCTTTGGTAGAATGTTCAATTGTTTACATCCTGGTTTGCTGAAATATCCTTTGCTTGTTTTAAACAACAGGTTCTAACCAGGTTCCAAATAAAGCTCATTTAAAATATCAACCCATAAATCATAAGGCCAAATTATCATGATTTACCGGTTAGAAGTTTCATATCGGGGTTCATATTTTAATACGATGTCCTAGGACAAAACATCACTTTGCCATGATGACGTGACGTCATAAACAATGCTATGACATCACGTTTCGCCTATGACGTTGTGTTCTAAATGACGCGACGGCGGGTCGCCAGTCTGTGGTTGAACGAGGATTTAAGCGTGTCGATGTCATATAGTTACGACACTCGTGCATGAATATCGGTATATGCCTCGCTCTCGCCATTCTAACATTTGCCATCTTTGCCTAACAAGTGGGGTAAGAATTGGACTGTTTCTTTTTCCTAATGGGCAACAGCCTTATGCTTCACGCACCGATATAATAAAGGCGGTTTTAGTGTCTATATCTAATTGGGTATGTGACTATTGACTATTAACCTTGTGGTTGCATGTACTTGATTAGGTCAAGTCATTGTGATTGCATGTACTTGATTAGGTCAAGTCATTGTGATTGCATGTACTTGATTAGGTCAAGTCATTGTGATTGCATGTACTTGATTAGGTCAAGTCATTGTGATTGCATGTACTTGATTAGGTCAAGTCATTGTGACTGCATGTACTTGATTAGGTCAAGTCATTGTGATTGCATGTACTTGATGGTGCTTGGCAATTTCGTTAAAATTCTCCTGTCGAAGAGATATTGTTTTTGGTGAAATTGCTTTCTTTATATCCCTTTGAACGGCGTTTTGGAAAATTAAATTCACTATGACCGCCGGACTAATTTTTCAATTACGTCGTCCGATGTGTTGTCAAATACACTGAGCAAAAATAGTTAGGGACAATTTGATTTTTACATTGGAATTCGTTCGAAGGTTGAATTCTGCAATGTTACCCCCACTCTACCACCATTGCTTGTAGGTCGTATTTCAAAATATTAATAATTTCCTTCAGAAAGCTCGCTATTTACCGTATTGATGAATGGCATCAGATTCAATGTAAACTGTTTCATACTATTTCCGTAGGTTTTCAAGACGTTCTTTAGCCGTAACTCATGCACGAAGTGGGCATACACGTCAATGAAGTTGATTTCAGTCCGGTTTCAGATGATTAAAACATTGTGATTCCGAGGCAACGTACACACATACATGTAACTCCAAAACGTCTGTACATTTCTGATTTCATTAGAATGCCAATTTTAGTTCATTATTTTGTTTATCGCATTGACGTTCATCAATATTCATAATCTTGTTTTCATGACACAGAATATGGGGAAAATCCACTGGTCCGTAACTCTTTTTGCTCAGTATATAGATTAAATTCCGTAGCTGAAAGATCAACTCACTAACCCACCCCAAGACATACCTTGCGCCAATCTCCATCACCGGCTAAGTAAGCCTTGCCGCATTCCCCTAACTTTCCTGTTCTAGAATACCGAAGCAGATGTGATGGAGACTGTCAAGAGCTATGCAATACACGAGCTAGTGGAAATTGTTAGAAAGTTAGCATGGAGCTGTATTAGGTCGCTAGCTCTATCAACGTTTATCATCATGATACTGTTCAGAGGTTCGGCTGTCGAATTACTATTTACTTAATCGAATGTAACAAACAGGAGAAATATTGACAAAAGGGATATAAAAATGAGTGCGAAGTTTAAAAAAAAGATTTACCAGCCATTTTGACTTGAATATCTATAAAATAGTTTTGATTTACATTGTGTCATATAGCACTTGACTTCATGAATGTAAGACAGTATTGTATTTGAACATGAATAGTTTTACCAATATGAGGCGTTAATAGTTTGATAATAATGTATCTTCAAATCATGCCACGTCGATTTAAAGATGTTTTTGAGATGACGCTTTAACGTAAAATCGCATGTTGTTGACAACTTGGGTTAAATAATCTTGAGCAGATCAAATTAAGTTAAAACAGTTGGTGTTCAGTTTGATTAACCGTTCCACTTTGTGAAAAAGACAATAAACCTTACCGACAGAGAATGGAAGTTGCGTCGTGGTCGGAGCTTTGGTCGCAGATGTTGTCGCAGCTGGTTTCCCAGTTGGATTAGGAGTTGGAGTCGCTGAGTACACCTGTACACAAGTGCAAACATTTCAACAAATTCTTGACACTAATATTCACAACCATTATATATATATTCAGAAAATTATGTATCTGCGTAACGGAATCTATTTTCTCAGTTGAATTGAGAATGCCATCAATAAAATAATTCTAGATCTCTGAAAAAGTTGGTGCTCAATTAGCTATCTGAAGACATGTCTTATAAACGTTAAAATATTACACTTCAAAGCCGAAATCTTATTGTTTTTTAGTTATAAACTGTCTTCAAGCAAGCTTTCTTTCTTCGAGCAATAGTATCCCATTTAAATATTGTATAGTACCAAAAATAGTATTAATGGAACCATAATGATTGGATCTCTATGAAACACTGGTATAATGCCTCTCAATTCAGCGACCGAGTACGCCGCGACTTAGTGTAAGGAAAACGTTGAGTGAAGACTCATGAAGTGTAGTTTAAAGGATAGATGAAATGACATATGGTCCAAATCGGATTCATTAAAATGGGATGTCAATTTGACAATTGCTCGATTTTAAATTTCTGAAATCGGTCCATAAATTACTTATATACGGCTTTTTAAAAAACCGCCTTATTTAGCCCCGGCGACCAGAATGAAAGTCTGCGGGGGTGTGGCGATAGTAATAATTCAACGTAATTTCGCAACAGTTTGATTGTTAATTTCTCAAAGAAATCTTCAATAAAGCAACTTAAATTGTCCATATATCGAATGTTTAGATATCCAACTAGGTAATTCCGCAATTACACAATTATTACATAAACATCTCTTTTTGCCGATGTAATACACCTCATAAATTCATTTAGCGGCAGTGATAATCATCATTAATTAATTAACGAGACTCGGCGGAGTAGCTGTCTAGCCGGCCCCCTCTGTCGCTTATCACAGTCACGCCTCAGTGAGCATTTACAAAATGAATCGCCAAACTGATTGCGCTGGTGTGAAATGGGTGAATTAAAATCGTTTTAATTATCAATCGCCAGTGTATATTGTCTCGATTTTATGCTCAATTGATTCCGACGTACAATATACGTAGAGGTAATCATCTGTCATTCTTGAGAAAAATGCATTTCATCATATTTTTAAATCAACCACAACAATAAGAACAAAAACGAATTCATTGAGAACTGAAAAGAACATGTAGTTATGTGAGACGATTTTGGGTTTAACGCAGCTAGTGGCTGCTAGTATTATTGGTGAGAGAAAACCCGCAACACCATTGTGGATATGCATTGCGGTGAAACCTGGAACTAGCCAACTGAAATTCAGTTTAGCATTGCACACAAACCTCACTGTCTGTAGAACTTTCTCTACAGCAGACAAAGTTGCCGTGCCCCTGGCGGGATTCGAACTCCGGACCTTTTGATCCGAAGCCGAATGCGCTAACCACTGCGTTATCCCGCCCCAAAAGAAAATGTACATTTACAAACAAAAAAGTGAAGTGAGTTAATTTGGACTATTTTCATCGATGTACAAAGGTGAGGCCCATAAGGTATATGGATACAAATGGTTTGAGTAGATATTCAGAGAGTGTGTAATGTAATAATGAAAATAAATCACTTACCGTTAATACCATATGCACAAGGATGATGAACGTGAAAGCCCTCATTTTGGTACCTGAAGTGAAAACGAAATGACATTTAATTTTATTTAATTTTAAACAAACATTGGATGGTATCTGAGAGTGGCAAGCGGGTAAGATTTGAAAGTAGGTACAATATAAACCCCCTTGAACTTTCCTGTTTATGTGTATTTATGATTTATTGAAAGCTTACTGAGGAATTTGCTGATACATTTTTAAGCTCGAGAATCACAAACACAGATGTCTGCTAATATATTTCATTTAAGAAATAACCATGTACATATATAAGCAAATTTTAAAGTATGTTGTTGTTCGAAATACATGAAAATCGGCGCTAAAACATAAATGAAGTATTTTCAAATTCAACAATAGGTCAATCGAATACATTAATACGAGACACTTTGGACTGATTTATTAAAACTCACTTAAACACACAGTGCTATGAACGAATATTAGTATTGTAGATAAAGACAATTTATAATATTCTCAATGTAATTATTAATGTTATTAATTATATTAATCGTATTGGTACCACTTCTGTTCATATCTTTGAAAAGACAAGCCTTACCTTCCAGTCGGCCAGCAATGATAACACTGTGATCTCGTACCGTTCTAATATCTCACGTGAACAGATTAGTCATTAATTCCACCCCTTCCTTGTTACTTAGCTACTAGATAACACATGAAATATTGAGTGGCTCGATGTTTATTTAAAAACGCATCTCAAACCCATATTTGACCATAATTCTATTATAAAACAGTACGAATAAAGTTTAATAAACTATTTAAATGTTGCATTTATAGATATTAATATTGGTAATGTTGCAATTGTATATATAAACATAATAACATCACTATGAATATAAACTCTTAAAAGCAAATTTTTAAAGGGGCAGTAGCACGGTTTTTTGTGGTTTTTTTAAATTTCCCATTTATAATGATAGTTTATGTCATTTATATTTACTTTAGAGGGTAAAACATACTATTACACAAACCAATTTTCCGTAGTGGTAAAAACAGTGCTGCATATAAAGCAAAAATTGCATGGTGGTCATTTTATTGTGAACACATGTTTTTATTTCGAATGACAAAAAAGATTCGAATGGCTTTACGGAACCATGTTCACTCGTTTTTTAACTTGATTTTCCGAAGAGGAAAGGGCGTTTTACCATTGGTGACATTATTTTTAAAATATAATTCATAGTATTATTTTTAACCGAAAAAAACGTGCTTCTGCCCCTTTAACACAGAAGTGTGTGTTATTGAGAAGATAAGGATATTTATGGATGATCAACTTCTTTATTTAACAATGTGGACGTTTCGGTATAGATCCTTATACCCTTATCAGGCATATAAGACAGCTCTTTAAATTAAGTAAAAAAATTGTGAGAAGTGAAAAAAACGGAAAGCAAAATACATGCCAAACCATCGCGGTAGGACATTTCGGTCTAGAAATCGACGAAAGTAGGATCTGAGAATCTAAAGGAAGGTTAAGCACTTGCGACATTGACAGGAATTACGTTAAGTAAAGAGCAAACCCCTAAATCGTGCTAAATACGGGTGATTCCAGGACTTACTTTCAAAGTAATAAATAAAAGTATCATCGATACCTGTACAAACACAAATGAAAAATGCTTTATAGAGCAGAGAATATTAATTGCGTTTCTGGTGGTTTTGACTTTATGTATCTCCGCTTATAGTCTAACGTAAAACAGTGTCTAAATATCCAATGAATAACCCATCAATCAATTACAACATAACACGACAAACGTAGCCAAAATGCTTTCTTATCATTGGTTGACATACATAGGTCATTTACATACAACGAACTCATCTGTAAATGAAATGACGTAAAACCCGACCACAATATGATTCAAGGTAACCACACCTTTAACAAGTTATTTTCCCATGCCAGGATAACAAGGACGCGAAACCAACCGATCTCTTTAAATAACAACCGATGTTTATCCTTTATGTACCTTCGTCATGATAAATCCGTTTCTGATAAGATACAGTATTACTCCTTGGTCCACCAGTTAATAGAAACGACACGACTGACTACAATTTCTCTTCAATTATAAAGAGTTACCAAGCTGAAAAGGTATGTATTGATCTGTTTTGTAATGTAGCTTTCTCAACTTTAATAAATAAACCCATGCTAAGCTTGTAGGAACCTCTCCCTTAGATATAAATCAATGAATGTTCAGAATGAATTTTTGTAATGTCTTTGTTAATGCTTATGGCAAACATATAAATCATTCCTTTGAATGAGTTTATTGTTCGGCGTAAATTAATCTTGAAGTTTTTTTCATTGGATACGTATGTACATGTACATTGCGTTGGTAGTTACTTTATATTTATAAGACGGCACTAAGCAATAACAGCCGTGGGAAGCTTGTGAGGATATATATTAACGCTAACATTGACGTGCAATGTTCTTTTAATGTTTTTCGAATGTTGTAAGTATGATGTGTGATTGTGGTTGCCAACGATCCTACTTTCGTAGAAGAAACCATCTGTACAATATATTAATCATGGGAGTTTTTCTCTGTAATTAGTGTTTAAAGGTATCAAACACTTAACTGATAAAACATACTTCATCACTTCCTGATTGAAAATAATATAAATCTGTTTCTGTCTGAAATATGTGTTTAATAAAATCATAGTTACTAAATTAATTTTAATGTGTTTTAGATAGATAAACCATTAATGAATATCAACGCGTTAATAATTATAACCGACATTTTATTTTCCTGACATGAAATAAAACATTTTTTTTTAAAATAACTGTTATAATCATATAAATAAATGAAGAAATAAAGAAACCTAAAGTATAAAGAACATTTAAAAAATGAAAGAATCATTGTAAACTTGTTGAGAATGTTACATTATGTTTTAAAGGTATAGTCATTTGTATGCGGTACGCAAATACATTATTACATGTAATTAGACGAATGTTTGTAGAATGAGTATTATTAAAAGTAATAATGTAAACAACTTCTTACCAAAATAACATGTCTAGTTATTTTGACCAGAGTATAATTCTGGAAGATTTCATGCGAACAGGTAACTCTGAAGAGTGAACGATGTATTGACATTTCATTATGTTTTTTCACAATTTTGATTTTGATTGAATAACCTTGGAAACTATTACAGTAGGCTTATGGAAAGATGGGACGATGAAATGAAATATTTTAGAATTCGCTCATTTTTTCAAATTAACAGGTTTTGTATGTCTTTTATCAACAAATGTAATAAAATTTGGGGGTCACCGAATGATTTAAAAAGTTATCGGTATTAATAGTAACACCCCTATCAGCAAATTACGCTATTTTTGACAGATTCCACCTTTAAATGAAGCGCGCGCTTACAACGATTAAACTCCGAATCCTTTCAGATACAATTTTATCACATACGCCAATACATAGCAAGTTTATATTTTGAAAATTACTGATACTGTAAAATAAAATAAAATAAAATTAAGCAGTTTTTATATAAAACCAGCATTTCATCATCGTTTTTCGCATTCAACAGTATTTTTCACTGTCACACATATTTTAGATATTGCTAAAACTGTAATATGATGTGCGCAGTTGAATAAGCAAACGAATTCAGGAATATTAATCCATGGTGATTACGTCATTCTATTGTGTTAACACTGGATTATTTTTAAGAATCTACTGGTCATTGACTAATCCAATCAGGAGGGGTTTCAGGTTTTGACATTTTCGTAATGGCTCACAAAGTAATTTGTTCAAGAATGATGTATTTTGTCTTAGTATATCTGATTAGAATCTTAATCTGATTATTTTTGTAATTTCTGACCCGGGAATCGAACATGTAACCCTTCGTCTGTTACGCAGCACCCTAACCTATTAGGCTACCAGGGCTGCTGGTAATTATTTGATTGTTTGCCAGTAAGATCCCTGCATTCTAAACAAGACCGGTAAAGTGTGGAACGCATATGGATCGTGCTGAAACACATGAAGATTTGCGCCATGCACATGCGTGGAAGAATACATTTCATAAAGGTCGAAGCTACGTGTACCATATCCGATGAATGGGCACCGAAATTTGCAAAATAATATTGTTTTTGGTTACATAATGTGTGTTGTCTAAAATGCTAGATAATCACATATGTATGTGTCGTGACGTCATACATGGATTAAGATGGAGAATGCATTCGGAGTATTCGTTTTTAATCACTTACATCTTATTTTTTAAATCACCTACATTAACGGAAAAACCTGACGTCCCGGCAGTTCTTGATAAATTAAACTTTAACTTTGACGGCAATTTGTGTAATTATTATTGAATATGCTAGCAATCTAAGACTTCTTAATGGAAGGAAAACTATCAGGTGATTATACAAGGAGATTTATATTTATCACCTACTGGAGATATAAATGTACTTGAAATAACACACATGGTCACATGGTAACCTCTCAAAACGTCTACATGCCAAATCTTCTACAGACTAAAACAACACAGTTCAGGGTCCACTGCACATGATCATTACCTCAAATAAGAATGTACCAGTCCGATTAATGTGCTTAAACTTCTACATTAGCCTACGAGTAAACAATAAACATACGTATCACACGAGGCTGTAGGTTGTTTAACTGTTTATTCTCATTTACATATTTCATAACAAATATAATAATCATAATATAATAATTCTCATATCTTCCACAAGCGCTGAAGTCTTGACATCAATCTACTAACACTTTGTCGCTTTGATTACTCTGCAGTGACCATAAATTTGATAGGGTTATAGAAAAGTCTGCTACTTGCCTATGCAACTACCATTATGCATCTTTTCATCTGCCAAAACTATTCACGAATTAGACCAAAGAGCTTTTGTTATGTTAATGGATTCAATTTGAAAGCTGTGGTAACAATGACTTTCACGCATTAGACCTAGGAGCTTTTATTATGTTAATGGATTCAATTTGAAAGCTTTGGTAACAATGACTTTCTGATGAGACTAACTTCAAAAATTTGCATTTATTAAGCGTTTTTATTTTTTTTAAATTTCTTTTTAACAGTTTTATTCATCCACCCCTGTTACATAAAATCGACTTCCATGCCTGGGAAATGGAGGCCACTTCAACAAATAGATATTAAGGGATGGGATTTTCTACATATATTCAACACTCCATCTCACACACACACACCCACATTCAGATACAAATTCGAAACATCCCCTTAAATGTGTAATACAAATTACAAGAATATGATTCTTATGTGATATTTAAAATGGGTTATTGTACATTACTGGGGCTGTTCTTCTGAAGAAAAAAAAATATGATACAGAATCCATGACTGATAGAATTTGTCAGCAGTACAAATGCTAAAGGAAATATCTTTTTCAATTCTATATCTGACAGACATTTCTTTGAAAATCTATTAAATTTTGTTTACATTTATGAAATTTACATTTGTAAATGAAAGATTTGGCAGACAGCAGAATAAAGAAAAAAATTGTGTCTGTTACATATTTTCTTTACACCAAACACTTTTGATTCAAAGCTGAGAGTCATATTACAAACATGTGAACATTTATTTAACCAATAGAGTTTTTAAATAGATTGTGTGAAATTGTTGAATTTACATATTCAGTTATTGGTATATGAAATTGTTTCTTGTTATAATTTATGTTAAATGATATAATGCATAAATTCTGTCAACGTCACAAGATAAATATATAGGGGTATATATCCCTGTTTATAAATTTCCCTTTCAACGTACTATCTGAATAACCATTGTAACTATTGCAAAAAATACGAAATATGAAACAAAATATTTATATTTATATATCATATATATCTTTATAAATATTAATAAGCACAAATACTCTGTCATCTTCCTTAGTACGTGATGGCAAATTACATTAAAACATATCCTGGGCTGTTCCATTATAAAATAGGTAATTGCATAATTCTGCCCCCATTTTTTGTCTTGGCATGTAGAAGTATTAGCATATAGAAGTTTTGGGAGGTCACATATTTACCGCAAATATAAGTGACGGTAACGACATGCGGCATGTCGTAGTGGTCGTTAAAAATGTGTTGTGGTAAATTTAAGCGCTTTCCGTTAGTTTATTGATACATCTTTGCTTAGACAAATGTAATGCAATTATTTTGAGATTTATTCACAAAATGTTACCGAAAGTGAATTCAATTTCTTCGTCCCATCTCTCCTTAAGTTAAACCGTGCTCCCTTACTACACATATGTTATTTACAAAATGTTTATGTCAAACATTAGAACACATACATGTAATGCATTTCCTAAAATAAGGTTGATAAGTTTCCAAAATATATTTTGAAAAATATCTCGCATTATCTACTATTATCTGTTTGTATATACAATGCGGTTAATCTGCTTTCAGTCCATATGTGTATATTTATATATATATATATATATATATATATATATATATATATATATATATATATATATATATATATATATATATATATATATATATATATATATGTATATATATATATATATATATATATATATATATATATACATATATATGTACATATATATATATATATATATATATATATATATATATATATTTATATATACATTTCTTAAGTGGTTTTGGGGATGTATTCAGCTTTGAA
The DNA here is from genome assembly GCA_936450465.1 of Gibbula magus. Taxonomy (NCBI): domain Eukaryota; kingdom Metazoa; phylum Mollusca; class Gastropoda; order Trochida; family Trochidae; genus Gibbula; species Gibbula magus. Next base: position 35,943,483 of record OW388302.1, read on the forward strand.
ATGAGAAGGGCATATACAGGATTGCTTTACGTGGTGTTTGAAATATAATCTCTTATGCAAGTATGCAATACATTATGTCAACATGAGTACTAAGGGTTCAATGGCACATTGTTATTGTTAGAATAACAGAATAATGGACTCATGGCATGGCATGGTGTCAGGTTTGGTTCGTAAACTGTTCACATTTTCGATTTCTCCCGAGCCAATGACTCTAGAGATCTGTTATGTTATGTGCAAACTCCTTGGCCAGTTATTTTTTCTAAATTGCAGATTTGTTGAACCCGAGACCCAAAATAGGTTCATAGGGGTTACAACTTTAAAACAAACTATTTTCATCTTCTGTCCCAGTGTCAAAAGGTCCAGAAAGCTGAAATATTGTGTGCAGACCCCTTGGTCAGTAGGAATTCTTAATATTATATGTATTATACCAGTGACCCCATATATTGGTCAAACTGGGCTCATGATTTAAAAACCTATTTTGAACTATATCTCTAGTAGCCTTTGCATTTCGTTTAATGTTCGTACTAGCGTAGCACAAAAACACCTTGAAGTTTAGATAGACCGCGCTGCTACGCTTGTGTAGAAAAGTTAACGAAATGCAACGTTTAAAATATCGATTTATTGAGGGTTACCGTTGAAAGTGAAAGTTGCCCTGGATACATTTATTTTCGGACAGGCGTTGTCATTATAACCATTTTATACTTTAGATACAGTTGGTAAAACAATGATGTTGGTAATGCCTATCCCGGAGCAAATTTCGAAAGCTACATGGCAGGAAAAAGTCAGATTGAGTAAAAGCGGATGCTAGACAAAACATGACAATATATGACAAGAGTTTATTGTATATAATAAGGCGTTATACCAATATACAGTATATAATATTTCGTGAATTGAAGTTCATTGTAACGTCAATTAAATTACATTAAGTTAGTCAAATTGATCACTTACTCAATAAATCACAGAGGAATTTAAAACTTTAGTTTTTAATAGATTGATCCCTGGCGCTCGTTGCACAAAACAACCTTAACACTAAGGTTAACCTTAGTACCATCTTGTAACATTGCACCAATGCTACCTTAGTGACTTAAGGTCACCTTAATATTTCGTGCAACGGCGCCTTGGTCACTTCTTAGAGCTGCCAAAACTGTAACCGTTCACAATGAAATATAAAATCATATCATGTTTTGGAACAGTCAAATGTCTTCTTACAATGCAAAAATGCAAAGGGATTGGTCTCGTTGTCGCTTCAAAGACATCACAAGGTACATTATTATCATCATATCGCACAGAACTACACAACAGGTGAAACATGTTTCGGTATGCAGGTTTACAAAAGAGTTGCATTCATAGTTACAATAATATTTTTAAAATATACAATACAAGATGAGCAATTATCAATGTTCGTTGTGACGAGCAATTGTCAATATTCGTTGCGACGAGCAAGTGAATGTATAACATAGAGAGCTAGATTACCTTATATGGATTCATTTTTAGTTACCACGTTTGCGGATAAAAACTATCAGTGATAATATGCATTCTGTTGAATTGAATAATGTACATAATCCGTCATACTGAGCAAGGGACATCTCATGTCTCTGTTTACCGCTAGGTCTAACAAGTCCATTCTATATTTGACAAGAGTGTTTCTATCAGAATTGTTCTAAAACATGTTTAGTTAAACTGAGGAAGGAAAGTCAATTATGTTTCTTTTAATATGATTAATTCCATTCTTTCAAAAGAACTGATCATACCCTTAGTAACTGCCTTTAAGTCAATAGTTACATGCACCTTCCGTATTTCACACACATTCAAAATCTGAAACTTTGGAAAAAGTCACAGTCAACAAAGGTTGCCCAATGGCAAAATACGATTAGCATAAAGAGATTATTACCCGAGGAAGTGTGTCATATGACTTTTACGAAAGAGTGTGAAGTTTTGTATTGCCCGAACGAGAGCGAGGTTTATACACAAACTTGCAAGAGTTTGGTAAACGTCATATGGCACACTTTCGAGTGTAATATACTGATGGAAAAGAATAAGGGAACGCTTAATTACTGTTAACTTATGTCTGGTATGTTCCGTTTGTTCGAGGCTGCGTGGGGCCATTATAAACTGAAAATGTTGAAGTTTCTTTCACTGAAAATGTACCGTGACAATGTATTTCCATGAATTTCATGCATGGCAACGTCCATTTCGCCTTCAAGGAGTCAACGAATGTCAGTGTACCTTTACCTTCAGAATCATGCCTAGAGCATACCTTTCTGATAATGAGAAATGGCAGGCTATCGGGTGCATAAACAGCGGTCAATCAATGTGCCAGACAGCCAAACAATTTAACAAGTCTAAAAGTGTGATTTCGCAACTGTTGAACAGGTACCGTCAGACAGGGAACGTCAGACAGGGATCGTAAAGATTAGACCCGGTCGTGGTCCAAAACGTAAGACAACGCCCCGAAACGAACGTCAGCTTGTGCTGCTGTCCTTATGTAACCGATTTAAACCAGCATCGAAAATAAACTCTGAGTAATTAGGGCAGTAACGAGACTAAGAATTTATGACCGTACTGTCAGAAACAGATTTAACCTTTAGCCTGCTGGATTGTTTTCAGGTTTTTGCAGAGAGCGTCAGATTTGTAAATTTGTAACAATTACGTCACATGGGTATCCTTCATTTAAAGTTTTTCTCGCCTTAGTAATTAACATAATCTTAAAATAATTAAAATAAATAACTGAGTCAAAGGTTTTCTAACTTATTATTGTCATCAAAAATTATTAATTAATGTAATATTTTTCAAATATCAATTATTTTTACACTTGTCTATGGAAAAAATGAAATAATACAGTAGTTCTAAAATTGTACTACATTTTCAAACTCGAATTATTTTGTCAATAAGTATTTATGCAGCCCAATTTTTACACCATTTTGTTCAGAATTAAATTTTATAACAGAACAAAATTAAGTTGATGATATGTGTTTTTTATTTCAGAAAACAAGAGCCTGTCATAAACGATCTCCGTTGTATTTATAAAATCTCGACGTAATTTGTAACAATTGATATTCTTCAATGAACAATGCATTTACTTCCGTGAGAAATATTTGTAAAATAATGCATCAATCGTAATAAAATGTACACAAAAGGTTAACACACCTATTTACTTTTCTGTGTTTCAAATATAAGCATATGACATTACAGTTTTTATATATTCCAACGTCAATCATTCATCGATATCGCGAAACATGACAGTCAACAAACACTCGGCGCTCACCATTGTTATGCATTTCCTTCGCCAATTACAGATATGTTCAAATAAAAAAATCTAATAATCTAAATCATTTTGTAAATATTCCATTTAAAACCAAAGTTAGAACACATTTTTCCAAATGTCTGTTGAATATTTAATGTAAACATGGTCTTGAAAAGTTGAAAAATACAATCAAAATTTCGTTCGGGTAGCGTTGTCGTATTTGTAAACAATGTCACGTGATTAGCTTGGTTGTACAAAATTGATCATGTGACCATCTATGTTTCGTTTGTCATCTCACTGTAAATTCGCCGATTCAAACACTAGTTGTTCAGATTTATTGTTTGAAATATATTTGTTTGGTATTCTTGTTAATTTCATGGATGTTATAACATGTGCAATCATTTTATTATTATCATTATTTTATTTATGCAATTATTTCACATATACGAGACTTTTTAATTCGTAATTTACTTTTTAGCGAGATAGGGTAACTGCTACTGTTTCACGGCTCCATTTCAACTTGTGAAATCGCAGATCAGAAAGTCGGTCCATGTCATGTCAAACACATTTCGTACTTCAAATGTAAACTCATACATGATCATGATTTGTGATAATGGTAGGATATGACATGTATTTTTCATATATGTATCAATTATAATCAAAATTCAAATTAACTCACAGTGATTTTAATCGTAAAAACAATGTTACATCCGGGGGCTAGGTTCACTTTTGCTAATTTATCGGGTCACTGACTCTACGAACTGATGAAATAATTATTACAACCTCATTATTTGTTTTTAGATCGATTTTTATAAAACTACATCGTATTAAGTGTCAATATGTTTAATTTTAACAATTAATTACACTCTATGGTAAGATCGACGATCATTTCTCAAAATAGATACAGGAAGCCGCGCTTTCGCTCTCGGAAAACGTCGCAAAACTTCAGAAAGAGCGGCAGTTTTCCATGGGCTGACTTGAAAAAATTGCCGATATGGTCCTGCTGTTGGCGACACGTTGAATATATTGCTATATTTGGAAACAAGAATTGACAAACAATGCACAGATACATGTTTATTTCTTTTTTGGAAGATTGTGAGATGCAGAAAGTGTAAGTGAAATTCTGTATTTATTTTCATGGATTTTACAAAAAGTAATCGATTGATGTTTTCATTTGTCCATATTTTCGCAAATTTGTCATTATTTTTTAACCAGATTATATTCAATGTCTTATTTTGCTTATAAGCTAGGTGACGATATTCTGAACATAATTATGTAAAATTTATGCATTTGGCATGCACTTACTATAGAATTTCAACCCTTTGAATCTAATAGGTAACAATTTCATAACGACGTCAAACACGCACCTGCAGACACTTTTGTGATTGAAAATACGTTCAAGATTTTTAATTCATCATTTCTCAATAAAATAAAATTGTATATGGATACTAATTACATCATGTGAAAGCCCATTGATTTCTCATTCGGAAAATGTGAACTTTTTCATGAATCAGGGAACTTTGTCACAGACTTTTGTCGTATGCATGTCAAGGGGTCAAACGTCAATGACGTATCAATACGTCAACACCCCTTGGGCTTGATATGCAGCCTGTAGCAGCGAGCATCTTAAAGCAGCAGGCTTATAGTCACGTTGTCCTGTTGTTGGGGTAAGGCTGACTGCGGAACACAGACGTCTCAGAAGAGCATGGGCTACACAACATCGAGTTAGACAACTTCGACATTGGCGTAATACCATATTCAGTGATGAGTCACGATTCAAGTTGGACTTCGCAGATGGTCGGATCCGCGTTTGGCGAGGCCTTCGTGAACGTCACCATCAGTGCACCATAAAAAGACACGATTGCTACGGGGGCGCATCTGTGATGGAATGGGGCGGCATAACCTACGACCATAGGACCACCCTTTTTCGACTTGATGGAAGGGTGACTGGTGTCCTTTACCGAGACGAAGTGTTGCAACCTGTTGTTCTTCCTTTCCGCTGTAGAGTAGGTGTAAACTTTGAGTTTCAACATGACAATGCTCGACCCACACGGCTCGGTTGCCATGGCCGTCCAAGAGCCCAGACATTAATCCCATTGAACACCTCTGGGACGTTCTTGGACGTCGGGTGAGGGATCGTGATGTTCTACCCCAGACACCTGATGCCATGTTCAAGGCTCTCCAAGAAGAGAGGCGCGCAGTTCCTCGGGCTGTCATCCGGAAGTTGACCCAAAGTGTTCCACGACAGTGTGAATAAGTTATCAGGAAACAGGGAGGACACACCAGATACTGAAATTTCACCTGAGGTGCACATACTTAATGAAATATACTTGATCAAAAACCCATGAAAATAAAACAAATTTCACCATCAATACATGCGTTCGTTTATTCATTTCTATCAGTATACTTTCTTAATACCCATTTCTATTCCATTTTATTCGCGTACAATCAATCAAGAAATGACCCACTTCTCTGGAGACGGCAAGCGACAGTGACCTCATGAACAATCGTTTTATGACGTCACAGACGACAAAATACGGGAAGTTGCAGTGAAATAATGGTTGCTAGGTAAACGTGATAGGTAAATGTGCATATGTGCTCATATCGATAATATTAACTCGGTTATTTTAAACCCTATTGGTAATAATTACTGTTATTACATTTTAAGCAAAGTGTAGTGTTTAATTACCCGTTGAACCTAAAATAAATCCAGTATGCATTTGAGGTCCATGCATTTCAAACCATTTTATAGTATTTTTAAATCATTTCAACAAGTGGATTTCTTAATTTGCATGATGACAGATGATTTGATATGTGAAAGTCAACTTAGCAACAACATTAGTATATTTAAGCAAAAGTCTATCATTATTTCGTCAAAAAGACGAGAATCACTTTTGGACAAATATCAGTACTATTACGACTTACATGTAAGTTGTAGTTTCTTAAAACTGACAAAGTGAATTGTCTCTGAAGGAACTAGTCACTGAATCTATTTTCGACGTGTAGAGAGTTTAATCGAGTCAAAATAGCGTAAGATATCCAAAGTACCACACTTTGGTTTCAAATATAAGAGGTTCTTAGCATGTTTCTGTTTGTATATACAGCATACGATCCAAAGTCACATTACAATTGGAAATATTTAGTCAAAAGCTCATCTGCCGCTAGCAGACATCCCTCGATCCATATGGACAAGCCCTCAGGAGCCCAGGAATTACTGACAATGAAGATGTCATCATCGGAAGATGGTTTCAAAATGGAAGATCTAATTGCTGCCTTGTCCACACCCGGTCTGAAGAAATCACAAGCATAGGAAAAGGGGTAGGAATCAAACAGCATCATTCCACCTCCCACTGCTGGCGGTATGTCCTCAAGCTTGGAGTTGTAGATCTGACCGAGATACTTCTCAAGCCTCTTCCTGACAACGTCGGTGACGGCATAAGCTCCAGGTAGACTGCCAGGAATCGGACTTCCAAACCTGCTCAACTCTCGCCAGAGTCTCGTGACTTCGCCGTCATGATAGGACGCCATTATGATAGACACATTGTTACTTCCGGTCTGCCAATCGTATGTCTGTCTGCATGGCAGATCGGTTCTAGTGTGGGTGATTTCTTCGTCAGTTTTCCACCATTTGCTATTGTAAGCCAAGAATATCTTGCCTGCCTGGTACCCAACTATAGAGTTGAATGCATCTCTGATGGTTTCATTGTTCTTGAAGATTGGGATGTCCATATGTTTGATACATTCTGGATGAACTGCGAGTATGACCTTCTTGGCAACCACTATGACCTCATCGTCGTTGTCCTGAAACAATGAAGCAGCGCTAAAATCACCCAATTATTAACATATTATCACCTGCTTTATGAGGGAACAGAATCGGAGTCAATCTGTTGATTCCTTCAAAGTTCGAACTTCTGATACCTCTCTGAAACTCTCATCCCTCAGACATTATTCAACACAGTTCTTTCATCATAACCTTTGTTGCGTTTAGGTCATTTTTCATGATCATCGCAAATTAACCAACTTTCTCACACCTGTACTTAAATATGAGTATGAGCATATTGAATTATAAAACAATAGTAAGTGCGTTCTGTCAGACCAAACGGTCTTGATTAGAATCCTACAGTATCACGCTGGTAGATAATTGTTTAATTGACTACATACGGTCTTTGAGTTGCGGCTTTTCATTTATGACGCTGGTAGATAATTGTTCAATTGGCTACATAAGGTATTTGAGTTGCGGCTTTTAATTTATGACGCTGGTAGATAATTGTTCAATTGACTACATACAGTCTTTGAGTTGCTGCGTTTAATTTATCCCAGCAATTATACTATCCATAATGATATAATCAGTATTCAGTTTTTAATAAAATATTACATCTTACCTGTGCAGATGATGTTACTCCATGTTCAGTTTTAGTTTTCTGGAATCTCAGGTTGTATCCCCCTGAGCGTCTCCTCTCAATCCCCATCAGCTGGTGATTCAGGTGCAGCTTGTGTCTGAAAAATACTACTTTAGTCTAATTATCATGATTTGCTCATACCATTTAAAATTTGAGACACATTTACATGTATAACATGTTATAACATTCAGTGGAGGTTGACATAGTGAATTATAAGATCCTAATAGGTTTTATCCAAAGAGCTGTAAGGCACTTTGTCCACCGACATTAAATGTTATAACGAATTTATCTTACCGAATGTCTCAAATTATTATTGCAAAAACATACAGAAATAAACAAATATTTATTCAAACCAACAAAATATATAGGTCCAAACAATCTGGTTCAAGTGCTCTTGTAAGGTAAAGAGTCAGGTTAAAAAAAAGTAATTTTGTAAATACAAAATTGACATCCTGAATTTACAGTTTAGGTTTTGGTTGATAAATTGTTCCTAAATCGATAGTGTCAAACACGGAACGTACCACCTAAAATTGTAGTCCTAGCAACTATAAATGATTTTGAAAATAATTCAATGCAATATGACATGTCAGAGGCATCCACCTAGTTCCCGTGTTATTGACATAGTGGTGACACCTGAAGGCACTATCCGCGGCTGAGTGCTGGTGGTGAATTGTTTGATACAAAACTGTGATTAACGTTAACACTAACAAATTGCACCCTTGTAAAACTTTGACTTATCAAGATTGGCGCACTTGTTCCACACAAACAGTGGTTTGTGTACACCGTGGACAGTTCGGCAGTACCACTCAAAACAGTCATAAATCATGATAGCCTGTTGTTCCCAAAAGCTTTATTTGTGAACCATATTTGATCATCTCTTGTGTCGTTATTTCCGGATAATGCCACAATATGTCATTGTTAAGACTGAGTTTCTCAAATCATTTGCCCTATGACGTCACTGGTATAATGCATTTATTGTAATATTTATAAACAAAGGTGATACAATTATAAGAAACCTTTATTAATATCTGGTTTTCGAGAATCGGAAAATTGGAAGAACTGCATTGACGATGCTGCTCCCGAGGGATGCAGAGTTATTCAAACCTTAGTTGACATTACATCAGTAAACAACTGCATTATTCTATTTAAACAAAGCAACAACATTGGATAATGTTGATTGGTGATGCAATACCAACTTTTCGCTGGAATCAATGAACTCTTCCATTAAACTATTCGGGATCTGATTCATTCCTCCTTCAATAGTTCTGTATTGAGGGGGTTCATCTCCAGGGTAGGACGTGTATATCATCAAGGGTATGAGAGAGCTATGCTCCCCCAGCAGACAGTCCTTCTCACCCGAGTACTTCAGATAGGAACAGGCTTCTTGACTTGCAAACTCAGTCATAAAGTTGTTACAACTGGAAAATGACAACAACAATGATTGCAATGTCTGAAACGACTACAAATACCTTCCTATAACATTGATACAAACGTGAGATCACGGGACACATACATACCTGATCTCATGCAATTGAGTCCCGTCTTTGGTGGTCAGAGAGTCCGATTCTTCATGACTTGGATGCTGTGTGAAGCTCGTGCTGATGTTGTCATTGTATAGTTTCCTTCACGATAAGATGGTGGTACAAAATTCATAGCAAAAATACACACTTGGAAATTAATTAAGCAACATTCAATATTTTTAACTGTCGGTGATTTTCAGATAGAAAAATCATTTAGCAGTGTCAAAACGATCGTGAAAGGTCAATCAACTAACGGTTTATTGTCTTTTGGATAACGACTGTACAATAATTTGGGTTTTTATGGTGTCAAAATCCATGTTCCAATTTATGAAATGAAATGAAAGTCAATATATGTTGCTGTAATGTGATTTTGTATTTTTTTCCTAACTGACTGTTTAACAAAAGTCACTCGATAAAGCAGTTTGCACCTTCAAACTCACAAAATCATGAAAATTCCAATTTCATTGAACGTGTTTTAATGACCAAATACGGTCAGAACGTACGGTATTGGCTTATCTAAAGCAAGAAAAAGTGTTAAATAAACCGATTGATCTCAAATAATCTCAAATGTATTCGCAGATCATAGGGTAGAAGGCATTTTCTCAATTATCGTTAAAAAGGGTCTGGAAGTTTAGCTTCTTATCATGTATGATAAATGATGTTTTGGTTTGTGAATGTCAACTTTGTATAAACAATGTTGTTTATAATGAATCATTTCTAAAGTTTGTAGTGTAGTTTCTCTTCTATGACAAAAGTTGTTGCCTTCACATTTTCGCTCATATTGTCATAACTATTGCATATGGTGGATTTTATTTCAGTGAATGAATCGTTAAATAACCAATTGTAATGTATGGGATGATGGAATTGTTAAATATATCCTAACAATCCCAGAGCACCACATTTCAGTTTACAAACTAGGGTGTGAATTAATTTCCAAGTGTATATATGACATTTCAACATTAAACTCCAGAATGTAAAATAAACTGTGGCGCAGCAGTCTTGTATCAAGATTGTCCTCGTCTATGACAGAATGTCAGTTTGTGTTCCAGCTGACTGTCCTGTTTGCAAAATGACCTTACCTTAACAAGGTGTCAGGATCTTTTCGTTCATCAGAGTCAAGATTGTAGGGCATTCGACTTGTTCCAAGGTCACTGAAACGCATGTGTGTATTACGCAGGTACCATAATGTCTCATCCACGTTTCCTTGATTCAACTTAAAAGGTACAATTTTTAGCCTGAGTTGTTTTGCTGTTGATACCAATATGTGATGATCATCAAGAAACCTCATTGCACCAAACTCAAGTATTGTACCAGGTGCTGCTGGTAATTTAGTTGTCAAGATTCGACCCCCGATCCTGTCAGAGTATTCGAAGACGGATATACGCAACCCTCTGTTCCTCAGTTTCCAACTGGTGTAACATCCGCCGATTCCTGCTCCAATCACAGCAACGTCCAGACACACATCATCTCGAGGCTCTGGTAAAAGAAAGGGAACAAGATGACCACCCTGTATAGCTTTATTAAGTATAGCAGTGTATTTTAGAAGAAAACAAACCTCTACGAAATGTATAAACAATTATAGACAATATAATTTTCTTCTCACCAGTTCCCTGTATAATTCCCTACGTTGCAAATATATCAACATGTTTATCTTACAAAAAACTTGATATACTCCCTCAAAAGACAAACGGACAGAGGTGACATTCTTTATTTTGAATTACACAACCGTTTTCATGTGTTTCACGTACATTTACAGATACTTGCACAAACAGGTACAAATGTACAATTTTCAGAATTCCAACAACCTTTTCTTTTTAGATATCTGTAAATTAACATTCATATAATTCTAATGTACATTAGTTTCTACCTGAACATGTGCATGTACCTGCAGCATGAATTAACCAATCCATTGAATGCTTCCAAACATATTTACTCAACTGAAATGAATACATCAGTTACGGTGTTGGTATTAATGCGAATAGTTCGTCAATCAGACCATTCACATATAGTAGTGAGATGTTTGGGATTGATAAGATAAACTCCGGTAAAATTACTTAAAATGTAATTGGGGCCTCTCGAAAGGTTCGTCTCGTGACTAGTGTAAAATAAACATATGCAATGTTCCTTGACACAACCCACATTATCGATTCATAACTCCTGTCTGTAATATTGCTTCACACCTGCAAATGGAGGTTGGTTTACATGTACGTTGTCCCTTTTCAGGCTAACATAAATAACCACTGTTTTTTTAAATGAAGACACAAAGGATGACATTTCGTATTTCAACATTTTTCTTTCCAGAGCAAGGTTATAGAATAACTTTCTCAGGTGTGGAACTTCATAATCCAAGTTTATGAACGTTGCTCTTTTGTAATGTATAGTCATGCCAAGTTAGATTGTATATTAACATGCAAGTCTATGAGATGCTAAAAAAAATTTTCTGTAAAAAGTTTGATTCCAACAGTTATGTAAGTTTCACGCCCCATTCACATAAGGTCACAGTCCATTGCATACATGGGCCAATACCTATTACTTATCAGTAAAGAAGGGACTGGACCAAACTCATTAGTAGAAAGAGACCACAACACGCCTGACCGGCACTTCTTATCATTTTATTACATTTCATAATGCAAATCACTTTATGTTATCATAATCATGCACCATGAATGCAATCAATTTGCCATATCTGTGTATGCATCAAGCAAGAGGCGGCATTTAGATGAGCAAATGACTTGTTTGTCAATCCAAGCAATGAAGAAATGGAGTGAATAATTTATATCAAAACAATAAAATGTATTTACCCAAAATATTACAATCATAATGCTTATCATGTCAACTCAACAAAAATATCTATCCGTAAAGTAATTTTTTAACACTCCACAATTCGTAATTTATATTGATAAATCGTGTTTTATATTGAAATCATGTTGTGAGGAAAGTGAATTGTCTGACTATTTAGAACATCAATAAATAAAAAAAATGAAGACATCATCTATAGATTTTAACTTTGTTATTCTGTGTAGGCGGCGTTTTGACATAGATTTTAACATTGTTGTCAAGCAAGTGACAACGACATTAGAGCTGATGACGCCAATGCAGCATAAACAAATTTTATATCAATTTATATCCATAATTTATCCATATATATCAAGTACTAGTAGAAAACTGGCTATTTTGATGTTATCAACCATTATTCAGAGATATTCAGGAGCTATACATGTTATCCAAATTTGGGACCTGCTCAAAACCAGCACGAATCAATGTGGATTATCTTGACTTTTTGTCAATTTCACACAGAAACTAAAAACCAACACCCTCTACTTATATACCCACAATTATATACTCTGACATTGTACACTTCTCTTTGATTCAGAGGTGTCATTATAGCCATACAGACAAGATTTTGTCAGTAAGCAACTTTTTTCAAATTTGTTTTTTTTCGAAAAAGTCTGATTCTGAAAGTTCATACTGCTGTAACAAGTGATTTTTTTAAAATGCATTTACTTAAGGTTCATTAGTTTATTGAAAAGAATGGAATTACTCGCATTACAACAACAATTATTGACTTTCAATTTTCAATGTAACAATACTTGTTCCTGGACACCAAGATAGCAGAGTTTTATGAATGCACATATCACAAATTAGAGCATTGTTATATGAATTAAATTTGCGCTGTTAGACTGGTAGATAATGCCCCGGGCATATTACGCAGTTGCATTTGTGGATACATTGTCTACTTTCCTATCAGAAAACGTTGCAGTACTTGTGAAAACACTTTCTTTGCTATGTATATTTATATTTCTGAAAGGCTTAGATATCATTACATATTCTCCATGTTAGTATTTGGCCCTATAATATATTAACGCTTGGTAGTAGGCTAGAACAATACATACAGTATTCATATATCATTCTATGAAATTATAATAGACATCCTAAGAAATTATATTAGATCATACAATCTGGCTATTATCAAAATCAGTTACTTTTGTCAATTTCACTTGATGTAATTGTCTATATGTCCTAGCTGTATACATGTATGTGTATATAATGTATTGTTTAACATGCGTTGATTGTGTATGTACATGACCAAAAATGAATAAAGGTATAAAAAACAAAACATTATTCATATTTTGGAGGATACATGGAAATGAATGGGTTATTAAACATGTGATATATGTCACAAATAACATGAATAGTTGATTCTCATGAAGATCACCAAAGTGACATAGGGAACTAGCACAATTGTACAGCCACGGTTCCACCATATAAACAACTTTATTCACTGCTTTGTGGATAGAACCACATTTCGATACTCTTTGTACATGTCTCCCTTGTTGTCCCAGCATTAAAACGTTAAGGACCTCATATTATCCAGCTATGAAGCGGATGACCAAACTGTTAATATTATTAATGAACTTCATTGCAATTGGGAGTGGTCACCTGAGCACAATACAGAACAATCTTTTTAATAATACAGTATACCCGATTGTTTAAAGCTTCATAGAAAGTCATATGCTTACTATGTAACCTCATTATCAGCTGAATCAGGTTGGTGAATGCTTACAGCGGGGAGACATCTGCTTCAAAATGTATATAATGAAACTGAAATATGTTTGTTACACATACCTGGATCGCCAGTTGTCATCCCTGCTGGTTCATGCATCGCTGCCATCGTATGGGGTTTCTGAATGATGTAAACAATTGTTATTTGGGTCTATTCTTTATATTCAAAATTGAAACCAGTTGTATTATATTTTCGAAACAAGCACACATGCAATAATCATGTTATCCTAACAACAATTCTTTTTGCGCGAGTTCATGTATGAAATATTCTGTTTCTGTGACAACATAAAACAATTGCGGTCTGCATTCCTGGAGGCCGAGGGTATTGCACCGCCAGCTGGCTTGACATCCTCATGAAATGCATGCGGTTTCTGTCACGGTGGCTCTTCACAGCAACATTGCTGTGGCATACATCATGGCCAGCTGCTTTTGGAAATCCGGTATTGTTTTCGGCAACCACAACCTTACCTATCCACCAAATATTTGACAGGTATTGCCAGGCTGGGTCCTAATGTTTTTCCTAAAAAACAATCAGTGGTTCCGGTCCCTTCCAGATAATTCGTAGCTCATCGTTATGTGACAGAAGTGATTGTGAGATCACCTCAAGTGGAAGTCGAACCCGGGACCTCCGGGAGAAAGTCTTGACCTCTACAAATTGGGCTAAAGGGATATCCCAATAGCCAAACTAGAAGGAACACTTTCATCTCACCCTGCCACATTCACCCCCTCCACACAGTGACTCGTTCTCAAGTCAGCTTTTGCGAGTTAGCAAGCGTCTCGGTTCGACGTACTCAGGGTGTAGTTAGCACTAGGGAGTTGCAACGGCCCCACGTTGGGCGCCAACTGTAGCAGAAGTGATTGTGACATCACCTCCATTGGGAGTTGAACCCAGGACCTCCGGGTGAAAGTCCTGTGCCCTACCAGTTGGGCTTAAGGGGTATCCCAATAGCCGAAGCCAGAAGGAACACTTTCATCTCACCCTGCCACAGTTTGTCCACCCTTGCCTTGTTTATTGGCTCCCTGTTATCAACTTCGCATCGCATCTTTCTTTTGTCTTGTTTGGTTTGTATGAGTTGGTGTCCCCAGGAGGGACTCTTTCCCCACTTCCAAAACTATGCCGCCGCAGGACATCCTTTCCAGGGGGTCGTTCCAAGTCTTTTTCTGCTACGGATTATCGTGGCGAGTACCATGCTTCCCAAAGTTCACTGGGCGCAGTAATGAGCTAACCCTTTTTGGACTTGAGAAATACATTAATAACAGTTTTGTGATAAATAAAAACCAATATACCTACCTTTTGAAGTTACCGATCGATTCTGTAGACATCAGTTTCAAGATAACTCTCTATATTTCTAGTGTTTAAACATTTATGATAATTTCAAATGAACAGAATTCTTACCAACAAGTACAACCAACTTCTGAAGGTCTCGTCAGTTTCCAGTAAAGAGAGGAATGTTTGCAGTTAACTGAGCCACTAAATAGGATAAATCAACCAATCAGAATCAAGAAGCCATGTGTTACATCAACACGTGCTAAATCCTTGTTATATGAAAGTGTCATTATGTGCACGCTCCTTGCATCGCCTTTGATAATGCATATATTAAATGATATCCATTTAAACAATTTGAATAGTCGTTATTACAACTAGTAATGGCATACTTATAATACACAGTTTTCTATGCTATTCGATTCAAGTTCTGAAATAGATACCATATGTTGATAATTAAGATCACCTACATCTGGTGGATATATATATATTGTCATGTAAATATTCATGTTCAGGATTTAAATTATGGCAGAAACGTACTATAGATGAGTTTCTAAACTCGGTCACCAGACACCATACATCATTTGAACAATGTATTATTGTGCATGCTACACTTTGTATATTGGCCAAAGACATTCAAAAGACTCAGATATTTGAATTTTTCTATAGATAATTTTGGTCAAATTGGTCACCATACACCATATGTAATATTATGTGTTTATATTTGACGGATATATTATGGTGCATATTCAACTTTGTATATTGGCCAATGACATTCAATAGAATTAAGTAATTGACCTAATTGAAGTGTCATCTTTAGATATGATAAACACAACATCAATCACTAAGTTTAAATTTCTCGACACTGTGATATTGACCCGAGCTGCGTTAAACAGTAACTCATTCATTCACTTCTAGTATCATTTTAGCAAGTGCGAACATCGTTTGATCACTCTTAATCGAAGATTTAAAATAAACATCACACTTTTGACAAGATCTGGACTTGTTTTATAGTCGACATCAATCACTTTATGCAATGCAACGTTTGACTTTATCACACTTTGTGCAATGCAACGTCTGACCTAATCACACTCTGTGCAATGCAACCTCTGACGCTATCGAAGTTTGTGCAATGCAACCTCTGACGCTATCGAAGTATGTACAATGCAACATCTGACGCTATCGAAGTTTGTACAGGTGGGTCTCAGCGTATTACGCTCCGTGGGCTGACTCATTACCATTAGGGTTGTTTGTCAGGGTGTCAAACATGTCTTAGTGTCGTGGTAACGATTTGTTGCTTAAAAAGCTCTGTTATTTCCAACCGAAGATATTTTGCATTACCAACCAAAAAAAAGAGTAAAGCTATTTATAATCGGAATGTGATAACAGCACAGATTGTTGCTATTATAATGTCCATCGGTAAAGGTTTCAATGAATGTTCGCACAATGTAATAGTTGTCATTTGTAGATACACTGTCGGGTGGATCTTCTGAGATGCAATAAGACTATTCCACAGCCTACAAACGAAAATTACTTCGTCAGTAACTTGCAATGATATCAGGCAGTGATCGACCAAAAATCCTACTGTTCCAAAACACAGACTTTCTGTGACAATTAAATCTTTATAATGTGCACTTGCATCCATTGCAGATGTTTTAGGTATTTACGAGTCCGAATTTTGCCAGCAGAACCAGTCTTATGTGACTAAAATAAAAATAACCAAGGATCGTACAGATGTTGATCTGTGTTGGCATTGCCAATGGGCCATGCTTCTGTACTAAACATGTGAGACATTATGGCGATATATACGCATGGTAAAAATGGTTGACACCCCTAAACAGAAAATGGATTTTAGCAAATAAAATGCATGAACAATTAATATTGTTCGATATTATGTTTTTTTCGAATTCAAATGGCACAGAACACATGATGTAAACTATATAATACTTGCCATGTATGTATTGTGTAAGAATGAGACTCCATGATCTTTTTACAAATTATGTGGGACCGGTGGGATATGTCATCTTCTGATGACTCTTGTTCAAAATACACAATCGTAAAAATATATCGGATATCTAGAACATTCATGCCAGCTGCAAATATCGCAATTTAATGTAACTAAGTATAAAGAAATCCATATTATAGTAAACTGTAAATATTGCCACTTCTTTCAAAAACCTCAAGTGTAGTGAATGAATATAATTCAAGATGAGTTCAAAATCCATTCTCCAAAAATACACCCAAACCAACATATGTAACACATTCAAAAACATCATCTCATCTCGAAGTAATGGAGTGACCGTTCATGTTTCCACACTTTCTCACTCATTGTGACAATATGCCACTACCACATAACAGCGTCAGTGACTATTAAGTCATATGAACAACCATCTTCATCAAGCAGCTAAACTTACAAATATACAGCATTACCCAAGCCTGTGTTTAGTCCAGATGTTAACTCCAAAGAGACGATACTTGCACGCTCCAATCAATATAAAGACTCAATGTAAATAAATTATTCTCCATTTTGTTCTTCAATATACTCAGATATATAATATATATATATATATATATATATATATATATATATATATATATAAGTTTAAATGTAAAGTGTAACAAGACTGAGATATTTGTAAGAGCATCAAGCTCCCGTCTTTCTGTATTGTCGAATGGTTTGTAATTTAAAACGATCATAATAAATAATAAAATTTAACGACATGCTAATTATTTGAAATATTTAGTCAGAAGTTCATCTGCAGCTAGCAGACATCCCTCGATCCATATGGACAAACCCTCAGGAGCCCAGGAATTACTGACAATGAAGATGTCATCATCGGAAGATGGTTTCAAAATGGAAGATCTAATTGCTGCCTTGTCCACACCGGGTCTGAAGAAATCACAAGCATAGGAGAATGGATAGGAATCAAACAGCACCATTCCCCCTCCCACCGCTGGCGGTATGTCCTCAAGCTTGGAGTTGTAGATCTGACCGAGATACTTCTCAAGCCTCTTCCTGACAACGTCGGTGACGGCATAACCTCCAGGAAGACTGCCAGGAATCGGACTTCCAAACCTGCTCAACTCTCGCCAGAGTCTCGTGACTTCGCCGTCATGGTAGGACGCCATTATTATGGACACGTTGTTACTTCCGGTCTGCCAATCGTATGTCTGTCTGTTTGGCAGATCGGTTCTAGTGTGGGTGATTTCTTCGTCAGTTTTCCACCATTTGCTATTGTAAGCCAAGAATATCTTGCCTGCCTGGTACCCAACTATAGAGTTGAATGCATCTCTGATGGTTTCATTGTTCTTGAAGATTGGGATGTCCATATGTTTGATACATTCTGGTTGAACTGCGAGTATGACCTTCTTGGCAACCACTATGACCTCATCGTCGTTGTCCTGAAACAATGAAGCTGCGCTAAAATCACCAAATTATTAAAATATTATCACGTGCTTTATGAGGGAACATAATTGGGGTCAATCTGTTGATTCCATCAATGTTCGAACTTCTGATACCAGTGTTTCTGAAACTCATCCCTCTGACATTATTCAACACAGTTCTTTTATCATAACCTTTCTTGCGTTTGGGTCATTTTTCATGATCATCGCAAATTAACCAACTTTATCATACCTGTAATTAAATATAAGTATGAGTATATTGAAATATAAAAGAAAAGTAAGTGCGTTCTGTCAGACCAAAAGGTCTTGATAAGAATCCTGACAGTATCATGCTGGTAGATAATTGTTTAATTGGCTACATGAGGTATTTGAGCTGCTTTTAATTTATCCCTGCAATTATACTATCCATAATGATATAATCAGTATTCAGTTTTTAATAAATTAGTACATCTTACCTGTGCAGATGATGTTACTCCATCTACAGTTTGAGTTTTCTTGAATCTCAGGTTGTATCCCCCTGAGCGTCTCCTCTCAATCCCCATCAGCTGGTGATTCAGGTGCAGCTTGTGTCTGAAAAATACTACTTTAGTCTAATTATCATGATTTGCTCATACCATTTAAAATTTGAGACACATTTACATGTATAACAGGTTATAACATTCAGTGGAGGTTGACATAGTGAATTATTAGAACCTAATCAACTTCCCAATGCAAGGCATAACTCTTGCCAGTCTCCATTACTGGCTGATTTAGGCCTTGCAGTATTTCCTTAAGAAATCTGTGTTTAGAAATCCAGGCCCGCTATGCATTTC
Organism: Gibbula magus; assembly: GCA_936450465.1. Taxonomy (NCBI): domain Eukaryota; kingdom Metazoa; phylum Mollusca; class Gastropoda; order Trochida; family Trochidae; genus Gibbula; species Gibbula magus. The sequence continues at coordinate 35,962,688 of OW388302.1, forward strand.
TGGTGCAGTGATTCGCTATCTTGACACAACATAGCGAGGGAAATACCGCAAGGGTTAAATCAGCCAGTAATGCAGACTGGCAAGAGTTATGTCTTGCGTTTGGAAGTTGGATCCTAATAGGTTTTCTCCAAAGAGCTATAAGGCACTTTGTCCACCGACATTAAATGTTATAACAAATTTATCTTATCGAATGTCTCAAATTATTATTACAAAAAATACAGAAATAAACAAATATTTATTCAAACCAACATAACATATAGGTCCAAACAATCGGGTTCAAGTGCTCTTGTCAGGTAAAAAAAAATTATTTTTGTAAATACAAAATTGACGTCCTGAAATTTACAGTTTAGGTTTTGGTTGATAAATTGTTCCAAAATCGATAGTGTCAAACACGGAACGTACCACCTAAAATTGTAGTCCTAGCAACTATACATTATTTTGAAAATAATTCAATGCAATATGACATGTCAGTGGCATCCACCTAGTTCCCGTGTTATTGACACAGATAGTGGTGACATGTGCAGGCACTATCCGCGGCTGAGTGCTGGTAGTGAATTGTTTGATACAAAACTGTGATTAACGTTAACACTAACAATTTGCACTCTTGCAAAACTTTGACTTATCAAGATTGGCGCACTTGTTCCACACAAACAGTGGTTTGTGTACACAGTGGACAGTTCGGCAGTACCACTCAAAACAGTCATAAGCCATGATAGCCTGTTGTTCCAAAAAGCTTTATTTGTGAACCATATTTGATTATCTCTTGTGGTTATTTTCGGATAATGCCACAATCTGTCATTGTTAAGACTGAGTTTCTCAAATCATTTGCCCTATGACGTCACTGGTATAATGCATTTAGTGTAATATTTTTAAACAAAGGTGATACAATTATAAGAAACCTTTATTAATATCTGGTTTTCGAGAATCGGAAAATTGGAAGAACTGCATTGACGATGCTGCTCCCGAGGGATGCAGAGTTATTCAAACCTTAGTTGACATTACATCAGTAAACAACTGCATTATTCTATTTAAACAAAGCAACAACATTGGATAATGTTGATTGGTGATGCAATACCAACTTTTCGCTGGAATCAATGAACTCTTCCATTAAACTATCCGGGATCTGATTCATTCCTCCTTCAATAGTTCTGTATTGACGAGGTTCATCTCCAGGGTAGGACGTGTATATCATCAAGGGTATGAGAGAGCTATGCTCACCCAGCAGACAGTCCTTCTCACCCGAGTACTTCAGATAGGAACAGGCTTCTTGACTTGCAAACTCAGTCATAAAGTTGTTACAACTGGAAAATGACAACAACAATGATTGCAATGTCTGAAACGACTACAAATACCTTCCTATAACATTGATACAAACGTGAGATCACGGGACACATACATACCTGATCTCATGCAATTGAGTCCCGTCTTTGGTGGTCAGAGAGTCCGATTCTTCATGACTTGGATGCTGTGTGAAGCTCGTGCTGATGTTGTCATTGTATATTTTCCTTCACGATAAGATGGTGGTACAAAATTCATACCAAAAATACACACTTGGAAATTAATTAAGCAACAATCATTATTTTTCACTGATTTTCAGATAGAAAAATCATTTAGCAGTGTCAAAACGATCGTGAAAGGTCAATCAACTAACGGTTTATTGTCTTTTGGATAACGACTGTACAATATTTTGGGTTTTTATGGTGTCAAAATCCATGTTCCAATTTATGAAATGAAATGAAAGTCAATATATGTTGCTGTAATGTGATTTTGTATTTTTTTCCTTACTGACTGTTTAACAAAAGTCACTCGATAAAGCAGTTTGCACCTTCAAACTCACAAAATCATGAAAATGCCAATTTCATTGAATGTGTTTAATGACCAAATACGGTCAGAACGTACGGTATTGGCTTATCTAAAGTAAGAAAAAGTGTTAAATAAACCGATTGATCTCAAATAATCTCAAGTGTATTCGCAGATCATAGGGTAGAAGGCATTTTCTCAATTATCGTTAAAAAGGGTCTGGAAGTTTAGCTTCTTATCATGTATGATAAAAGATGTTTTGGTTTGTGAATGTCAACTTTGTATAAACAATGTTGTTTATAATAAATCATTTCTAAAGTTTGTAGTGTAGTTTCTCTTCTATGACAAAAGTTGTTTTATGTAAAATTTCAGTGCCTTCACATTTTCGCTCATATTGTCATAAATATTGCATATGGTGGATTTTATTTCAGTGAATGAATCGTTAAATAACCAATTGTAATGTATGGGATGATGGAATTGTTAAATATATCCTAACAATCCCAGAGCACCACATTTCAGTTTACAAACTAGGGTGTGAATTAATTTCCAAGTGTATATATGACATTTCAACATTAAACTCCAGAATGTAAAATAAACTGTGGCGCAGCAGTCTTGTATCAAGATTGTCCTCGTCTATGACAGAATGTCAGTTTGTGTTCCAGCTGACTGTCCTGTTTGCAAAATGACCTTACCTTAACAAGGTGTCAGGATCTTTTCGTTCATCAGAGTCAAGATTGTAGGGCATTCGACTTGTTCCAAGGTCACTGAAACGCATGTGTGTATTCCGCAGGTACCATCATGTCTCATCCACGTTTCCTTGATTCAACTTAAAAGGTACAATTTTTAGCCTGAGTTGTTTTGCTGTTGATACCAATATGTGATGATCATCAAGAAACCTCATTGCACCAAACTCAAGTATTGTACCAGGTGCTGCTGGTAATTTAGTTGTCAAGATTCGACCCCCGATCCTGTCAGAGTATTCGAAGACGGATATACGCAACCCTCTGTTCCTCAGTTTCCAACTGGTGTAACATCCGCCGATTCCTGCTCCAATCACAGCAACGTCCAGACACACATCATCTCGAGGCTCTGGTAAAAGAAAGGGAACAAGATGACCACCCTGTATAGCTTTATTAAGTATAGCAGTGTATTTTAGAAGAAAACAAACCTCTACGAAATGTATAAACAATTATAGACAATATAATTTTCTTCTCACCAGTTCCCTGTATAATTCCCTACGTTGCAAATATATCAACATGTTTATCTTACAAAAACTTGTTATACTCCCTCAAAAGACAAACGGACAGAGGTGACATTCTTTATTTTGAATTACACGACCGTTTTCATGTGTTTCACGTACATTTACAGATACTTGCACAAACAGGTACAAATGTACAATTTTCAGAATTTCAACAACCTTGTCTTTTTAGATCTCTGTAAATTAACATTCATGTAATTTTAATGTACATTAGTTTCTACATGAACATGTGCATGTACCTACAGCATGAATTAACCAATCCATTGAATTCTTCCAAACATATTTACTCAACTGAAATGAATACATCAGTTACGGTGTTGGTATTAATGCGAATAGTTCGTCAATCAGACCATTCACATATAGTAGTGAGATGTTTGGGATTGATAAGATAAACTCAGGTACAATTATTTAAAATGTAATTGGGGCCTCTCGAAAGGTTCGTCTCGTGACTAGTGTAAAATAAACATATGCAATGTTCCTTGACACAACCCACATTATGGATTCATACTCCTGTCTGTAATATTGCTTCACGCCTGGTTGGTTTACATGTTCTTGTCTCTTTTCAGGCTAACATAAATAACCACTGTTTTTTTAATGGAAGACACAAAGGATGACATTTCGTATTTCACCATATTTCTTTCCAGAGCAAGGTTATATACTAACCTTTTCAGGTGTGGAACTTCATAATCCAAAATTATCAACGTTGCTCTTCTGTATTCTACAGTCATGCCAAGTTAGAATGTATATTAACATGCAATTCTATGAGATGCTAAAGTTTTTTTTTCTGTAAAAAGTTTGATTCCAACATTTATGTAAGTGTCACGCACCATTCACATAAGGTCACAGGCCATTCCATACATGGGCTAAAACCTATTACTTATCAGTGAAGAAGGCACTGGGTCAAACTCATTAGTAGAAAGGGACCAAAACACGCCTGATGGGCTCTTCTTATCATTTTATTACATTTCATAATGCACATCACTTTATGTTATCATAATCATGCACCATGGATGCAAATCAATGTGCCATATCTGTGTATGCATCAAGCAAAAGGCGGCATTTAGATGAGCAAATGACGTGTTTGTCAATCCAAGCAATGAAGAAATGGAGTGAATAATTCATATCAAATCAATAATGTGTATATACCGAAAATATTACAATCATAAAGCGTATCATGTCAACTCAACAAAAATATCTATCCATAAACTAATGTTTAACACTCGAAGATTTGTCATTGATATTGATAAATCGTGTTTTACATTGAAAACAATGTTGTGAGGAAAGTGATTTGTCTGACATTTTAGAACATCAATAAATAATAAAAATGAAGACATCATCTACAGATTTTAACCTTGTTATTCTGTAAAGGCGACGTTTTGACATAGATAGCAAGTGACAACGACATTAGAGCTGATGGCAAAATGACGCAAATGCAGCATAAAGAAATTGTATATCCATCTTTACTCGTCATCATTCCATCTTTTAAAGAATGCCAATCAAATCATAGTAGAAAACTGACTATTTTGATGTTGATCACCCATTATTCAGAGATATTCAGGAGCTATACATGTTATCCAAATTTGGGACCTGCTCAGGTAATGTTCATACCCAAAACCAGCGTGAATCAATGTGGACTATCTTGACTTCTTGTCAATTTCACACAGAAACTCAAAACCAACATATGCATAGAAAAATTAGTGTTGCACCCTCTACTTATATACCGACAATTATATACTCTGACATTGTACACTTCTCTTTGATTCAGAGGTGTCATTACAGTCATACAGACCAGATTTTGTCAGTAAGCATTTTTTTTTCAATTTTGTCTTTTTTTCGAAAAAGTCTGATTCTGAAAGTTCATTCTGCTGTGATTTTTTTTTAAATGCATTTACTAAAGGTTCATTAGTTGACTGAAAAGAATGGAATTACTCGCATTACAACAACACTTATTGACTTTCAATTTTCAATGTAACAATACTTGTTCCTGGACACCAAGATAGCAGAATTTTATGAATGCATATATCACAAATTAGTGTATCGTTATATGAATACTTTCTTATCAGAAAACGTTTCAGTACTGGTGAAAACACTTTTTTGGCTATGTATATTTAAATAGTCCATTTCTGAAAGGCTTAGATATCATTACAGATTTTCTATGTGAGTATTTGGCCCTATAATATATTAAAGCTTGGTAGTAGGCTAGAACAATACATACAGTATTCATATATCATCATTAGAAATTATATTAGACATCCTAAGAAATTACATAAGATTATAAAATCTGGCTATTATCAAAATCAGTTACTTTTGTCCATTTCACTTGATGTAATTGTCTATATGTCCTAGCTATATATATATATATATATATATATATATATATATATATATATATATTTGTGTATATAATGTATTGTCTAACATGCGTTGATTGTGTATGTACATGACCAAACATGAATAAAAATATTAAAGCCTGGTAGTAGGCTAGAACAATAAATACATTATTCATATATCATCCTTAGAAATTATATTAGACATCCTAAGAAATTATATAAGATCATAAAATCTGGCTATTATCAAAATGAGTTTGTGTCCATTTCACTTGATGTAATTTTCTATATGTCCTAGCTGTATATATGTATGTGTATATAATGTATTGTCTAACATGCGTTGATTGTGTATGTACATGACCAAAAATGAATAAAGGTATAAAAAACAAAACATTATTCATATTTTGGAGGATAAATGGAAATGAATGGGTTATTAAACATGTGATATATGTCACAAATAACATAAATATTTGATTCTCATGAAGATCACCAAAGTGTCATAGAGAACTAGCACAACTGTACAGCCACGGTTCCACCATATAAACAACTTTATTCACTGCTTTTTGGATAGAACCACATTTCAATACTCTTTGTACATATCTCCCTTGTTGTCCCAGCATTAAAACGTTAAGGACCTCATATTATCCAGCTATGAAGCGGATGACCAAACTGTTAATATTATTAATGAACTTCATTGCAATTGGGAGTGGTCACCTGAGCACAATACAGAACAATCTTTTTAATAATACATTATACCCGATTGTTTATAGCTTCATAGAAAGTCATATGCTTAGTATGTAAACCTCATTATCAGCTGAATCAGGTGGGTGAATGCTTACAGCGGGGAGACATCTGCTTCAAAATTTATATAATGAAACTGAAATATGTCTGTTACACATACCTGGATCGCCAGTTGTCATCCCTGTTGGTTCATGCATCCCTGCCATCGTATGGGGTTTCTGAATGATGTAAACATTTGTTATTTGGGTCCATTCTTTATATTCAAAATTGAAACCAGTTGTTTTATATTTTCGAAACAAGCACCCATGCAATAATCATGTTATCCTAGCAACAATTCTTTTGGCGCAAGTTCATGTTTGAAATATTCTTTTTCTGTGACGACATAAAACAATTGTGGTCTGCAATCCTGGAGACCAAGGGTATTGCACCGCCAGCTGGCTTGAAACCCTCATGAAATGCTGGCGGTTTCTGTCACGGTGGCTCTTCACAGCAACATTGTCGTGGCATACATCATGGCCAGCTGCTTTTGGAAATCCGGTATTGTTTTCGGCAACCACAACCTTACCTATCCACCAAATATTTGGCAGGTATTGCCAGGCTGGGTCCTCATGTTTTCCCCGAAAACGAACAGTGGTTCCTATCCCTTCCATATATTTCGTAGCTCATCATTATGTAACAGAAGTGATTGTGAGATCATTTCTATTGGGAGTCGAGCCCGGGTTGAAGTCATGCGCTCTACCAGTTGGGCTTAAATGTATCCCAATAGCCGAAGCAAGAAGAAACACTTTCATCTCAATTTGCCTCAGTCAATCCATCCTTGTCTTGTTTATTGGCTCTTTAGCATCGCATCTTCCTTTTTCTTGGTTGGCTTGTATGAGTTGGTGTTCCCAAAAGGAACTCTTTCCCAGCTTCCAATTCAGTGCACCGCAGGACATCCTTCCCAGGGAGTCGTTTCCGGTCTTGTTCTGCTACGGATTATTGTGGTGAGTATCATGCTTCCCAAAGTTCCAAAGGAACAGTAATGAGCTTCCCACTTTTTTACTTGATTCAGAAATTCATTAATAACAGTTTTGAGATAAATAAAAACAAACATACTTACCTTTTGAAGTTACCGATGGATTCAGTAGACATCAGTTTCAAGATAACTGTCTATATTTCTAGTGTTTAACATTTATGATAATTTCAAATGAACAGAATTCTTACCAATAAATACAATCAACTTCTGAAGTTTTCGTCAGTTTCCAGTAAAGAGAGGAATGATTGCAGTTAACTGAGCCACTAAATACAGTAATACAACCAAACAGAATCAAGAAGCCATGTGTTACATCAACACGTGCAAAATCTTTGTTATATGTAAGTGTTCTTGTGTGCATGCTCTTGTTTCGCCTTTGATAATGCATTAATTAAATGATATCAATTTCAACAATTTGAATAGTCGTTATAACAACTAGTAATGGCATACTTATAATACACATTTTTCTATGCTATTCGATTCAAGTTCTGAAATAGATACCATATGTTAATAATTAAGATCACCTACATCTGGCGGATTTATATATTATCATGTAAATATTCTTGTGCAGGTTTTAAATTATGCCAGAAACGTTCTATAGATGAGTTTCTGAACTCGGTCACCAGGTCCATACATCATAATGTCATTTGATGATGTATTATTGTGCATGCTAAACTTTGTATATTAGCCAAAGGCATTCATAAAAAATAGATAATTGACTTGTTTGAATTCTCTAACGATATTGTTTTGTCAAATTGGTCACCATACACCTTATTTTATATTATGTGTTTATATTTGATGAATCTATTATGGTGCATATTCAACTTTGTATGCTGACCAATGACATTCAAAAGAATTAAGTAATTGGCTTAATTGATGAGTCATCTTTCGATATGATAAACACAAACATAATCTCTAAGTTTAAATTTCTCGACACTGTAATATTGACCCAAGCTGCGTTAAACATATCCTCTGTTACCCAGGGTTTTATATATGCTCCGTTTCTCTCCACTATATCACCCATGGGATATTTCATCTACTCAAATTACCCGCTTTTGGCCAGCGTGAGCCAATCAAACCGCTACGCAGCTTGGACCTGCGATCCAATGATATCACTTCTTTGCAAAGCACATGAGGTCATTTTGTTAGCCCTACGTCAACGGTTATCTCTATTGACCATTTCTGTTTTATCGTAATGAGTATTTTCTTATATTACTGACTTCGTCACGCCGACCATGGGCGGGTAATTTTAGTACAGATTTCGCTGACAGAGTTTCCCATGGGTTATATAGTGGAGAGTAACGGAACATAAATAAAACCCTTGGTAACCGAGAATGCGTTAAACAGTAACTCATTCATTCACTTTTAGTAGCATTTTAACAATATGGGAACATCATTTGGTTTTTAAAATAAACATCACACTTTTGACAAGATCTGGACTCAATCCATCCCACTTTGTCTGACTTTATCATACTTTGTCCAATCCAACGTTTAACTTTAACACACCTTTTCGCAAAGCAACGTCAGACTCTATTGAAGTTTGTACAGGTGGGTCTCAACGTATTACGCTCCGTGGGCTGACTCATTACCACAAGGGCTGTATGTCACGTTGTCAAACATGCCTTGGTGTCGTGGTAACTAATTCTTGCTTAAAAAGGTCTTTTATTTCCAACCGATGATTTTGTGTATTACCAACCAAAAGAAAACGAGTAAAGCTATCTATAATCGGAATGTGATAACAACGCAGTTTGATTGTTATTCCCCGCCACAACGAAGTTTGCGGGGGATATAGAAATGAGCTTTGTTCGTCTGTCTGTCTGTGCGGCCAGGCTTTTCCCTTCCGGCCTCAAACTTCAAAACTATTCAATATATTTTGCTGAAACCATTTACAGGTATCATCCAAGTAGTCTTGATGTGCCCTTTGCTATATATTAATTTGATCACTTATGAGTTATAACAATTTTAAAGAAAGTAAATGCATTATAAATTCAAAATGCATAAATATATTCAAAATTCCTACATGACGGGGGATATGGCTGAATCTGTCTACTTGTTGCTATTGTAATGTCCAAAGGTAAAGGTTTCAATGAATGTTTGAATAATGTAATAATTGTCATTTGTAGATACACTGTTGGGAGGATATTCTGAGAAGCATTGAGACCATTCCACAGCCTTCAAACACAAACTTCTTCGTCAGTAACTTGCAATGATATCCGGCAATGATCAACCAACAATCCTTATGTTCCAATATTCAGACTTTCTGTGCCAATCAAACCTCCAAAATATACACTTGCATCTATTTCAGCTGTTATAGTTAGAGTCCGAAACTTGCAATCAGATACAGTCTTATGTGAATTAAGATATAAATTACCATTGATTTGTTAATAAAGTTGTGAAGGATCATTGCAATCGTATGATGTGTTGGCTTTGCCATTTGGCCATGGTAAAAATGTTTGACTCTCCTAAACAGAAAATGGATTGTAGCAAATTAAATGCATCGACAATTAATAGTGTTCGATATTATGGTATTTTCGAAATCAAATGGCACAGAACACACGATGTAAACTATATAATACTTGTCACGTATGCATTGTGTGCGAATGAGACTCTATGGCAGTTTTTTGTTTATTTGGGTTCAGAAGAATATTTTCAACTTTTCATTATTTATGATAACAAAATTAAGAATACATAAACACTGTAACAATACACCAATGCCAACGCCTCAAGACACAAGGAATACTCTATTTTGACTAAATTTAATTTTTCTTATATTCCTCTTTTCTTTGCTATTTTGAAGTAGAAGTGGAGAAATAGCAACTGCTCAATGACAATATTCATAAAAAATGGCCAGTAGCAACATATTTTATCTAACAAATTACCTAAACTGACACGGCATGTTGTTCAGTAAGATTTCTATTAGGGGGTGTCAACCATTATTTCCATGCGAAACAAGTTGTATTTTTTAGACGTTTCATTTCCAGGTTTTCTTTTTATCCCAACGGTATGTAATACCATGGGAAAAAGTCGTCGCCCTGTCCATCTGTCTGTCCGTCCGTCACTCCGTCCGTTTGTCCGTAATCACTTCGTTTCCAGAACAGAACTAGAAAACCGTTCATGATTTCTTTCTGAAACTTTCCATGTATATAACCCTACTACTGAAATGGTGCCTTTTGATATTTTCAGTTTTTTTTTATAAAAAATTTCCTTTTCCACATTGGCGTGTTGGATTTGAACTTTTCATCATATCTTCCTGGAATTGCACGTGTATTATCAACTCACTGAAGTAAGGTTACGGTAACAAGTATGTGCCAAAGAAGTGTTTTACAAATTATGTGGGACTGTTGGATATGTCATCTTCTGATGAAATACACAATCATAAACATATATATCAGATATCTAGAACATGCGAGTTGCAAATATCGCAATTTAATGTAACTAAATATAACAAAATCCAAATTATAGTAAACTGTAAATATTGCCACTTATTTCAAACCTGTAGTGAATGAATATAATTCAAGATGAATTCAAAACATTCTTCTATAATACACCCAAACCAACAAATGTAACACATTCATTCATAGTAATGGAGTGACCTTGCATGTTTCCACACTTTCTCACTCATTGTGATAACATGTCACTACTACATAATAGCGCCAGTGCCTATTCAGTCAGATAAACAACCAACTTAATCCAGCAGCTAAACTAACAAATATACAGCATTACCCAAGCCTGTCGTTAGTCCAAATGTGAACCCCAAAGAGACGATACTTGCACGCTCCAATCAATATAAAGGCTCAATGTAAATAGTTTTTTCTCCATTGTGTTCTTCAGTATACTCAGATACAATAGTTCAAATGTAAAGTGTAACGAGACTGCGATATTTATAAAAACATCAGGCTTCAGTCTTTCTGTATTGTCGAATGGTTAGTAATTTAAAACGTCCATAATAAATACTATAATTTAATGACATGCTAATTATTTGAAATATTCAGTCAAAAGCTCATCTGCAGCTAGCAGACATCCCTCGCTCCACATGGACAAACCCCCGGGAGCCCAGGAGTTACTGACGACGAAGATGTCATCATCGGAAGATGATTTTAAAATGGAAGATCTAATTGCTGCCTTGTCCACACCCGGTCTGAAGAAATCACAAGCATAGTGGAATGGATAGGAATCAAACAGCATCATCCCCTCTCCCACTGCTGGAGGTATGTCCTCAAGCTTGATGTTGTAGATACTTCTCAAGCCTCTTCCTGACAATGTCGGTGACAGCATAAGCTCCAGGAAGACTGCCAGGAATCGGACTCCCAAACCTGCTCAACTCTCGCCAGAGCCTCGTGACTTCGCCGTCATGATAGGATGCCATTATGATAGACACGTTGTTACTTCCGGTTTGCCAATCGTATGTATGTCTTTTTGGCAGATCGGTTCTAGTGTGGGTGATTTCTTCGTCAGTTTTCCACCATTTGCTCTTGTAAGCCAAGAATATATTGCCAAAATGTCAAATTTCCAAACCTTATGTCCTATATATCTTATATCATACCTGTGTAGATGATGTTACTCCATCTCCAGTTTGAGTTTTCTTGAATCTCAGTTTGTATCCCCCCGGTCTTCTCCTCTCAATCCCCATCAGCTGGTGATTCAGGTGCAGCTTGTGTCTGAAAAAAAAACTACTTTCATGATTACATCGTAATACTTCAGTCTACGTATAATATAAGTTATAACATCCACTTCTAGAGCGCCTTACTCTATCCACTAAGTGGTTACTCAAAGCGTTATTTGAATCAAGTTACTACAATTCTTTACAGTGACACGTTATATAACATGTATAGCATTCATGTAGAAACTATGAATAATTAGACCCCCATTCAATTTTAGTAAAGGCACTAGGAAACCAACATTGAATATTACAACGAATTTATTTCACCGAATGTATTTGATTACTATTGCATCAAACACATGGAAATAACCAAATAAACTGAAGTACAAAAGATTTATTCAATATTTTAAAAGAAAATAAATGCATGCCTTTGATTATGGCACGATTACAGTAACACACATCTACTGTTAATATATAATATATAATACTTATATAAATATATAATACTGTTAATTTTAGTTACAATGAAACAGTTAGTTACAGAAATGAAATCCCTATCCTGTATAAAATGTTGGAAATTTGTTAAGAAGGATAACGATTCATTGATTTCCAAGTAGAAGAATGATGTCTTATATGTCGATGAAGCCCTCTGTTTTATCAAAATTAGTTTCACAATAATTTATAAAATTAAAATTTCTGTTTTGTTTTGAATTCAAACAACATGTAGAAGTATTCCTTGATCTACGACTAAACACCTGCTCTATTCATTTTAAGAGTAAGACCTTAAAACTTAAGATATTCGTAACTGAAAAGTAAAAAAATAAGATCATGATCAAGGCAACTTTGGTATATATATAACATTGCATGTTCTAAAGATGTAGCAATTGTTAACTATAGCAATCTTTGAGTTTTAAAAAAACTGATATTGCTACATCCTTATTCAATGGAAACTATTCACAATTGCGGAACCCATCCCACTACTGTCTGTCGAGAAAATTGTTGTTGACGACTGCCAACTTCAGGTTTAGCAAGGCCAAGGCTTAACCCCTGTTGTTTTGAGAAATGGAAAGTTGAAGCAACTGCATCGGCAATGCTGCTGCCAAGAGATGAAGATTTATTCAAACATAAATTAACAAATACATAAGAAAACAACTGCATTATTCTATTTGTACCACTCAACACCATTGACAACTGTCGATGAGGGATGCAATACTAACTTTTCGCTGGAATCAATGAACTCTTCCATCAAAGTATCCGGGACCTGATTCATTCCTCCCTCAATGGTTCTGTATTGACGAGGTTCGTCTCCAGGGTAGGACATGTATGTCATCAAGGGTATGAGGGAGCTATGCTCACCCAGCATACAGCCCCTCTCACCCGAGTACTTCAGATAGGAATGGGCTTCTTGACTTGCAAACTCAGTCATAAAGTTGTTACAACTGGAAAATGAAGAGAAAACGTTCTATATCATATGAACATACACTACAATATCACAATTTCATGTCCGAAGGGACCGACAACGAAATTCCAACAACTATGTTAGAAATGTGAGATTATTTTACGTTACTCAAACGTGCCATTGGTTGACACAAAACACACCTGATCTCATGTAAAGGTGTTCCGTCTTTTGTTGTCAGAGAGTCTGATTCTTCATGACTTGAACGCTGTGTGAAGCTCGTGTTGATGTTTTCATTGTATCGTTTCCTTCAAGACAAGATGGTGGTGACAAGAACATAAAAAAGATATGACATAATCAACATCAAACTACACAAACGGGTCAAACTGTGTCAAACTGTCTTGCATGATGGTTGTCCACATATTTTACAGAATGTCAGTTTGTGTTCCAGCTAACTGTTTGCAAAATAACCTAACCTTACCTTAACAAGGTGTCAGGATCTTTCCGTTATTGGGCTAAAGATTGTAGGGCATTCGACTTGTTTCAAGATCATTGATACGCATGCGTGTATTACGCAGGTACCATAATCTCTCATCCACGTTTCCTTGATTCAAAGGTACAATTTTTAGCTTGAGTTGTTTTGCTGTTGATACCAATATGTGATGATTATCAGGGATCCTCATTGCACCAAACTCAAGTATTGTACCAGGTGCTGCTGGTAATTTAATTGTCAAGATTCGACCCCCTACCCTGTCAGAGTATTCGAAGACGGATATACGCAACCCTCTGTTCCTCAGCTTCCAACTGGTGTAACATCCGCCAATTCCTGCTCCAATCACAGCAACGTCCAGACACACATCATCTCTGGGGTCTGGTAATAGAAAGGGAACAAGCAGTGTATTTAAGAGACAAATTTAGAAGAAGACAGAGCTCTACGAAATGTAAAAAATAATAAAGACAAAATCTCTTTCTTCTCATCAGTTCACTGTATAATTCCCACGTTGCAAATATATCAACATGTGTATCTTACAAAAACTTGATATACTCCTTCAAAAGAGAAACCAACAGAGGTAAACATTTTAACAACATTCTTTATTTTGAATTACACAAACTACATTTACGGTACACATTTCACACTTTGCAAGATAAGAGTCAATAATGTGTTATCTCCACGAGATGAACGTAGTGTTATGTCACAACAACGTCTATGCTGCACGCCGGCTGTAACTTTATTACCTATTGTGACCCCGTGTGGAGCACTTTGAGCACTGCCTGGCATATAGCGTCTCGTCTTTAGAAAGCAAGGGGAGCACTGTAATATTCTGATAGGTAAAGACGTGCCGTGTGGGGTCTGGCGTTATCCTGTTGGAATGTTCTCTCTTTGCGTTGAAGTAGATGACGCTTGAGAATTACATCTCTGTAGTGAATGGCGATAGGTCAGGCTCTTGGTGGTAAGAAATCTCTGCCCATATCATGACACTACCTCATCTAAATTTGTCAACTTGTGAGATACAGTAACGGGCGTCGGTATACCCTAATTATAGCGTCTAATTCTAGCATCAAGGAAATGTAGCATCACTGTGCCAGTGCCTCCAATCCTATCTTCCTACATATCTTCACCAACGTACACGTGAAGGTGGTGTTGATTCCATAGCACACATCCGACTTAAGGTCGTCTTGCACAAGTTCTTATTTCGCGATTTCCTATTTTTTGTGCTGAAATAATGTGTAGTCCTTGGACATTGCCTGCAGTTTCAGTTGCTGTCACTGTCCAATGATTGAATCTTGCGCTTGAGTAGTAGCCCTTCCCAGTTCTTGGGCGTCCCGATAGGATCCAAGATGTTGGTGTCGAATTCTTGGTCAGGAATGGACCTGAAAGCGACGGGCAGCATATACTCCCAAGCCTCTAAACGCCAAATTGCAATATTGTCTTCAGGTCCCAAAGATGACAAATTGAAGGTCGCCGTGGAAGCAAACTATTGCAACAAGAAATATCACGGTGCGATTTCTTTTTATATCAAAGCACAGGGCACAGGCTAAAAAAGTTGCACGTGCATCAAACTTTCACGAGCTTTTCCACAAAAGTTCATGCATTTCGGAAAGTCGCATCTAAGAAGTTTTTGTTTTTATATAGAGAAGAGTTTTGGTATTTGGTAAGTTTATAATTAATTAATTAATTATTTGTTAGTTAGAAATTTAAAAAAAAAGACTGTTGGTAACCAAATTTTTCCGTGCGTTTTTTTTAGAGAGAATACATACATCCAGTGTTCAATGGATTAGAAAACAAATGTCATAACACTTTAATGAACATAAGTTTGTCCATGTATATCCTAATCTTCCATTTAGATGTACCATAGGCCTGGGCCTCTTCAGTGCGGAATAAAGATTGATTGATTAGTAGATAACGTATTTGGTAAGTTTTTTTTATAATTCAGCATCGTTTGGAAGATTAACTTATTTCCAATTTTTTAATCTTACGTTTCAGTCTTGTGAAAAATACTTCGACTCCACCGGAAATTGTTCAGTGTAAGTATGAGATGTCAAATAAAAGTTGAATAAAATAGTTATGATTGGTTAAATTACATTGACAAACGTTTACTGATAAACCAGTCTTATCTCATATTTCGTAATGTTAATTGCCAATCACACAAAGTTACACATAAACGGTACCAGTAATAGTCCTAACTTTGTTAGGAAATTAACAGTTAACAGTCGGTATATCCTACTCTCTATCAGTTTTAAAACTTTCCTTTGCAAAAGACGGATCGAGCAGATCACATGGTAATTGTTAAATACACGTTTCAGCTGAATAGATAATAAATGAACGTAACTGTTTACATTTTATAATTGAGAAAGACAATGATCTCTGACAGCAGTATTCCATTACTTGATAACTGAAATGTAATCAAATCTCTTTTACTTAACAACAGTTGGATTAGTCGGAATTGACTTTGATATACATGCATTTACTTCAGTGACCTTTCCAATTCCATTTTGTTGAATGAAGAGACAAAGGATGACATGTCGTATTTCAACATATTTCTTTCCAGAGCAAGGTTAGAGACTAACCTTTCAGGTGTGGAACTTCATAATCCAAGTTTATATAAGCATGCAACGAATGCAAGTAAGTCTATGCGATGCTAAAGGGTTTTTTCTGTAAAAAGCTCGATTCTAAAAGTTATGTAAGTGCCACATCCCAATTCACATAAGGTCATAGGCCATTGCATAAATGGTCTAATACCTATTTCTTATCAGTGAAGCAGGCACCTTGTCAAACCCATTAGTAGAAAGTGACCACACCACGCCTGATGGGCACTTCTTATCATTTAAATAATTTCATAATGCACATCACTATATGTTTTCATAATCATGCAGCATGGATGCATCCCATGTGCCATATCTGTGCAATAATGTGTATTTACCCAATATATTACAATCATAATGCGCATC
Source organism: Gibbula magus (assembly GCA_936450465.1). Lineage (NCBI taxonomy): Eukaryota > Metazoa > Mollusca > Gastropoda > Trochida > Trochidae > Gibbula > Gibbula magus. Next base: position 35,979,272 of record OW388302.1, read on the forward strand.
ATGTCAACTAAACAAAAATATCTATCTGTAAAGTAATTTTTTAACACTCGACGATTCGTAATTTATATTGATAAATCGTGTTATATATTGAAATCATGTTGTGAGGAAAGTTAATTGTCTGACTTTTTAGAACATCAATAAATAAAAAAAATTAAGACATCATCTATAGATTTTAACTTTGTTATTCTGTGTAGGCGGCATTTTGACATAGATTTTAACATTGTTGCCAAGCAAGTGACAATGACATTAGAGCTGATGACGCCAATGCAGCATACAGAAATTGTATATCCATGTATATCCATGTCTATCCATCTTCACCCCTCAAGAGAAGCATGGTACAGCGAAAGTATCCGGGAGGCAAAGCGCCATCGCCGAAAGCTTGAACGGAAAATGGTGACTAGTAGTCTAGCAGTGCATAAACAGATGCATTCCTCAGCTAGAAATTCAGTCACAGCTCTGGTCCAGGAATCAAAACGAGAGTATTTTGTTAATACTATTGACAGTGCTAAAGACCAAAAGGAAGTGTACCAGATCACAAATAGACTGTTGTTTAAAAATAAGTCGCAGGTTCTTCCCAGTGCCAAGTCGAATGATGAACTAGCAAAATACTTTTCTCTGTTCTTCCAGGATAAGATACAGACAATCCGTTCAAATCTTGAAACAACAGGGCCATCAGACATATCACTGAGTGTTCCTCGTATACCGTGTCAATCTCTGTCAGAGTTTGCTCCTACAACTGAACAGGAAATAAGACACATTATCAAAAAATCACCGACCAAGTCTTGCAGCCTCGATCCTATGCCAACATGGTTGCTGAAGGAGTGCCTTGACGAAACTGTGCCCATAATCACACACATTGTGAACCAATCCCTGGATGACTCTACAGTTCCTGATACCATGAAGCATGCCCTAGTAACACCACTGATAAAAAAGCCAAACCTAGATGCAGAAGTTCTCCGCAACTACAGACCGGTTTCCAATTTGAACTTTGTATCTAAAGTTTTAGAGCGAGTGGTGGCAGCCAGACTGAACAGTCATATTATGGCCACAGGCAACGCTGAAGTAATGCAGTCAGCGTATAGGCGCCAGCACAGTACCGAAACTGCACTCGTCAGAGTACAAAATGACCTTTTGGAAGCTGTTGACAGCAGTGGAGCAGCTATTCTGGTATTGTTAGATCTAACGGCTGCTTTCGACACCATTGACCAGGCTATCCTGCTGCAGACTCTGCACCAGAGATTTGGTGTCAGTGATTTTGCCTATGACTGGCTTCAGTCTTACCTGACAGGGCGAACCCAGGCCGTGAAGACAAAGGACAGTGTTTCAACAAAAGTGGAACTCTCCTATGGAGTGCCTCAGGGATCCGTCCTTGGTCCGATCTTGTTTACTATCTACACCTCCCCGCTAGGAGATATAGCCCGTCGCCATGGCTTATCAATTCATCTCTACGCAGACGATACGCAACTATACCTAGCTTTCAGACCCACCTGCCAGATATCTATTGCCTCAGCTTTCACTCAGATGTCGCTTTGTGCAGATGAAATCAAACAGTGGATGTCGTGCAATTTCCTCAAACTGAACAGTGACAAAACAGAACTAATGGTTTTTTGTTCTAAATCTACACGACAGAGGTTGGATCTTCCTTCATTCCAAATCGGAAGCCACATCATACAACCGGCACAGGAGGCAAGGAATCTTGGATTTGTGTTTCAGTCTACTCTATCAGCTGAATCACACATAAGCAAAATATGCCGCAGAGCCTATATCAATATCCGCAACATCAGTCAGATTAGGAAGTTCATCAACACCAAAGCTGCAGTTTCCCTGGTCCAGTCATGTGTATTATCGCATTTGGATTACTGTAACGCTCTGTTGTACGGTCTACCAAAGACTCTCATTACCAAGTTGCAGAAGGTCCAAAACTCTGCTGCCAGAGTAGCGACAAGGACAAGGAAATCAGAGTCTATAACGCCTATATTGAAGAGTCTACACTGGCTGAAGGTGGAACAACGAATTAAATACAAGTTACTCATGCTTGTGTTCAAATCCAAGCACAAACTTGCCCCACCTTATCTTCAGGAACTCATCCATGATTATCAGCCAGTCAGAGCACTAAGATCAGCTACAGGGAATCTGCTTGACCCCCCACCCTCAAGGTCAGCAACATATGGCAGCCGGAGATTTGCAGCAGCTGGTCCAGCCCTCTGGAACTCACTGCCGGAAAACGTCAGATCAATTCCATTTCTGGATGACTTCAAGAGTGCAATAAAGACACACTTGTTCAAAGAGTCATATCCATAGATCTCCAGTGTATATATCCATGTGTTTTTAGACTCCAGCAGCGCCTTTGAGCAGTTGTACTCAACTGGTAAAGGCGCTATATAAATGCATAGTTATATATATTATTCCAACTTCAAGAATGCCAATCAAATAATAGTAGAAAACTGGCTATTTTGATGTTATCACCCATAATTCAGAGATATTCAGGAGCTAAACATGTTATCCAAATTTGGGACCTGCTCAGTTTATGTTCATACCAAAAATCAGCATGAATCAATGTGGATCATCTTGACTTTTTGTATATCTCACACAGAAACTCAAAACCAATATATACATATTAAAATTAGTGGTTCACCCTCTACTTATATATCGACAATTATATACTCTGACATTATAAACGTCTCTATGATTCAGAGGTTTCATTACAGTCATACAGACCAGATTTTGACAGGAAGCAACTTTTTTTCTTTTTTTCAAAAAAGTCTGATTCTGAAAGTTCTTACTGCTGTATCTAGTGATGTTTTTTTGTTACAATGCATTTACTAAAGGTTCATCAGTTGCCTTGAAAGAATGGAATTACTCACATGACAACAACACTTATTCTACCCCTATTAAATTTGTAAGAATATCATTGGCCAGTTCACACCACGTGATCGAAAAATATATTTGTGCATTGACCTCCGATTCCAGTGATGAGGTCAGTTTTGTGACAGAAATTTCTGTCACTGCGTTGATATATTGACTCGTCACGTGATTTGTCACGAGACTGCTTGACGTTGGCTTTCAAGATGGCGTCAGCTGATGGTTTCGATTTGACAAATAAGAAAATACATATTATAGTCAGAAGAGAAGAAAAACCAAATTTCGGTATAATAAAACACTTAATTTCTCATGGTTTGGTCATTATGTGAAATATTCAGTACTGCAGTACTTGTGAACACACTTTCTTTGTTATGTATATTTAAATAGTCCATTTCTGAAAGGCTAATATATCATTTCAGATTTTCTAGGTGAGTATTTTGCCCTATAATATATTAAAGCTTGATAGTAGGCTAGAAGAATACATACATTATTTATATATCATCCAAAGAAATTATTTTAGACATCCTAAGAAATTATATAAGATCATAAAATCTGGCTATTATCAAAATGAGTTACTTTTGTCCATTTACTTGATGTAATTGTCTATATATCCTGGCTGTATATATGTATGTGTTTATAATGTATTGTCAAAAGTCAAAAGTCAAAAAAGAAGTTTATTGTACTTAAGGCCTCTGGCCCATATACAATGGTATGCACATATATATATATATATATATATATATAAACAATATACATCTTTACAGAGATGCGCGTGGATATGACAATGGAATACAATGTAAGGATTCGCAGAAATATAGGATTAAACAAAGGATAATTTAAGTATATACAGGCAAAGCATAGATTACTAGTTTCTATTTAACAGGTCTTGTCTAAGATCCATGCCATGTTTTATGAACAGAGATAATTTCAATATGACATCTTCATCATTTGATGACAAAAATGATGTAAATGCTATACCACTCCTCATTGAGAAGAGACGTTTTGGTAAATATTTCATCCTCAGTTTAGTATAATACGGACAATCAAATGTAAAATGTATTTCGTCTTCTATCGCAGCTTTACATAATGGACATAGTCTTTGTGATCTCTCAAGCGAGCTATACCTCCCATAGTTAATCATAAGTTTTAACAAACCAAGTCTGTATTTGATATATTGTCTAACATGCGTTGATTGTGTATGTACATAACCAAAAATTAACAAAGTTATAAAAAAAAAACATTATTCATATTTTGGAGAGTAAATGGAAATGAATGGGTTATTAAACATGTGATATATGCATCAAATAACATGAATGGTTGATTCTTATGAAGATCACGACAGTGACACAAAGAACTAGCACAATTGTACAGACTTGGTTCAACCACATAAACAACTTTATTCTCTGCTTTGTGGATAGAACCACATTTAGATACTACGTGTACATTTCTCCCTTGTTGTCCCAACATTAAAGGGGCAGGCACACGTTTTTGCTAAAATAATTTTTTTCAAATTTCCTATTTATAATTATAGTTCGTACCATTTAAATGAACTATTGAGGGTAAAACAAAAAAACAATTATCTGTAGTAGTGGTAATGGTGTTGCGTGTAAAGCAAAAATTGCATGGTGGCCATTTTATTGTGAACACATTTTATTATTTCGAATGACAAAAACGACCCCCATGGCTTTACTGAGCCATGGACACTCATTTTTAACTTGATTTTCTGAAGAGAGAATTGTGTTTTAAGATTGGTGAAATTATTTATTTATACAATTATTTCATCGAAAAAAACGTGCTACTGCCCCTTTAAAGGACCTCATATTATCCAGCTATGATGTTAATATTGTGAATAAACTTCATTGCAATTGGGAGTGGTCACCTGAGCACAAATATTATATCCTATTGTATATAGCTACATAGAAAGTCAAATGCTTAGAATGTAACCTCATTATCAGCTGAATGAAGTTGATGAATGCTTCCCGTGGGGAGACATCTGCTTCAAAACTTATATAATGTAACTGAAATATGTTTGCTGCACTTACCTGGATCGCCAATTGTCATCCCTGTTGTTTCATGCATCGCTGCCATCGTATGGGGTTTCTGAATGAAGCAAACATTTGTTATTTGGGTCCATTCTTTATATTCACTATTGAAACCAGTTGTTTTATATTTTCGAAACAAGCACACATGCAATAATCATGTTAGCCTAGTAACAATTTTTTGGTGCGAGTTCACATTTTAAATATTCTTTTTCTGTGACGTCATAAAACAATTGTGGTCCGCATTCCTGGAGGCCGCCACCGCCAGCTGTCTTGAAACCATCATGACATGCGCGCGGTTTCTGTCACGGTGGCTTTTCACAGCATCATGGCTGTGGCATACATCATGGCTAGCTGCTTTATGAAATACGCCATGTTTTTTGGCAACCACTAACAACCACACCTATCCACGAAATATTTATCAGGTATTGCTAGGCTGGGTCCCAGGTTTTTCCTCAAAAACGAACAGTGGTTCCGGGCCCTTCCAGATATTTCGGAGATCATCGTTATGTGACAGAAGTGATTGTGAGATCATCTCCAATGAGAGTCGAACCCAGGGCTTCCGGGTGAAAGTCCTGTACTCTACCAGTTTGGTTAAAGGAATATCCGAACACTTTCATCTCACTCTACCATATATACTCCCAAATTCCAAACGCAAGACCTAACTCTTGCTAGTCTCCATAACTGGCTGGTTAAATCAGTCAAGCTCGAGTCAAGCTTTTCCGAGCACCTCAATTCGACGTACTCAGGGTGTAGTTAGCACTGGGGAATGCCCCGGCCAAACGTTGAGCGCCAAATGTAGCAGAAACAGAAAGTCCTGTACTCTACCTGTTGGGCTAAAGGAATATCACAATAGCCGAAGCCACTTTCATCTCACCCTGCCACAGTTAGTCAATCCTTGCCTTGTTTATTGGCTCCCTGTTATCAACTTCATCTTCCTTTTTCTTGGTTGGTTTGTATGAGTTGGCGTCCCTAAGAGGAACTCTTTCCCCGCTTCCAATACTGTGCCGCCGCAGGACAGCCTTCCCAGGGGGTCGTTCCCGGTCTTGTTCTGCTACGTATTATCGTGGTGAGTACCATACTTCCCAAGTTCCTTAGGAACAGTAATGAGATTCCCACTTATTGGACTTGATTCAGAAATACATTAATAACAGTTTTGAGATAAAACCAACATTGCTACCTTTTGAAGTTACCGATCGATTCCGTAGACATCAGTTTCAAGATAACTGTCTATATTTCTAGTGTTTAACATTTATGATAATTTCAAATGAACAGAATTCTTACAATCAACTTCTGAAGTTCTTGTCAGTTTCCAGTAAAGAGAGGAATGTTTGCCAGTAACTGAGCCAATAAATGCGATAAATCAACCAATCAGAATCAAGAAGTCATGTGTTACATCAACACATGCAAAATCATTGTTATATATGTACTAAGGTTCCTTATGTGCATGCTCTTGAATATCCATTCAAACAATTTGAATAGTCTTTATAACGACTAGTAATGGCATACTTATAATGCACATTTGCTATGTTATTCGATTCAAATTCTGAAATAGATACCATATGGTAATAATTAAGATCACCTACAACTGGCGGATTTATATATTATCATGTAAATATTCATGTAAAGGTTTTAAATTATGCCAGAAACGTTCCATAGATGGGTTTCTAAACTCAGTCACAAGGCACTATACATGTCATTTGACGATGTATTATTGTGCATGATAAATTTTGTATATTGGCCAAAGGCATTCATAAAAAATAGATATTTGACTTGTTTGAATTTTCTAACGATAATTTTTGTCAAATTGGTCACCATACACCTAATGTTATATTATGTGTTTATTATTTGACGGATCTATTATGGTGCATATTCAACTTTGTATGTTGACCAATGACATTCATAAAGAATTAAGTAATTGACTTAATTGATGTGTCATCTTTAGATATGATAAACACAATATTAATAGATAAGTTTAAATTTCTCGACACTGTGATATTTACCCAAGCTGCATTAATCACATCCTCGGTTACCCAGGGTTTTATATATGCTCCATTTCTCTCCACTATATCAGCCATGGGTATGTCACCTACTCAATCAATCTGCTATGCAGCCTAGACCTGCGATCCAATGACAATTCATATCACTTCTATGCAAAGCAAACGAGGTCATTTTGTTAGTCCTACGTCAACGGTTATCTCTATTGACCATTTCCGTCTCATGGTATCGAGTTTTTTCTTCCATTACTTACTTCGTCACGCCGACCATGGGCGGGTAATTTTATTACAAATTTCGCTGACAGAGTTTCCCATGGGTGATATGGTGGAGAGTAACGGAGCATATATAAAAAGCCCTGGTAACCGAGAATGCTGTAAACAGTAACTCATTCATTCACTTTTAGTATCATTTGAACAATTGTGAACATCGTTTGAGCACTCTTAATGGAAGAAAGGGTTTTAAAAATAAACATCACACTTTTGACAAGATCTGGACTCCATCCATCCCACTTTGTCTGACTTTATCATACTTTGTCCAATGCAACGTTTTACTTCATCACACTTTTTGCAATGCAACGTCAGACTCTATCGAAGTTTGTACAGGTGGGTCTCAACGTATTACGCTCCGTGGGCTGACTCATTACCACCAGGGCTGTTTGTCAGGGCGTCAAACATGCCTTGGTGCCGTGGTAATTAATCGTTGCTTAAAAAGCTCTGTTATTTCCAACCAATGATTTTTTGCATTACCAACCAAAAGAAAACGAGTAAAGCTATTTATTGTCGGAATGTGATAACAGCACAGTTTGATTGTTGCTATTGTAATGTTCATTGGTAAAGGTTTCAATGAATGTTTGCATAATGTATTAATTGTAATTTGTAGATACACTGTTGGGAGGATATTATGAGAAGCATTGAGACCATTCCACAGCCTTCAAACACAAACTCCTCAGTAACAGCAATGATATCTGGCAGTGATCGACAAAAAATCCTATTGTTCCAATATTCAGACTTTCTGTGCCAATCAAACCTTCATAATATGCACTTGCATCCATTGCAAATGTTTTAGTTATTTCGAGTCCGAATCTTGCCATTGCGATCATACAGATGTTGACCTGTATTGGCCTTGCAATAAAGCCATGCTTCTGTACTAAACATGTGCGACATTATGGCGATATATACTCATGGTAAAAATGGTTGACACCCCTAAACAGAAAATGGATTTTATCAAATGAAATGCATGGACAATTAATAATGTTCAATATTATGGTCTTTTCGAACTCAAATGGCACAGAACACATGATGTAAACTATATAATACTTGCCATGCATGTATTGTGTTCAGAAGAATATTTTTCAAGTGCAACTTTTCATTATTTATTATTACAAAAGTGTCAATACATAAACACTGTAACAATAAACCAATGCCAACATCTCAAGACATAAGAAATGAACTCTTTTGAATAAATTTAATTTTTCGTATATTCCTTTCTTTGGTATTTTAAAGTACAAGTGGAGAAATAGCAACTGCTCAAGGACACTATTCACAAAAAATATGTCCAGTAGTAACATGTTTTATAAACAAAATTACCTAAACCGACACGATAATGGAGTACAAATCAAGCTGTCTTTTTGAGACGTTTCATTTCCAGGTTTTCCTTTTATCCCACCGGTACGTTATACATTCCAACACAAATTTACAGCATGTCTTTAGTCCAGATGTTAACCCCAAAGAGACGATACTTGAACGCTCCAATCAATATAAAGACTCAATGTAAATACATTTTTTTACATTTTGTCCTTCAATATACTTAAATTAAAAAGATATATATACGTTCAAATTTAAAGTGTCAAAGGACTGAGATATTTGTAAATGCATCAAGTTCCCGTCTTTCTGTATTGCCGATGGGTTAGTAATTTATAACGTCCATAATAAATAATAAAATTTAATGACATGCTAATTATTTGAAATATTTAGTCAAAAGCTCATCTACAGCTAGCAGACATCCCTCGATCCACATGGACAAACCCTCGGGAGCCCAGGAATTACTGACAACGAAGATGTCATCATCGGAAGATGGTTTCAAAATGGAAGATCTAATTGTTGCCTTGTCCACACCCGGTCTGAAGAAATCACAAGCATAGGAGAATGGATAGGAATCAAACAGCATCATTCCACCTCCCACTGCTGCAGGTATTTCGTCAAGCTTGATGTTGTAGATCTGACCGAGATACTTCTCAAGCCTCTTCCTGACAACGTCGGTGACGGCATGAGCTCCGGGAAGACTGCCAGGAATCGGACTTCCAAACCTGCTCAGCTCTCGCCAGAGTCTTGTGATTTCGCCGTCATGATAGGATGCCATTATGATAGACACGTTGTTACTTCCGGTTTGCCAATCGTATGTCTGTCTGTTTGGCAGATCGGTTTTAGTGTGGGTGATTACTTCGTCAGTTTTCCACCATTTGCTCTTGTAAGCCAAGAATATCTTGCCTGCCTGGTACCCAACTATAGATCTGAATGCATCTTTGATGGTTTCATTGTTCTTGAAGATTGGGATGTCCATATGTTTGATACATTCTGGTTGAACTGCGAGTATGACCTTCTTGGCAACCACTATGATCTCATCGTCGTTGTTCTGAAACAATGAAACAGCTCTAAAATCACCAAATTAATTACAGATTATCACCGCTCCTTGAGCGAACATATTTGGGGACAATCTGTATATAACTAATGTTCATCCCGTTCCTTCGGACCAAAATGTCGAAACCTCATCTCCTATATATCATACCTGTGTAAATGATGTTACTCCATCTTCAGTTTGAGTTTTCTTGAATCTCAGTTTGTATCCCCCTGAGCGTCTCCTCTCAATCCCCATCAGCTGGTGATTCAGGTGCAGTTTGTGTCTGAAAAAACTACTTTCATGATTACAACGTTATATTTCAGTCTACGTATAATATAAGTTATAACATCCATTTCTAGATCGGCTTACTCTAACCACTCAGCTGTTGCTCAAAGCGTTACTTGATCTTCCGGTGTTGTTTTCGAGAAATGGAAAGTTGAAGCAGCTCCATTGGCAATGCTGCTGCCGAGAGACAAAGATTTATTCAAACATTAATTAACAAATACATAAGACAAGTAATTGTCACAAACGTGACCATGTACCCCGCCGCAATCAAGAATATTTCATTCACCCAAATTGATTGGCGATTATCCAGATGAAAACTGGTACCAAGTTTGAAGACTAAAGGTTGAAGGGTTCATGAGATTTGGCACTAAGAACATTTTAAAAACTGGTCAAAGTCTCGCCGTGACCTTGAAAATGAGGTCAAGGTCATCGAAAACTTTTCAGGTCTGCGTATTCCCCAGATGAATACCAGTACAAAGTTTGAAGATTCTAGTTAGACCGATTCATTAGATATGGCGCTAACAACAATTTCAAAACAGGTCAAAGTCTCGCCCTGACAAGGTCAAGGTCACTGAAAACTTTTCTACGTATTCCCAAGATGAAGACTGGTACCAAGTTTGAAGACTCTAGGTCGAAGGGTTCATGAGATATCCCGCTAACAACATTTTCAAAACTGGTCAAAGTCTCGCCGTGACCTTGAAAATGAGCTCAAGGTCACCAAAAACTTGTTAGTTCTGCGTATACCCCAGATAAGGACTGGTACAAAGTTTGAAGTTTCTAGGTTGAACGGTTTATTAGGTATCGCGCTTACAACATTTTCGAAAATGGTCAAAGTCTCGCTGTGACCTTGAAAATGAGCTCATCATTAGATATCACGCTAACAAGAAGCGGGACGGACGGACGGACGTACGGACGTACGGAGCTGAATACTACGTCCCCCGCTCCACTCTTCGCGGCGGCGGGGACAAAAACAACTGCATTATTCTGTATGTACCACGCAACACCATTGACAGATGTTGATGGGTGATTCAATACTCACTTTTCGCTGGAATCAATGAACTCTTCCATCAAAGTATCCGGGATCTGATTCATTCCTCCCTCAATGGTTCTGTATTGACGAGGTTCGTCTCCAGGGTAGGACATGTATATCATCAAGGGTATGAGGGAGCTATGCTCACCCAGCATACAGCCCCTCTCACCCGAGTACTGCAGATAGGAATAGGCTTCTTGACGTGCAAACTCAGTCATAAAGTTGTTGCAACTGGAATGAAGAGAAAACGATACATCCTATATCACATTAACATACACTATAATAGCACAATTTCATGTCCGAAGGGACTGACAACAAAATTCCTACAACTACACTGTCGGCCAAAAGAAACGCCTACCAGATATCTTATCAGATTTCGTAAAAACTATAATGAGCAAGTTTACAATATTATAGCTTTATAAAGTTGGACCATTTCTGCATAATATATTTAAATTTCAGAAGTTGTCATGTCACAAAAGAATGGCGATTGTTGAAATGAGACAAATGAATTGTTCAGTTTTCGATCAGTGCTTGATCAGAAAAACTTTTGAAACAGATTTTGATACAACCACGAGCAACAATACAGGCACGCATTCGCCTTAAAGTGGTGGTGACACTACAGATGTACTTAGGTACTTTGCGCAAGTGAATCAACCGGAAATAGCGGTCTTCATTGGGGGTGGTTTTCATGAATGTTATTGACTCGAATTCCAGTTTGTCCACGATCTCAATGGACTTTCACATCAATTTGTTTTCAACCTATCTTGGAGACCACCATCGATTATATTTCAGAAATAATTTCATCTTTCATTTTAAGGAAAATCAAGTAGGCGTTTATTTTGGCCGACAGTGTATGTTATACGTGAGATTATTTCACGGTACTCGAAAGTGCCATTGGTTGACACAGAACACACCTGATCTCATGTAAAGGTGTTCCGTCTTTGGTTGTCAGAGAGTCCGATTCTTCATGACTTGGACGCTGTGTGAAGCTTGTGTTGATGTTGTCATGGTATATTTTCCTTTAAAACAAGATGGTGTTGACAGGAACATGAACAAGATTTGACATAATCAACATCAAACTACACAATCGGGTCAAACTGTCTTGCATGATGGTTGTCCACATGTTTTTGAGAATGTCAGTTTGTATTCCAGTTAACTGTCCTTTTTGCAAAATGACCTTACCTTAACAACGTGTCAGGATCTTTTCGTTCTTCGGGGTCAAGATTGTAGGGCATTCGACTTGTTCCAAGGTCATTGATACGCATGTGTGTATTCCGCAGATACCATAATGTCTCATCCACGTTTCCTTGATTCAACTTAAAAGGTACAATGTTTAGCCTGAGTTGTTTTGCTGTTGATATCAATATGTGATGATCATCAAGAAACCTCATTGCACCAAACTCAAGTATTGTACCAGGTGCAGCTGGTAATTTAGTTGTCAAGATTCGACCCCCGACCCTGTCAGAGTATTCGAAGACGGAGATTCGCAGCCCTCTGTTCCTCAGCTTCCAACTGGTGTAACATCCGCCAATTCCTGCTCCAATCACAGCAACGTCCAGACACACATCATCTCGAGGGTCTGGTAATAGAATATGATCAAGATAATCACCCTGTATAACTCCAATAAGTACAGCAATATCTTAAAGGGGCATTAGCACGCTATTTTCAAATTTCCTATTTATAATGATTGTTTGTCATTTAAACTTACTTTAGAGGGAAACAAATCCTATTACACAAACGATTATCCGATTATCCGTAGTAGTAGTAGTAGTAACGTTGTTGCGTCTAAAGTAACAAATGCATGACTGCCATTTTATTGTGAACACATTTATTATTTCGAATGACAAAAATGATCCCAATGGCTTAACTGAACCATGAAAGCTCATTGTAACTTGATTATTCGAAGAGAGAAGGGTGTTTAACGATTGGTGAAACTATTTTTCAAATACATTTCATCGACTTATTTGAGCGAAAACACGTGCTACTGTCCCTTTAAAGAGGCATGTAATAGGAATCTGACTATGATATGGGAATCTTACTATGTAATGGGAATCTTACTATGTAATGGAAATCTATGTAATGGGATTCTTACTTTGTAATGGGAATCTTACTTTGTAATGGGAATCTTAATATATAATGGGAATCTTACTTTCTAATGTGAATCTTTCTATGTAATGGGAATGTTACTATGTAATGAGAATATTACTATGTAATTGGAATCTTACTATGTAATGGGAATCTTACTATTTAATTGGAATCTTACTATTTAATGGGAATCTTGCTTTGTAATGTAAATCTCACTATGTAATGTGAATCTTACTGTGTAATGTGAATCTTACTATATAATGTGGATCTTACTATGTAATGGGAATCTTACTTTTTAATGGGAATCTTACTATTTAATGGGAACCTTGCTATGTAATGTGAATCTCATTATGTAATGTGAATCTTACTATGTAATATGAATCTTACTATGTAATTGGAAAACATAATATGCAATGGGAATCGTACTATGTAATGGGAATCTTACTATTTAATGTGAATCTGGCTATGTAATGTGAATCTCACTATTTAATGTGAATCTCACTATTTAATGTGAATATCACTATGTAATGTGAATCTTACTATGTAATGGGAATCTTACAATGTAATGGGAATCTTACTATGTAATGTGGATCTTACTATTTAATGGGAATCTAACTATGTGATGGGAATATTACTATGTAATGGGAATATTACTATGCAAAGGGATTCTTACTATGTAATGTGGATCTTACTGTGTAATGGGAATCTTATTATTTAATGTGAATCTGGTTATGTAATGTGAATCTTACTATGTAATGGGAATATTACTATGCAATGGGACTCTTAATATGTAATGTGGATCTTACTATGTAATGGGAATCTTACTTTTTAATGGGAATCTTACTATTTAATGTGAATTTTACTATGTACTGTGAATCTAACTATGTAATGGAAATCTTACTATGTAATTGGAATCTAACTATGTAATGGGAATCTTACTATGTAACGGGAATCTTACTAGGTAATGGGAATCTTACTATGTAATTGAAATCTTACTAAACCCACGGGCAAAAGAAACGCTATCATGTATTTTAATCTAGATTGAAGAATAAATAAAGAAGTCAGATTAAAACACAAAATGTTTATTCAAACAGAACGTTTGCCGATGTCATATTCATAAAAAATTACGACGAATGCGCTGCCATTCTTCTTGGATAGATTGGACAACTTGCGGGCGGTTATGTGGAGATGGTCGAATACGACGATCCATAGCGTCCCAAAAATTTTTGATCGGTGACATGTCAGGCAACACGTCGATGTTGATGTTAGAAAGATATTGTTGAGAAACTCGAGCCGTGTGAGGTCTGGCATTGTCTTGTTGAAAGATCACACCTTGTGCCAGTTGTCGAATAAAGGGACAGACGACGGGACGGAGAATGTCATCGACGTAATGCTGATACGTTAGATTTCCATTCACGATAACCATCGGCGCCCTCTCCATACCAAGTATGCATACCCAGACCAAAACTCTTTCTCCCCCGTAGGGCACCACTTCCTGAACGCAACATACAGCTGTTCTCTCTCCCCGACGGCGATAAACACGTGCTCTTCCATCTGCATTGAAGAGACAGAATCGACTTTCGTCAGAGAAAAGCGCCCTCTGCCATTGACCTCGCAGCCAACGTAACACCGTCCTTGCCAATCTCAGTTTTCATTGGCGATGTTTGGCTGTCAACCGCTGTCCCCGAACGGTCTTTATGCCCTGAGACGTCTGGAAACTGTGCGTCAGCTTACCTGGTGACCCAGGGCCGATGAGGACAATTGATTTAAACTTAAATTTAATTTAGTTTAATTTTTACCTGTTTCAAATTTTAACTTTTTTTGTTACTTTTGTTTTCAATTCAATTTATTTTAATTTAATGATTTGATTTAATTTTTATTTATTAATTTATTTAGTTAGTTATTTATTTAGTTATTTATTTAGTTATTTATTTAGTTATCTATTTAGTTAGTTAGTTATTTATTTAGTTATTTAGTTATTTATTTAGTTATTTATTATTTATTTATTCAGTTAGTTATTTATTATGATATATATTTATTATATTGTATAAATGTGTTTTAATTATTTGCATTTGATTATAAATTCAGACTTTGAAATTTAAGCGACAGCTCTCTGCTGATTGGATTAAACAAGGTCAATTGACCGGTATACATTCTCATAAACACAAGATTGACAGCTGAAAAGGATAACCTTCAAATCAAAACCTGACGTTTACAAAAAATAACCTGCAGTACTACTTTAACACTGTATCATTGGGAAATTATTACACTGCTATCACATACTCTTTTCTTGATTAAACTTTTTAAAAACCTTACAACGTGAATTCAATTATAGTTTGATTCGAGAGTTTGATTAAAACAGCACTTTAGAACCAAAAATTGATTACTTTTATCACATTTCCTGTGAACTACGTTTTGCGCGTGGTGACACATAAGTGATGCGGTATTATTGTGGGCGGAGTTTAGCGCATGATCATGCACTGTACACTTTTTGCAGAGATTTCTTGTATTCAAAAGTTTATTTACTGATTAGAAATCACTTAAATTTCAAAGTTTGAATTTATAAGAAATAGATTTCATAATGTGTTTGTTCACTGGCTTATAAACGGTTTGAAAGTTGAAGTTAAACTGTAGTATAAATGCCGTCGACAAGCTCCGGCATTTATACCAGTTTAACTTGCACCTTTCAAACCGTTTATAAGCCAGTGAACAAACACATTATGAAATTTATTTCTAAATTAAATACAGAATAGTGTCCCGTAGGCAATGCTTGGCCGAGCAACATACACCATTTTATTTTATTTATATATCAATGTCACCATTATCCGATGTTGCGCAACGACTACATCATACTCCTTTTGAATGCAATTAACCACAACGCATCATAAACAAATCACAACCGCATCAATTCCTCTCAAGGCATGTTACGTTTCAACGCATCTTTATAGAAATCTGTTGGAACATGAATTGTCTACCGGATGTTTCATGTCATCTGTAAAACTGTGCAACCCGTAATAAAACCCTGATGCGAATATCGAAGTTTTTCCCTTGCATTTAACTCCATGTTTGCAAAGTTAATCCATGGACCATATGTTACATATAATATGTGTATGTATCAACAATGGTGGCAGCATTTACATAAGCAAATGACTTTTTTGTCAATCAACCAAAAAATGGAATAAATGTGTTTAATACAAGTCATATCAAAACAATAACATGTACCTACTCAAAATATTAAAATCATAATGCATATCATATGAGCTCATCAGAAACAAAGGTACATTAAAAACACTCGAAGGTTAATCATTTAAACTGATAAATCCTTTTTCGCATTGTATAATAAATGTTATGATTAAAGTTAATTTTCGGAGTCTTCTGGACATCTGTTGAGAAAGGATGAAGATATTATTTATGGATACAACTATTTTGTTTTATTTTGCAGAAACGAAGTTTCGACATAGATTTTAATGTCGTTGTCAAGCAAGTGACAACGGCATTATAAGTTATGTTGAAACGTGACAATGCAGCATAAATATCTTGTATATCCATGTAGATAGTATCTTCATCCATCATGATTCCTACTTTAAGAATAAATGAAACTGGTAGAAGAGAAAAACTTGGCGTTACGTTATTATTTTTTGGATAACTTGACTCTTCCTACATATATATTATATAAATATTTTCATACTTTGTCATGTTATTAATACGAAATGTTCAATTGTACTTATTCTCAGATAATGATGTGATATGTATAAGATGTTTGTATCAGAAATGAAACGTTACTGTTTGATATGTTGAAATACTGATTAATGATGGTGTTATCCTGTTAATGTGTTTTCTATTTGAGTTTGCTTGTCAATCTTTTGTTGGGCTTGGGATCCAGAGGTCCGGGGTTCGAATCCCGCCAGGGGCTCGGCAACTTTGTCTGCAGTAGAGAACTGTTCTACACGCAGTAAAGTTTGGGTGCAATGCTACACTGAATTTCAGCACAGTACCACCCATGGTCGCTAGTTCCAGCCGATGCTCGCAGGTTTCACCGCAATGCATAGCCACATGGCGTTGCGGGCTTTCTCCCTGACATAATACTAGCAGCCGAGATATAAATGAAATACCCTTGAAAGCGGCGTTAAACCCCAACTCAACTCACCTCACCTCAATCTTGTGTACGTTTTTGTGCTATAGGTCTGTGGAAATAAAGTATCCATGTATATACGGATCAAAGTTATGCAACAAATGACATGAATGGTTTATTAAGATAACTAAAGTAACATAGATATCCATCCTCGCTTACCCATGGTTTTATATATGCTCCGTTACTCTCCACTATATCACCCATGGGAAACTCTATCAGAAAAATCTGTACTAAAATTACCCGCCCTTCACCGGCGTGACGAATTCAGCAACCAAAGAAAATACTCAATACGATAAGACGGAAATGATCAAGGGAGATAACCGGTGACGGATGGCTAACAAAAAGACCTAGAGTGCGTTGATATGAATTGTCATTGGCTCGCAGGTCCAAGCTGCGTAGCGGTTAGATTAGCTCACGCCGGCCAAGGGCGGGTAATTTGAGTACAGATGTCTCTGATGAAATTTCCCATGGGTGATATAGTGGAGAGTAACGGAGCATATATAAAACCATGGGTAACCGAGGATGATAGATATCTAGAACTAGCTTAATTGTACATTATTGGTTCCATCGTATCAAAGCTGGTATCACTGTTTGGTGGATAGAAGCACATTGCTATACTCTTGTATCAGTTTTGGGTAGTGATTACAGGTGTATCCGTTGTGTTTCATAAAATTGTATTTGCCTTTAATACGTTCCAACTCACCACATTTGTTGTCTACAATACAAATGAATACACTCACCTTGCATATGTATCCCTAATCGCAAGATATATCATCATTAGTATTTTCCAATTAAAATTGAGTAACATCATTATGCATGTGCAGACACCGAAAGTGCACGCCCCATTTACATGCACAGTAGTTATATGACCTATTGAACACTATCAACTCAAATTTGTCCTGTTGTCTGTTATAAATAAGATTCCAAAATTACGCCTGACTCGCACCACACGCTGTGCATTGTCCGGTTTTCGATCAGAAATCACTACTTTTTCCTTCATATCGTCAATATGCTAAGTCTACTATCATCAAAATGGTACTTTTCGGTTACAGTCGGTACTTGATATAACGTTTGCAATATGTGACCCCCAACATCACAATGGATGTACCTTTAAACGTGTTAAGCTCACTCTCCAATTACTTAAAATATCAAAGATCTACTCTTAACTAAAGTAATTTACCATATGACGAACTGGGATTTAATAGAGAAATAAACTGTATATCAAACAGTAGTGATGACCTTTACATCATACATCAATGGTCTGACGCAGCGTATTGGCTTATGACGTCACAGTGTTACTGTGGTGACGGGCTGTTCCTAGCGGCCAATCGGCGTGAAAACAACCCTTTTCGGGCGTAATACATGAATAACATCATATAATAAATAAAATATCCGTCATTTCTTGACAAATACCTTTTTAATCTCATCTTGTAAGGAAGAAATGTTATAAATTATAACCTTTCTACCTCAGTCGATGAGATAAACATGGTATTAGTGAAAAAAAGAAAGACAGATATCGTCTATATAATGTTGTACTTTTTACCCTTGTCTTTTTTACTGAGACTTTTTCCTACATTCAAATTGTTCAGTTATGAAGCGGGTAAGCCGAGTATATTGTTGCCGAAATTCATTGACATTGGTTGTGGTTAACTTAGCAATGTTCAGAATCATGTTTCGCCACAAATGGTGTACATTAGATCGATCCGAATGTTTCTAGCCCCATTGATGAACTACGAGGCACAAAGGACTGATATTTACCTATGCTAACATTGTACTATGTAATGTGAATCTCAATAGCAGGGAGGACGGTGCCCACTTTGCTTACAGTCTCATCAAAGCAAGTCTATGCACCAGTGGGTTAAATAAATTATGAATTGTCATTGACCTGATAGAATACATCTGAAATATGTTTACTCCACATACCTTGCTCGCCATTTGTCATCGTTGTTTGTTCATGCATCGCTGTCATCGTATCGGGTTTCTGAAATAAACAAACCTTTGTTATTGAAGTTCATAAATAAATAGCAAAAAAACAAACAATATAATCACTAAGTTACCTTTCGATTCTGTGGACATTAATCTCCGAATGAATGTTTGCTAATAACTATTTTTAAAGATACATCCATTGTGTTTCACAAACATGTACTTGGCTTAAATACGTTCTAGCATACCATATGGGTTGATTTCAATACAATCGCGGTACATTGTCCGGTTTTCGACCTTTATATCGTCACTATACGGAGTCGACTGTCATCAAAATGGTAATTTTCGGCAACAACGTTAACGAGTCCTTAATAACAACAATTATAACGTTTGGCATATGTGACCCCCAACAAAACAATGGATGCATCGTTAACAAACTCTGGTAAAACGTAAATAATTTGGATTATAAAAAAAACTACTTACCAAAATTTCACAACCAACCTCATCAATTTTAAGTTAGAAGAGGAATGCCTGTTGTTATTCAGCAACGAGACCAGACAGATCAACCAATCAGAATCGAGTGTAATATACCTTGTGTAATATAATTTTGAACAAATTGTTAGTCATACATTAACGTGAATGCATATCATAAATAAAGATATAAATAAATATTGTGTTTATATTATGCTAATGGTATCTTTATCATGTTTATGCCTTTTCCGTTGTTGTTTATACATGCTTATTCATTATATTCGTTATATTCATGTATTTCGATTAAAATAAGCTACACATGTTGATTTGCATTTTAACTTTCGTTTATATACTCGCATTTTTATAGGCCAATGCCATTTATGAGCATTGACCTCCTTATTATCTGTCAGAGAGAAAGACCTCGAGCTTGCGAGTTTTTACTTTTTATTCCGCCACCCGAAGGTTTTTTAAATGTCTACAAAAAACACGACCGAGGGTTTTCTCTGACGTATATACCGCCAAGCGTTTTTAAATATAAAGATGAGAGCAATCGTTGAAATGTTTCAAGCCCTCGTGATCTACGTTTGAGGCACACATAAAATATCTTAGGTTTGGAAACGAAGCAGAATAGATACCAACAAACAATCTTCTCATGATCACCAATCCTCTGTGGTCTAGTGGGAATAGTCTTGGGCTACAAATTGGAGGGTTGCGGGTGCGATTCCCACAATGTTAACTATGCACATTTTAAACTTGGAATTCTTTTAAGTATCAAACTGAACAGGAGATTGACGTTATTTGAGGGGTGCCCCTTTCGAAATATCGAACAAGTTCCGAACACGTTCCGTTCTGTGTGATCGGAGTGATAATTTTAGAACAAGGTCAAAGTTCACTTCCGGTATCAATAACGCGTCAAAGAATTTATGTCACTATAGTGCTTTATATCGACAACATTGTTTTCTTACTTACACTTCATAATTTACCAATTTGAAAAAAGTAAATTTGAAATTGCGATTTATGCACCCCATGTACGTTTGAAGAGACACAACATCAATCTTCGCATTGAAACATAGTGTTTCGATTTGACGCCATCTTGAATTCGTCTTCTGTGCGGCCTGCACCACCTATTTCGCTGGAACATGTTCCGTACAGCACGAACAGTGTTCGGAACTACTCCTTTCACTTCGCGCATGTTCGGAGCAACTCGAACACAGTTCTGATGACGAAAGGAGCACGCCTCTGGAGTTAGGTCTTACCAATAGATTGTAATATAACCTGCTATGAGGTTAACCTAAATTTCTGATTAGGAGATAACTTTGTCCTAAGTAGGAGATATTAACTCATAATTAGGAGTTACTTATGTCCTAATTAGGTGATAGCTATGTCCAAATAAGGCGATACCTAAGTCCTAATTAGGAGATAACTAAGTCCTAATTAGGAGTTAGTATCTCTAATAAGGAGTTAGTATCTCCTAATTAGGAGTTAGTATCTCCTAATTAGGCGATAGCATCAACTAATAAGGAGATAGTTTCTCCTAATTAGATGATAATCAAGTCCTAATCACGAGATATTTATGTCTTAATTAAGATATAGTTATGTCCTAATTAGGATATAGTTATGTCCTTATTAGGACATAGTATCTTAGTAGGTGATAACTAAATTCTAATTAGGAGTTAATTATGTCTTAATTAGGAGTTAGTTTCTCCTAATTAGGAGATAGTATATCCTAATTGGGAGATAAAAACAAAGCTGACTGCGGCACACGGATGCTTCCGTACACTGGGCCATCGAGGAATTTGAACGATGAACATCTTTTTCGTTATAAAAACGGAATTGTACTCGTTAATGCTACACTCGTTTACATGTATTTAAATAAGAAATGACTTCCTACTTACTTGGATAGTACCATACCCCGACTAAACCGACTCTGGGTCACTCGTTTCACTATTTTAATGTTATATACAAAAGTATTTAATTGCACCAACGATCCCCTTACATCGATATCAACTTCATTAGCATTTACCATTAATACTTATATTTCCACGAGTTTATATTCAACCAAAATGACAATTGGTGATAATGAAAACTTCGTCTCATTGATGTGTTTCATGTAAATATATTTGACAATATGCTTGACTTTATTCAGATATAATCATTCAAACTACTCATGTGTACAAACCGTATTCCAAGTACACAACGGTTCCTCCAGTGATCTTTTGAGATCTAGCGCAATTGTAAGACGGAATAAATCAATAAACCCTTTCATTTGTATAACATTTGTATTTCGAGTCTCTTAAAGTTTCCACATGGGGTCTTTTGACCTCTATCACCACTAGTTATGAAACTAGACATAAAGTTGTTGATTGTCAGAATGAGAGGGACGTTGTCGCCAAATCCTGATTGAATTCCACAGTACAGGGCCAACCTTAAATAATACAAAAGGAAGAGATAAAGTTGAGCCATGATGATTTCTATGTTAATTAATGTTAAGAATATTTGGTCATTGCAGAAAAGATATAATGCTGCATATAATGTAATTATGTAATATTAATGTACAGTCTTTTGAAAATAGTTTAATTGCTAAGCTTGGGGTACGCGGAATGAGGTTATTGATCACGTTGATGTTGATGTTGGTTTAAATTATCTAAAACAAACATCAATTTAAGAAATACAATAGTTTTATACAATATTTAAGGAATTGTTTTAAACACATACATTTATCAATATAGCGTATTCAACTATTGTTTCGGATGTGAGTTCTGATTTGATTCCTCTCTTACTTCATAAGATTGTTAAAGGGGCAGTAGCACGTTTTTTCGCTGAAATAAGTTGATGAAATGTATTTGAAAAATAATTACACCAATAGTAAAACATCCTTCTCTCTTCGGAAAATCAAGTTGAAAATGAGTGTACATGCTTCGGTAAAGCCATGGGAATAGTTTTTGTAATAAAAAAAGAATAAATTGTGTTCACAATAAAATGGCCGCCATGCAATTTTTGCTTTATACGCAACAAAGTTTTTACCACTACAGATAATTGGTTTGTATAATAAGATGTTTTACCCTCTAAAGTTAATTTAAATGACATAAACTATCATTATAAATGGGAAATTTGAAAAAATAAATTTTGCAAAAAACGTGCTACTGCCCCTTTAAGGATATTATCACCAATTGAGGGAAACAACATGACACGACCTTCCAAATATGGTGCATTTGGTCATATAAACTACCGGGCAAAAGAAAGGACTCACCTCAGTTGATTTTACCATATGTATGATTGTCAATCGTAAATATCTTAAGTTTTCGATGTCATAATACAAAACTGATAAGTACAGGTGTTTAATTAGCAGTCAAAGAATACTTCTACATGTTTTTAATTATTTTTTTTAAAAATGAAATTTTAAATTTAATTTTGTTTTAAAATTATGTTTTGATGATACACAAATGATCATCGACATATCCTGCGTTGAAATAAACAGATGTGCCTGCTCCTGCACATATTTACAACATTTTAAACAGGGTAGGGGTCATGTTGGTGTAAATTTCATTCTTAACCCTGTCTTCATTACAAAAAGATATTTGAACTAAAATTTAACCACAGTCACCAACAAAGTCATTCAAACTACTGCAGATAATTATGATTGTATCACGCCATAGTCAAATACATCTGATTTCTTTTAAATAATGAATTAATCGAAACAAAATTAGATGAGTCCTTTCTTTTGCCCGGTAGTTTATGTCCTCTTTCAGAGCTTTGCTCGGTTTGCACGCCCTAAGATGTTTTCAGAATATCATTATCATTTGGGCGAAAATAGGTGCCTTGCACATAGCAACCAACTAAATGTCATTTGAGTGGCTAATAAAAGAAAGAAACATGAGGTAAACAAAGTTTGTGACAGGTGACTCCATCTTGGATCGTGTATACTCGCTTGGCGAGACTGCTTGAAGTGTTCGCGTGTATTCGCGAGTACGCGCGAACTCGTTGTTGTTCAGAAGAGGGAATTCGCGAATATTCGCGAGTACACGCGCACCTGAGATTCCAGAAAAGCTCAACAAGAAGTGATTTGGAAACTAAATTTGATTGACATTCGTCTTTATAAAATTATGTTATTAATACATGGTTACAACACAATCAAGTTGTTTACTAAAGGGTAAAAGTTGAAAAAATATGATCCCTATTTCGAATTTCCCCTTTTCTATCTTCGTTAACTTGGTAATGAAATAGTGACTGCCAATACATATACATATATATATTTGCATAATGTAATGCATTCTAATATCGTAAGTATTTACATTTTGATAATTGTGTATATGGATAAAGGTCTTGACTACTCCAATATGATGAATCACGATCTAGCATATCACATTCTTTATTAAAAAATCGTAAACAAATTAGTGTCAATTTAATATACTGGAAAACCATATTCCCCGTGTCTGGACTGTCTTCAAAAACAATATTTTATTAACTATTTTATTTACAAATTTACAGTAAAATACATATTTTAAATAAAATTTTACAGTACACATTGTGACGCGTACAAACCATTTAAATGTAAAGTTGTGACGAATGATGTTAAACATCTCTGGAATGCAAGGGCAAACGTATTCTACTACTACGACAGTGCGTTTATGAACAGGAGCAACTACCATCGATGTGTACAGTTTTTAATTTTGCTTATATCTCTGTCTCGATCAATCTGTAAAAGATGTAACTTTGATGCAAGTCCAAAATTATCCATGTAGAGCTGCTGTTTTCGTGAAGGAAGTCACCTTTTCGCGGATTTTCTCCCTGACAACGATTGACTAGCTCCGAATTCTAAACTATATATTACATGTCATGTTTTAAAGATGTAGCGATTGTAAACTATAGCTTAACAATTATAGTTAACATCATTGAATGGAAAATGATCAAAACTGACCAATTTCGGGACCCACCCCAGTTTAAAAACAACTGTCTGTCGAGAAAATGGTTGTTGACGACTGCCAACTTCCGGTTAAGCATTTGTGCATTTGCTAAGCCTGAATTTACGTTTAGAGGTCTTTCCCGATCAAAGACCTACTTTCCGCATCAAACCATGTTTCTAATAGCGTGTAAAACCACCCACCGCATATACATTATCCGACCAAGTATATATATTTACATTTTCTTTGTGTAACTAGTAATCTGTATGCGTTGATTTTAAACAGGAAGATAGATTCGTTGGAAGCGCATTGCGATAAAGCAGATCACGATTCTGAGGATGGTGTCCACGATCAAGATCCACAGTTTTTTTTCCGGCCAATTATCTACATGTATCTCAGTAATCTAACATTGAAACGTTATTGATTATTCGTGGATTTTGCTTGTGTAATTGAAAGCATTAGTTACTTGCAATTATGGTCAGAATTTGAAATCAAGAGACATTACTTACCCAATTGGTTACTCATATATACGTATCCTTTAAAGATTCATCCATTTTGTTTCGTAATATTTTATTTGGCTTTAATACGTACCAACAAACCACATGTGCAAATTTCAATTAAAGTAATTATAGTCAGCTTGCCTATTAATCCCCAATCGCCAAATATATCATAAGTACAGGGTTCCAATTAAATTCAAGCAACATAAAACATATGCGGAAACCGAAATTACCAGCCTTATTTAAATGCACAGTCGTTCCATGACATATTTAATATTATCAACTCAAATTTGTCTTTTTTGTCTTTTTGTCTGTCGAAAAAATTACGCGCGTCAATCATTGACATGTGTATTATCCGACTTTCGATCAGAAATCACTACTTTTTTCTTTATATCGTCACTATACTGCCTCAACTACCATCGATTCCAGTCTGATTGAAATCGACGGTTTTCCGTGGAATAAAAATTGCAAAATAGTGCATCTACCTGGATACGAACTCATATCAGTCGTAGGTTCCACGCCAAACCCTCTGAAAACAGCCCATAGACTCGCGTGTTCGAGCGCAATTCAGGTAGCCAATCAAAATATGCCCAGCAAATGCTTTCGGTGCGAGAAGCTAGGGACAGATAACTCCAAACAGCTATCCTTTTGTTTGTTTCGAATGCTTTCAAAACAGCGACCGTTAAAATACTATGATGTGATTGGTCAGCTATTTGACTGGGCTTTGGCTGCGCTTAAATGGTTCGGAACACAGGCCTATACGGGATGTTCTCAGACCTTGTGGCGAGGAATCTACAGAACCTGTTCGTATCCCGGTAAATATATTATTTTGCAAATTTTATTCCTCGGAACAAGGTCGATTTTAATCAGACTGCATCGATTCAAATTGATAAAAATCGGTAACAGTCAGTACTTCTCGATACAGTAACACCATTATAACGTTTGGAATATGTAACCCAAAACAACACAATGTATGCAATTGTGTAAAAATGGATAATGTGTTGAAGATATGTCTCTGTTCATTTGGTGTCCGTCAGGGATGTATCCTCACTGTGTATAACCGTTCACCGGAACTAGTGAAGTGTACGACGGCAAAATGTTCCTAAGGAGGAGCAGATATCGAAAGTAGAGGTATGTTTACTTCTAAACTCTCAATTAATAAATAACATGTCGTTGATGTTACGGTATCCATAGGGATGAGTTCCGGTGTACGGTTATACAAAGTGATCATAAAGCCTCTGTTCTTTTCTGTCTTATCAACAAGGTTAGAAAGTTCAGGTATTTATTCTGTTTTTGACTGACATGACACTTATACCTGATTCTACAGGTGTTGGAGGGTTACATAAGTTTAATGATGTATGAGCATTATACTGTCTTGAATATCGTTTTGAGATCGATTTGCACTTGTCAAAATGTCTTGTTTTCCAGAATGGCCTCCTGGAAATCCATCTTCACAGCTTCACAAGCGTAACGAAAAGATTTCCATATCTTCTCCTTCCGCCCTTCACCCCAACCCTCGCATTTTCAGTGCTAAGATTTTAACGTACTGCAGGCTTATCGGATAAGCCAATCAGAAGACAGCTTTATTACCTTTGTGACTGTCGATCGTCGCTTATTTTGAATTGGTTCCGAATGTAAACGGCGATTTCATTGGCTGTATGTTAGCTGATGGTAAGGGACGTAACTCGTGATCACAAATGGCGAAAAAGAGGGTTTTGATAAACTTTGAGAACCAAACTTGACTGTTTATAAAATCCGATGTCGTTTGATGACTATTTGACTCTTGGCTATTGACTATTTTCCAATAGATAATTGTAAATGATATAACCGTTACGGTATTATGAGATTACGAGTGTGATTAATAATTAAAACAGTTATATTGGTTAAATTTAAAATTCCATGATGATGATTCTAACATACCCTTGAATTGGACATAGCACAGACTAACGTTAAACAAAACAAGTATTTGTCACTAAGGTGACATGATCCCCCGCCGCAAATTAATACTTCAAAATTTAAAAATAATGTCAAGATCAGCAAAATCGACTGTCGACATGTCTAAAAAGTCAAAGTTCCACTGCGACCTTGAGAAAAATGTCACGGTCACCAAAATCTTATTAGCCCTTTGTCTTTCCTAGGAGGTGCATTATGTAAGATATGATGGAATTCCAGAGAATGGTTCTTGAGATATCCCGCTGACAACCTTTATATGAACATTAACATGTCAAAAAATTCAAAGTTCCGCTGTGACCTTGAAAATAATGTCAAGGTCACCAAAATCTAATCAGCCCGTCGTCTTCCCTAGAAGGTGCTCTTTGTAAGAAATGATGGAATTCCGGTGAATGGTTCTTGAGATATCTTGCTGACAAGCTTTACATGTACATTAACATGTCGAAAAATTCAAAGTTCCGCTGTGACCTTGAAAATAATGTAAAGGTCACCAAAATCTAATCAGCCCGTCATCTTCCCTTGGAGAAGCTATGTGTAAAATATGAAGAGAATCCAGCAAATGGTTATTGAGATATCCCGCTGACAAGGGTAAAATGACAAAGTCTCATTGTGACCTTGAAATGAAGGTCAAGGTCACAAACCTCTGTAGGAACATTACTCTTGTTATGATGAACCCATATGCAAAATATGAAAAGAATCCAGTGAATAGTATTTGAGTTATTCCATTTCGTACGGACGCAGCCGAATACTATATCCCCCGCTTCGCGCTAAACGCGAGGCGGGGGATAATTAAAATGAAGAAGAAAAATATGTTATGGATGATCAACTTCTTTATTAACAATAGCGACGTTTCGGTATAGATCCTTATACCGTTATCGAGCATATGGGAGAGATGATAAAACAGAGATTACATTTTGGTATGATAATGAGACAACAAAAAAACAAAACAATATGAGATAACAATGAGATGAAATGTGTAAGCATTCCACTACCCTCCATTGCCAAAACTTATCTTCTCTTCCATATGCTTGATAACGGTATAATGATCTATACCGAAACGTCGCAATTATTAATAACGAAGTTGATTATCCATAACATATTTGTATTCTTCATCACACCAACTTCTAAAATGCCTCTCAAACAGTTAAAAATTAAAATGAGTATTACAAGAGAGACAGACACTATATATACGATATAAGTCACAGGTACATCATTCTCAAAGTGAACATTACATCAAAGTAAAATAAATATTGAAAATGAACTTCTTAGAAATATATCTTTAATGACATAAAAATAACAAAATTAACAAAGTGGTCAATTCGTTGCTTCTACAATCAATTCTGTATATTCAGGTCTCGGGTTGTCTTTCACAAACTTCCGTATAAACGTGCATGTGGGTTTCATCTTGATCTTCTTCTCTATGAAGTAGTCAACAGCTTCCTAAAAAGGAAATACATTTATTAGTTTCCTTAACGGTATTCAGTGCATTGTTTAGATACATTTTATTTGAGAATAGTTACGTGGTAGAACCAGACGAACGTTGTGTCGTTTTGCAGTCTGATTAAAATCGACATTTTTCCCGAGGAAAAAAAAATTCAAAATAGTGTGGATACGAACTCAAATCGTTTCGGAGCTTTCCTCGTTAAACCTACGGAATCTACAGAACCTGTTCGAATCCCGCTAGATCGTTATTTTTCAAAGTTTAAGAACAAGGTCGGTGAGGTGATTTTGCGGTTTAACTTCACTTTCAAGAGTAATTCACTTCCACCAAGGCTGATGTATGTATGCAGGGAGGAAGCCCGCAACAAGTGAAACCTGCGAGCATAGGCTGGAACTAGCTAATCCAAACATTACTGCATGTATATTTTTTTTACAGCAGAGTTAATGAGCCAAACGTAGGTTTTTATCCGAGGTAGACAAGTTATATATTTTCACTCGTGGGTGTGCCCCCGTTAAAATACAAGAGTCATCAGAAGTTGACATATCCCACCGGTTCCACAAAATTTGTAAAACACATCTTTGACAGAAACTTGTGTATCTACTACCGTACTTCATTTAGTGGGTATTACAGATGCCGAGTTTCAGGTATGTTAAGGGTTTTAGACGTCTGCTCCAGAAGCAGTCAAAATCAACAACAATCAACATCCCTCTCATGTTTCTATGGAAAAAATAATTTTTTCAGAAAAAATCTGAAAATATCAAAAGGCACCACTTCAGTTAGTGGGTAATACACATGCAACGTTTCAGAAAGATATGATGAACGGTTTTGGAGCTGTGCTCCGGAAACGAACCTGTCTCTGAACAAAGTCCAAATGCATCAAGTTTCTATGGAAACGAAAAAAAAAAAAATTCAGACATCTGAAAATATCAAAAGGCACCACTCCAGTAAATGTGTAATACATATGTGAAGTTGCAGAAAGATATGATAAATGGTTTTCGAGTTCTGCTCCAGAAACGAAATGATTACGGGCGGACAGACGGACAGACGGACAGACGGACAGACGGACGGGGTGATGACTATATCCCACGGTATTACATACCGGTGGGATAATAAACGTTCTACCTCAATCGATGAGATAAACGTGGTAGTGGTCAAGAAAAGACAGATATCCTCTATGTATAAGATGTACGGGTGTCGAGTGTGACACCCACATTCTGCAGTTTGTTCAACAATCCAGAATAATTTCACTATTCCTAGATTGTTTAAACATCTGCAGTTTGCGAGATCTAAGAATGATTATGATATATGAATGT
The DNA here is from genome assembly GCA_936450465.1 of Gibbula magus. Classification (NCBI taxonomy): domain Eukaryota; kingdom Metazoa; phylum Mollusca; class Gastropoda; order Trochida; family Trochidae; genus Gibbula; species Gibbula magus. Next base: position 36,008,815 of record OW388302.1, read on the forward strand.
GTTTCCTTGCAGTTACAGGCCGTTGATTGAGAGCGGTTTCAACTCCTTTTCTGTCTACCTGTCCACATGAAATACATACATTGTGAAGGGTTTGCAACTGTTGTTTCTATCTGATCACCGATTACAAGAACCCATTCCTAGATTATGAAGCGCTTTATCTCGGTTCCCTAACTTATCTACCAACTATAGGGGTCGGTTCCTAGATTGCGAAGATATTTACTATTTAATCGACTAACTATTGGGGTCGATTTCGAGATTGTGAAGGGTTTTCAAATATGTTCTCCATCTAATCTGCCGACTACAGGGATAAAATCCTACATTGTGAAGCGATTTTACATCATTTCTATATCTTATCTGCCGACTATAGCCCGCATCGTATCGTTTCACAGGATGTGTATCGGGATAAACATATTTATGTGACAATATTTATAATTGTTCTTTTTAGTACATTCCAGTTACACAAAACTGTGATATATGTATAAAATACTAAGTGAAACAAAACAGATCCTCCTCAGACTTTACAAATTTTGAGTAAGTAACTAACACAATATCGCATAGTAGCTTTAGGTGAATTTGTTCATTCATAAAATGAACTTGTCTAAATCAGGAATTCATAAACTAAACAATTCAAGAAACAGAGACATGTTGTGGAAAACTTGTTAACAGAAAAAGATGTGTGTAAATAATGTGTAAGTATCGGGATAAGTATCATATCACGACCCCCCATATCGGGATACGTACACAATATATCCTTTCGCGACCACCCTGTATCATAACACCTCTACATATTATCCCACGATAAATAACAAGTATCCTCTATGTATTTGACGGTAGCTATTCGACAATGCCTTCAACACAAAGGGTATCCGGGAAATCTCCATTCCTTAATAGTAATGGTCTTTTTAAATACAACTCCGAATTATGAACAATAAAAAATATCATAAATTTCGGCTAACATACATTTGTGGTTTCATTACAATTTTATAAATATACCGTTTGTATCACAAGGGCGAAGGATAGTTAGACATTTGAACAGAGAAGGCATTGTCTTCAAACATACGAGTATTGCTCTATACACAAATATGCTAAATCACCTTGGCTAGTTTCTTGCCGACTCCCTTGCCCCTAAACACAGGCGGTACCTCCGTGTGGAATAGTTCAACCTGGTCTGCAGCCAGCCAATCAAATTGCAGGACGGCTTTGTGTACTCCTATCTCATCTAAAATTAGTAAAACAATACAAGAATTGCCATGGTTAAATGAGGAATGATTTTATCCAAGAGCATAAATATCTCAGATAATAAGAATGTGACCAATGGATAAAAAGTAAGGTTAGGTGAGTTGGGTTTAACGCCGCTTTCAAGCGTATTTCACTTATATGCCTAATATATTTACATTTCTTCTTTAACGGTACATCGAAACGTCGTGAGTGAGTGAGTGAGTTATTGTTTAACGCCGCTTCGGCAGTATTGCAGCCATTAGCGGCGATCGAAACGTCGTACCCTTGCAATAAAGAAGTTGTAAATCCACATAACTTGATTCAAAATTATACACGCATTGCTCTTCAAATGTTATCTTGCCATTATTTTAAAATAACATGGAACATTGTATTCATTAACAGTCTGTCCTACGTAATATAATCTGTCAAATATTACCCATTTGAAATTAATGATTCATCAAAATTGTTGTTTTCAAAGGGAATATGATCAACTGTCTTACCCAAGTAAATATGTTGATGACAGAAACGTAATATAAAGATTTATAAACCTTTAGTGACGTCACCCTATTGTTCCTTGGAGACGCTATTTCTTGTAATGTTCAACTGTTTCACCAGTGGGATATTATTCAAGTATTGCCCCTTTGATACTGGATTTTTCTATAAACGTAATCTCCCTTTTCCAAATTCTGGAATTTCCCTCTTCAAATATTCATACTTCAACATAATTAAGAGATAAATATGTTCACGTTATGTCACGCACTTCATCATTTTCCTTTTTTCTATTTGTTTATACTACAAATGGTTGAAATAGATTTCTAAAAAATTAAATCACTGATATAAACAATTTAAAAGGATTTGTTGGTTGTTTCGAGGCATGTATGATATTTCGAATTTATGAATCAAAACGGGTCCTTATCACAGCCTACTTTCTACATTATACTAGTCGAGGTGAAAATTAACTGTAATTTGTTTTGTTAATTTAAAATAATATCTAGCGAACTGTCCGCATCAGCGTGTAGACAACGCTAACATTTATATAAACATCGAGCAATGACCTCATCCAAGTGCAGAAACTTAAATTACTCAGCCCATAAACTAGTTAAATGATTCATTAATTCTATCAACCCAAATCTCCCAAAATTATGTTTTTCGAATTTCCCATTTATAATGATAGTTTAGAATGTCATTTATATTTACTTAAGGAGGTAAAACATCTTAGTACACAAACCAATTTTCCGTAGTTGTAATAACGGTGTTGCGTATAAAGCAAGATATGTATGGCGGCCATTTTAATGTGAATATATTTTATTATTTCGAATTACAAAAACGATTCCCATGGCTTTAGCGAATCATGTACACTCATTTTCAACTTGATTTTCCGAAGAGAGATGGGTCTTTTACTATTGCTGTAATTTGTTTTCAAATACATTTCATGTACCTATTTGAGCGAAACCACGTGCTACTGCCCCTTTAATTAACAAAATAAAATACGAATAAAAGGATAAGAAAAGTTAACACATCTGTAAAAAGGTTATAATCTATCACATAAAATAGTTTAAAATACATAATGTCTGCCTTCATGTACCTGTTATTTGAAGGAAAAATTCCTTTTTCCGTTCGTCGAGTTCAATTTTAGACAAACTCGAGTCATCCGTTTGCGCCATTGTTTCCTTTTGTTTTCAGATCGTCTTTTCTTTCCTCCGAACAAACTTACATGGTCTGAAACAAATTAAGTGCTTAGAGTCCACAGAATCGCATACAATCACATTAGGAGATACATATAACACACAATTCTTGCGACAAACCTTTACTTGTTTCGTGCACGTTCTCTCCGGTCAGTGTAAACAGATTAGAGTTATCCGCCCTTGGTGTTTTCTAAAGTACCTGAGAAGCGATATATGATATTTTACGACGCTTCAATATATACACGTCAAAGAATATATGCACGATCAGATGGAAACAAACTTTTGGAAAAGAATATCACTATAAATGACAATTAAAAATATCCATACTGAAATGATATGTATTAAGCGTAATAAACGATATTAAATCATTATCCGATTCACTGTCAAAGTGTAGTATAAATAGAGAATGTCACCCAAGTGTCTTCTGATATCAAATATATCAACACGTGTTGATTAAAGTTACAAATATCCGAGGCTTGCCGAGGATATTTATACTTTAATCAACGAGTGTATTAGAAATACGTGAGACCAAAAATTAACATACACGTACATTATATATATAAGCGCAGTATTAAAATAAATCTTTAAATATATCATAAAGCTAATACATAAAGAAAGTATAAAAAATATAAACAACGACAATATGTAATAAACCAAAGATAAAGATAAATGTACACTTACAAATAAATATAAATTTGATTACAATGTCGCGATATGAAAATTATTTATCGCATGTCATGTTGTAAATAAAAAGATTTCTCCACCGAATGACGTTATAAGTACATTTTCCACAAATATTTTTGTATTTGAAACACTAACATCCTTTATGGCTCTTTAAATAGCATAACACGAAGGTAAACAGGATACAAGTTAATAAATTGTTACAATTGGAATTGTCCCTCGTCGATTAAAGCTACCATCTCTCCGTTAATTCAATAAAACGTAAAATCACTATTTGATCTTGACAAAAATGGACCAAGTTCTCAAATTAAGTGGTTTATTTGTGTAAAGCCCGGTGCATTGGCTCATTAACTTATTTTCGCAGAATATTAGACTTAAAAATGATTTTTTGTTTAACGCGACTTTCAAGTGTATGGCACTATAATCACAGCCGCTAGTATTATTGCATGGAGAAAGCCCGCAGCAAGACTGTGGCTATACATTGAGGTGAAACCTGCGAGTAACAGATGAGACTAGACAGCAATGGGTGAAACTGAACTGAAATTCAGTGCAGCATGTACAGCAAGTAAAACACTTCTCTACAGCAGACAGAGTTGCCGAGCCCCTGGTGAAATTAGAACCCCGGACCTCCTCACCCGAAGCCGAACGCGCTACCCCGCCCCTAAAGTCATCTTACAATGTGCTTTATATGACTGTACTGTAGGAGTCAACCAAAGGTATTTCTGCAGAAAAATAATTGGTCAGCGTAAACACACGACGAGCTTCTCCTGTGATTTTAGATACTCCATTCTTACTGCCGGTTCAAAAACATATAGAAAAAAACGTATTTGGTTATAAATTATTTGGTAGAATATGTCGTCATGGCGATGTTAAACAGTTATTCCTTTAGCGTCTGTTTGAATGCAGGTGTATGGCACCGGTAAATTTCCGCCATCTGTGTTGTAAGTGGTTACGCTCCTAAACGACTATAACTTGTCTGGCTTGCTTGACACATACATAGCAACAGGTGCAGCTTGACACATATATAGCAACAGGTGCAGCTTGACACATATAAAGCAACAGGTGCACTATGGTCTGAAGCAAAACTGAATGATGTCGTTAAATCTAATATCTGTGAATCTCGCGAGAGATTGTTGTGTCATGAGATAGCAGTGGGAGAGGATCTATAGAAATTATTATCCGAGGAAGTGTGTCTTATGACGTGTAGGAATATTTGTATTGCCCGAGCGAGAGCGAGGGTTATATACAAATATGCACGAGTTTCGTAAAAGTCATACGACTCACTTTCGAGTGTAATAATTTCTCTTTTACCCGTTCTATTCCACTTGATTCGCGTAAAAATAGTGAGGGCGGCAAGCTACATTGACGTCACGAACACTCGTTTTATGACGTCACAGACGTTTGAAACAATCGCGGTGAAACAATCGTTGCTAGGCAAACGTGATATGTGCACATGTGCTAATATCAATAATATTAACTCGGGTATGTTCAACCATATGGGTAATAAATATAGAATACTAAACGATGTCCCGTTTGATAACATGTTCATGAAATGAGTGAATGGTTTGGTATTTTACCGAGCGAAAGCGAGTGAAATACCGATGTCATTCACGAGTTTCATAAACATGTTATCAAACGGGACCGAGTTTAGTATTTTATTTCTTACTCAATGATGTAAATAGCGCTGAATTGCAAGAAAATCGTTGTTAGTGACGCTCACCTGCAAATAGGTCACCAGCTTTTGCAGTCGAGTGGCTATCATTGTGACGCCACCCAAAAAGGACTGTGACGTCACGCGTCGATTATGACGTTACGGCAGCACGCGGTGGTATCACACATGTGTGTAACCAACTCATTGTTATCTAATGAGTGATCTCACCACGGTTGATTAATAAATAATGGATACTAAACGACCTTCTATTTAATACCATTTTTATTAAACGAGTTAATGAGTGTGTATAAAACGAGCGAAAGCGAGTTTAATAAAAAAAAATGGTACTAAATAGAAGGAAGTTTAGTATTCTGTTTATAACTCGCCCACCTATAATCCAGAGAAATAGCCGACATGACTCTAAAACTAAGATTCCCGCAAGTCCGATACCATTGTGACGACGTTACTCCCATTGTGACGTCATAAACGCAAACCTTTGTGACGTCTTAGTGCCGCAGTATTACACTAGTTTAATATTGCCATATAGATATTACACTGCAGTATCTCACATGGGCGAGTAATAATGTGTTACACCGGCGTATCAGCCAGCCTGCTTTCGTAAAAAAAACGCTGTGTTTCTAATACAAAAAAATAATAAGAAAATGTGCTGATAAAATATTCACAAAGTATCAAATAAACTATCATTAGACTAATCAACAATGTTTTGTTACGAAGTAGCAAACTTTTCCACACTCGCAGCGCTAATGAATGTCTTCACTTCACATTAATTCTGTACGCTAGTCTGTATCAACTTGTTAAATACGAGTATAAAGTCATCAAAATATTACCCTGTGTTATATTTTTTTCTTGAGTGTGCCATTATCTTGTAATAACATTCATATGTGTATGCAGGAATGTCCTCTCGAAGTTCCTTTCCAAATGAACCCAGTCTTAAAACAAAATAGTTCACCTAAAAGCATCGTCTGTCGGGGCATCTCGTGTGATATTCGGTTCTATCTACGCCCAGAGCAAATCATCACGCTTCATTGAACAGATAAGCGTGGATCGGGTGCAATGCCCTTTACTTTCACTTGACTCAACGTATATATGAGCGACGTTACTTTGTTGATTTTATGTGTCAATCTAATATGAAAACCCTTCAAAATTCAGTTCTCAATATACCATCGACCGGTTATAACCGGATGCATAAATCTATAGTTCAGATCGTAATTTAGAATAAATTTGATACAGTGTTAATAACATTCAATTGAAGAATGTGTGTTTCTAATTTGTTTCATAAAGACCGTGACGTAAATATGAGAAATCTCTTAATGAAACGAATGAAAAACAAGTACTATTTGAAGTTCAATGAACATTCTAAATTTCTTCAAATGGTTCTCGGGATGGACATACTAACGAGTCCACATAACTTGCGCTTGCCAAATATTCTCTAAAGCAAATTAGCCCATGGGCATAATAGAATAATTATCTTTATGCTTGATATATTTCAGAAAATAGATAACAGAATTGATCAATGCGTGTTTTCAAGGAATTTTTATATTCCTTTTACAATGGATGAAGAATTTATAGTTCATTGCCTAAGAAATTATATTACGCAATAGTGACCAAATGATGAAGTATAGAGCAAATCATTAATTTTTGTATCTCAATATACGTCGCTAGGCAACCGTGCTATTGAAGTGCAAGTGCTTTCCTTGTGTACATTGTAAGCGATGATTCACCGTAATGAACGGTGATATTGACATCGTTGCACGTGCTTTCCGAGATGATTGAGAATTTAACCTCTGCAACAAGACTACATCAAGTTACATAATAAGTCATTTTACAGTATCTTCGTATATGCAAGAGTAATCTTAAAGGCGCTGTAGCACGTTTTTTGCAAAATTAATTTTTTCAAATTTCCCATTTATAATGATTGTTTATGTCATTTAAATTAACTTTAGAGGGTAAAACATCTTATTACACAAACAAATTATCTGTAGTGGTAAAAACTATGTTGCGTATAAAGCAAAAATTGCATGGCGGCCATTTTATTGTGAACACAATTTATTATTTTGTATTACAAACACGATTCCCATGGCTTTACCGAAACATGTACGCTAATTTTAAACTTTATTTTCCGAAGAGAGAATGATGTTTTACTTTTGGTGAAATTATTTTTCAAATACATTTCATCAACTTTTTTTGAGCGAAAAAACGTGCTACTGCCCCTTTAATCTTGCCTTGTTTCTTTAGACCAGTAATCATTATATAATAAATCATGATAATTGATATATTGACAAATTGTTTATAATTGTTTTCGTTTTCTATGAACTGTTTAAAAGTTATGCAAGTCACGGCATGCAACCATTGCTTTTATTTTTATAATTTAAATAAATATGCTGGCCACTAGATATCTTTTCACTTCGTCAAGCCGTTGCGATGAAGACGATTATTTAAATCATATTTGCAATTCATATCTTAAGCATTACATTTATTTCTATGACAAAGATATTGAACACTTTATTGGTGTTGTAAATAGTTTACCTATATTATTTTACGCGAATCGCCATATAATTTGTAAATAGATGAAATATTTACCATTACATACTTTCATTAAAGTGTGTGAATTAAATTTCATTAATATTTTACAAAATCTCTGTAATCCTCTGAGCCAAATATTATATATCTCGTTTAGGATATCAAGGATATAACATAAAAAAATAACTGGGTGCGATTATCTGATAATTATTCAAGCATTTTATCGATCACAATCACATTCTACAACCTTAGGGCATGGGACGTTGTTGTAGTTTCGCAGAGCACAGAACTTCAACCAACTCGGGTTCGACTAAAACTAGAATGCATCTGCACGTGTTCTTCATCGTTCTGTCGGCGTATTTTTCAGTTGCAGAATGCACGTGCAGGACGGGATTCGAAAGTGTTGGCGAATTAGTCTACGCGGCGGAAACACAGTTGGATAAAGTTTTTGCTTTTTCAAACATGGTGTGCCCTCCATGCGTGAATGGTGAGTGACATAGTATCAATATTGTTTATATCAATTTTAAATTTAACAATTTGTTACCTCAGTTTATATGTTAAAGGGGCAGTAGCACGTTTTTCGCTCAAATAAGTCAATGAAATATATTTGAAAAATAATTTCACCAATAGTGGAACACCCTTCTCTCTTCGGAAAATCAAGTTAAAAATGAGTGTACATGGATCAGTAAAGTCATGGGAATTGTTTTTGTCATTCAAAATAATAAAATGTGTTCACAATAAAATGGCCGCCATGCAATTTTTGCTTTTAACGCAACACCGTTATTAACAAAACAGATAATTAGTTTGTAAAATAAGATGTTTTACCCTCTAAAGTAAATATAAATGACATAAACAATCATTTTAAATGGGAAATTTGAAAAAATAAAACTTGCGAAAAACGTGCTACTGCCCCTTTAACCTAGCGGAAGTTGATTCCCTCATATACCGAAGAGAGATATGTTTTTAATTTTCCCCGAAAAATCTGACACTGACACTTTTTGAGTGCCACTTTCCTATTAGACGAACGTTTTCTTTTAAAGACATGGCCACTTGGAAGAGCTATTCACCACAGTTATAAGTTGACGTCATAAGCTAATTCGTTACGCCAGACCATTGTTTTATGATTTCAAACTTTTGAACTTTAACCTTTTAGGAGTGATGTTCTATATTAGTCACAATGAACACATCTGATATCTTCACTGCAAACAGTATTTTTCACTGATAAATCTTAAGTTTTATCTCTAACTATAAAATAAACAATGTATTTCATACCATATTGTTTGACATTCGCATTTTTCATATGATGTTAAACTCATGATGACATCAATTAAGCGGATGAACGATGTATGACGTCATAAACTCACGTTCAAAGAAACGTCACAAACGAAAACATTAGATAATTTAATCCAGAAGTGATATACGTGACTGAAACTGAAACATCATGTCTCTAGAAGCCAAACCCACTAACTGTGACTTTTTGGTATACACTCTACCGCCAAACAACGTCACCATACAAAATACAAGATAATCCAATCTGCGTGTGATAAATACTACTGAAACAGATAAACATCATTCTCCAGAAACCACTTTCAAAACATTATCTGTTCATATTTCTGAAAAAAGACATTTTTTAAAAACCGTCATTTTGGAATCTCCTTTTTGGAAAAAGGTAAAAATGGTGTTTGGCTTGTTTTATGACGTCATGCAAATGATGCTACGATAAATTCGAGCCCAAGAAGATTATTTATGTCAGCAGTGTCTGTTAATAATTCAATTTCTACATTTTATTAATTTTAAAGTTAAATGCCACAGCTGGTCCATAAAAACATTTTGAAAAAGCGATTTCAGCACCCCAAATGTACTTGGAAAGACTTGAGAATTAAACAGATGATGGTATCCTTATTTAAGAGGACAAAATATGTCAATAATTTAATTCTATAACCAAGGTTTCCTGAATGTTTCTTCAAAACGTTTCCCCGGAACGTTTCTAAAACGAAAAAAAACGTCCACAAACTTACGTTTCAGAAACGTTTTTTTAAACGATTTTGAAACCTTAAAAAAACGTTGCAGAAACGTTGTAGAAACGTGTCTGTGTTTGCTGGGAATTACAGCATGAAAGATCAGAAGTTTAGTTCACCGGGAGGAAAATCGTATCTTCTTGGCCGTACCGGTACCTCTATTGTATTCCTTAGAACTTATTTCAGTTTGTTCAGACACACTACTTTATCTCTTGGATTATATAGTCACTTACAAAATAAAGTATATGGTATTTTCAACAGAGACAAACATAAAGCATTCCACATTCCCAAAAGACAATTTTAAATGTTTGTAATGGGGATGTGTCTCGTATATAAGATATATAAATGTAGACAACTTCATTCATGAGAGTAAAGTATATATTCCAAACTACATGGGGTGCTGAAATTGCTATTTCCAAGAGACTTTTGGGCATAATGATTTGTATTAAAGGTAAAAGTTTATGTAATATGGAAATTGTGATAGTACAAGAATGTGTCGGAATAATTTACCTTCTTGGACTTTAAATTGATGGCGCATCGTTGTTGTACATGTATAATATCATAAAACAAGCAAGTAAGCAGTATTTCACTCTTCTACCTCGCCTGGTTAAGATGATTCTAAAATGACATGAATTAAAAAGATAATGTTTCCAAAATAACAAATTAAGTTTAGTTGGATTTGAGAGACATGGTGTAACTTTGTTTCAGTCTTGTTTATCATTCGTTGATTAAAATATCATGCTCTGTGTACCTATACTTTCTTTTGCCCGCGAGTGTATGTTTTGTTCGCTTGCAAATTTGTAAAGTTGGTAATTCGGATCGATATAAATATCAGAATAAGTATGATAAACTTTTTGGAATTACGTAATAGTGCTTTGTCTCACGCATTATTGACTCGCGAACTGTTGAACATAAATGAACATATATTTTGTTGTTTCAGACACCGAGTTCGGATGTTTCATCAACTTACTGAATACTTTCAAAATGGACTTGGACGATTTGAGAACATTTGAATATTCAATCATCGACAGTTTCCTTAATTCTACCTGCTCCTGTAAGTGTGAGCTTTACGTTTGTTTTGACGTGGAGTTTTGTACATTAGCTCTGATATATCCATTCAAGGTGTTTTTAAGAAACCTGTATTTATGATTATTTCTCAACGCCTCTTAACAATAAATCGTCACGGACAGCGGGGAAAATATATTTAGAAAAAAACTCCACAAACCAGATTGGATGAACACTACTGGAAAATCATTCCACAAAATTTGTATTTTGGACCACTGTTATAAGGACTTTGCTTTAAACGTTCGGATGGGAGGCACGTGGATAGGAATATTGTTTAAAAACATTCATCGCAATTCATAACTGGCGTCAGTCTCCATCTGTGGCTGATTTAAGACTTTTCGCACTTCGTTAATCTTTCATTGCTAGCGTAGCAGCGCACTACACCTTAGCTTCACAGTGCGCATTATGACTTGAGGGGGAAGTTGATTGTGTATGAAATTAATCATTTCTCCACAGAGGTTCCTTACCAACAACCTCTGTTCTAATACGAGCTGCAGTGGAGCATCCTGATTGGTTGCAATCCAAGATAGTTGTGTAATCAGCGAACATTTTATCTGTTCCTCCCGCCAGGGGCACGGCAACTTTGTCTGCAGTAGAGAACTGTTCTACACACAGTGTGCAATGCTACACTGAATTTCAGCGTAGTACCACCCATGGTTCGCTAGTTCCAGCCGATGCTCGCAGGTTTCACCGCAACGCATAGCCACATGGCGTTGCGGGCTTTCTCCCTGTCGTAATACTAACAGCCGTGATATGAGTGAAATGCTTTTGAAAGCGACGTTAAACCCCAACTCACCTCACCTCATCTGTTCCTGGGTCCATCCGAAGGACTTAAGTTCACTCATCTGTGAGATAACGCACACATTTCTTTAAAAAAGACGCCAGGCGGAGATGTGAAACGCTTGTATATATCCATTATGCACATGTTTACTGCAAGGTGATTGGACGAGAATCGGGATTTGACCCACTTGTAAGATAGGTTTCTTGGGACGAAATGACTCGAGTAATCTACAGAGAGAATCAGTATTTGCCAGCTGAAGTGATAAAGACAACATTAACTACACCTCATGGCAATACTTTTGTCTTCAAGAGTCCCGCTTGAACTTGAACTCCATGTTTGACTTAAATCCCCTTATAATAAATCAGTTTTGATTCTTTAAAAAGAGCTGTCAATAATGTCTTTATCCTAGGTTCCTCTGAAAATGGAAACAATGACATATTATTGGACCCCTATATTACATTCTTCATTATTTTAACAAACCGTTTAACATTTTTATCATAAGGTGTAACATAGCAAATGTCGTGCTTTTATTTCCACTTTAGTAGATATAATCGTTATTTAGATTGCTTGAATAGTGCGTTATATTCTTCTGAATATCCAAGAAAATACTAAAAATGCGTATGTTTTGAAACTTAACTATCAACTTTTTGATGAAATAATTCAACATTAAAGTTGTTGTTATTGAAATCGTGTATAAGTAGGTGTATTTTCAATTCAATTACATACCTTGGTAAGAAGTTTTGAGCCTTTGAACTTTGATGAAAATCACGATTTTGTTTGACCGATAGACTTTAATAGCACTGTAGCACGCCGTTCTTCCTGAAAAAAAGTGCTCACGCGAAAGTGTAAATAAGTGTTACCAAGTGCTAGACAATACTCATGAATAGATAAAAGAGTTCTCAAACGACTGTACATGGTTCGGTTAAGCCAAGCTAGTCCATTTCCCATTAAAATGCCCGTTAATCAAGTGCTCTGAGTGCTATAGCGACTCCTTAAAGCCCATCGTGCGTGCAATTCGTTCGTACGTTTTTTGGGGAGGCAACGGTTGCTACGTTTTTCTGAAAACGTAGGGTGGATTAAAGCGGCTGTCACAACCCGTCGTACGTGCAGCTGCGTGCTGGCTACCGACAAAAACGTGGGGTAAATTGGGAAACGTGCTTACTCGGTACGTTGTACGTGCTTACTCGGTACGATCGACGTGAGTTTTCTTTAATTATTTGATAGTTAAACTTTGGACGTGCCGAGTAAGCACGAACTACGCACGTATAACGCACGTTGTACGCACGTGCAACGTGCGTCGTTCGTAGAGAAAGTGTGAGTGGGTAAGCTTGAAAAAAACGCACGATGTCGGTGCGTTTTGCGTGCGGTTGTCGTATAGGGCACGCACGTCGATCGTACGGAGGAAAATTCGCAGCCCGTTCGTAGACTACACGCAGCGAAAGTTCTGCATGCACTAAAAGTTCTACGACGAGTCTACGTGCTCCAAATTTGTCCAAAATCGGTACGGCGTCGGTACGGCACGCAGCTGCACGTACGACGGGTTGTGACAGCCGCTTAAAGCCTCGGTCCCAACCCACCGTGCGTTTTTTTGTCCGTACGTTTTTTGGGGAGGCCACGTTTCTGAAAAACGTTGGGAGGAAGTGGGAAACGCAGGGAGGTAGCAAAATCAACGCACGTCGCATGCAAGTACGTGTCCCACACGAAATGCCTTGCCGTGATCTGCTACGTGCATCGTACGTTGCGCACGTGGTAAGTGCGTTGTAAGTGCTTACAACGTACTTACACCTATATGTGACGTACGATTGCCACGTTATCGTACGGGTACCGTACTAACATGTGCTGCACACACACGATGTCCTTACTTGCACGCACGGTGTAAGTGCGTGCAAGTGCAATGAACTTACGTTTTTCAACCCGATTTCAGGCACCCAGGGTGTAGGGGTATAGGGCGACCTTCAGCGGTTCTCTCTCAGTGCTGCTGCCTCAAGATGCCGCCCATTCAACTCAGAGACTCCCGCTGCAGGAGCAGCTTCAAATGGCAGTGCATAATAACTGCAGAAATCAGTGCGCACAACGTACGTTGTTCTTGCGGAGCAAGTGCTTACTCGGCACTGGCAACGAGAGTGTTGCATGCTCATTTGTCAGTTGAACTGGGGAATTGCCGAGTAAGCACTGACGACGCACTGACAACGCACATGCGACGTGCGGAGCACGCACGTGCTAAGTGTGTCGTCCGTGGAGTATGTGTCCATGTGAAAAAATAAAAACACGCGCACAGTCCGTGCGTTGTGCGCACAGTGACCGTAGAGTGCAAGCACGGAAGTCGTACGTGTGAAAAATACGCAGCTCGCACGCAGCGAAAGTTCTGAATGCACTAAAAGCGCTACGGCGTGTCTGCGTGTTCCCGAATCCGTACGGTGTCGGTACTTACAATGTACGGCTACCACTTTTTTACCCACGTTTTTGCACGTAGACAGAACGTACTTGCAAGTACGGCGAGTTGTGACCGCCGCTTTACACTCATAGTAAAGTTTTAACTTTAACCTTAATGAAATGGTCAACCATCTTTCTGTCTGAGCTCTCAAAATCGCATGACACCTCCAAATCTACCTCTCACACTGAAGAGTTCAAGCAAATTGTCGCTTTATACAACGATCTATTTTGCATCAGAAAAAAATAACCGTTTTCTCCATGGATACGGCGTTTCAGGCCGTGTAATTCGATGTTTACCCTCTGATAAAACAAACAGTATTAGTGTATACACTTTCATAACAATGCCATATTTGGTACCAAAAAAATAGTGAGTGAGTGAATTAATGCGTAACGCCAGTTCGGCAGTATTGCAGCCTAAGTGGCGAGAAATCTGATTTAATTGAATACTTTATAAAAGAATTTCAAAAGCAAAGAGTAACGACACGAAGGTCGTGAAAATCATCAGCAAATTATCACAATTTTATAAAAAGCTGATTTAGAAGAGTTAAAAGTTAAAATTTGTCAAAAAGATTTACAGCTTTTAAAAAGTCTTAAACATGATGTTAGCCAAATTTGCTAAACACTTGAGATATAGTAATATCCGGATAACAAGTTTCCCTGATATGAGCAGTGGTCTACTCATTGCCACCCTACAACTCGATTACCAGTTATAAATCCAATCAAACATTTGCATGAGCATGTGGGACGACAGCTTCGATGTCGCCATCACCCTCTGGTGACAAGACAAGAGTTGATACTTGCACCGAGGGACGAAAGTCATCAACTGCAAAATGACGTCTTTCGACGCTTAACGTCATCGAGACGACGTACACGAGATTACATCGACGCTATTTGTGGACATACATGCTTCTGACATTGTCGTCTTTCCCCAAATAAACATTACTGCCATGTGTTGATTTGATTTAAACATATTTTATTCAATGAAGAAAGGTATTAGGAACAAGTTATCCAACTTAGGTAACCCATAATAGAATAATGGAATTATAACGACATACATGTAATAGGAAAGTATTGTAATACAGAAATGGTAGAATATATTTACAGAGATATTAACAAAGTCTTTCGTGTGTGAACCTCGTCAAAGGAATATATTTGCTTAAAACAAAAAAGTAATTCAAATTCTTGTTTAGAAAATTGATGTATATTTATTATTAAGGATTTGCATATTCCTGTGTACATCCTTGCCATTTTGGTAATTATTATATAATTTGTATTTATGTATCTCATGTACCACCGATGGTGGAATAAATGATGATGATGATGATGATGATGACATTTACGCCATGTATGTTTGAATGTTGATATCGCCTGTACGTTGTTGCAACCATAACATGACATTGACACACTGTGAAGCGGATAAAAATTTGCTACAAATTACTTGTATTACATTAATCAAATCGTGTGGTGTTTCTCTCTTCAAAATGAAATGTACTTTTTTTGCCTATAAGTTTACAATAACCCTTATGTTTACAGACGATGGTAACACACTTTTCGTGGGGGCAAACAATTTAATGCAGACAGAGAGGATTACAGGCAATGTTTCGACAAATCTGCCGATTATTGAGAATGCTGGGATCGACTGTGATCTGAGGTCGAATCTAATTGTCTATGCTAACATGGCCACCAGTGAGATTATAAAGACTGATGGAGATGGCATGAATCCGATGCCAGTTGCAAACGGTATATATACTGCGAGTTATCTTTATATTCTCACATTGAAAATGAAGCGATATGCTCTCTGTCGATTGAATTAAACATGTCCATGACAGGTATCCATAATTGATTTCTCATAAGCAAGAACTTGACAGTTTATAAAACATGGCATGGAACTAAGACTCAACTTGTTAAATGGAAATTAGTGACTAATGGATTGTTTGTTCAATGTTCCACACACCGCCAAATGAATGTAATTTTTATACGAATTCCAGGGTGACAACTTACCTTTATTTTCGCACACAATTCCTGTAGAATTGCCTATTGTATACATAACATTGTATATGGACCAGAGGCCAAACAAACTATCTTTGACTTTGAATTTGACATACTTTGCGGTCTATACAAAATAACCTTCAGTGCTACATGTACTTTATCACTGACAATGCTTCATGGTATCAGATGTTTTTTTAAATACTTTTTAAAAACCTTCAAACGAGAATTCTATTTGTAGTTTGGTAAAATGTTTTGTTAATACAGCTCGTCAGAACCATATACTCATTTCTCTCACTCATGTTTCCTGTGAACTACCTATTGTGCGTGGTGACACATGAGTGATGCGGTGCTATTGTGGACGAGGTTAGCGCCTGGTCTAAGACACGTTTAAAACCGTTTATAAGCTTTTGAACAAACACGTTATGAAATCTTTTTCTGAAATTCATTCAAACTTTGCAATTCGTATGACTACACGCTCGCATGACCGTTATATCCAAATACTGGACGTTACTTTGCGAAATTACAATTGACCTCAATTTGAAAGTCAATTTGTGTGTTTGCATTGCCGTACCTGGACAGTAGTGTAAACTACGCTCTCGTTTGATTGTTACTTATGTTTTAAAGGTACATCCATTGTTGTGTTTGGGGTCATGTTTGCCAAACTTTATAAATTGTGTTATTTTATCGATAACTATTGACTTTTGCCAAAAATTGCCGTTTTGATGACAGTCGACATAGTTTACCGACGATATAAAGGTAAAAGTATAAATTTCTGATCGAAAACCGGACAATGAACAACATGTCGCGCGCGTCAATTAGTCAAAATTAATTTATTTACAACAGACAAAAAGACAAATGGCTAATAATGTTTAATAGGTCATATAACTACTGTGGCATGTGCATGGGGCGTGTAGTTCCCGTTTATGCACATGTATAATGATGTTGCTCGATTTTAATTGGAAAGTGGTAAATGTGATATATTTCATTATTGGGGATGAATATGCAAGTTGAGTGAAATTGTTTCAACTGAAATCAGCACATATCGTATGTTGGCACGCATTAAAGCAAACTAAATGTTTATGAAACACAATGAATGCATCTTTAAGGATCTGGAACCCACCCCCAACGGCCGCAGATTCTGGATCCCAATACCTTCTACTACGCCGACAACACAGGGACGATATTCCGGGTCACAAACGGAGTCAGTGTAACCATTATCACCAATACCGAGACCGGTGGCGTCCGTGACTTCGTTCTAGATCCACTGGAAAAGTAAGATTCATTTAAAATATTAATCAATTGTTCATTTAATTGTATTGATAAAATCGCATATTCATTTGTGATGACGTTATTGATAATCAAAACTTCACATACATGTACATGTACAAATTACTTTTTTTTGAAAATAACGGCAATAAAGAAAGAAAAGAAGAAAGTTACGAGGGACGTCACTTCAGAGTTGTCTTTAGTTCCCCCACTGTTGCAGGGCGATATACTGGACGAGTTCAGATCAGACGAAGACGAGTGTGTTCCGAGCCGATCTTGATGGCCAGAACATCGGGACACTCTTCACAGACCAAAGCCGTCCTCGCAACCTCGACCTCGCGTCCTTCAGTACGTGGACCGTTTTATTCTTTTACGGCGGTTGTAGAAAAGCAAAAGTGGTGGCGGTAGTATTAGTAGTGAAAAGATTTACTGCAATTGTAGCATCACTAGTAACCTGTATAATGATAGTAGGAGTGGTACTAGTATTGATAGTTGCAGCGACGGTAGTAGTAGCAGTAGTAGTTGTAACGGTGGTACTTCTACTAGTAGTGATATCAGTAGCAGTAATGTGTGTTGTAGTAGTGGCAGCAGCAGTCACCTGGTTTATTAGTGGTTGTAACATCAGCCATAGAAGTAGCAGTATTTGGAGCAAAGATAATAATAGTAGCAATTGTAGATTGAGTTGTAGTGGTAGTAGTAGCAGTAGTGGTAGTAGTAGTAGTAGTAGTAGTAGTAGTAGCTGTAACAGGACAGGTTGTCGGAATAGCAACAATAGTAGTCGTAATAGTAGTAGTGTTAGCAACAATAGTAGTATGATCAGTAGTAGTAGTAGTAGTATTCTAGTAGTAGTGGTAGTAGTAGTAGTAGTAGTAGTAGTAGTAGCGGCAGCAGCAGCGGTTGTCGGAGTAGAAACCGAAGTAGCAGCAGTGTTGATGGGTTATGAAAATAAGGGTTATTAGCTGACGGTTTTATGGGAGATAAATCTCACAAGTATTCTGGAAGGAAAGTTAACCTGTCAAATGAGGTAAGCTAGGCGAGTTGGTAATTGCAAGTGTGTTTCACTTATATCACGGTTGCTGGTATTATGGCAGAGAGAAAGCCTGCAACGCCATTTGTCTATGCATTGCGATTAAACCTGCAAGCATCGACTGGAGCCAGTGCACCATGTGTGGTACTAGGCTTAAAGTCAGTTTAGCATTGTACCCATATCATATTGACGTGGCCCTTCTGTATTTCAGGTCGACGAGTCTACTTCACGACCGACGTAGTCCGAGAACTCAAATACTATGACCTGCGTGATAGCACAATGGCCACTATTGCGCCACTTGGATCCATCGATTCGTCTGATCTCTCCGTGTGCACAAACACCATCTATATATCTTATCCGGGAGGTATGGGGTGAGTAACGCTTATATCCTTACGTTTACTTGATACACGGGGTCTCATCACCAGCCTGTCCTCCTGTGCTAGGATATACACAGGGGAATTAGCTGTATATCATCGTACAGAGGGGAAGTCTAATGATCGGTCCAATTACTCGATTCCGTCTTCGACTGTGTATATATGTAAGCGCTCGTGTATAATGTTATTTCGCTCTAATTGTTTTTGCATTAGGCCAGATAGACATATGGCATTGATCGTCGTGTGACGCTATTGTGATGTTTATCGTCCGTCAACTTTTCACATTTTCGACTTCTTCTCTGGAACTACTCTACTGTAGCAGGGGGTAACTGAAACTGGTGATCCCGTTGATATCACGTCAAATATACCAAGTCGACGAGTGTATACATTTAAAGTAGTTACTGCCTTTTTTCGTTCACAGAACATACGAGATCCGTGACCTTAGCGGGACAGTGGTTGGCCCTGACTCAACCCCTAATCTTGGGGTCAGCAATATTGTTGCCCTGGCGACCTGTAATCTCAATCCGTGACGTCATACCGGAGCCTCGTTTTGAAGTCGTGAAGCTAATTTGTAATAGAACAATTATGGAATAAATATCTTATGCAGAAAGACGTCGCTGTTAATGTAATCTATGCCTGTGTCGTTTGCCATATATGTATTGTATTGTCTGGATAGTTTTCAAAACCAAAAAACTACATATGTGCCATTGTGTAAATGTTTTGAATACAGATGTTCCTAGTTTAAAGCACTCATAAATATGGTCAAGGTCGAGGAGAGCAGAACCTCGTCAGATTAAACTCCCTCAAACTCCCCAATCATCTGTGGTAGAGGTATGGTTGCAGATCCTAGGGTTGCGGACCGTGGAGTTGCGGATCCTAGGGTTGCCTAGGGTTGCTTAGGGTTGCAGATCCTAGGGTTGCATATACAAGGGTTGCCTAGGGTTGCATATCCTAGGGTTGCCCAGCCTAGGATTGCAGATCCTAGGGTCGCCTAAGGTTGCAGATCCTAGGGTTGTCTAGCCTAGGATTGTAGATCCTAGGGTTGCCTAGGGTTGCAGATCCTAGGGTTGCCTAGGGTTGAAGATCCTAGGGTCGCCTAAGGTTGCAGATCCTAGGGTTGCAGGATAGCGTCCCAAAGTTTAAGATGCATCCATTGTGTTGCTGGGGTCAAATATGATGATCGTCGACTTAGTATAATGATGATATTAAGGTAAAGTACTAATTTCTGATTGAAAGTCGGACAATAAACATCGATTGAGGCTCGTCAAATTATTTATCAAACGTAATTTTGGAAACCTTTTCACAACAGACAAAAAGACAAATTTGAGTTG
This sequence comes from Gibbula magus, assembly GCA_936450465.1. Lineage (NCBI taxonomy): Eukaryota > Metazoa > Mollusca > Gastropoda > Trochida > Trochidae > Gibbula > Gibbula magus. The sequence goes on from OW388302.1 coordinate 36,028,875, forward strand.
ATAACATTTGATAAGTCATATAAAAACTGTGCATGTAAATGGGCCACGTAGTTTCGGGTTCTATACATGTGTACTTAATATTAGTTGGAAACTAGTAATTTTATTTATTTGGTGATTGAGGATGAATACGCAAGTTGAGTGACATTATTTGAACTGAAATCAACACATTTGTTGGCACGTATTAACCCCAATCAATATATAACCAGCCAACATAATAGATGCATCTTTAAACTTAGAGATTTTGGGGATTACCTCACTGAATAAGACTTGGAACGTATGTAGCGGAGATTAGTAGGTGAGGTGATCTGGGGTTTAACGCCGCTTTCACTTATATCGCGGCTGCTAGTATTATGGCAGGGAGAAAGCCTGCAAAGCCTGCGAGCAACGGCTGGAACTAGCGAACCATGGGTGGTACTACGCTGAAATTCAGTGTTGCACCCAAACCTTAATGCGTGTAGAACAGTTCTCTACTGCAGACAAAGTTGCCATGTCCCTGGCGGGATTCGAACCCCGGACCTCTTGATCCGAAGCCGAACGAACCACTGTGCTATCCCGCCCCCGCGGAGATTATTAGAGATACATCGTTGGTCTTACAAATAGACACATGATCTTACAAATAGACACATGATCTTACTTGAAATTGAAGTTCAAGAACTTGTAAAACGTGAAGTCAAAGTAAAACCTCAAAATTGAGGATAAAAACTACCGATATATTGACAGAAATGCACTTACCACATTGTGAGAAGAGGAAAACCGAATCACGTTTCTACTCCACGTTATTTGAGGACAGCGTTTGCATTAATTCAGTTGATCTGACAGATAATTATCATTTGTCGATTTCTACCATATATCTTCGAAGAATTTGGCATTATACGTAAAGGAAGAATAGTGAGCTTTGATACATCACAAAGGAATTTATTGAGGTTTTCCATGCAATGATGCATCATCGATATACGAAATTATATCTGGACGGAGATAAACAGTGAACTGAATAAACTTCTTGGATGCAGTGTTTAACTTCATTCTGAAGGCCATGTTATTATATATGTAATCAATCCTAATCATATGATAAATCTATTGAAATTCTATCCAAAATCGATTAGAAATATAATGAAATTATTATTTAAAACATTCATGAATTATAATTTTTTCCGTATGAATACCGTTTGACTCCAGCTGGCGCTCTAATTTATTCAGCCTGAAATTATGGAATCCACGAAGGACAACTTTCTATGTTTTGTAACCATGGCCTTTATGAATTTACAGCCTAGAAAACTGTAACGAGTTTGTACTTCAACCGAGATCGATTTCATAGGAAGTACATCAAACGAAAACGATATCATGGGAAGTACATCGAGTGATATCGATATCATGGGAAGTACATCGAGTGATATCGATATTATGGGAAGTACATCGAGTGATATCGATATCATGGGAAGTACATCGAGTGATATCGATATCATGGGAAGTACATCGAGTGATATCGATATTATGGGAAGTACATCGAGTGATATCGATATCATGGGAAGTACATCGAGTGATATCGATATTATGGGAAGTACATCGAGTGATATCGATATCATGGGAAGTACATCGAGTAGTGATATCGATATTATGGGAAATACATCGAGTGATATCGATATTATGGGAAGTACATCGAGTGATATCGATATTATGAGAAGTACATCGAGTGATATCGATATCATGGGAAGTACATCGAGTGATATCGATATTATGGGAAGTACATCGAGTGATATCGATATTATGGGAAGTACATCGAGTGATATCGATATCATGGGAAGTACATCGAGTGATATCGATATCATGGGAAGTACATCGAGTGATATCGATATTATGGGAAGTACATCGAGTGATATCGATATCATGGGAAGTACATCGAGTAGTGATATCGATATTATGGGAAATACATCGAGTGATATCGATATTATGGGAAGAACATCGAGTGATATCGATATTATGAGAAGTACATCGAGTGATATCGATATTATGAGAAGTACGTCGAGTGATATCGATATCATGGGAAGTACATCGAGTGATATCGATATTATGGGAAGTACATCGAGTGATATCGATATCATGGGAAGTACATCGAGTGATATCGATATTATGGGAAGTACATCGAGTGATATCGATATCATGGGAAGTACATCGAGTGATATCGATATTATGGGAAGTACATCGAGTGATATCGATATCATGGGAAGTACATCGAGTGTTATCTATATTATGGGAAGTACATCGAGTGATATCGATATTATGGGAAGTACATCGAGTGATATCGATATAATGGGAAGTACATCGAGTAGTGATATCGATATTATGGGAAATACATCGAGTGATATCGATATTATGGGAAGTACATCGAGTGATATCGATATTATGAGAAGTACATCGAGTGATATCGGTGTAAGGAGAAGTTCATCGAGCGATATTGATTTCAAAACAAAGGCCAATGATTTCAATGATATCAAACAAAACCGATTTCATGGGAAGCGCAATAAGCGATACCGATTTCGCGGGAAACATATCCAGTAAAATCGCTTTCACCGGAAAAACATCATGTGATAGCACGTTCACGCGAAACCCACCGAGTCATATTGATTTCATGGGAAGCCCTCAAGGTCATATTGATTTCGAGGGAAACACATCAATCGATATTGATTTCTAGGGAAACACACCAAGTGATATTGATTTCGAGGGAAACACACCAAGTGATATTGATTTAGAGGGAAGCAAATCAAGTGATATTGATTTCGAAGGAAGCACACCAAGTTATATTGATTTCGAGGGAAACACCCAAAGCGATATTGATTTGAAAGGAAACACATCAATCGATATTGATTTTAATGGAATCACAACAAGCGTTATTGATTTCGGGGGAAACACGTCAATCGATATTGATTTCGAGGGAAACACAGCAGGTGATATTGGTTTTAAGGGAAACACATCAGGTGGTATTGATTTCGAGGTAAACACATCAGGCGGTATTGATTTCGAGAGAAACACATCAATCGATATTTGTTTCGAGAGAAACACATCAGTTGATATTGGTTTCGAGGGAAACACATCAGGTGAGATAAATGTCGAGGGAAACACATCAATCGATATTAGTTTCGAGGGAAACACATCAGGTGAAATAGATTTAGAGGGAAACACATCAATCAAAATTGGTTTCGAGGGAAACACGTCAATCGATATTGATTTCGAAGGAAACACGAACATCAATTTTGATTTCATGGGAAACACATCAGGTAATATTAGTTTCGAGGGAAACACGTCAATTGATATTGATTTTGAGGGAAACACGTACATCGATATTGATTTCGAGGGAAACACATAAGATGATATTGATTTCGAGGGAAACACGTCAATCGATATTGATTTCGAGGGAAATACATCAGGCAGTATTGATTTCGAGGGAAACACGTCAGTCAGTATTGATTTCATGGGAAGCACATCAATCGATATTTATTTCGAGGGAAACACATCAGGTGATATTGATTTCATGGGAAGCACTTCAATCGATATTGATTTCGAGGGAAACATGTAAACCAATATTGATTTCGAGGGAAACACGTCAGGCGGTATTGATTTCGAGGGAAACACGTCAGGTGATATTTGTTTCGAGGGCAACACATCAGGCGGTATTGATTTCATGGGAAGCACATCAATCGATATTTATTTCGAGGGAAACACATCAGGTGATATTGATTTCATGGGAAGCACTTCAATCGATATTGATTTCGAGGGGAACACGTAAATCAATATTGATTTCGAGGGAAACACGTCAGGCGATATTGATTTCGAGGGAAACACGTCAGGTGATATTTGTTTCGAGGGAAACACATCAGGCGGTATTGATTTCATGGGAAGCACATCAATCGATATTGATTTCGAGGGAAACACGTAAATCGATATTGATTTCGAGGGAATCACATGAAGTGATATTTGTTTCGAGGGAAACACGTAAATCGATATTGATTTCGGGGGAAACACGTAAATCGATATTGATTTCGAGGGAAACACGTAAATCGATATTGATTTCGTGGGAAACACATTATACAATTATAGACTGGTGATGAGGTCAATACCTGTTTTTATGGACCCGAGAAAACAATATTGACCAAGGACGAAGTCCGCGGTCAATATTGTTTTCTTGGGGCCATAAAACAGGTATTGACCGATTCACCAGTCCATAATTGTTGTATTATGTATTTGACACAGGAACGAAAAGAAAACAATGAAATACAGTCAAAAATGTAATTTGGTTTCAACAGCATGACGTCATGCAACAATCGTTTGACGTCATGCAACAATCGTTTGACGTCACTCAAGTCAATATTGCTTTTGGTCGGACTCGGGCTGGAGTCAATATGCTTTTCTGTCGACGGTCACGTGATGGCCTCTCGACCAATCAGATCGCTGGAAAAATATGCTCACATAATAAGAAGTGATATTGGTTTCTAGGAAAACACATCAGGCGGTATTGATTTCGTTGAAAACACGTCAATCGATATTGACTTCGAGGGAAACACGTCAATCGATATTGATATCGAGGGAAACACATCAGGTGATATTGGTTTCGAGGGAACATATCAATCAAATAAGCTCATGCTATCAAATAAGCACATGCTATCAAATAAGCACATGCTATCAACTAAGCACATGCTCTCAAATGAGCTCGGGATCTTCAATACGCACATTATCGCCAATAAGCAAACTGTGATCTCGAGAAAGCACATGCTCTCAAATAAGTACAGGCTCTCAAATGAGCACAGACGCTGAACTAAAACACTATACGACACTCGAATAAGCACATGCTCTCCAAATAGGAGAGGCTCATTAACCAGCAAAGGCGCTGATATAAGCAAACTGTAGAGATCTCGAATAAGCACTTGCTTACAAGAAAACACAGAATCTCAAATAAGCACAGGCTGCCGAATAAGCAAAGGCCCTAGCTCAGATATGCATGACACCTATACGCTTATGATCGCGAGTAAACGCTGAATCATTCAGCACACCTTTTCACGTGGTGAATATTAAACATAGTACAATTCTATCGTCGTTCTGCTGTCGTTGTCCCTGCTGGTATTCCGTAGCGGATTGACAGCAAGTACCGGTAGACGTGAGTCATGAATTAACACAAGTCATGCCGAGAATCAGCAAAACGTGGTATTTCTTTATCTACAGCCCCAGCCATTGCATTCAATGAAGTCCAACCTAACGGTAAGTGTTCAGTTTAGAAATTTAACTCATCATTTGTTATTTCCTCCCCTGACTGCAGATCGTTTCATAATCAAACTTATTTCGCAGAAAGCTATCGTCAGTGTTTTCGAAGTCAATATTTTAAAATATTGAATTTCATGTAAATTCAAAAGCAATTTCTTTCTCCGAATGTCGCCTCTCATCCAATAAAGAAGTCAATCATCCATCCAGGTTGTTTACGGATTAAAGAAGGGTAGTATTACATATCCATTGTGACCGCATTTCGGCGACATCTCGACGAAATATGGGTAACACTGCATTGAACTGAAGTAGCATGACATCAACATCTCTCAGTATGTAGACAAGTTATAGCAAGGAAATTAAGTGGATTCGAACAAATCAAACGCACTAACAACTGCACTGTTCATCCCTCCTTTTTATTGTAATTATTTGTTTCGTATTTCACGTACTTACCATGTTACCTTTAATAAGCAATTGGCCGCTAATAAGCACACGGAATAATGCAGATGATAAAATAATAATCGATAAAGACTTAATAGGCGCACGTTGGGCGAAGAGATTACAATGAGTTTTCAGGAGAAGTACCAATAAACATAATATGTACATGCGTTTACTTTTTAATCGTTAATGTTATTGTAACAAAGTTTGTTTACGCAGAAAATGATATATGATATAGGTATGATAAGGTACTTAATTAGGTTGAATACAAAGACAGTTTGTGCTTAATATTTCACGAGAAAAGATTGATTTGTAAGCATTTTCGACAGTGCTCAACGTGTCGTAGACAAATTAATTCCTGATATTTTAAGCACCTTTGCACACTTTTGGAAACTATATTGGACAGCACACACGTAAGCTTTGTATTGATGCGATAACGTATTTTATTATTATTACTCGCCCGTGTAAGATACTGCAGTGTAATATTTATACGGCAATATTAAACTAGTGTAATACCGCCTCGTGTATGAAGTCAAAATAGTTTGCGGTTATGACGTCACAATTGGAGTAACGTCGTCACGGTGGTATCGAACTTGCGGGAATCATAGTTTCAGAGCTATGTCGGCTATTTCGCTGGATTATAAGTGGGCGAGTAATAAACAGAATACTAAACTCCCTTCTATTTAATACCATTTTTATTAAACTCGTGAACGATTGGTATCAAACTCGCTTTCGCTCGTTTTATACAAAATCATTAACCCGTTTAATAAAAATGGTATTAAATAGAAGGTCCTTTAGTATCCTCTATATATTGAACAGTAAGCTTTATTAGGTAATGTTAATGTCAAGGTGGATATAAAGTGTACATATTAATAACCGTACATCACTCACATGGTGACTGCCAAATTATTTTTAAGAAATTGTATAAAATATGTTATTACTGAACCGTGGTGACATCACTCATTAGATAACAATGAGTTGGTTACACACATGTGTGATACCATCGCGTGCTGCCGTAACGTCATAACGTCATAGTCGTTTTTGGTTGACGTCACAATGTAAGCCGCTCGACTGCAATAGCGGGTCACCTATTTGCAAGTAAACGTCACTAAAAACGATTTTCTTGCAATTCAGTGCTATTTACATCATTGAAAAATAAATAAAATACTAAACTCGGTCCCGTTTGATAACATGTTTATGAAACTCGTGAATGACATCGGTATTTAACTCGCTTTCGCTCGTTAAAATACCAAACCATCCACTCGTTTCATAAACATGTTATCAAACGGGACATCGTTTAGTATTCTATATATGTAACTGCACATTGTATTTTCTTGATTGTTGGCTCTATGCCATGTGGTCATTATTAATATTTAGGGTGAAAATTAATTTTGAATAATATATGAAACCTGATCATTACAACACCTGTAGTCACATTGAGTTGTTTCCTCAAACCGTATATAGTCAGTGTATATTCAAATTAATATAAAAGAATAACTGGTGCCAATTTCCTCATCTAAAGGGAAAATAATGGCTCATTTTAGTATGTAATTCAAAATGTGACTTTTTATCGTTCAATGTTTACTTATTTCATGTAAACCATACAACCATTGACATACACTCATCAATGTTATATCTCCTAATAAGTCTAAATATTCAGGCTATTTATCATTCAAACACAAAACTTTTGATCCCTGAAATTAATTAAACGTTTACAGCTGGGACATACCGCTAGTGTCCTTGATATCTACAATACGTTTAATCATAGTAATTAATGGTTTCAGTTAATATGCTATTTAACATCTAATTCGGTTATATGAATTTGAATTTTATATCTTCAGTGACACGAAATGGACCTGTCTATGACTTCACGTGTTGCACAAACTGCAACGCTTGTATACGCAGCCGCGTTAGAAGTAAGTAACAACATACCTGTGTATCTTTCCTTTGTTACTCACTATGCATACTATTTATTATTGAAAATTTAAAAAATCGTAATGCTAAGTATACAACATTTATTGTACGGATAATGAAATTCATGCATCTCTTACGTGTGACGTGTTATAAGATAGTTATTTACAACAAGCGGCACAAAAAATAGAGAGAACCAATGATAACATAGAGTCAGACATACATACACTGTACAACGATATCGGAGAGGTGTATCTACTGCCATTCGTCTGATTACCATTTATATTAGATGTGCTCATGTGTGGCAAACGTTCGCGCAAAACTATGAATATGAATATTTCAGTCTGCAACGCCTGCATATATAATTATACAATATAAGTTTTATGCGTTCTGTCGTATCGGGTAAATATAATTCCTTATATCCGTACTGGGAACAGCTTGTTGAACTAGGTAGCGTTAAAGGTGTTGTAGAACGCCGTTCTTATAGAAGTAAACTGCTCTTACAAAAGGGTAAATAAATGTTACCAATGTCGAAATAAGACTCCACAATCAATAAACAGTTCTAGTTCATGGTTAGGTTTTGCCAAGCGAGTTCATTTTCCATCGAGCGGCCAGTTTAAAGTGTTCACATTAGAGTGGCCTTTCAAAGATAGTTTAAGTGATCTGACTGAAGTAGCGATAGATAAACACCCAGGAGTAGAGTTTTGAATGTGGTATAATGATGGTATGGTCAACCATTTTTCTGTCTGAACTCTCAAAATCGCTTGAGACCTTCAAATGTACCCCTCATTTTGAAGAGTTAACGTTACACAAAATTGTCGATTTATACGTTGCACCATTTTCCTCTTATACGGATAACCTTTTTCGATAGATACGGTATATCGGGTCGTGTAATGAGAGGTTTTCCCATTTAACGTAACAATATAGTGTATATACTTACATAATAAACAGCAAATGTGAGAAAAGAAACATGCAAAAAACGTGCAACAGCGCCTAAATCATATGAAGCTGTCCAGAGTGGAACATGTCTATAAAGTGCAGGCGAGTGAAGGTGTACATCTCACGCGTGTATCTTCCTTCAAGAGTCTTTATTAACCATTGTGTTCTGTGCACTACGTGAAATGAAAAAGCTTCATTTTAACTAATGTACAAAAAATAACAATAAGATATACAGTGGTAAGGCTGCAAGGTGAAAGTTTGTTCAACTGCGTGTGTGTCTTAGTGCAAATACATAAATTGGCTTTCATGTAACATCAATTCATTTACATCAAGTACACTGACACAAACATGTCCTATATCCATGTATATAATACACTCTGGGGAAAGTTACCATGTGAGCGCATGGTCAGTTGTGCAGGTATTGGAACATTCGTCAATGAAAACGAAGGAAAGGTCAAAATGTGATTAAATTACCAAAACACACCACTTGTTCATTGTATAGATGATCACTGTTTGATTCAGTTGATCACTTATATTAGTGGATATGTTACAGAGGAAAAAACCTGTAGTTTTGGAAACTTTGACCACTTGTAACTTCAACAGCTACCCAAACAGTACTATGCGGTATAAAATTGATTATGTCATGGAACATATAACTATCTAACTCTGACAACACTAACCCGCATTTACAGTTGCATACCGAAAGTTCGTTCACCTACTTATGTATTTCAGTATCATGTAATTTGTCATGTATTTGAAGCATCGTATCAACGCGTAAACTAAACCGATCACTTTGCATGTTTGCTTTATAAGGAGACAGTTGAGGGTTCCATAAAATAATCAGATTTCATGCCTCATAGTGAACTGTTAAAATTTTTGCAGCTCTTTGAAATGACCAGAAGTTAATATTTTTCAAAACCACTGACGTGACGATCACATAAAACGTTTGAGAATGGGTATTTTACATATTGGCTTAGAATTGATCGTTTTTATAGGATGCGACTTTGTGGACATTACAATGAACGTCAATTTGCATGATATTTGCACTAATATACACATGTAGGTGAACAAACTTTCATCCTCGGTTACCCATGGTTTTATATATGCTCCGTTACTCTCCACTATATCACCCATGGGAAACCTTATTAGCAGAATCTGTACTCAAATTACCTTGGCCGGCGTGATGAAGTCAGTAACCAAAGAAAATACTCAATACGATAAGACGGAAATGGTTAAGGGAGATAACCGGTGACGGATGGCTAACAAAATGACCTCGCGTGCTTTGCAACGAAGTGATATGAATTGTCATTGGCTCGCAGGTCAAAGCTGCGTAGCGGTTTGATTGGCTCACGCCGGCCAAGGGCGAGTAATTTGAGTACAGATTTCTCTGATGAAGTGTCCCAGGGGTGATATAGCGGAGAGTAACGGAGCATATATAAAACCATGGGTAACCGAGGATGACAAACTTTAGGTATGCTGTTGTATATAATATAATCAAATATCTGTAAAGAGTACACATTTTTATTTCCACAGGGCTGGTGCACAGGCATATTCGGTCCAACGTTACCGGAACTGCTTTGTGTGTACAACACGGACTTGAAGACTCTTTCGTCCATCCTCTTTGTGTTCGGATTAATGAATGCAGCTGGTTCCATCTTTGGCTGTTTCCTATTGTCGAAAATAAAGATCTTTTTGGCTGTTGCCATAGTTACCACTATAGCCTCTATATGTATGTCGGTGATATCCCTGGTTTCCAGTGTATACGGGGCTATTGTTATAGCGGCAATCATTGCCACGTGCGTGGGAATAAGTTTTAATTGTAAGTATTATGATGCATGATCAGTTTTGCATGATATTTGATTTGGTTCTTAAATGCACCATAAAACAATAGGTGCTGGTTTAGCTTGTATATTCTTACTCGATATTCATACTCACCGCAAATACTTAATATATCAGATATATATAAGCAAATTTAAATAATACACTGAAGACGTATATCAACTTTCATAATCAATACTTTATATTCCAATATGCATATTTCTGCTTCTTGTTGCGAAGCTTCTTCAGGGAATAATTGTTGGAAGCATAGCGGTAGTTTTATAGTCAATATACAAATGGTTGGTAACCAAATAGTCTGCTTTGGCAACAGAGGTTGCTAATAACGCCAAGGCAAACAACAGAGGTCTTTGTGAGTTATCCCAAGTATAATCTGATTGGTTTAATGAAGGGGAAAATTTTGAAATGAAATATTGTTCCTTTGTCACTAATAGAGTAGTAATGTCACCTCCATTATTGTATATTTCGTAAAAAGGAAATATTTTAAATGCACCTTTACTACACTGAGATATATGTTTGCTTACTTTCAAATGTCTTTAACTTTCATCTCACATTTGCTGTTTGTGCACTGTAACACTTTTTGAAGGTTATTAGTTTGTCCGATGTACGTGAGGTCACACTTTTCACAAGAAATGACATAAATCACATTTTTCGATTTGCATGACATGCTACTCTTAACATGGAAGTTTTTGCCATTTTCAAAAGTAACTGATAGGGACATGTTCTATAGAATTACCTTATATTCGGGAATACCTTCGGTACACAGACTAATTGGGAGCCCTGTGTTCTCTTTCAAGGAGAGAATGTAACATGTTATGTGGAAAGATACGGCAGGAGTGAAATCAATGAGCGTTTATAACATTGTTCTCTTGAAATCATCTATAACTGTTCAATACCACGCCACTGGAGGTGTTTATTAAGAGTAAATACATATCCTTCAAACTAAAAAATGTAATTCGTGATTCAAAGATAAACAAAAACTAACTTTTTGATAGTTTTAAAGAGGAAAAACTAAGGTTTTAGTGTATAGATGAAATTCAAAATAGTTAATTTAATGATGATAACTGGTGATAGGTAATGGCTTTATTTCAGAGCTAATCAATAAATTTACATTTGCTTCAACTATTTATTCAGAAGCTCTTAAATGGATTTTCTTGTTTTTTATCTTCAGGCCGACTATACGGAATCAAGGAGTTATGGCCGGGGCAGCCATTTGCAATACACTTGTCGATCGCCGGATTTGCTGTTGGCCCGATCGTCGCATCTGCAATAGCTAAGCCATTTCTTGGAAACGATTCAAGCAATCACACAGACCCCAACTTGACATGCGCAAACCCTGATACGCATGTGCAGTACGCATTCACCATCCTCGCATGTCTAGGAATACCCGTTATATGTTCTAGTTTAGGGTGTTACCTTTATTACCGCGACAAAGACTCTAATTACGTCATTTCCCTTCCTCTCCGTAGTGACGTCATCAGCCGTCGTCATGGTTACAATATGTTCCTCATTCTCTTCTTCCTGTTGTGTGTCCCTGCAGGGGGAATATTCGTCACGTTCGGTAATCTCCTAACGACGTTTGGCTACGGAAGTGACCTTCAACTTGGCGTAAGCTATATGGCGTTGCTGACGGCGTTATTTTGGGCGACCTTTGTGTTTGGTCGACTCCTGATGACCTTGCTGTCCGGATTTATCCGGCAAATACGGATCATCATCGTCTGTTACATCGGATTATTCCTGGCAGTTTTTCTGTTGATAGCCTACGGGAAACATAGTGCAACTCTTCTTGCCGTGATAACGGCCATTTTTGGACTTTTCTGTGCCCCGTTTTCAGCGTTAAGTTTCTCCTGGGCGGCCCAGCATATTGAAATGACTGGATTTGTGGTCGCACTCGGGTCTGTGGGGGAATACACGGGAGCGATGTTGGAACCCTATACGGGAGGGTTGCTCATGGGGTACTTCGGAGCCGACGCTTTTCTTTACGTTGTGGCCGGCATCGTGTCCATCCAGTTCTTGATTTTCGTAGCATTTTATCTTGTAGGAAGGTTTTACCTGGAGAAAGGTTTGAGTGAACATACTCTCCTTATAGACCGAGAGCCTGATCTGGAGAGCTGATACCGTTATACTATCACTTTGAATCTTTAAAGTGATTATTACCAGAGAACATATATATCGTAACGAGTACCGACTTTATATACGTAGACATAGGTGCCCTCGTCAATTGGTCTTACTGTGTTGACGACACGACAGCCTGTGTGTTGGCACGTACCGAGCGAGAATGACGGATATACCACTTTTTACCGAAGTCGTTAAATTGAGGAAACTGTTCGACTTTCTATTTTCTACTTGCCAGCATAAGGAGGGACACCACGGGTCGTGGTATGACGGATTCAACGTCACGGAAGTCACATGGCGATGACGAATATTAACGTCACCATGACAGCAATCATTTCGTCTTGGATATTGTATGAGGAATATTGAGATACGAATGCTTTAGAAGGTGTAATTACCTCCCCTTTTTGCTGTGTTAGTGCATATAATTCGGAGAAGGCCTCTGCCAAATGAGAATCGAGAAGGACGGTGGACATATTGAAAGGACGGATTGATGTCCAGTTGTGGCAGGTTGAGGTGAAGGTATTCCAACTGGCTTCGGCCCATGGGATATCCTGTGTAAAGCACAAAGGACTAGCACAACTGAATCTTACACGGAGGTCCAGGGTTCGAATCCCGCTGTAGCTGATCTCACAATCACTTTTGCAAATATATTATTTGTTGATATTGTCAAGAAGATGTTTTGTTTTATATAACCTCTTTGAGAATATGAAGAATACATACTTTCACACGGCGATATGTCATATCTAAATTAAACAAGTGTAACCCGGATACTTGTTTATATATAATATAAGCATTTTAAAATCCGCCTGAGTGTTTGTATCTAGGTTAAAGTTCAAACCGGTTATACAAGTTGACTTTATAATTAAGTGCAAGGGTATATTGTCTCGGTTGTATGCTCTCCTAAATCAGATATATAGTGTACATAGGGATAATAATCTGTCATGTTTTATAAAATTCCCTTACAATTGAACTTTAAACATGTACTATATGATTACTTAGTTGCATCGGCATCATATACTCGGATCTTCATAATTTAAGCGATGTGTTGGGTACGCCTTCAAATAAAAAGTTGGACTGCTTAACTTATCTGTAAGGGCTCTAAAGATGAGACTGACGTATATCCATGTACAACAGTGGCGCCCATTAACAGTCAGAGAACTAGAAACGATAGTTATACATATAAATATAATATTTTCCCATAAATATTTGAAACAATTTAGGAACCGTGTCATATTACCGCTGGTCAATAAAAACAGAGCACCCCCTGGGGAGAATACAAGTGTTGGTCTAGCAATTCTAGAGAGTACCACTCCATCATACCAGGTACCCAATCTACTGCTGGTTTGAAAAAGATACAGAGTAACTTACCCGTAGTCACACACCAAATATCTTCGCTGTTGTCCCAATGCAGGGCAGATAACCAAACCATCGAACTATCATATTATGTTGCAAGGAAGCGGTTACCCATCCGACGAGCCGCACCCGTTGATGTTGAACGTGATAATGGTGAACTGAACACTTCACATTACCAGGCGTCACAACATATATATCTATAGTATGGGTGACTGCATTAAAGAGAGGGTTTTATCAGGATAACAAATTGTGGAAACGAAATTTGATAGGACAGCCCTATTCAAACATATATGTTATCAATACACAAACCAGATGAAACATATAACTGAGGGTAATATTTTTATGACTTTAAATTGTAAAATTTGATATAGGCTCTTTCACATTCATTAAAAAATAAAACAATGAGAAATGAAGCGCTTCGTGTGACGAAAGCTTTGCTATAATATGTTTTATTCATTTATTTCATTTCACGTAGTGCAAAAATGCAAGATGGCGACCAGAGATAGAAACCTCTCTTTAAGGTGTTATTGAACATCCATCTTGTTGATGTCAGATCAGTACCAAATTCTTGATAATTTACATATTGATCAAGCTTAGCTTTTTCAACAATATCTAAAAAACATATAATATAAACGTTCATTAATTTTTGACAATACAGTGTTCAACAGATGCCACCCTTAAACAATTCAAAATCAATCATGAAATTGGCAAACAGCTATACAACATCTGTGAAAAGACAAACAATGATAATTGTGTTCTGTAGTTGATTTATAATGCTACATTATAACCAAGGGTGAAACATAATATGTGTCGTATTTTTACTGATTGTTAATGTGCACATATCACTGCTTTCTAGTACATGCTAGTTCAGGTCTGGTTCCAACATTCCATGTCGTGACGTCATACCAAGCTGTTGCCAGTGAAGAGAAGGAAGTTACGGAATTCATATGGAATACATGTAGAATGAGCAAGAAACAAATTAATTATTACACTCGAAAGTGTGCCATATGTTTACACAAAAACCGCAAATGTGTTTATACATGTAAACCTCGCTTTCGCTAGGGTTATAAACAGACCATATTATTTTAGTAAAAATCCTATAAATGTTTGATAGTGTCTGACACTGGTATGTGATAATTGCGATACTGTGACATCTAAACACATTTTACACGTTTTGTATGCACTGATTTATCATTAGAGTCGCAAATTGTAATAACTGACGTACATTTTGTTCGTCGCAGTTTGTAATTAAGCGGAGAAATTAACCATAGTTTACGTTTTTGACGTCAGCGACATGACTGAAACTGGTATTCACAAACTATATGCAATAGCTACCCATTTAATTCAAAAATTATCCAAAATCCAACTCCAAAGTCATGCACTGTTACTCCCCACCAGTAACAGTCTCCTTCACTGACTTATTTCACTTTTCTGTGCAAGTGTAGCAGAGCGCTGCGGCTGAACGTGCTAGTGCCCGCTGGTATGCTCGCACAAAACAGGTAAATTATGATTTGCGGGAATTGTTGTCTAAAAGTATCGTCATGACACTTTGAGCTAAATAATATAATATTATATATCATTATATATTTTTGTTCACTTACACTGAATTGTATTAAAAGTGTTCGACCTTCCAGTAACATATTCTACATACATGTTATTCTATGAATGAATAAACTGACACAATAATCAAATATTCACATTAAAATAATTGAGTTTAAAGGGGCAGTAGCACGTAAGCACATAAGTTGATGAAATATTTTGAAAAATTGTGTCACTAATAGTAAGATACCCTTCTCGCTTCGGAAAATCAAGTTAAAAATGAATGTACATGGTTCGGTAAGGCCATGGGAATTTGTAATTCTAAATAATAAAATGTGTTCACATTAAAATGGCCGCCAAACACCGTCATTACCTCTACGGATAATTGATTTGTGTAATAATATGTTTTACCCTCTAAAGTAAATATAAATGACATAAACTATCATTATAAAAGGGAAATTGGCAAAAAAAGATTTGCAAAAATCCTGCTACACCCCCTTCAATGTCATAACGATTATTATCTGATTGTTCCTTAACAAACAAGATCTTATAGATTTAGACTCACTCTTTCATCGGGTGTTTCATGCTTCACACCATCTGATGAAGGAGTAAGCCTATAGTCCGAAAAGTTGTCTGTGTACAAAATAAAGTTGTTGTTAACCAGAAGATATTGTTTTCTCATGTATTCCACGCCTAATAGAATAATCTAAAATATCTAGAATTTGAATTAAACGTTGTTCCAGTATTTGTGGAACTGTACGCTGTTGAATATTGTTGTTTCTCTATATTTCAATCTAAATAAATTTAGATCGGCATATTTCATAATGTTATATTGTATTAAACATAATATAGAACAGTCGATCTAAATTTATTAAGATTGTCTTTATGTGAAAGTATTGTCAAGTCGATTTGGGTCAATGGTCTTTTGTAACCTCGGCTATTTACTCGGCTAGGAATGTAGTTACTGAGTCAACGCCTTAGACTACTGCGCTAAGGGGGCAGACGAGATTTCACGGTACAAAATAAACTCATATAGCGCGGCTGTTAACAGGCTGACATCACCAAGGGATCCTCAATATAACGCCAGGGATCCTCAATATAAGGCGATAACAAGTAAAACAGTCTGTTTTACACTTAAAACGGTTGATAATATAGATAACCCATTCTACCTCGGATATGGTAAGGTTGTAGACCCTGATAGTCAGGGTCCACAACCTTACCATATCCTCGGTATCATGGGTTATATTTATATTAACATACTGATACTTAAATAAGACAAATTCAAAGACAAAATACGAACATAGTTTATTTGTATTATTTACTTCAGAAATATTTGAATGACATATCCTTACTGGCAATACCCTTAACAATCAAAGGCGAATATCTTTGAACTGACAAGGTCGATATACATGTAGGCGAAAAGTAGCCTAAATCTAGCAGAGGTTACGATATAAAATCTGAAGGGAGTTAACCCCTGTGTAAAGAGCTTATAATGATAATCAAGATGGAAAATTGGATAAGCTTACAAACTCGGTTTTGGATATATTTAAGTTTCATTAATCTGTCATGACTATATGTGTTAAATCTTTCGATAAGAACTGTGTTGTTGTATCGAACACAACATACGTATTTCGTACCTATCATTATTATAACCCAGACATAACATGAGTCATCATGAGCGAGTGTGTGCTAAAACAGTGACATGGAACGCGTATAATACAACGTGTCAGGGTCGTATTGTTGAGATATGTCCGTCGATTGCAATGTCCGGATTGCACTGTTACAGTTAGAAATCCACGAAAAACGGGGGAACTGAAACATAAATCATAAAACACGTTACAACGTCTCGGGTCATAATAGTTCCGAATATTTTAATTATTCACGTTAAATTGTATCATATTTAATATGAAAATAATAGCCAACGGGGGGATTATTTTGTTTTAACCTTGATCTGTGACCTGTGGCGTGGCGGAGTGATACAAGCACAAGCACAAGCACAGCGCTGCCCGTGCGAACCCCAGTACTCAGTCGACATAGCACGAGCCGCGGCCTCCCTCCCACCCACCGAGTTTGTTTGTTTTTTTTGGGTTTTTTTAAATTTCTGTGATAATGTAAAATGTTTTATTGATTGTATATTTTAGGAGGATTTTTAAATGTGTGTATAACTTTTGTCAGCAATAAACTGACCTAGGACCTAATGGACGATGGATGTGTATATACACCGATGGGCAAAAGAAAGAATATCACTCAGTTGTATTTATCTCGTCATTTAGTCATTTATCTCGAGTTTTCGACGTCGTATTAAAAAACTGGCTAGTTTAGGAAATTACTCCAAAACATTCAATCAGTCAAAGATAACTGTAAGTGGTTTTTAAAAAGAAAAATTAAAATTTAAGATTTAAATTTTGAAATTCCCCCAATTTAACTTTCATTAAACACAACTTTCATAAATTTGCCTCCTTCTGCACACATGTACAACATTTTGAACATGGAGTCATGTTGGTGTCAATTTAATTTCTAACATATGTCAACTGTAAATAATCATACTTTATTAAAAAAAATAAAACAGTCACCAATTAAGACATTCAAACTACTGCCGAAAGATATTATTGTATCGTGCCATAATCAAATGCATCTCATTCCTTTAAAATATTGAATCAACCGGAAACAAGTGAGTGTTATACTTTCTTTTGTCCGTCAGTTTATATATGCTACCTTGTATCCAACTGTGTAACCGGGGCCCTGGAAATCCTTGCATTCCTGAAAATCGATATATGCCTTTAAATATCACACATACCATGATAATGATAATGCTAGAACATGCTCTCACGCTGAATAAAATATGTTTCAGTAAAACCTGACTATAAAGGAATAGAAACTTGAATGTTTGAAATTTATATCACCTTTTGCTCTATCACATTTTAGTATCAATTGTAATTCCCTCACAATGAATACATGCCGTCAGTCTCCATCACTGGCTAATTTATGCCATGCATCATTTCGTTATATTTTCTATGTTACCGTTATAACGCACAAACTGAGGTTTGTGTGCATTGCGATAATAATTATAGCACCTAAAAGTAAACAAAATACAGCAAGCCTTAATTAGCCAGTGATGGAGATTGACGCGAGAGGAAGTTACCACTGGTATAGGTATAATAATTGTTTAACCCTTTCACCCCCACAAGCCTCTTCAGAGGCCAGAAAACGTATTAGCGTTAAGGGTTCTTAGTGGTTAAAGTGATAAGACATCCACGTACTGTGAACTCATTGTTTCAGAAAAGTTAAATTTCAACATATAGTATGACCATCGTTCAGAAAAATAGTTCAAATCATTTTGTGAAAATTCATCCAGGACAATACTTCAACGTATTGAATTATCATCGTTCCACAGAATACACTGACACATAATTTCCGCATCGAATTTAAAAAAAATAAATAAATAAAACGTTTCCGTAATCTCGACAATGCTGACTGAATGTCGATAAAGGTCCATCCTCACCTCGCGGTCCTCTTGGTCCTACAAACATAACATTCATTGGAATTAAAACACATTTTAGATTTTGTCCGTACTAAAATGAGATTTTGTGGACGAAATAGGACTATTAATGTGTCTCTGGGTTGATGTGTTCGAAAGCATGTTAGTGCTAGGGTGGCCTAACTCTTTAAGTTAAAGTTTAAGATAATGCAGTTAATGCCCCAACCTCCAAACGTAAGGCGTAACTCTTGCCAATCTCCACTACTGGCTGATTTAGGCCTTGCAATATTTCCCTCGCTATGCCGTACCAAGATAGTGGGTGGCTGCACCTGAAATACATAGTCGGCCCCAATTTCCTAGCACAGATATTTTAAGGAGATACTGCAAGACCTAAATCAGCCAGTATTGGAGACTGACAAGAGTTATGCCTATCGTTTGGAAGTTGTTAATGCCCCATCTTAGCTGAAACACTTCTCTGAATGGCGACACTGACCTCAGAGAGTTCTAGGTTCGATTTGCGCTATGGTTTGGTAATATTGCTAAAATGGATTATTCTACCTGAGATTTGGGTGCCGTGACGCAGTGATCGAGATGTTTTGCCCGAGACTCACCTACGGAAACTAAACCTCAGGCATTCAACACTGAGGTGATGAAGTCACGTGATTTCCAATGTTGCGTATATACCTGTTCTGTGCAATCTAGAATTATAACAATCTGCAGACTGTCTGCACAATCTACTATGTTTCACTATTTCTGGAATGTTTAAAAAATCTGCAGATTTTGAGTGCTGAACAATCTGAGAATTATCACAATCTTGGAATTTCTTCACTTGCAGTTATAAGTCGAGCGATTTCAACTCATTTCCTGTCAGCCTCAGTTCAAATGGAATAAATACGCTAAATCGTGAACAGTTTTCAACTGTTATTTCAATCTAGTCTACCGATTTTATGGGCCCATTCTTAGATTGTGAAGCGCTTAATTCGTTTCTCTAATATGAAATATTCCTAGATTGTAAGCTCGCATTCTGCAGATTGTAATATAGCCTAGATGGATCGTAACACGTACCCGGTGGACCAGGTCTACCCGGAAGCCCTCTTGTGTCACCTGCAATTAAAGTTGATAAATAAAACACTCAGGTAATTGAAACAAAACGTAAATGAGATTCCCGTTGATTATGTTTACATTGTAGGAGAAAACACATACATGTGATATAAACATTGTGTTTATTCGCAGGATTCGAACCTCGAACAAACCATTAACTACTAGCCACGGTGCAAAGCAATATGAATTTATTGGCGTTTAAATTGAACTTATTGACAAGCTTTCATCATGCATCAATAAACTGTTTATAATTTAATATTTTATGTTTTAATGATGAATAACAGAATATCATTGCCATAGGTATAATAGTATGTTTTTGTTTAAACATCATTATTTATACTCACCGTTGATAGTTAACAATATGCCCAATTATCCTAATCTGTCTAATCCCGACAATCTTTACACAGATAAAAGACAGAGTTATCGCTCAAGTGAACTGCACTCACCACTCACCGGCAGGTGGCCTACCTTATATGGTCATTGCTTCTTCTGATGGACAGACACGAAGCCGAACGCGACCGAGGGGAGGCCGGGAGGGAACTTACGATTGTTAACTATCAACGGTGAGTATAAATAATGATGTTTAAACAAAAACATACTATTATTTAATATACTCTCCGTGATAGTTAACAATATGCCCGATTGCCACAGAGGTGGAGGGGAGCGAGAGGCTCCTAAGAGGGATAGCTCTGTCTTAACAAGAGTCAAGTTGGTGAGCCAATGCCACGTAACCAGCCTGAACCCCGATGGGGTTCATCTGTCAACCGGAGGGTTAAGCTTGACCCAACTCGTAACCGGAGGGACTCTCACCCGCGTGGTCACCAACTAAAGAAAAGACAACAAACGCATCACTAAAATCATCGAGACTATGTTTAATAGCAACTCCAGACTGGTCAAGGAGCAGCCGAATTAACGAGGGGGGGGTAGGCCTCTTCGGTACGAGGCCGACGGAACTCGTTGCTGGGCGTACACCTGTGCGCCCAACCGATGAATCCCCTCCATGTCCTCGTTGGAAATGTCTCTCAGATAGTGATTGGCGAACACCAGGCCCGACTTCCAGAAACAGCCGGCCATGATGTCCGCCACTGCCATGTTACTGTGAAGAGCCATCGTAGCCGAGATGGCTCTTATCTCGTGTGGATTGGCCCTCGCTGGCGGGTCGAGGCCCGCGGCCTTGTAGGCGTCCAACACTGCCGAGCGGAGATACACACTGAGTTGACGCTTGTCTAACTCCCGAACACTAGTCTGGGAGTGCGGGAGAAAAAGTTTCCTTCTCCCTTGACGTAGTGTCTTGGTCTTTTCGGTGTAGATCCGCAGGGCTCTCACCGGACAAAGGAGCCGATCCTCGTCCGTCGGATCTATGCTACCGGAAAGAGACGGTAACGAAAAGGTTCTACCCCTTTCGTCTGCGGCTTGGTTCTTACAAATGAACTCAGGGGCTAACCCCAGTGACGCCGACCCCCCGTCTCTCACCTCAAAACGCAAGAGGTCCGCCTGGAGAGCGTGAAGCTCTGAAATCCTGGCTGCGGACCCCATCGCAACCAAAAAGGCTGTTTTGATGGTGAGACGGAGAAGAGTCGTCTCTGTCAACGGCTCGTAGTGGTCCGACTTGAGATGGTTGAGCACCACTGTCAGGTCCCACTCCGGCGGCCTGAGTTTCCTCCGCCCGTCCTCATTCCGGTAGGTCTTAATCAGTTCTTTAAGGACCGAGAAGTCCACCTGGGGCTCACGCTTCCTAAGGACTGACATGACCGCCGCCAGGTTGGTGTTAATTGAGGAAGCTTTGAGCTTCCTCACCTCTCGTAGGTACACCAGGTACTCAGCTACCTGCGGGACCGTTACCGCCTGGATGGCATACCCCTCCTTCGCGCAGAAGGCGGCGAAGGCGCCCCACTGGGCGTCATAGAGATTCCTCGTGGAGGGTCTCTGCGAAGAGGCGACCGCTTCGGCAACGGACTTGGAAAACCCCGCCCCTGTCAACCCCCTTTGGAGACAAACCAGGCGTGAAGGTGGAGCGCCTGGGGGTTCTCGTGAACCCGCCCGCTTGGTTTGCTCGTCAATAGGTCCCATCTCAGAGGGAGGGGGACAGGGTCTTGGCGGCACATCCTCCTCAGGGGAACGTACCAGGCCCTGGCTGGCCACAACGGAGCTATGAGCAGGAGTTGAAGTACTCGTGTCTCCTGTACCTTCGCCACCACGTGACTCAGGATGGCTTGAGGGGGATAGGCGTAGGCGACCATCCCCTCCCATCCTAACGCGAGCGCATCGAGAGCCCACGCGGCCGGGTCCGGTACGGGGGACACGTACGTCGGCAACTGGTGGTTGAGCCGAGTCGCAAAGAGGTCTATGTGAGGTCTGCCGAACCTCAAACACAGACTCTCGAACACCCTCGGGTGCAACATCCACTCCGTCGAAGGAGGTTTGTCCGGTCGAGACAAGGCGTCCGCCAGGACGTTCTTGGCTCCCGGGATGTGCACCGCTCTGAGAGAGAGTCCGAGACTGTCCACTAGGTGAAACAGCTCCGCCACCAGTTGAAGTAGAGAGTCTGCCTTGGTTGACCCCTGCTTGTTTATGGCCCAGGCCGCCGCTGAGCTGTCCGTGTGAACACACAGGACCTGCCCCCGCAGGCGACCTGACCAATGGCTGATCGCC
Organism: Gibbula magus; assembly: GCA_936450465.1. Classification (NCBI taxonomy): domain Eukaryota; kingdom Metazoa; phylum Mollusca; class Gastropoda; order Trochida; family Trochidae; genus Gibbula; species Gibbula magus. The sequence goes on from OW388302.1 coordinate 36,051,484, forward strand.
AGCCTTATGGCGTCCAATTCGAGGACGTTGATGTGGCGCCGCGCTTGCGCTGGCGACCACACCCCCGCCGTTTGGTCCGAGTCTAGGTGGGCTCCCCACCCCTGGGTGGAGGCATCCACGTATAGCTGAGACGTCGCTGGGGGCTGCCTGAGAGGCACTCCTCCCAGCACGTTGGATTCCTGCTGCCACCAGGAGAGGTGGCGTCTCAAACCGGTTGGGATCGGGAAGACATGACGGCAAGTCTTCTCCCTGACGTGCGTGTTGACGAAGATCTGCAGGGGCCTGAGCTGCAACCGACCCCTTCGGGTGAAGTGTTGGGTCGCGCTCAAGAACCCCAACAGCCTCTGCCACTTGCGGAGTGACAGCGGCTCCCGGAGTGCTAATTCCAGGAGATCTTTGTAGCGCCCCATCCGTTCTGTGGTGACGAAAGCTCTGTAGGTCACGGTATCCAGGCGAGCTCCCAGAAAGACCAGCGACGTCGTTGGCTCCAGGTCTGACTTGTCTAGGTTGACTAGCCATCCCAGGCGCCTGAACAACGTTATCACAAAGTCTCGTTGCGCCTCCAGAACAGATGGGGATCTGTTGTGAGTGAACCCGTCGTCCAGATACATCGCGAACTGCACGTCCACTCGATGAAGGTATTGGACGATGGGCTGGGTCACGCGAGTGAAAAGCCATGGAGCCGACGATATCCCGAACGGTAGAACGTTCCACTGAAAGTGGCGACCCGCCAGGACAAAACGGAGGTACCTGCGATCCCCATGGTAGATGGGAATGTGCAGATACGCGTCCTGCAGATCGAGGGATATCATCGAGTCCAAGGGCTCCAGCAACCGCATCACTGATGGTACGGTCAAGAGACGAAAATATGGCGGCCGCTCTAGGAAGGAGCGGTTGAACTCCTTCAAGTCGTGGATCAGCCGCCACTTTTTCGGGTCCCGCTTCGGTCGCACGAAGACCGGAGAATAGTATCCTGGGGTGAGGTTTTGGGGCAGGAGTTCCTCCACCGCCCGTTTGGAGATGAGTGTCTCCACCTGTTCCAGCGTCAGTGCGAGCCGATCTCGTTCTAGCGGCCTCTCTGTTGGAAAACAGGTTAGCGGGGGGCGGTGTGCCACGGGAATACGAAACCCCCGCTCCAAAACCTTGCAGACGAAAGGATCGAGTCCCAATTGCGCCCAGTTGGCCACAAACCGAGAGAGTCGACCTCCCACTGGCCCTTCCCACGCCGGGACAACCTGTGGAGGCAGCTCGGGGGCCATCCACGAGTCACTGCTTCCTCGGGGTACCTCCATATGCGCGGCCCCTGCCACGCTGATTTCCCTTCTTGGGGGTGTGCTTGGGAGAGGGGCCGGCATTGAAGTCACGACTTCTGTCCTGCCGACCCCCAAACCGAAAGGAAACTCCGCCAGTCTTGGCGTTACCCATGGGAGTGTTCGCGCCTCCCTTCCTCTTCTTGGGCGTATGCGCCTGAGACGAGGCTCTACCCCCGCCAGCGGCCAGTCTGTTGGTCAACTCCTGCTGCTGACACTCCTGCCGCTGCCGGAGGACCCCGGCAATCTGCCCATCAAAGAGAGATGACGACGACGCGGGAGCGGCCCGCAAGCGGTTCCGGAGCTCCGCCGGAAGGTTTGTCCGGGCAAGGAACCCATCTCTCCTGAGATTTGTGACCCCCGCCGAAATGCGGGAGGCGCACAACATCATCTGAGCGATGTTCCCCGCCACGGCGCCGAAACCGCGGTAAAGAGCCTTCGCCCCTCCCTCCATCCCCGCCTCCTTCGCAAAGGACGCCATACCCTGACAGGCATGCGCCACGTGATTGGCCAACCCCAGGATGCTCCTAGCCTCTTTGTCAAGATGGCTCAAGTGAGCGTCCGACACCTGGTGAGGTACGGAGGGGACGGCCACCCGGCGAATATCCTCGTCCAGGCCAGGGGGACAGAGGGAGAAAGAAGACTGCGCTACTGGGAGGGAAGCGCGCTGCTTCTCACCCAGAACCAGGGGCGGCAGGAGGCGGCCTGGCGCCGCCGCGGCGACATTGGCGTCGTAATCCTTGCCCGCCGCCTGAAGGAGCCTGTGTGGCGGCAGCGCCACGAGGCGTTGGGTAGGCGCCTCCTCCTCGGCGCAGAATGTCTCCATTCTGGCCAGTTTGGTCGAGGAGGGTTCATCCTCAACCTCAACCAATTCCACTTGACACCAGTCGGCGATAGCCGCCAGGCGTTCCTTGAGGTCAGGGGCATCCACTTGAGGCGTCTCCACAATGGTCAACTCGGGAGAGGATCTCCCAGAAGTGGACATCCCACCCTCCTGGGAAGCCGCCTCCGGGGCCGACTTGTCTGGATCTGAGGAGGTGCCGGCAGGTGAAACAACCACCACCCTCCTCCTCTTGGGCGTGGACGGCGGGGAGGTCAAGGGCGAAGTAACCCCTTCCTCAACCCTAGTCTGCGCCGGCAGTCGTCCGTCCAGCATGGAGGAAACCATGTCCTTGACTGAGGACAGGATATCCTCAGTCAATCTCCTTGAATCGAAGGGAGGAGGAGAAGGAGGCCTCGACCTCCTCTTCTTAGACTTGTGTTTCCTCTTCCTCTTAGGCGAAAGTCGCCGGTCTGGAAAAGACTCGGCGTCAGGGGAGGGTCTCCTGACGGGAGATCTCTCAACCCCGCTACCCTGAGAAGAGACGTAGGTGTCCTTGGCGGCCGCCTCTCGACCCGCTCCCGCCCCTGCCTCTGGCAAATCGAATTCTGCCGCGTCCTCCGAGATCACCAGGTCTGAAGTCGGCGACCTGGGATCGGACATGGCGGCGCCGGCGCTAGCGGTAGCGGTGGCGGTAGCGGACGGAGAGGGCCGCTTGGACGCCCTCAGCTTAGACTGACTCTCACTCTTCTTAACGGAGGTGCGATACTCGCGATGCTCCGCCACCGAGAGGTCAGCACATTCCTCACACCTGTCCGCGTCCGAGCAAAGGTTGCGGCACAGGCGGCAAAGGGTGTGGGGGTCAAATCGCGCTGACTTCCTATAGCCACACGCCCCACAGAACGCCGAGAATGGAGAAGTCATACTCAGCAAGCCAAAGAGAGAGACGCGCGAGCGGCCGGCGCTATCCCCGCGCAAGCGCACTAACAAGCGCAGGCGGCAGTGCAATCCAACCCGGGCGACAAGCGCTGTCCAACCCAGGCGACACCCTACCAAGAGGAGGCGCCAAGCGCTGTCCACGCGCACGCGGTAAGCGCTAAACAAACGCAGGCGGCAGCGCAATCCAACCCAGGCGGCAAGCGCTGTCCAACCCAGGCGCCAACCTGCCAAGAGGAGGCGGCAGGCGCTATCCACGCGCAAGCGGCAAGCGCTAAACAACGCAGGCGGCAGCGCAATCCAACCCAGGCGGCAAGCGCTGTCCAACCCAGACGCCAACCTACCAAGAGGAGGCGGCAGGCGCTATCCACGCACAAGCGGCAAGCGCTAAACGACGCAGGCGGCAGCGCAACCCGCAAGCGGCAAGAGCAATCAAGCGCAGACGGCAAGCGTCAATCGCTACAGCAGAAACAGGAGGGCAAGCGGTATGACCCCCGCGCCAAGCGCAAGGGACAGGCGGCACGCGCGAGCGGCCCCGAGATCACCGACCTGCACGGACTGCACGTGCAGAACGAGCACTCCGAAATTGACAACAGCTGACACGTCAACCGCAGTCAACAACCACTAACCTGTCTAAAGGAGAGAGACCACTTCGCGAGAGGCAGTCTAACCAACCTCAGACAGAAAACACAACTGAGAAAGAGAACAAAGTCGAGACAATAGTCTTATTACTATCGAATTAGAGAGCTATCAAAACACAACATGCTTCGATGGCCGACAGAAAAGCAATGACCATATAAGGTAGGCCACCTGCCGGTGAGTGGTGAGTGCAGTTCACTTGAGCGATAACTCTGTCTTTTATCTGTGTAAAGATTGTCGGGATTAGACAGATTAGGATAATTGGGCATATTGTTAACTATCACGGAGAGTATATTAAATAATTAATAATATAATCTAATTCTACCAAAATGTATATTTATGCAATTATACTGTAGCTACATTTACAGTATAATAAACAATGTAAACTAATTATAAAAAAATGTATAGTTATGCATTTAAAATATAAATAGATAAATATTAAAAATGTTAAATTGAAAGGTTAATTTTAAACGTATATTATATGCATAATATACATAATTGGTCTAAAAGTGTGGACTTTAATTAACAGCTATATGGCAGTTTCGTTACCGTGTTGATGATCTGTTCTGGTTTCGACTTGAGGGCCTAAAAGTAAACAAAATATTAAAATAAATACCTATCTGTGATATTATTAAGTATGGCATCGTTTGAGATGGGTGGGCATATTAACCAAGAAACCAAGAGTTCTTATTCTTAATGTCGAAAATGTTATTTAGTTAGTAAGAATGCTTTCTCCTTCATATGGGAATCCTCCTTAAAGGTGGACCAAGTGCGTTGTTGGGGTGACATACTCCATACCGTTTACATCGTGTTATCTTATCGAAATGCAATCGTATAGTGACGATGTAAAGGTAAAAGAAGATATTCATGATCGAAAACCGGACAATGAACAACGATTGACGCGCGTCAACATAACGTAAATTCAGAAACGTCTTACATCAGTCAAAAAGACAAATTAGGATGGATAGTGTTTGATAGGTCATATAACTAGTTAGCATGTAAATGGGACGCTTCTGAATATGTAAAATGATGTTGCTCGATTTTCACTGGAAACTAGAAATTATGATATATTTGACGACTGGGGATGAATATTCAAATTGAGTGAAATGATAACTGAAATCAACACATATGGTATTTTGGCACATATTAAAGACAAATAAAATATTATGAAACACAATAGATGCATCTTTTATAAAGAAGCTGTTATCGAAAAATTGTTACTTCCTTAACACTAAACTCGATGAGAATGCATATATTATTATATTTCAAAATCAAAGTCTTTATTTAGTGACCCACAATACAGCAGTTTTGAATGCCACGTTTGCGTGTGGAATACTTTCATGTAAAAACTACAAGATCACATTTTATAATATTGCACAAGCAATACTAATGTTCAATGTATTTTCAGTGGTTAAATACAACATTTATCGGTTAAAATAAAATCCATATCTTTACTGAGAGAAAAAACATTGTTGTTTCAATCAGTGAAATAACACATTCAATAATATGACGTCATCGTAACAAAACATGGTCAGATGGCGTCATAAAAAGATCGCAATTGCGCAAGGCGACAATGGATGGTCAATTCATGAAATGAACGTCGTTTTCAAACTTAACATTATTTCTTAAATACAATAAATATAACAACAGACAATACCATGTAGACATAGATATATTCGTGAAAATATAAATAGTTTCTTCACTCGATGAGGTATACATTATATTCGACGAGAAATGTCTATTTCAAGTATTATAATTGTATAATGTATAAAATTGTATAATTGAAGTACGTACAACACAAACTGTTTACTTCCAATCTGATTTAAATATAATTTTTTAACTCGGTAAAGAAAATAGTCAACTGAATAATGATATTTTAAAATATTCATTACTCACTTTTCTCTCCCTTCTCTCCTTTCATCCCCCGCTCTCCCTTGGGACCTGGCACTCCTGGTTCACCTGACAATTCAAACCCAGAATATGACGAGAGTAATCAAACGAATAATGTGATAGGCTATTATAATCTAAGGTTAAATTCCGACACCTGATAAATCTAAATTGGAAATATGTAAACGTATATTTAAATTAATTTATATCTAAATAGTTTCCAATATCTAAATATATATTCAAATTTCATTTCTATCAATGAAGAAGAAGGTTCAAACCCGAACTGATACCAAAAGGTCATAATAATAGTTTAACAACATCTGAGAATGATTGTACAATTGACAGTATATACACAGAGATACATATGGGTGAAAACAAACGACTTAAAGGGGCATTAGCACGTTTATTTTGCTCAAATAAGTTGATGAAATTTATTTGAAAAATAATGTCACTAATAGAAAAACATCCTTCTCTCTACGGAAAATCAAGTTACTAAATGAGTGTACATGGTTCGGTAAAGCCATGGGAATCGTTTTTGTCATTTGTCATAAAATGGCCGCCATGCAATTTTTGCTTTATGCGCAACACTGTTATTACCACTACGGATACTTGGTTTGTGTAATAAGATGTTTTACCCTCTAAAGTAAAATCAAATGATATAAACTATTATTATTAATGAGAAATGTGAACAAATAAAATGTTCATAAAACGTGCTACTGCCCCTTTATAGTATATTCAGTCAACAATCAAGCACCTTGTACTGTTAAAACGTATAAGAATATAACGAGGATACTGGACTTTACTTTAAAATAAGACATGTAAGTCGATTAGGTGTTTTCAAATATATGATTTTTCAAAACTTGAAATTCTACATTTTTTATAACCTGTACAATTTCCCCCCACTTACTATTTCAACGAAAAACAAAAGTGAGAAATTTATATTAAATCGCTGGAGATCTGTCAGCTAGGGAGCCATTTACAAAACTTAGTTCTCGTGTATGACATCGCACAACAATATAGCCTGATGGAGATTGTCGCATTACGTCAGTCCAAAAATTTGGGTAAATGTCAACCAACAACCGAAAATCGACGCAAAATATGTTAACAGAACAAATAAGGAAACTGTAAAAAAAATATATAGTTGATGGAAACCCCTAAAGATAGAACCATTTGTAAATCCGAACCTAAACAAAACAAATGCAAGTAAATATTAACAAACACAATGTATCATGATTATCTAAGTTCTTACCTTTAGCGACAGGTGTCCCTTCTGAAAACAGAAATGAACATAATGTTTCTAACCTTTTATAAAGAACGAATATATATCAATTTATGTATGTATATCCTTATATATGAATTGTTGTTTGCCCTCTTTCTTCTAGTAGTTGTTATTTTCTATCATCATCATAGCGTCATTATCGATCCAAAAGGGGAATTCGCACAGACATAGTCACTGTTGCTAGCAAACGTTCACATGTGCACATATGCTACATATGTCAAAGAGGGAAAGTCATGGACATACATGGTATTCCTCTACAGTAAGTACCTGTAGTCTATGTTTTCTTCACTTAAATGTTTCTCCTAGATTTGTGTCTCAACTCTGCTCTGTACATGTGCATTTATTGTTGGAAATATCTGATGTAAGTGTTTTTTGCATATTGATTTTCGGATTGGTATCTGGAGAGATTGATTGATTCATTCATTGATATTCATTGATATTCATTCGTTCATTCATTACTTCGTTCATTCGTTCATGTATTCATTTATTTATACATTTATTAATTCATTCATCAATTCATTCATTCATTCACATTCATTCATTCACATTCATTCATTCACAATCCTTCATTCACATTCATTCATTCATTTATTCATTCATTCGTTCATTTATTTATTTATTTATTCATTCATTCGTTAATTTATTTATTTATTTATTTATTCATTCATCCATTCATATTCAATTATTCGTTCAATTATTCGTTCAATTATTCATTCATGCATTCCTTAATTCATTCCTTTAATCATTCATTCATATTCATTTATTCATTCATTCATTTATTCATTCATATCTATTCATTCATATTTATTCATTCATATTTATTCGTTCATTCATTCAATTATTCATTCATTCATTCACTCCTTGATTCATTCCTTCAATCATTCATTCATATTCATGTATTCATTCATTCATTCATAGTTATTCATTCATATTTATTCATTCATATTTATTCATTCATTCATTCATTCATTCATTCATTCGTTCATCCATGTACCCGGTGTTCCAGGAGGTCCAACGGGTCCAGCCGGCCCTGGCTCTCCTTGGTCGCCTGAAAAGGAATGCACAGCTTTAGTTCATTTCGTCTATTTCAAAGTATTCCCTTCTTTCTAGAAAATGTACAAAAACCTTCGATTTGTATGTACATGTACATTTTCACATATATATATACAGTTTTTGTCCTCCATGATACTAAGTTTATTTCTGAAACCATATGTACAAAAATACGTATTGTAATATAAACGACCTGAACGTCGATGTAAATGTTAATATTGCAAGCATAAGATTGGTATACCTCCCTGCCTTACTCATTTACATACACATTAACAGAAGCAAATAATTAAAACAACAAATAAATTAAATAACACGGTTTCATAGGATATGTATGAGAGCAGGCCTCTCCACGAGGCACGAGGCCTGACATGTCATGACGTCAAAATAATATCGCATCTCAGTACAGCGACTTACAACTGTAAGACGTTATTCCTGACGAGGTTATCTTTATATGATGTCATAAATATGACGACGTCACAATAAATTACTCCAGTCGAATCGTATTGTTAATAGTTGTACTATGCTGGGATTATTTGTTTTTGAAATCCAATTACGATGTATTTTTAGATGATACTCATAATTGTACAATAATGTGTTTGACAAATAAGACTTACATGTTTATCAAAGATTACATAACTCAGTCTTCAGTGATATTTGTAAATGTTTACAGCAATGATATCTTCTGCAACCTCTAATATTTCTCTGTTCAAGTTATCTTCTTTATCTTTCATTTTAGACATTTACATTTGTTGATAAATGAGACACCATTGATTAAAAACAACTGAATTGATGTGTTAAGAGAATATATATTGTCCAATATACCCGCAATATTGCGTTTAATACCATTTTGGGTTATGTCTCTTATTTGTCTTTATCTTCATAGCTAAGTTATCAAAATGTTTAGTTAAATTTCGTATATGCAACCCCATAAGTAATGTTCTTATTCATATTGCGATGTGTTTGCCGAAAATCAAATTCAAAACAATGGCCAAGAACATAGAGAACATCATGTCACCAAAATCCGTAGGGACCTACATTTTTTCCTGTTTCAAGTTTGAGCATAGTCAGTTAACAGTGCTTGCCAAACGCGGAAACAACCGTAAGAACAGGTATGAGCAGCATCTAGTCATTTGTATTTAATGATGTTTTTCGAGATCGGGGACGCTGCAAATTTCCTACATTTCCAGCTTCAAAAAGTGTACAGATGCAGATGGTGATATCCAAGGAGGCCCATACTATATCCATGTATGCACGATTTTACCGAAACAAAACATTGAATCTTTGTTAACGTAGATGCGACGGTTCGTAAGTTGGATTAAAACCTGCTATCTAAAGTTTGTAAGAAAGCATTTTTGGAATTGAGTTCCCTGTATTTCACTTCAACACCGGTCCAATTTGGAAACGAAACCTCTGTTTATTTCATTCACAATGTTTGGAATAGTAATGTTTACCTTTAGGCCCCGCAGGTCCTGGTGCACCAGTTTCCCCATCAGCGCCAGGGACTCCAGGGGCTCCATTAGCTCCAACTGCTCCAGCAGGTCCAGGTGCCCCAGAGGCTCCCGGTAACCCATCATATCCAGGTGCACCCGGCGCCCCAGGTGCCCCAGGTGCCCCAGGTGCCCCAGGTGCCCCAGGTGCCCCAGTGGCTCCAGTTGCTCTAGTGGCTCCAGGTGCTCCGTCAGCTCCAGGTGGTCCCGCAGGTCCAGTTACTACAACTTCTTCAGGAAGATAAAGAGAAACGAATTCAACTTTCAGGAACCAAGCTCAGATAAGAATAACTTACTTATCAACGTGAATGAAAACACATCAGGGCAGTTTATACATATGGAGCAATAATTTATAGTTATACCGTGATGCTTGACACTACCTTACTCGATTTTGAAGGTGCAGTAGCACGTTTTTTTGAATTTTATTATTTTCAAATTTCCCATTTAAAATGATAGTTTATGTCATTTATGTTGATTTTAGAGGGTAAAACATCTTATTACACAAACCAATTATCCATAGTGGTAATAACGGTGTTGCGTATAAAGCAAAAATTGCATGGCGGCCATTTTATTGTGAACAAATTTTATTATTTCGAATTACAAAAACCATTTCCATGGCTATACGGAGCGATGTACACTCATTTTTAATTTGATTTTCAGAAGAGAGAAGGGTGTTTTGCTATGGGTGAAATTATTTTTCAAATACTTTTCATCGATTTATTTGAGCGAAAAAACGTGCTACTGCCCCTTTAAGCAAACAAAGTTAGTAATATACACAAGTTATTCTAGTTACCAAATTCGTTATCAAGAATAAAGAAGCTGTTTTCCGAATGTCCTGTCTTCTTTTATTATACTGATGAAAGCCACCAACCACACTTAAATATCTTAACCATTAACCATTCCTGGTTCTAAATGTTCTAAACCTCGTTAGTCAAAACAACCAACGTTGTCAGAAAACTTACGCGTAGTCAATTATATTATCCGTACACTATTTATGTTTATTGATGATGATAATGATATTGATGATTATGATGATAATAATGACAACAACGAAGACGATTATTACATCGTCTATGTTGATAGTGTAGATGGTGATGCGATTATGAAGACTATGATAATAGTGAAGATGATGATACTTATGATAATGAATACAATGGTAATAATGACAATGATGATGATTAATAAGACTATGATAATAATTAAGATGATGATGAATATTACGACTACGATAATAATTAGGATGAGGGTGATTATTGAGACTATGATAATACTTAGGGTGATGCTCATTATTAAGACAGTGATAATAATAAACAATACGATGATAATGAAAACTATGTTAATAGTGGAGATGATGATGAGTATGAAGATAATGATAATAATTAGGATGATGATGATTATTGAGACTATGATAATAATTAGGGTGATGCTGATTATTAAGACTATGATAATAATAAACAATACGATGATAATGAAAACTAACGTAAAAGATGATGATAATTATGATAATGAATATTTTGATAATAATTACGATGATGATGATTATTAAGACTATGATACTAATTAAGATGATGATGATTATTAAGACTATGATGATAATTAAGATGATGATGATGATTAAGACTATGATCATAATTAAGATTATGATGATTATGATTATTAAGACTATGGTAATAGTGAAGATGATGATTATGAAGAATATGGTAATAGTGAAGATGATGATTATGAAGAATATGGTAATAGGGAAGATGATGATTATGAAGAATATGGTAATAGTGAAGATGATGATTATAAAGAATATGGTAATAGTGAAGATGATGATGCAGATGATTATGAAGACTATGATAATAATTAAGATGTTGATGATTATGAAGACTATGATACTAATTAAGATGATGATGATTATTAAGACTATGATGATAATTAAGATGATGATGATGATTAAGACTATGATCATAATTAAGATTATGATGATTATGATTATTAAGACTATGGTAATAGTGAAGATGATGATTATGAAGAATATGGTAATAGTGAAGATGATGATTATGAAGAATATGGTAATAGGGAAGATGATGATTATGAAGAATATGGTAATAGTGAAGATGATGATTATGAAGAATATGGTAATAGTGAAGATGATGATGCAGATGATTATGAAGACTATGATAATAATTAAGATATTGATGATTATGAAGACTATGATAATAATGAAGATAATGATGAAGAAGACGATGATGGTGAAGAAGAAGACAATCATAATGGAGAGGATGATGATGATGATGACCACGATGATGATTACGACAAGATGGCGTATATGATGATAATGATTATGAGGGTTATGGTGAAGATAATAATGTAGACAATGACGATGTTTTGTATGATGCTTCTATGTTCTATATCTATGTTGATGATGAAGATGTTGATGATGATGATGATGAGAATGTTAAGTACTTCGGGAAAATACAGACTTACCTTCCTCAACAGCCCTCTGGAAAAGAACGAATGTGGCATTTAAAGGCGCTGTAGCACGTTGTTTTTATATTTTGTTTTCTCAAATTTGCTATTTAGTATTAAAGTTTATACAATATATTGTTCTGTTGAAGGGGAAAACATCTCTGTTTACCACCCCTTAAGCCGTATCAATAACAAACGGTTATCCGAATTGAAATAAATTGGTGCGACGTATATAATGACAGTGGTGTGGAACTTGTAAGTGTGAGAGTTGCAAGAGGGCAAAGATGGTTGACCATTCTATCATGGTATCAGATTTTAAAATCTACTTTGAGTATTTAGGTATCGCTACATCAGTCAAATCACTTGAACCACCTTCATGCGGTCATTTTAATGTGAACACATTAAAATGGCCGCTCGAAGGGAAATGGATCGCATGACTTAACCGACCAATGTACATTAATTTTAGAAGTTTTTTTTATTGTTTCAGGAGTATTAAATATATATTACCCATACGGGTGAGAAGACACAGGTGATTATTTTTTTGATATTTGCACATGTGCTTTCAAGTGATTCTCAACGTTGATTGGTCGGTTACCCGGAGAAAGAATGACTATGACGTCATAAAACAATGGTCTGACGCGACGAATTATCTTATGACGTCACAATGTTACTGTGGCGACGGGTCCTTCACAGCGGCCGCCCAACATGAAAATGTAATAAGCAAGCGTAATTTGGTCAATTTAATTGCATAATGGGTAATATATAGAATAACCAACTCGGTACGAGTGATTACGGGAAATATCCACTCGTCTAAATAATGTTCAGAGCCACTCGCTAAAGCTCGTGGCTGAACATTATTTAGACTCATGGATATTTCCCGTAATCACTCGTACCTCGTTGGTTATTCTCTAAATATTTAGCCATTGGTAACTCGTTTTTCCTTTTCGTGAGATCACTTTATTACAGTAGGAAAAATGGAAATATGGATTTACATACACAAAAGTACAATAAAAATATGTATTAATACAATAATTACTAACAATAAGCTACAAAATGAATCATTTTGATACAATCGTTATGAATAAAAAATTAAATAGTATACATCGAGTTAAAAAAATAATATTATTTGCCGGCGGCTCTGTTATTATTAACACTGATATCTCGTAAGATCATTTGATACTGTAACTTATTTCAAAACATCATAAACATAATTACAAAACAACCAGTTATAGATATACTAAAAATAGATTTTTGGAATACATCTTTTTAATCCTTATGTGAGAAATGGTTCTATCTCATGTAAATATCATAACTTAGAAAAGAAAATTGCATGTACCTTTCAACTGCTTATATTTAAAAGGCTTAACTGTTTGCTAAGCCACTCGGGTTTCAAATGTGCGGAAAGATAAAATTTGCTGATTTAAGATAATATAGTTACACTTGACTTTCATAGTTATATCCTATCGTCATATATGATAATTCCTTATGTTCAACGACATACGAGCAAAGGAAATCATACATGTGCAGAAACCGAATAACATGTTCCATATATAACCAAATTGGCTATATATGTCGTTGATCAACCAACTAACATCTTTTATAGGTAAATTTCCAAAATTACGTTTGACAAATTGTACGGTTTCCGATCATAAATCGCGACTTTCATCTTTTTATTGCCACCCTTGCATTATATTGATAATTTTCAGCGACAGTCAGTATTTCTTGTAATTAAAACATAACCCCCCGTAGAGAAGTATTGCAATTACCCAGCGTACCTTTTGAGTATGAGTAAGTTTAGATACGAAGCTGTACTGTATTCAGTTTTAAAACAAGGTGACATGGACATGGCGTTCTTAAGTATCTGAACACCAAATAATACAATGTTTTTATATTTTGTTTTCTCAAATTTGCTATTTAGTATTAAAGTTTATACAATATATTGTTCTGTTGAAGGGGAAAACATCTCTGTTTACCACCCCTTAAGCCGTATCAATAACAAACGGTTATCCGAATTGAAATAAATTGGTGCGACGTATATAATGACAGTGGTGTGGAACTTGTAAGTGTGAGAGTTGCAAGAGGGCAAAGATGGTTGACCATTCTATCATGGTATCAGATTTTAAAATCTACTTTGAGTATTTAGGTATCGCTACATCAGTCAAATCACTTGAACCACCTTCATGCGGTCATTTTAATGTGAACACATTAAAATGGCCGCTCGAAGGGAAATGGATCGCATGACTTAACCGACCAATGTACATTAATTTTAGAAGTTTTTTTTATTGTTTCAGGAGTATTAAATATATATTACCCATACGGGTGAGAAGACACAGGTGATTATTTTTTTGATATTTGCACATGTGCTTTCAAGTGATTCTCAACGTTGATTGGTCGGTTACCCGGAGAAAGAATGACTATGACGTCATAAAACAATGGTCTGACGCGACGAATTATCTTATGACGTCACAATGTTACTGTGGCGACGGGTCCTTCACAGCGGCCGCCCAACATGAAAATGTAATAAGCAAGCGTAATTTGGTCAATTTAATTGCATAATGGGTAATATATAGAATAACCAACTCGGTACGAGTGATTACGGGAAATATCCACTCGTCTAAATAATGTTCAGAGCCACTCGCTAAAGCTCGTGGCTGAACATTATTTAGACTCATGGATATTTCCCGTAATCACTCGTACCTCGTTGGTTATTCTCTAAATATTTAGCCATTGGTAACTCGTTTTTCCTTTTCGTGAGATCACTTTATTACAGTAGGAAAAATGGAAATATGGATTTACATACACAAAAGTACAATAAAAATATGTATTAATACAATAATTACTAACAATAAGCTACAAAATGAATCATTTTGATACAATCGTTATGAATAAAAAATTAAATAGTATACATCGAGTTACAAAAATAATATTATTTGCCGGCGGCTCTGTTATTATTAACACTGATATCTCGTAAGATCATTTGATACTGTAACTTATTTCAAAACATCATAAACATAATTACAAAACAACCAGTTATAGATATACTAAAAATAGATTTTTGGAATACATCTTTTTAATCCTTATGTGAGAAATGGTTCTATCTCATGTAAATATCATAACTTAGAAAAGAAAATTGCATGTACCTTTCAACTGCTTATATTTAAAAGGCTTAACTGTTTGCTAAGCCACTCGGGTTTCAAATGTGCGGAAAGATAAAATTTGCTGATTTAAGATAATATAGTTACACTTGACTTTCATAGTTATATCCTATCGTCATATATGATAATTCCTTATGTTCAACGACATACGAGCAAAGGAAATCATACATGTGCAGAAACCGAATAACATGTTCCATATATAACCAAATTGGCTATATATGTTGTTGATCAACCAACTAACATCTTTTATAGGTAAATTTCCAAAATTACGTTTGACAAATTGTACGGTTTCCGATCATAAATCGCGACTTTCATCTTTTTATTGCCACCCTTGCATTATATTGATAATTTTCAGCGACAGTCAGTATTTCTTGTAATTAAAACATAACCCCCCGTAGAGAAGTATTGCAATTACCCAGCGTACCTTTTGAGTATGAGTAAGTTTAGATACG
The DNA here is from genome assembly GCA_936450465.1 of Gibbula magus. NCBI lineage: Eukaryota > Metazoa > Mollusca > Gastropoda > Trochida > Trochidae > Gibbula > Gibbula magus. The sequence continues at coordinate 36,066,953 of OW388302.1, forward strand.
AAGCTGTACTGTATTCAGTTTTAAAACAAGGTGACATGGACATGGCGTTCTTAAGTATCTGAACACCAAATAATACAATGTTTTTATATTTTGTTTTCTCAAATTTGCTATTTAGTATTAAAGTTTATACAATATATTGTTCTGTTGAAGGGGAAAACATCTCTGTTTACCACCCCTTAAGCCGTATCAATAACAAACGGTTATCCGAATTGAAATAAATTGGTGCGACGTATATAATGACAGTGGTGTGGAACTTGTAAGTGTGAGAGTTGCAAGAGGGCAAAGATGGTTGACCATTCTATCATGGTATCAGATTTTAAAATCTACTTTGAGTATTTAGGTATCGCTACATCAGTCAAATCACTTGAACCACCTTCATGCGGTCATTTTAATGTGAACACATTAAAATGGCCGCTCGAAGGGAAATGGATCGCATGACTTAACCGACCAATGTACATTAATTTTAGAAGTTTTTTTTATTGTTTCAGGAGTATTAAATATATATTACCCATACGGGTGAGAAGACACAGGTGATTATTTTTTTGATATTTGCACATGTGCTTTCAAGTGATTCTCAACGTTGATTGGTCGGTTACCCGGAGAAAGAATGACTATGACGTCATAAAACAATGGTCTGACGCGACGAATTATCTTATGACGTCACAATGTTACTGTGGCGACGGGTCCTTCACAGCGGCCGCCCAACATGAAAATGTAATAAGCAAGCGTAATTTGGTCAATTTAATTGCATAATGGGTAATATATAGAATAACCAACTCGGTACGAGTGATTACGGGAAATATCCACTCGTCTAAATAATGTTCAGAGCCACTCGCTAAAGCTCGTGGCTGAACATTATTTAGACTCATGGATATTTCCCGTAATCACTCGTACCTCGTTGGTTATTCTCTAAATATTTAGCCATTGGTAACTCGTTTTTCCTTTTCGTGAGATCACTTTATTACAGTAGGAAAAATGGAAATATGGATTTACATACACAAAAGTACAATAAAAATATGTATTAATACAATAATTACTAACAATAAGCTACAAAATGAATCATTTTGATACAATCGTTATGAATAAAAAATTAAATAGTATACATCGAGTTACAAAAATAATATTATTTGCCGGCGGCTCTGTTATTATTAACACTGATATCTCGTAAGATCATTTGATACTGTAACTTATTTCAAAACATCATAAACATAATTACAAAACAACCAGTTATAGATATACTAAAAATAGATTTTTGGAATACATCTTTTTAATCCTTATGTGAGAAATGGTTCTATCTCATGTAAATATCATAACTTAGAAAAGAAAATTGCATGTACCTTTCAACTGCTTATATTTAAAAGGCTTAACTGTTTGCTAAGCCACTCGGGTTTCAAATGTGCGGAAAGATAAAATTTGCTGATTTAAGATAATATAGTTACACTTGACTTTCATAGTTATATCCTATCGTCATATATGATAATTCCTTATGTTCAACGACATACGAGCAAAGGAAATCATACATGTGCAGAAACCGAATAACATGTTCCATATATAACCAAATTGGCTATATATGTTGTTGATCAACCAACTAACATCTTTTATAGGTAAATTTCCAAAATTACGTTTGACAAATTGTACGGTTTCCGATCATAAATCGCGACTTTCATCTTTTTATTGCCACCCTTGCATTATATTGATAATTTTCAGCGACAGTCAGTATTTCTTGTAATTAAAACATAACCCCCCGTAGAGAAGTATTGCAATTACCCAGCGTACCTTTTGAGTATGAGTAAGTTTAGATACGAAGCTGTACTGTATTCAGTTTTAAAACAAGGTGACATGGACATGGCGTTCTTAAGTATCTGAACACCAAATAATACAATGAAGTTGCCCCCCCCCCCCCCCCCCCCCCCCCCCGAAAATGGTGCTACGGACCAGTGGCTATACAACTGTTATACAATGACTTCCTTTGACATGGTTCGGTATTCTAGAAGCAGATTCGATGAAGAAGAGCACGTTTATGGACAGTCAACTTCTTTATTGCATAGTTGGTGATTTTCATTTTTTAAATCGTAGAAATGTAGATTCTAAGTAAAAGTAAACCAGGTTTCTATCGAGTCGTCAGCTACTCACAAGCCAGCCGACCACAGCCCAACAAGGCGTTTCTTTTGCTCTTGTTTCTTGTGACATACAAGTCTTTTACACGCAGGTCATGACACAGAAGAACGTGATCGTATGTTGATGAATTGGAGTGGTCATAGAGTAACAACAACACGTGGACATTTAATACCTTAACATGAATACTGGCTGCATACATCAAATTAAAACCTTTTGAACTGTTAATTTATGCAAAGCTTAAGTATGCTGAATTATTGAATTAAATTTAATGTCTATACGTATAATCCAAACATGTCAAATGTTAACTGTAAATATTGTATTTCTTTTGTTTATACATGTCTTTATACAAGAAATTTTGATTGTGTAATTGTAATTACGTGTTCATGGTAATATTTTCAAACAATGCATTTTTAGAGGAATAAAAATCAGGTATCATTCTGTCTGAGGACAAAACAAATTCCGTAGTCAGTTTTTAAAAAAAAATATTATCTTAACGAAAGTTAATAACATACATGCATATTACATATTATTTGACCTTTTCTGAAATACATAAAAACCCTGTTAATTACCTAAGGGAGCGGAATTGCGCAGTTATCAAGAGGTCCGGGGTTCGAATCCCGCCTGGGGCACGACAATTGTGTCTACACTAAATAACTGTTCTACAAGCAGTAAGGTTCTGGTGCAGTGCTACAATGAATTTCAGCGAAGTACGCTCGTTCAAGCCGATTCTCGCAGGTTTCATCGCAATGCATAGCCACGTGGCGTCGCGGGCTTTCTCCCTGCCCTAATACTAGCACCCGTGATATGAGTGAAATACTCTTGAAAGCGGCGTTAAACCCCAACTCACCTCACCTCAATAACCGAAGTTTACTTAACATAGTAGCCGCATTAAGAGATTATTAAGAAGTTATTAATGAATGCAATACTATTTTAAAACGAGCATTTAGTTCAGTATTTGTCGACGAATTTTTAGTGGCCTTATCACAAAACGTGGTAATCAATGATTAATTTACCCTCCTTACCTTGTCTCTTTGTTTACTATCTTGTCTCAAAGTCCCAACGAGTGTCTCCAATGTCTCTACCCTGTGTCTCAGTAAGGCTACATCACACTGTTGTACATAAAACAGGGTACCCACTGCACACATCAAACAAACTTGGATTGCCACCAACAGGATGACCCATTTAAAAACAGTAGATAATCGGAGACCTTTTTCACAAACTTCCCCTTTGTCCGTCATTGTTGATGAAGTAGTTCCACTTGAAAACTCAATACATTTATAACTCAAGGTTTCTATAATGTCTTTACTCTAACACGTGTTGTCCGGTTCTCCAACTGATGATGAATAATAGTCTATCTGTTACACCAATTACAAAATACTTTAGAAGCGTATGAATCTTCCAAGGCTTAATAACTAAAAGTGACAAAGTCACAGTCATGAAAGAGTATATTATTAACACAGTCAGTGTATGGCGGTCGGGATACATAAACAAAATAAACATGTTTTGGCCAAAGGACATACCATGTTTTAGAGATTAACCCTCTCTGAACCGTTGGTTCTCTTGCTGGTGGCTGAACAAACTGATTTACGTATATGTACATATCTTTTTGTCACGTTGATAACCATTCTCTTCCCGGAGAGGTTACTCCCTTCAGATTTCCGAACCTTACCTCTGTTCTAAAAGGGCTAAATACGCCGGCAGAAATGGGAGTATCTGATTGGTTGCATTTGAATTTAGTTGTGCAATGAGCGACGCCATTGTAAAAGCGACATTTGCAAATCATACATCTTAATGTTAAAATGAATGTAAGATAAACGTTTGCTCGTTTAATGTGTTTTCCTCTAAATATGTTCTTTGATTTTGTGAAAACAATTGATCATAAACATGCTGATAAATAAAGAAGAGCAAATCAAAGACAAAAACCGAAAATAGTTTATATGCGCTATTTACATCAGACATATATTAGAAGGATATGCTAAAAATAGCAATACCCTTTAGAGTCAAATGCTAAGATCTTTGAAGTCAGTCGTTCGACAGGGCCGCTGAAAGATGAGTCTTAATTGGTTAAGAAGCAGGAATACAGAATGAGGTTCCCCTTTCCCACACTAGGGAATTTTGATGGAGCCTTGAAATCCAGCCCTATTAGAACAGAGGTTAGGATCGGAAAACTAAAGGGAGTTACCTCTGGGGAAGAGAATGGCTGATAACATGCTTCTTCCTTTCTTAAAAAGGTTGTTTTAAATGACAATAAACATTTGAAGACTAGAAATAATGAGATAAATTTGATTCCATACAATAGGAACCATACATTGATATACTTCATCATTATTTCCGCCTTTACTGATATTAATTTTACTTCACGTTTCCTCAAAATAATAAAACATGAGAAATCATAAAATATATTACATTAAACAACCTCATTTGGTCATACGAGAAGGATCCGCTTTTATTGCCATATAAGTGGTAAATCCATTCTGGGTTTTTTTTTCATTTTTAAAATGTTTAATGTTCGCTCGGATGTAATACAAGATGGGAATTTCTTATATAATGAGCAATTTATTACTGTTTTATTTATCAAGCTACAGTGAAGCTATATGATATCTTCACTGTGACCAGTGAGTGATATGAGTTGACGTCATAAAATAATAATCTGACGTAGCGAATTGGCTTATTACGTCGTACTGTTAGTGTGGTAACGAACTGTTTTAAGCGGCCGCTGAACATGAAAACGGCCCTGTTGCGCCGTGATTAAAAGGATATCATGCATCACGTAATAAATAGAATGTCTGTCAATTCTTGTGCCAATTGTGATAATATAAACTTTCTACCTCACACGATGAGATAAACATGGTGTAGTCAAGAAAAGACAGATATCCTGTATGAAATGGTGTCACTAATTGACTAATGGCATTAAAACGCCATGACGTCACGGATCTTTAGCACGGAACTCTTACATATACTGCTTCGCCTTTTAGCAAATTTAGCACCATAAATATGGTCTCGGAAACATCGGTTGAGCATGATTTTCTATTTGTTTGTTATTTTGAGGTTTGACTTAAAGGGGCAGAAGCACTTTTTTCGCTGAAATAACTGTCGATGAAATGTATTTGAACAATAATGTCACCAATAATAAAACACCCTTCTCTCTTCGGAAAGTCAAGTTAAAAAATGAGTGTACATGGTTCCGTGAAGTCATGGGAATCGTTTTTGTCATTCAAAATAATAAAATGTGTTCACAATAAAATGGCCTCCATGCAATTTTTGCTTTATATGCAACATCGTTATTACCACTACGGATAATTGGTTTGTGTAATAAGATGTTTTACCCTCTAAAGTAATTATAAATGACATAAACTATCATTATAAATAAGAAATTTGAAAAAATAAAATTTACAAAAAACGTGCTACTGCCCCTTTAAAGGGACGTCCAGTGTTACTGGGTCAAATATGCCAAACATTATAAATTATGTAATTTTATTGAAAAGCATTGACTGTAGCCGAAACTACCTTTTCAGTTTTAGTCGATGGTGACGATATCACGGTGAAAGTACAGATTACTGATATATAAAATGGTCAAACGTTTTTGAAACACTTATCTACAACAGACAAAAAGACAAAATTGGGTTGGTAATGTTTAAGTGATCATATAACTACTGGACATGGACCAATGGCTGGATAATACTCCTCAATCAATAACGTGAGTTCTAAAACGCATGTACATCGCTCGGTTAAGCCATGAGAGTACATTTTCCTTCGGGTGGTCATGTTAATGTGTTCACATTAAGGAGGTTCTTTACCATTGTTTCTGAGCATCCTCAGTTGTTAGATTCAGATAGGCCTTGTAGCCTTAGTGTACACTTTCAGTAACATTAGAAACTTTAAAAACTGCCTAGAAATGTGATAATAAATTCATTGTATCATACTTGTGAAATATGCTATTTGTTTTATGATAAAGATATTTATTTTGTTATTTTGCTCTATAATCTAATTTAAGGGGAAACGGTCGTGCATATTGAGTAAGAGTTATGTAAAATTTCTCAAGTCACGAAGTGGAAGGGGGATATAGGTTTGAACTCCGTCCGTCCGTCTGTCCGTCCCGGATAAACGGGACAGCTTTTCTCAGAAACAGTTTCAGATAGGATAACAAAATTTGGTGTGTTTCTTGAGGGCATAAATACCTTGAAGGAGTTCGAAAAAAAGAAGAGTGTGATTATTTTTTTCCGGAGTTATTGCCCTTGTTCCATTTTTTCGACTCTGTTCCAGGTATCTTCAAAGGGGGAAACTTTTCTCAGTAACTGTTTACAATCAAATCAGTTGTGTGGCTTGATGGAATGAAAATGAGAAGTGCACACTTATTTCTTCTCGAATTATAGCGCTTGTTCCGATTTCTTGGGTCTGCCGGGGGATGTTGAGGACTATATCTTCTCGTTTTCGGTTCATCTGGATAAACGTAATGATTTTGTGGGGTTAATTTTGTTGTTTTATGTCTAACTAACGGTGATTTTTTTTCCAGCAAATCTTGAGATAAATTGACATAAAAATTAATGTTTAACAGAAAACAGTAAAAAATTGTAAAAATTAGGTAACAGGTAACAAGCTTCAAAATAACAATAAAATTGCATTTTCAGCTTGCATATAACGTGTAACCATAACCCTTATATTAAAATAAGGCTAAATTATGAAATATGTTTATTGTTTTATCATGATGATAGTGTGAAATGATAATGAGAAATGAAATTGTTTTGGAGCTCACATTTCCAAAACAAGCACGGTGACCCCTAATTATTATAACAGAAATGGAATAAGCATATGTGTTTTATGTATATAGTGAACTATTAGTAATTTCTTGAGATTTTTTAAATTGGTAAGGAACCTCCTTAAAATGGCTTCTCGAAGGTAGTTCAGGTGATCTAACTGATGTAGATATAGCTAAACACTCAGAGTAAAATTCAAATTATAGCACCATGGTGGAGTGGTAATTCATTTTGTTGTTTGAACCCTCAAATTCGCATCAAGCCTAAAAACCTACCTCTCACATTGAAATGTTCCACCCCAATGTCACTTTATACGTCGCACAATATTATTTCAGTACGGAGAAGCATTTTCTATAGATACGGTTTATCGGGTCTTGTAATGAAATATTTTATTGTATAAAGTTAAACAATAACTTTGAATTTCTTTTGCAAAAACCGGGCTACAGCGCTTTTGATAAGCTGAAAAGATTCCGTAATTCAATTCCGTAAATTAGATATATTAACAGCAATGGAATTTGGTTAGAAAAATTATAACCTGCGATGGTTATAACAATAATATGTCTATTGTGAATTATTGTGTCAAACTCCTCGCTAAAGCTTTGGTCGGATCATAGGTAATTCTTCTTTGATTATTTTTATGACATCACTATTTAAACATTTATTAATTACCATGTGTTAATCATTTAATCTACATACGACACCAAGGTACCAAGTACAAAGGATTTTGATATTTCAGACAGCAAGATGATTTGCCTTGGAGGGTGTCCAATAAATATGCAATTGCAAACTGCTTCAACGTGTGTGTGAGTTCGTTTATGTGGCGTGTGTGTGTTTCTTTGCAGAGCTTGTTGATCAACTATGTTGAACTATTGCAGGGTAAATTCGTCACTTGTCTGTTTCGATTTTTCTTTACTCTGCAATGGTTGTCACTTGAACATATTGTTGTATATTGTCCTTCTGACACAACGCGTATACGTAGCACAAGCAATGCTCCTTCGTTTAACACTTGCACAGAAATGCCCTTTATGCCATAATTATTTAAAGCGTTTTCTCGTCTATTGTTACAGTTACATACATTGCGTTAAATAACATTCATAAATGTCGTATTTAGATTAACACTCATCGTGTTTCATGCTCGGTTTCACATGTACAAGACATGTTTGTTTCTCGGGAAGATATAAAACAGCGATATACACGGTTACACCATGACACAAAGGATCTGAATTATACTTGAACATTTAAAAAAAAATAATTAAGGAGAACTTGGCCCACAATGAAGGACGAAGGAGAGGGTGCTCTGACGAAAACCGGCGTGTCTTTATTTCCAAAATGGATGACTCTATCGGTTGTTCTACAATTCTGTGGGCTTTGTTTGATTTGTACGTTGTTTTACATACAGCAGTGTGATATAGCATCCCTTCGATTGAGAGTCAAGAACTTGGAGCATCTAGCCGATATACGTGGGGAAGAGTATATACTGCGTGAAAAGGTAATTACATTATTTTACAATATAAGATACCTACGGCAATAAAACACAGGCGGTCAATGGGGCCGACAGAGTGCTTTACGAGACAATAAAACATGCTCGTGATTTTAGACGACAGTTAGAGCGTCGCTTAGCAAATGGCGTCATATTTTACGTCACTTTGATTGTCCAGTGCTAGAGAAAATCTCAAAATATAGTTTATGCAAACAACATTATATCTCCGCGGTTTTTAAAGAAAAGCGAGTAACTATTTAAGGGCATCCCATATAAGAAATATAACACTCGTTGTTGTTGTTCTTTATCGTAGAATAAAACAAAGCAGAGAGCATAAAACACTCAGGGCTGCGCCCTTCCTGTTTTATGCTCCCTGCTATGTTTTATTCAACGATAAAGCACGCCAACTCGTGTTCTATTTCTTAAATACAGGTGAGCATTGATGCGTTTACCTGGGTATCCAGAAAACTTCAAATACAGTCTGTTAGTAATATTGGCAACGATGTCAACATACATGTGATAAAACCAATCTCAACCCTTATAACGAAAACTCTGAAATGTGTCTAAGTCAACACCACGAATGTATCAATCCCAAGTGTTTCCGGCAATCCTCTTACTTCAATTTTTGTTTGAGAGTAAAGTTTTCCCCGTTTCAAATATTTCGCCATTTACGAATATAGAGTTAATATCGCATTGTTGTGAATCCAACATTAACAGAAGTCTCAATAAAACCGGAAAAGTCTAGAAGTGTCCTTTTAAGTGCAACACACTTTCTAAAAAAGCATTCAAATGTTTACGATCAACTTAACAAGTGTCATATCCAGACATAACACTTGGAACACAACCACAGCGCATCAGGTAGTTAATAATTATAAAACTAATCTTATCGTCATCATTATTAAATAAATAAGTTAACCATCCAAACAAACCATCGTTTTCACGAGAACACCAACTTAAAGTATGTATGTCAAACAGTTTGATAATAATAACACTTTATTGTCCTCAATACAATGTACATTGCAAAATCGATTTGTGCAGCGCCAGTTAAAGCGTTGGTCTGTCTTTATATTGCTGAGTGTCAAGCAAGGAAGCAACAACTCCCATCTCTTAACGTCTTTTGGTATGACGCGACCGGGTATCGAACCCCGACCTTCCTCTACCTGCTGAGCTACATTCAATTGTGTTTACCTATAAGGAGATGTACTAAATTGATTAAATCATTGTCTGTTTGCATGCCTCACAGTTCTACGAAACTTATTTGCAGTTATTTGGAGTGATCCTACTTTAAAAGCATTCTATTAAGGAACAACTGACTTTTCTTACTGAAATAAAGTTATCATACGAAAAGTTACCAATGGCTAAATAATACTCCTTAATCAATAAAAAAAAGAGTTCTTAAACGAATGTTTATTGTTCGATTTAGCCAAGCGAGTCCATTTCGCTTCGAGCGGTCATTTAAATGTGTTAAAATGGCAGCTAGAAGGTTGTTCAAGTGATCTGACTGCTGTAGCGATACCTAAAACCTCAAAGTAGAGTTTTGAATATGTTACCATGATGAAATGGTCAATTATCCTGATGTTTGAACTCTCAAATTCGCATGAGACTTTCAATTGTACCTCTCACACTGAAGAGTTCCACAGCACTGTCACGTCTCACCAGTTTCTTTCAATAGGGATAACCGTTTTCTATGGATACGTAATATCGGGTCGTGTTATGATATGTTGTACCCTCTCACATAACAATATACTGTATTATCGATAATGATAAATCGCAAATTTGAGAAAACAAAATATGTGCTACAACTCCTTTAAAAGGTTTTTAAATATGATATTTCACTATCTGTTGATGTATTATTCGCTTCTCAACCATATGCAGCCTTCCTTTGTCAATTTATTCGAAATACAATTTAAATGCAATTGATTCACACTGACAAAACACAATACAAGGTGTAAGTATAGCAAAATTGAAAATAGGTGAACATACGTCTTTGTGCATTTAAATTATAGTTAAAATTTGCTAACACCTTGATATTGTTTAGGAATTAAAGAAAGTTCCTCAAAATACGAAACATAAGAATTAAAACGAAAACCATTTAAGTTTTACAAAACATACACAAATATAAAACATTACAAAAACGTTTAAAAAGCAAATGTTGAAGATAACGTTGTTCCCAATCATATTATTTACATATGAGATACAGTTTCAGACAGAACATTATAAAGTGTCAGAATAAAATAAAATATAATTTTGAAATTAATTAAACAATGTAAGTTGAAAGCTCAGGTACAAATGTAGGTAATTGATGATAGGTGGACGACGCATTCCGAGAACGCAATCACATTGAAGATACTCATGATACACAAACAAGCGAAATACGTCTTAGTTATGCTAGTCACGTAACACAACTTTTCAACGCTGACCCTTTGTCTGTTTGAAAAGTTTACAAGAAAACTATGTATGCTTGGGTTAACGCTGTTACGAAATTTTCAACTTTTATTTATGTTTTCTCATGACATTGCGTACGTTTAAATTATATCCGACCTTTTGCAAGCTATAGTGCTAATAAAAAGAAAATGTACACTGCAAAATGTAACGGACACCTGAAAAGCAATTTCTCGTTTTATTTCAGATTCTCTTTAGGTTCATTTATAAGGGTTGGCGTGCCTAGGAATATTAGATACGAGTATTCCCATGAGACAAGAGTCGGAACTGGGTACCCAGTACTATAGCTATCAACAGTAATTTAGAGAGAGAGACAACGTAATGAAGACAGTGGGGCATCACTATGAACAATCATAGTGCTAAATTACTCTTGTCACACCATTATCTCCATAAGTTAATCAATATCATTAAGTTGAAAAAAGGAAGTCAATTATTGAAAATGAGTATGTAATGGAGAATGCATGAGGAGCCGTGGATTCGTTAAAAATAATTAACGAGCCCCGAAGGGGCGAGTTGATTATTTTTAACGAATCCGCGGCTCCGAATGCATTCTCCATCTTAATCCATGTATGACGTCACGAAACATTCATATGTGATGATCTAGCATTATAGACAATACATTTCAATTAAATGTAACCTAAAAAAATATTATTTTGCAAATTTCGGTGCCCATTCATCGGATATGGTACACGTAGCTTCGTCCCTTATGAAATGGATTCTTCCACGCACGTGCATGGCGCAAATCTTCCACGCAAAGCGATTTGACTGACAGCCAAACTCCTGCATTTCATGTGTTTCAGCACGATCCCCATGCGTTTCACACTTTACGAGTCTTGTTTAGAATGCAGGGATCTTACTGACAAACAATCAAATGATTACCAGCAGGCCTGGTAGTCTAATTGGTTAGGGCGCTGCGTAACAGACGAAGGGTTACATGTTCGATTCCCGGGTCAGACATAACAAAAATAATCAGATATTATAAAATATCTAATCAGATATACTAAGAAAAAATACATCATTATTGAACAAATTACTTTGTGGGCCATTACGAAAATGTCAAAACCTGACACCCCTCCTGACTGGATAAGTCAATGACCAGTAGATTCTTAAAAATAATCCACTGTTAACACAATAGAGTGACGTCATCACCATGAATTAATGTCAGAGATGTTGTGCCTTTGAGCATCTGTTATTTATTTGTTATTATGTGATCTGCGCCACTCGATGAGAGATACGTGATATCGCACTAAAACACAAAATATGATGTATATTAGATGCTTCTGTGGTTGGAAATATGGTGTGTTACGTCCAAAACTGCTTCAACTCAGCGAGTTCTGGCGACGTCATACCATTGTTGCTATGTCACTTAGCAACGGCGATGACGTCGCATTGATTGTAAACGTGACGTCATACCACTGTACACACTGATATTTCACTGTGTTGAGAAAGTGATATCAAACTGCAGTGATGAGAACACATTTTCTTAAACTGAGAAAACTCAGTCTCACATCGCTTACACATGTAGCATATAATAAAACTGATCATGAATTTTAAATATAGTATGTATAATTAAATCCCATTTGACTTTGTCGGGGTTATAGATCATTCGGGAATTAATCACAGGAAAATAAATATGTGACAACAAATGATATTATAACACTTTCTTAAACAATGAAGTAAGTTGTGCAATAAATGCCGATAATTATGATGATCATGGTGATATGAAATGGAAATGACATATCTTATATTACTTTTATTTGATTCCAATTTAGTTTCTACATGATAGTGAAATTGGAGTACTGATCCACACGTACAAAGGGGCTGTAGCACGTTCTTTTCAAATTTCCCATTTATAATGATAGTTTATGTCATTCATATTAACTCTAGAGAGTAAAACATATTAGTACACAAACCAATTATCCGTAATGGTTAATAAGGTGTATTGCATGGCGGCCATTTTATTGTGAACAACTTTTATTATTTCGAATTATAAAAACTATTCCCATGGCTTTACTGAACCATGTACACACATTTTAGCACACATTGATTTTCCTATGAGGAAATGGTGTTTTACTATTGGTGACATTATTTTTTAAATACATTAAATTGATTTATTTCAGCGAAAAAACGTGCAACTGCCCCTTTAACACCAATGTAGAAGCTGTGTTGATACAATCGTAATTATACATATCATCAATCAATAAAATAGATGTTATCAAACTTATTTTTATTTTCCAGCGACAGACTAGCGATAGTGACACTGGTACGTATATTGAAATATTTATATATTTATATTGTGCAATGCTTATTTCAAGATATGAATAAAAAGTAATCCAATAGAAACTCGGAGAAAACGTGACTCAATTTTAAAAAGTTATATTTCTAAATATCACGAAAAGCTTGTAAATAACCGCACTGGAAAACGTTTTACTGAAAGTTATGATCACAGATAAGCATATATAATTCAATATTATTCAACCTACTCATTAAATTCCATAGGTGATATAACTCTTCATTGGCGAAGTCATTTCGTGTGATTTACAGAGCTCTCATAGCAACATATATGTTATTATGAAACTAAATAAAACTTGCACAATTTTGTTATAATCGTATTCCTTCAGGTAACAAAACAATCATGTGAATCTGAATGAATGAATGAATTATCTTTATTTCCTCCATGAAATGAAGAGTACATGATAAGATTCACTTGAACAAGAACATATTTACATTAGTGAGTTAATTTACATATATAATAGGGATTTTAGATTCCACGAGCTGATGTTGGTTGCGGCAATGTTCATGAACACAGCCCACTCCTCTAGCGTCCAGTGGTCCACGACAGGTGTAATACCTCCTAGGAGTGTGATGAGTTTTATTTCTTCATCTGAGCAATCCTCAAATTGTAGATAACTTTGTAGACTAAGGTTATCAAATATCTGTTCATTGAGGGAATTACGTTTCAGGAGCAAAACACAACAATCAATAAGTTGGTGTTTTACAATATCATTGCACTCGATATCACATATGAGACACTGGCCGGATATCACAGGTAGTGAACCAAGTTTAACAATACAGTACATGCTCCTTGTATGCATAGGAAACAGCTCACATAACCCCCATAGTCTATGAGGGGCAAGCGCACTGTGTATCTGGTTGAACCTACTCATTCCTTCAGTTCTGATCAGTGTTTCTTTCCACATTTTCTGTTCAGCAGCACTCACTTCTTTGTTCACCATTATGTTCCATTCATTTTTGTTTGGAAAAGAACCAGTATTGATAAAGTCAGTTACACATGACCAGAGGTTGTATTTCAACACAACATTCAACAGATCATGACTTATCCAAGAAGAACATCTATTGCCCATCATGAACTGTCCAATTCTGTGGGTAAGAACTCTTTTGTGGATACTCCCTACATCTGCATGACACAATCTTCCAAACAACATGAGTTTTAATTTATCAAAAGCACCATGCATCGACCATAGTCCAAGCGTTTGAATTGTGGCTAATGTAGATGAAAGTTTATGGAAATTTTGAACAATTCGAGCAAACAGTCTCTGTATACGTTCCAGAGTGGTGTATTCTGTTTCACTTATATTTGTCCATAGTTCACATGCATAAAATGCACAAGGGAATATAACACTCTTCCATATTTTAACACAGCCTAAAGGGTTGATACCACCAGCTTTAAGTCCAATATCCTTCAGTGAGTGTAGGAGTTGTCTAGCTTTTGTACAGGATCGTTCAGTTCTGTCACCATGGTTTTTGTTATTTATAAGAGATCCTGCATAAATGGTGCTATTAGAGAGTGGTAAAACGTTTGCTCCAATTTTATAGCACACATCACTGTTAAGCTTATTGCAACCCTTGAAAACAATAACACAGCTTTTCTCAGCGTTGTATGTGAGACGCCATTTACATGCGTATGTACTTAATGTCCTTAGCATGTCTTGAAGTCCGTTTGATTGGGTACTGAGCAGAGTTGTGTCATCTGCAAGGAGTATACTTGGTACATGATCTTCACCAATTATAAGACCTTTCGAAAGCTTGTTAAGTTCTACAATTAAGTCGTTAATATAAACCAGAAACATGAAGGCGGAGAGTACTCTCCCCTGTCCAACGCCCTGGTTTAAGTCAAAAGAACGACTAGTACATCCATTATGAAGAACATTTGCAGATGAATTTTCATAACTTTGTTTGACCAGATGCCAGGTCGTTCCTTCAATTCCAAGTTCATATAGTTTAACAAGGAGTCCATTGTGCCATATCCGATCAAACGCTTTCTCGTTATCCAAGAAAGCTGCAAATACGTTTGATCCTCTTTCAGTGTATTGTGCAATCATTTCCTTTACAACGAACGTTGAAACAGTAGCACCATATCCTTTTCGGAAGCCACACTGGAGTTTATGGGGGAAATCTATATGCATACATTTTAAGTACTGCTCTATTCTGTTTAATAACACTTTTTCGAATATCTTTGACAGTGCCGAAGTAAGAGTGATGCCACGATAGTTTGCTGGGTTTAATTTTGATTTATTATTTCCTTTGTAAAGGGTGATTATTGTTCCTTTTCTAAAAGTACTTGGCAAATAACACAGCTGTTTGATCATGTTAAATAGGTTGGCTATGTGTTTCAATAGGAGCATACTTCCACACGTAATATGCTCGTTCATAAGGCAGTCTTGTCCAGGAGCTTTCCGTAACTTAAGTTCTTTTGTTACTTTATATACTTCATGCTGATTAAAGTTTTTCTCGAGGATTGGGTCTATTCCTTTGATATTCATACTGTCAATATGTTTTTTCCTCTCATCAATATAGCTTTTGAATTCATTGTCAAATTCTGGTTTGTCCAGGGGAGATAATAGATCAGAATGATAGTCAGCCCAGAGATCGCATATTGTAGATGGAGTGTCTGCCGTCTTATCTCCAAATTGAAGTTTACATACTGATACCTTCTGTCTACGTTGTCGCCTCACTGTTCTGTAAAATTCATTTATATCGATTTCACTTGCATTTGTGATTTCAACATATTTGTCTCTATCCCATTGTCGTTTTGCTTGTCTATGCATTTTTCTAAAGTCACATTTACGTTGTTTATATTCTATATATGTTTGGTTACTTTCATCTCTTGGTTTACCACATTTTTTCCATTTGCGCTTTGCTTCCCGCATATGAAAGTGGTAAAAGTCTAAACTTGAACCTTTCCAGTATGGTTTGAGGTATGGACGAAACACCCCACGGGGTATATACTGTGCAGCAGCATGGTGAAGAGAGGTGGTGATGACGTCACAGTACCCTTCTATTGTGTCACTATTGATGTTGTCGGTTTGCGGTAGATGCCACCCAAGTAACAGATCTACTTCTGTTTTATACATGTCAAGTTCCATTTGATTTGCTTGATTCCATTTTAGATTCTGTATATGCCATTCTTTCTCTCCTGATACTAGGCAGTCACTAAATACTGATAAACTGACTGGGTAATGGTCAGACACTTCATATGCAATATAGTCATGTATTTTTGTCTCACAGATAGTTGATTGAAGTATTTCTGGAACAAAGATGTAATCTATTAGTGAAGTTTGAGTATTAGATTTGTTCCTCCACGTGAAGTTTTGTCCAGTTACAGTGCTAGGGTTAAAGCATGACACCATATTTCTATCATTGAGTGAGCGTAATAGAAGAAGTGATCTTGCAGAGTTTGGTTTATTTACTAAATCTGTATTAAAGTCCCCACAAAGGAAAACATAGCTTGATGGAGACAGCTCATCAACAATGTCAAATACGACAAATAGTGCGTCTTTGTAAGAGCTCAGATGATGGTTTGTGGAGGGCAGAAGCACACTAACTACAACTATATCTACACAACCAGAACGAGCTATTCTTACTGCTGTAACATAGTCGCTGTCATGTAATAAGGTCTGTATTGTAGAATATTCTTGCTTTCTTGTCAGTATGGCCACACCAAGGGCGGTTAATTTTAGTACAGATTTCTCTGATGAAGTTTCCCAGGGGATGATATAGTGGAGAGAAACGGAGCATATATAAAACCATGGGTAACCGAGGATGCGAATATGGATACAGAAGCAACAAGGCCATGCACATCTAAACCTAATAACTTGGGGTGCACAGAAATAGGGATATCATTCGTCTTGTATGCAAATAGTTCTTTCTGAAAAAAATATTGTTATCGTTAGAATACTGACATACCAATATCATTATTATTTTCATTATCAACAAGGTTTTTTATTCGAAAAAAAATTGGGATTATACTGTACTCCATTCTCTTCCCACAGAGGTTACTACCTTCAGATTTCCGATTAAGAAATGATATCTGAAGGGGGAACCTCTGGAAAGAGAATTACTTTTCTCATCAATTTATAAATGTCAGATCTGAATAACATTGATAATGAAATTTAACTATTAAAATTAAAATAAACCCTTCCATTTCAGATACTGCCAGTAGTACGTCATTTTCCAAAGGTAAATATGGTTTCAATGTCTGCTGTACGTACATTTCAGTATTGGTATTGAATATGTATGAAAAGTTTGTCAGATCATATTCACGAAACTACTCATTACCACTAACCTTTCGTCGTTATGAGATAAATAGTTCAAACATATACTTTCTTAAAGTATATATTGGTATTTGCGATATAATTCTTGTTGGTTCTTGGCATTTTGTATAATCTTGTAATTTAATCTTGATTTACTGATTTGAAAAGTGGTTATTTGTTATTCATATTCGTACATGTACACAGAAATGATTTTCAAAACGGGAATTGACATTTGATACTTTACATATTTACGAAATAATGTACGTGTCAATAAAAACACAAACTATTTTTGCTCGATAAAGCCAGATAAAGAACAAAGGTATATGATATTTTCTAAACAAGAAAAGCAGGATAAAATTCACGAAGCATATAAACTGAGATACAAAAGAAACGTTATACCCTATTGTTTCACTCATACAGTAAACATAACAAAACAAATTGATATGATAGAACCGGGGTATTATTTAATGTTCAATGTTGACTTATTCGGCAAACAATCATTCTCGTTTTTTTCAAACATGCAGATTTAGAGTCACTGAAAGGACTAAGGGGTATAAACTAATGTTTACACAAACCCTATCATGTTTATAATGTTGTAAATTTGTGCAGAATTTGGCACATTCATTGATGTTCACTTAGCAGATATCGTATATGTCGATGAACAGTTGTGTTTTATCCAAATTAATTTTGGGAGAATTGATGATTTTACAATTTCATTTTTTCCAAAAAAATTTAAAACCACATATAATTATTCCTTGGCTGATGACTAAACGCCTGCACTTTTCAGTTTTAGAGTACGACTTCGGAAACATAAAACATTTGTAATTGAAAATCACACATATGATAAAAGCAACTGAGGTGTAAAGTTTCTTTTGTACCTCAGTTTATGTAAATGAATACAGGTGTGTTGACATGACCTTACCTTTTCTCTTCAGGATACACTGTGATTAAAGGTAAGTGAACCTTTCTATTCACCTTGATTTCTGTATGATCTAATAATGTGTCCTCTTGCTAGTACATTATGAAATACTAAGGTTTAGGTCTATGTGGATGGACAAGGACTTTGAATGGAGAGAAGTGAAAAACCGAAAGTAGTCGACCTCATGATTGCTGAAATGACCTCATCATATCTAAGATAGGATAACATGGCACTGACGACACGTTTATACTTAAACTAAACCGGTCGAAATTCAATTATCTCCCTTGGTTCAAAGAAGGGAATGGACCATACAAGCATATTCGTTTTGTGTCACTTATTTTATAATGTGTCTTTAAAACTGCATTGGATTTGCTTACACGTTTCAGATGAAGAGAAAACCGACGACGATACTGGTAGGAAAACATTTTTCTTTACTTAATATTTCCTTCCAACGCTTCTCTCAATCTTTGTAGTTCTACTCCTTTTGTCGCTTGTTAACATCAACCTGACGTTAAAAAGCTTATACATTTCCCGAAATTAGTGAACGTTCCCCGTAAGTTATCACTCATCAGTCATAGTAAATCATAAGTCTCAAACACTGGCAAATGTAAGACTTGTTGCATTTTATTAACTTTTCTGTATTGGCGTAGCAGCAGACTGCATCTAAACCTCATAGTGTTTACTCCACGCACTGCATAACTTGTATTTATATAACGATTTGGTACAACAGAAATGATAAATTTGAATTATGACAAAAAGTGCCGATCTGTTTTTTTAGATTTAAAGGGACACTGCGTCGAGGATAAAAATGAGTCCCATCTTTATCTCACTAAGCTGATTAGAGTGTCTGCTAACAAGTTACACTTCACTTCACTGTCTTCCTGCAGTAGTTCTTATTACCAATTACGTCACTTGTCTGAAATTTGGTGTCTGTGACTTGTTAGCAGACATGTTAATCAGCATGGGTAGATGGCATGATCTCATTTTTATTGTCGACGCGTTGTCCCTTTAATTCTTCTTCTTTGTTCACTAGGTCCCCCAGGACCCCCGGGTCCACCTGGTCCAGCTGGTGCCCCGGGTCCTGTTGGTCCTGTTGGTCCTGTTGGTGCCACTGGTGCTCCTGGACCTCTTGGTCCATCTGGACCCACCGGCCAGCCTGGAGCGGCAGGTAGTAATCATATTTCGTATTGATATCCACATTTTTGGGGTGGTGTTTGAATTGGTGGACAAAACAAACAGTAATGGACTTCGCTTTGCCTGTTCAGCCCAATCTTGGGCAGATCAGGCACGCGTGTTCCACTTGTTGTTGTCCTGTGGTGGTAACATGTTGGTGAGATGAGAGGAGCTTGGCGTTTCTTACTTATGTGTAAGTTGACAACACCGAATGTAATCAAACCTCAAACATAGGACATTTGTTTACTACTAATAGTTGGCTTGACGTCGAACGGCACGCAGAGTTGTAGCAGCTTCAAGTAGAACTGTTACATTGAACTCATTGACGTGTCACAACTTACCATATTAGAAATGTAGAAACATAGTATGGCACTGACACGAATATAATATTCATGAAAGTCATGAAATTAAAAAAATCCGCTAAAATACACTCTCAACCATAGCCTGGCGACCTGATGTCGGGCATTTAGAATGCAACGTCAAAGACGAAACGTGACCTCATAGCATTGGTTATGACGTCACGTCACCATGACAAAGTGATATTTTGCCCTAGGCATCGTATGAAAAATATGAACCCCGACATGATTGCCCTCGTAGGTAATACCTCTTTAACACTGCTGTCTTCACCACTTGCAGGACCTGTCGGAAGCCCCGGAGTGAAAGGTGACGGAGGTAAAGAAAACATAACTTTATTATTAACAAGATTACAAAATCATAACCAATGTAATCGATATCGTTTGTGCACACATGCACATATCATTTAGCAACCATTATTTCTGTTCTCATATTGTAAAACTCATTCTTCATATGTATATGTAAGTAAAGACTGGATCTATCTTTACATAAACCTGACAAAAGGCTTATTAAACAGGTTAGTGAGTGTACTAATTGCATTTCGAGTTGACCAATAACATCTTGTTATGACACTGTTACCTCACCAATGGGAAATTGGCCTTTACGTTTAATGATAAAGATTGTCAGTTGTACAAATGAATACAGAACGATGTCCCGTGTGATGCCAGTTTTGTGAAAAGCGAATTTGGTATCTGAAAAGTGATAAACGGAATTGACCTCAATAACATATCCGAGTTTAATACAGATACTTTTTCACGTTATATACTTACCATCTTTATGGAAATCGAAATCGTATCAATTTAATAGTTTGATGTCTAAATATACATTAGAACATAGTAACAGTGTGTTAATATTGTCCCGTCATTTATAAATCTTGATAAATACCTTTAATCCATGGTCATGACGTCACTCTGTTTTGTTATCTGTTGATTATTATTTAAGAATCTACTGGTCATTGACTGTCCCAGTCAGAAGGGGTGTTAGGTTTTCACATATTCAGTAATGGCACATTTTTGGAGATTGAAGTATTTTGCCTTGGTGTATCTGAATAGGAGCTTAAAATATCCCAATTGTGACAAATTATGTTTTGTAATGCATGAACCTGGGTTCGAATATTCAACCCTTCGTTTGGTAGTCAGCGCTCTTAGCCATTAGGCTACGAGTCGCTCTTAGAAAACATAAATATGTTTTTCAGTAAGACTCCCGCGTTCTATTCAAGACCGGTAACGCACGGAGACAGCATTGAAAGGCAGAGTTTAAGTTGTCAATCACATCGCTTCGCCAGGGAGTTTTGCGCTGCACGTGCGTGAAAGAATCCTTTTCATGATGGTCGTGGCTATTTGTACAATATCCGATGAATGAGCACCGACATTTGCAAAATAATTAATGAACATTATTGGAAAGATTAGTAATATGTGTGTACTAACTTTAGCAAGTTACCAAATGTTTAAAAGTTTTGACCATTTCTTCTTTATAGGATTAGCCGGAGCGTCAGGACAGAAAGGGGACAAAGGTAAGAATTACACATAAATTAGACGTTTATACGAGTATGCGAAACATATGGTTTTTACGGACTTTGAATTGGTGTAATGTCTTTATCAGATCTGTTGACACATCATAAGTTTCGCATCACAAAGGGGGCGGGATATCCAAGTGGATCAAGAGGTCCGGGGTTCGAATCCCGTCTGGGGCACGGCAACTTTGTCTGCAGTAGAGAACTGTTCTACACGCAGTAAGGTTTGGGTGCAATGCTACACTGAATTTCGGCGTAGTACCAACCATGGTTCGCTAGTTACAGCCGATGCTCGCAGGTTTCACAACAATGGATAGCCACATGGCGTTGCGGGCTTTCTCCCTGCCATAATACTAGCAGCCGCGATTTAATTGAAATACTCTTGAAAGCGGCTTTAAACCCTAACACACCTCACCTCACCTCGCATCAAAATATTTAACACACTTTGATGTTCAATAATTCTGTAATTATCCAAATGTTGCGTTCATGATAGTTTGCACTCAAATATCTTCATCGTCTGAACAGGAGATATTCGCGGTTCAGAAAAAGCTAATTCATTTCATTCATGCTTTTTATCACTTTTTTTTTATCATTTTGTGAGCGTGAGTTACAATATTCAACCGATTTGGAATGTAACAGATGCAAACGCACGTGCATCTCGTGCAGGCTGAAAGGTTCACAACCATAAAAGGAAATCTCGCACGTGCAGCTCATGCAATCTGAAGTGAGTTGGGTCTCCCCCAGTAATTCAGACGGTGACACGAAGTTGCATGTTAAGTTACCGTAAATGGTATTTCCTCTAAAAAAAACGTCGACTGGGTTTCCAATTTGCGCTGGAGGAATGTCAACAAAAACGCAATCAAATCTGGTCTACAAAAATGGCCGGATGTATCACATGATTACATTGGAATTTGCTAATTAAATATTTGATTGAAGATGTTTCCATGGAAACATAACAAATAACTTCGTTTTTGGACGTGAGTGTCGTTCCTTAAAACATTTACAATTGATTGTAAGGCTATCATTGATTTGTGGAAGGGGGCCAAGAACTTCAAAATATCAAAGCCTAGCTGAGTGGAATTTGGTATGGGTAACAAAAATGTGTAAATATCCCCTTTTTGGGTTTTAAGTATTCCAATTTCTTTCGATTTATCTTTCATCTTTTCCCTGGAAACACAAGTGAAATTTTTGTTTCTGGACCAGAAATAAAAAGTAAATATATGTAGAATCGGTCAATGAAAATGTTTATGTTGAACGTGTACATGTGCATTTGCAGTTTTCATATTATTTTGGCGTTTCAATGGAAATACATCTGAAATTTTGAACAGAAGTTGATAACCGCAATAGTGTGATCAATGCAGCTTAGAAAATAAAACAATATTCCTGTGTAACGCGAATTTATTATCAATGATTTAGATATAGCTTACAAAAAATATCAACACAAACACGTGAGTGATGAAGGATAAGGCTCCATAATCGTTGTTCAATATATTTCAGACTTTCCCCATTTGGCGGGGATAAAGTCGACTCTACTTCTCAATTTAATTTAATTTTGATTTTAATGTTCTCGTTCTCTTCATTCAGGCGATGTAGGAGCACAAGGTAAACAGGGCCCACAGGGTAAGACTTGTTTTCAGTACTTAACATACTAATAGTTTATTCCTGTTTATCTAGCAATAAAGAACCATTCCATGTTAAAAGCAGAGTTGTGTGACTTTATCCACAAAAAAGCATACGAATTGTTGCTGTGGACATTGAGAAAAACAAGGATAGAATCCTTATTGCAAATTTTCACCGGATCCATTTGGTACATTGTTGCTTTCGTGTTACGTTGCATTTGCCATGTTGCTTCCTCAATAACCATCTTGCTTTCCTCAATTACCATGTTGCTTACTCAATTACCATGTTGCCTTCTCAATTACCATGCTGCCTCCCAATTACCATGTTGCCTTCTCAATTACCATGCTGTCTCCTAAATTACCATGCTGCCTTCTGAATTACCATGCTGCCTCCTTAATTACCATGCTGCCTCCTCAATTACCATGTTGCCTCCTTAATTACCATGCTGCCTTCTCAATTGCCATGCTGCCTCCTTAATTACCATGCTGCCTCCTCAATTACCATACTGCCTCCTCAATTACCATGCTGCCTCCTCAATTACCATGCTGTCTCCTCAATGTCCATGCTTCCTTCTCAATTACCATGCTGCCTCCTGAATGACAATGCTGCCTCCTCAATTACCATGCTTTCTCCTCAATTACCATGCTGCCTCCTCAATTACCATGCTGCCTCCTCAATTACCATGCTGCCTCCTCAATTACCATGCTGTCTCCTCAATTTCCATGCTTCCTAATCAATTACCATGCTGTCTCCTGAATTACCATGCTGCCTCCTTAATTACCATGCTGCCTCCTCAATTACCATCTTGCTTTCCTCAATTACCATGTTGCTTACTTAATTACCATCATGCTTTTCTCAATTCCTTAATTACCGTAGGAGTTCTCCGTTATGACCATGTTGCTACAGTGGATACCCCAGATAATAACTAACTTTGAACTGAATGAGAAGGTGTATCATCATAAACGTCGAGTGTTATCAAGAAAGAAATGTTTATGTTTTATTTATTCCTCATCTAATGTCTATCTAAACTTTAAACATGGCTGATGACCTATAGTGGAGGATGTGATTGGTTCTAGCCTAATATTAGTATTATCAAAAAACATGTAAATATGTTCATTATTATTTGTTTACAGGTATAAAAGGTGATACTGGCTGGTTGGGACCGACAGGGTTCCCTGGGCTGGATGGAGAGAAAGGTCAAGGTCATTTATAGCGGCCCTTTTCTGGGACCAAACGTTCACAAAAAAAATAATTGTTCAACTTTGAAGCAATATTTGATTTGAATGAAAAGAAGAAACTCGTGAAGAATGAGACATGGTATATTAGTTTAACTGTATATAGTGCTGTAGGGGTAAGCATGCTTGCCTCTCATTCCAACAAGGCCGGTTCGAATCCCCATGGAGGTACTGTATTTACAATTTCTGACCGGCACTCTTACTGCGTTGTGTCCTTCCACAATTCACTCAGTGCACCCAGCTGTAAAAATGGGTACCTGACAAAGCGGGTTAACTTTTATTTGTGCAGCGCTTATGACTGCTCCGAAAGTACAATTCCGTGCAATTCCGTAATGTAAGATGTACAAGTCTTAATATGGAGATATACCACTTGTAAATGTAAACTCAGCAGTTTAAATGGGTACCTGGTGATGTTTGTGTAAGAGGTAAGCTTCAAGCGGTGTAAATAGCAACATATATTATACAGGGGTCTGACAGTATTGTAACTTGAATATGACATTATGATATATGATAAAGTATTGATATTGGTTGATTAATATGCATTTGAGTATAGAAATATAGACAATATATTCTTAAAATATTATAATAAAATAGACCATGTAAATATTCTATAAGCCAAAACATATATCATTTTCATGTATAAAAGAATAAAGTGTCTTCATTCAATGCACAATGGAAAATAAACTGCCAGGCAAATGTTGATTTTATCACATGACTGTATGATTTTCAATTGCAAATATCTCAAGATTTCGATGTCATAATCTAAATCAACTTCCCAATACAAGGCGTACCTCTGCTAGTCTCCATTACTGGCCTTGATCTGCCATTAATGGAGACTAGCAAGAGTTATGCCTTGCGTTGAATCTAAAACTTAAAAGTACAGGTGTTAAGTCAGCAGTCAAAGAATAATTCAGACTACATGTTTTTTTTAATTTTTTTTAAAAATAATTTTTAATTTTAAAATTCTTCAAAATTTGTTTTGATGATACACAACTGTTCATCGACATATAAGGTTATTATGTATTATTATAAAACAACTAAACTAACAGGCAACAAAAGTATATCACTCACTTATCATATGTATAACTTTCAAAATGCCAGTTTTCGACGTCGCATTAAAAAACTGAATTGATTAGGGAATTAATCCCAAAATCAAATCAGTCAAAGAATATTAATACATATGTTTATACCCCCGCTACGACGTAGTCCGTCCGTGAGTGCGTGCGTCCGTCCGAAATCGTTTCCGGAGCATATCTCAAAAACTAATTGACTTTGAAACTTCAAATTTGGTATGGAAGTAACCCATATGGTGCTGTTGTGCCTTTTAGGGGTCTCAACTCTAAGGTCCACATAATTTTTGAAATTTTGTCATTTATGTAATTTCTGGAGCATAACTAAAAAACTATATAACTTGAAAACTTAATATGGATGTTTCCTACCTGTATGCTGTATGTTGTTGTGCCTTTCATTGGTTTAAAATCCACGGTTCAAATAATTTTTTAAAAATATTTCATTAAAAACAATCACTGTTATTCATTGAGGTGATTGACAAGAATATACAAAATTTCCAATTTATGTATACTGTATACTGTACGATCAAACTACAGGCGGGGATATGTGAGCTGCGCCTTGTTAAAATAAGAAATGGAGGTTTTAAATTTTCCCAAAATTAATTTTAATCGACATATAACAGATTGTCTATGTGAAAATTAATAATTGTGCCTGATTCTGCACACATTTACATAATTTTAAACATGGTAGGGGTCATTTTGGTGCAATTTTCATTCATTAAACAAAGATTTGTAACTAAAATGTAACCACAGTCTTTTAAATATTCAATTAATCGAAACGAACTGAGATGAGTACTTTCTTTTGCCAGGCAGTTTATAAGAGAATGTGTTTTTCGGTCATAATGATTGTTAAAGAGCTATGTCAATATTTTATGAGCGCCTCACTTTTCTATGTAATATCTGCCGAACAAAGGCATGTACACCTACTGAAAATGTAAATAAAAACTGTGTTTTTTTATATAAAAAAAAGAAGTTTAAGCGAGGCCAGTTGTACACGTGATGGCAAGTTAATGTAAATGTTGCGTTCAGACAAGGTATAAACGTGCATTCTTGTTTTCTTTCAGGAACAAGAGGCAACGATGGAGCCCCAGGTCATAAGCTGTTTATAAATATGTCAATAATTCAATTGTAAAACAGTTTTTAACAAGCACAATACCACATTACAGCTTAAACATACATTTTCAATGAATTAGAGGAAAGGAATAAAGACAATTTATCAGTAATAATTTGAATAGATGTCATGAACACTAATCTATGGGCAAAGGCAGTATTTACATACCGGTCTATTGTTTAGGTTCAAACGGCAAAGACGGAGCTTCTGGGCCCCAAGGGAACCCCGGTAAAACAGAATAAAGTGTTTAGATATTCGTAATATGTATAGCATATGTCCGAAGTGAATAATACTGCCTCGCTTTACATGTTAAATGAACATTAAGCATGTTTAAGAAGTTACATCAAGTCAAACTTTATAAATGGTGTTATTTTATCAACAAATACTGACTGTTGTTTCAAATTATCTATTGAATGGTAGTCCATTCAGCATAGTGATAATATTAAGGTGAACTTGGCGATTTATGATGGAAAGTCAATTGATCAAACATAAAGTTTAAAATATACATACAACAGATATAAATTGTGGGTTGGTAATGTGTACGAGGTCATATACCTACTGTGCATAAATATATTCGGTTTCTGCAGATGTAAGTAATTGTCATGTATTTTGCGATATGGTATGAACATACAAGTCAAGATAAATTATAATATTAATTTAAATCAGCACAAGAGGCAGTATATAATACTCATGGATCTTTACATATTGTAGGTTTTTGTTATTTTGGTATATCGTGTCAATTTATTTATTTGACAATAAATATAACAAAATAATACTTTCTTAATACTGCCCCATATTTATTTGCCCTTCAGGTGCGAAAGGGGAACCCGGAATATCAGGACTGAAGGGAAATCCAGGTAATTTGTGGCATGGTGTTATAATATAAAATATATATCATTAAATTTATATAGAGAGGATATCATCTGTCTTTTGATATAAAATAAATCAACACGAGTTGAAGACAGTAAGGATATCCCATTCTTTACTTTTTACGTTCATCATTAATTGTTGATATATAGAGAATATCGCCCAAGTGTCTTCTGATATAAAAAATATAAACACTCGTTCATAAAAATTGGATATTTGTATTATCAACTTTAGGCTTGCCCAAGATAATTATTACTTTTATCAACGAGTGTTGATATATGTGTTAAAAGACATGAGGGTGAGATTATATTTATTTTTCATTACATTTCAATAAAAATTGTACCTCTGTGAACACATCACTGCCATTTGACTTAATTGATGTCATTACTCGATAATGTAAAACATTATTGTGTCGTGTTTATGACGGGGCACATATTCGTCCCTATACATGTTTGTCCCAGAAGATATTGCTTGAACTCACACAAGCGATATCTCCCGTTTTGGATGATAATTATTTGACTTCAGAAGTCACGGGAGAAGGTTCTGTTCAATATCTAATTTCATTCCTACTGTGACGTCATCAACGCTATGACCTCATAACATTTGTCATTTGTAAATAAGTATCTACCAAACACATATGAAAACATGATTTCATTAAATTGATAATTTGTCGATTTGTGTTCAATGGTATCATTATTAGTTACGAAAGTTATAAATAAACTAACTTAAAAATTCAAATCTGAATTTTCAGGGGAAAAGGGTGAAATGGGATCGGCAGGTCAACAAGGAATCCCAGGTACAGATTGAATATTTGTTGTTGTGAGCACGTCAGCCTGTCTAGACTTGTACATGGAAATATAATTAAAGAGTATTGGTGTAATACTATTTTTGACAGTCATCCAGGGTAATACCCTAACACTTACAGCTGTAAACGATTGTGACGTCATGCTATCACCGTCATGCAACATAGACCCGACGTCGCAAAGGCCCCTATGACGTCACCATGACACGTTGATGATGGTTCCTTTATGGAAACGGATGATCATGAACATTACCCGATTTCGATTTAATTAGATGCAGTATGTCATATATTAAATGAACTGTTTATTAATCTTTGGCAAATAGAATATCCACCAGTGAAGAAAGTAGAAAAATAAAATAGGAGTATGTTCAACAGTGACTTCGCTTCTAGTGTAATGATATTATATACGATGTAGATTATAATTTATTGGAAGCGTGTTAGTCGTCGTTGTAGAATACTACAGCAAGTTACACGCCAAAATTTAATGTGAGTAATACCGATAAAACTTACCGAGAAATAGCATGCTGTCACTACTGTCGACTGATAGAGGTGTTATTCGGCTGACAGACTACATTATGTCATCGTCACTCATATAATACATTTCTTTTTTGCATTTTAGTTCAAAATTTCAAGTTAGATTTTAATTTCTCCTTTAGAAAGTGTAAAATGCTCTATTTTAATTCTGCCAAGTACATGCCTCAACACTATAGACCTATCTTCGTTTATGCATATTAAAGGGGCAGTAGCACGTTTTTTCGCTCAAATAAGTCAATGAAATGTATTTGAAAAATAATTTCACTAATAGTAAAACACCCTTCTCTTTTCGGAAAATAAAGTTAAAAATGAGTGCACATGGCTCAGTTAAGCCATGAGTATCGTTTTTGTCATTCAAAATAATAAAATGTGTTCACAATAAAATGGCCGCCATGCAATTTTTGCTTTATACGCAAAATCGTTATTACCACTACGGATAATTGGTTTGTGTAGTAAGATGTAATACGCTCTAAAGTAAATATAAATGATATAAACTATCATTATAAATGGAAAATATGAAAAATCAAAATTTGCAAAAAAACGTACTACTGTCCCTTTAACCTTCAGGTATGAAAGGTGCACCAGGAAACCAAGGTCTACAAGGTAATCCAGGTGAGTACACAAAGTATTTAATTAATTGGACATATACATGAATAATAATTAAGATGAGTATACCACTGTATTTGCTCCCATAAGGTGACGTAGCACGCTGCTCTTACTAAAATAAAGTATTCTCAAGAAAAGGTAAATAGATGTTACCAAAGGCTAGATCATACTCCCCAATCGATAAGAAGAGTTCGAAAATGAATGTACATGGTTCGGTTAAGCCAGACACGTCCATTTCTTTCAGAGCGAACATTTTAAGGTGTTCACATGAATATTGCCGGTCGAGGATACTTGAAGTGATCTAACTCATGTAGCGACATCTAAACACTCATAGTAAAGTTTTAGACAAGACACCATGATCGAATGGTTTATGTCAAATTTGGGGGGAAATAATATGCAAAAATACAGCGCCTTTAAATACGTTAACAAGTGTTTCGTTGTAATAAATAATACGTTCATAAGAAACTTGTTTGGTATTCTCTATTTTCAAATTCAATGACAAGGGACGATTTCAAAACCAAACAATGCCTATTAATAATATTTCAATTGTTTATTCTTTTGTATTCAGGTGTAAAAGGCGAAGCAGGATTGAACGGATTTCCAGGTAAGAAAGTGGTTTAATTTATACATTAGTTCGATATGAATACAGGAACATTAATCTGTTAAGTCAGTTTGTTTTGTTTTACCTACTATTCTTACAAAGTACGCACTACTCGCCCTAAAAACCTTAGAGTTCTAATTAATATAATAACAGTCAACTTTCACAATAATCAAAGAAGCATACAAGGCACTGTAGCCAGCCACTATTACCGACATAAAGTGTTCTCGCGAAAAGGTAACTAAGTGTTACCAATGGCTAAATGATACTCCTAAATCAATAACAAGAGTTCGAAAAAGAATGTACATGGTTCGGTATAGTCCATTTCTTTTCGATCGGCCATTTTAAGGTGTTCTAAACACTCATAGTAGAGTTTTAGATATAGCACAATGATGGAATGGTCAGTTGTCGCTGTATGAGATATATACCCTCGAACGGAAGATTATATTGCATAAACTTGAATAATTTATGTTAAATTTGTGGAAACATAATCAATATGCAATATAAAACGTGCTACAGTGCCTTTAAATAAGTTTTACAAGCAGCTCTTTGTAATAAATATGGTATCCATAGGACACTTGTTTGATAATCTCTATTTCCCAATTAAATGACAAGAGACGATGTCAAAACCAAAATTGCCTAAAAATGTTTTTTATTGGTTCATTTTGTTTCTGTAGGTGAAAAAGGCAAAGCAGGATTGAACGGATTTCCAGGTAAAAAATTAATTTGCTTGAAAATTAGTTCGATATGAACACACATGATAAGTCGTTGGATACACCTACTATTCTTCGTCGCCCGAAAATCTAAGTGTTCTAATCAATTTTATAAAAAGTAAGCTTCGAGAGAAACAATTTGAAGTTTTAAACATGTAAACTAATCAATATCATTATTTGGAATTGTGTAGCTTTGAAATTTATTATTTATTTTATGAACATTAATGTGCAATATTTAATATCATTCGCAGGTGCACAGGGGATGCCTGGCCCAAAGGGAATCCCAGGTAAAAACATATACATTTATGTTTATTATAGAATATGCTTGTTTTTTTAAATACAATAGACGTTGTCTACCTGATATTCAGTGGAGCCTTTGAATCTATTCATTTCTACCGAAAGCTGATGTGGGTATTTTACGTAAGATAGGCGACAGAAGAATAGTTGCTGAACCGTCAACTCTACATGTGTTCCGCTGCGATTGGCCCTTGGTCAACTCCCTCCGCAAGTCTCAACCCGGCTAGTCTCCATCACTGGCTAATTTAACTCGTGTTACATTCCCTTACCTTTGCTACGGCATCCTGGTTCCCTGGGCCAGTTACGCTGCGCTACAGGGAACCAGGATGTTGCTACGGCACCCTGTCAGTGTGCACTGTGAAGTTCCGGCGTAGCGCATGACTGACTAGTACAGAAGAGATAACGAAATGATGCAAGGCAAAATAGCCATAGATGGAGACTGGCGCGAGTTATATACATTAGCGGATCTTACGTGGGATCCAAACTTGAACTCCAGGTAGACGTGTAATTATTTGGACCCAAGAGGATGGTTTCAAAACAAAATTCGAACGAAGTTCACGAATTTGAGAGTTAAAACTGCAACATTAAGCTGCTATTATTTGCAAAATGAACATTTTTCTAACATACGTTGATTACGCCACATTCATTTCAGGCCCAATAGGTCCAAAGGGCTCCATGGGTGTTCAAGGACGGAAGGGTGAGGCATTCATATAAACATAATTATTGCCCGCCACATGTCAACGGAGGTATAAGCGGATATAGCAATGACCTCCGTCCCTTCTTCCGGTTTTCGTTTCCGGGCTCGAACTTAAAACCTGTGAGGCCTAGCTTAATGAAACTTGGTATGTGGAAAAATCATCATATGTAGATGTGCCTTTTGGCGTTTTGACTTTGATTTTATTTTTAGCCGTTTTCATGGAAACATACTTTAAAGTAGTCCGACATAATGATCCATAACAGGTACAAGAAGGTTTATGTTGATTAAGGATGATTGTATCACCACACGCATTGTTGTTGACACGTAACAGAGACAAATACAATGTTATCAAAATACTTACTTTTAGATATATATTTATGTTGCAGGAGATCCCGGGCCGATTGGTCTGATGGGACCCCAGGGACTTCGTGGAGCGAAAGGTGAAAGAGGTAATAGTAATTGAAGCGCCGTAAAATATACAATTTACTAATTACAGTCAAATGTGTTGAATTGGAATTTGGATTCTAGCCTGCAGGTTACAGATAAAACTTAACGCAAATGAAGGAGATTGTCAATATTTGTATAACTTGTTTTCGTGTTCATATTCAAGTACTGTCCAATTCGAGAACGTCAAATTGAAATGTTACCACGAAGTAGACACACTGTAATGTAAAATATTATGTTTTTGCATATTTAACAATTGAAATAAGACAGTTTGTAAGTGTGGCAGGGTGAGGTAAATAGCGTTCCTACTAGCTTGGACTAGTGGGATGTCCCTTTAGCTCAGTTGGTAGAGCGTAGAACTGTCACCCGGAGGTCCCGGGTTCGAATCCCCCTGGATGTTGAAATTTGTATTTTCACTCCTGCTTCATTTGGCGCCCAACGTGGGGCCGGGACTATTCCTTAATGTCACTGCACCTTTAAATCCTTTTCAGGTATGTAAGTCCTTCATAGGCATATCTCCCGAGTCACTTCGTGGAGGGGGGTGTGTGTGGCAGGGTGAGGTAAATAGCGTTCCTACTAGCTTGGACTAGTGGGATGTCCCTTTAGCTCAACTGGTATTTTCACTCCTGCTACATAAGGGAACAACAGAACAATGATATAGTTTTCGCTAATATTCCTAAAATATCCAACATGTCCAATGTTCATCCAGCTTATTTGGCTGTCTTTGCCTGCCTTGAATTTCTAGTGATTGTTTAAGCCTGCATAGCAACTGCACAGCAACTATACAGCTTGGCACGAGAAGCTCGTGCAAGTCCGTGAAATTCGGCTGCGGTGTTCAATTATAAACACTCGGTACATTGGCGTCAAAGAAGTGATAGTGTTTTTATTTGAAATACATATATAAATCAAACTCTGTAAAAATACATATAAACGGTATGAAAGATTTCCCATTGTCATTGCATAGTTTGAAATTGATTCTCTAGTTTAAGTAATTCATTCTCCGCCAGAGGTTACTCGAGGCATTTCTTCCCTCGTAACATACATGTGTATGCTACCTAGTGGTAAACAAAGCAAACACTGGCAAGCTGTCTTATTTTTACACAATATAACACGTCTCAATGAAACAATTTAACTCACTTTTTTCTGATTTCAGCGCTAAACAATATCCATTGCTTGTTTGAATAATACAGCACAGCAACCCCTTAATTTACTTATTTTTTTCAATGTATGTATTTTCTTCCTAGGACAACAGGCGCCAGCTGGCGATGATGGTAAGTATTAATCTAATTTTGTATATTGTTTGTGATGTTATTCAGTGCATTTAGTGTTCTTCTGCTTTATTTAGATTTCTTAGACAAAAAGACCAGATGTTCAGTATACACTTTCACTTGAAACACCACGTCAGTTACGATGAAATCAACTGAAATTTCGTGAAAGTGAAATTTGTGTTCAGACAAAAAGATAATGGTGTTTTTAATCAATACAATTCGTAATCATATCAAATCGAGTTAAATAATAACACATCTATGAAATTTTATTTAAACAAATTCAAATCAGATCTATTAAAATCAAAACAAATGTCACAAATTCCAATACCATTATCTGACTTGTCGACATCCTCGGTTACCCATGGTTTTGTATATATGTATGCTCCGTTACTCTCAACTATATATGATATAGTGGAGAGTAAGCGAGCATATATAAAACCATGGGTAACCGAGGATGACTTATCAATGACTTTGCTCAATACCTGCGCTGTGCGTATTTCTTCATTTCCAAGCATTATATGATTTTTCTTTGCACGACAATGTACTTGTGGCCGAAACACAGCTATTGTTTTCCAGTGTATAAATACTTTGCTGACGTTATTTTGTCACATAGTTCTAAAAACATTCCAGTGTTAAGCCACTGTCCTAAAATACTATCGTTTTTCTCTAATGTTTAAAAGCCACATGTTTTCATATCTGAATTTATTTGGCCTGTTATATATTCTAATGTTAGTAAGACAGGTTACTCACATTGTTGATATTATATCTGTTCAACTGATGCTGATGTTATGCTTTAAATGGTGCTGGCTGATGTACACATTCAATGATCACGATGTTATCCAATCATTACAAATATAACAGAAGATAAAAACTCATCTGACAATCAAATCATGTAAAAATAGTGTACGTTTGTTTCTGTATTGCGGGCGCCCCGGCAGTGAGCTGTTAGTATACATAGTTTTGATAGTGTGATACTATTTTCGTGTTTCTGCCCTTGTACATCCTCGTTATTTTGCTGTGCCTAGCTCACACCGTATCGAGTGCCTTAGATTGTTACCCCGGAATAATGTGATTATTTACTGTTGTCCTGTGACATGGTCATAAGCGCAAGCTATTTTGTTCCTTAAATATCACAGGGGATCCTTTTAAAATAACAAATATAGACGTTCCAAAATGACATTAAGAACAATACATATTGGTAAGGATGTATTTTACATATTTGAAAAAAATACACGTGTATGATAGGTTCATCATATATTCAGAAGCCAACTTAATTAAATTTGATATTTCAAAACATGAACAGTACATATTTTGAGAATCACGCGTTTTAAGAAATCATTGATTTCGGATTGTCATCACTGGATGAGTTAAGAGAGTCAAAAAGTGCTTTTTTTTGCTTGTTTTATGACGACCTGCAGTGAAGACGTGTCAACAAATTCAAGCCTGAAAAGGTTTATTTGTCGTTTTCATTTGTTATTAATTAAACTTCTACATTTTATGAAGTTTAAAACTTAAATATCAAACATTTTAGCCGAAAGCCATTTTGAAAAAGCGATTTCCACACGCTATGTGTACTTAAAAATGACATTAAACTAAAAGCTTTGTATTCTGATGTATGGTATTGCGGTTACATCTCTGCAACCAATGTCTCTGTGAAAAGCATTCAAAATCGACTTTCTTATGCAGCAGTACTTTGTTTCTTTTATTAGGTTGAGTGTATTAACTTTTTGCCTTTCAAAGAGTTTCGATTTTTATATGTATTACGTGTTTTAAGTGAAAGGTTTATCTGTTTTATCCTGTTTAACTATATATTAAAGAAAGCATCGACATGTATTTTTTCCTTACAATGCGTTTCATGCGCTTCAGTACACAGCTTCATATATCTTTCAGTTCTCGGGTGTAATACATGTATTCAATTTATTCAATATATATTCAATGTATTCATGTATTAAAACATATGTGATGAATATCTTATGGCAAAATTGCATGTTACAGAATAGTTTAGTTTGTGGATTGATACACTGTAGAACTATATGTTTTAATTATACCCCCGCTATGAGGTAGTCGGGGGTATATAGCGCTCAGCGCGTCCGTCCGTCCTAGCGTCCGTCCGTCCGTCCGTCCGGAACACTTTTGGTTCCGCTCATAACTCAAATACTACTTGTTCAATTGTTATGAAACTTTATACATGTACACTTTATGGTCCCTAGATGTGCCTTTTCTATGTTTCACTCAGATTCCATGATTATTGTTTCAGATTTTCCACTTTTAAGCGTCTTTGTGTGCGCGTCTATGCTTACACTTTTGGTTCCGCTCATAACTCAAATACTACTTGTTCAATTGTTATGAAACTATATACATGTACACTTTATGGTCCCTAGATGTGCCTTTTCTATGTTTCACTCAGATTCCATGATTATTGTTTCAGATTTTCCACTTTTAAGCGTCTTTGTGTGCGCGTCTATGCTTACACTTTTGGTTTCCGTCATAACTCAAATACTACTTGTTCAATTGTTATGAAACTTTATTTATGTACACTTTATGGTCCCCACATGTGCCTTGTGTATGTTTCGTACTCTAATTTGCATAATTTATGCAAATTGTCTCCGTTTTTCGACTTTGCCATTCAGTTTTTGTTCCACTCATAACTCAAATACTAATCGTTCAAATGTCTTGTTACTTGATATATATACTCATCACGATGTGTACATCTGCCTTTTGTATGTTTCATACCCTCATTTGCATAATTTATGCAAATATTCTCCGTTTTCGACTTAACCATTCACACTTTTTGTTCCACTCATAACTCTGAAAGCAGTTGTCCAAATGTTAAGAAACTTGATATGTACAATCACCATGATGTGTACATCTGCCTTTTGTATGTTTCATACCCTCATTTGCATAATTTATGCAAATTTTCTCCGTTTTTCATCCTCGCCATTCACACTTTTTGTTCCACTCATAACTCAGACACTAATTGTTCAAATGTTACGAAACCACTGATGTGTACATCTGTCATTTTTATATTTCATACCCTCATTTGCATATTTGTATGTTTCATACCCTCATTTGCATATTTAATGACATTTTTCAAATTTTCGACTTTTACTTCTAAAACATGCTTACAAGTGTAATACTTACTCTGCTTTAATAATACTTATATATAATGGTCTGTTCATACAAAAGTTTAAACATTGATGCCCTTTTGCTTTTTTCAAACATTTCTTTTTTACCAATGTTAAAAGCGGGGGTATCATGAGTGAGCTGTGCTCACTAATTCTCTTGTTACATTTGATTCTTTATCGTTCTAACGTGTGTATGTTACTGAAAACTCTTAATTTGATAAAATATGTTGGAAATAAATACGCATCAATTGTGATACATTTTAACATAGATGTATGCCATTCGGAATACTGTAAATTTACAATAGATCTCTTACTTCTCATATTCATGTTCTCTTGTATTCATATATTGCAGCGCGTCATGATTTTACAAGACGGCGAGGTACAGTATGATTGTATTTATCTTTTTCACTTTAGAAAAAAACAGTCGACTGGCTGAATAGAGAAAATAACTACTCTCAAGTTACAAAAGTCAATGTAAAATATCGTATGGCAATATTTGTAAAGAGAACAATGCCTTCAAAAACTCCGTGTCTAAAATAACAGAGGTTTGTTTTCTTTTGATATGTTGTCCATGGTATTACTAATATATAACTAAAGTGACCTCTTATATCACTTAACTCATGGATAACATAAATCAGTGTTGGAATATTCGCTAATTGAAAAAAGTCCTTTGACAGTTTTGATGAATTCTGAATATTTCATGAATATCCAAGTGCCTAGGTAATGTTAAATGATATAGGTATATGGATAGTCAACTTCTTTATTGCTATGAGTGCGACGTGTTGATGCAGACACTAGCACCGTTATGAAGAAAACAACTTGTTCTCATAATCATACCGGCTTCTTAAATACTTCTCAAAGAAGTTGACTAAATCGTGTTGTTGGCTTTGAGAAAGGAGAGGGTTAGCGACTCCATTTGAATAAGTATTGACTGACCATATTTCAGGAGACATATTTCAGGAGACAGAATAAGTTGACTAAATCGTGTTGTTTGTGTTAAAAAACGAGAGAGTTAGCGACTCTGTTTGAATAAGTATTGACTGACCACATTTCAGGAGAGAGAGGATACCCAGGACCAATTGGACCACCCGGACCTCCTGGACCCCCGGGGACTCCTGGAGTCAATGGTAGACACGGGTATCCAGGTAACCCAGGTAATTGTTACAAGACCAATAGACATCTAGACCTACACACCATCGTTAACCCTTCTTACTATAGTGACACACCATATCCATATCCCAACTCAACATATGACCTGATTCAAATCAGATAGTATTCGGCAGAGAGACAACAAGAAACCCTTTTTTTTATCTTGTTTCATTCCATTTCCAACTATTTTTGTCTATCCTTATTATTTCTCATGATTGTTATACCTCTATTATAATAACTAAAATTATATATAGATCCACATAACGACTGTTGCAGGTTTACCAGCGTATTCAGCGTTTGAAACTTGATGAATTGCTGTCTACGAAGAAGATATTCCGCTCCTCAGACACATGTCCACACAACGCACTGCTTGTTGGTTCAAGGATAAAGCCGTGCAGATCACAATAAATTGATTTGTTATATTATCAGTACATACGAGGATACTAATGACTTAATTTGATGAATACAGAGTGTAATATATATGCATATGCATTTGTACTCAGCAGTATGTATACAGTTAATAATTTCCCTCACGTCTTTAAGAACCGAACATTCTCATTTGTACATTGTATGAAGTCTTTAATAAACGTTTTGAATGATCTGCAATTTTGTTATAGGAGCAGAATATGACACTGAAACGTCACTCTCAGTCGCTTGGTGAGGACGGATTGTATCTGTAGGGTACAAAGCTAGTAAGTACTGATTGTATCTGTAGGGTACAAAGCTAGTAAATACTGCTTGTATCTGTAGGGTACAAAGCTAGTAAGTACTGATTGTATCTGTAGGGTACACAGCTAGTAAATACTGCTTGTATCTGTAGGGTACAAAGCTAGTAAGTACTGATTGTATCTGTAGGGTACAAAGCTAGTAAGTACTGATTGTATCTGTAGGGTACAAAGCTAGTAAATACTGCTTGTATCTGTAGGGTACAAAGCTAGTAAGTACTGATTGTATATGTAGGGTACACAGCTAGTAAATACTGCTTGTATCTGTAGGGTACAAAGCTAGTAAGTACTGATTGTATCTGTAGGGTACAAAGCTAGTAAGTACTGATTGTATCTGTAGGGTACAAAGCTAATAAGTACTGATTGTATATGTAGGGTACAAAGCTAGTAAATACTGCTTGTATCTGTAGGGTACAAAGCTAGTAAGTACTGATTGTATCTGTAGGGTACAAAGCTAGAAAATACTACTTGTATCTGTAGGGTACAAAGCTAGTAAATACTGCTTGTATATGTAGGGTACAAAGCTAGTAAGTACTGATTGTATATGTAGGGTACACAGCTAGTAAATACTGCTTGTATCTGTAGGGTACAAAGCTAGTAAGTACTGATTGTATCTGTAGGGTACAAAGCTAGTAAGTACTGATTGTATATGTAGGGTACAAAGCTAGTAAATACTGCTTGTATCTGTAGGGTACAAAGCTAGTAAGTACTGATTGTATATGTAGGGTACAAAGCTAGTAAATACTGCTTGTATCTGTAGGGTACAAAGCTAGTAAATACTGCTTGTATCTGTAGGGTACACATCTAGTAAATACTGCTTGTATCTGTAGGGTACAAAGCTAGTAAGTACTGGTTGTATCTGTAGGGTACAAAGCTAGTAAGTACTGAATGTATCTGTAGGGCACAAAGCTAGAAAATACTGATTGTATCTGTAGGGTACAAAGCTAGTAAATACTGATCGTACCAAACAACCCGAAGAGGAACATTTACGATCTTACCCTTACTATTAAGGAAGTTGAAAAATGTTGACGAAGGGGAACATGCTAATGGCTTTCGTCACGACGTGAGGACTTAAAGGACATTTCCAATCTTTTGATCTTTTGGCAATGATAATGTATGTATTTCGAAAGAGTGACTGTATCAGTGACGTCTTGAAATATTTCAATGAATGTTCATTATTATAAGGGTTCCTGTGAAATAAACACCTTGTAACAGACACAGTGAAGGTTACGTTTTAAAGTGAAACAGTATTAACATGTCAAATCTCAAGATTTCGACAGTGTAATAATATCGAACCAACTATGTCCTCTCTGAATAAGACCTGACACGACATGAAGTCAAACAGAGGACTATACTTACATGATCTTGATTCTATAAAACGGGAAATTTCATTGACACGTACACGGTACCCGTGTGACATCCTGGACTGTCAATCACCTTCACGAGACGCACTACCTTAGGTTCGATTTGAATTGATGAAATGAAATCAAACGAATAAAACGGCCCTAAAGTTAATTGAAAGGTCCAAATGATGTTTAAATGCTACTGAAGGAAGAGAAACTGATCATACAAAGTGATCAAAATAGCAGAGATGATTTTCTATAACATGACATAGCATATCTGACATCAGAAAATTTGGTTGCAGGACAGAAATGTACTTGAAACATCGTATTTAGTGAATTTGGTTGCAGTCCCCTATAGGGATATGCAACCAAATTTATTCACAGCAAGTATTCACCATTATTCCTACCTTGGCAAATACATATTTGGTTGCAGAGAAAAAATAGTGTGTTGACAAGCACATGGGATTAGTTTGGTTGTAGAGGTTACTATTTACTAAATTTGACAATTTTTAACACGATGACATTTTCTGAATCATTTCGGCAAGTTCACTCTCGCTAAGTGTATGACGTAATGAAACCAATGAATGTAACGCATCCTCCCATTGGCTCATTCTGTATATCAACAAAAATAAATTCATGTTTATTAATTCTGGTTGCTTTTATTTACGGTTCTAGATAGAAACTATTCATTAAAATAACTTAAAGCTGTTTATTTCCTATAAAACTAATTTACCAATCAAAGATATATGTGACAACCTATCAGAATTGTGATAAGATTTGACAACAATTCGAATTCATCTCGCGGCCACGTTGTCAGCTGGTTGTAAACAAAATCGTAAATTAAAACTTAAATTTTGACAAAATGTGTCAAAAGTACCTACCAAGACATGCCTTATGGCAGGAAATGTTAAATTAAACAAGGTCAGTGAGTAAGCAGTTTCTCTCTATAGCATTAGAAATGACTGCAACTTGATAATATGACATGATCGAAAACCGGATTCCATAACGATCGCTGAGAAGTTTCCGCTAACTGTAAATATTGAAATAAAAGGCAAGGTAAGTTCAAACATTCGTCAGATCATGATATTTTCCTTCTGCAACCAAAGTTTGTCAAGTCAAGCTTGTTCTGTTTGATGAAAACATGTATTTTGATGGTTTAAAAAGTTATATGGACTGCAACCAAATTCAGAAATGACCCGATTTCCACGTGAAGTTATAATCTGCAACCAAATTCAAAGATATCATGTTATATATCATGCTATAGATAATTATTTCAGCTATCACAAAAACTTCATCTGAGCAATTTTGAAGAGTTTGAAGAGTAGCATGTTATGGCTATTTTAGACACCCCGTCATTGGGACCTTTCAATTACTTTTAGGCCAATAAAACTATTATTATTTCGGATTTTTACTATAAAACAGCGTGTGAATATTATTTGCAGGCATAATGTGCAACATGGTCTCCTCGGGTCCATAAACTGCACTCGAGCTTTGTTATTGCGGCACAGTATCTTCGATTGTGTACATTTAGCGCGTATTGGTACATCATCTGCGTTAACTACATATACACGGGTTAAATAATAAAGATGAGAACCGCCGCACAACGTTTTAAAAACAGGGAATGGGATCTTCTGCACAGTCCAAAACTGAAGTTGACAAAAATAAAAATGAATTGCGAGGATAGTTTATACATTTATTGACAAAGTAAAAATGTTGACACATGCATGTAGTTACCACAACACAAACCTCAAACATGCTTAGACTAGTTGTAATTTTTAAATATTCATCGATATTTTTTTGTATTCAAAGCATTCAACTTCTTAATCAATTGATGAATTTTCTGTTATTTTACTAACTGCATTAGTATTGATTAAGCATTCACCTGATAACTTTCAAGACATACAATTCTATTTTACTTGTTTACAAACTTGTATTTATGTAAACCCTTTGCTGCAACTGTTACACACAGTTTATTTCCATCAATACAAAGACCAAATGGGTATTTCAAACCATCCTCTGCTGTCAGAATGTCTCTGATGAACTCTCCTGACCTACTCAGGTGAATCACTTTATAAGTATCCCAGTCAGCTACAAGAATGTCTCCTGTACTGGTTGATGTGATTCCATATGGACTTTGAAGTGCTTTATCTCCAGTAGGTGTGTATGTGAACACAACGTCACCAGACTGTGTTAAACAGATGACAGACTTCAAACCATAATCTGACACTAGGATAGTGCCGTGTCGGGTGACATGGATGTACTGAGGATAACTGAAGCTCTTTCCTATACCAGGAAGTGTTGTGAAGGTCTTCAATATGTTTCCCTCCATATCGATGAGATCTACAGAGGGTGGGGAAGTAGAACCAGCGACCAGTGTTGATTGATCTAGAGATGACAGACCCCAGTATACCTTACTTGTCTGTATTGTAGACAGGAGTTCCAGGTCGGGATTCACAGCAACTGTGATGATGGTTTTGGCCCCCTGCAACGACACAGCTGCCTTGCTCTCACTGATAACTGTTATACACCAAGGGTAAGTAGACAATTTCAAAACACTTAAACATGTCTGTCCCCGTCTCAGGTAAAATGACTTCAGTCGGTTTTGGTTTATATCAGCAAACACAGTTACCTTTATATCTGAACTCTTCATTACAACAACGTCTCTCACATTACATGTATCGTTTGAATCTAGTTTAGCATCAATGGTTTCATGCAGTACAGGTGTTGCTGTCAGATCAGGTGTTGCTGTAGTGTTATCAACTCTCCTTATATCCATCTTCCCAATCTCATCTTTCAGTTTGTCAAGGTCGTGTGTAAAGCAGATATCAGATACATCTATCATATCCTCTCTCTGTGTCTCTGTGATGTCTGCTTCAGCTCCTGACCCAGACGACAGATACATCTCAAACAGCTGTGCCTCATCCTCCAACTCCAAGGCCTGCTGGATGAACTGAGACTGCTGCTGGTACATCTGTGTCTCTGTCTGCTTTGTTGTCATCTTGGACCTCAGTTTCTCTGTTTGTTGATCAGTTTGGACATCAAGTTTCTCCAGCAGCTCTGTCTCCTTTTCACGAAGACGATCAACAGCAACTTGAATGGTTTTGGTTATCTCAGTCTTCACTGATGCTGATTTCACCAGGAACTTGTCAATCTCATCACAATATTTGACAGTCTCTGCCTTGGATTTTTCAGCTATCTCATCGAGATGCCCCTGACTTTTCTGCAGTTGACCTTTGACCTCGGGTAGCATATCCTTGATTGTCACGACATCTTCACACTTTCTGTGACTAATACTGCAACACACTGTACATAATGGTTTCTTGCAATCTTTACAAAATAGTTTGATCTTCTCCTCGTGTACCTTGCATGTAAAAGGTCGCTTCAACCTCTGCTGTTTACTTCCTGTCAGCTTAGACACATCATGGTTCCGGGTAACTGGGACTCTGTTGTGAAGCTTAAGGCATTCATCACAGAAGCATGTTTGACACTCAACACACCATGTTGATGCAGGAGTTGTCTTCCCTTCTTCAATGCACATCGTACAGCATTGGTTATCTGTAAGGAACGACATACACTTAGCAAATATATTTCTATATTGATTTTATTGTCAACAATTTTTTGATAATATAGTGATTATTAACCCTAACTAATTATTAATAATCACGATTGATCTGAGACATATAAAACCTATTTGCAACTGTGGCAGATAAATATAAACCTCCTCATTAATTCAAAAATTTAAA
The DNA here is from genome assembly GCA_936450465.1 of Gibbula magus. NCBI lineage: Eukaryota > Metazoa > Mollusca > Gastropoda > Trochida > Trochidae > Gibbula > Gibbula magus. The sequence goes on from OW388302.1 coordinate 36,110,207, forward strand.
GATCATATGATATTTCTACATGACTAAACCTGAATATGCTAATTTAGGATCGTGATATTCCAAAGATATTACGATTTATCATATGTCGAGCAATAAAATACTGGGATTATTCAATGAAATAAACTGTCTATCAAGCTACAGTGAAAATAACTTATATTTTCACTGCGACCAGTGACTGATATAAACTGAGATCATAAAACAATGGTCTGACGCGGCGGATTGGCCTATGACGTCACAGTGTTACTGTTGTCACGGGCTGTTCCTAGCGGCTGCTCAGCAAGAAAACGACCTTTTTCGGACGTAATTACAAGAATAACATCATATATTAAACAAAATAATCGTCAATTCAATCATTGACATTTGAAAGAGTTGATAGTACGAAAGTTGGAAAGTTTGACAGGGTATCCAACAACGAGGAATAGTGACAAATAGAACACAATTAAATATTGCGTCCATCATGCGATGGTTTCTCATTTATAAATTGAAGGGAAGTGAGAAATATCTCACCATCAACAACTGAGTCCATGAGTCCAGTAAGAAGCAGTCCTGGTTTCACCTGCCCCGCCCACTCTTCTACAGGTCTGTCAGGGTCGGGTACTGGAGTGTCTTGTCTGCATGTTGGACAGGGGATGGACTTGTTTGTTACAGCTTCTGGTCGTGTATGCAGATATTTCTTTAGACAATTTTGACAGAAGCTATGTTGACAGGCAAGTGTCACTGGCTGATTGAACACCTCCATACACACACTGCAAGTCAGGAAGTCGTCCTGTAGTTTGCCTCCAGTCGCCATCTTGCACCTAATAAACAGGTTAAAATGTTTATTAACGGCTCAAAACAGCGACATTTAACATATACACCAAAATATTGTCCTGAATGTTAATTTTCAGATGCAATGTCTCATATATTTGCCGAACCTCGTCAAAGTATGCGAAATACTTTATGAGGCAACGAGACAACTTCGATTAAGATCTGTCACTGTCTGAATTACATTACAACAGTACACGAAGCATTTCCTAATTTTAAAACAAACTATTTAGATAAGCATTTCTCTCAAAGTGCCCTTAAGCAAATAGTTTCAAAATGTATAATCAATAATATACTAGATTGAACATTCTTAAAAAATAAATTAACTTAATGACACTAACTGTTGTATCATTGTACCATGGTTCATCGTTAAAAGTAAATCGATAATTTTGCATCAAGAAAGTTTGAGAAGCATCGACTTTATAACCCTTCCTGTTGACGTGTTGATTATTTTCCTTATGTAAAAAACCTCCTGACAAAGTTCGTTAAACATCTGTAGACCCTCACTGTTGTAATAACATTACAACGAAATATATATGAAGCATTTCCTGAGTATTACACATAATATACAGATAAGCATATGTCGCAAAATTTCAGATTTACTCCCCTTCATTGCGAGTATCATATCGACAATACATATAGGTACATTACAACACCACGAATTGACAGATAACCTTTCTTACGTATGATATGCATTCGACTGTTATCTTTCTGTGGAGCAATGACAACAGTGGTTATGGTCCTTTGACATGATAAATTAAATTTGGACCAGTTGATATATCCTTATGCGAACACCCACTTATGTAGACCCTCGCTGTCCTACATAGAACTTATAGTCCAATACGTCAATTCAACAAAAAGTGGAAAGTCCCCGACAATGATCAATTCATGTAAAATGTTGTCTTTCATCTCAATAAACTTCAATAACTAATTAAATACCTTAAGTATCCTAATTATTAAGTGAATCGAAAACGAAAATAGGATGAATATAAGCCTATGTTTTAAAAGGAAGAGTAATAACCCTTTGAGCTCGTTTTCTTGTAACAAGTAATGTTGATTAATACATAGCAGTGAGGTTACAGGAGAAAATACCTCACACAGCATCAATCGTCAACCCAATTAGCTGTTATGTCATATGTGTTATACCAGTCACTAAAGGAGCGAGTCCGGTTTACATTGTATGTATTACACTTGCAAACCCGCTTCCATTTCAATTTATCGCCCATGCTTTAGTTTACAGTTTAAAGTTCTTAACGTATGTGATCAAAAAGCGATATGTTTTAAACATATTTTATTTCACAATAGTGTAGATATTGTGAAAGGGATTGGCCAACAAGCTTACAAACTTATGCTAAGGCCGCTCCCTTTAACCTTATATCAATACCTGTTTAATACATACAAAACAGAACACTATAAATATAAATATGCGACATGGTTTTCATTTCTATCAGCATCATGACATATCATGTGAAGCCAGTCACAATGTATGAATTTCTATTTAAATCTATAAGTTTCAATAATGAATTCATGTACAGATTGTATAATACATTGATTTATGGTTGGTGATCGGTCACTGTAGCCATAAAGAATGGATTTCAGATCATATCCCTTTACATAGAAGTATTTATTTTGTAAAAAGCGATCTGAAGAGATTTCCTTATATAACAAACCATTGCATAAGCCGTTTCCGAGATGATGTGTATTGATTATTACAGATGAACGTTTACAACAATGTATATGCCTGATTACGCCTAGTGAGTTTTACTAATTTTAACAAGAGAATAATGAGGTTTGTTATACCCCGACCCTTCATCTATAATCACTTTAAATCCTAACACACTAAGTGTGACCTGATTTCATATATGTCCATCATATCAAACCATTTGGATAATGTATGATGTAACTATCATTGTCCAATCTAAAACAAATATACTATGCCACACAAGGAAGAAAGGAAGGGTTTCTGAAAAATTATGAAATGAAAAATAACCGAACTACACCTATCCTAGTATATGTTATCACTATTTTAGCAGAAGATTGTGCAAAACGTGAAATTAACGAACAGCTTGAATAGCTTTTATGCATTTGGCCTGACAATAATTTAGATATGAGGTAATGGCTTTCAAAAATAACAAAATCACTTGTAATTTTGAACCGCAACTTTGCTGGCAGTATGGACGATTTGTGCAAAATTACAATCACAGAATTACAGAAATTCGTACAATATAAAAGACCTCACAAAATAGCTTATAGTTCAGTACGTTACTGGTAGCGTAGAAGATTCGTGCAACGATTGCAAATAATCTGATGTATAGTCTTTCCATAATCATAGTCTGACAACCGGACAGAAGACGTGATGGACGGAATCCTTGGTATTGAATTATACTGCTGACCGTTTGTCAGGTTTAAAAAAAATTGTTGACGTTCAGCTGGCCGTGTCATCAGTGTCTGTATTTTAAAACAACTCATTAATGAATTTTCTGACGAAAATGGGAAATATGGTACAAAGAACTAATGGCCAAAAGAAATGATATAATATACGTATGTATATTTTGATGTTGTTGCCTCTGATACACATCCTGGGTTATAATCAAATTAATGATGTGTTTTGCTTTGAATATCTCTTGAGAACAGTTTGGCATGAACATTACTTAGGTAAGACAAATTACTGTTGTTTTCTGAAAGGCAATTCGCCTAGTGAGACCTAAAGAGTGTTTGTTGTAACAGCTTTTAAGCCTACTATTTATAAATATTTGAAGGTAATTTATGTTTGTGTTTATGTCCGTATAGACCCTCACTATCATTCGTGTCCATGTTCACTTTGCTGCATTTTTACAATTAAGTATTTTAATAACTTTGCAGTTGTTAACTTTTATAAATTATAATTTCTGTTTTGCACTCACCCATGTGGAACCCCACCGTCAATGACATTTTAAGAGCCCACTATACGAGAACACAATCTGTTTACCCTTTATTATATTTATATGTTGATTCGTTACATTACTATAGACTTCACGGTTACGATTCGAGTGTTCAGTTCTCTTTATGTAAACCCACACATGTGGACCCTCACTGTCCGAATGCACAAGTTGAGTCAAGTTAATATATTTCAATAGATAACTATTTAAAGTGTGACAGTGATCGCTTGAAGCAGTGTTGTGTATAAAATGACCATAGGAATCATTCTTAACGTAATAATTCACGTGTATAAGCAATAGCAACATTTACATCCAAACCGAAAGTACGATGACAGTTTTGATTTTACAAACAGGAAGACTGAACCTCATTTTCACCCAGTTTGGACATTTAGTGCACACATCCTTATTGATACATACATATTGTTATAAAATAAATACAGATTATTGTGTATACCTGATTAACAGACCGATCCTCTACTCCTGAAACTGTCAATCCTCCAAAATCAACAGAGCAACAAGTTCCGACATTGTCAGTGTTTGTGTGGCTGCCCAGCTATCAGCGTTGTGGTTCTAAACGAGTGGGTCCTTCGTATTTATATATTTTACTATCGATTTGTGCATGAATACCAGTATCCAAAATAATGAAACCGTGCTGTATAAATGTGTATGCCACTATAAAGAACTATAGTTTAGATGTATTCGTAACTGGCATAAATTAGGTATTTCTTATATAGCCTCAGTCTTGTGCCTCGTATTCAAATTGTACCATACGTCACTGCACAAGGATAATTGAGTTTACTGCGCATTCGTGGAGCACAGTGGTGTAGTGGTTAGCATGTTGGTCTCTCACCGCAAAGACCCGGTTTCAAATGCAGGTGGAGACACTAACAATGTGTGAATTGGGTCCCATACTGTGTTGTGTCCCTGGGCAAGTTGAAGCTTGAGGAGTATCTTATCATTAATGTATGATTGCATTCAGCTATGAGATGGTTTAGATTCCATTCTCTGCTGGTGTCAAACATGTTCTAAAAACCTGCAACCGCCAATTAGACCTTTCACAGCCTAAAGAGATATGTTCCTGTCAAATATGGAAGAAATGCTGGCGATTATTATTACTATTATTACTATTGTAGAAAGAGGAGGCTACTCTCATTTTACACGCTTTCGAATAACATAGAATCCCATGGGCTTCTATTTGTAATTGTTTTCCCAATAGCAGACCATGAGCTTTTAAAAGAGAGGGTGTGCTTTCGGAAAACCCCAGTAATTTAATTACAGAGATCTGCTTTCTTCGGGATATGACGTCCTGTATATAACAAATATGTAACTAAAGTGACCTCATATCATTCACCAAATTGATAACAAATATCAGTGTTAGAATATTCGCTATTTGAAAGGGTGCCTAGACAGTTTCAGTGAATCCATGAACACTTCACCAAGACGGATCATATATATGTTGTAATATGTTTTAATTGATGTGCAGAAAGGACGGGCTTAGTAGCTTCATTTGATTGTTGTTTATTTGAGGTGAGAGATTGGTACCCTGAATCAAATGGATCTCTGGAACCTCCTAGGGCCAACGGTAGACACAGATATCCAGGACACTGACAGATACAATGCACATATACAAATACACCTACACTCCACCTTTCACACGCCTGCTGTTGAACTAAACGAACACACCAATCCCTACGGAAACACAATAAAGATACTTCCTTCCTAGAATCTAACCCCTTACCTTCACAATAAAGATACTTCCTTCCTAGAATCTAACCCCTTACCTTCACAATACAGCATCTGATAAAACTCTTTTTCCTGAACACCAAACTTTCTCACTAATAAACTAATTGTTAGGTGCTAGGTGTTAGGTTCCTTTCTATATGAGAAAGGTAGGTGTGCACGAAGGTGTTTTCGGTGTGCAGGAATGAGAGTTTGAAGAGGGGTTGTATTGTGCAGGTAAGGGGTAAGATGTCTAGGAAGGAAGTAATTTGAATTTCTTTAGTTACTTATGATTATGCTTATTTAAAGTTATCTTTCAAGTTCTGTTCTAGTGATTCACAAACTTGTATTTGTGTAAACCCTTGTGTGTAACTGTCACACACAGTTGATCTTCGTCGACCCACATACCAAATGGATATTTCACACCATCTTCCTCTGTTAGAATGTCTCTCAGGAACTCTCCTGACTTACTGAGATGAATCACTTTGTGACTGCCAAAATCAGCAACAAGAATATCTCCTTTATCAGTGGAAGTGATTCCAAATGGATCTCTCAGTGCTCTAATACCTTCAGGTGCATAGGTAAATTCAACGTCACCAGATCGTGTCAGGCAGATTACAGATTGCAGTCGATAGTCTGACACCAGGATTCTGCCGTGTCTAGTGACATGGATGTAGCCAGGATATCTGAAACTCTTTCCTAATGCAGGAAGTGTTGTGAAGGTCTTTAATATATTTCCCTCCATATCAATGAGATCTACAGCAGGTGGTGTCTCGGAACCAGCCACCAGTGTTGATTGATCTAGAGATGACAGACCCCAGTATTCCTTACTTGTCTGTATTGTAGACAGGAGTTCCAGGTCAGGAGTCACAGCAACTGTGATGATGCATTTAACGTTGTTAAGGGAAACAGCAACATTGCCTTCACTGATAACTGTAATACACCATGGGCAACCTGACACTGGCAGTATACTTGAACGTGTTCTTGTTCCTCTTTGGTAAACTGATTTCAGACTATCTGTTCCAAAATCAGCAAACACAGTGACCTTTACATCTGATAAATTCATGACAACAGCATCTCTCACACCACAGCTATTATGTTCACCTAGTTCAGCATCAATGACTTCATGCAGCACAGGTGTTCCTGTCAGATCAGGTGTTGCTGTAGTGTTATCAACACTCCTTACATCCATCTTCCCCATCTCATCCTTCAGTTTATCAAGGTCGTGAATAAAGATGATATCAAATGCAACTATCGTGTCCGTTCTCTGTGCCTCTGTAACGTCTGCTTCAGTCCCTGACAAGGACGACAGATACATATCCAACAGCTGGACCTCATCCTCAATCTCCAGAGCCTGCTGGATGAACTCAGACTGGTGACTGTATATCTCTGTCTCTGTCTGCTTTGATTTCATATTAGACCTCAGTTTCTCCGTTTGTTGATCAGTTTGGACATCAAGTTTTTCCAACAGCTCAGTTTCTTTTTCATGAAGACGATCAACAGCAGCTTGAATGGTTTTGGTCACTTGACTCTTCACTGATGACGATTTCATTAGAAACCTTTCTAATACAACATCGCATTTAGCAATATTTGCCTTCTTCCTTTCAACTAACTCACCAAGCCTCTCCTGACGTTCCATCAGTTGACCTTTGACCTCGGGCAGCATATCCTTGATTGTGATAACATCTTCACACCTGTTATGATTACAATCCTTACACACTGGTTTGACACAACTTCTGCAAAAATGTTTTATCTTCTTATCATGTTCTTTGCACATAAGTTTTCCCTCCAATTTCATTCGTTTATTTCCAACCAGTTTTGTTATATCATGGTCTTGATAATTGGAAACCTGCATATGGATTCTGAGACACTTGTTACAGAAGAAAGTTTTGCAATCAGTACAGTAATTTGAAGCAGTTGTTATCTTTCCGTTTTTCTGGCACGTTGAACAGTGGCCGCATTCTGTGTAAATAAATTAAAACAAAAAATGTAAACCTTCTCGATAGTGTTACAACTAATGCTTAATTCATTATATATGTAAATGTCAGGAAGGAAAGAAAACCCCTCCTATACCAACGAAATGTTCATAAATGTTCATAAATTCATTTTGAAATTTAAGTGATATTCTCTGTGCTGATTGGATCAAACAAGGTCATGTTACTTTATCACTGTATCATTGGTTTGCACAATTATGACCCTGCTAGCACATGCTCCTGTCTTGACTGAACATTTTAAAAACCTTACAAAGTGAATTATATTGATAGTTTTATTGAAAGTCAGGTTTGTTTAGCGCCTGATCTAAGACCTTATTATATGATTGCAGGTGAATTACCGGGATCTATCAATGAAAATAAACTGTGTTATCAGTCACTAGTGAAAATAACCATGGGACGTGTTATCACTAATGACTGATAACACGTCCCAGTGACTGATATAACAATTACATTGTTGCTGAGGCGACAGGCTCAGTCTGGCGCCGACATAACTTAAATGCAAGTCGATTTCGTGTATATGCAAGGATTTGGTCATATGATAAATAGAAAATGTGTCTTTTCTTGACAACTACCATGTTTATCACATCGAGTGAGATAGAACGTATTTATTATCACGAATGCACTGTACATTTCTTTTTTTTATTTTCAAAAGTTTATTTACTGATTACAAATCGCTTAAATTGCAAAGTTTGACTTAAAAAGAACTCGATTTAATTTTGTTCACTTGCTTATAACTGATTTGATCATACGAGCATCTGATTACCGGGCAAATTTTAACAAGTCAGCAATTGATCACAGCAATGATGTTTTAATACTCGACTGACCACAGTAAGAACATAAACTTGGATCAAATAATGATTTGTTTAATTGCATCTGGCTGTTTGGTTTGAATACATATATTCCACAATTATATATCTTAATTAAATTCAATATGTCTCTGCTGACACACGTTCCTCATTGTTACTTGGGGTAATACAATTCAGAAAAGTATGAGTATACGTTTTTCAAATTAAGTTATACTACATGCAGTAGGAAAACAGAAGTATATGGACTAGATACAGAATGTTTTACTAAGAAGAACTGAAAATAATTCTCACTTTGCATCGTTGAGTCCATGACAGATGTATTAAGAGCTTCTGGTTTCAGCTGTCCAACCCACTCCTCCACACTTCTGTCTGTTGTCTACGTGTAGAACTGGAGATGGACTTGCCCAATAACCTTCAGACAAATCAAAGACATTTCAAATGTCTACAGTTCTCCATTTTAAATATACTCATGGTAAAAATGGTTGGCACCCCTAATGGATTTTAGCAAATTAAATGCATGGGCAATTAATATTGTTCGATATTATGATATTTTCGAAATAAAATGACACATAACACATGATGTAAACTATATAATACTTGCCACGTATGTAATGTGAAAGAATGAGACTCCATGACAGATTTTGTGTATATTTGGGTTCAGAAGAATTTTTTTTCAAGTGCATCATTTCAATATTTATTAGAACCATATTGAGAATACATAAACACTGTAACAATATACCAATGCCAAGATCTCAAGACACAAGGAATTCTTTAAAAAAAATAATTTTTCTTGTATTCCTCTTTCTTTGGTATTATAAAGTACAAGTGGAGAAATAACAACTGCTCAAGGACACTATTCACAAAAAAGACATCCACTAATAACATGTATTATCAAAAGAATTACCTGAACTGACACGGTAAGGTCTTTATATAACATTTCATTCCTCTAACTATCAGGGAGTGTCAACCATTATTACCATGAGTAAATATTTGTTGGGTTTGACGAGGGAGTAGCACTATTTCAGTTTAAACAAAAGGAGTTTCCGTTCGGACAATTCAAATATTATTGATTTATAATAGAGCCATAACCTCAGTCTTTAAAGAGTGTTTGGCTCTGATCATGTTTTCACCTGTCAGAAAATAACTGTATCGGTCCTGCTACTGACACTGTTTGATAACATTGGCTTTATGTTGTCCGCGCGAAGTATGTTTGTATCATCAGCATTGTCCTGATGTGTGATAGTCATAATACTTGAGTACTTAAGCAGGCGATATGGGTTAAATGTATCAACTTACGATTTGAACAAACCTTGTGACTAAAATGTATCCAAACATGATCTATACAGTTAAAGAAAGACCTTTGATATATTTTCAAATCATATTTACAAGTTTAGAAGTAATATTTGCAATAGTGCTTTTTATCTATCAAGTTTCTACATCTCATTGATCTCATTAATGAAACAATTGTATTATACCTGTATTTGAACGTTCGCATTACATATATGCTTATTACGAAACTTTACATTGACCAGGTGTTGTTGTGAATATGGTCTGGATTTCACAGTGTTTGTTATACCTATAGTACTGAATGCTGTAATAGGTGAGCCTTAAAGGATTATATATATTACCTTTTTATATATCACAATAGTAGATCAAAGAATAACTAACGCCGATTTCCTCCACACTGATTGATTATAAAGCGGCAGTGGCAATTACAATCATGCGTAAGACTAAGGAAGAATATTAAAATAGTTCTTCCATTACTAAATACCTAAAACCAATTACAGGAAAAGGCGTGCCCTAAGTCACAATAAGTGTGGTGAAATGGGCGTTGTTCCTGTATTGTGATATATTAATATGTATCAACAGTGTTACTTCATGGAATAAACTAGCCAGTTACTTTAGTCGGTAAAATGGAATATGACATAATGAATATACTATATATGTATATATATATATATATATATATATATAATAATAATATATAATAACAATGCTGAAGCATATTAATAGATCATATTGCAATATTTAATAAGTAAGGTCGTCAGACAAGAGAAAGCAATCAGGTGACAGGGATCATTGAACGGCATCTGGGCATTAATTCTATAATATGGATGCCAGTTTTGGCATTGCTTAAAATCACTATGTTCGCATTGGACACAAACACAACTTGTGTAAAAATAATATGAATAGGAACTTTAGAGCTAAATTCAGTTCACTGTTACATGAAATTTAGATCAACACCACACTGACCTACCTCTGTGACTGCAGGTGATAATACTAACCTGTTATCTATGATCAAGTGACGGGGGCATAGACAGTGTATACTATATATAACCATTGTCGCAAATACCACAGGGTAATATAGATCGATGATCGAGCAGTGTTGACCCTTATTAAACTATGTTTGATTTCATAGACAGAGGGTTTTATCAAACAATCCATTTACTTTGAGTTAAAGATAAATTTGTTCCTTTTTCAAATATAGCCTAAGATGTTGAATCTTCTAAAATAAATGACCGGCAAACATCCGTTTGTAGTACTTCTATGTATCTTATATATTTATGATTGTATGTCATATGAAAGTCTGGATACAACTAGAAGAGCGTTTGCGGGACACCGCAAAAGCAGAGCAGCTCCGAAACTTTGGGTCTCGCCTTTCCCTGTTCCGCCTTCTCCTCAGCATAAATAAAATTGGAATTTTTTTGGACAAAATGTTTTTCATTATTCAAGTTATTCTAACAAGTTGAATCATCACTGGGGTCACTTTTCACAGCTTTGTTCTTAAAAACTATTTCTGATTTCAAAATTAGATCAAAAGATTAACATGGCCTTAACCAATATCTCATGACCTTGAACTTGACGTTCAAGGTCACACCATCAATGGTTACTTTTCATTGTGTATAACAATCATGCAATGACTCAATAGTGCTCATTGTTAACATAAGGCATATTCACAATAGCACGCTTAAGTTGTGACCTTGCTGTGACCTTGACCTTTGACAGATTTTAGCAAAAACGTTTTCAAATCTTGGTCTTTCTCCACAGTTGATATATACCAAGTTAGGGGCTGATAGCACAGAAGTTGTTGAAGTTATCGTGTTTACAAGGATTTTTGTAGTGATTTCTGAACTCATGACCTTGACCTTTGACCTTGAATGTGAGCATATCAAAATGTTTCCCCAGGTGTACAAGAAAGAAGCTATATATATGAGGTGTTGATACCTTCATGGAAAAAAGTTATTAAGTGATTTCAGAACTAGTGACCTTGACCCTATCTCGTGACCTTGACCTTTAAAATTCAAGGTCACTAAATCAGTGATCACTTTTCATTGTGTATAACAATCATTTAATGATTCAAAGTGTTAATAGCTGAAATAAGACATTTTCGCAAAAGCATGCTTAAGTCGTGCCCTCGCTGTGACCTTGACCTTTGACGGATGTTAGCGAAAACCTTTTCAAATCTTGGCCTTTCTCCATAGTTGATGTACACCAAATAAGAGCCTGATACTACAAATATTTTTCAAGTTATCGTGTTTACAAGGATTTTTTTAGCGATTTCTGAACTCATGACCTTGACCTTTGACCTTGAATGTGAACATGTCAAAATCATCCACCAGGTTTATAAGAAAGAAGCTATGTATATGAGGTGTTAAAACCTTCTTGGGAAAAGGTTATTTAGAGATTTCAGAACTGGTGACCTTGACCATATTTCGTGACCTTGACCTTTTAAATTCAAGGTCACACAATCAGTGATCACTTTTCATTGTGTATAACAATCATTTAATGATTTAAAGTGTTAATAGTTGAAATAAGACATTTTCGCAAAAGCATGCTTAAGTCGTGCCCTCGCTGTGACCTTGACCTTTGACGGATGTTAGCGAAAACCTTTTCAAATCTTGGCCTTTCTCCATAGTTAATGTACACCAAATAAGAGCCTGATAGTACAAATATTTTTCAAGTTATCGTGTTTACAAGGATTTTTTTAGCGATTTCAGAACTCGTGACCTTGACCTTTGACCTTGAATATGAACATGTCAAAAAAATTCCCCAGGGGCATAAGTAAGAAGTTATGTATATGAGTTCTCAAAACCTTCTAGGAAAAAAGTTATAGCGAATACAAAACGCGCGTGCGGCGGCGGCGGCGGCGGCGGCGACGGAAACTGCGCAAAAACTGATAGCAGCTCCGACTTAGTCGGAGCTGCTAATAATTTCGTCTGATAGAATGGAGATTAGTCGAGGTGAGGTGAGGTGAGGTGAGGTGAGGTGAGGTGAGTAGAAGTGAGGTGAGGTGAGGTGAGGCAATGCGATGTGAGGCGATGTGAGGCGATGTGAGGTGAGCTGAAGTGAGGTGAGGTGAACTGAGGTGAGGTGGAGTGGGGCGATGTGAGGTGAGGTGAACTGAGGTGAGGTGAAGTGAGGTGAGTTGGAGTGAGGCGATGCGATGTGAGGTGAGGTGATGTGAGGTGAGGTGAGGTGAGGCGATGCGATGTGATGTGAGGCGCTGTGAGGTGAGGTGAAGTGAGGTGAGTTGAAGTGAAGTGAAGTGAGGTGAGGTGGAGTGAGGTGAGGTGGAATGAGGTGAGGTGAGGTGAGTTGAGGTGACATATTCTTAACAAGTTTAAGGTCAATCAGTTCATTGTAATGAAAATACAACTATTCAAAGTCGTGGTCTTGATCGAAAACCGGACAATGGACCGTTTCCTGCTAAAGCCGTTAAGTCAAACGTAGTTTTTGAAACTAAATACAGTAAATAAGCAGACAGATTTGCTGCTTTAGCGTTGAATAGGTCTATAACGAGTACACACATAAGATAGAGCCATAGTTGTCGGCTTCTTCACATGTATGAGACTGTTCCTTAGTTTCCACACGAATTCAGTTAAGAAAAGAATGGGTTTGTCATTAAGAACCCTTGTATTCTCCACTAATATGTTATTATATGTATTCTATATGCATAGAAATGCATAGAGACGATTTTGGAATACTTTTGTAAGGATGGCCGGGTTTTCCAGATACACAAGGTTTGGGTACATAAGGTCCGACTCATATTCTTGAATTCATTTCAAATCTAAAATTGCAGGAAATATCTTATTTAAGATTTATGTAATATTTATAAATTACAAATGGTAAGTTCATATGTTAATATTTGTAAAGAGATACTATATTTTCTTATTTAAATATAATCAATTCTAACCATGACAGTTCAAGTACTTAAACAGAAAGGCATTTCATTGATATTCCAATAAAATTATATACCTTTTGACTTCTCCTGCCCCGCCCACTGTACCACGGATTTGAAGCAATTGGACTTGTGTGTAACGTGTTTCTTTACTGGGGAAGTTTATGGAGCACCACTGTGAAAAGTGTTTGGTAATGAGGGATATCAACGATGCATGTGCTGCCGGATGATAAATAGATGGAATTATTGGTATGTTTTCACTCTTCCTCTATCAGCCTACAAATATTTGATATTGGTTCGAGGCTTTTAGTAGGGTAATTGTTGTATTAAACATCAATATCATACAATAAGTGTTCATTGCTCCCTCTAGTACAAGTCGAGTTTTGATAAACCAGATATATGATATCACCAAGCTCCACTGTCACCTCTATCACCTATGACTGGAAAATGGAAAATATAAAAACGATTGGCTCTTTTGCCATAATTATTTTGCATGATTATGTCCCCCGAAAATTTTTTCGGGAGACATAATGTTTTGGCCTCCGTCCGTTTTTCCGTTATTCCGTCATTCCGTCATTCCGAAATGCTTTCTTTTACGGGCCATATCTCAAAAACCGTTCAATATTTTTTCACGAAACTTGGTATGTGGTTAGACCTAGTGGTGGAGAGGTGCCTTTTGCTATTTTGGTTATTCTGAATTTTTTTTTCTTCTGGTTTCCATGGAAACAATTTGAACTTAGCGCAAATTGGGGGTAGTGACCTTTTCCGGCCTCTATTTCAAAATCTATCTAGTATTTCTTTACGAAACTTGGTATGTGGTTAGACCTAGTGGTGGAGTGGTGCCTATTGCTATTTTGGTTATTCTGAAATTTGTTTCTGGTTTCCATGGAAACAATTTGAACTTAGTGCATATTTAGGGTAGGGACCTTTACGGCCTCTATCTCCAAAATCGTTCAATATTTTTTCACCAAACTTTGTATTTGCTTAGACCTAGTGATAGAGTGGTGCCTTTTGCTACTTTTGCTATTCTGAATTTTTTTATTTTTACTGGTTTCGATGGCAACAATTTCAACTTAGTGCATAGTGGGGGTAGGGACGTTTTCCGGCCTCTATTTCAAAATCTATCAAGTATTTCTTTACGAAACTTGGTATGTGGTTAGACCTAGTGGTGGATTGGTGCCTTTTGTTATTTTGGCTATTCTGAATTTTTATTTTTTCTAGTTTCCATGGAAACAATTTGAACTTAGTGCAAATTTTGGGTAGGGACCTTTTCCGGCCTCGATTTCAAAATCTATCTAGTATTTCTTTACGAAACTTGGTATGTGGTTAGACCTAGTGGTGGATTGGTGCCTTTTGCTATTTTGGTTATTCTGAATTTTATATTTTTTCTGGTTTCCATGGCAACAATTTGAACTTAGTGCATATTGGGGGTAGGGACCTTTTCCGGCCTCAATCTCCAAAACGTTCAATATTTTTTCACCAAACTTTGTATTTGCTTAGACCTAGTGATAGAGTGGTGCCTTTTGCTACTTTTGCTATTCTGAATTTTGTATTTCTCGTTATTAATGCAGTATTGAACTTAGTGCTTAGCATAAGTGAAAAATAAGGGTAATATGACTAGGTTGGGTTGAAAGTTGGAGCAGGGGACATCACAGTGCATCACATGCACATATTTCTAGTTTTTACTCTGAGATAAGTTTAAACCCAAGGTAAAAAGATGACACCATTAGTTAGATAAACAGGGCTTGATAGATCTAAGTGGTAAATCAGACAGTACCAACTGACAAAAGAAAGGTTCATTCATGTCAACACACTTGAAAACTGTTACAGGAAGTTTCATGCAAAGTAATTTTTAATGTCCGTTCATATTTCAGGTCTGAACCTGTAATAGGTTCAAATGTTACAGAATACTATCTAGACAATAATACATCTATCAGTTGCGTGCTGAATGCCATAATAGCTTAACTGTGACTTGCCGGACTGTGTTTTGCCGAGGTCTTGGTGGTTTAGCTGTTTGGAAATGCTGTTGCTGTCGTAGGTACCATTATAGCATGTAATAATAAATTACAATGATATACACTCGTGATAGTTTTAAAAATATATATTTTAAAAAGTATCTGCATTCATACAAAGTAAAATTATGATAATGACTTCACTTTCTTTTTCTTAAATATTTCAAATTTGTGTCATATGGTTACATTACTAATCCCCCGGATGCTACTATTCATTCCTTGGATTCCCTCTAACTTACTTTTTAATATGTAAATATCCCTTTCAACATGATTTTAGTCAAACTAACAGGTTTGAATGTATCTGAAATATACAACTGTAGACAAAATGATGGATCCCAGTTAAAGGTACATCCATTGTGTTTCATAACATTTTATTTGGTTTTAATACATTCCAACTCACGACATGTGCTGTCTACAATACAAATAAATTCACTCAGCTTGCAAATTTATCCCCAATCGCCAAATATATCATAATTACTAGTTTCCAATTAAAATCGAGTAACATATTTATACACTGCAGAAAACGAAACTGCACGCCCATTTACATGCACAGTTGTTATGGGACCTATTAAACAAATTTGTCTTTTTGACTGTTATAAATAAGATTCCAAAATTACGTTTGACTCATTGACGTGCACCACACGCTGTGCATTGTCCGGTTTTCGATCATAAATCATTACTTTTACCTTCATACCGTCAATATGCTAAGTCTACTATCATTAAAATGGTTCTTTTCGATAACAGTCGGTACTTCTCGATAAAATAATACAATTTTTAGCATTTGCAATATGTGACCCCCAACAACACAATGGATGTACCTATAAAGTAACGTCTGAAGGAAAAATGAAGGAAAATAATAATGATATGTAAAATGGCAATATCTGGTAAAAAATATCGACCTAGTCAAATCAGTTCCACCTATTTATGTGAGAACAAAGAGGAGTGAAATCAAACGAATAATACTGTTTATTCTTTTGATTAAAAGGTTATATTTTTTATTTCGGCCATTATGGAATTATCCAAAAAAATTATATTTTAGCTTGCAGGCAACAATTTATAATAGGCGTGATTGTGAAATTGCAAAGGTGCAATGTCTGTTATCAATGTCTGTCGATCAACCGCACGAGACACACATGTTTTTTTCCTGCTAGCATTGAAGACAGTGGACTGTAATTCAGTGATAATATTATTGAATGAAAAGACAAAGAGTAACTTGTTTAGAAATTTAGTTGAATAATTTATATTAAATTTGAGGATATTGTCATTTGTCCTCTGCAAACTCATAAAGACTGTTGTTGACATATGTAAATTATAAATTGTCATAAAGGTAATGCATGACCTATTTACAAGGAGACAACAGAAATCTAAAACCCGAAATCAAAAACCCTTTCAGACTAGTGTCCGTGTTAAGAATTTATCAATATTGATTAAACATCTTACTCGTCTTCTTTCCAAATATTCATTTGATTGCAACTGTCCAAGTAGTTTATGTTCAAGTGTCGAAGTTTAAAAGATCAGGTTCTATTCTACCTTTTTCACAAACTTGTATTTGTGTAATCCCTTGTTTCAACTGTTGAATGGCCAGACCGATTGAGCCTAAAAGCTTCGTTGCTTAAGTTCTGCATGTGCACTAACTGCATTCGTTTCTGCCAAAGTGGTGCTCGCATAATTGTTCGAATTACAATAACAGAACACTCAAATCGCAATAAGAATTCAGCCCCAAACACAAAACCAAAAACATATCTAGACAATTCTTTATGTTAAGAATGTTTTTAAAAGCGACAAATCTTTCAAGTGCATTGCATTTGATCCCAATTGTCGCAATGAAAATGCTGGAGTTTCAAGTTTTACTATTCAAGAGATCACGTTACAAATTTATACTTAATACATAATCACGTTCGAATTACAATAATAGAACACTCCAATCTCAATAAGGATTCAGCCCCAATCACAAAACCAAAAACATATCTAGACAATTATTTATGTTCACTAGCGACGATTCTTTCAAATGATCTTTTTTGAAAAATTGCATTTAACATCAATTGACGCAATAAAAATGCTGCTGTTATAAGTGTTACAAGCCAAGAAATCACGTTCTCTTCTACCCTGTTAAAAATTTATACTTGTGTAGACCCTTTTCTTTAACTGTTACACACAGTTTATCTTCATCAACACACAGACCAAATGGCCATCTCAAACCATCCTCTGCTGTCAGAATGTCTTTGATGAACACTCCTGACTCACTGAGATGAATCACTTTGTCGTTGACAAAATCTGCTACAAGAATGTCTCCTGTATTGGTGGATGTGATTCCACATGTATCAACCAGTGCTCTGTCTCCAGTTGGCGTGTATGTGAATACAATGTCACCAGACAGTGTTAGACAGATTACAGACTTCAAACCAGAGCCTGACACTAGGATAGTGCCTTGTCGGGTGACATGAATGTAACGAGGATCTCTACAGATCGTTCCTAGTGCAGTTAGTGTTGGAAAGGTCTTCAAAATATTTCCCGTCATATCAATCAGATCCACAGAAGATGGAGAAATAGACCCGGCCACCAGTGTTGACTGATTCAGAGTAGACAGACCGCAGTATTCCTTACTCGTCTGTAGTGTAGACAGGAGTTTCAGGTCTGGAGTCACAGCAACTTTGATGATTTGTTTTAAGCCATTAAATGACACAGCAACTGTGTTGTCATTAATTACAGTTATACACCATGGCTTAGGGGACACATTGAGAACATTCGAGCAAGTTTGTCCTTTTCTCACGTAGAACGATTTTATAAGATGATTATCAAAGTCAGTGGTAAGTATGAATTTTGTGTTTGATTGTTTTAATACCACAACATCTCGTTTACTACATGTGCAACTTCCATCTAGTGTTGCATCAACGACTTCATGCAGTACAGGTGTTGCTTTCAGATCAAGTGCTGCTGTAGTATCAACACTCCTTACGTCCATCTCCCCAATCTCGTCCTTCAGTCTGTCAATGGTGTGTATAAAGGCGATATCAGCTACATCTACCATGTCCTCTCTCTGTGTCCCTGTGTTGAACAATGCAACAAATTGAACGTCTTCTCGTTAGTTCCCCGCAAAGAAGGGCTCAGACAGGAATTATTAATTTTCACTTTGGTGAGAGTTGTGTTCCTTTGTCTTCTAAAGTTCAAGATCTAGGTGTCATGCTTTACTCTGATCTTTCACATGTCTCTCATGTCAACAATCAGACCTGTTTCCTTGTACTCCGGAATATTGGTAGTATCCGCAAGTGTTTAACAAAGACGTCTACTGCCACACTGGTATTGTCCCTACTCTCGGTTTGACTATTGCAATTCCCTACTGTCTACACAGCAACTTAACTAACTTCAAAGAGTTCAAAATACTGCAGCAAGGATCGTCACATTGACTAAGAAATTTGAGCACCTCACTCCTGTTCTCCAAGGTTTACACTGGCTTCCAGTAGAACAGCGCATCGCCTACAAGCTCCTGTGGCTTGT
This sequence comes from Gibbula magus, assembly GCA_936450465.1. Classification (NCBI taxonomy): domain Eukaryota; kingdom Metazoa; phylum Mollusca; class Gastropoda; order Trochida; family Trochidae; genus Gibbula; species Gibbula magus. The sequence continues at coordinate 36,129,134 of OW388302.1, forward strand.
CTACGGGCCTTAGTCCGGTCGAGCTCCTTTCTACATAGGTGATCTGATCAAAGCCTACAAAACAGTAAGAACTCAACGGTCGCAAAACAAAACCCTGCTCCATGTTCCAATGGTAAAAACATCCCGATTCGGCGAGAAAACATTTGCCTTTTCAGCGACAAGAGCTTGGAACAATCTGCACCAGTACTTGAAAGGCTGTGAATCTTTTGTCTCATTTAAGACACAACTAAAAACATCTCTCCAGATGTGGTTTCACTCTCTAGTATCCTATTCTCTCTTCACATGTGCGCTTAGAGCATGTACTGTGCATGGATTCTATGCGTTATAAGTGGACTATTATTATTATTATTAAATCTAACCTTGTTTCACACTTGAGAAGAAGATAAGACAGTATTCAAAATCAATGGAAGCACCAAATATATATATTCAAAACAACACAACTAAAATCATATCAATTATGTCTCAATATCAACTATTGATTCAATTAATTCTCTTTACTATGACGAATGTAATATTATTCGCAACAACTCAATAACCAATGCTTGTGTTGTCCTACTTTTTCACAAACGAATATTTGTGTAAACCCTTTGCTGCAACTGTTACACACACTTTACCGTCATCAACACACAGACCAAATGGATTTTTCAAACAATCCTTTGCTGCCAGAATGTCTCCGATGAACTGTCCTGATTTACTAAGATGAATCACATTGTGTGTTCCCCAGTCAACTACAAGAATATCTCCTGTAATGGTGGAAATGATTCCGTATGGAACTCTTAGTGCTCTGTCTCCAGTTGGTGTGTATGTAAATCCAATGTCACCAGCCTTTGTCAGACAGATGACAGACTTCAGACCATAGTCTGACACCAGAATAGTCCCTTCTCGGGTGACATGGATGTAGCGAGGATGGCTGAAGCTCTTTCCTATGGCAGGAAATGTTGTGAAGGTCTTCAAGATGGTTCCCTTCATATCAATCAGATCCACAGAAGGTGGACATTCTGAACCAGCCACCAGAGTTGATTGATTCAAAGATGAAAGACCCCAGTACCCCTTACTTGTCTTTATTGTAGACAGGAGTTCCAGGTCAGGAGTAACAGCAACTGTGATGATGGATTTGGCCCCCTGAAAGGACACAGCTACTTTGCCCTCACTGATAACTGTTACACACCAAGGGTTAGCAGACACTTTCAAAACACTTGAACATGTCTGTCCCCGTCTCAGGTAAAATGACTTCAGTCTATGTTGGTTGGTATCAGCAAATACAGTTACCTTTATATCTGAACTCTTCATTACAACGACGTCTCTCACATCACATGAATCGCTTGAATCTAGTTTAGCATCAACGACTTCATGCAGTACAGGTGTTGCTGTCAGATCAGGTGTTGCTGTTGTGTCATCAACTCTCCTTATATTCATCTTCCCAATCTCATCCTTCAGTTTGTCATGGTTATGTGTAAAGCAGATATCAGCTACATCTATATTGTCCTCTATCTGTGTCCCTGTGATGTCTGCTTCAGCTCCTGACCAAGACGAAAGATACATATCAAACAGTTGCGCCTCATCCTCCATCTCCAGGGCTTGCTGGATGAACTGAGACTGCTGCCGGTACATGTGTGTCTCTCTCTGCTTTGTTTCTATCTTAGACCTCAGTTTCCCAGTTTGTTGATCAGTTTCAACATCAAGTTTCTCCAGCAGCTCTGTCTCCTTTTCACGAAGATGATCAACAGCAGATTGAATGGTTTTGGTTATGTCAGTCTTCACTGATGCTGATTTCATCAGACACTTGTCAATCTCATCACCATATTTGGCAGTCTCTGCCTTGGACTTTTCAGCTATCTCATCGAGATGCTCACGATTTTCCTGCAGATGGTCTTTGACCTTCGGTAGCATATCCTGGATTGTGATGACTTCTTCACACTTCCTGTGACCAATACTACAGCAAACTGTACATAATGTTTTCTTGCAATCTTTACAGAATAATTTTACTTTCTCCTGATGTTTCTTACACATAAATTTCTTTTTCGATTTCTTCTGTTTATTTCCTGCCAGCTTGGACACTTCATGGTTACAACAGATAGGAACTTTATCATGAAGCTTGAGACATTCGTCACAGTAGCAGTGTTGGCAGTCTTCACACCAAGATGTTGCAGGAGTTGTCTTTCCCTCTTTTTGGCACATGATACACCAATTAGTGTCTGAAATAGATTTTCCCACATCTGTTTAATATATATGACACAAACGGATAATCTTTTAAAACGTTTGTTTATGTTTGAATTGACAAACTAAAAGAACAATTCTATTAAGTTTTCCATTAAAGGTTTTTGTTTTATGAAATATACAGAGAAACATATTTCAGTTTTGCATTCAATTACTAGAATAATCACAGGTTTGCAAGGAATAACAGATAATTTGTACAGAGTTAGATTTAACAGCAGTTTGACACAAATATTCACAATGGACAGGTAATTCATAATTCCGAGCACTGAGTTGGATTTTTTTCTTTTCCCCATTCTTAGTCTATTCAAGCACAAAATGTGAAGCCCTGAGCCTAGATTACTCTGTTGTTTAAAATTGAACTCATACCTATTTCTTAAACTCTTTCACCTCTGCGTGGTTCTGAGTAGATAGCTACCTCCACTCTAGTTTGTTTAGGTTTTACTGACATTTGACTTGAAATAGTTACGCTTGAAAGTCTATAGATAATATAGCTAAAATAGGAGATCTAAGCAGTTTATGATTTAGGACAGGAAGAGTGTCTGGATAACGACTTCTTTAATGTTAAAATACATACAATGTTTTGGAGTATGTGCTCACTCCTCCATCAGTTGGAATGTAGGGATATAACAAAATATGCTACATTTATATAGCAAACTATACAATGGTGAGGAAACACAAATAGGGAGATTAACATACATGACAACTGTACTACCCGGAATATATTTGCCTGCATGAGTAACAAATACATTGTGTCTTTGACATTATCAGGTCAGTTGGGTTTGGTTATTGCTGATTTGTTTAATTCTAGGAGGCGGTAACATGTGACGTTAATGAGTGGTGAGCAAGATTATCGTTGAAATGATACGAAACTAGTTTTTAAAAATGTTGTTCATATCTCACCATCACCGACTGAGTCCATGAGTCCAGTTAGAAGCAGTCCTGGTTTCAGCTGCCCCGTCCACTCTTCTACAGGTCTGTCAGGGTGGGGCACTGGAGTGTCTTGTCTGCATGTTGGACAGGGGATGGCCTTGTTTGTTACAGCGTCTGATCGTGTATTCAGATATTTCTTTAGACAATTTTGACAGAAGCTATGTTGACAAGAAAGTGTCACTGGCTGATGGAACACCTCCATACATACACTACAAGTCAGAAAGTCGTCCTGTAGTTTGCCTCCTGTCGCCATCTTGGATCTGACATATAATAGAATAGAATTGGTTAATCGATAATGCATCCTATATAGATCTGTTAATAATTAGTAAGTGGTCCAAGGCATTTTACTTTATTTATATTTACAACATCACAACAACTATAGCAGGTACGTTCAAGTGTGTAACGTGTGTCTACATGAAGGCAAAAAACATGTTCATTGCTTCAAGAAGCTAGATAAGTAGGCCGTTAAGACATGATGGATATTTTCTAAAAATAAAAACTCAATTCCTGATGTTTCTCAATAACATTGTTGTATAATTATTAATAAGAAAATAAATGGAAAGAAACAACCAATAGAGACAACAAACCGTTAACCTACCCTTATCTTAAATTCACAGAGAATGTTTATCCACTTCCTCATTGAATTATCCCGACCTTAATAGATTGTTTCGTTTAATCTCTTTTAGTAACAGGTGTAACAATCAGTAAATTAGTAAGTGCATGAAATAAATCCTTTTTTGTTGTTGTTACACTCGTATTTTGCCTTTTCGGTTAGTAAGGGATACAGTAGATTTGTGTCATCTGTCTTCAACCAGGTTTGTAACAACAAACAACGTGTAACGATATGAAATCAAGGCTTTGTAAAATAAACATTTCAATATAAACAAAACAGTATATAAACAACACAACTTATGACAATATAGCTGAACGTATATGTTTATGTACCTTACATTGAGTTTGCCTGTTTATCATTTCAAAATAAACACAGTTATTGAGCACTTTACATAACTTCAAAATAAAACTGTCAAATTTTTAAATGTTCATGTACTTGTACATTTTGTTGACCACGAAACTAGTATCCATATCAAAGAGTTCATCTGGATTGTGCTCTAAGAATAATAAATAACATTTATTTCAAAAATAGTAATGTCCTATCGAATTTCCCTCAGCAAATTAAAATCCAATAGAACCCTATCTTGAGTAAATTGTCGACCACAAAATTACTATTTTACTTTGTGTACACTCCTCCATATAGACCCTCATCGTCCTATGGGTTTTAATTCCATAGTTTTTGAGAAGATATTTCTTATAGTCCTCAGTACATGTGTTAACTGAAGAGGCCAAGTATGTGTCTGGTTACTTCAAACCGCTAATATATATATATATATATATATATATATATATAGCAACCACTCGTGTAGACCCTCGCTGTCCTATAGACGTTACGTTAATGCGCCGATTGATGTATCTGCTAGGTTGGTTTGTGTGTGACAATTATCAATTTGTGCTATGTTTTGTTTAAAATGTCAATATAATGCTCAATGAACTTGATTTAACGCTCAATTTGCAATACACATTGAATTAATCGAAAACGAAAGTACGATGACTTTGCTAATGTTCTAAATATGAACTTTTCAAGTTTTCATGCATTATGGCCATTTAATGCAGAATACATAGATTAATACATAGACATAAGGCTACAGAAGAGCGTCAATAATGTAAATACCTCACTAGGAACCTATCTATGCCTGTTTAAACTGTTATTTTCATCCCATATCGTCCATGATCAGATCCGCCTTCCTGTGTATGTTTGTCGTGTCTAGCAGTGAGGAGGCTCTATAGGAGTGGGTTGTGGTAAGCATTTTACAAATTTACAATCAATAACAATATTAGTTATAAATATTTCATTGCTAACCAAACAGACAAACATAATAGTTATATTATTCCATTATGTACATGTAATTCTGCATGAAGACAAAGAGTATCTGGTTACATACGTCTCGATGGCTATAATGTACATATCTGTAAACAATAAAATTAATCTTAATGATGTGAAGTATACGGTCTTTAAGATTATGAATGTGCCGAAAAAAGGTTTAAACTCTTGAACATTATCTTTCATGATTAAGTTAGCTACTTGGAGATATACATGCATTTAGATAATAAATTCGTAGGAAAACGGTATGAACTCTTGTACATTTTCAAATCTCTGCAAGTATATATTTCTATCAGCTGACACTATGAATTCAATTCAAGTTTGGTGAAAGCATTTTACTTTTAGTAAAACTATTATTTGCCTCTATCTACATATTTATTCAGAATAAAAGAAATATTGCTAAGCATCATAGAACATAAGTAGATCATGCACATAATTTCAATTTCGTTATACTTACCTTCTTGGGGGTTCAAGTACAAAATAAATCAATAGTGCAATTAAACCTCATCAAACCTCATCGATACCAACCATATTCAGCTTTATATTTCCCATACTATACCCTAAAGCAACTGTCACATTAGCATGGTAACACTGTTATGACAGAAAGTCTCGTCTATGCTATTGTATTGCAAATCTAGGGATGACTTCAAACACTCAAATCATGTATTTTATTTGTAAATATTACATAAGTGGAATGCAGAGAATATATGTGAATGTGAATGTGAATGTGGTGAATGTCGTTTTGGATTTTTGCTAAATTCGTTGTTTAATACATTATATTTTATTATGGACAAAATCAGTTTTAGTACATGACCTATATCTGCTTATTAGGATAATCACACTGTTCATTCACCATATAATTGCGCGCATGTGAACAAAAATTGAAATGTTGTTTGAAAGGCAATGTTTAATGTGGTCTGAGGAAAATGTTTTTATGCTACTATGTTTTGTGATAGTAAATATCCCGTATAAGAAATAAAGACTCACAAAATAAAGTTCCGAATAAAATACTGCCGAAGTATGAGGGGATCAGGAAGTATCCGCCAGGATCCGGCTAGGCGAGGCTGATTCCATCCCTTTTCGTCCTCTGAAAGTTATTTTTACATGCATTAAATTGAACATGGTTAAACGGCCACATAAGGAAGTTTGCTCGTCATTAAGGTACAGACTGAACCGTCACAATAAGCATTGACATGTATGAAGAGTGATAACTTATTTGGTGATATTATGTACACCAAACATTCATTTTTTTTGTTTAATTTAACATGGAAAAATGGTTGATTTTCACGAGAACTGACTCTTCTTTAGTATTGTTTTATACCAGCTTGTAAAGATAATCAAACAATACCGGGGATGTAGCTCAGTTGGTCCTGTGCCACCGTCACAAAGGGAATTTCCGAATTCATTGTAATGAAGACAATAAAGTGTTATTATTAATATTACTATTACATTTAGCTACAGATCATACATACATATCGTTTGTATAGATATCAACGTACATGACCATTACTAGTATTCTATCAAATACTGTTACTATATCAACATATTGTTAGAAGCAGGGGTTGAAATATTTTTCAAATTACCACTGGACACAGGTCCAGTGAACTTACAAATTCCCCTTGACCAAATTTTTATTTCACTGGACCACAATTCATTTCTGTTTTTTTTTTAAATTTTATAAACAACAAAACAGTTAATAAATTCAAAACAAAGTTTAATACCAATACCTTATAGTATGGTACTGAATTTTCAAATGTATTTCTATATGTCACATTGTGTTCTTTGTATCACAGTAATGTTGATCGAAAACTGAACATGTATCATCAAAAATGAAAATTGAAATAAAACCATTTCCCTAAATTCTTAGATGATTGTACCTTGTACCTGAAACCATTGTTCAGTTTGGTACCGTACTACTTCAGCGTAATCAGAGACCATAAAATAAATTATTTTATGGTCTCCAGTGTAATCAATAAATCAAAAGATACAAGCAAAATGTGTGCCTGCCCGTACACAATTGTATCCGTAATTTACATTGTGAAATTTAGCTGTCAACGTGATGTGCACCCGCCCCGTTCGTATTTCAGTAGATATTTAACACTACGGCAACTTAAAACTGAAAATCTAAATCATGATAATAAATTATTTTATCATGAAATTGTTTTATTTATGTGTGCAAAACGTTAAAACTCGACATTAATCAAATCTGTCTTACTTTACTGTAGACCTAATAGTACGGTAGACATCTCAACACCTGCTGAACACATGTTTATCAACTTCTAGCTATAGTGGCGCTAGTTTCACTTTTGAACTCCTTCCGAAAAGAGCTACTGTGTAATCAATCACATGACTTCTAGCCCCATGACGGGATTTACTTGACTGATTTCAATTTTAGTTTATATATTCTGTCATTGCAGTATGCGATGTCGCAATATTGAATGAAGCATTTTGTTGTATTTACAGATAACAAAACATACTTGGTGTAGATATTTTCAGAGACCATAAAATAAATTTTATCTTAAATATTATTTTATAGTCTCTGATATTTTCAATTAATTCCCAATTAGTCAATATCATGTATTCGACAGAAATGTTTTCAAACATACCAAAACAAAACGATTTCATGTGGTAATTTCAATATGAAAAATATCTTCTTGAATTATGGAATATCTGTGATCTGCTACACTGTTATTTTAATTAAAGATCAAACATAAGTATAATGTCGTTATAAAATTGGTTACATCAAGAAATGTTTGTTGTCAGGACAGATTGTAATTTATGTTGAATATCAAATCCCAAAAAATATGAACGATAAAAAATAAAAATAATCTTGAATAAATTCAGTTGTAATTATTACTTTTCATGATTCAGAAAATGTTCATTCTCAGTCCTTGTTTGTCTTTGATGGATATTTATAATGACTTTTTTATGTAATGACACTAATTGCCATGGCATGTCATTTACACGGATAATATATGAACACAAATATACATATTTAAATTAACTCTCTGGGAGAGAAAACAAGTATAATAGATTAGTCAAACACAAAATTTAAGTATGGAATAAACATACCCAAAATTACATTAAACGAACCATTATAAACGCTTCTGTCAGTAATACCAGTTCTTTGTGTAACAGGGTCCAAAATTAAATTATACAATTTTCAGAAATTACCTCTTCCGCCTTTAACAGAGCCAAAAATGACATTTAACTGAACATTATAAACACAACAGACAGTAATACTAGTTCCTTGTAGGGTCCAAATATGACATTATACAATTGTCTGAAATTACCTGTTCCGCCTTTAACAGAGCTACAACGAACTTTGTTTCTTAAATACAGTTTACTATAATACTTTTAAGCATTTCATTGTCCCATATAACGTTCAGTTTTTTGCATCTTAGAATTCAGCTACATTTTAACTTAGACATTAAAGTGATGAACAACGTTCGGCGACCCTCTATTATTATTTCTGTCGTTTGTTAATTCAACTATGCACATCATATTATAATTTTAGCAATATCTGAAATATGTGTGTCAGTGAAAAATCAGTGGAAAACGATGATGAAATGCCGTTTGTATTTTAAAAGTATTTAATTTAATATTGTTTCTCTTAACAGATTATTCCTATGTATCCGCACACATGTATGAGATGAAAATGTGTCTGAAAGGATTCTGGGTTTATTCCTTGAAAGCACGCGCTTCATTTAAGTTAGTGAATCGGTAAAAATATCATTACTTGCTGACGGAGGTATTACTTATATGCCGAAAACTGTTTAAATCATTCGGTGTTTGGATGAACTTGGTATTTTGAAAAATAACAAATTCTCAGATAAATTTGTGTATTATCCCATCTCTCCTTGAGACATTTTTTAGTATTTTGCATCTTTGAATTTCAGATTTTCAGCTATAATAACTCAAAACCTATCGGCTTGAACACAACTGTTGAAGGAATCGCCCATTAGATCCCATTTATTTTAGTGTAGCATAAAAACAATTCCTGATCAAGACAGTGAACGAAAACTTGAGAAGCTTCTAATTTACAGTTTCATTATTTGTGAGCATGATTTTGGAAAACGGCAAAATAATGACTGGGTTATTTAGCGTATCATGACTTCCACATTACCACCTTTAATTAAGCAAATCGAAAGGGCTGAAAAAATGGACAGTAATCATTTAACTGTTTTGTTAAATTATGTTGTATCCAAAATCAGAAATGTTGTACGTGTTGCAAAGTAGACTCTCTGTTTCAATGTCAATTGGCATAAAACGTTTTGAAATTGAGACAATTAGAAGTATCTATGCTTCACTGCATTCGTGGGATTTTTAGGAAAAACGGTGTTCTTGCAACATCTTTGGTACAGTACTACAATGCTACAAAGCTTCAGGGTGGTAGTTAGCGGATACAGATACACTGATAGAGCAGGATACTGAAAACAATTATGGTTTAAGTCAACTTTTTTAGAAGATTAAACTTACCAGCATTATAAATTTTGTGTAACACAAGTTGACAGTGTTTTACCTTGGCAAATGCAGCCGCAAATGTGTTATAAACTATTAGTTTATGACTATAAACGCTGAACAACGGTTTCACAATTTTCAACTGCAATGAGGCAGTATTGCAACACTATAGAATATGTTAAGGATATTTTATCAACATGATATTACTTGAATAATGAGAATACGTTTAGCATTTGTAATCATACTATATTAATTGAATAATTATAGTACGATATGGTTTAAAAAGAATTATATAAAATATATATGCAGCATAGATAAGGGAAAACATCTTACAATTGTTTAGGAAAGGATATTTTAAGAAATTCTCATTCTAAGCAATATGCAGAGGAAATCCAACCATATTCATAGGCTTTTGTGGGATATTGACGAAACCGCCAGTACAAACCCTCTACAGCAACAGAAGGCAGTGGTAGGCTTGAGAATATTTTACGTATGCTTCTTATACAAATACAGAACTTGGCATGTTCATGGTTTTAAAATCTGTTTATGATTTCCGACTCACGTTTACAAACACGAGTACTGCATGCTTCGTAAACAAAATATATCTTAGACCTGTCTAGGTAACACTGATATTGATATATATTGGGATTGTAAGTTGTTAAAAAGCTAACCGTCATCCCACACAACTGGAGCCTAATCACCATAACACACATACACATGAATGTGGATCGAGTTCCTGGGTGCCTCAGATAAAATAACAGTTTATGGTGGTGGAGATATCAGGTCCCGTGTGAGGTAATTATGTATTTACAAAGCACTACTGTAGCCTTATCTACATGTTATAAAATGGCAAAATGGCTGCAAACGTTATAACGTCCTTGTTATAATATTAGCATAGACATCGTACTTTCGTCTCGATTACCTTCAAAGTAGAAGCTGATTGATTTCATCGAGTCTATTGTTGTCATTTTATAAAATATATGACACATATTTACAATTGTTCAATAAAGTTCAAGCTAAGCTTGTCTGATGTATTCGCTCATTGAAATGTGTACCTGTAAACAGTGAGGGTCTACACCAATGCTCACCTATACGGGCTATTATAAATAACTAGGGGTGACTATTGACCCACAAGGACTACTGTGACCAACTATTGCAATAGTTATTGTGATAGTTAAGGATTCTGCCCATTGGGGCAGAATCCTTATTGTTATTGGCGTGTTTTTTTTTTTTCTCTGCACCGATTTTGTGACACCTATTCTGCAGAAACGGCTACAGAGAATTCAACCAAACTCTACAGTCTGACAGCCCTTAGTGCGAACTAATTAAATTTGTCTTTTGGACCCAATCGTTTCACGCATTAAAGGTCCAGTTCGATTCCAAATTTCGATTTTTAACATGGGAAAATTTTTGAAAATGCACTTAGAGACTTGGAACTTTTTGCAAAAGATGCGCAATAATCATGCGAGCAAAAAAGTAAATCATGGCGAATTCGTAAGTCACCAGGTTTTTCCGCCATTTTGATTTTAGACGCATTTTACAATTTTCCGACCCCATGCACCTTTGGCAATCTTCTCCTCTGAAGATACTAGCATCTAAGAGCTCAAACTTGCATGTATGTGTAGCTAAAGGGCTGGTGATTAAACGATCCTCCAAAGCATTAGCGTACCTCTTATACTTTTTTCACAGTGACCTTTCAAAGTCCGACAATTTTTGAAAATCGTAAACTTCAAAGGGCCATAATTCAAAAACCTAGGAATGGAATTGAATGATTTTTTCAGGAGAGTAAGACAGGACTATGGTCATTATGAATCAATAATAAAATCGCTCGCGAACAGTCATTTCCGGTCATAATAACGAAAAACTTTAACATGGGGAAAATCTTCAAAATCCACATAGAGATTCGAAACTTGTTACAAAAGATGCGCAGGAACAATACAAGCAAAAAAGTAAATCATGACCAAATCGTAGGTCACGTGGTTAAGCCGCCATTTTGATTTTCTTAAAATTTGTCTAATTTTGACATGCTAAACATTGGTCTCAATAATCCCAGTGACATACTAGAGACGCACAACTTGTTTCAAAAGATGCATAATAACTTGACAAGTAAAATATGTTACCATTGCGAAGTCGTAGGTCACGTGGTTTCGATGCCATATTTAATTTTAACCTTTTTTGATCATGCACTTTTGCGGAAACACCACTTTGAAGACAGTTGTGAACATCTAAGCGCTGAATCTTAGATTTATATGCAGCTGAAACATTCGAGAATAACAAGTTTGCTATATTTTGAGTAAACTCCTAATACTTGTTTCACAATCACCTTTCAAAGTATGGTAATTTTGAATATTTGATAAGTTTTATTTGAACTGACTTGATGAATATTTCATTGGAGCGTCACTAGACAATAGACCACTCCTAATTCGATTTTCATTAATTTCTATTGTACAGTAGAGGCATTGGACATAGCTACGAACTTTTACTTCAACCCGGAAGCAATTCAGTAACAATGCAGTTCATTTCAGTTTGATGTGTAAACAGAGGAAATTCCTACTTTCGTTTTGACATAGGCTACATTGTTTTGCTGGGGGATCAGTCCTGCTAAAGATTATAGATGGCGTTATTGTATCGAGATATACTGACTGTTGCCGAAAATTACCAATTTGAAGATAGTCGACTCAGGATAATGACAATATATATGTAAAAGTAGTTCTGATCGAAAACCGGACACTGCACCACGATTAACGCAAATCTATTCTACTTGACGAATGTGATCATACAGCACTGCTGTACAGTGTATGTTGACGTAATTGCATCAATGCATAATGATTCTCCCAAGAGCCAAGCAATGATCTCAGACAAAATATCAACAAAAGCTATATAAATTCCCTTAATTTCGATAAATATTATCGGAACAAAACAGTGTCTTATAGATGTATAAAATATAATCACTAATTTTCGATTGTTAGTCGAACCGGACTCGTGGTCTCATGGTAGAATGTCGGATTTCTAATCCAGCGATATGTAACTGGTGGAGTTCAAATCCACCAGCAAAAAACGTTTTTGACTTAAATATAATTTCAAATGTTCAAAACTTATTTTATTTTGTATGTTAAATTGCTATGAATTGTTTTTGAACTTTTATTCATCTAAACATTCATATTGGCAACACTGTCAACATTAGTGTAGTGGCTACTTTTTTTGGTTGTAATTTTGAAAAGTTCTTTACATGTAACCAATAAGATGATGTCATGAAATATTTTGGTACGTTTGTCGTTTTACCGATTTTGAATTTTCGACTTCTTTTATGAGATTTGGGTCCAATAAGTTCAAAATTTAAATCTCAAAGAAAATGAACTTTCTCAGTTTTTAGGGTAAGTGTCTTCATAAATCTTCCCCTAAATAACATCAATACATACAAAATAAACTTCCCAATGCACGGCATAACTCTTGCCAGTCTTCATTACTGGATGATTTAGGCCTTGCAGTATTTACTTAAGATATCTGTGTTTAGAAACCCAGGCCCACTATGCATTTTTGGTACAGCGATTCACAATCTTGGCAAAACAAAGCGAGGGAAATACTGCAAGGGTTAAATCAGACAGTAATGTTTTGTCTGCGTTGTAGACTACACATTGTCAATAGGGGTGGTTCCCGATGGCAGGTGGGATGAGGATGTAGTGTCTTCATGTACATGTTGGTTTATGTCTTCCAAGTCAGACTTCGTATGCCAAATGGATGTGTCTGTACTGGTTGAGTGAACGGTACATTCCATACGGGAAGTTGTTGTACTCCCGGCAAAGGTTCATTATAAATGGGAGAATCAAAATTATTTCGCTAATCGGCCTATACTTAAGAACAGGAAGAATTTCTAGATAACAACTTCTTTAATGTAAGTATACACGACGTTTCGGAGTACATACTCACTCATTCATCATGTGGAATGTAAGGAAATAACAAAATATGGTACATTTATATAGGCCTATACTTAAACAAATCGTTACACCACTTTGAAGATATTTGCATCTAAGCGATACAACTTAGATCTATATGCCGCTGAAGCATTGGGGAATAACAAGTAACATTAAATAACTCATAATGTCCTTTCATGGTATGGTAACGTTGAACAAGTTGGATATGATGAGGATTTTATTGAAGCGTCATGTGGAAGAGTTACTTCCCCTTGACCACCCTACGATGCTGTGAGCATGCACACTGACCTACACTACCTAACTTGAACAGGGCCATTAGCACGATAATTTATATCACTAATGAGTTTTAAATAGAAGTTCATCAAATTTGACTTTTATTTTGATGTGTGAACAGGAATTTCACACTTTCGTTTTGGCTCACATTGTGTTGTTGGGGGTCAGGTGTGTTATATGTGGTGCTATTGTATGTAGAAGTACTGAATGTTGCCGAAAATGACCAATTTGAAGACAGTCGACTCAGTATAGTGACGATATATATGTAAAAGTAGTTCTGGTCGAAAACTGGACACTGCATCACGATTAACGCACTTCTATCAGCCAACGAAAAAGACAAATCTAGGTTGATTATGCTTGAAAGATCTGTGCACGTAAATCGGACTGTAGTTTTGGTTCTTCAAATAGTTAATATGATTCACATTGAGTGTAATGCACACAGACATTGGTATGCAATTTGTTATCTTTGCATACGAGAGAAATATTAAGGAACGTAGCACGAGTCAACGAATTAACACTTCATTCATTCATAAACAAGATTTTACTATTGTCATAGTAAGCTACGTCCAAATAAGGCAAGATGATATTTTCCTGCACCCGCCAAAAGAGTCCCGCTTCCATCATTCACACATTACACATGTGGCAATTGATTAACAAACTCATCAATGAAACTACGCACGTTTTAAGCAAGTCTTTCACACAGTATACCTATTGTAACCATGGAATGCGTATTCTTAAAACAGCTATGGGTAACGGATTTCAGACATTGTCTCCTATCCACAAACATTTATTCTGCCTTTTCTAACACTTTATGAAGCCCTGTTCTACATCTTCATTGTCCTTGCATTTCTAAACTATTTCAATTCTATTCCTTCTCTTTTCTTTTTATTCAAACATTATTATCAAATCATATTCTACCTAACCAGTACACCAATTGCTACATTTGGAAAATAGGTCTGAAACAACCACTTCCGGTCAATTCATTTACGTAAGTACACGCTCACACCATTGTATATTGTCACACACTTGTTCGATTTTAACATATAAACTTTGGGTCTCAATACTCATACAGACAAGCTAGATAAGCTTCGCAATTACATCAGAAGGATGGCTTCATTCATTACATTTAATCTATTTATGCGCAGAATCCGCTTGTCGTCGCTTGCGACTATATTTTATTATTATTATTAATTAACAAAAAAAATAATGAATTCTATAATAAACAGTGTTTTATTGTCTTTACTTTGAACTTTCTTCTTCAAAAGTGACAGAATTTCGTGCAAAAGCAACAAGAATGATAACTTTTACATAACATTTTACATTTTTAATTTTGATGACTGCTGCCAATGTTTGGGGTTTTAATATTTTAATATAATCTTCAAGATTTTTTGTGAAGATTAAATGCCTTTTTCGAACACAGCATTATGATTGACACATCAATAAATTGTTGATGTAAACTATTGATTACACATTACTCGTTTATACTTTTCAGATACATAATGGCGACGGGAGGCAAACTACAGGACGACTTCCTGACTTGCAGTGTTTGTATGGAGGTGTTCAATCAGCCAGTGACACTTGATTGTCAGCATAGCTTCTGTCTAAAGTGTCTGCATATCTGCATACACGACCGGACAAACAAACAAGTCCATCCCCTGTCCAACATGCAGACAAGACACTCCAGTACCCCACCCTGACAGACCTGTAGAAGAGTGGGCGGGGCAGCTGAAACCAGGACTGCTTCTAACTGGAGTCATGGACTCAGTCGGTGATGGTAATGGCTTTATTCATTCTCAATGTTTTTAAAAATTGCTTGTATTAACTAGACATATCGGAAAATGGATGGATTAAAAAGAGATTCTGGATGGAAATCTATCATGTTTAACATCATTGTCTGAATCCGAGTATAAACTGTCACGTGGCAAACAGTTGTTCTTCAGAACCAAATGCATCATAACATATTCATCTTGTGTAAAGACTTAATTGCCGATTAGGATTATAAATTATAGATATGTATTAAATGAAATATGTGTCATCAACGTACTTTAAAAAATAAAGATTGAATTGATTCGCTTGACAGAGGAGACTTATACATTCTAAAATTATTGACTCTTTGGTCTCTAATAAGGCTATGTGAAACTTCCTGCGGCATCAGGGTATTACATCCATAATACCTTTAGTGTGTAAGACTGGAAAGGCTCGTAAAGATGGTTATGATTCCCTTATTATAGCATGTACATTGTCAAGCAATGATCTGTTGTAATTTTTTCTCTCATGCTAATACTGCTCGATTTAAAATAATTTCATTGGCTAGTAAGTTTTATCGTGCCGGAATGTAATCGTGTGATAAAGTCGTTGCCCTGTTCTTCCCTCTGTCTGTCCGTCCGTCTCTTCTTCAATCCGTCATCATTTCCTTTCCAGAGCAAAACTAAAAAAAACTCATCATACCTTCCTTAAACTTTGCAGGTCTCTTACCCACTATTTGATATTGTCAGACTTCTGAACATTTAATGTCTTTTTGTTCAATAGAAACGTGTAGGATTTGGACTTTTGTTCAGGAATAGGTTCGTTTGTGGGAAGGCCTTCAAAACTCTTCACTCAAACTTTGCATGTGTATTGCCCAGATAGAAAATAAATATTGTTGTAATTATTGATGAGTAATATCAAAAACAATAACATAATATAACGCATATGTATCATGTATATGTCATTAATTACTTGATACTAAATGCTATTCGCTATGCCGGAAAGAAGGGAAGACAACTCTTGCATCAACTTGGTGTGCTGATTGCCAAACATCCTTCTGTGATGAATGTCTCGAGCATCACAACAAAATACAAAGTACCCATAACCATGATGTGTCCACGCTGACAGGGAGTAAACAACACAATGTACAGAGGCCTGTTATGTGCAAGAAGCATGACTTAAATATAAAATTGCTTTGTACAGATTGCAAGATATCATTATCATCAGTGTGCTGCCGTATTACTCACCAGAAGTGTGAAGTTTTAGAAATCAAGGATATGCTGCCCGAGGTCAGAGGTCCACTTATGACACGTCAGAAGAAGATTGTTGATTTAACTGAAAGGAACAAGGCAGATATTGTAAAATATGGGGACGAGATGGAAAAGCTTTTGATGAAATCAGCATCAGTGAAGAATGACATAACCAACACTATCCAAGCTGTTGTTGATCGCCTTCGTGAAAAGGAGAGTGAGCTGCTGGGGAAACTTGATGTCCAAATTGATCAACAGACTGAGAATCTGAGGTCCAGGATGAAAACAAACAAGAAATACATAAGGATGTACCAGAAGCAATATCAGTTCATCCAGCAGGCCCTGGAGTTGGAGGATGAGGCGCAGCTGTTTGAGATCTATCTGGCGTTCGATTCAGAAATATAGAGTAGACATCACAGGGGCACAAAGAGAGGACACGGTAGCGGTAGTTGATATCTTTTTTATACACAAGATTGACGGACAGACTGAAGGATGCGATTGGGAAGATGGATGTAAGCAGTGTTGACAACAACTGATCTGACAGGAACACCTGTCGAAGACGTTTAAGCTGAACTAGGTGAACATGATAGCAGTGGTGTAAGAGATTTCGTTGTAATGAAGAGTTCAGATGTAAAAGTCTCTCTCTTTTCTGATAAACACCAAGGTCGATTGAAATCAGTTTACCAGAGACGAAGACGGACGTATTCAAGTGTTCTGCAAGTATGTAGTTACCCTTGGTGTATAACGGTTATCAGTGACGGCAAGGTGGCTGTATCATGTCAGGGCGCAAGAAACATCATCAAAGTTGGTGTGAATCCCGACCTGGAACTCCTGTCTACAATACAGACAAGTAAGGGATACTGGGGTCTGTCATCTATAGATCAATCAACACTGGTGGCTGGTTCTCACAATCCACCTTCTGTGGATCTCATTGATATGCAGGGACACATCTTGAAATCTTCACAACACTTCCTACACTGGGAATGAGCTTCAGCATTCCCTATTACATATGTGTTACCCAACAAGGAAATATCCTAGGGTCAGACTTTGGTCTGAAGTCTTTCATCTGTCTGACTCGGTCTGGAGACATTGTGTTCACATACCCTTCTACTGGAGACCAATGGTCCATATGGAATCACACTCACCGTTACTGGAGATATTATGATTGCTGACTGGGCAGAACACAAGGTAATTCATGTCAGTGAGTCAGGTGAGGTGAGGTGAGGTGAGATGAGTTTTAACGCCGCTTTCAAGAGTATTTCACTTATATCGCGGCTGCTAGTATTATGGCAGGGAGAAAGCCCGCAAAGCCATGTGGCTATGCATTGCGGTGAAACTTGCGAGCAACGGCTGGAACTAGCGAACCATGGGTGGTACTGCACTGAAATTCAGTGTAGCATTGCACCCAAACCTTACTGCGTGTAGAACAGTTCTCTACTGCAGACAATGTTGCCGTGCCCCTGGCGGGTTTCGAACCCCGAACCTCTTCATTTGAGGCCGAACGCGCTAACCACTGCGCTTTCCCGCCCCCTCAGTGAGTCAGGAAGGTTCATCAGAAACATTCTGACAGCAGAGGATGGTTTGAAAAATCCAGCTAGTCTGTGTGTTGATGAAGATAAACTGTGTGTAACAGTTGCAGCAAAGGGTTTACATAAATATACGTTTTTGAAAAAGGAGGACAGAGATCTTCTCCTGCAAAGAATGATACAAAGTAAAACAGAAGTGTTCCTACTGCAAGTGAACGTATACTGAGTGAACACTAGTACTTGTTTCTGCAGACTGGCGCAGCAATAGTCGTTTCTGAAATCTACCTTCGAATTGACATTTTAAATACTTTTAACAATGTTAGTGCTCATTGCGTTGGACCACAATGTTTAGATTGATTCAGTCATATCTTTAACATATACAGTTACACTCGAAATCATTTACCGCATATTTATTATAAGGTTTTATACTTATCGGTCATGGACAATGATTGAGAAGACGTACTTACTTTCGCGAAATATACGCCGATAAGTTTATTTTGCCTGAAAGAGGCATTGAAATACAGTTGGTGTATACTTGTCTCATCACAATTTGGACAATCGTAGACTTTGCTTTAGTCCGTCCATGCTTGATTCATTCAAGCGGCGTAAACATCCAATCTGATTAAAATTTTCTGAGGAGTAAAAGTTGCAAAAAACTATATTTACCGGGATAGGAACTCATATCGTTTCGAGGTGTCCGCGAAAAATCTGGTAACAGCCCAGAGACTACCATGTTCTGACGCAATTCAATTAAACAATCACAGGAATTCCAACAACAGCTTTCGGTGAGAGAAGCTAGGGGCAGATAAAATCCAAACAGCTATCCTTTCGTCTGTTCTGAATGCCTTAGAAACGGCGACTGTTTAACTATGATGTGATAGGTAAGCTATTTGACTGAGCTTTGTCTGCGATAAACTGGTACGGAACACGCGCCTTTACGGGTGTCCTTAGACCTTGTGGCGGAAAATCTCTAGAACCTGATAAGAACTATTTTGCAAATTTAATTCCTCGGAACAGGGTCGATTTAAATCATCTGTGTAGACATCGACCATGTGACCGACGTAAGTTGCTCCTGGAAAAGTCACATTAAGTGTATCGGCGTACAGACAGGAAGACTTCAGCCCGAAATTAAGCAAAGCCTATTCAAATTTTGTTGAACCACGTCTACGGCCTTCCTGACTTGCTAAACGGGATTTTGTCAGTATTGTAAGAATGTACCTATGCATAGGGGACAATAAAGTTAAATATCACAATCTGGTGTGCCATTGTTAATTGGTTACTTGATGAAATACACACATAACTGATCAATTGACCATGTTGCATGTTGAACAATGTCTTTCCTCAGACATTCAACTACACGCATGAGTATTGAGCCAATTTAGATGTAATAATTTCAAACTTGCAGTTGAAAGTGGTAGGCATAATAATATACATTATTGTAATAGCCTCTGTTATCAAGATAAAGGTTTATCATTAGTTGAAGATGAATTTCACTTATTCATGGTTTGTCAACACTACAAGGATGCAAGAAAAGGGTATTTTTATCATTAATACATGTAATGAGGATTTTTAAAGAATAATGTCTTGAAAAAATGTGAATGGTTTGGTGTCAACGCAAATACATCTTATGGACGTTTCACCAAATTTATGTATGACTGTAACTGTTTAACCAGCATCACATGACTGTAAAATCCATTGTAATATGGGCCCTGGCCTTATATACTGAATAAAATGTATGTCTGTCTGATCAAACAATAATACGGAGAGAACTGAGAGCAAAATAATCAACGAAATTCAGTCCATTACCTTCTAGCTAAAAGGCGGCGTCCTGTATGTGTAAGTGGAGCTCTTTGTGGTTTTTTACTCATTAATATTTCACACATTTGTATATCCCTTCCAAGTTCCCACCAAAATGTCATGTTCAATTATTTCCTCAATAGATTTTACAAGTTATATATATGACGTCATCCTCCCATTGTTTTTCTGTTTTGTTGGTAATTCGTAAATAACAAACCTCTAATGAAAGTATTTTGTTGGCATACTGTACCATCTTGAATGTTAACTCGGTGGCGCACTGTTATGATGTCATAAAACAAGTGAAACAATCCATATTTCAGTCTCCTATTTTACCTGGTTACAGAGATTTTTGAAGCAATGTTTTTTCAGAAATATGAACAGATAATGTTTTAGAAATTGTAAATTTAGTTAAAAGAGTAGTTGGCTTGTACAGACGTGGTCTAACTGTGTTTCAGTCGTGTCCTTTATTTTGACCGCAAGTGTATTGCACGCTGTTACATGCTAGCACAGAGAAGTTTGTATGTCTTATTTAGCAAGACTGGGAGGAGAGAATTGTGTAAACTCATAAACTGGCATTCATTAATGAGGTTTTGATCATGAATCTTATTTTCTTTTGAATATATATATGTAGAAGTATTAAGGGTCAACCCTCTAGCCTACATCAGGGTATTAACTCTAAACATCAGTAATGCAACAACGCAGGTGATTAACATTTAACAACCAATACTCATTGCATCAGGATGGATGTATCTGGAAAGTGATATATCTTAGTGTTTTTTTTAACCAACAAACTCTGTAAAGAAGAGAGTTATAAATTTTAGGTTATCATTATGCATAGGAAATTCACTTGGTTGAAATTGTTCTCATTCATTCTCATGAATGTTGCTTTTACTGTATGTTGCATTACAATAAATAATTTTTTTAATTACGCCCTTTTATTACAATTTGGTTGATCATTTCCATTACATTTTACCTAATTTCATTACATTTGAAATACACAGATCTTCAGCTGAATGGAAATGACGTGACGTGACTTGCCCCGCAAATACCTGACCAAATGATTGCATTGGGCAACGGTTGCCATTGACAGTGTCCAACTTTGGATCGTGGTGCACATTTGAAATAATTTCCAGACCAGAACAACGTTGTGGAGAGGTCCGGGTTTGGAATCACGGCAACTTTGTCTGCTGTGCATAACTGCTCTACATGCAGACTGGTTTGGGTGCAATACTTCACTTAACTTCACCGCAGTTTGCTAGTGCCAGCCGATGCTCGCAGGTCTATGATATTCATTACTGGTGTTTGTTTTGAATGTGACATTGGTAGATCTTTACTTTCGCTTTTGTAAGAGGAAGTAACTTTGTACTTGAGTGTTTTCTTTGAAATTGAAATATATCCATCTGATTACTTAATATATGAAAAAAGCAAAACAGTATAAACTCACGGGCAAAAGAAAGTATAGGTACAAAAACGCAAGATATTTTAAGCAACGAGTGATGAACAAGATTGAAACATAGTTACACCATGTCTCAAAAAGCAAACTAACTTTGTAAATTTTGAAACATTATCTGTTCATAATTCTGAAAAACATGGCTTTTTAAAAATCATCTTTATAGAATCTCCTTAACCAGGCTAGTTAGGAGAGGGAAATATGGCTTGCAGGCTTGTTTTTGACGTCCTACAGCAAGGATGCGTCATTGATTTAAAGTCAAAGGAAGTACACTATGTCGATACCATCTTGTACCAACATAATTTCCATATATTTCATAAAATTTTGCCTTAAATACCAAGAGTTATTTCCCAAAATACCTTTTGAAATAGCTATTTCAGCACTCCATGTGTTCTTGAACAGATATAAAGTATTAAGTAGCATACTCTCATGAATGAAATTTTGTATATCTCTTAACGAGATATATCCTAGTCACAAACATTCAAAACTGAGTTTATCCGGCAGAAATATGTTGTGTCTGTCTCTTTTGAAAAGAAGACATACTTTCTTTTGACTGTGACTTTAAAATTGCAAAATACATGACGTTATCATAATATAACATATGAATATACTTTAGGCAATAGCAATTTTACAATCGTGTTACAATTAAAGTTGTTTTACCAGTTATTCTTCGTGTGTGTATTTAGGATAAGTGTACAATATGCAATAAATGTAAGTTGAAGACTGACGTTACTTACTAACGTTGTCTGAGGAAAACGGCGAAATATTCATTTTATAATGTATCCATTTAGTTATTGATTGATAATGAATTATTCACTGAATGAACGTTAAATTCTCCATAATGAGGAGGTGGTCATTATAACGGAGAGTAATTGCTATCCTTTATTGATTACATGTATCATGTGTCCTCATAAAATATCATATTTCAAATTTACAGGAACCAAGCGAGCGCGATTTATGATTTAAAGAAACATTATAGCAATCATTTTTAGTCTAATGAAAATACTACAATCAAATTGGAAACTAAATAAAAACGTTCACATGAAGGGAGGGAGACTTTGCATAAGAGAAATATAAATCCACGCAATGGGTTCATTCTTCAAAATCGTCCTTACATGCTTAATTACAGAGAGAGTCCAAACTCATACACATAAATCGTACCAACCTCATGGTCCAAAAATGTGTGAAACACGGTGTCAGGGCCGAGTGAGTTGTACAGGTTTGGACTTTAATGGAGTACATTTGGTATGTATCTTAAATTTCAATACTTCAGAGAAGCACCAACTTGAAAACAACGTCCTTGTTAGAACTACCGACAAACCAGACACGTCATATGATGGTAAGCAAATCCAAATTTGTCTGCGACTGACCGTTATTATCATGTCTCACCACACCTGTTCTCTCTAATCTTTAACTTCCCCACTTGATTCGCAGACGGGAAATGATTGATTTCAAGATGCTCTGTCTGAGGTATCATATTTTCCTTTTGCAGGACCATCATATCTTATCAAGAACTTAAAAAATAATAAAATAAACATTACATGGTTTTGATTGGATACACGCTCTTACACTGTAAATACGATGAGTTCATTTCGACCAGTGTATATAGGTCTTTTGAAGTATGTTAGGCTGAATATAACAACAACACAAACTTCTGCGCATCACTTTTATTTGTATGCCTGACATAATTTATTGTCATTCAAAACAAATTAAGAATGTGTCGCATCTTTGCTTAACCCAACACTCCTTTTGTCAAAAACAATAAATGGGTCTATGTGAACGAGTGTACTTGCATCTTGTATACTTCTATCACTTGTAAGCTATATGTTGATGGACAAAATAAAATGTTCTGCTGTTCTCTTGAATAGTTAGGCATGTGAGGATTAGAGCCTTATTACTCATTAGATAGATGAACAGAACATAGTTTGACTGCATTTGGGACAGAGGATTTTGAGAATCATTTTTTTAGTGTTTAACTTTGTTAGCTAATTTTCGAAATGGAATTTTTGACCCTCCATAATAAGGGATCAGATGACACATTTTGACATGACATTTTTAAACTTCAGCCTCAATATCGTTGAATTTGGCTCTATTGAGTATTTTATTTAACTGAAGTTATTTGTCTGTCGTTTACTTGTAGTTATTGTGCTTTTATCAAGGATATCTTTCAGCTTTTTACCTTGTTAAAATATCTAAGTCGTCCGTATCAGAAGTAAGACATTCTGATTGTTGTGGTAGATAGTTTCACATGTATGATACGTTTTGATGGTATTTTCTCTGTGGATTTTGTCCGCAATTTAGTGATGGTGTGACTGGTTACCTTTCATTACCTTAGTCAATCAAAATGTTAAGAGAGGCTCCATTTAGCAGAACAACTTTTAATTCTTTAATATTGTTCGTCCTACATTTTCATCATGCTTTTTAGACTTGTTAGACTGTTAGACTGTTAGACATTAAGGTAGATAAGTGATTTTCGGGATAACAGTTGACTTGAAGATAGAGTTGTGATTGCAAAACAATGACTGATGTAATAGAGTGTTTACTCACATTCGTATAAAGATTTTGCTTGTGAAATTTGTTGTTTTTGTTAACCTAATTTACTCCTACGAAACTCATGTATATGGACACTTATGAGAAACAGAAAATAAGAACATAATGTGTGATTTATGTTACATTTTTTTTCATTCGACATTTGTTTATAATACAAGAAAAAAACATGTTCTATTAAGTATCTTTATTTTATTTCAGGATTTTTTATGTATACCAAACGGGTCATTTATCATGTTGATAGTTCAATGAAAAGGAAAAGGTTGTCAATAACACTGGACAAGAGGAGGACGCTGTATCTCTGCAAATTTCATTTTGATGACGGCATTATCTACATTCTCTACAAAAATGGTGACATACTGAAAGGGCTGTACAAGAGTCAACGAGTGATCTTCTCTTTGTACAGAAAGTTGCAAGGTCATTTAACCATAGTATTTAGTAATGTTTCTTTACCTATCATGTTATTTATAACACAATGTTTATTCCTCAGTTCAATATTTTAATTCTTATATGGGATAATCAGCGATACTAGTTTCTTTATTTATTGCAACATGTGTTTTTTTAAACTTGGTCTTTTTAATTATTGATATTTGCATTTTCGAGAAAATGTATTTCACACACAATATATAAACTGAATATGTTTCTAAAAGACCAGAAATTCACTTTAAACTGATTAAATGACATTGATACGTGCTTATTGCCTCAATGTGCACAGAACAGAAAGTAGTGGTATCTTACTGCCGGATAATTCCGGACTCTTCCGGATCCATCCAATTTGGCAAGGCGGATTCAAACACTTTTTGTCCCGTGGTTAAGGTTCAAGCATCATTCCTCTATATTTATTGAGAAAGAATGTTGGATTAGATTTAAGATTTTTTCCTTTGCCATTTCTTCGAGTGTTTCTTTCAATTCCATGGTAATTCCCAACACGTTCCCTTATATAGCAGCTGAAGGGTTAACAGACTTGATTAAACTGGCTGCTGACCACATCTAGCAGGTGTCTGCTCTTCATGATAAACACATTAGTTATACCACCATGCTGGGATTTGGTAACAAATACATGGATGTGGCCATTAAGAGAGGTTCAACTGAAATTGACACCTTGCAGTTTGGATATGCACTTTGGGGGATATTTGTCCAGTGCCCTGTCATATAAAGATCTTTATAGTATTTCCCTTTTATCAATCATGGCCAGTATATACGATTCATTGAATGCTTGATAGGGAAGCTTTCACATCACACATCAAGCAATACTTATGGCATATCCCTAATTGTTTTATTTCTAATACTAATACTAATTTCTAATAATAAGCAAGGTCAAACTGTTATTTTTATAAACCTTATCATAGTAACACTACGTGTTTTCTGTTTCCAGGTGATCGGTTTTACTCTTTAGCTGTCGATAGAGAGAACCACTTATTAGTCTCAATAACAAGGGAAAATCTGCAAATATTTGTTCGATGTTATGACCTGTCAACGGAGAAATCAAGCTTATTTGCACAGGAACTATCAGCCACTTCCACCGTTCTTCTTGATAAACACAATAGGTAACTTTCTTTATACTCGATCAATCAACATCTAACATTAATATCCCATTGATTATCTCATCAAACACAACACCATATTTGTGAAGTTTCATTGATTTTTGACAAATGTACTCTCACTTTGATATTGGGCTTGCTGTTGGGAAACCTTTTGGCTGTATGTTCCCTCTTGTCACAGTCCAATTGATACAACAAGCCAGTGTTATTGATCAGCAGACGAAGTTAGCAGTCATTGGTGCAAGGTCAGGTGTGATCAACTCTAATTGGACTTAATATCATCAGCAAGCACGGACTAGACGTGACAAGCAAGGACTAGACGAGGCAAGCAAGGACTAGACGTGGCAAGCAAGGACGAGACCTTTCAAGCAAGGACTAGACGTTGCAAGCAAGGACTAGACGAGGCAAGCAAGGACCAGACGTGGCAAGCAGGGACCAGACGTGGCAAGCAGGGACTAGAAGCAGAAGCATGGTTGCGAGCAGGGATACAGCGACAGTGGGATCGCTTCAAATACTCATGACACTGTGACAGTTAACAGAGCAAACCGAAAAGGTGGTGGGATCATTACACTAATCTTCAAAACAACCTTGGACGTTACTGCAATTCACTACTCTACTTAGTGCCAGCTTCAACCATTCATCCCTAACAGTTACTCAAGAACTATGCAGCCAGAATGATAACAAGATGTCCCAAAACACAATAATAATAATAATAATAATAATGATAATAATAATAATAATAATGATAATAATAATAATAATAATAATGATAATAATAATAATAATGATAATAATAATAATAATAATTATTATTATTAGTATTATTAATATTATTATTATTAGTAGTATTATTATTATTATATTATCTCGTGCAAAAGAAACGTCCTCGCACTTTTAAAAGAGTATGGAATAGAATATTGATGCAGGAGAAAGTAGATGTTGAATGTATTCAAAAGACACGTGTTTTGTAAGACGTACTTACAATTTCATACATCAGAGTATGATAACAAAAATGTATCCTAATGTCTGTTAAAATACACACGGAGTGCTAAAATCTCTTTTTCAAGGAGCTTTTAGGCAGCAAAGTTATGTATTTAAGTTTAAAACAATTAAAAAATTGAAATCTAATTAATGAAAGATCATTACTGTAGGACGCCCCAAAGTAAGCTTAAAATCGATTTTGGACAGTTCTCTCTCGTCTAGTTAAGGAGTTTCCAAAACGACGATTTCTTAAAACATATCTTTCTCAGATATATGCACAGATAATATTTTGAAAATTCATATGTAGTATTGTTTGGTTCTGAAGACATGATCTAAAGCTGTTTCAGTCATATTTATCGCCCGTGGATTGAAATATCTTGTATCTTATATGGGGACGTTTCTTTTGCACGTGAGTTTACTTAAAGATTTGTATCCCATCAAATAACATATAAATACAATTGAATATACTCCATTGTTGTTTAAGGGCCATCTACTTCGTGGGGGAGAAGAGTCTATGCTCCATGGATTACAATGGTAATAACCTGAGGAAATTTTCGAACATAAAGATAACCAGTGCATTTCATTTGGAT
The DNA here is from genome assembly GCA_936450465.1 of Gibbula magus. Taxonomy (NCBI): domain Eukaryota; kingdom Metazoa; phylum Mollusca; class Gastropoda; order Trochida; family Trochidae; genus Gibbula; species Gibbula magus. The sequence goes on from OW388302.1 coordinate 36,156,311, forward strand.
TTCCAAGGTGAGAAATAACATTTGATGCATTTATCGCCAATACAACATGTGGCAATGTTAAAGGAGCATTACTTAATTGCTGAAATGTAACTTGAAAGTTAGATAGCAGTCACGCTAATGTGCTCTGGAATGCTTAATATCATTCGTTAGAAATAAACATTGTCTTTTGAAAGCCCTTTTATTCTAATTTTTTTTTATGTTGCAGATCAACACATATTTGGAATTTCCCTTTTGAAAAGTCACATTGTAAAGTACAAGTTCATATGGACAACTTTAAAAACTCATGTTACTAACATTCGACTTGGAAAGCATCATGTTCACCAAGAAATGATCATAGTTGGAGAGAAGATTATAACACTACCTGTCAAAAAGTTGTGAGTTTATTAACGTTCTTCATTCAAAAGCCAGAAACAGTGGCAGTAGCTTACTTGATTTGTTTTAAATACAGTATTAATACATTGTGTAGAATTCTGTTTCCAGTAGTATGATTTCGAACACTTCTGGGACATAGCTGACGAGGAACGTCTATGGATTCGGCTACAGGTATCATGAGATGCCTTCTTGATATCATTACATTTTATCAAAGTTAAAATTGTCCCTTTTTCCTTTCCAGGGGCCTTCTCATATTTAAAGGAAAGAAAGTCCTTAGAATATGGAAACATCTGGATGTGTATGGTTTCTTTGTTTACAACTAGTCACTTGTCCGGTCGTCAACAACCAGCCAGAGTGCACTTAATGTAGTTGGTTGATCAGCAATTTTAATATTTGGTTTAACAATATACCACATTTAAACGATTCATATTGTGGTACTTGCATATTTACCCATATTAAGTGTAAAACACCAGTGTATATGCTGCTGAAGACCTGAAAATGAAGCGAAAGAATATGAATATTGAATAGAATACTCTAATTTACACCGACTAATGGACCCATCAAAACTGTGAGCAATACTCGATGTTAGTAACATGTTTTACGCAATCCATATAATAGTCACTGGCCAAACGTGTGGTGTCAACATATAAATATTTCATAGTTTAATTGGCAATACCCAATCGTAAACAGCTTTTGTAACTCTTGTCTAGTTCGTGGAGAGTCATTTGCATATGTTCATTGTTTGTTTGAGTATCAATCCCTTCTTCTTTGTTATTCTGCAATAAAATATGTTTAATTGAACATTCCGAACTTGTCCTTTTTTATGAGTATTCATAAATTAGAATTTATAATTAATTACAGTTTATACCATCTGCAATTGATCTTATAATTGGTATGATGCTCATCGATAAATTAACAATATATTGGTGATCAATTACTTTAATTTTGCCAAGGGGCGGTTTTAGTGTATATTTCTAATGACCTCACTTTGAAATATCCTTTTCATTATTCTCCTCCATTATGATGCTACTGATGAAATGCATAGAATTAGTTTATACACGAGAGGATTATAAGATACCTCCTTTCAAGATACGATTATACAACAATAATTGCAAACTTGCATCATAAATAGAGGAGTATGCTAGATATGACTTATATTGTGAATTCCAATATATATATGAATATCTACTTATTAGAAAAACTTATTTAACAACTTTGATATCATTTATATTATCAAACACGCATGAGTATTGAGCCAATTTAGATGTAATAATTTCAAACTTGCAGTTGAAATGGGTAGGCATAATAATATAAATTATTGTAATAGCCTCTGTTATCAAGATAAAGGTTTATCATTAGTTGAAGATGAATTTCACTTATTCATGGTTTGTCAACACTACAAGGATGCAAGAAAAGGGTATTTTTATCATTAATACATGTAATGAGGATTTTTAAAGAATAATGTCTTGAAAAAATGTGAATGGTTTGGTGTCAACGCAAATACATCTTATGGACGTTTCACCAAATTTATGTATGACTGTAACTGTTTAACCAGCATCACATGACTGTAAAATCCATTGTAATATGGGCCTTGGCCTTATATACTGAATAAAATGTATGTCTGTCTGATCAAACAATAATACAGAGGAACTGAGAGCAAAATAATCAACGAAATTCAGTCCATTACCTTCTAGCTAAAAGGCGGCGTCCTGTATGTGTAAGTGGAGCTCTTTGTTGTTTTTTACTCATTAATATTTCACACATTTGTATATCCCTTCCAAGTTCCCACCAAAATGTCATGTTCAATTATTTCCTCAATAGATTTTACAAGTTATATATATATGACGTCATCCTCCCATTGTTTTTCTGTTTTGTTGGTAATTCGTAAATAACAAACCTCTAATGAAAGTATTTTGTTGGCATACTGTACCATCTTGAATGTTAACTCGTTGGCGCACTGTTATGATGTCATAAAACAAGTGAAAAAATCCATATTTCAGTCTCCTATTTTACCTGGTTACGGAGATTTTTGAAGCAATGTTTTTTCAGAAATATGAACAGATAATGTTTTAGAAATTGTAAATTTAGTTAAAAGAGTAGTTGGCTTGTACAGACGTGGTCTAACTGTGTTTCAGTCGTGTCCTTTATTTTGACCGCAAGTGTATTGCACGCTGTTACATGCTAGCACAGAGAAGTTTGTATGTCTTATTTAGTAAGACTGGGAGGAGAGAATTGTGTAAACTCATAAACTGGCATTCATTAATGAGGTTTTGATCATGAATCTTATTTTCTTTTGAATATATATATATGTAGAAGTATTAAGGGTCAACCCTCTAGCCTACATCAGGGTATTAACTCTAAACATCAGTAATGCAACAACGCAGGTGATTAACATTTAACAACCAATACTCATTGCATCAGGATGGATGTATCTGGAAAGTGATATATCTTAGTGTTTTTTTTAAACAACAAACTCTGTAAAGAAGAGAGTTATAAATTTTAGGTTATCATTATGCATAGGAAATTCACTTGGTTGAAATTGAATGAATGTTGCTTTTACTGTATGTTGCATTACAATAAATAATTTGTTTAATTACACCCTTTTATTACAATTTGGTTGATCATTTCCATTACATTTTACCTAATTTCATTACATTTGAAATACACAGATCTTCAGCTGAATGGAAATGACGTGACGTGACTTGCCCCGCAAATACCTGACCAAATGACTGCATTGGGCAACGGTTGCCATTGACAGTGTCCAACTTTGGATTGTGGTGCACATTTGAAATAATTTCCAGACCAGAACAACGTTGTGGAGAGGTCCGGGTTTGGAATCACGGCAACTTTGTCTGCTGTGCATAACTGCTCTACATGCAGACTGGTTTGGGTGCAATACTTCACTTAACTTCACCGCAGTTTGCTAGTGCCAGCCGATGCTCGCAGGTCTATGATATTCATTACTGGTGTTTGTTTTGAATGTGACATTGGTAGATCTTTACTTTCGCTTTTGTAAGAGGAAGTAACTTTGTACTTGAGTGTTTTATATTGAAATTGAAATATATCCATCTGATTACTTAATATATGAAAAAGCAAAACAGTATAAACTCACGGGCAAAAGAAAGTATAGGTACAAAAACGCAAGATATTTTAAGCAACGAGTGATGAACAAGATTGAAACATAGTTACACCATGTCTCAAAAAGCAAACTAACTTTGTAAATTTTGAAACATTATCTGTTCATAATTCTGAAAAAAATGGCTTTTTAAAAATCATCTTTATAGAATCTCCTTAACCAGGCTAGTTAGGAGAGGGAAATATGGCTTTCTGGCTTGTTTTTGACGTCCTACAGCAAGGATGCGTCATTGATTTAAAGTCAAAGGAAGTACACTATGTCGATACCATCTTGTACCAACATAATTTCCATATATTTCATAAAATTTTGCCTTAAATACCCAGAATTATTTCCCAAAATACCTTTTGAAATAGCTATTTCAGCACTCCATGTGTTCTTGAACAGATATAAAGTATTAAGTAGCATACTCTCATGAATGAAATTTTGTATATCTCTTAACGAGATATATCCTAGTCACAAACATTCAAAACTGAGTTTATCCGGCAGAAATATGTTGTGTCTGTCTCTTTTGAAAAGAAGACATACTTTCTTTTGACTGTGACTTTAAAATTGCAAAATACATGACGTTATCATAATATAACATAGGAATATACTTTAGGCAATAGCAATTTTACAATCGTGTTACAATTAAAGTTGTTTTACCAGTTATTCTTCGTGTTTGTATTTAGGATAAGTGTACAATATGCAATAAATGTAAGTTGAAGACTGACGTTACTTACTAACATTGTCTGAGGAAAACGGCGAAATATTCATTTTATAATGTATCCATTTAGTTATTGATTGATAATGAATTATTCACTGAATGAACGTTAAATTCTCCATAATGAGGAGGTGGTCATTATAACGGAGAGTAATTGCTATCCTTTATTGATTACATGTATCATGTGTCCTCATAAAATATCATATTTCAAATTTACAGGAACAAAGTGAGCGAGATTTATGATTTAAAGAAACATTATAGCAATCATTATTAGTCTAATGAAAATACTACAATTAAATTGAAAACTAAATAAAAACTCTCACATAAAGGGAGGGAGACTGTGCATAAGAGAAATAAAAATCAACGCAATGGGTTCATTTTTCAAAATCTTCCTTACATGCTTAATTACAGACAGAGTCCAAACTCATACACATAAATCGTACCAACCTCATGGTCCAAAAATGTGTGAAACACGGTGTCAGGGCCGAGTGAGTTGTACAGGTTTGGACTTTAATGGAGTACATTTGGTATGTATCTTAAATTTCAATACTTCAGAGAAGCACCAACTTGAAAACAACGTCCTTGTTAGAACTACCGACAAACCAGACACGTCATATGATGGTAAGCAAATCCATATTTGTCTGTGACTGACCGTTATTATCATGTCTCACCACACCTGTTCTCTCTAATCTTTAACTTCCCCACTTAAACTTAAAAAATAATAAAATAAACATTACATGGTTTTGATTGGATACACGCTCTTACACTGTAAATACGATGAGTTCATTTCGACCAGTGTATATAGGTCTTTTGAAGTATGTTAGGCTGAATATAACAACAACACAAACTTCTGCGCATCACTTTTATTTGTATGCCTGGCATAATTTATTGTCATTCAAAACAAATTAAGAATGTGTCGCATCTTTGCTTAACCCAACACTCCTTTTGTCAAAAACAATAAATGAGTCTATGTAAATGAGTGTACTTGCATCTTGTATACTTCTATCACTTCTAAGCTATATTTTGATGGACAAAATAAAATGTTCTGCTGTTCTCTTGAATAGTTAGGCATGTGAGGATTAGAGCATTATTACTCATTAGATAGATGAACAGAACATAGTTTGACTGCATTTGGGACAGAGGATTTTGAGAATCATTTTTTTAGTGTTTAACTTTGTTAGCTAATTTTCGAAATGGAATTCTTGACCCTCCATAATAATGGATCAGATGACACATTTTGACATGACATTTTTAAACTTCAGCCTCAATATCGTTGAATTTGGCTCTATTGAGTATTTTATTTAACTGAAGTTATTTGTCTGTCGTTTACTTGTAGTTATTGTGCTTTTATCAAGCATATCTTTCAGCTTTTTACCTTGTTAAAATATCTAAGTCGTCCGTATCAGAAGTAAGACATTCTGATTGTTGTGGTAGATAGTTTCACATGTATGATACGTTTTGATGGTATTTTCTCTGTGGATTTTGTCCGCAATTTAGTGATGGTGTGACTGGTTACCTTTCATTACCTTAGTCAATCAAAATGTTAAGAGAGGCTCCATTTAGCAGAACAACTTTTAATTCTTTAATATTGTTCGTCCTACATTTTCATCATGCTTTTTAGACTTGTTAGACTGTTAGCCTGTTAGACATTAAGGTAGATTAGTGATTTTCGGGATAACAGTTGACTTGAAGATAGAGTTGTGATTGCAAAACAATGACTGCTGTAATAGAGTGTTTACTCACATTCGTATAAAGAGTTTGCTTGTGAAATTTGTTGTTTTTGTTAACCTAATTTACTCCTACGAAACTCATGTATATGGACACTTATGAGAAACAGAAAATAAGAACATAATGTGTGATTTATGTTACATTTTTTTTCATTCGACATTTGTTTATAATACAAGACAAAAACATGTTCTATTAAGTATCTTTATTTTATTTCAGGATTTTTTATGTATACAAAACGGGTCATTTATCATGTTGATAGTTCAATGAAAAGGAAAAGGTTGTCAATAACACTGGACAAGAGGAGGACGCTGTATCTCTGCAAATTTCATTTTGATGACGGCATTATCTACATTCTCTACATCAATGGTGACATACTGAAAGGGCTGTACAAGAGTCAACGAGTGATCTTCTCTTTGTACAGAAAGTTGCAAGGTCATTTAACCATAGTATTTAGTAATGTTTCTTTACCTATCATGTTATTTATAACACAATGTTTATTCCTCAGTTCAATATTTAAATTTTTATATCGGATAATCAGCGATAGTAGTTTCTTTATTTATTGCAACATGTGTTTTTTTAAACTTGGTCTTTTTAATTATTGATATTTGCATTTTCGAGAAAATGTATTTCACACACAATATATAAACTGAATATGTTTCTAAAAGACCAGAAATTCACTTTAAACTGATTAAATGACATTGATACGTGCTTATTGCCTCAATGTGCACAGAACAGAAAGTAGTGGTATCTTACTGCCGGATAATTCCGGACTCTTCCGGATCCATCAAAATTGGCAAGGCGGATTCAAACTCTTTTTGTCCCGTGGTTAAGGTTCAAGCATCATTCCTCTATATTTGTTGAGAACGAATGTTGGATTAGATTTAAGATTTTTTCCTTTGCCATTTCTTCGAGTGTTTCTTTCAATTCCATGGTAATTCCCAACACGGATTTGGTAACAAATACATGGATGTGGCCATTAAGAGAGGTTCAACTGAAATTGACACCTTGCAGTTTGGATATGCACTTTGGGGGATATTTGTCCAGTGCCCTGTCATATAAAGATCTTTATAGTATTTCCCTTTTATCAATCATGGCCAGTATATACGATTCATTGAATGCTTGATAGGGAAGCTTTCACATCACACATCAAGCAATACTTATGGCATATCCCTAATTGTTTTATTTCTAATACTAATACTAATTTCTAATAATAAGCAAGGTCAAACTGTTATTTTTATAAACCTTATCATAGTAACACTACGTGTTTTCTGTTTCCAGGTGATCGGTTTTACTCTTTAGCTGTCGATAGAGAGAACCACTTATTAGTCTCAATAACAAGGGAAAATCTGCAAATATTTGTTCGATGTTATGACCTGTCAACGGAGAAATCAAGCTTATTTGCACAGGAACTATCAGCCACTTCCACCGTTCTTCTTGATAAACACAAGAGGTAACTTTCTTTATACTCGATCAATCAACATCAAACATTAATATCCCATTGTTAATCTCATCAAACACAACACCATATTTGTGAAGTTTCATTGATTTTTGACAAATGTACTCTCACTTTGATATTGGGCTTGCTGTTGGGAAACCTTTTGGCTGCATGTTCCCTCTTGTCACAGTCCAATTGATACAACAAGCCAGTGTTATTGATCAGCAGACGAAGTTAGCAGTCATTGGTGCAAGGTCAGGTGTGATCAACTCTGATTGGACTTAATATCATCAGCAAGCACGGACTAGACGGGACAAGCAAGGACTAGACGAGGCAAGCAAGGACTAGACGTGGCAAACAAGGACGAAACCTTTCAAGCAAGGACTAGACGTTGCAAGCAAGGACTAGACGAGGCAAGCAAGGACCAGACGTGGCAAGCAGGGACCAGACGTGGCAAGCAGGGACTAGACGTTGCAAGCATTTACTAAACGTGGCAAGCATGGACTAGACGTGGCAAGCATGGACTAGACATGGCAAGCATGGACTAGACGTGGCAAGCAGGGACTAAACGTGGCAAGCATGTACTAGACGTGGCAAGCAAGGACTAGACGTGGTAAGCAAGGACTAGACGTGACAAGCAAGGACTATACGTGGCAAGCAAGGACTAGACGTGGCAAGCAGGAACTAGACTTGGTAAGCAAGGGCTAGACGTGACATGCAAGGACTAGACGTGGCAAGCAGGAACTAGACTTGGTAAGCAAGGGCTAGACGTGACAAGCAAGGACTAGACGTGGCAAGCAAGGACTAGACGTGACAAGCAAGGACTAGACGTGGCAAGCTAGGACTAGGCGTGACAAGCAGGGACGAGACGTGGCAAGCAGGAACTAGACGTGACAACCAAGGACTAGAGGTGACATGCAAGGACTAGACGTGGCAAACAGGGACTAGACGTGGCAATCAAAGACTAGACGTGGCAAACAGGGACTAGACGTGGCAATCAAAGACTATATATGGCAAGCAGGGAGTAGACGTGACATGCAAGGACTAGACATGACAAGCACGGACTAGACTTGGCAAGCATGGACTAGACATGACAAGCACGGACTAGACGTTGCAAGCAGGGACTAGACGTGGCAAGCAAGGACTAGACGTGGCAAGCAAGGACTCGACGTGGCAAGCAAGGACTAGACGTGGCAAGCAGGGAATCGACGAGGCAAGCAAGGAGTAGACGTGGCAAGCAAGGACTAGACGTGGCAAGCAAGGGCTAGACGTTGCAAGCAGGCTGGACTACATCAAGGAGAGTAGCTTGCATCTGAGCAATTTAATAGTCATGACAGACAGGATGGTTGGTGATTCAAATTAAATTTCTGCTACCCAAATGCACGTAGAGGAAAAACAAAACGTTACTAACCAATAAATCACATTGCAACTCGATATTGACGTTTTATGCTATAACAGAAGCATGGTTGCGAGCAGGGATACAGCGACAGTGGGATCGCTTCAAATACTCATGACACTGTGACAGTTAACAGAGCAAACCGAAAAGGTGGTGGGATCATTACACTAATCTTCAAAACAACCTTGGACGTTACTGCAATTCACTACTCTACTTAGTGCCAGCTTCAACCATTCATCCCTAACAGTTACTCAAGAACTATGCAGCCAGAATGATAACAAGATGTCCCAAAACCGACCATATGAGTCCCGTCCTCAAAAAGAATCACTGACTGCTTATCTCCTCAAGGATGCATTTCAAAATCGCCACCATGACCTTCACCTGCTGATCCTGGCTATTGAGGAACTTGTTGCAGTCTACAAATCCTCAAGAAACCCACGATCCAACAACAATCGATAACAACAATAATAATAATAATAATAATAATAATAACCATAATAATAATACTAATAATAATAATAATAATACTAATAATTATTATTATTATTAATATCATTATTATTATTCGTATTATTATTATTATATACTCTCGTGCAAAAGAAACGTCCTCGCATTTTTAAAAGAGTATGGAATAAAATATTGATGCAGGAGAAAGTAGATGTTGAATGTATTCAAAAGACACGTGTTTTGTAAGACGTACTTACAATTTCATACATCAGAGTATGATAACAAAAATGTATCCTAATGTCTGTTAAAATACACACGGAGTCCTAAAATCTCTTTTTCAAGGAGCTTTTAGGCAGCAAAGTTATGTATTTAAGTTTAAAACAATTAAAAAATTGAAATCTAATAAATGAAAGATCATTACTGTAGGACGCCCCAAAGTAAGCTTAAAATCGATTTTGGACAGTTCTCTCTCGTCTAGTTAAGGAGTTTCCAAAACGACGATTTCTTAAAACATATCTTTCTCAGATATATGCACAGATAATATTTTGACAATTCATATGTAGTATTGTTTGGTTCTGAAGACATGATCTAAAGCTGTTTCAGTTTCAGCCCGTGGATTGAAATATCTTGTATCTTATATGGGGACGTTTCTTTTGCACGTGAGTTTACTTAAAGATTTGTATCCCATCAAATAACATATAAATACAATTGAATATACTCCATTGTTGTTTAAGGGCCATCTACTTCGTGGGGGAGAAGAGTCTTTGCTCCATGGATTACAATGGTAATAACCTGAGGAAATTTTCGAACATAAAGATAACCAGTGCATTTCATTTGGATTTCCAAGGTGAGAAATAACATTTGATGCATTTATCGCCAATACAACATGTGGCAATGTTAAAGGAGCATTACTTAATTGCTGAAATGTAACTTGAAAGTTAGATAGCCGTCACGCTAATGTGCTCTGGAATGCTTAATATCATTCGTTAGAAATAAACATTGTCTTTTGAAAGCCCTTTTATTCTAATTTTTTTTTATGTTGCAGATCAACACATATTTGGAATTTCCCTGTTGAAAAGTCACATTGTAAAGTACAAGTTCATATGGACAACTTTAAAAACTCATGTTACTAACATTCGACTTGGAAAGCATCATGTTCACCAAGAAATGATCATAGTTGGAGAGAAGATTATAACACTACCAGTCAAAAAGTTGTGAGTTTATTAACGTTCTTCATTCAAAAGCCAGAAACAGTGGCAGTAGCTTACTTGATTTGTTTTAAATACAGTATTAATACATTGTGTAGAATTCTGTTTCCAGTAGTATGATTTCGAACACTTCTGGGACATAGCTGACGAGGAACGTCTATGGATTCGGCTACAGGTATTATGAGATGCCTTCTTGATATCATTACATTTTATCAAAGCTAAAATTGTCCCTTTTTCCTTTCCAGGGGCCTTCTCATATTTAAAGGAAAGAAAGTCCTTAGAATATGGAAACATCTGGATGTGTATGGTTTCTTTGTTTACAACTAGTCACTTGTCCGGTCGTCAACAACCAGCCAGAGTGCACTTAATGTAGTTGGTTGATCAGCAATTTTAATATTTGGTTTAACAATATACCACATTTAAACGATTCATATTGTGGTACTTGCATATTTACCCATATTAAGTGTAAAACACCAGTGTATATGCTGCTGAAGACCTGAAAATGAAGCGAAAGAATATGAATATTGAATAGAATACTCTAATTTACACCGACTAATGGACCCATCAAAACTGTGAGCAATACTCGATGTTAGTAACATGTTTTACGCAATCCATATAATAGTCACTGGCCAAACGTGTGGTGTCAACATATAAATATTTCATAGTTTAATTGGCAATACCCAATCGTAAACAGCTTTTGTAACTCTTGTCTAGTTCGTGGAGAGTCATTTGCATATGTTCATTGTTTGTTTGAGTATCAATCCCTTCTTCTTTGTTATTCTGCAATAAAATATGTTTAATTGAACATTCCGAACCTTTTTTATGAGTATTCATAAATTAGAATTTATAATTAATTACAGTTTATACCATCTGCAATTGATCTTATAATTGGTATGATGCTCATCGATAAATTAACAATATATTGGTGATCAATTACTTTAATTTTGACAAGGGGCGATTTTAGTGTATATTTCTAATGACCTAACTTTGAAACATCCTTTTCATTATTCTCCTCCATTATGATGCTACTGATGAAATGCATAGAATTAGTTTATACACGAGAGGATTATAAGATACCTCCTTTCAAGATACGATTATACAACAATAATTGCAAACTTGCATCATCAATAGAGGAGTATGCTAGATATGACTTATATTGTGAATTCCAATATATATATGAATATCTACTTATTAGAAAAAACTTATTTAACAACTTTGATATTATCAAAATTCGAACAAAACATCAAATCTTTTATTTCAATACTGTAAGGCCACGGGCCTATTGGTACAAAAGCACCTCAGTGGTGCAGACATACAGAAATGCTTAAATTGAAAAACATATGCAATTAATAAGACAAAATGCCCTTTCTTTTTTCAAATGCATAGAATAAATATTTAGCCGTGTTCAGCGAAATTTGCGGGATTTGCGTTGATAACAGAGAATTGAATTTGGCTATATTTGGATAAACATAAAACAAAACATATTACATCATGAGACTGTCAGCAGTTCATGTTCTCGGATAGGAACTAAGTATTATAATACACAACTGTCAGTAATACCAGTTCTGCGTTTAACACAGCCAAAAGTACATTAAACTGAACATTATAAACAATACTGTCAGTAATACCAGTTCTATGTGTAACAGGGTCCAAATGTTACATTATACAATTGTCTGAAATTTACCTGTTCCGCGTTTAACATACCCAAAATTACATTAAACGAACCCTTATAAACACTACTGTCAGTAATACCAGTTCCTTGTAGGGTCCAAATATGACATTATACAATTGTCTGAAATTACCTGTTCCGCCTTTAACAGAGCTACAGCGAACTTTGTTTCTTAAATACAGTTTACTATAATACTTTTAAGCAGCCGTAGAACTAGTGAAGTACAAGGCAGACACGGATATGGAAACACATTGTAGTTTAATTGTTAAAAATTAAACAACGGATACCACTTGAGTGAGTTTTAAAGTCACTGTAGCACGTTTTGTTCATACTATTTTTTCTCAAATTTGCCATTTATTATTAACGTTTATGCAATATAACTAGTACTATACTCTAGAGAGTAAAACATATCATTGCACGACCCAAATGAGCCATATTCATAGAAAACGGTTATATACTTGGTACTTTCTTTATTGGACAACTGTATGTATATGTAAGAAGAAGGTGCACTGTATACTCGACACTGTTTGGAACTCCTCTGTTCGATAACATATACATATGGTCTCTTAAACGTATGATCAAATCAAGCAACAATCTACTCAACCTCTACTCTTTCGCCTTTCAAAGAAGATGAAAAGCTAAAATAGCAAGGTTTTAATATGCAGCACGACCAACTAAGTGGCTGCTTTAAGGAAGTAGTTCCTCTTTTCGTCTATCAACCCAGCATGTATCCATTATGAGGTGCATCATTTTTGCAAACTATACCATGACATATGGTTTCAAATGATACTTTCTACCCGACAGCATAAGCCTTTGGAATGATTTACCGAACCATCACCACAGACATCTACGAATTCAAAGGATTCTTTATTTCTGGAGCTAAAACGTTCTAAATTTATGTTCAAGTTGTTAACAACAATCTTAACTGTCACCTCAGGGTTGGCACACATTCAATAGATATGTATAATATAAATGTGGCCTCGTCACATAGGATGTTCTTTATTACTTGTTTTGCATGTTCAAGATACTACTCAATAGGAGTATACAAACTGTTAATGTATCAAACTTTAGGGCATAGGATGAAAAATATGAACCCGATATGATTGCCCTCTTAAGTAATAAGACTCAATAATAACAAAGAAATGTTATTTTATGAAACTTAACAAATCGCAAATGATTTATATATGGTTTTTATATACATGTATGAAATTTTAAAATCAGCACAATGTATAATTGAAACTATTTGTGAAGCAACCAACTACTCATAGCAAATGTTTCTTTCTGCAAATGGCTACACTTTATCAGGCAATCATGTTCGAAATCGGTTGATAATATCTCACAACATTTATATCATTCTTCCATTGGACTGTCATTATTAGATTTCATTGATTTAAGGCTGGGACAGTTTTCATGAAATTTCTACTGGGATTGTTGATAAATAAAATGAACTTGTTCATTAAATAGGTTGGCCAACTTAGTGTGTAGAAAGAATTTTCACAAGACATTCTTAAGATATTTGAAATTAAGAAATGAAATCCACACATGAACACTACACTGGAAATTGTTACTTATCTGTTAAACTTTTTTTATTACTGTGAATCGATTTCCACAAATTCAATATTATAATCATTTCCATATATCTCGGTACATGGTCATTGGCATATATAAGTAACAAGTATAAAATATTATTGACGTCATATAACAATGGTCAATATATATAATGATATGCAATAAGGTACATTATTATGTAAGAATATATTTCCATCAATCTGATTGGTCGAGAGTCACGTGTCATGATGACAATAGATGAATCTGGACTTTCGAACATAATTACTGATAAGATGATGATGATAACATTTATGTATTGATCATTGGCAAATCGAAATAACAATTATAATATAATAAAGATATAAATGTATTTGAGGAAATGTGAGTGCAATATCCTGTGACTAGAAAAGTTGTTAGTTCAGTCGTTCATTATGGTATATTAACGATAAATGTATAATTCAGCAATATGAATTACAGCTATTAACTGTTAAAATTGTTCTTGATTGATAATAACTTATTAACTGAGTGAACGGTATAGCCTCCATAGTGGGGAAAGGCTCCTTATAAAGAAGAGTATATACTATCATTTTATGATTAAATGTATCACGTGTTCTCATAATTGATAATACACTCAATTTACAGGGATCATATTATCGTCATAATGAAACGTGAGTAAAAATACACAATTAATTAATTAATAATTAACATTAAGATGGCGATGCCAATTTCAGAGTTTCTCAGCAAAAGCACCACCAGTTCACATCTGGTTTCAAATATCATATTTGTAGGAATGGATTAACAATTAAAAAACAACTTTATAGTAATTACTTTTGGGCTAATGCAAAATACTACTATTAAAATGAAAACTAAATAAAAATAATCACATGAAGGGTGGGAGGACTTTGCCTTAAGGAAAAACTCGACTTTGAGAAAAAGACACGATGGGTTCGTTCTTTAAGATCTTTCTTACATGTCTACTGATAGATAGAGTGCAGACTTGTGCAAATGAATCCTACCAACCTTATGGTCCAAAAATGTGTGAAAAACTGTATCAGAGCCGAGCGAGTTGTACAGGCTGGGACTTTGATGAAGCACATTTGGTCTGCATGTTAAGCATCAATAATTCAGAGAAGTGCTGACATGAAAACAACAACAGGTTCCTTGCTGGAAATACAGGTAAAATTAACAATCCAGACATGTCATGTGGTTGTACCCAAATCATTTGTTTTTCTTTGACGGACAGTCATAATGACCTTATTATGTACTGACACTAATTGCCATGGTATGTCATTTACATGGATAATATATGAACGCAAATATACATATTAGAATTAACTCTCTGTGAGAGAAAACAAGTATGATAGATTAGTCAAACACAAAATTGAAGAATGGAATTCGCACGTTTCCCTGCACATTAGTTGTCTGAAGCAGTATATAATATTTGTTTGGCATTAGATCTCAAATGATAATGTTTGCTATACGTCACAGCATCTGATTTTTGTTTCATTAGAGACGTAATACATTAATAATTTAGAGATCATACAGTTGGATACCATTCAATATTCACTTTCAAGAACATGTACACCATTTCTCTCCAACTAAATAAGAGTGTAACAACATCTAAATTCAATAACCAACATTATAGATAATATAAAGATCGCATTTTCTGATTGCCAAATAAATATGAAATATGTAGGAAAACAATTGTTAAGAAAACGAGAATACGATGTGTGAGTTATTGTGCATGTTTTAGAATTAAAGTTTCTATACCCAAATGTGTTTTGTAACAAAGTATTGTTTTGCCCTGAACTATTATAGTTTAAGCACAAGGATGTGAGTCCGAGTTCTTTGACCTAATAAACGTTCAGGAAAAAAATATACTTTATTACAAAACGCATTTGGGTACAGCGAACTATATTTCTCTTCTAAGATGCAAACTGATCAGGTACAGGGAACATTCTGCTTCCAATAATTTTGAAATACAAATAGTGTTTACGTTCTTTATATTAAATAATCCATGAACAGGGCCAATGGAAGCGTTTCCAAGTATATAACTCACCCCCTAAGATAAAAACGACATTTCATTGGTTTGATTTTGTAGATTTAATATTGAAATTAAATTTTGTCATTGATATTATCATAAATATTGTTTTTCTTGTTAAATATTTCATTGTTTTCACAATAAAATAAACACTGCTGTTTTAAAAAAAAAACAATAATAATTTCAAAACATTCAAGTCGCACGATCACTTACTGTCCATATATTGTGAATCACGTGACTAACATTCCCAAAATATTCTGGGCAGAGCTAAGCGTGGTGGCGAAACATACATTTACCTAAATTAAATGTTTGCTGCTATCATAAAAGTTGATGTTCATAGCCCCACCACTAATTTTAGCCGACGGCAGCAGTTGCAAACCAGGGGAAGAGTACACACTGTGTCATATATATGTGGACACTTTTATTAACAAAATGAGAACACGAGATGTGAGTTATTTTGTATGTATTGATTTGAAATATGTTTAGAGAACAATACAATGTGTATTGTGTATTAATTTCATTTCAGGATTTTTTATGTATACGGAACAGAACCTGTATCATGTTGATAGCGCAATGGAAAAGAAAAGAGTGTCAATAACATTGGACAAGAAAAGGTCGCTGTATGAATGTATATTTCATTTTGATGACGGCATTATCTACATTCTCTTAAAGGATGGTGACATACTGAAAGGGCTGTACAAGAACCAACCAGTGATCTTCTCTTTGTACAGAAAGTCGCAAGGTCAGTCGTTCTAAATTACTTACTTTATGAGGTGTGCTACCTCCATGTATCATGTTTCTTAAGAAACAATGTATATTCTTTATTTCATAGTTACACTATCATTACGTCCATTTGGGATAAAGAGAGATTCGAGTTGGTTTATTGATTGACTTTTAATTGTTTTAAACTTTGTGCTTTTTAATTAAAGATACCTGCATACTCTGGAAAGTTTATTCTACATGGATTATACTCAGAGGCTAAAGAAACGGTCATCATTATTTTTACTTAGTATCAACTGATGATTTTTCTTTCTTGATTTGAAGTCAACTGTTATGAATGATGCACTTCTATTAGGACAACCAAATCCAACTTTGCACAATGTGCTTGCTTCCTGAATGCTTAAAGGACGATATCTGAGAAAAGCCTGCACAGGATCAAGATGGCGGACACCACTACATATCATCGACGGAAATGTGAAAGGAACAAGATACAGAGGCGAAATTGTGAACCATGATGTGTTACCGATTTTGTGACAAAATGTCCCAGATTTTGTTTTCGAACATGACAATGCCAGGCCAATTGTTGCTAGGATTGTGCAGCATTTTCTGACCCAAAGTAATGTTGACGTCCTGCCATGGCCTGCAAGATCCCCAGGTTTATCACAGATAGAGTATGTTTTGGATGTGATGGATTGGCGATAGAACTTCCGAGTTAAAATAAATGGGGTTTGGAATCCCTTGAACATGTGTTCATTGTGGATCACAGAAACGTTTGCCTCTTAGTATAATTGAATAAGTTTTTCACAGACCAGAAATCAATTAAAAAATAGTTACCTGATTTTGCCATGTGTATTATTGCCATCTTGTTTAAGTTCAGGCATGCTTCCTCCATAATTGTTAAGAAGGGGTGACAGGTAATATTAAATATGATTTATTTTAGTTTTATTAAGTATCACTATTCACATCTTTCAAAAGTTCATTAAAGTTTTAATATAAATAAATAAGTAGAGTTTTTCAGGCTTGTTTTATGATGTCGTATTGTAAACACATTTAAATTCAAGTAGGTTTCTTATGTCGATGTCATCTTTAATGATTTCAATGTCTACTTTTTTAAAAATTTTGTTAAGTACAAAGGTAATGGCTAAAACCATTTAAACTAAACATTTAAAAACTATTTGAACAGACATACAAATTAAAGTAACACACACTGCTTATGATATTGTGAGTACTTCCTTATTAAAAAAAGGATCATACAAAACATCAATTTTCTCCAAGAATCGTTCGTTGTTGTTGTTTTTTTGGGGAAAATGTGGTGACGTTTCTTTTGTTTGTAATATTCGTTTGTTTAATTCGTAAAGCTTGTACTCTAAAAAACTTCGTCATTGTATCTTGTCCAAATAATGTCAAATAAGCGTTTTTCGATACCCTTACACAAATTAACACTGTGGTCTTGTGGATTAAAATTTTAAGATGACTGTCTTTTCAAGTGGTGTGATGATAATTGTTCAAAGTGTTATGACTGAATATAATGTCACTCAACGGATTTTCTTTTATATCAGATAACCTCATATATAAGGCAAGCATGTGAATTGAAAAGTCGTTGTGACAATTCACATGTGCAAATGATTTTCCTCAACTATTTGCGTCCTGCAGCAATGTTATTCGTGTGACTCATTGCTGAAAGTGATGAAAGTTATATTGACATGTTTTTTAATAAAATTTTAACCGTAAACTTGATTATTTATTGTGAGTATACAAGCAACTTAGTACACATTTATACATTTATTGGTATCCCTTGATTTTATTCCTCAACCGTCAAAAATAATTATTTCTGTATCTGTAGGAAGTATAACAGAATAATTGATTGAACATGATTTATTCACCAAAACTATATAACTAGTATTACTCGATATTAGTGATTAGGGTAAGCAATAAACTGTGTTTCTCTTTTGTTTGTTTACAGTGTACGATGCTTGATAATAATAGATTTTATCAAAATGGGATTTGAAAAATGCCTTTACTAAAAAGTGTGATTTCTAGACTTTTATTGGACTCGAAAATGCCTTGACTAATAAGTGTGATTTCTCAAGTTTTGTTATGTGCATATATTTCTCAATGAGACAGGTTTGTGTAAATATATTTGTATTTTTATAAATTGGGCTCCTACTTGAGGGCTCTTTAAGACAAATCCTCGAGTAAGTTATTTGTTGCAAATAATGGAAAATGTCAAATAATATCACATAATCAATATTACTGCAAAGTATTATCTATTTTCAGGTATATCGCTCTATGCTATAGCTGTCGATAGGAAGAATCAATTGTTGGTCCTAACTGCAATTGAAAATGTTAAATATTGTGTTCAATGTTTTGACCTGTCAACGAAGACACCAAGACAATTTGCACAGCAATTATCAACGACTAACACCATTGTTCTTGATAAACACAAGAGGTAACATTAACATTACTATGCTCTATGCCCCAATAACCCTTAGGATACCAATCCACCCTACGTCCAGCACATGATATATCATTTTATCATTTTAGGCATAGTACTGATTTCCAGACTTTCTAAAACGCTGAATTTGTTTAATCGTGTATCGTATCGTGTACTTCAGTAGGCCAACCCATGAGGCTTTCTCTGTCTGATTGACAGGTCGCACTGTAATTTAAGAATTTGTAGTAAGCCTAAATGTTAACCCTTTGACACACTTCGATGATCTCATTTATCAAGATACAGATGATTTAATTCAATTTAATCCTTAGGTAATGTTTGATAATATTATTTAACTATTAGATCCCTCATAGAGTAATGACATTAGATCTAGTGATTAGCTTATGTGTTTTATGCAAGGTCTTTGGGCACTTGGGGATATATGTCATATATGTAAGAAAAACCTTGTCCGAATTTTTTACAACCTTTGGCTAAATGAGGTTGACTTCGTAGCTCCCTTTATACCTATGCTATACATGATAAAACCCTGCATTTAACTCGGCCCGAAAAAAAGTACAAGAATTTGTTCTAATGAAGGTACAGATATCTCAAATATAACCATGTTATGAAAAAACCCTTAATTTATCATTAAAAGAGACTGAATATACACATTATCATTGTTGAATAGACATTGTACTCTTTTATAGGATCATCTACTTTGTGAGAAAGCGGAGATTGGGTTCTATGGACTACAGTGGGAAGAAAATTGAGGACATTTTGGAAAATAACAGTAAAGGGTACATTTCATTTGGACTTTCAAGGTGAGAAATGCCAGTATGTAATTTACCACCAATATAACATATGTTAATGTTAAATGAGCATTATTAAATTGCCAGCAATGACGTATGGCAATATATATAAAGGCTTTAGCGCTCTGAGATGGTTAATATCCGACATTAGAAATCAAAATATAATTTGGCGAGCCCTTGCAAGTTATTTACGTTGTATTTATTTCATAAACAGGATATTGACAATACATCTATGTTCTACAATTAGTCATAACTTGATTGTGAGTTCGCCTTTGAAGTATTCTAACTACAACCATAAAATGTTATTGTAACCGGTCTTCTTTTTGCTCAAGGCCAAAACTTATTAGGAATTACCGTTGATGAAAAAAGTCATCATGGTTCATGGTGAGAAATTACATTGTGTGCTTTTACCATCAATATGATATGTGGTCATGTTTAATTAGCATTTCTAAATTGCCAGCATTGATACATGGACAATAGATAAAGGTTCTTATGCCCCGGGCTCTGGGATTGGTAATATCAGATTTTAGAAAACACCATGTTATAGCCTGGCAAGTTATAGGTGCATTGTATTTTTGTTATGATGTCTGATATTGGCAATTCATTTTGCTCTAGTCTTTAGGTGACTGTGAGTTTGACTTTGATGCACTCAAAATGTATACATTGCAAGAATTCTTGTATGTTCCAGGCCAAAACGTATTATGTATTTCCCTAGAGCAGAATCGTATTGTAAAGTACACGTTCCTAAGGAGTGCTGGCGAGGCTCTGGTAACAAAGATGCACCTTGGAAAGCAACGCGTGGAACAAGAAATGATCATAGTTGGAATGCGGATTACAGCTGTACCATTAAACAGTTTGTGAGTCATCATTTATTAAGGTTGTTCATTCCACTCCCAGTCTTTTAATGTTTCTTTGAATTTGTTAACTCTACTGTGGAGAAAGTTGACTCTTCTAGTAAGATGTAGGAACAGCCTCAACTTAATTCATTACAGTATTACCATAGTAATATGCAGGTTTTACAACAGGAAGGATGTTTTAGGCAGGAGTGATGAGGTCTGTTATATACTGGTGTCACGAGGACTTATAAGCCATATTTCTCGCGTAATTATAACCGCACCGTATCATGTGATGCAGAATTCGTATTATAAACCGCTAGGAACGTCATGGATTCAGGGGTCATCATTTGCATTATATTTATCATAACATATCATCAAAGATAAAATTGGTCCTTTTTTCCTTTCCAGGGGCCTTCTCATATTTAAAGGAAAGAAAGTTCTTAAGATATGGAAACATCTGCAAGTCTTTGGTCTCTTTGCTTAGGACTAGTGACGTGTCCGGTCGTCATTATTCAACCAGAAATGTACTTCACGTAGTTGGTTTATAAGCAATTGTAAAGATATTTAACAATGTACCACATCTAAACGATTCCTATTGTGGTAATTGCATATGCACGCATATTAATTGTGAAGAACCAGTGCATATGTTCCTGAGGCCTGAAAATGGAGCAAAACGACGTGAATGCCGAATAAAACACTCTGCTTCTACTATGTACATTAATCTGAGTCTTCTGTATCAGATATCTTAAACACAGATTGTATAAGTAATTAAATGTTATAACAGTGGCAGTTTGTTTAACAAGTCTTATGACATTCGACTTATATCAACTTATTTGGCTTTGGTGTTCTACAAAATTGTACACAACATATTACATAATGTCAGCCAAAGTAGTTATTCGTGCAACTGCAGGGTCCAAATATAAAACTATTACATACTACAATTGTTAGCAATAACAGTTCTGCGTTAAACAGGGCGAACAGTAACATTGAACTAAATATTATAATATATATCTATCAGCAATACTAGGGCAAACCATTTCTTTGTGTAACAGGGTCCAAATATTATATTATACAATTGTCAGAAATTTCCTGTTCCGCGTTTAACAGAGCCAAAAATGACATTAAACTGAACATTATAATACACTACTGTCAGCAATACCAGTTCAGCGTTTAATGTTATGTAGAGATATATTTGTATTTAGGATAAAATATAGCTATATGAGATTATTGTAAGAAATTGTTACATGTGGAGTTTGAAATAAGTTTAGAAAGAGTTTTAGAGAATTCAGAGTTATTCATAACAGATAACATTCGCCATCATCTGTCAGCATTTTTAGAGGAGGCGTTGAACAGAAAAACATCATGGATCGGAAACAATCTAGAAAGTGTTATCTAACGTGGTATAATTGGTCTCCGATTCAAGTATGTTTAAGTGTGTTTAAACAGAGAAATGGTACTTCCTGTGATAAGTTAGCAAAAAGTTAATATGTGCTAAAAGGACAGTGTCCTGGGGAAATTATCAGGGACTGAATATAAAGTAGACAGATTATGAAAGCGTAGGTCGCTGACCTTGGAATGACCGCATGAACTGTAAACTGTGAACTGGTTACTAATTGGCTGAAGCAGGAATGAACCGTCTTGAATAATGATTATATGGCGAGGTATTGTCTGAGAAAAGTCAGTTGTTGAGAGTTGAGTGTGCCAGTTCGAAGTTGACAAGCAGGCGGTGAAGAGTCCGATTCAGGGCAGATGGCCAGGGCGCCAATGCGGGCCTTGTAGTCTGAACCATGGAGTTCTACCCGTAGGAAAGGGTAGGATAGTTAATCGTGTACTGCGGTTATACGGACCGGGGCAACCTATATTTTGAAATGTTTATATGGTTATATGTGTAGGTATATATAATGTATGAGCTTTAAGTATTCTCGTAATAAAATGTGAAAAGGTATTGGATCTTTTTATTGCATAGAGTTGTTTTGCAGAAGAGGACCTCTCGTGGGCCAAGCGAAGTGATTGAGTTCCCTCAAGGGAACACGGGAGACCTTAATATTACATTAACAGAGCCAGACATTTCATTAAACAATTGTCAGTCAAACCATATATTCATGTGATTTTGCCTTAACTTTACATTACACCATTGCCAGAGATATAAAGGTCTCACCCAAGCTGTGATTTCAACATATACATATATACGTATGTGGTATTTTGTTACAGTATGGGCAATGTGATTTACAGAGGCATTTGATGATTAAACCTCTCACGACCTATATGCACTTGATGTGCCAAGATTGGATACCGATTTCCTAATCAGTCAGAGAAAAGGGACAATTACGAAAATGACTCTGTGTCTAATTCGATAATACGACTGGTTGCAACAATAAGCGTGGTGACGGGATTCTATTATCCCAGTGTAATCACTATGTGATTCGTTTCACAAACATAGCTGTGATTTCAACAGTTACATTCATCCAATATGGCATTACTTACAAGTGAATGTGAACGTTTTTTAAGTGAGCTGTTTGAGTAGTACACCTTTAACGAGAGATATACTCACTAGACATCACAAGATTGTTGGAGGGAGGTTTATTCACTAATCATTTAGTTTATACACGAGGTTGTGATCTTTACATGCATATTCAGGATATTGTTGCATATGATGTAACTATAGATGAAGAGTTAATACAAGTGTCCCATTTGAGTATTACACCATTTGCAACAGATATTCACTAGATATTCCCAGATTGTATCGGTAATTTTTGGGAGGAAAGTTTGTTCACATATTTATACTTCATATACTTGTTATACACTAAGTTGTGATATTAAGAAACATATTCAATATATGTTGCATACAGTGTAAGAATATGTGAAGACTTGATATGAGTTTCCTATTTGAGCATAACACCATTGCAACATATATTGACTGGATATTCCAAGATTGTATCGGTCATATCTTAGGAGGAGGTTTGTTCACCTATCATAGAGTTCATATACTAGGTTGTGACCCTAACATACATATCTTAATGCGACAGGTATTCACTAGATATTCCGAGATTGTATGGGTCATTTCTTGGAGGGAATTTCATTGACATATAATAAAGTGTTGTTAATCATTTCCTTTTCTTTAAACATCTTTTGAACGATGGTTCACTACATTTTAGGAACTGTTTTAACTCTTCTGTGAGTACATGATGTTAAAGTGCGTAAAACAAAAGTGCACATTGCACTGTTTGTGCAGACACGAATAACGAAAGGGTAATTACCTATGTCCCACAAAGCAGAGTGCAACCCGAAGCTCCGACTTGTGCCGTGACTGGACACAAGATGAGTGATCAATTATCACACTTGAGTTAGTGATTAACTAATTAACGATAATTAACTTATGACGCTCAAGCTCAATTCATAGTTGATATCACGGTAAGTATTACCAACTATGGTATTTCTACATGTACACAATGTAGTGCTTCCTTAAATATTTGTCGTCATTGCAAAGGTACCCCCAACTACATGGTCTATGGCGAGTTTGGTTTGGTTATTTATCAAACCTTAATGCCGGTGCCACTGTGAATATGTTTACTATACATGCATATTTATTAAATTATGCATAATAATTCAAGTCATGAGTGTTCAAATTGTGCGATATAAGTGAGTCATTGCAAATACCAATCCTACCTTGAAAACTTGAAATTTGATAATAAAATTAATTGAAATTAAATTAAAGTGTCGGCCAGTTTAGTTGCGATATAATTTATTCAACAATGTGTTTTATAATTTTATATATTTTATAGTTCTCCTATGGCCCACTCACAAACAAACTTAATTGGAGACTTTGTGAGTTTGAGCATATCTGAGTGTTTATTAGAATCTTGTTAAACATGCATAACACAAGACAGTGAAATACTTTCTTCGCCATGTTGTAAGGCAGCAACACATGTGAATAATTTAAAAGGTTAGTCAAAGTAAAGTCAATGTGTGCTTCATGAATGTGTTCAATCATCGATATGGTTTAAACATATCTATTTCGTGACAAATTTGATTGGTAAACAAGCTATAAGCTTATATAAATACCGCTCGAAGATACATCAATATAATACATGTCATGGTGAACTTACAAAAATATGATATATATATATAAATATATGCAAGCGCAAGTCCTCATTTATATCAATTGCTGTTTCGACAGGGTCATCAACAATCGCGTATAAAGATGTATCATCAGCGAAAAGACGTATATTACTGTTTATACCCTCAACTATATCATGTATGTATACAATAAATAAGAGCGGTTCTATAACTGAACCCTGCGGTACACGTGCAAAGACAGATCTTTTATCATATCGGAATCCATTAATTACCACACATTGTTTTCTATTGTCAAGATAGCTTTCGAACCATTTTAACAAGTTACCCTTTATACAATGTATTTCCAATTTATGTATGATGCCTTTGTGCCAATCCCGGTCGAATGCTTTGCTGACATCACAAAAAACAGCTCTTATTTCTTTACCTTTATCTACTACGCCAGCTATGAAATCATATAAACACGTCAGCTGATTTACTGTAGAATCTCCTGGTGTGAAACCTGACTGACGGTTAGAAAGTATTTCATTATCCCTGAAATAGTTAAAAACATGTTAAAACATACATTTTCAGTAACCTTTGCCAGACAACTTGTTAGTGCAAGGGGTATGTAATTTGAACAATCATTAACGTTAAATTTCTTATGAATATGAACAACAGATGCTTCTTTCCAAATTTGCGGAAAAGTCTTTTCAGTAAATGATAAGTTAAATACTTCTGAGAGAGGGGCAGCCAATAATGTGGCGTTCATTTTAAGGACCAGTTGCTTTTGTTGTATCTACAGAGGAAAGAATATCATAAACTTCATGTGTACTTAGATACAAATCGCTTTGAGGATTATCAATATTAGGAACATCTTCTTCTGCTTGTTTGTCTAGATACATAACCTTTGGTTTGATTTGTGAAATATTCATTCATAATATTTTCAATATCAGTGCTATCATCATACAGAGTATGATCCTGGAGAATGGGTGGAAATAGTCTTAATGAATTTTTGCTCTTGGTGAAATTGTTAATAAGACGCCTCCAGATTTTTGGACCATGTTTGTCTTTAATTTGTTTATCAATTTTGTCTGCATACAACTGTTTTGCAGTTCTTACTGAGGATATTACTTTATTCCTATTAAGTCTGAACTTTTCCCAGTCGGATGGTGAATTTCGCCGTTTAGCAATTTTGTGACAGCGATTACGCTTGCGGATCAACCTCCGAGTTTCACTCTGAATCCACGGAGCATCTTTTGGTCTGATAGTGACAATTTTGCTAGGCATATGTTTGTCGCACAGATTTATTAGGGTATTGTTTAGTAGATCTGCTGCTTGATTAACATCGTGGGAAGAAAATATTTCATCCCAATCAAAACTACTAAGTTCGTCAGTAAGAGTTCCATATAAGTTAATTTATAATCAAATATTTTTCTTTTGTAAGTTACAGATTGAATAACATTTTCTTTCAGAGGGACATAAACTGGACAGTGGTCACTACATATTGGATCTAGTACACCCGAGTCTAGTGCAAGGGCAAAGTACTGGAAGTAGGTGTTATCCTTGTGGGATCGGTAATGATTTGTATTAATCCATTTAATAGCTTGATTTGTTCAATTCTGTTTGAGATCGTTTTTAAAACATCTTCATTAAAATCACCAGTCACGATTGTAATAAAACAAAAATCGACAGCATTAATGATAGATTCTACTATTAAATCCCAGTAAGCATCACTTTTATTTGCTCTGTAAATTGTGCCAATGAGGTAATTGCGTTTCTTACATTTGATTCTAACCTAAACTGCCTCAAGCACAGGAAGGTCTAAGTTGTTCATGTACTCATAAGTCAAGTAATTTTTGATATATATATATATATATAGCTACCTCACCACCCCTTGTCTGTCTGTATTTTATAAGTGGTAAATGGTTACCCGGTATTTCAATGTTAATATTATCAATACCACTATGTAACCATGATTCAGTAATGCAAATAACATCATATTCTCCAAGTTCAGCTTGGAGTATATCCAGTTTATCTCGCAAGCTCCGTACATTTAGATGTATTATCTTAAGATCAGATGTGTGTAATGGTCCTGGGCCCGGATTCACGAAGCTTCTTAGAATTTTCTTAAGCCTTAAGAATTCTTAAATCCGCTAAGAATTCTTAGTTTCCATAACAACGTTCTTAACTTTTAAGAAATTCTTAGAAATAACATTTTTTTCTTAATTTTGTTCTTAACTTTAAGAAACCTCATGAGGTGTCTTATCTCTTTAAGACAATTCTTAAATCAAACAAAATGGCTGCCAGCAGAGACTGTGGCTTTCTCACTGGTAACTTATCATTGCTTTTGTAGGTTCATTTATGAACAAATTGCAAATTGATAGTCATTTAAATCCATTGTGGACATGTGACAGAGCATCTAGCATATTTAAGTGATTGAAATGTCACTTGAAATCGTTTTGGCAATAACAAGTGTACCCTAATAGTCAAATGAGAAACTGCAAGTTTTTAGGGACTAGACCTAAACAATATCATAATATAAACATGTCATTCTCAATTCATTTGCCTGACTGCTGTATGTACAATATGGCATAGACATGTCATCGGAAACGCTTCAACCTGAAAATTATTTTAAAATGTTCCTTGACTAATTATCATATGAACATGAACTGCAAAATATCTGAAAGTTTGACAGGTTTACTCACTATTATAATTACAATTGACAGGATTAATACGATTTATCCATAAGACAACAAAGATCATAACAATTACGAAACTCTGCTTCGGTGCAGTGAATGAATCTGCATTGGCAGATTAGAGTTACCCCCCCTTTCGGAAGTGTCAAAATCTGTATCATATAGTCAAACGAATTTGACAACTTACAAAATTATTAAGTGAATAGATTTCCAATGTTAAAGCATGTATGTATGTATGTATGTATGTATCAAGGGAATTTGTATGACTATTGTTAAAAAAAAATTAAAGTGAGATAATACAAAAATCGTACTAATTTTATTTCCTTTTCAAATACATATAAAAAAATAATATAATGAAATTTCAATTTTAAAAATCAATGTTCATGTCACTTCTTTTTATTATGTCTTAAATGTGAAACTAAAATTGTTTGTGTATAATTTATTTTATATTTCTAAATGTGTTCACAATCCACAAAATAAACTTTTTATTTTCAGAGAGTTAAAATATTATTAAAAAATCACTTGGATTCTATACCTTTTCTTTTCCATTGAGCTATCAACATGATACAGGTCCTTTTTTGTATACATACACAATCCTGAAATGAAATTAATACACAATACACATGTTCTTGTTCTTTGAACATATTTCAAATCAATACATACAATGTTACTTATATCCCCGTGTTCTCATTTTGTTAATAAAAGTGTGTGTTCTCTTCCCATGGTTTGCAACATCTGCCGTCGGCTAAAATTAGTGGTGGGGCTATGAACATCAACTTTTATGATAGCAGCAAACATTTGATGTTGGTAAATGTATGTTCCGCCACCACGCTTAGCTCTACCCAGCCGTGTTTATTTTCTTGTGAAAACAATGAAATATTTAACAAGAAAAACAATATTTATGATAATATCAATGACAAAATTTAATTTCAATATTAAATCTACAGAATCAAACAAATGAAATGTCGTTTTTATCTTAGGGGGGTGAGTTATATACTAGGAATAGCCGTCCATTGGCCCTGTTCATGGATTATTTAATATAAAGAATGTAAACACTATTTTTATTTCAAAATTATTGGAAGCAGAATGTTATCTGTACCTGATCATTTGGCATCTTAGAAGAGAAATAAAGTTTGCTGTACCCCAATGTGTTTTGTTATAAAGTATAGTTTTGTCCTGAACGTTTATTAGGTAAAAGAACTCGGACTCACATCCTTGTGTTTAAACTATAATAGTTCAGGGCAGAACAAGACTTTATTACAAAACACTTTGAGGTACAGAAAACTTTAATTTTAAAAACTCACGTATTCTCATTTTCCTAAACAATTGTTTTCATACATATTTCATATTTTATTTGGCAATCAGAAAATGCGATCTTTATATTATCTATAATGTTGGTTATTGAATTTAGATGTTAAACTCTCATTTAGTTGGAGAGAAATGATGTACATGTTCTTGGAAGTGAATATTTAATAGTATCCAACTGTATGATTGTAAATTTATTACGTCTCTAATGAGAAAATAATCAAATGCTGTGACGTATAGCGAACATTATCATTTGAGATCTAATGCCAAACAAATATGATATACTGCTTCAAACAACTGATGTGCAGGGAAACGTGCGAATTCCATCCTTCAATTTTGTATTTGACTAATCTATCATACTTGTTTTCTCACACAGTGAGTTAATTTTAATATGTATGTTTGCGTTCATATATACTCCATGTAAATGACACACCATGGCAATTAGTGTCAGTACATAACAAGGTCATTATAACTGTCCATCAAAGACAAACACATGATTTGCGTACCACCATAAAACGTGTCTGGATTGTTATTATTACCTGTATTTTCAACAAGGAACCTGTTGTTGTTTTCAGGTCGGCACTTCTCTGAAGTATTGATGCTTAACATGCAGACCAAATGTGCTTCATCGAACTCTCAATCTGTGCAACTTTCTCGTTTCTGATACAGCTTTTCACACATTTTGGGACCATCAGGTTGGTAGGATTCATTTGCACAAGTCTGCACTCTATCTATCAGTAGACATGTAAGAAAGATCTTAAAGGACGAACCCATCGTGTCTTTTTCTCAAAGTCGAGTTTTTCCGTAAGTCAAAGGCCTCTCTCACTTCATGTGATTATTTTTATTTAGTTTTCATTTTAATAGTAGTATTTTGCATTAGCCCAAAAGTAATAACTATAAAGTTGTTTTTTAATTGGTAACACATTCATACAAATATGATATTTGAAACCAGATGTGAACTGGTCATTCTATTGCAGAGAAACTTTGAATTGGCATCGCCATCTTAATGTTAATTATTAATTAATTAATTATGTATTTTTCCTCACGTTTCATTATGAGGACAATATGATCCCTGTAAATTGGGTTTATTATCACTTATGAGGACACGTGATACATTTAATCACAAAAGGATCATATATACTCTTCTTTATAAGGAGGCTTTCCCTTCTATGGAGGCTATATAGTTAACTCAGTTAATAATTCATTAACAATCAAGAACAATTTTAACAGTTAATAGTTGTAATTCATATTGCTGAATTATACATTTATCGTTAATATACCATAATGAACGACTGAACTAACAACTTTTCTAGTCACAGGATATCCTCAAATACATTTACAGCTTAATTATATTATAATTGTTATTTCGATTTGTCAATGATCAACACATAAATCATTATCATCTTATCAGTATCACTTTCGTAAATCCAGATTCATCTATTGTAATCATGTCACGTGACTCTCGACCAATCAGATTGATGCAATATATTCTTACATAATAATGTACCTTATTGCATATCATTATATATATATTGACCATTGTTATGTGACGTCAATAATATTTTATAATTGTTATTTATATATGCCAATAACCATGTACGGATATATACGGGAATGATTATAAATATTGAATTTGTGGAAGTCGATTAACAGTAATAAAAAAGTTAAACAGATAATTAACAATTTCCAGTGTGGTGTGTTCATGTGTGGGTTTCATTTCTTAATTTCAAATATCTTTAGAATGTCTTGTGAAAATTCTGTTTACACACAAAGTTGGCCAATCTATGTCATGAACAAGTACATTTTATTTATCAACAATCCCCAGTGTTAAATGAATGAAATCTAATAATGACAGTCCAATGAGAGAATGATATAAATGTTGTGAGATATAATCAACCGATTTCGAACATGCTTAACTGATAAACTTTAGCCATTTGCAGAAAGAAACATTTGCTATGAGTATTTGGTTGCTTGGCAAATAGTTTCAATTTTACATTGTGCTGATTTTAAACTTTCATACATGTATATATAAACCATATATAAACCATTTGCGATTTCATACAATAACATTTCTTTGCTATTATTGAGTCTTATTACTTACGAGGGTAATCATATCGGGGTTCATATTTTTCATATGATGCCCTAAATTTTGATACATTAACAGTTTTTATACTCCTATTGAGTAGTATTTTGAGCATGCAAAACAAGTAATAAAGAACATCCTTTGTGACGAGGACATATTTATATTATACATGGTATAGGGTGGGTAATTTGAGAACAGATTCCCCTGATTAGGTTTCCCATGGGTGATATAGTGGAGAGTAACGGAGCATAGATAAAACCATGGGTAACCGAGGATGACGGTTGATACATTTTTTCATATGTACCCCATATGTACAGTGTAAATGTCCATGTACTCCGCTGCCATAGAAACAGCTATAAACCAAGAGTAGGTGTTGCATAATGGCCAGACGAAGTTACATAATGACGCATGCGATGTAGATTTAAACAGTTCTATCAGTTGTTTTAGAGTCCATTAATTACAAACTTATGTTCCACTAATTTGCTGTTGGTTTGGAAACAAATCTTATTTGTAATTGCTTGTACACTCAATCTAACTAAACTTTAGTTATAAGAATACTAATAATGTCACTGAAGACGTATATCAGCTTTCATAATCAATACTTTATCTTCAATTATACTTAATTCTGATTGAAGTCCGAAGCTTCAGAAGAATTTTGTGAAGCAAAACATTAATCTTATATTCTATGTAAAAGATGTCTACCTTGGCAACAAAAGTGTTGAACAATCAAGGCAATCAACAAACGTATTTGTGAGTTTGTCCCTTTATGTATGATTGTGACAATAATCTTAATTGGCCTTGATAGGATTAGGGATTAATGGTGATAATTGCCGTTTAATGACGGGAATATTTTGAAAAAAAATACTGTTCTTTTGTTACTAACTGAGTCTGATATTGAACATATTTGTTGAAATGATAAAGATATCAAACACGTTCTTTAATGCAGTGTAAATTGATCTGTCAAACCAAGCTTGTTCTTCCACAGATCGTGTTGGTTTGCAATTATTGTTGAACATCATTGTATAATGAAATTAAACTGTACACAGAAAACCAATGGCAAACCATATCTTCATATTTACTTTGATTTACTCTCATGTACAAACTTATTTTATGAAAGATCAAATTGAAGGAGAAAAAACGATACTTCAATACATGTACTTCAATAGAATCTAAAACATCCGCTGGCAAAATTAACTTTATTTATAATTACACTGTTATTTAGCTATGAGCTTCATAACACATGTTAAACAAACTGCAGATACTTCTGAATGTTACATTTTTCGCACATGGTTTATTGCAGGAAAAAGGAAATAATACAGTAGTTGTATACAAGTTTATTCAAAGGCCTCTTCACAACATTGACATAGTAACAAAAACTGTTTGATAAAGTGGTTAATTGTTGATAAGTTCGTATACCACATTTGTGAATTGCATCATATATGTCCGTTGGAAAAGTGCCAATTCTTAATTGTTCCTCCGCTTCCATGACATCGTCTCGCATGATGTATGATGTTCTATATATTAATTGCATGTCAACTATTTAAATAATGAGAATGCTAGAATTGAAACAAATATTACCAACAAAGTTACTCACAGTCTTGAATAATCATTTCAGAGTTGTTGCCTACCTTATTACGGATTATAACTGAACATGTTTTTATTGCAGGAAAGAGAAAAAAGGCTTGGCAAGCACGGTCTCTTCACAACATGGACGTAGTAACATAAGCTTAACAAAAGGGCAATTGCCAATAATGTTATTAAATTTCACATGTTGGTACACCACATTTGTGAATTGCATCAGGTATGATAGAAACATCTGAGGTTTTATGTCGGTTTGAACAGTCTTAGCTTAGAAGTAGAGCTTTTGATTCATATCGTGTCCTTTATTTCAGAAACAAATACACTGGTGCTTCTTTTTTTAATATGGGTAAATACACCACGATGAGAATTATTTGCATGTGAAAACATTTTTCATATTGCTGACCAACCAACAACATGACATGCTTTCTGTCTTGATTATTGACAATCCGACAAGTGGTTAGCCCTACGCAATGAGATCATACACATCCATATGTTTAAATATCCAAAGGACTTTCTTTCCCTTAAATATGAGGAGACCCCTGAAACGAAAAATAGAACCAACTTAAGCTTTAATAATGTCATAATAAATAAAATGATAACACTTGAAGCTACAAGTTAGGTTTTGATAGTTCTTGATCATAAACAAAAACCCTGTCTTCTGCTGTTATCCGTAAGCAACAATTATCCTTGTAACACCTAAGTATTTCAAGATGTCGACCTGTGACAACAGCCTTTAACAGTCAGTGATTCACGGTTATAAAAACCCTAGTGACATCTGCATATAAAACCAAAAATTGTGTATAACAGCTCTTGTGATCCTTACATAGAAAAATCTTTACCATACATACAACACTCCTGACACCTGGTTTTACAGGCCTAATGACACCTCATTAACAAGTCAGGTGATGTGGGCATTGCACCTCACTCCTCGATAGCTTGCTACCAAACCTTTCTACATGAACCAAAGTTCCAAACCTCACAGTATTAAAGAGGATTCAAGCGAAATGTGCATAATGCATATAAAACAATCAAATTATATTTACTTTATTAATGAATAAAGTCCGGGTTTGGAATGCATTTCATAAAAGGTGACTCACAATTCGTTAAATGGCATTGTTATAATCAACTTTCCAACTATGATCATTTCTTTTCCCACACATTGCTTTCCCAGGCGCATCTTTGGAACCAAAGCCTCGCCAGCAGTCCTTAGGAACTTGTACTTTACAACACGATACTGCTCTAGGGAAATACATACTACGTGTTGGCCTGGAACATACAAGAAGCCTGGTTGCAATGCATACATTTTGAGTGCTTCAAAGTCAAACTCACAGTCACCTTAAGACGAGAACAAAATGTATTGCCAATATCAGACAAAAATACAATGCACCTATAACTTGCAAGGGCACGTTATAACATGTTGTTTTCTGAAATCTGATATTAACCATGCCAGAGCAAGGGGCATAAGAAGCTTTATTTATTGTCCATGTTTCAATGCTGGCAATTTAGAAATGCTAATTCAACATGACCACATACATATTAATGGTAAAAGCACACAATGTTATTTCTCACCATGAATGTCCAAATGAAATATATGAGTTAGTGTTATTTTCCAGAATGTCCTCAGCTTATTCCCACTGTAGTTCATGGAACACAGTCTCTGTTTTCGTACAAAGTAGATGATCCTTAAGAAAATATGTTTATATTCCGAAAACTGTTATTTGAATTCATGTGCTATTTTAGGGAAATACTTTTCAACACTTTATTTGCGACAGGTTGTCAAAACGTCCCTAAACGATCTAAACAACAATGTGCATTTATCTATTCAGTCTATATTAATGATAAAGTAATATAGGATACTAAACGACCTTCTAGTTAATGCCATTTTTATTAAACGATTTTATGCTTTTGTATAAAACGAGCTAAAGCGAGTTTGATACCAACTCATTTACAAGTTTAATAACATGGTATTAAATAGTAGGAAGTTTGGTTTTGTGTTTATTACACTCCCAACCATAATCCAGCGAAATAGCCAACATTTCTCTGAAACTATGATTGCATTATTCCATGATTCCCATACCATTGTGACGACGTTATTCCCATTGTGACGTCATAACCTCAAATTACTGAGACATCATACGTGCGGCGGTATTATACTAGTTTAATATTGTCATATAATTATTACACTGCAGTGTCTTACACAGGCGAGTAATACAGCGCTATATCATGTGAAGTCATAGGTTTAAGACGACTTACGAAGCCAAACTAATTAGTTCAGGCTCTATAGTATAGATACACTGATTGGCTTAGTATGCAATAGTATGAAGGATTCTCAAGGAAAACATTAACAGAAGGGAAGTCAGAGTTATTTTTCAAAAGAGTTAATCATTACATGTACATCTACATACCATCACTTAAAAGTAACCATCTTGGCGTTAACATATAAATAATTGAAGAGGGACATTCAAAGATAATAACTCTTGGCAGTTAGATTGGTGATGCTCTGCTTGCAGGGCCTTATATTCGTTAATATGTTCCTCACATCAGGGCCTTATATTCGTTAATAAGTTCTTCACATCAGGACCTTATACTCGTTAATAAGTTCCTCACATCAGGGCCTTATATTCGTTAATGAGCTCCTCACATCAGGGCCTTATATTCGTTAATAAGTTTTTCACATCAGGGCCTTATACTCGTTAATGAGCTCCTCACATCAGGGCCTTATACTCGTTAATGAGTTCCTCACATCAGGGCCTTATATTCGTTAATAAGTTCTTCACATCAGGGCTTTATACTCGGTAATAATGTTCCTCACATCAGGGCCTTATACTCGTTAATGAGGTCCTCACGTCAGGGCCTTATACTCGTTAATGAGCTCCTCCCATCAGGGCCTTATACTCGTTAATGAGTTTCTCACATCAGGACCTTATACTCATTAATAAATGTTTTACATCAGGTCATTTTCTGTGCTCACAATGTCCCCTAAAACAAAGTTAAAATGTTCCCTCAATCGAATGCTGTTCACACACTCACAAGTTGTTTTACTCTCTCTCAGGGAGAATCAGGATAATATTTAAACTGTTCTTGATAGCAAGCAGTTTTCGAATCAATAAAGTTACTACATATTGCGAAAAAAACATGCTTTGATATTTGTAAAGTGAAGTGTGAAGGTGAAGGTGCTGTTGTGTTCCATGATATTTGCGAAAATACGTTAATGTTATCAGTTTTGCTTGATAGATTGAACGTTAGTGTTACCTGTCGTGTTTATCAAGAACTACGGTTGTAGTATAATACAGTTAAAAAGAATAGAGTTACCTCCCTATACCCTTGGTCTCCGCTAGGTGGCTAATCCCCTGTGACGTCACTTCTTTCTCTTGGAGCCTAGAGGCAGGTAGCTCTCAGACTGGCAGGAGGGGAGGTGGGAGGGGTATAAAGACCGGTGAGTTATCAACGGTGGGTATGAATAATGACGTTTAATCAAAAACTTACTATTTATTACATACTCTATTTGATAACTCACCGTAGCCAGCATGCCACTGAAGGAGGAGGTCTTTGAGAAAACCGAGAGCAGAGGAGGTAACTCTCCTCTTTAGAGGGAATTGGCGACTGGTCCATTACGATTAGCGGACCGTAAGTCACAGTGTTAAGAGCTTACTACAACCCTAAGGGTTCCATTAACCCCGCCGCTGAGGGATCAGCGTTCCAGACCATAGCGGTCGCGAATTAACTACTACTACTACTACTAACTAACTACTAAAAAGACATGAACACTTTAATAGCGCACTATAGATGGGGATGAACCCCTTAATGTGACGAATGAAGACCCCTAGTCGGGTTCCCAGAGGAGGTACGGTGTTGGGCGAACACCTGAGGCCCTAGCCTCGCCACGCCTTCCAGATCTTCAGTTGAAATGTCTCGTAGATAGTGGTTGGCGAACACCATACAGGACTTTCAGAATCAGCCCACCATGATGTCCGCTACAGGAATGTTACTATGGAGGGAGGATAAGAGCGAGCGGGAGCAGGGAGGTCCGCCGACTTGTAGGCGTCAAGGACTGCGGATCTCAGGTGCGCCGGTCGGATGGAGAGGTTGAGACTGTCCACTAGGCGAAACAGCTCCATCACCAGCTGCAGAATGGAGTCTGCCCTGGTCGACCCCTGCTTGTTGATTGCCCACGTTGCTGTTGAGCTGTCTGTGTGGACAAGCAGGACTTTGCCCTTCAGGCAGGTCGACCAGTGAGCGATTGCTACATGAATCCAATTCCAATGTGTTGATGTGGCGCTCCACTTGCAAAGGAGACAACATGCCCGACGCTTGTTCCAAGCCGATATGTGCCCCCCACCCTTTAGATGTGAGGTGGATGCCGGTGGTCGTAGAGGCACTCCAGTGAAGACATTGTCCCCCGCCCTCCATCAGGCTAAGTGGTGGACGATGTCCTCCCGTAGAGCAAAGATGTGCTAGCAAAGATGTGTGAAGTGGCAGAATCTCACGAAGAGCCCTGTTCAATAGGTCCTCACCTCTCCCCATCCGTTCGCTCGAAACGAAGGCCTTGTACTGGATGGTGTCGAGATGTAGGCCTAGGAAGGTGAGCAACGTTGCCGGTCGCAAGTCTGACTTGTCCAAGTTGATCAGCCAACCCAGGCGTCTGGACAACCCAATTATGAAGTCACGTTGGGATTCGAGAACAGACTGGAAGTGGTGATCACAGAACCCGTCGGACAGATTCATCACAAACTGTATGTTGTGACGGTGCAGGAACTGGACTACGGGCTGAGTTACTCGAGTGAACAGCCACAGTGCCGACAATATCCCGAACGGGAGAACGTTCCACTGAACGTAGCTACCCGACAGAATGAAGTGAAGGTACCTGCTGTCCACGGCAAGAGACGTGAATACGGACCCCAGTTCCAGTAGGTTGCACACAAGGTCGTCCATGCCCAACTGTCGCCAGTTGGCCACGAAGTGAGAGTGCCGTGCTCGCCCCCTATCTCCTTGCTGCTTGTTGCTGTTGTAGTTGTTGCTCTGCTTGGGACTGGGGACGGCTTGGTTGTTGCGAGACTTGTCCGGTCGACCCCCCTGGGTAAAGGAAACGCCACCTGTCTTGCCACTGGGCGGAGAAGGGCCCATACTTCCTCTTCTGGTGGGTGGCCGAGTTGGTTAGCATTTGTTGTTGCATCTCCTGATGCTGATGGAGAGCATTGCCGATCTGACCGCAGAATATGGTCGAAGCAGAGGGTGGAACATTCCTTAGGTGCTTCCAAATCTCCGCGGGTAGGTCTTTGCGGGAAACAAAGCTGTCTTGACTGACATTCGTGAGACCCGCCGAGATGCGAACTGCACTGAACATGACCTGCGCGACCCGTCATGCTACCGGGACGAATCCCTGGTAAAGGCGTCAACTGAACTGGAGGTTCGGCTAGGTGTAGAGGTAGGCGAGTCTTTGACCTCCTTGAGAGAGGTCTGACCAGTCCGCTATGGCTGTCATCTGTTCTAGGAGATCCGGCGTCGAATCTTCCACTGTAACATCTGCCGACATAGGAATGAACGGAGGTCGGGAGGGGTCAATGAAGTCAGACCCTCCATCCTGTTGACCTTGAGAAGCGGGAGACGACGGCGGTTAAGTGTCCGACGGACCGGAAGGTAATAATAGTGACCCAACGTCTGGGGGTCGAAGGTAGACTCTCGCCACCCAACGGACCAAGTCTCACATCCATGAGGGATGATACAATGTCATTGACGGAGCCAAGAATAGACTCCGACAGGCCTTTCGCGTCGAAGGCGGGAGATGACTATGCTTCTTCTTCTTCTTGTCATGTCCCGACTTGGAGCGACAGTGCTCCGACGGTAAGCGGACAGGAGAGCGTTTGCGAACTGGCGACAACACCTTCTCCTCCCTCACGCTAGGCAGGTCCTGACGAGGTGAGAGATAAGGAGAGTCGAACTCTGTAGTGTCCTCGCCAATCACGAGTTCCAATGGCGAATGAATAGGTGCAGCTTGACTCGCGCTCCGACCTTCTGAGGGCCTGTAGAGATCCAATTACCACATGAGAAGAAATGTACAAGTCCCAGTCGCTACAGCGAGTAGCGCAGACCTAGATAACTCGCTACAATGGAGATGCACACTGTAGAAGGCAATCACAAAAACTCTCTTCAAAACCAGCCAGGAAGGAAGACCATCAATTGTACATGAAATACAAATGAGAAACACTCAAAAGAGAACTAGAAAACCTTGGTCGAGGGTATTTAATCAAATATCGCAAAACTCTGAGAGCTAACAAAATGGATGTCCGATCTCGCACGCGACAAGGAGAGAAGTGACATCACAGGGGATAAGCCACCTAGCAGTGGCCAAGGCTAAAGGGGGGTAACTCTATTCGTTTTAACTGTGTTATATTGGTCGAGTGATTAGAATTGATAGAGACTCAATGTCTACGGTGAGTTATCAACCTAGTGTATGTAAATAATATGTTTTTACTCAAAAACAATAATGAACTTTTGACAAATATGCATTGTGATGCTTTATGAAACTAAACAATATGATGTTAAAACCACTTCTAACATCATATATCACCAATTATGGAGGAAACAGTTGAGCTTTAATAAGAAGAAGGCAAACACAAATATATCAAAATCAGGTAATTAAGTTTTACAGGATTTCCGGTAATGATGAGCTTCTTCAATTAAATGCATGTAAAGTAAACATCGTTAATTAAAACAAAAAACAAATTTTGAAACATGATAAGTAAAGATAATCACAAAGTAAGTAAAAGCGTATGACCTTGCAACTATCTGTACAAAGAGAAGACCACTCATCAATTCTTGTACAACCCTTTCAGTATGTCACCATTGATGTAGAGAATGTCGTTGTCAAAATGAAATTTGCATTCATAAAGCGACCTTTTCTTGTCCATTGTTATTGACAACCTTTTCCTTTTTATTGATTTATCAACATGATATAGTTCCTGTTCCATATACATAAAAAAAATCCTGGATGAAATTAATACACAATACAGATTTTCCTGTTCCATAAACATATTTCAAATCAATACATACAGAATAACTCCTATCTCATTTTCATTTTGTGAATAACATTGTCCACATACGATATATGATGTTTGATTAGACAATCAGAAAATCAGGTCTTAATATTGCGCATAATGTTGTTCATGTTGAAATAAGATGTTGCAACACTCTCATTTACATGTAATTGTGAAAATGGTATACTGGTTCTCGGAAATAAAAGTAAATGTATTACATCTGTAATTAAAAAACATCAGATAATGTGACTGTTTTCGCACATTAACATTTACTATATGCTGCCAAATAAAAATGTTTTGTCACTGTTGTGTTAGGAAACGTTGGAAATCCAGTTTTCAATTTGTTTTTAAATTTGATTTTAATCCATGTCTTCTAAATGTCTTCTAGGTTGGCAATCTGTTGCGCTAAATAATAAGGTCATTATAATGGTCAATCAAAGACACAATATTAATTACCTGCCATCCACGGAGTCTTTAACGTTCTTGCATTGACGATTTTGTTTTCAAGTCGGCGCTCCTCTGAAGAACCCAACCTGTACAACTCGCTCGGCTCTGACACAGTGCTTCACACATTTTTGGACCATAAGGTTGGTATGATTTATGTGTATAAGTCTGCACTCTATCTGTAATGAGGCATGTAAGAAATAAAACCATTGTATATTTCTCTTAAAATCGTGTCCCTTTTCACTGCAGAAGCCTCCCTTCATGTGAAATATTTTTATTTTGCTTTTATTTTAATATTAGTATCTTGTATTAGGGAGAAAGCGGTTACTGGAATGTGTTGTTTTTTTTAAATTATTATCACCAATGTATTGCTGTCAATATGATATTTGAAACCAGATGTGAAATAACGGTCATTCAGTTAAATAAATCATTACTGTTCAAGAACATCAAGTAGCCAGGAAACATTATAAAATGGATCGCTTGTCTTACCCATAGCCAACGATAAAACAGTTAAGTTATCATTTGTAATATATGTTAAAGTATTGTCCATTTAGAACTGCAAAGAATGACTGACTAAACATCTTTATTATCACTTGCCATTGTCCTAAATACTTGTAAATTTTAGTTAAACAAAATCAGTTATTTTGCTATCATATACTTTGGCCTATTGTGATTTCCATATATGTCAAATTTGGATGAGAAAGAGAAAATCATTTAATATTCTTTATAATATTTGTGCTTAACGTTTATTTGTTAGTAAAAACCGTTCAAGATTATTAACCTAATGTAGTATCAATAATAATTTAATGTTCACAAACTAACAAAAATAAACATTTTGATAATTATACTAACAAACTATCTAATCCATAAATATGTATATACATTGAGAAAAATGTTAAGCACCCCTAATTGTTTTCACCCACAAGTTGTCTAATCAGAAAGAAATGGTCATATATTAGAAAGACATATTTATTCATGTAACTTTTAACTACTTTTGCATATTTGCATTTATAAAATCGGTTCGGGGTCCAAATATATGTATAATTATAAATTTGAAATTCTAAAATTGATTTTCTTTTTAATGTTAGGTTTTTCAATTAGACAAAAAATAATGGTATTGTTTTATCGTCAATCCATCACTGTAAATATTATACCTGAAACCATATGTGAATCGATTTCATTATTTCAGAGATACACTGAAAATGGTATAGATATCTTCATGTTAGAAAGTAATGCTTTATTTTAGCTCACGTTTCCTTATGAGGACATTATGATTTCTGTTTATTGGACGATGGTTAATTATGGGGACACATGATAGGTGCAATGATAAACTGATTATATTTACTCTTCACTATT
Organism: Gibbula magus; assembly: GCA_936450465.1. Taxonomy (NCBI): domain Eukaryota; kingdom Metazoa; phylum Mollusca; class Gastropoda; order Trochida; family Trochidae; genus Gibbula; species Gibbula magus. The sequence goes on from OW388302.1 coordinate 36,197,342, forward strand.
ATAAACTCTTTCCAATTTTGGAGGAAATAACCTTCGTTTAGTTAATAATTCATTATCAATCAATAAAAACGCCTAACTGTGATACATTTTCGACATATGTATTGCATTGATTTATCTTAGTTCAGTAACGTTATTAAATGCAACTTTTGGCTCTGTTAAACGCAGAACAGGAATTTTCTAACAGTTGTATAATGTAATATTTGGACCCTGTAACACACAGAACTGGTATTACTGACAGTTGTGTATTGTAATGTTCAGTTTAATGTCATTTTTGGCTCTGTTAAACGCGGAACAGGTAATTTCTGACAATTGTATAATGAAATATTTGGACCATGTTACACATAGAACTTGTCTTACTGACAGCAGTGTTTATAATGGTTCGTTTAATGTAAGTTTGGATATGTTAAACGCAGAACTTGTATTACTGACAGCTGTGTACTATAATATTTAGTTTCTACCCGAGAACATGTATTGCTGACAGTCGCATAATGTAATATGTTGTGTATGAATTTTGATAATATCAAAATTGTTAAATAAGTTAGTTTTTTTCCTGATAAGTCGATATTCATGTAGGAATTTACAATGTAAGTCACATCTAGCATACTCCTTTATTGATGCTGCAAGTTTGCAATTATTGTTGTATAATCGTATCTTGAAATGAGGTATCTTATAATCCTCTCGTGTATAAACTAATATGATCATAATGGAGAAGAATAATGAAAAGGATATTTCAAAGATAGGTCGTTAAAATATACACTAAAACCGCCCCATGGCAAAATTAAAGTAAATTGATCACCAATACATTGCTAATTTATCGATGAGCATCATACGATTTATTAAATAAACTGCATATGGTATAAATTATAATTACTTATAAAATCTATTTTATGACTATCTCATAAAGAAGGACAAGTTCGTAATGTTCAATTAAACATATTTTATTGCAGAAAAACAAAGAAGAAGGGATTGATACTCAAACAAACAATGGACATATGCAAATGCCTCTCCACTAACTAGACAAGAGTAACAAAAGCTGTTTACAATTGGGTATTGCCAATTTAACTATGTAATATAGATGTGTTGGCACCACACGTTTGCACATTGACTAGTATATGGATTGCGTCAAGCATGTTACTAATATCGAGGATTTTTCACAGTTTTGATGGATCCATTAGTCGGCGGAAAGTACAGTATTCTATCAAATATTCATAACCTGGGTAAATATGCAAGTACCACAACATGAATCGTTTAGATGTGGCATATTGTTAAAAGAAATATTAAAATTGCTGATCAACCAACTACATTAAGTGCACTTCTGGCTGATTATTGATGACCGGACAAGTGACTAGTTGTAAAGGAAGAAACCATACACATTCAGATGTTTCCATATTCTAAGGACTTTCTTTCCTTTAAATATGAGAAGGCCCCTGGAAAGGAAAAAGGAACAATTTTAGCTTTGATAATATGTAATGATATCAAGAAAGCAACTCATAATACCTGCGGCTGAATCCATAGAAGTTCCTTGTCAGCTATGTCTCAGAAGTGTTCGAAATCATACTACTTGAAACCGATTTCTACACAATGTATTAAAACTGTATTTAAAACAAATCAAGTAAGCTACTGCCACTGTTTCTGGCTTTTGAATGAAGAAAGTTAATAAACATACAGCTTTTTGACTGGTAGTGTTATAATCTTCTCTCCAACTATGATCATGTCTTGGTAAACATCATGCTTTCCAAGTCGAATGTTAGTAACATGAGTTTTCAAAGTTGTCCATATGAACTTGTACTTTACAATGTGACTTTCCAACAGGGAAATGCCTAATATGTGTTGATCTGCAATATAAAAAAAATATTAGAATAAAAAGGCTGGCAAAAGAAAATGTTTATTTCTAACGAATGACATTAAGCATTCCAGAACGCATTAACGTGACAGCTATCTAACTTTTAAGTTACATTTCTAGGAATTAAGTAATGCTCCTTTAATAGTGTCACATGTTGTATTGGCGATAAATGCATCAAATGTTATTTCTCACCTTGGAAATCCAAATGAAATGCAAGGGTTATCTTTATGTTCGAAAATTTCCTCAGGTTATTACCATTGTAGTCCATGGAGCATAGACTCTTCTCCCCCACGAAGTATATGGCCCTTAAACAACAATGAAGTATATTCTGGAAACTGTAAATTGTATTTATATGTTATTTCGTGGGATACAAATCTTTAAGTAAACTCACGAGCAAAAGAAACGTCCCCATATAAGATACAAGATATTTCAATCCACGGGCGATAACTAGGACTGAAACAGCGTTACATCATGTCTTCAGAACCAAACAACACTACATCTCACTTCCACTGTATCCCTGCTCGCCAACCATGCTTCTGTTATAGCATAAAACGTCAATATCGAGTTCAGTTATCCAATTATTGGTTAGTAACGTTTTGTTGGTACGTCTACGTGCATTTGGGTAGCAGAAATTTAATTTGAATCACCAACCATCCTGTCTGTAATGACTATTATATTGATCAGGTGCAAGCTACTCTCCTTGATGCAGTCCAGCCTGCTTGTCACGTCTAGTCCTTGCTTGCTGATGATATTAAGTCCAATCAGAGTTGATTACACCTGACTGCACCTATGACTGCTAACTTCGTCAGCTGATCAGTAACACTCGCTAAGTGTATCATTTGGCCTGTGACAAGGGGGAGCATACAGCCAATATGTTTCCCAACAGCAAGCCCAAAATCAAAGTGAGAGTACATATATCAAAAATCAATTAAACTTCACAAATATGGCGTTGTGTTTGATGAGATTAACAATGGGATGTTAATGTTAGATTATGATAGATCGAGCATAAAGAAAGTTAGAGTTACCTCTTGGGTTTATCAAGAAGTACGGTGGGAGTGGTTGATATTTTCTGTGCAAATACGCTTGATTTCTTCGTTGACAGGTCATAACATCGAACAAACATTTCCAGATAATCCTTTGTTATTGCAACTAATAATTGGTTCTCTCTATCGACAGCTAAAGCATAAAACCGAACTCCTGGAAACAGAAAATATTTATTATTAGAAATAAAACAATTAGGGATATCCCATAAGTATTGCTTGATGTGTGATGTGAAAGCTTTCCTATCAAGTATTCAATGAATCGTATTTTCTGGCCATGATTGATAAAAGGGAAATACTATAAAGATCTTAATATGACAGGGTACTGGACAAATATCCTCTAAAGTGCATATCCAAACTTCAAGGTATCAATTTCAGTTGATTCTCTCTTAATGGCCACATCCATGTATTTGTTACCAAATCCCATCAGGGTGGTATAACTAATGTGTTAATCATGAAGAGCAGACACCTGCTAGATATGGTCAGCAAGTCTGTTAAGAAGATTCAACCTGTCTGTTAACCCTTCAGCTGCTATATAAGGGAACGTGTTGGGAATTACCATGGAATTGAAAGAAACACTCGAAGAAATGGCAAAGGAAACAATCTTAAATCTAATCCAACATTCTTTCTCAACAAATACAGAGGAATGATGCTTTAACCTTAACCACGGGAAAAAAAGTGTTTGAATCCGCCTTGCCAAATTTGGATCTGGAAGAGTCCGGAATTATCCGGCAGTAAGATTCCACCACTTTCTGTTCTTTGCACAATGAGACAATAAGCACGTAGCAATGTCATTTAATCAGTTTATAGTGGATTTCTGGTCTGTGAGAAACATATTCAGTTATATATCTTGAATGAAATACATTTTCTCGAAAATGCAGATATCAATAAATAAAAAGAAATTTAAAAATTACATGTTGCAATAAATATAGAAACTAGTATCAACATTTAAATATTGAACTGAGGAATAAACATTGTGTTATAAGAAACATGATAAGTAAAGAAAGTTACTAAATACTAAGGTTAAATGACCTTGCAATTTTCTGTACAAAGAGAAGATCACTCGTCGACTATTGTACAGCCCTTTCAGTATGTCACCATTGATGTACAAAATGTAGAGAATGTTGTCATCAAAATGAAATATACAGACATACAGCGTCCTCCTCTTGTCCAGTTTTATTGACAACCTTTTCCTTTTCATTGAGCCATCAACATGATAAATGACCCGTTTGGTATACATAAAAAATCCTGAAATAAAGGTTTAAAAGATACTTAATAGAACGAGTTTTTTCTTGCATTATAAACATATTTCGAATGACAAAAATGCAACATAACCCATACATTATGTTCTTATTTTCTGTTTCTCATAACTGTCCATATACATGAGTTTTGTATGAGTAACTTAGGTTAACAAAAACAATAAATTTCACAAGCAAAATCTTTATACGAGTGTGAGTAAACACTCTCTAAAATCAGTTGTTTTGCAATCACAACTTTATCTTCACGTTAACTGTCATCCTGAAAAACACTCATCTACCTTAATGTCTAACAGTCTAACAAGACGCATATGCTCAAAAAAGCATGATGAAAATGTACACAATATGATTGACGAAGGTATTGGAAAGGCAACCAGTCACACTATATCACTAACTTGCGGACATCCACAGGAAAAATTCCATCAAAACGTACCATACATGTGTAACTACCTACCATAACAATCAGAATGTCTTCCTTCTGATACGGGACAACTTAGATATTTTAACAAGATAAAAAGCTGAAAGCTATGCTTGATAAAAGCACAATAACTACAAGTAAACGACAGACAAATAACTTCAGTTAAATAGAATACTCAATGGAGCAAAATTCAACAACAACGATATTGAGGCTGAAGTTGTCATGTCAAAATGTGTCACCTGTTCCATTATTATGGAGGTTCAAGAATTCCATTTCGAAATTTAGCTAACTTAAACAAAGTTAAACACTAAAAATATGATTCTCAAAATCCTCTGTCCCAAATGCAGTCAACCTATGTTCTGTTCATCTATCTAATGAGTAATAAGACTCTAATCCTCACATGCCTAACTATTCAAGAGAACAGCAGAATATTTTATTTGTCCATCAACATATAGCTTATAAGTGATAGAAGTATACAAGATGCAAGTACACTCGTTCACATAGACCCATTTATTTTGTTGACAAAACGAGTGTGGGTAAATCAAAGATGAGACAAATTCTTATTTCTTTTTAATGACAATAAATTCTGTCAAGCGCACAAGTAAAAGTGATGCGCAGAAAGTTTGTGTTGTTGTTATGTTCAGCCTAACGTACTTCAAAGGGCCTATATACACTGGTCGAAATGAACTCATCGTATTTACAGTGTAAGAGGGTGGATCCAGTCAAAACTATATGATGTTTATTGTATTATTTCATAAGTTCTTTATAAGATATGATGGTCCTGCAAAAGGAAAAGATGATACCTCAGACAGAGCATATTGAAATCAATCATTTCCCATTTTCGAAGCCAGTGGGGAAGTTAAAGATTAGAGAGAACAGGTGTGGTGAGACATGATAATAACGGTCAGTCGGAGACAAATTTCTTACCATCATATGACGTGTCTGGTTTGTCTGTATTTCCTGTAGTTTTAACAAGGAAGTTGTTTTCAAGTTGGTGCTTCTCTGAAGTATTGAAATTTAAGATACAGACCAAATGTACTCCATTAAAGTCAAAACCTCTACAACTCCCTCGGTTCTGACACCGTGTTTCACACATTTTTGGACCATAAGGTTGGTACGATTTATGTGTTAGAGTTTGGACTCTCTCTGTAATTAAGCATGTAAGGACGATTTTGAAAAATGAACCCATTGCGTGGATTTATATTTCTCTTATGCAAAGTCTCCCTCCCTTCATGTGAACGTTTTTATTTAGTTTCCAATTTGATTGTAGTATTTTCATTAGACTAAAAATGATTGCTATAATGTTTCTTCAAATCATAAATCGCGCAATACTAGCGTTTCATTATGAGACATGGTTCCTGTAAATTTGAAATATGATATTTTATGAGGACACATGATACATGTAATCAATAAGAGATAACAATTACTCTCCGTTATAATGACCACCTCCTCATTATGGAGAATTTAACGTTCATTCAGTGAATAATTCATTATCAATCAATAACTAAACGGATACATTATCAAATGAATATTTCTCCGTTTTCCACAGAAAACGTTACATGTCTTCAAATAACATTTGAAATTCATATTGCATATTGTACAGTTATCCTAAATACAAACACAAAGAATAACTGGTAAAACAACTTTAATTGTAACACGATTGTGAAATTGCTATTGCCTGAAGTATTTTCATATGTTATATCATGATAAAATACAGTTTTAGTTTGAAGTATAACATTACGTATTTTGCAATTATATACTGTTTTGCTGATATAATGTTCGTATATTAAGTAATCAGATGGATATATTTCAATTTCAATATAAAACACTCAAGTACGAAGTTACTTCCTCTTACAAAAAGCGAAAGTAAAGATCTACCCATGTCACATTCAACACAAACACTAGTAATGAATATCAATGGACCTGCGAGCATCGGCTGGAATTCGGGAACTGCAGTGAAGTTAAGTGAAGTATTGCACCCAAACCAGTGGTTGGTGCGATTTGGATCAAAATGATATCGACAACGTCTGTTACATTTTCCATACTTTCCGAGTTTTGGCCCTTATTATAGCAACTATGTCGTTTTTTTGCATTATTAAAAAAAAGACAGGTGTTGACAGTGTTAAAAGAAATGTATATGCATACTCATAAGTTACATTTGTGACTGTAATGTTCAGATTACACGCTTTAAGAGATATTATTTTGCAGATATTGGGTGATACCAAATCATCCACTCGGTTTATGAATATGTTATCAAACAGGACGTCGTGTTGTATTCTCTATATCATTCAGCTCAATTATTATATCACAACAGGCACGTTGAACATGTTATTCAAAGCAAATGAAATTAGAAGGTAAATCATGAGATAAATGATAATTAAGAACCACATCATATATTGTGGGTTGAGCTGATTGGTAGACCATGTTCGCAAGTTAAATGTTCTGTTCCGAACGCATTTAGGTGAAGGAATGTGTAGCAATACGTAGTAAGCCGAGCATGCGCTCAGTTAATGGCTGTAAACTGTAAAACTGCAGTAAAATGTAATGAAATGACGTAAAATGTAATGGAAATGATCTACCGAATTGTAATAAAAGGATGTAACAAAAAAGGTTATTTATTGTAAAGCAACATACAGTAAAAGCAACACTTATGAGAATGAATGAGAACAATATCGATGGAATATGCATCTATTTTCAACCAAAATGTGAATTTACTATGCATGATGATCACCTCTTTACAGTGTTTGTTGTTTTAAAAAAAAACTCTTAGACATATCACTTTCGTGATACATCGATCCTGCTGCAATTATTATTGTTTGTTAAATGTTAATCACCTGCGTTGTTGCATTATTGATGGTAAGAGTTGATACCCTGATGTTGGCAATAGGGTTGACCCTTAATTCTTCTTCATATATACAAATTCAAAAGAACATAAGATTCATGTTAAGATTAATGAATGCTTATTCATGACATTTTGGTAGGACAAGGAAGGGATATACAAATGTGTGCAATATTAATGAGTAAAAAAACACAAAGAGCCGAACTAACACATATAGGACGCCGCCTCTAAGCTAGAAGGTTATGAACTGAATTTGGTTGATTATTTTGATCGCAGTTCTCTCCGTATTATTGTTTGATCAGACAGACAGACATGTTATTCAGTATATAAGGCCATGGCCCATATTACAATGGATTTTACATGTGATGCTGGTAAAACACTAACAGGCATACGTAAATTTAGTGAAACGTCCATAAGATGTATTTGCGTTGACAGCCCTGTATGGCATTGACATAATATATGATTAAATTAATATTCTGTACATGTTTCTAATTTTAAGACTTTTAAAAGAAATTTAGCAATATATACCAAACCATTTACATTTTTCAAAGACATTATTCTTACAAAATCCTTTACATGGATTGTATTCATAATAGAAATACTCATACTCTTGACAATATAAACAAAGTCTATTACAATATGTTATAATATTATGCCTACCCATTTCAACTGCAAATTTGAAATAATTACATCTAAATTGGCTCAAAACATGCTTGTAGTACCATCGAATGTCTGAGGAAAAATATTATTCAACATGCAACATGGTCAATTGATCAGTTCTGTTTTTTTTCATATTTCATCAAGTAACCAAATAACAATGGCACACCAGATTGTGATATTTAACTTTATTGTACTCTACACAGATGATTTAAACCCACCCTGTTCCGAGGAATTAAATTTGCAAAATAGTTCTTATCAGGATACGAACTGGTTCTAGAGATTTCTCGCCAAGAAGTCTTAGGACACCCGTATAGGCGCGTGTTCCGTACCAGTTTAGCGCAGACAAAGCTCAGTCAAATAGCTTGCCAATCACATCATAGTTAAAAAGTCGCCGTTTCTAAGGCATTCAGAACAGACGAAAGGATAGCTGTTTGGAGTTATCTGCCCCTAGCTTCTCTCACCGAAAGCTGTTGTTGGAATTCCTGTGATTGTATAATTGAATTGCGTCAGAACATGGTTGCCTCTCGGCTGTGACCAGATATTTCGCGGACGCCTCGGATATGAGTTCCTATCCCGGTAAATGGAGTTTTTTGCAACTTTTACTCCTCAGAAAAATGTCTATTTTCATCAGATTGGATGTTTACACCGCTGGAATGACTCAAGCATGGACGTAGTAAAGCAAAGCCTACGATTGTCCAAATTTTGATGAGACAAGTATACGCAAAATGTATTTCATTTCTTCTTTCAGGCAGAATCGACTTATCAGTGTATATTTCGCGAAAAGTAAGTACGTCGTCTCAATCATTGTCCATGATCAATTAGTATGAAATAGATAGTATAATAGATAGGCGGTAAATGATTTCGGGTGTCACTGTATATGTTAAAGATATGACTGAATCAATCTAAACATTGTAGTATGACGCAATGAGCACTTAACACTTGCATTGTTAAAAGTATTTAAAATGTCAATTCGAAGGTTGATTTCTGAAACGACTATTGCTGCACCAGTCTGCAGAAACAGGTACCAGTGTCCATTCACTATATGTTCCCTTGCAGTAGGAACACTTCTGTTTTACTTTGTATCATACTCTGCAGGAGAACATCTCTGTCCTACTTTTTCACAAACTTATATTTATGTAAACCCTTTGCTGCAACTGTTACACACAGCTTATCTTCATCAACACACAGACTTGCTGGATGTTTCAAACCATCCTCTGCTGTCAGAATGTTTCTGATGAACTTTCCTGACTCACTGAGATGAATCACCTTGTGTTCTGCCCAGTCAGCAAGAATTATATATCCAGTAACGGTGAGTGTGATTCCATATGGGACATTCAGTTCTCTGTCTCCAGTAGATGGGTATGTGAACACAATGTCTCCAGACCGGGTCAGACAGATGATAGACTTCAGACCACAGTCTGATACTAGGATATTTCCTTGTCGGGTAACACATATGTACCAAGGAATGCTGAAGCTAATTCCCAGTTTAGGAAGTGTTTTGAAGGTCTTCAAGATGTGTCCCTGCATATCGATGAGATCCACAGAAGGTGGATTGTTAGAACCAGCCACAAGTGTCGATTGATCTATAGATGACAGACCCCAGTATCCCTTACTTGTCTGTATTGTAGATAGGAGTTCCAGGTCGGGATTCACACCAACTTTGATGATGTTTCTTGCGCCCTGACATGATACAGCCACCTTGCCTTCACTGATAACCGTTATACACCAAGGGTAACTACATACTTGCAGAACACTTGAACAAGTCCGTCCCCGTCTCTGGTAAACTGATTTCAATCGACGTTGGTGTTCATCAGCAAAGACAGTGACTTTTACATCTAAACTCTTCATTACAACGAAATCTCTAGCATCAAAGCTATCATGTTCATCTAGTTTGGCAGCAATAACTTCATGCAGTACAGGTGTTGCTGACAGATCAGGTGTTGCTGTTGTGTTATCAACACTCCTTACATCCATCTCCCCAATCTCATACTTCAGTCCGTCAATGTTGTGTATAAAGAAGATATCAGCTACCGCTACCGTGTCCTCTCTCTCTGCCCCTGTGATATGTACTCTATCTCCCGAATCGGACGCCAGATAGATCTCAAACAGCTGCGCCTCATCCTCCAACTCCAGCGCCTGCTGGATGAACTGATATTGCTTCTGGTACATCTTTATGTATTTCTGGTTTATTTTCATCCTGGACCTCAGATTCTCAGTTTGTTGATCAATTTGGACATCAAGTTTCCCCAGCAGCTCAGTCTCCTTTTCACGAAGACGATCAACAGCAGCTTGAATGGTTTTGGTTATGTCAGTCTTCACTGATGCTGATTTCATCAGAAGCTTTTCCATCTCGTCCCCATATTTTACAATATCTGCCTTGTTCCTTTCAGTTAACTCAACAAGCTTCTTTTGACGTGACATAAGTGGACCTTTGACCTCGGGCAGCATATCCTTGATTTCTATGACTTCACACTTCTGGTGACTAATACCGCAGCACACTGTACATAATGATATCTTGCAATCTGTACAAAACAATTTTATATTTAAGTCATGCTTCTTGCACATAACAGGCCTCTGTACATTGTGCTGTTTACTCCCTGTCAGCTTGGACACATCATGGTTATGGGTACTTGGTATTTTGTTGTGAAGCTCGAGACCTTCATCACAGAACGACGTTTGGCAATCAGCACACCAAGTTGATGTAAGAGTTGTCTTCCCTTCTTTCCGACATAGCGAATAGCATTTAGTATCTGTAATTAATGACATATCAATGATACATATGCGTTATATTATGTTTTTGTTTTTGATATTACACATGAATAATTAGAAAAATATTTATTTCCTATCTGGGCAATACACATGCAAAGTTTGAGTGAAGGGTTTGAAGGTCTTCTCCACAAACGAACCTATTCCTGAACAAAAGTCCAAATCCTACACGTTTCTATTGAACAAAAAGACATTAAATGTTCTGAAGTCTGACAATATCAAAGGCACCACTTCACTTAGTGGGTAAGAGACATGCAATGTTTCAGGAAGGTATGATGATTTTTTTTTAGTTTTGCTCTGGAAACGAAATGATGACAGATGGACGAAGAGACGGACGGACAGACAGACGGAAGGACAGGGCGACGACTATATCACATGATACAGTAGTTTGTAGTTTGCCTCCAGTCGCCATTATGTATCTGACTCGTTCTAAACGAGTAATGTGCAATTGATAGTTTACATCAACAATTTATTGATGAGTCTATCATTATGCTGTGATCCAAAAAGGCATTTAATCTTCACAAAAAATATTGAAGAAAACATTGAAACCCCAAACGTTTGCAGTAGTCGTCAAAATTAAAAATAAAACGTCAATCGTTTCAAAAGTTGTTCACGTTAACCTAAAAGTACATTTGCACACAACTGCACCTTTCAGATTCGAAAAATGCCGAACAATCCAAACCGATCACGGACAGCTAAAAATAACGACATGAAAATGTTAAAGTTGTAATTATTGTTGCTTTTGCACTAAATTCTGTCACTTTTGAAGAAGAAAGTTCAAAGAAAAGACAATAAAACACTCTTTATTATAGAATTCATTCTTTTTTTTGTTAATTGATAAACTATCACAATAATTATTGCAATAGTTGGTCACAGTAGACTATAGCTATCGCAATAGTCCTTGTCGGTCAATAGTCACCCCTAGTTATTTCTAATAGCCCGATTGGATGAGCATTCGTGTAGACCCTCACTGCTTACAGCGGTAAACATCTCAGTGCGCCAATACCCACACAAGCTGGAACGTGCTTGACAATGATAAATATGTGTAATATATTTTATATAATGACAACATTAGACTCGATGAAATCCATCAGCTACTACTTTGAAGCTAATCGAGACGAAAGTACGATGTCTGTGCTAATATTAGAAACAAGGAAGTTATAACGTTTACAGCCACGTAGCCATTTTATACAGAATACATAGATTAAGATATGTAAATAAGGCTACAGTAGTGCTTTGTAAATACATAATTACCTCACATGGGACCTGATATCTCCAACACCATCAACTGTTATTTTATCTAAAGCACCCAGGAACTCGATCCACCTTCATGTATATGTCGTGTTATGGTGATGAGGCTCCAGTTGAATGTTAGCTTTTTAACAACTTACAATCCCAATATATATCAATATCAGTGTGTTACCTAGACAGGTCTAAAGTATATTTTTTACGAAGCATTCAGTACTCGTGTTTGTAAACGTGAGTCGGAAATCATAAACAGATTTTAAAACCATGAACATGCCAAGTTCTGTATTTGTATAAGAAGCATTCGTAAAATATTATCAAGCCTACCGATGCCTTCTGTTACTGTGGTGGGTTTGTACTGACGGTTTCGTCAATATCCCACAAAAGCCTATGAATACAGTTGGATTTCCTCTGCATTTGCTAGGAATGAGAATTTCTTAAAATATCCTTTCCTTAACAATTGTAAGATGTTTTCCCTTATCTATGCTGCACATATATTTTATATAATTCTATTTAAACCATATCGTACTATAATTATTCAATTAATATAGTATGATAAAATGTGCTAAAGGTATTCTCATTATTCAAGTAATATAATATGATAAAATATCCTTAAAATATTCTACAGTGTTGAAATACTTCTGCTATATTGCAGTTGAAAATTGTGAAACCGTTGTTCATCGTTTATAGTCATAAACTAATAGTTTATTACGCATGTGCGGCTGCATTTGCCAAGGTAAAACACTTTCAACTTGTGTTACACAAAATTGATAATGCTAATAAGTTTAATCTTCTAAAAATGTTTACTTAAAGGAGAATATTAGAGAAAAACTTTGTTTTAACATGTTTAACAGTATTGTTTAAGACAAAGTGTGTCAAAAAAATTATTAAAATGCGACATTTTATGTTGAAAAGTTGATAAAACGTTTTCGGTGCGAGTCGTTTCCGGAAATCCCCGAGAGTTAATCAGGCTGGCAGCAGTCACGTGATATGATGTCAAAGATGCTCTCCCGCGCGCTGAGGCAGTGTATTTTCTACGTTCGTCGTGTTGTTATGGCTTTCTCGGATAGCATTGATTTTCAACCATCTGACATAAATAACATCCGTCCTTATCAGTATGAACCTATTGTGAATCAACATTGAGTTGAACACCAGGAATCAAGTGAGGATGAGCTTTCAGAAGTAAACAGTGAGAGAGTTGGAAATACAGATTCGTACGTAGGGACTGGCAAACTCTAACTTTACTATTTCACAATAAGTAGTGGATTATGCCGTACATTATATAGTTAGTGTCTTCATGTAGATAAAATGAGTGTCAACAACTTATATGTAGTTAATTAAAATATGTTATACTGCTTTATTCGTATATATACTGTACCGCTGAAGTAACCAGTTGCACAGGACAAAATGAACCATCTTAATTCTCGATTATTCAAATCATGTTTGCTTTAAAAAGGTTTTGATTTTAATTATTATTATTTTTTAGATCAAACGTACAAACCACTGTTCAATCCTAATCAAGTTAGATAGACAGTAAGATTTACACATAGCTATGTGAGAGATTTGGTAGTCACGAAAACCGGACTAACACGATAATAAGGAAATCCGATATTAGAAGCCTGTAATAACGTAGTGTAAGGCCCTGATTATACGGCGAACTTTGCAGTGCACATATGCAATATTGCTTATGGTAGTAATATTCGCCTGTAAGTAATAGTAAATTTACTATGCGTTCATGCGTGTTTAATTTCTGTGTAAGAATATGGGATTCCGACTCTTTTAATATATGAAAAGGGGATTTCTAAAATATGTCAATTAATATGTATTAGATGTAAACTAAATAAATGACATAAATTTAAATCTGTCAACATTGGTTTGACTTTGTCGCCCTAATTAAAATGAAAATCGAAAAGTCTGATAGATTTCGAAGTTCATCGCGTGCAAGAAGGAGATTATCCTATAAAGACTAGGTGAAAATTTGCTTAAGATAGTAAAATATTCATTTTTGCAAATGCGTCCATACGGCGAATTTTGCTCATATGAGCAATTTTTCATATGTGTAACGATTTACTCAAATGCAAACGCTTGACGTATAAACAGGGCTTACTATTAACCGAGTTGGAGGGGGGGGGGGGGTCTTTCACTTTGAGTCACTTTCTACGTGTGCTTTCTACAGACCGTAATTATTTGATCTTGAGTTGCTAGACAGTTACGTGTTCTCCTATCACAAGTACACAAACCAAGCACCCAAAAGGATTGAACACTGAAACTTACTATTTTTTCAATAGTCATTTGTTGTGATATTGTGATCCAACATAGTCGTAGAGGGGTTCAAAAGTTGGGGCAAGATTTAGAATTTAGTAAGTGGGGGTGGTGGGGTGTAATTTAAGCAACAGAAGTCATTTCAGCGTTGAATATAACTATAGTTTTCAATTGATTTATAACCAGGACATATTTGTTGTGTGTCTGACAATGCCATTTGAGCTGCCACGTTGGCCATATTAAATTGAAATTAATATAATACAGTTATTAGCCAATGACAAATAATTATACAACTGTGTACCAAGTTTCACAGTCAGAGCACGGCCTACACATCCCCATCCTCGGTGGTACCCAGGGTTTTATATATGCTCCGTTATTCTCCGCTGGAGCATACATGTATATAAAACTCTGGGTAATGGAGAATGACACATCCCATAAGAAGGCATTATAAGTTATATCCTTATGAAGTACTGTTAATTACGAGTACTCTAAGACTTACTATCACTTATTTATAAAACTGTTTTAATATAACTGATCAAAATGCTCTGAACATAGTGAGACCGATTCCGGCGGTTTTCTGTCCTTCTTTCCTCTTTGACACTATCCAAACCTTTCGCCACGCTGCATCCGTCTTTTCACTTGAAAATTAAAAAATATGTTGACTTCTGTCCAGACTTTGATGAATTACTGCACACCAACGCTGCACAATATACCATATCAAGTACGAAACTACCGAAATCTACGTATTCAACCGATTCTTCATCTACTCTAATGCTTTTCTTTTCATTGCGCTAAGGACCAACGCGGGCGTAGCATCTCTGACGTCACAGCCTAAACCTGCCAAAGGCTACCGGCAAATATGCATACGCGCACAGGCAACAGTAAGCGCGTCTGTTTTATCGCGTAATTAGTAATTAAACACGGGTTTCCATATTATTTTCGGGGGAATATGTTTTTTAAAGTGTATTTTACTATAACAGAATATAAATCTTTACAAATATTCTCCTTTAAACCATAATAGTTTCCAGTATTCTGCTCTATCAGTGTATCTGTATCCGCTAACTACCATCCTGAAGCTTTGTAGCATTGTAGTACTGTACCAAAGGTGTAGCAAGAACACCGTTTTCTCATAAAATCCCACGAATGCAGTGAAGCATAGATACTTCTAATTGTCTCAATTTCAAAACATTTTATTGCAAATAGACATGGAAACAGAGAGTCTACTTTGCAACACGTACAACATTTCTGATTTTGGATACAACATAATTTAACAAAACAGTTAAATGATGACTGTCCTTTTTTCAGCCCTTTCGATCTGCTTAATTAAAGATGGGAATGTGGAAATGACGATACGGTAAAACACCTAGTCATTATTTTGCCGTTTTCCAAAATCATGCTCACAATTAATGAATCTGTAAATTATAAGTTTCTAAAGTTTTCGTTCACTGTCATGATCATGAATTGTTTTTATGCTGCACTAAAATAAATGGGATCTAATGGGAAAACGGCGACTATTTCAACAGTTTTGTTCAAGCCGATAGGTTTTGAGTTTTATATTATAGGTGAAAATCTGAAATTCAAAGATGCAAAATACTGAAAAATGTCTCAGTGAGAGATGGGACGATAAAACAAATTTATCTGAGAATTCGTTATTTTTCAAAATACCAAGTTTATCCAAACACCGATTGATTTAAACAGTTTTCGGCAGATAAGTAATACCTCCGTCGGCAAGTAATGATATTTTTACCGATTCACTAACTTAAATGAAGCGCACGCTTTCAAGGAATAAACCCAGAATCCTTTCAGACACATTTTCATATCATACATGTACGCGGATACATAGGAACAATATGTTAAGAGAAACAATATTAAATTAAATACTTTTAAAATACAAACGGCATTTTCATTATCGTTTTCCACTGATTTTTCACAGACACACATATTTCAGATATTGCTAAAACTATAATATGATAAATTGACAAATGAATCACAGAAATAATAATAGTTTTTCATCAATTTAACGTCTAAATTATATTGTAGCTGAAAATCTGGAATTCAAAGATGCAAAATACTGAAAGTTATATGGGACAATGAAATGATTATCACGTGACAGAAATTAAAAGTCACCTATAATCCAGCGAAATAGCCGACATAGCTCTGAAACTATGATTCCCGCAATCTCGATACCACTGTGACGACGTTACTCCCGTTGTGACGTCATAACCTCGAACTATTGTGACGTCATACGTGCGGCAGTATTGCACTAGTTTAATATTGCCGTATAAATATTACACTGCAGTATCTTACACGGGCGAGTAATAAGTTGATATATTAACATTATTTGATAGAATACAACTTGTGGTCATGTACTTTGATATCTATACATACGATATGTGTGTATGATCTGCAGCTAAATGTAATAATAATATTAAAAAAAACACTTTATTGTCTTCATTACAATGAATTCAGAAAGCAAGCGAGGAAGCAACAACTCCCATCTTTTAACGTCTTTTAGTATGACGCAAACCAGGAATCGAACCCTGACCTACCTGGTGACGAGCGGACGCTCTACCAACTAAGTTACATCCCTGATATTGGTTGATTATCTTTACAAGCTGGTATAAAATAATACTAAAGCAGAGTCAATTCTCTTGAAAATCAACCTTTTTCCCATGTTAAATTTTAAAAAAAAATGAATTTGAAGATTTCATATTTTTTTATTTTGGTGTACATAACGTCACCAGATAAGTTATCACTCTGCATACATGCTGTGACGGTTCAGTCTGTACCTTAATGGTTTGGACGAGCAAACTTCCCAATGTGGCCGTTAAACTATGTTCAATTTAATGCATGTAAAAATAACTTTCAGAGGACGAAGAGAGCTGGATAGTGGAAAGGGATGGAATCAGCATCGCCTAGCTGGATCCTGGCGGATACTTCCTGATCCCCTCATACTTAGGCAGTTTTTTATTCGGAACTTTATTTCGTGAGTCTTTATTTCTTATACGGGATGTTTACTATCACAAAACATACGAGCATAAAAAACTTTTCCTCAGACCACATCATTAAGCATTGCCTTTCAAACAACATTTCAATTGTTGTTCACATGCACGCAATAATATAGTGAATGAACAGTGTGATTAACCTTATAAGCAGAAACATGTTCTAAAACTGATTTTGTCAAATAATATAATGTATTAAAATCCTAATTCAGCAAACATCCAAAACGACATTCATCACATTCACATATATTCTCTGCATTCCACTCATGTAATATTTACAAATAAAAGACATGATTTAAGTGTTTAAAGTCATCGCTAGATTTGCAATACAATAGCATAGACGAGACGTTCTGTCATAGCAGTGTTACATGCTAAAGTGACAGTTGCTTTAGGGTATAGTATGGGAAATATAAAACTGAATATGGTTGTTCTCGATGAGGTTTGATGATGCTTAATTGCACCATTGATTTATTTTGTACTTGAACCTCCGAAGAAGGTAAGTATAACGAAATGGAAATTATGTGCATGATCTACTTATGTTCTATGATGCTTAGCTTTATTTTTTTAATTCTGAATACATATGTAGATAGAGGCAAATAATAGTTTTACTAAAAGTAATATGCTTACAACAAACTTAAATTGAATTCACAGTGTCAGCTGATAGAAAGATATACTTGCATAGCTTTGAAAATGTCCAAGAGTTCATACCGTTTTCCTACGAATGTATTATTTAAATGCATATGTATCTCCAAACAGCTAAATTAATCATGGAAGATAATGTTCAAGAGTTTAAACCTTTTTTCTGCAAATTCATAATCTTCAAGACGGTATGCCTCAAAACGTCACATCATTAAGATTAAATTTATTGTTTACAAATATGTATATTATAACCATCGAGACGTAGGTAACCAAAAACCCTTTGTCTTGTAATGGAATAATATAACTATTATGTTTGTCTGTTTGGTTAGCAAAGATATATTTATAAATAATATTGTTATTGATTGTAAATTTGTAAAATGCTTACTACAACCCACACCTATAGAGCCTCCTCACCTTTAGACACGACACACACACCCAGGAAGGCGGATCTGATCATGGACGATTTTGGATGAAAATAACAGTTTAAACAGGCGTAGATAGTTCCCCTGTGAGGTATTTACATTATTGACGCTCTTCTGTAGCCTTATGTCTATGTATTAATCTAGGTATTCTGCATTAAATGGCCACAATGCATGAAAACTTGAAACCTTCATTGTTTAGAACATTAGCAAAGTCATCGTACTTTCGTTTTCGATTAATTCAATGTGTTGTGCAATTTGAGCGTTAAATCAAGTTCATTGAGTATTATATTGACATTTAAAACAATACAGAGCACAAATTGATAATTGTCACACACATACAAACCTAGCAGATGCATCAATCAGCGCATTAACGTACGTCTATAGGACAGCGAGGGTCTACACGAGTGGTTGCTATATATATATATATCAGCAGTTTGAAGTAAGCAGACGAATACTTGGCCTCTTCAGTAAACACATGCACTGAAGACTATAAGAAATATCTTTTGAAAAACTATCGAATTAAAACCCATAGGACGATGACGGTCTATGTGGAGGAGTGTACACAAAGTAAAATACTAATTTTGTAGTCGACAATTTACTTCAAAAGTAGGGTTCTATTGGATTTTATTTTGTTGAGTGAATTTCGATGGGACATTACCGTTTTTGAAATAAACGTTATTCTTATAGCACAATCCAGTTGAATCATATTGATATGGATACTAGTTTCGTGGTCAACATTTAAAAATGTTACAGTTTTTGTAAAGTGCTCAATAACTGTGTTTATTTTGAAATGATAAACAGGCAAACTCAAAGTAAGGTACATGAGCATATACGTTCAGCTATATTGTCATAAGTTATGTTGTTTATATACTGTTATGTTTATATTGAAATGTTTATTTTACAAAGCCTTGATTTCATATCGTTACATATTGTTCGTTGTGACAACACTGGTTGAGGACAGATGACACAAATCTTCTGTATCCCTTACTAACCGAACAGGCAAAATGTGAAGTGTAACAAAAACAAAAAGAAAGGATTTATTTCATGCACTTACTAATTTACTGATTTTCACATCTGCTACTAACAGAGATTAAACGAAACAATCCCTGAAGGTCGGGATAATTCAATGAGGAAGTGGATAAACATTCTCTATGAACTTAAGATAAGGATAGGTTAACGGTTTGTTGTCTCTATTGGTACTTTCGTAGTCATAGAAATCCATATATTTTCTAATTAATAAGTATACAACAACTGTATTGAGAAACATCAGAAAATGAGTTGGTTTTTTTAGAAAATATTCAGAATTGTTTCATGTCTTAACGGCCTACTTATCTAGCTTCTTGAAGCAATGAACATGTTTGTGCCTTCATGTAGACACACGTTACACATGTGAAGTTACCTGCTATAGTTTTTGTGATGTTGTACATGTAAATGAAGTAAAATGCCTTGGACCACTTACTAACTATTAAAAAACCTATATAGTATGCATTTAAACTATCGATTAACCAATACTCTGTTTATGTGTCAGATCCAAGATGGCAACAGGAGGCAGACTACAGGACGACTTCCTGACTTGCAGTGTCTGTATGGAGGTGTTCAATCAGCCAGTGACACTTGCTTGTCAACATAGCTTCTGTCAAAATTGTCTTAAGAAATATCTGCATACACGACCGGAAGCTGTAACAAACAAGTCCATCCCCTGTCCAACGTGCAGACAGGACACTCCAGTACCCGACCCCGACAGACCTGTAGAAGAGTGGGTGGAGCAGCTGAAACCAGGACTGCTTCTTATTGGACTCATGGACTCAGTCGTTGATGGTGAGATATGATTTTTGTTTGATAAATCTTGTTATTCACTTACCATGTGGTCTTTATTCGTCGTTTTACCGACAAGTGCAAGGTTCATCTTTGAGTATTTGAGTTTATCCTTCTAATCTCTAATGAAAAGACATCACGCTATTCATTATACAGAAGCTGGTATTGTTCCCGTACACCTTTACATAGCTCTAACAAAACGTTAAACACACTTGATTCAACTGATTCTCAGTGCAGCAAAGGATAATATTAGTGACTATAGGGTTGCAATAAAGTTGTAACAGTAAGATACCACGAACGATTCAAGTATGTCACAGGTATCTTTTCAAAATGTAATGCTTTTGCTAGAAATGAAATATTGACTTTTTCCTCGATTTTTATTATGTATTTCTGAGACAAAATTTGGTCCCATTCAAGTTTGACAAGTAGTCGGTTTTTAAGTGTCATAACTTGGGAAATAATGCACGGATTTTGTTGATGTTTGTTTTAAGATAAATCACTTTGCTTTAATTCTGAAGTTTGTATTTAGTGTAAAATGTGTGGTTACATTTTGAAATGTGGACTTGTTTTAGCAGGGGGTCAAGTTCGCGTTGCATCCCTTTCTGTATTTATTGGTATATACAAGCCCCTGTGTTTGGTCGCCATACCGATGAAAATGGTATTTACACATTTGCTTGTTATCCCCATATCTATGAAGGGAAAACACGTAATCATTGTTATGTTTCTGTGGCCCTTCTAATTGACTTATATATGATTACAGAAACCAACCGTTGCTCCTGGTGTCGAAAAGAGGGTAAGACAACTCCTGCATCAACTTGGTGTGCTGATTGTCAGGGCAGCCTCTGTGATGAATGTCTCAAGCTTCACAATAAAGTTCCTGTCTTTAATAACCACGAGGTGACGAAGCTGACAGGACACAGACAACAGAAGTTGAAGCGACCTTTTAGTTGCAAGGAACATCAGAAGAAAATCAAACTGTTTTGTAAAGATTGCAAGAAACCATTATGTACAGTTTGCTGTAGTATTAATCACAGGAAATGTGACAATGTCGTCACAATCCAGGCTATGCTGCCAGAAGTCAAGGATCAACTGCTGAAAAGTCAAGAGAATATTGATAAGATTGTTGAAAAGAAGAAGGCAGAGATCGCCAAATATGGAGATGAAGTTGACAAGTTTCTGAGGAAATCAGCATCGGTAAAGACTGATATAACCAAAACCATTCAAGCTGCTGTTGATCGTCTTCGTGAAAAGGAGACAGAGCTGCTGGAGAATCTTGATGTTGAAACTAATCAACAAACTGAGAAACTGAGGTCCAAGATAGAAACAAAGCAGTCAGAGACACATATGTACCAGCAGCAGTCTCAGTTCATCCAGCAGGCTCTGGAGTTGGAGGATGAGGCGCAGCTGTTTGAGATGTATCTGTCGTCTGGGTCAGGAGCTGGAGAAGGCATCATACAAACACAGATAGAGGACAATATAGATGTAGCTGATATTAAATTGATACACGACCTTGGCAAACTGAAGGATGAGGTTGACAAAATGGATGTAATGAGGGATGATTCAATAGCAGATCTGACAGCAACACCTGTACTGCAGGAGGTTGTTGACGCTACACTAGATGGTAGTGCTAACTGTGATGTGAGAGATGTTGTTGTAATGAACATATCAGATATAAAGGTATCTGTTGTAACTGATTATGTCAATCATCAGCTGAAATCATTTTACATGCGAGGAGGAAAATCATGTACCAGTGTACTTCGAGTTGATGGTTACCCTTGGTGTATAACAGTTATCACTGAAGGCAAGGTAGCTATATCCCAATATCATGCGAAACACATCATCACAGTTGCTGTCACTCCCGACCTGGAACTCCTGTCTACAATACAGACAAGTAAGCAATACTGGGCTCTATCATCTCTAGATCAGTCAACGCTGGTGGCTGGTTCTAAAAATCCACCTTCTGTGGATATCATTGATATGCAGGGGCACATCTTGAAGACCTTCACAACACTTCCTACAATAGGACAACGCTTCAGCAATCCTCGGTATATACATGTAACTAAACAAGGAACTATCCTGTTGTCAGACTGGGGAATGAAGTCTGTCATCTGTTTGACACAGTATGGATACATTGTATTCACATTCGTACCTACTGGAGACATGGTACCATGTGGAATCATGTCCACTAGAAAAGGAGATATTCTTATAGCTGACCCTAATGGAAACAACGTGATTCAACTGAGCGAGTCAGGAAAGTTCATCAGAAACATTCTCACACAAAAGGATGGCTTGGAAAATCCATATGGTCTCTGTGTTGAGGAAGATAAACTGTATGTTACAGTTGCAGCAAAGGGTTTACATAAATACAAGTTTGTGAAAAAGAAGAACATTACTTAATCATTTCATATTTCAAAAACTAAATGTTTTATTGAGACAGTTCCAGCCATGAACATCGTACACATTGGCCTTTGTAAAGGATAACCTGATTGAATGATCAAAATATGAATATACGTTTCCAAAGATAAGGTTCTATGTGTTGACATTAATTCTCATGGCGCTAATGAAATGCCATTGATGTGACAAAAGGTTTGGTTTGATATCCAGCTATTATATCGTAGTCGCTCGGTACCGATGTGTCCTTCTCAATTCATCAATAATACACCTCATTGCAGTTCATTTACCTGAAATATTTTCTATGTGTTATTGGTGGATCATTCATAGTATTTCTTTTAAACTTGACAAAATAAACTTCTAATCCTTTTTCTTTGACTTTTGATTCATACCATTCTCTTCCCAGAGAGGTTATTCTTTATCGTGTCCTTTTTTTGTGCCTCTGTAATGTCTGCTTCAGTCCCTGACAAAATAAATAACTTAAATAATTATATGAGTTAGAATCGTTTGTTCAAACATAAGGTTGTTTTTATTCCAATGTGAAGACAAACTTTAGAATTATCCGTTCGATCGGATAGCTTGTGACATCACAAGGTATGAATGTACGAGGTATGAATGCATGTGCTATCAACGTTCATGGTTGCATGTTTTTGAGAGCTCTTGGCCAATCAGAAGTACTGTGATAAGTGTTACAAAATCATATTGTAATTATGGCAACATGGTAGTATGAACAAGATTATACTATGCAGGAAATACAAATATGTGAGAAGGGTCCACCAGGGACAGTTCGTTAGTTGTACATTGTGAACATATCAATATAACTTTGCATAGAGGACAAGCCGGACTGGACTTCCTAGATGTTCATTACGTGTCCAGTGTGAACATAGCATTGTAATGTTTATCCCATCAGATCAGGACGGAATGAAAGAGTCCGCATTAACATTCTTTACGTTTGCAGTGTGAACACAGAATATAACATTGCACATCAAAAAACCATAGGAATATAACTGTTCATGATGATAGTGAGCAATCTACAGCAATATTACGTTTTTGCATTGCAGTGATTTTTTTGCACTTGTCTTATCTCTTTTATGTAGATCAAGAGCGTAGTATCCACAAAGAACCACGACCTTGGTAGGAGCTTTAACGAGGTGACACTTTCCACTGTTCTGTCCCATATGTAATCAATGTTTGGACAACATAATACAATACATTTTAAAAGAAATAGATTTTCACATATTTTCGACTTCTGTGCTGTATTCTAAAATATTTATTTTAAATTGGTTGCCACATCTCTGTAATAAAAAACACTATTTAAGAAACCAATAACCCACATTTAAAAAGGATTAAGGATCAATCATTTTTCAAAATAAAATGTTTCAGTAATTGAATGCAAATACAGTTGCTCGTGTTCACACATGCTTCGTTTCATGAAATCTCAGACATACACATTAACACACCAATGTTAACTTTTCAGATATTGAAGATACAGAATTATAGAATTGGCCCAATGGTACCATCTTCTGACATGGCCAGACATCATAGTAATACAGTATTACATCATTACAGAGCATTTTTTACTTATCCGTAGTTAAAGGCCGCTCGCAATTCTATTGTATTTTGAATCACTCTCTTGAACAGAGAAAATGTGATTGAAGCGCTAGTAAAATTTAAGCTAAAAGGCCTTGAAATGATATGGTAGTGTGTTTCTTTCCGTTTCACAGCATCAAACACTGGTGCACGAATATGGACGGCATTTCACAGTAAATTGATTACAGTACATATGATGACATTCAAACATTAAGACACAAGTGTTATGGCAGTTTTAGAATCAAAGTAGTGTCCCCACGTTCGTGCGATGTTCTGTGTGAACATACTGACACATCATCATATCAACACACAACATAACAATGACTGAACATGTGAATATGGACAGTGCTTTGTGCGTAGAAAAATCATTGCTTAATAACATTATATCCAAATTCGAAAAAGGTAATATTTCCATAATATGTAGGGTGAACATAGTGACTTAACATTAATTCAAAAGAGAAGAAAGATGACTGGTGACCTTACACTCATTAGATGTGCAGTGTGATAAAACACTAAAGATGACTTGTGTCCTTATACTATTATAATAGAGGACACTACTTGACCTTTCATTTAAAACTTGTAATGAGTTGGCATCAAACGAGTGAGGCCGATAACATTGGTATTACATTGAAGGAAGTTTAGTTTTGTGTTTGTTACTTGCCCAAATTAATCAAACAAAATTGCCGAAAGTACATTGCATAGTGAAACTAAAACTTCCAAAAGCCACGTTAGATTTTGATGGAGGTACAGTTATTGTTACGTAACAGCTTCACTGCATTGTGAAATCATACTTGCAGTGTTAACATTAAAATTGCTGCTCGAAAGCAGTGTAAGTGATGTGAGAACATCACTGCCGTTTCAGACGACGCACCATTGTCTTCAGGATAACCGTATTCTATGGATACAGCTTATTAGGTCTTGTGAAGAGATGTTTCCCCCTCCAAACTAACTATGTATTGTATAAACTTTGATAATAAATGGCAAATTTGATAAAACATGACATGCAAAAACATGCCAGTACTAAACAGTATTGCTACCTCAATAGTATTGTTATAGTGTTCTATAATCTCTAAACACGTGCATAATTTGGCGAAATTAGTTTTAATTGACAAGGGTATCAGCCATTGGCTTCTTTTCACATTTGACATATCAATTGCTTATACAGAGTTGCCTCATTTTAACTACAAACTAATGAGGTTATGGCAGTATTTGAGCATTTCTCATTCAAGTTAAGAGGATAGGTTTAGAAGAAGTAAAATCTGCAACGTCTGCAAGTATCTACTGACAAACTCTTTAAATGTGGAGTGTGACATAAAGGTCTGGATGTATTCACTGGCACATTCCTTAGGTGTACATTGCGAAAATAGCGATATAACATAAAATCAACACAGAACATAAAGGTCTGGATGTATCCACTGGCATATTCCTTAGATGTACAGTGTGAACATAGCGAGATTACATTACATCAACACAGAACACAAAGGTCTGGATGTATCCACTGGCACATTCCTTAGATGTACATTGTGAACATAGCGAGATTACATTACATCAACGCAGAACATAAAGGTATGGATGTATCCACTGGCACATTCCTGAGATGTACAGTGTGAACATAGCGAGAATTCATAACATAAACACAGAACACAAAGGTCTGGATGAATCCACTGGCATATTCCTTAGATGTACAGTGTGAACATAGCGAGATTACATTTCATCAACACAGAACACAAAGGTATGGATGTATCCAGTGGCATATTCCTTGGATGTACAGTGTGAACATAGCGAGATTACATTACATTAACACAGAACACAAAGGTCTGGATGTATCCAGTGGCATATTCCTTAGATGTACAGTGTGACCATAGCGAGATTACATTACATAAACACAGAACACAAAGGTCTGGATGTATCCACTGGCATATTCCTTAGATGTACAGTGTGAACATAGCGAGATTACATTACATAAACACAGAACACAAAGGTATGGATGTATCCAGTGGCATATTCCTTGGATGTACAGTGTGACCATAGCGAGATTACATTACATAAACACAGAACACAAAGGTCTGAATGTATCCACTGGCACATTCCTTAGATGTACAGTGTGAACATAGCGAGATTACATTACATCAACACAGAACATAAAGGTCTGGATGTATCCACTGGCATATTCCTTAGATGTACAATGTGAACATAGCGAGATTACATTACATCAACGCAGAACACAAAGGTCTGGATGTATCCACTGGCATATTCCTTAGATGTACAGTGTGAACATAGCGAGATTACATTACATCAACACAGAACACAAAGGTCTGGATGTATCCACTGGCATATTCCTTAGATGTACAGTGTGAACATAGCGAGATTACATTACATCAACGCAGAACACAAAGGTCTGGATGTATCCACTGGCATATTCCTTAGATGTACAGTGTGAACATAGCGAGAGTATATTACATCAACGCAGAACACACAGGTCTGGATGTATCCACTGGCACATTCCTTAGATGTACATTGTGAACATAGCGAGATTACATTACATCAACGCAGAACATAAAGGTATGGATGTATCCACTGGCACATTCCTTAGATGTACAGTGTGAACATAGCGAGAATTCATAACATAAACACAGAACACAAAGGTCTGGATGAATCCACTGGCATATTCCTTAGATGTACAGTGTGAACATAGCGAGATTACATTACATCAACACAGAACACAAAGGTATGGATGTATCCAGTGGCATATTCCTTGGATGTACAGTGTGAACATAGCGAGATTACATTACATTAACACAGAACACAAAGGTCTGGATGTATCCAGTGGCATATTCCTTAGATGTACAGTGTGACCATAGCGAGATTACATTACATAAACACAGAACACAAAGGTCTGGATGTATCCACTGGCATATTCCTTAGATGTACAGTGTGAACATAGCGAGATATATTACATCAACACAGAACATAAATGTTTGGATGTATCAACGGGCATATTCCTTAGATGTACAGTGTGAACATAGCGAGATTACATTACATCAACACAGAACATAAATGTTTGGATGTATCCACTGGCATATTCCTGGCATATGATGTATCATTAGTTTTAATAAGTCAAAAAAGGTGAACATTTATTATACAAATTGCTTTTAAACTCCTTTCTTTTTCGCTTTTGTAATAAATTTATTCACAAAACAGAACTAAAATTGACACATTTGGACAGCAGGAGGGTGGCCGCTACCCCAGAAAGAAAATAATTTCACAGTTGGTTGGGAGTAGCGGCCCTAGACATGAAAAAAACTTAAGAGGAGGACAGAGCAAGTATAGAGGTAGAGGAAGGCATAAATACTAGAGAGTACATTTGCATAATCAAATATTTTCGAAAAAATAATGTATAATTTACGGAATTTAAAATTTGAAAAAATGACGAATTGATTGCAAATAGTTAACCAAACATTGTGTAGAAAAAGACTAGTTAACAAAATCATTAATAGAAAAGTAATTACAAAAGTGGATATAAAAAATAAAGTCATCAACATGAAAATATGTTGTGACATTAATTTTACAAATTAGAGCAAAGCAAACGGTTGAGAATAGTTAAACAAAATATGTGTAGGAAAAAGCTAGATTAAAATTAATTAATAAAAAAAGTAATTTCAGAAAAGGATATATAAAATAAAGACATCAACATGAACAATGTTGTGACATTAATTTAACAAAATAAAACATGGCAAACGGTTGCAGATAGATAAACAAACATTGTATAGGAAAAACATAAACAAAAAAATAATTAATAAAAAAGTTATTACAAAAATGTATATTTAATAAAGTAATCAACCTTTACAATATGTTGTGACATTAATGTAAGGAAATAAAGTATAAAAAAACGTTTGCGGGCATTACACCAAACATTGTGCAAAAAAGAATCATATAGAAAACAAGTTCGCTGCTTTATAAAAAAAACAGACGAATGGTTGGTGGCGTAATGATAGCAAGAAGTTTGTTTCTGTTTGCATAATAAACATGTTTGTATTTAAATGTGGGAAGGACAAGCGACATAATTTCAATGAATAACGTTAATTATTATTGGAAGAACAAACTCAACATTCCAAAACAATGTTTTATAAATTTTCCTCTTAAAACCTGAAATCTGAAATTGTCTGTGTAACATCACTGACATATATTCTCATTTTCACAATTAACATGCCTAAAAGTTAATGTCTTTTTTACGGAAGCGTATTAGTGTCACGATGAAAAAAAAACAAACTATCTCCTACGTAGGAGATACTATCTCCTACGTAGGAGATACTAAGTCCTACGTAGGAGATACTATACTAAGTCCTACGTAGGAGATACTATCTCCTACGTAGGAGATAGTATCTCCTACGTAGGACTTAGTATCTCCTACGTAGGACTTAGTATCACCTACGTAGGAGATAGTTTCTCCTACGTAGGACTTAGTATCTCCTACGTAGGACTTAGTATCTCCTACGTAGGACTTAGTATCTCCTACGTAGGAGATAGTATTTCATACTTGAGTATAAAAGGCATTGCTTTATGTGAATGTTAGATTGCATGATGGATAGACAGATTGCTTTATATTTTGGACTCGGTCTAGGATACCTGGATATTTTACGATGTCTTGCTCATATCGATCAGTGTGTTATAAGCATGAGCTCCCTAAAACGATCCTTAAAACGTCAGAAGTTGGTGCGACGTGGAAACAACAGTGACGTTGTAGATATCTGTATGTTTATTCTCCATCAGCAGGAGAACGAAGGTAGAGATATTGGGTACAGAATGATGCACTTGAAATGTATTCAAAACGGTTTGGTTGTTTCTCAAGATACTGTCAGGATCTTAATGCATATCACTGACCCGAAGGACATGGTCAACCGACGCCGTCGACGGCTAACCCGAAGAGAATACTTTAGCTCTGGACCAAACTATATTTGGCATATGGACAGCTACGATAAGTTAAAACCATATGGAATTTGCATCAACGGTGCAATTGATGGGTTTTCTCGATATATTGTATGGCTGGAAGCTAACATAACAAGCAGTGACCCACGTGTAATTGCAGGATATTTTATGAAAGAAGTGAAAAAACGCAAAGGTTGTCCCACACGAATGCGAGTGGACAAAGGCACTGAAAACAGTGTTGTGAGGGACATGCTGTTGTTCATGAGACGCAACCATCAAGATCACTATGCCAACAACTGCTTCCTGGTTGGATCAAGCAACCACAACCAGCGAATAGAACAGTGGTGGGGTTCTTTGCGAAGGATGAATGTTCAGCGATGGATGGATACGTTTGGAAACATGAAGGATATGGGATATTTTGTTGGAGGATTTCTTGACAAGTCTCTGATACAGTTCTGCTTCATGACGATAATTCAGGTAAAAATGTTTAACAAACAATGCAAAGTGTAATTATCTTGCAAATAAGAAACGTATTGTCATTTACGATGATGTTACATTCGCAATTCAATGTAAGATGCACATACACGTAACTGACATACAGCACATAGCATAATGACATTATACAGGAATCTATGACGTCATAATATGTACTTTGACAACAATAGATTGATGTGATGTGATTATGATGATATTTTGTTATTTAATTTTATTATGTCCCCCGAATTTTTTTTCGGGAGACATAATGTTTTCGCCTCCGTCCGTCATTCCGTTATTCCGTCATTCCGAAATGCTTTCCTTTCCGGGCCATATATAAAAAACCGTTGAATATTTTTTTCACGAAACGTGCTATGATGCTTAGACCTAGTGGTGGAGTGGTGCCTTTTGCTATTTTGGTTATTCTGAATTATTTTCTTTTTTTCTGGTTTCCATGGAAACAATTTGAACTTAGCGCATATTGAGTGTAGGGACCTTTAACGGCCTCTATCTCCAAAACCGTTCGATATTTTTTCACCAAACTTGGTATTTACTTAGACCTAGTGATAGAGTGGTGCCTTCTGTTACTTTGGCTATTCTGATTTTTTTTATTTTTACTGGTTTCCATGGCAACAATTTCAACTTAGTGCATATTGGGGGTAGGGACGTTTTCCGGCCTCTATTTCAAAATCTATCTAGTATTTCTTTACGAAACTTGGTATGTGGCTAGACCTAGTGTCGGAGTGGTGCCTTTTGCTATTTTGGTTATTCTGAATTTGTTTTTCTTTTCTTGTTTTCCATGGAAACAATTTGAACTTAGTGCATATAGGGGGTAGGGACCTTTTTCGGCCTCTATCTCCAAAACCGTTCAATATTTTTTCACCAGACTTGGTATTTGCTTAGACCTAGTGATAGAGTGGTGTCTTTTGCTACTTTGGCTATTCTGATCTTTTTATTTCTCATTATTAATGCAGTATTGAACTTAGTGCTTAGCATAAGTGAAAAATAAGGGTAATATGACTAGGTTGGATTGAAAGGGAGACATCACAGTGCATCACATGCACATATTTCTAGTTTATGAATGGAATAAGATTCTTATATATATTTATTGTGTTCTCGTTACTCATACATCAGGACATTAACCGATATGGGTTTCTCGTTTTAAGCTGAGAAGTGATTCTACGTATGACTTTAGGCGTATTAAGCAGCCCGAGTATTCGTGTGTACCCGCTTCTGAACGCTTCGCGCGTACTCGCGAATACACGCTGAACACTTTGGAACAGTCTCGCCAAATCACAAAGAGTGATAACCTCATTTTTCTTTCTTTTATTACCTCCTCAATTCAAAATTTGGTCGGCTGCTATGTGCAAGGCACCTATTTTTTTCCAAACTGATGATGATGTTCTGAAATTATCTTGGCAAGTACTCGTAAACTGAGTTTCCGTTTACGAGCAGTTCGCGGGTACGCGCGTACACGCTAAGCGAGTATTCGCGGTCCTGAACACGCCCTGGAGGTGAAGAAATAAAAGTGAGGTAATCAAACTTTGATCATTGGATATTTTCTTAATAAAACAAAACCCCATCACAGATTATTTCTCTTCGCAGTCTGAATTGGATCAAGTTGTGACTCTATGGAATACCCATCGGATCCGGAAGACAAGGAACATTCAATCTCCAAGCGGTCGACCAGTTATGCTTTATTCATGCAGTGGGCTGTATGACACACATGACTATTTGTGTCGTGTTCCTGACAATGAAGTCGACGCCTGTGTTGATGAATGCAGTATGAAGGGACAATATTGCTGTGATGAAACAGTTTACAAATTGTGTACCCTGTTAATGGAAGAGCAAGGGCTGCAAAATCCATCCTGTGCTGATGAGGCTGTTGTCTTGTACCAGGTATTGAGACGGGAAATACTAAACGGAATTTGAATTGATGTCTTGATAACTCATTTGACCAGTAATAAAAGATGATGACAATGATCAAGTTCCATAAATTCTGTAATTTGATATTAAAACATCATCATCTTCTTTGTCTGTACACTTTGTTTTAAAATGATCTTGCTTGATGTATCTGTGTTGTGTTAGGTCTAAATGATGCCCCATGACCTTGGTGGAATTCGATAATAACTAAATTTGATAGGATATTTTCATTTTGCCATATATAAACATTTCAGACACAGTTCATTTAAAAAGAACCCCATATTTCCCCTCACTATTTCACACTCCTATCGATAATTGCGATATACAACCCTTCCTATTCAATAACCAATTAAGCAGACCTACGCATTAATATCCTGTGTGCTAACATTTTTTAAAATTGAATTTACATCATCGACAGATTACATGAAATATGAATGCCAACATGTTCTCTATTTAGTGCTACGTACCGCCATACATACACTTACGGAATAAAGCCATTACTTCTACAATACAAGAACACTAGCACCACACAATTGCACCTAGACATCCCTCGTTGACTGGAGATGTTCCATAATGTAACTCTTCGTAATCTGTCGAACTGCATGTCGGGCCACTGGCTCTGTAGCTCCTCTGGTATTACTTTACTCATTACCTCTAAGGATACAGATTAACACCAAAAAATAAATAAAGGGCATTGTAAAGTCACATAATTTAACGTAACAAAGATTATAGGGTGGAATCCTTGCTACGCCCATATTTGAGGAGAGAACTAAAACCAAATGAACAAACTTAAATCTCCATGTAACATCGCATTCTCTTCCCATAGAGGTTACTCATATCAGATTTCCGATACTAACCTCTGTTCTTTTTCGCTTGAAATCGAGAGCTGAACCAAAGTCCCCTAGCGATAGAAAGCGAAATCTCATACCGTATCCCTGCTTCTTAACCAATGAAAACTCATCTTTCAGTGGTCAAGTCAACCGAGTAACTTCAAAGATCTAGGCATTTTACTCTGAAGGGTCTTGCTCATTAGCATATATCATTCGAATGTGCCTGATATAATTAAATGACGCAAATGAACTTTTTCTGGTTCTTGTCTCTGATTTAGTCTTCTTTGTTTATAAGCATGTTTATGATCAATAGTTTTCACAAAATCATATAGCATATTTCGAGGAAAACACATGAAACGAGAAAACGTTGGCGTTACGTTTATGTTATCATTATGACGTGTCTCTGGCAAATGTCACTTTGACAACGGCGTCGCTGATTGCACAACTAGATTCAATTGCAACTAATCCGGACACTCCCTTTCTGCCCCCGATGTCAAGCGTAAAACATCAGAGGGTAGGATCGGAAATCTGAAAGGAGTAACCTTTGCGGGAAGAGAATGGTGTCAATTGGTTTCGGAGAAGAATCCGTTTAAAGTTCTCACTAATTATGCTTGCCGCATCAATATTTAAAGGCGGAAAATGTGAGAAATATACGACGGACGGCCTCCCATGTTAAAAGCCTGATAAGCTAAAACAGTAATGGGTTCTTTAGCTCATCAGGTTTTTATTGTTTTATATTGAGCTGACATATATTTTACTACATAAAAAAGCAAAATCCCTCGCCATGACCTTGAGAAATCAAAAGGTCACAAAAACCTCCAGTGTCAGTGCATTACACATATTTCTCCAAATCATGAACAATAAAAAATGGTACACATTTGAAGAGAAGTAACGTCACACGTGTTATATCTAAGTGTGTCTAGTTTTCATGTGGAGATATCCCTAGTCCGACTCTTCCCTCACTACAGATCACACTCACTCTCCCTCTCCCCTATATCCCTAGTCCGACTCTTCCCTCACTACAGACCACACCCACTCTCCCTCTCCCCTATATCCCTAGTCCGACTCTTCCCTCACTACAGACCACACCCACTCTCCCTCTCCCCTATATCCCTAGTCCGACTCTTCCCTCACTACAGACCACACCCACTCTCCCTCTCCCCTATATCCCTAGTCCGACTCTTCCCTCACTACAGACCACACCCACTCTCCCTCTCCCCTATATTCCTAGTCCGACTCTTCCCTCACTACAGACCACACCCACTCTCCCTCTCCCCTATATCCCTAGTCCGACCCTTCCCTCACTACAGACGACACCCACTCTCCCTCTCCCCTATATCCCTAGTCCGACCCTTCCCTAACTACAGATCACACTCACTCTCCCTCTCCCCTATATCCCTAGTCCGACTCTTCCCTCACTACAGACCACACCCACTCTCCCTCTCCCCTATATCCCTAGTCCGACTCTTCCCTCACTACAGACCACACCCACTCTCCCTCTCCCCTATATCCATAGTCCGACTCTTCCCTCACTACAGACCACACCCACTCTCCCTCTCCCCTATATCCCAAGTTCGACTCTTCCCTCACTACAGACCACACCCACTCTCCCCTATATCCCTAGTTCGACTCTTCCCTCACTACAGACCACACCCACTCTCCCCTATATCCCTAGTCCGACTCTTCCCTCACTACAGACCACACCCACTCTCCCCTATATCCCTAGTCCGACTCTTCCCTCACTACAGACCACACCCGCTCTCCCCTATATCCCTAGTCCGACTCTTCCCTCACTACAGACCACACCCACTCTCCCTCTCCCCTATATCCCTAGTCCGACTCTTCCCTCACTACATACCACACCCTCTCTCCCTCTCCCCTATATCCCTAGTCCGACTCTTCCCTCACCACAGACCACACCCACTCTCCCTCTCCCCTATATCCCAAGTTCGACTCTTCCCTCACTACAGACCACACCCACTCTCCCTCTCCCCTATATCCCTAGTCAGACTCTTCCCTCACTACAGACCACTACCACTCTCCCTCTCCCATTTATCACTAGTTCCCCATCAAAAGCTGGTGCATAAACATATGTTATGGTGCCTCAACATAACGCGCACTATGCATGGAAGTAATCCCCGAGCGTTATCACTCATTTATCTCTCGCAATATAAATACTATGTGTCACCATTCTGTCTACTATGTACTTTCAATTGAGCCCTGTAGTACACGGTATGTATTGTCATGTATGTAATGTACTTTCCTTCCAGGCGTGCTTGATAACCGGATTAGGGAGTATAACGAAACATCGCAATTGTTACATAAAGAAGTGGATTATCAAAAACTATCCTTGTCTTTTCTGTCTGTTGTACATTGGATTCTTCTTTTGTTTCAAATCATAAATTTGAACTTTTTTACATAATATGTCTAATTAGGAAGGAGGACTTTAAGATACTGTAAACAGGAAGAAAACAAACGCTAGAATATGAGTATGATTCGAAACTACGTGTCGCTTAGTAATACAACTACGATGAGGGGAAGTTAAATCAAGACAACAACCAC
This sequence comes from Gibbula magus, assembly GCA_936450465.1. Lineage (NCBI taxonomy): Eukaryota > Metazoa > Mollusca > Gastropoda > Trochida > Trochidae > Gibbula > Gibbula magus. Next base: position 36,232,245 of record OW388302.1, read on the forward strand.
TTTAGAAAACGTCATTTTAATTCGATAAAGAAGATAATCTTTCTTACCAGAACTAAATGAGCCATCCTAGGTGTGGACATTGTAAGTTGCATGGCAGCGTAAATGAAAAAAATATAGTGGCATTCCTATTGCCATTTATATATATAATAATACCTCTTTGAGGTGAAATGAAAGTAATGCATTTTCCACAGGGAAATGATCTGAAATAAATGTTTATTCCCAGGGAGGTGAACTGAAAGTAATGTTTATTCCCAGGGAGGTGAACTGAAAGTAATGTTTATTCCCAAGGGAGGTGAACTAAAAGTAATGTTTATTCCTAGGGAGGTGAACTGAAAGTAATGTTTATTCCCAAGGGAGTTGAACTGAAAGTAATGTTTATTCCCAAGGGAGGTGAACTAAAAGTAATGTTTATTCCCAGGGAGGTGAACTGAAAGTAATGTTTATTCCCAAGGGAGTTGAACTGAAAGTAATGTTTATTCCCAAGGGAGGTGAACTGAAAGTAATGTTTATTCCCAAGGGAGGTGAACTGAAAGCAATGTTTATTCCCGAGGGAGGTGAACTGAGTTTAAACCTAATAACAAATACAGTAAATTGTTCTGGAAATTGTTCCTTTCTACTAACCATGGACACTCACCCATAAAATTATATATTTACCAATCAGCCCCTAAAGTGGCAAACATGTTTAGGGAATGTACAACTTGCTGTGGACAATGTTTGAAAATTTCAAACAAATAAACTTAAAAAAACCCACAAATTTCTGAACGATAAGCCCTTGCGTTCTACAGAGAGGTAATATTGTTAAAATATCGTTAAAAGATGATAACATGATTGGACCAAATGTGGTTAGATATTAAGGAACAAAACTTTTCACAATTATTGTAATGCAAAGGAAGTTATTGTTCATTTATGTTGGTTCTACCAGATGTGAGGTAAGAATGGAATATACACGAATTTAATGGTCCAATGTAGAGAGTATCCCCAATGCTACCTTGATTAAATTTCAATCCATGAATCGATATTAACTAAACAACAGAAAGAGATTATTTTCTTCAGTGTAAATACTGGTATATTGGTCGATTCACCAAAACACTGAGTGCACCTCACTAAGGAAAGTTAGATGGACTATTCAGGTCTAAATGATGTCCATAACCCAAATGTTGCTATCAAGCACATTGTCAAACTCCGTTCTAAACTCCATATAGGAGTCAAAATGATTTGACAATTGAAGTACATTGCCACATGTGTGTCCAATTTGCCTTCGCTGAAAGAAGTTCATGGACATCAATTCTACGCTGATTCGTTCAGTGATCATCAGATCTGAGCCAGTGCAAAAGCGGAGAAAACGGCGCAGTTTCCCAGTATCCATTTCTTTTACATATCTCTTAAGAAATCTCCCAGCTTCATCCTCTTTCTGGTTTCTTGCCATCGGTATGTCAAGAATACGAACGACTGTTTTGTTCGTTGGTACAAGAGAAGTATATACCCTGTCCATACATGCTTGTGAAATGTTAGCAGTCTGTAAAATGTCCCGCATTGTGTCTGAAACAAACATTGGAGTTTGTATGATGTCCTTGTGTGCAATTTCCAACAACACAGCACCAATGTTATCCTTGTTGATTCTTGTTTTGCAATCATGTGTGTCCAATGCCTCAAGTAGTTCATCCATGTCGACATCATCAAAGTCCTGAGCAGCATTCTGAAAGGTTTCTCTATCTACCAGAGAGATATAATCGTAAAAGCTGTTCATTAGGTCATCGTTCGAGATATTTTGATCTGGAAACAGACAATGCTGCAGAAAAGTTTTTGACATCAACACAGGCCAATATCCAAGTATTTTCCACCCATACACGAGTACACGTGCAACAGCCTTCCATTCTTCAGCACCAAAGTCATGGCGTAGTGTTGGTACCTTCACGTTCCTCCCCACAGTACATTGACTGAAAAAGTGTTCCCAAAAGTCTGTAAGTGTGTCTTTTAAGACGCCACCCGTGTCCTGAGCTCGTTCTGTTTCCCCTGTAGGAAGTATCCGCACGATGTTTATCACTTTGTCAAGGACCTCCGGGTCTTTGAATTGGCAAAGGATTTCACTGAAAGCTAACGTTCCCAAATGGATTGTTAATTCAACAGCAGGGCTTTCACTTGAATGGTTACTTGTTTCAGTATTTTCTGCATCATGATGTAAGTTGAACACGATTTCTTCGTCTGTTATATCGGAAAGTGTGAAATCATCCTCGGTTAAACCACCAACTGTTGCGATTGCCTCGCCCAGCAAATCTCGATGGTCCGTGGATGTGGATGTGGATGTGGATGTCGATGTCGATGGTTGAACATCAACTTCTTGTACAATCTTGTTGCGTTTGACAGAAATGTCAGGAAGTACATCATCATCTTCAGACTCTGGTTTAGTTCCCATAGACCGTGTTGTCATTGATCTCACGTTTTGATCGTCACGAACAGGAACCTTCTGCTTTTGTTTATCATTCGTAAATGCAGTTGAGTGAATATAAAACGTTACGATTCCAGTTTTAAAGATGTCGTAACATTCTGCGACAGTCACGCCTTCTGGGACAGGTGTTTCTTTAAAATCCAAAAGTTCAAAATTTAAACTCTCGACATCACCTTTAGGTGATATTCCGTTTGGAAAAAACAAGTCTTTTCCTATTTTCAGAATCTCCGACTTGACTGCACTTCTACTGACATCTATCTTCCTTGTCCCTCCACCCAATCGTTTCCGTATCTGCTTCCCGTTGTGAATCCAGCCTATTTCTATTCGCCGAGTTTGTTTTCTTCCTACGCCTGAACGATTGGCTTTGGTCTCAACTTTCCCATCCATTGTCGCAATTTTCTTTTTCAATAAGTCAAACAGATCACTCCGTTTTGAAGTTTTCTTTGTCAGTTGCTTCGAAAGTGAGAAACAATAGTTTTTCAGGGCCACACGATCTCCAAGTCTTGGGACATATTTTGCGAGACTGCAATCATCTATTCCAAGAACAGTGGCGGAATCAATCTGAAAAGAGAATGAGGCAAAGTTAAAGGTACATCCATTGTGTTGTTGGGGGTCACATATTGCAAACGTTATAAATGGTGTTACTTTATCGATAAGTACCGACTGTTACCGAAAACTACCATTTTGATGATAGTAGACTTAGCATATTGACGATATGAAGGTAAAAGTAGTGATTTCTGATCGAAAACCGGACAATGCACAGCTTGTGGCGCGCGCCAATGAGTCAAACGTAATTTTGGAATCTTATTCATAACAGATAAAAAGACAATTTTGAGTTGATAATGTTTAATAGGTCACATTACTACCGTGCATGTAAATTGTACGTGCAGTTTCGGTTTCTGCAAATGTATAATGGGGTTACTCAAATTTGATTGGAAACTAATAATTATGATATATTTGGCGATTGGGGATAAATATGCAAGCTGAGTGAATTTATTTGTATTGAAGACACCACATGTGGTGAGTTGGAACATATTAAAGGGAAATACAATTTTATGAAACACAATGGATGTACCTTTAACATTGTATTTAACGAATAAATATGTGTATTGTGTATGTAAACGGTTGTGTGGTTCCATTCATTATTAGAATACAAGTATTTTATGAAACTTTTAATTAAAAAATAGGTGTGATTCAACCATCTTATGTTATATAATCTTTTAAAATTTTGCCCATGCTCTTCTCAGAGAGGTTACCCCCTCCAGATTTTCGATCCTAACATCTGTTCTACATGACCTGAAATTCAAGGCTCCAGCAAAATCCCCTAGCGAAGAAAAGGGGAACCTCATTCTGTATCCCTACTTCTTAACCAATGAAACCTCATCTTTCAGCGGCCATGTCGACCGTCTTCAAAAGGTCAAGGCAGTTTTTAATCTTAAAGGTCTTGCTAATAAGCAGACGTCCTTCGATCACGTCTGGTGTAAATGACACAAATGAATGTTTATGGTCAATTGTTTTCAAAAAATCAAATAGCATATTTCAAGGAAACAGATTTAACGAGATACCATTTATACGTTTATTTTATCATTGCCAAATGACTATCTCCTACGTAGTGTCTATATCCTACGTAGGACTTAGTATCTCCTACGAAGGAGTTAGACCTATTATGTCCCACGTAGGACATAGTATCTCACTTTTCCGTCGTTTTCATAATTATCCACGAGGTGTGGAACTACTTAAGCATCTTGCGTTTGTTTTTCTAATAATAAACATATGTTTGTTTGATTAAATCATGTAATTTCGAAGAGTAAGCTTAATTTTCAAAATGAAATGTTGTTGAAAGGGTTATGAAGAGAATAGTGTCTTTCTTTCGTTACTGCTTTCTTAGCGCTCCTTTCGTAAGTGATAGTTTGCCAATATACTGTTACAGTTAGTTTCAAATAAGTATAATTAAATGCACTTTATTTGTTCTCAGATTTGCCATTCATTATTAAAGTTTATTTAATATTGTGTTACGTTAGAGGGTAAAACATCCGACAGGCCGCATCCATAGGAAACGGTTATCCGTATTGGTAGAAAAAGGGGCGACGTTTAATGGGAACATTTTGTGGAACTTTTCAGTGTGAGAGATAGATTTGTAGGTCGATTTTGAGAGTTCAGTCAGATGGTTGACCATTCCGTCATAGTGTTATGTTCAAACACTTTTGAGTGTGTAGTTCTCGCTACATCGATCAGTCAGAACACTTGAACTACATTCGAGCGGCCATTTTGATGTGAACATTTTTAAATCCCCCTTCGAAAGCCAATGGACTCGCGTGGCTTAACCGAATCGTGTGCACTCGTTTTAGAACTCTTTTTTTTATAGAATCGGGAGTACTATTTTCCCATTGGTAAGACTTATTAACATGTGAGAGCACTTCATTTCAGTAGGAACAGTGTGCTACAGCACATTTAAAGAGTTATGACTTGAACTGACGACCAAGAACTTTGTTAAGCATTGAAAAGGGTCCTTGCATAGGATTGAAAATTGGACAAAAGTAAGTTTTGCTTAAATGAGGCAAATTCTTATCTATTTGGTTTATTCATTTGTCTTGTATACTTGGTCTCAAATTGTTTTAGAAAAAGTTTGCTTTGAAATAAAATTAGCATATACTTCAGACCTGATTAAGGAGTAGGCACATACTACGATTCGCTATTTCTGTTCACAATTACAAAGTTTTTTTTAATTTAGAAGTCTTACTTCAGATCACTTCATTAAAATGTGATTGAAATTGTATGTACTTAAATGAAAGTCAAATAAAGAAAGTAATTTATGGATTAACAACCTAGAGGTAGATTTTAAAATTCGTTACTTCAGATGGTTAATTTATGTCAATATACTTGTAACAATAGGTTAGGTTTTATAGTTTTATGATTTATATTTCATCAGTGTGTAAATTTGCAAATAAATCAAAATTAAAAATTTCAAAAATTATTATTTTCCAGTACATACGTAACACCAAGAGTACAAAAATTCCTTAACGGTAATTAATTATGGAAGATGAGATCCTTTATTGTTGAATAATGCTTTGAGTGACGTCGTGTAAGAAATGTCAAAGACGTTAAATACAAAAGTGTAATTACGTCATGGATTTTCATTTCACGGAAAAATTGACTGTACTTGAATTATTTAAGGAGTTTAAAAAATTCACAACCAAGTCTAGTAAACCCGATAGTCCAGGCAAGAGCGGGCGAACGGTTGTGTGTGAGCATCGGCTGCTGGGCGAGAATTGTATGTTGCACGTGCGCGAAGGCATTGTAAGCTCCAATTAGGGTTGATTCGGTGCACAGCGATTTTTGATTGTTACCTTGTCAGAGGTGTTTTCTGTGTTCGCCGTATTTGGTCGTTTGGACGTAAGTACAGTTTTTCATTTGAATTGATTGTAGGAGATACTAAGTCCTACGTAGGAGATACTAAGTCCTACGTAGGAGATACTAAGTCCTACGTAGGAGATACTAAGTCCTACGTAGGAGATACTAAGTCCTACGTAGGAGATACTATTAGTACTAATACGTTTCCGTAGTATTATATCATGATGTAAAAAAAATTAAGAAAAATGTTTGTCATAAATAAAACACAAAACCAGGTCAAAAGTTATTATTAAAGTCCTGGCATGTTCCTACATTCAAAGACAGTTTAACAGAAGATTGTTTTTATAAGATCACATGAAAAGCATTTATTGTTTCTTACTACCTGATGTTTTACCTTTCTTTTTTTACCAGATTATAAATTGAAATTTACAATTGAAAATGGTTTTAAAATGTATAATATATAAGTGTCCGCGTGGGAAAGGGAATAAAAAGTAATAAGAATCCATGTTTAAAAGTGATCTGAGAGAAGAAATATAAAACTTATTTTGTCGAGTTAGATGAATACATGCATACCGTAAATCCTTGAATAATCGCCTGCCTTGGATAATGGCCGGGTCTAAGCCCTCTTTGAAATAAAGAATCGCCTGCCTAATTAATCGACGTGTTAAATTTAGCAAATCTAAATAAACTAATGGATATATCTCCTTTTCATAAAAATAATTCCTGCATAATCATATTTATGCGAAGTTTAACTTCATGACATGCACTTCGTTCACAAAATTTATAATTTAAAACATACTGCAATGATGTGTTTGTGAAATACATTGTACTTTTTTAAAATTTCACGTATATATTATGACGTCGAAAAAATAATCGCCTGCCTCGAATAATATCCCGATCAAATCGGTGTTCGAAATTAATAATAGCTGGACGATTATTGAATGATTTACGGTAATTGTTTAATGTAGAATATATTCTGTGGTTATAAGAAATGAAATACGCATAATCATCAAATATGTTATAATAAAGTTCGGCTAATTGGTTTCCATTTATTGGTCCTCTTAAATTGGATTGTGAACAGTCAATATCAATATGTGAATAAATCTAAAAATCATCCCTGTAGCTAGGACTTGCCGAAAACCTACTAAAATTAAATGCAAAGGGAAATTCCACTTTAATTATTCTGATTATAACAAATTTTACAGTGAAACTTTCCAAGAGGAGTTATTTATTCGTGGTAAATTCAAGAGTTTTGGTTTTGTCATCGGCCTGTAAACGGGACGACTTGTTTTTCTTTTTTGGTTAATAATGTCCATTTTTCGAAATCATTAGGCAAAATATATTTCCATTTAAATGATCACAATCCCTAAGTTCAGAACCTGTAATTAGTGGGTCAATGACCGACGGCAGTAACTAAACCTCTTGAAGGCACTTCCACCCCTCAAATCACTTAAATTACAGTCCCTGCTCAAATGAACACAATATTGATTGAAAGCAACTAAGTGCAACTATATATATATTTACATTCTTATCGGCCTAATGGTCAGAATATTTTCACGAAAATTAGACATTCAAATAAATCATGAATATTCATTGAAATAAAAAAAACCTAATATAACCTTATATATATATATATATAAATATTTTGTAAAAATAATATATCTATATAAATTTAATTATAAAAAATATGTATAAAATATCGTCTGTCATTTCCATGACATGTACTGCAGGACACATTAAATCATATAATAGTCAGTATTTTATGACTAGAAATATCTTAAACAAAAAAATAAACTAAAATGGCCTGAGTAATAAGTTACAAATGATCATAATAATTCATTTATAACTCATAGGTTTTATATTTGATGATATATTCATGCAGGACTTTGGGAGCAAAATTTAAAGCAGGTTAAACATTAAATAAGGAATATGATTATTTGCTAAATAGTACTAACTTAAACCACTTACCTAGTTATATATTTTATACATTTACCCAACTAAAATAACCACACAAAAAAAGAAATGAAAAGGGAATTAATTGAGGTTAATGTTTGAAAGTAACAAGTACATGTCATACTTGATAATGAGTGAAATATAATGTGAAATAAACATGGATGTTTCAATACACAATCATACATCATAGATTGTGCTGGAGGTGGTAGTCAGGTTTGAGAAATATATTTGTATATCTCTCTTTGTAAAATACAAATAATACATGGACATAATTAGAGTTAGAAATGCACATTATTTAAGCTTGTGTAAGATGCAAAATCCCACAAAGTGCTTTCTATTCTGACCAATCTGAAATAATTCATAAAGCAAAATTAGGACACTGAATTCAAGCAGGGGGGAGGGGCGGGGCGGGGCGCATCGACAAAGGGTATTCAAGTGTTATATAAGCACTTAGAGATGTATTCTTTAATTTGAGATCAATAGAATTCAGAAAATAAATTCAATTCGTAAAAGTGATCAGTATTTAAAAAATTAATTTTCATCTTTTGAAGTACAAGGAATAAATCACAAGTAGTCATCAATCATTAGTCTCCTAATTTTGGATTAAAGTCTCACTTCATTTTTGTTAATGTTTATTTTAAGTTCCAATCAAAGTGATGAAATAACTTTGATATCAATTTTAAATAAGCTTTTTGCCACAGATCATTTTCAAACTGTTTTTCCATTTATTTATTCCCCCTATTTTGTAAAGAGTTCTACCATTCATTTTTGAATTTGTTTACAGTTATAAGCTTCTTAAATAATAAAATAAATACAATGTTCTTATGTAGAATTCCTTTTCTTATGAATATTGTTTTTCAAACATTTGTTTAATTTCAAAGCTTGTTTACATATTTGCTAGTCTTATAGATTAAAATCATCACTACAATGATAACATTGTTTTCTGACTTATAAACTTTCCTCACACTATTTAGGTAATTAAAGCCACAATATTTTATTGGTAAAGAGGTTTATGTATTTCCTACATTAAACTTGAATGATATGATCCTTGTTTTGAATTATTGTTCTACCCCAGACTTACAAGTGGCTGGCTAAATTGTGTTGTTGAAAACTAGAATATATTATTACGTTTATTTGATTAAATTATATAGTAATCTACTTTACTGCTTTAACAATAGAAAGAAGAATGACACTGACTTAGTGAGCTTTAGAAAACATATTCATTTTAAAAAATAGGATTGGGTTTGTTTACAGTGTAGTCTGCACTAAATGACCCTTTTGTAACTCGTAGCCATGTCACTAGAGGAGACGGTTTAGCCGAGTGATGGCTATGATAAAAAAGTTTCTTCCCATCCAGGGACCAAATATAACGATTTTATTGCTTAAATGGATAGGATGTAAATTTTCATTCGTATTTGTTTACATTAGAACACCGAAACCACACGAGTTTATCAGATTTACAGCGCAAAATGACGGTAAACACAACGAGGAAGTGTCGCCGTAAACTATTCGAAAAATCTAGCCTTGCATGTAAAATAGTATCCTAAGCTGTGATAATTGAAGATAATCGACAGATACATCGACCTTGAACGTTTGTCTAGTGATTTAATCATAATATTTAATGAAATTAAGTGGTTTTTGAAAGAGGTACTGATTTGTCAATGCTATGTGAATGGAACTTCCGGGTTTCGAAGCAGCCTTTGCCTCGTTTTCGATTTCGAGCGCTCGGTTTCTTATGCCTAATGAATATTCATGAGGTAATATTAAGAATCCCCTATATCCAGATTGTTATCTCTCAGTATCTATAGCCATGTGTTTATTTTTAAAAAAAAGTTTACTTGATTAATTTCCTATATTATAGCATAATATACTAAATTTCAAATGATTAACACCACAGTTATCACAATAATTTATCAAACACAAAATGCGTTGGAACAATTTCCAAAACCGAAGATTAGGAGTAGGTATGATAAATTGTAACATGATTTCGGTGTATACATGATTCTGATTGGTTGATTTGCCTATGTTGAATGACAATGAATACCCGCAAATTACTTGGGGCGAATCACCGCGGACATATACATCATGTCCACAAGATTCGGCCCGACTCAATTTTTTTCTATTTCATTATTATGTGCTCCTTACTCAAATTAAACAGGTGGCATTGTCATGTTCTAACTTGTGTATAGGTCACAAATAACTCTCAAAATTAATTAGGTTCAAGTAACTGAAATGTTTTCAACTAGTAAGATGTGTCCAATTAAGTTTGACGCCTTAATTCTTCCATGCGGAATCCCCTATATATGTGTAACGTAGTGGAACTTAATTACTATCTGATTTTTTAATGAGATTGTACCGCAGAGGTACAATTTACACTGCATTTCAACATGATAATGTAACCGTGTTGAAATCCTCAAACAAGAAAATCACGGACAGAAACATAAAAAATATATATAAATTATAATAATGATAGTTTTTGTAATTTATATTTTCTTTATAGGGTAAAACATCTTTTTACACAAACCAATTATCCGTAGTGCTAACAATATATTCAATCAACTTATTTGAGCGGAATGCCCCTTTAAGTCTTTACTTTTGTAGTTATTTTATAAGAATATCGTGCAATTACTACGCTTTTTAAAGATTAAATCACAACATAACCAATATATTCCATACCATTTTCTAAGTAGGTCTATTCTTAATATCTTAAGAACTCATCTCAAAATCTTAAAATTCGTAACTAAACTCAAAGCGTATTGACTTACATTTAAATAGAGATTTACAAAAACTCGTATTTTAACTGTAAACATTGCCTAAAAAAACTAAATTCATTTTGTTGAACTTCAACTTAACAATTAAAAAGAATATTATTATCGTTGAATGAGTTTTCATAACAATGGGAATGAAACCTTTAGATGTTAATCGCGGATTGAATTCTGATTACTACAGACAAACAAACCTACTAAATCATAATAATGTATATACAACTATTTCTAAGACTGGAATATTCTGTCAACCATGACTGTATTTCAGATGGCAAATGTTGTCCAAGATTGTATTTCAGATGGCAAATGTTGTCCAATTTTCATTCTAAATGTTAATTTAATAAATCATAATTTAAAAATAAATGTTTCCTACATTTTTTGACAGTATAACATGCATAGATGATAAATATTAGCCGTACTAGCCGTACAGACCAATTTATTTCTTTAAAAAATAATGTATATTTGAACATATTTGAAAATATCGACGACAGGAAACGAATACTTGCAAGGATTACACTTCACAACATTGTATCATTTATGTACCTCACATACCGACGCGACCTTCCATACCGTATTTCTCTCAAAAAAATTACAACAATAAAAATGAAAAAACAAGGGTAATGTTGCAGTAAAATACGCTATCTGGGGAAATACGGTATCTGTTATAAAGTATTTAATACAAGAATCAACATTCAGATAAGCGCCCGATTTATACCATCTCATATCCGAATCAACCTTTGTTAAGAGAATCTACGCATAAAAAAACAACAAGTTTAAATTACTTGTCATTTTTCATTATATAGGACATGCAATTTCTCACATATAAAATTGTTATATAGTACCAGTGCACATTTTATCGAGTGCAATGCAACACGCCGTTGGAAAGTACATTCTCCTCACATAATGTTGTTATAAATTGTGTACAACTGATTACTAGTCCACGATTAGTAAAACTTAAACAGTACTAACCTTTTCATTTTCGATCGTTTTGATCAGAGTTTCGCTCAGGTCTCTCGATCGCAGGAACTCAACAATTTCTTCTACGCTCATGACGCCTACATGTACTTTGTAATAATGAAGTTACGCATGCGTCAAAACACACGTGACCCGGTGTCCCCATGACGCTAAAGAATGAGCAAAGCACTGTGTGAACGCTTTTATAGGATACTATCTCCTACGTAGGAGATACTAAGTCCTACGTAGGAGATACTAAGTCCTACGTAGGAGATACTAAGTCCTACGTAGGAGATACTAAGTCCTACGTAGGAGATACTAAGTCCTATGTAGGAGATACTAAGTCCTACGTAGGAGATACTAAGTCCTACGTAGGAGATACTAAGTCCTACGTAGGAGATACTATCTCCTACGTAGGACTTAGTAACTCCTACGTAGGAGTTACTATCTCCTACGTAGGAGTTACTAAGTCCTACGTAGGAGATAGTATCTCCTACGTAGGAGATACTAACTCCTACGTAGGAGATAGTTTGAGAGAATTTTTTTTCATCGTGACACTAATACGCTTCCGTACTTTTTTACTTGAGTTTTAGAATGCCCAGTTTTCATTTCACTCTCAGTTATTCCCTTATTCAAAGTTATTCTTTAAACGACTTCCTTAACATTTTGGAGGACATTGCCACGAAGATTGTATTTCACTTGAAGCGGCAGTAAACGCAATGTTTGCTCCTGCAGCTCCGACATGTTGAATCCATTGTTGATACGTACTCCAGTCCTTTCAAGCGAAATGGTTCTTCAATAACAGGATTGGAGACCATTATTTCAAGACAGTTCTGCTGAGTATCTTCAAGCAGAAATCGCAGAAGAGCACATTGACATGCATTGCTAGTTGGGAAAATTCTTTGACATGATTTACTTGTAGTTTGTAAGTGTCTCCCTATTTGACAGTGGTTGTCATCACATTTCTGCACGATGATTTGAAACAGCCATAGAATGGTTCTGCAAACATCAAAGCTATCAGCGTGCCAACCCTATCTTTAGGCAGTGAAGGAACATCAGACAGAACTTCAGAATTATATTTTTTAATTGGTGAAATTAAACAAATAATGCACGGAAATATATAGTTTTTTACATCATTATGTTTAGAATATCCTATCCTATCATTATTTCACTCTTGGTTGTTTCAAATCTCAGTTGTGATCAAATGTCATGACCTAAATTACCTATTTTCATCTTCTTCTCTGGTACAAAAAGGTCAATTGATAACTCAAGACAGTCAAATAATTCTGTCAACTGACCCTTGATGTCAAACTGTGTCGGGAGCGAGGGAAGTAACTGTCAAGTATCATTTCTGTTTTATTTATGCAGTGCTAGCTAATATAAACAAATAGGGCATACTGATAATTAGAGCGAGTTCACACATACTCCAGCGAGGCGGCTCTCTCTAAGACAGAGTGTCTGTGACTCCCATAGGATAACCAATGGCTGATTGCATAAGCGTTGCTGTGACAATATACCAGCATTCTCTTTAGGCATGCGCATTAAGTTCAGCCCTCCATTGGTTCCGGATTGGCCTGATCCATAAGGTTGGTGCTCTCATGAGCACCAACCCAATACATAAATAAAGAAAATATAATTTAAAAACCTACAGAGAGTAAGAGCCAGCAACGTATGCAATACGTTGTGGCTAGTGGAAGGCTGCCGTGGCGCTGCTCCGAGCTTACGCAGCTGTTGGTGCAAGGAGCTCTGAAACAGGAAGTAGAGCGGAAGTGGTAGGTTGCTGACAAGAATGGGGCCATACGGCAAATCAAAGGTGTGTAGAAATGAAACTAAATCGGGGTTTTGTTACATAAGGCATGGTAAAACGAAAGCATATATTAAAAACAACAATCCATCATTATACGAAGTACAATGAGGGAAAATAACCGGCGCCAACAATGCGCGGAGCTCACGGAACCCTGTAAGGAGCTCGTGAGGAGAATTCTTCAGATGAGTTTCGTGACCTTTGTGATATGACATTAGTCATTACTTCAACACAGAACATATTGCTGTCTGACACTGTCAATATGAAGATTCGTTAGATGTACATTTTGAACAAAAAGAAATAACATTACATCAAAGTGGACATATAAACAATAGTTTCTATTTTTGTCTATTTTGTCTTCTCAACAGAGTCTAGCACACAGACTGTTTTTAGTGAAACTTGTAGGCACAGACTGGAACAAGTTAATTGTGGCGTCTCCTCTCAATGTGTTTTCTCATATTGAATCTTGAGTGATTTCAATAAAAAGGAAAGAGATTATTTCTTTTAATTTGTAAATTTACAATTCTTAAATACTCCTATCAAATGTACTAAAACTTGAAAATGACATTATTTAAATATATAAGTAAGGATTATCATTCAAAAAGGTTTACTGATTAATCACTTACTTTATTTGGATTGATTTATTGTTAAAACCCTCACAAAGGTGACTGAAGCCCTGGTAAAAGGATAGCTTAAACGCCGTTAAATGCACTCGAAATGTTGCCCCTTCAGTTTAACAATATTAAACAATTGCAGATAATGAATGCCACTGAGGAATAATGATTGCAATTAATGAGTTATTTAAATTGATAAGAGCATAATCACAAGTGATGACAAACACACATTAAGACACGAATGTGTATATTTCAACAACAGTCTTATAACAGTATGATACGATGGTAGTCTGAATTTGAACCTTGAGCGCCTGACAGGCGACCAGCTGTAATCTCCTACAGGAGTGTTCTGTACTCGTTGACTAGGGATACTATGTCGATCAGCACTTTGAGCATGCACTGTGCATGGATATATGCGCTATATAAATGGTCTATTAATATTATTATTATACCCATGTTATATTCTTTATTTGTGTAATGTTGACAAAGCGAGGTAAGCAGAGCAGAGCATAGCAATGGCTCTAACTGTACATATAGGCATTCTTTAGCTGATAACTATTGTCATTAAAAACTTAAATTAAATTAAAACAGCATAAATACAACTTGAAGAGTCATCGTGATAAGGTCTGTACAATGAACATAGTGATATAACATCAAAAGGAACTGGAGATGTCTATAGGAACCTTCTTTAGATGTACAGTGTGAACATTGCAATAAAACATTACACCAAATCAAAACACAACAATGACTGAAACTGTCACATGGACATTAGCTTCTGCAGGTGTATAATGTGAACATAGACATAAACCACTATAATTAAACAACTAATCTTTACTAGGTTAGACTTCAATGATCATTATGATAGACAGAAACCTAAAACAAGGTTTCGCCCATGTATTGCAGTGAGACCTGTAAGTGTTGGCTGGAACTAGTGATTTACAGTACATTATCTACCCGAACCAGAGAATGATGACTCGAAGCATTTATACGTGTATAATATATGAATGCTGAATCTTTTCTGTTTAATTATCAGGATAGTTGGCAACCATCGACACATCTCCGCCTGTTCATTGTAGTGAGACTTGTAACTTGGTGGCTGGAACTAGAGAATCATGGAATCGACCATATAAAGTTGAGCATTCCTGGCATTGTAATTTCTGTAATGCAAACAAAGAGGACAGTTTCAGCAAAACGAAATCTAAGATAGGAGAGCGCTGTACCAGACATCTGTAACAGGCTCTGATTCCCTAGCACAGAAAAGTGAAGAAAATGTTGCAAAGCTTAATTTAGCCAGTGATGAAGACTGTGTTGTTGAAACCCGCGCAAAGGCGACTGAAGCGCTCGTAAAAGAATAGCTTACATGCCGTTAAATGCAGGTTTGTATAAGTAAAACATCATTTTGTTTTATTGGTTGAACATACTAGTTCATTTTATCATCTAAAGGAATAATTTCATGTCAAACAACAAATACTTTAACAATACCAAAAACACCAGCCCTGAATACATCAGTTTAGTCTTTGAAAATGTCGGCCATCTTGAAATGAGACATCCTCAAATGAATACAGCTTTTTTCTCTTTATTACAACATCATTTTGCTTTATTTGTTGAATATACAAGTTTACTATATCATTTAAAGGCATAATTTCATTTTATGCAACTAAAACTTGAGCAATACCAAAAAAAAACAGCAATGCATACATCAGTTACTTCTTTCAAAATGTCGGCCATCTTGAAATGAGACCTCCTCCATAGAATACAGCTTTTTTGCTGTTTATGAAAACATCACATTATTGTATTTGTTGAACATGCTAATTGACTGCATCATATAAAGGAAAAACTTCATTTTATGCAACACATACTTTAGCAATACCAAATAAACTATCCCTGAACATATCAGTTTGGTCTTTCAAAATGTCGAACATCTTGGAATGAGACATCAACACAAAATACAGCTTTTGTCCTGAGCAATATAAACAAAAACAGCACTGAATACTTCAGGTTGGTCTTTCAAAATGTCAGCCATCTTGAAATGAGACCTCCTCAATAGAATAGAGCTTTTGTCTTTTTATTAAAACATAATTTTGTTTTATTTGTTGAACATGCTAGTTCACTATATCATCTAAAGGAACAGTTTCATGTTTTATAGCAAATACTTTAGCAATACCAAAAACACCAGCTGTCTACCCCAAACAAATTCTGCTGCGGTGTTCAATTCTAAACACTCGGGACACTGACGTCAAAGAAGTGATCGTGTTTTTATTTGAAATAAATAAATAAATAAAACTCTGTAAAAATACATATAAACGGTATGAAATATTTCCCATTGCCATAACATAGTTTGAAAGTGGTTCTCTAGTTTAAGTAATTCATTCTCAGCCAGAGGTTACTCGAGTCATTTCTTCCCACGTTTTCTGATTTCAGCGCTTAACATTATCCATTGCTTGTTTGAATAAGTCAGCACAGCAACCCCATGTTTACTTAATTTTGTCAATGTATGTATTTTCTTCCTAGGACAACAGGGGCCAGCTGGCGATGATGGTAAGTATTAATCTAATCTTTTCGGATTGATGATATTTTTTATATTGTGTGTGATGTTTTTCAATGCATTTAGTGTTCTTCTTTATTTAGATGTCTTAGACAAACATAACTGATTTTCGGTATACACTTTCATTTGTAACAACATGTCAATTACAATGAAATCAACTGAAATTTCATTGAAAGTGAAAGTTGTGTTCAGACAAAAAGATAATGGTGTTTTTAATCAATACAAATCGTAAGTCATATCAAATCGAGTTAAATAGAGAATCTCACCCAAGTGTCTTTTGATATCAAATATATCAACACGAGTTGATAAAAGTTACAAATATCCGAGGCTTGCCGAGGATATTTTTACTTTTATCAACGAGTGTTGATATATTTGATATCAGAAGACACGCGAGTGAGATTATAGTTATCATCCAAAATCATTATTATTACGTTTCAATGAAAATAGGGTACATCTCTGAGCACAGATCTGCCATTTGACTTCCAATGCGGTGATGTCATAGCATTGTGACGTCATCATGTTTATGACGTCATATCATTGTGATGTCATTGCTGGATGATGTAAAAGCATTGTGATGTCATGATGTTGACCGTCACAGGGCATTGTTCAAAATCTACTGCCAAAACGATATCTCCTAGGAGATATCGCTTGATCTCACACAAGCGATATCTCCTGTGGAACACAGTTTTGGATGATAAATAATAATACATTATGAAATTATATTTAAAACAATTCAAATCAGATCTATTAAAATCAAAACAAATGTCACAAATTCCAATATCATTATCTGACTTATCGACATCCTCGGTTACCCATGGTTTTGTATACATGTATGCTCCGTTACTCTCCACTATATATGATATAGTGGAGAGTAACAGAGCATATATTAAACCATGGGTAACCGAGGATGACTTATCAATGACTTTGCTCAATACCTGCGCTGTGCGTATTTCTTCATTTCCAAGCATTATATGATTTTTCTTTGCACGACAATGTACTTGTGGCCGAAGCACAACTATTGTTTTCCAGCGTATACATACTTTGCTGACGTTATTTAAACAAAACTTTTGTCACAGAGTTCTAAAAACATTCCTGTGTTAAGCCACTGTCCTGAAATACTATCGTTTTCTCTAGTGTTTAAAAGCCACATGTTTTCATATCTGAATTTAATTGTCCTGTTATACATTCTAATTTTAGTAAGACAGGTTACTCACATTGTTAATATTATATCTGTTCAGCTGATGCTGATGTTATGCTTTCAATGGTGCTGGTTGATGTACACATTCAATGATCACGATGTTATCCAATCATTACAAATATAACAGATGATAAAATATCATCTGACACTCAAATCATGTAAAAATAGTGTGCATTTGTTTCTGTATTGCAGGCGCCCCGGCAGTGAGCTATAAGTATACAGAGTTTAGATAGTGTGATACTATTTTCGTGCTTCTGCCCTTGTACATCCTCGTTATTTTGCTGTGCCTAGCTCACACCATATCGAGTGCCTTAGATTGTTACCCCGTAATAATGTGATTATTTACTGTTGTCCTGTGACATGGTCATAAGCGCAAGCTATTTTGTTCCTTAATTGTCACAGGGGATCCTTTTAAAATAACAAATATAGACGTTCCAAAATGACATTAAGAACAATACATATTGGTAAGGATGTATTTACATATTTGAAAAAATTACACGTGTATGATAGGTTCATCATATATTCAGAAGCCAACTAAATTAAATTTGATATTTCAAAACATGAACAGTACATATTTTGAGAATCACGCGTTTTAAGAAATCATTGATTTCGGATTGTCATCACTGGATGAGATAGAAGGGTCAAAAAGTGCTTTTTTTTGCTTGTTTTCTGACGACCTGCAGTGAAGAGTGTCAACAAATTCAAGCCTGAGAAGGTTTTTTTTGTCGTTTTCATTTGTTATTTATTAAACTTCTACATGTTATGAAGTTTAAAACTTAAATATCAAACATTCTAGCCGAAAGCCATTTTGAAAAAGCGATTTCCACGTGTACTTAAAAATGACATTAAACTAAAAGGTTTGTATTCTGATGTATGGTATTGCGGTTACATCTCTTCAACCCATGTCTCTGTGAAAAGCATTCAAAATCGACTTTCTTCTGCAGCAGTACTTTGTGTCTTTTCTTAGGTTGAGTGTATTAACTATTTGACCTTTCAAAGAGTTTAGATTTTTATATGTATTACGTGTTTTTAGTGAAAGGATTATCTGTTTTATTCTGTTTAACTATATATTAAAGAAAGCATCGACATGTATTTTTTCCTTGAAATGCGTTTCATGCGCTTCATTACACAGCTTCATATATCTTTCAGTTCTCAGGTGTAATACATGTATTCAATAGTGGCAGTAATAGTCACACCCGTTGAAGCGTTCATAAAATATATGTGATGAATATATTATGGCAAAATTGCATGTTACAGAAAAGTTTAGTTTGTGGATTGAAACACTGTAGAACTATATGTTTTAATTACATTTGATTCTGTATCGTTCTAACGTGTGTATGTTACTGAAGACTCTTAATTTGATCAAATATGTTGGAAATAAATACGCATACATTGTGATACATTTTAACATAGTATATGCCATTCTGAATACTGTAAATCTACAATAGATTAACTTCTCATATTCATGTTCTCTTGTATTCATATATTGCAGTGCGTCATGATTTTACAAGGCGGCGAGGTACAGTATGATTGTATTTATCTTATTCACTTTCGACTGGCTGAATAGAGAAAATAACTTCTCTCAAGTTACAAAAGTCAATGTAAAATATCGTAAGGCAATATTTGTAAAGAGAACAATGCCTTCAAAATGCCTTCTAGAATAACAGAGGTTTGTTTTCTTTTGATATGTTGTCCATGGTATTACTAATATATAACTACAGTGACCTCATATATCACTTAACTCATGGATAACATATATCAGTGTTGGAATATTCACTGTTTAAAAAAAAGTCCTTTGACAGTTTTGATGAATTCTGAATATTTCATGAATATCCAAGTGCCTAGGTAATGTTAAATGATATAGGTATATGGATAGTCAACTTCTTTATTGCTGTGAGTGTGACGTTTTGATGCAGACACTAGCACCGTTATGAAGAAAACAACTTGTTCTCATTAATCATACCAGCTTCTTAAATACTTCTCAAAGAAGTTGACTAAATCGTGTTGTTGGTTTTGAGAAAGAAGAGAATTAGCGACTCCATTTGAATAAGTATTGTCTGACCATATTTCAGGAGACATATTTCAGGAGACATATTTCAGGAGACATATTTCAGGAGACAGAATAAGTTGACTAAATCTTGTTATTAGTGTCAAGAAACGAGAGAGTTAGCGAGTCCGTTTGAATAAGTATTGACTGACCATATTTCAGGAGAGAGAGGATACCCCGGACCAGTTGGACCACCTGGACCCCCTGAACCCCCAGGGACTCCTGGAGTCAATGGTAGACACGGGTATCCAGATAACCCAGGTAATTGTTACAAGACCAATAGAGATCTAGACCTACACACCATCGTTAACCCTTCTTACTATAGTGACACACCAAAATAAAACACAATATACAGATGTTATGCTAAACATCAAACCTCCCCCCTAAACATCAAACCTCCCCCTACACACCAAACCACCTCTCCGTGGAAGAACTCCCCCCCCCCCACCCCCCCCCCCCCCACTAAACACACACACACTAACACTAACACCGTTTCCATCGACCATCTTGTTGCATTGCATAGTATATTCGATTCACATGTCTTTACATACTTCTTTCCTCAAATTTCATTGTTTCTAACTAGTTTTTTTTCTATCCTTAGTATTTCTCACGAACAAATTAATAACGACTGTTGAAGGTTTACCAGCATATTCAGCGTTTGAAACTTGATGAATTGCTGTGTACGAAGAAGATATTCAGCTAATCGGACACATTTCCACACAACGACCTGCTTGTTGGTTCAAGAAAGAAGCCGTGCAGATCACAGCAACTCGATTGTGTTATATTATGAGTACATCCATTAATTAAAAATTGATTTATTTAAGGAATGAAAAATGTTATGTATTTGCATATACATCTGTGCTCAGCATTATATATATAGTTAAACATTGTCTTCACTTTTTCTTAACATGTTCATTTGTATGATGTCTTTAATAAAGGTTTTGAATGATCTGTAATGTTCTTATAGGAGCAGAAAATTACACCGAGACGCCATTCTTGTAAGGCACACACTTGCTCTTTTGACAATGCTAATTTCAGTATTTCGTAAGAGTTACTGTATCTGTGCCGTCTCGAAATCTTTCAATGAATGTTCATTATTAAAAGGTTTCTGTGAAATGAACTCTCTGTAAGTCACACTACTATAGACATAGACATAACAAAGGAAAGTGAAAGTTTCGTTTGAAAATGAAATGAGTATTAACATGACAAATCTCAATATTTTGACCGCGTATTTTCTGAGTAAGACCCGACAAGACCACGAGTCAAACGAACAGAGGACTATACTAACATGATCATGTTTTTATAAAACGTGACAATTTAACTGACATGTACACGGTCTGGCATCCTTGACCGTCAATCAACTTCACTAGACGCACAGACGATAGTTTCGATCTGAATTGATGTCATGAAATAATTAAACAAAGCAATTATAATTTCAGAGTTTAACTATACAAAGCGTGTGTGAATATTATTGACAGGTATAATGTGTATAACACGGTTCCCTCAGGTCTGTCCAGCAACTGCACTCGTGTTTCTTTATTTGGGTACAGAAGCCTTGGTTGTGTACATTTACTGGGTTCGGCACATATACACGTTTCAAATACTACAGATGGTCACCGCTACAATCATGCAGCGTTTTAAAACGAGGGAATGGGATGAATTATCTTCTGCACAATCTAGGACTGGAGTTGAAATAAAAATGAATTGCAAGGATAATTGATACTGAGAAAGAACAAAAAATCGATGCATGCATGTAGTTACCAAAACATATACCTCAAACAAAGACTAGTTTTAATTGTTTCATAATTATCTATATTGATTTTGTATTCAACGTTCTTAATTTCGAAATCAATTCATGATTTTTGGTAATGTTCCTAACTGATTCATTATCAATAACAAATACCATTCACCTGAAAAATTTCAATATATAAAGTTCTCTTCTACTTGTTCACAAATTTGTATTTGTGTAATCCCTTGGTTTCAACCGTTACACACAGTTTATCTTCATCAAAATACAGACCAAATGGATTTTTCAAACCATCCTCTTCTGTCAGAATGTCTCTGATGAACTCTCCTGACTTGCTGAGATGAATCACCTTGTGATCGCTATAGTCAGCTACAAAAATGTCTCCTGTACTGGTTGATGTGATTCCATATGGAGTTGTAAGTGCTCTATCTCCAGTAGGTGTGTATGTGAACACACTGTCACCAGACTGTGTCAGACAGATGACCGACTTCAGACTCAAATCTGACACAAGGATAGTCCCTTGTCCAGTTACATGTATATATTGAGGAAACCTGAAGCTCTGTCCTATGGCAGGAAGTGTTGTGAAGGTCTTCAAGATGTTTCCCTCCATATCGATGAGATCCACAGAGGGTGGGGAAATAGAACCAACTACCATTGTTGATTGATCTAGAGATGCCAGACTCCTGTAGTTCTTACCTGTCTGTATTGTAGACAGGAGTTCCAGGTCAGGAGTCACAGCAACTGTGATGATGTTGTTCAAATTACAAAATGATACAGCTACTGTGCTTTCACTGATTACTGTTACACAAAATGGATTAGGAGACACTTGGAGAACACTTGAACAGGTTTGTCCTTGTTTCAGATAAAACGCTTTTAGACGATTTGTGTCAATGTCAGTGAAAAGTGTGACTTCTGTGTTTGCTTGTTTCAATACCACAACACCTCGTACATTACATGTGTCACTCTCACCTAATTTAGCATCAATGACTTCATGAAGTACAGGTGTTCCTGTCAGATCAGGATCATCAACAATACTTACGTCCATCTTCCCAATCTCATCCTTCAGTCTGTCAAGGTCGTGAATAAAAATGATATCAGATACATCTACCATATCCTCTCTCTGTGCCTCTGCTATGTCTTCTCCAGCTTCTGACCCAGACGACAGATATATCTCAAACAGCTGCGCCTCATCCTCCAATTCCAGGGCCTGCTGGATGAACTGAGATTGCTGCTGGTATATCTGTGTCTCTGCCTGCTTTGTTTTCATCTTTGATTTCAGTTTCTCCGTTTGTTGATCAGTTTGGACATCAAGTTTCTTGAGCAGCTCAGTCTCTTTTTCACGAAGACTATCAACAACAGCTTGAATGGTTTTGGTTATATCAGTCTTCACTGATGCTGATTTCATTAGAAACTTGTCAACCTCATCTCTAAATTTGGCAATCTCTGCCTTGCTCCTTTCAGCTATCTCATCAAGATGCCCCTGACTTTTCTGCAGTTGACCTTTAACCTCGGGTAGCATATCCTTGATTGTAACGACATCTTCACACTTCCTGTGACTAATACTGCAACACACTGTACATAATGGTTTCTTGCAATCTTTACAAAATAGTTTGATCTTCTCCTCGTGTATCCTGCACAAAATAGGTCTCTTCAACGTCTGCTTTTTATTTCCTGTCAGCTTGGACACATCATGGTTACGGGTAGTTGGAATTTTGCTGCGAGGCTTGAGACATTCATCACAGAAGCACGTTTGGCAATCGGCACACCACCTTGATGCAGGAGTTGTCTTCCCATCTTCCAAGCACATCATACAGCATTTACTATCTGTAAGGAATAACATACACTTTTGATAGCAGTGATGATATCAGTAAAATATTCATATCGCTTGATTGTCAACACTTGAATGATAATAAAATTAGTTTATTATATAACTAGCAATGAAATATGTGGTTATACAATGAAAATATAATCCATATTTGCACATTAGCAGTAGAAAGTCATATTTTCACTGCAGTGGTGAGATAGAAATGATATTCGGCAAAAACAATGAAATAGTCTCTATATACACCCACAAAAAAAGTATTAATAATCATGATTGATCAGATTGAAAACCAATTCGCGCCTGTCACAAGTGAATTCTAACTTACTTATAACTTCAAAATTTGATATTTCTATATGACTGCAACACAAAAATATAATAATCTAGAATGTGATATTCAACAATTATCATGATTTACCATAACACGTAACAATTCGAGTCACTGATATCATCATCATTAGTGAATCATCGAAATGTGAAATTTAGTTTACCAGAAACTTTGACAGGGTATCCAGTAAAGATGGGTATTGACAAATAAAACACAATTCATCTAGCATTCATCATGCGTTTGTTTCTAATTAATACATGGATCTTACAGAAAGAAAAATAAGAAATGTGTTACCATCACCGACTGAGTCCATGAGTCCAGTTAGAAGCAGTCCTGGTTTCAGCTGCCCCGCCCACTCTTCTACAGGTCTGTCAGGGTGGGGTACTGGAGTGTCTTGTCTGCATGTTGGACAGGGGATGGACTTGTTTGTTACAGCTTCCGGTCGTGTATGCAGATATTTCTTTAGACAATTTTGACAGAAGCTATGTTGACAAGCAAGTGTCACTGGCTGATTGAACACCTCCATACACACACTGCAAGTCAGGAAGTCGTCCTGTAGTTTGCCTCCAGTCGTCATCTTGGATCTGTCATATAATAGAATAGAATTGGTTAATCGATGGTTTAAATGCATACTATATAGGTTTTTTAATAATTAGTAAGTGGTCTAAGGCATTTTACTTCATTTACATTTACAACATCACAAAAACTATAGCAGGTAATTTCGCTTGTGTAACGTGTGTCTACATGAAGGCAAAAACATGTTCATTGCTTCAAGAAGCTAGATAAGTAGGCCGTTAAGACATGAAACAATGATGGATATTTTCTAAAAATAAAAACTCATTTTATGATGTTTATTAGAAAATATATGGATCTCTATAACAACGAAAGTACTAATAGAATAGAGACAACAAACCGTTAACCTATCCTTATCTTAAATTCATGGAGAATGTTTATCCACTTCCTCATTGAATTATCCCGACCTTAAGAGATTGTTTCGTTTAATCTCTGTTAGTAGCAGGTGTACAAATCAGTAAATTAGTAAGTGGATGAACTAAATCCTTTCTTTTTGTTTTTGTTACACTTCATAGTTTGCCTGTTCGGCTTGTTAGGGATATAGTAGATTTGTGTCATCTGTCTCCAAACAGTGTTGTAGCAACGAACAATATATAATGATATGAAACCAAGGCACACTTATTGAGCACTTTACATAACTTCAAAATAAAACTGTCACATTTTGAAATGTTCATGTACTTGTACATTTTGTTGACCACGAAACAAGTATCCATATCAATACAGTTCAACTGGATTGTGCTATAAGAATGATAAATAACATTTATTTCAAAAACAGTAATGTCCCATCGAATTTCACTCAACAAAATAAAATCCAATATAACCCTTCTTTTGAAGTAAATTGTTGACTACAAAATTACAATTGTTACTCTGTGTACACTCCCCATATAGACCCTCATCGTCCTATGGGTTTTAATTCCATAGTTTTTCAGAAGATATTTCTTATAGTCTTCAGTACATGTGTTAACTGAAGAGGCCAAGTATTCGTCTGGTTACTTCAAACCGCTGAGATATATATATATAGCAACCACTCGTGTAGACCCTCGCTGTCCTATAGACGTTAATACGTTAATGCGCCGATTGATGCATCTGCTAGGTTTGCATGTGTGTGACAATTATCAATTTGTGCTAAGTATTGTTTCAAATGTGAATATATTACTCAATGAACTTGATTTAACGCTCAAATTGCCATTCACATTGAATTAATCGAAAACGAAAGTACGATGACTTTGCTAATATTCTAAATATGAAGTTTTCAAGTTTTCATGCATTATGGCCATTTAATGCAGAAAACCTAGATTAATACACAGACATAAGGCTACAGAAGAGCGTGAATAATGTAAATACCTCACCAGGTACCTATCTACGCCTGTTTAAACTGTTATTTTCATCCAAAATCGTCCATGATCAGATCCGCCTTCCTGGTGTGCTTGTCGTGTCTAACGGTGCGGAGGCTCTATAGGAGTAGGTTGTAGTAAGCATTTTACAAATTTACAATCATTAACAATAATTACCTATATCCATATCATTGTTAACAAAAACAAGTTAATAGATTAGTTATCTCAATACATCACGTACATGTAATTCTGCAAGAAGACAAAGGGTCTGTAGTTACATACGTCTCGATGATAATAATGTACATATCTGTAAACAATACATGTAATCTTAATGATGTGACGTTTTGAGGCATACCGTATTTAAGATTATGAATGTGCAGGAAAAAGGTTTAAACTCTTGAAAATTACCTTTCATGATTAAGTTAGCTGTTTTGAGTGACACATGCATTTAGATAATAAATTCGTAGGAAAACGGTATGAACTCTTGGACATTTTCAAATCTATGCAAGTATATCTTTCTATCAGCTGACACTGTGAATTCAATTTAAGTTTGTTGTAAGCATTTTACGAATTGTAAATATTACATGAGTGGAATGAGGAGAATATATGTTAAAGGGGCAGTAGCAAATTTTATTTTTTCAATTTTCCCATTTATAATGATAGTCATTTATATTTACTTTAGACAGTTAAACATCTTATTACACAAACCAATTATCCGTAGTGGTAATAACGGTATGGGAATAAAGCAAAATTGCATGGCGGCCATTTTATTGTGAACACAATTTATTATTTCGAATGACAAAAATGATTCTCATTGCTTTACGGTACCCTGTAGACTAATTTTTTAACTTGATTTTCCAAAGAGAGTAGGGTGTGTTACTATTGTTGACATTAATGTTCAAATACATTTTATCGACTTATTTCAGTGAAAAAAAGGTGTTACTGCCCCTTTAATGTGAATGATGTGAACGTCGTTTTGGATGTTTGCTATATTAGTTTTTTAATACATTATATTTTTTTAATGACAAAATCAGTTTTAGAACATGTATCTGCTTATTGGGATAATCACACTGTTCATTCATTATATTATGCTT
Source organism: Gibbula magus (assembly GCA_936450465.1). Taxonomy (NCBI): domain Eukaryota; kingdom Metazoa; phylum Mollusca; class Gastropoda; order Trochida; family Trochidae; genus Gibbula; species Gibbula magus. The sequence goes on from OW388302.1 coordinate 36,258,817, forward strand.
ATGCTTAATGATGTGGTCTGGGGAAAAGGTTTTTATGCTCGTATGTTTTGTGATAGTAAACATCCCGTATAAGAAATAAAGACTCACGAAATAAAGTTCCGAATAAAATACTGCCTAAGTATGAGGGGATCAGGAAGTATCCGCCAGGATCCGGCTAGGCGAGACTGATTCCATCCCTTTCCGTCCTCTGAAAGTTATTTGTACATGCATTAAATTGAACATGGTTTAACGGCCACATAAGGAAGTTTGCTCGTCCAAACCATTAAGGTACAGACTGAACCGTCACAACTAGCATCAACATGTGTGCAGAGTGATAACTTATCTGGTGACGTTATGTACACCAAACATTCATATATTTTTTTAATTTAACATGGGAAAATGGTTGATTTTCAAGAGAACTGACGCTACTTTAGTATTGTTTTATACCAGCTTGTAAAGATAATCAACCAATATCGGGGATGTAGCTCAGTTGGTAGAGTTTCCTCTCGATGGAGCCCCAGGTCATAGGCTGTTTATAAATATGTCAATAATTCAATTGTAAACCCGTTTTTAACAAGAACAATACCACATTACAGCTTAAACATAAATTTCCAATAAAAATAGAGGAAAGGAATAAAGACAAGTTATCTGTAATACTTTGAATAGATTTCATGAACACTAATCTATGGGCAAAGGCATTATTTACATACCAGTCTTTTGTTTAGGTTCAAACGGCAAAGACGGAGTTTCTGGGCCCCAAGGGAACCCCGGTAAAACAGAATAAAGTGTTTAGATATTCGTAATATGTTAAGCATATGTCCGAAGTGAAAAATACTGCCTCGCTTTACATGTTAAATGAACATTAAGCATGTTTTAGAAGTTACATCAAGTCAAACTTTATAAATGGTGTTATTTTATCAAAAATAATGACTGTTGTTTTAAATTATCTATTGAATGGTAGTCCATTCAACATAATGATAATATTAAGGTGAACTTTGCGAATTATGATGGAAAGTCAATTGATCAAACATAAAGTTTAAAATATACATATATACAATAGACATAAATTGTGGGTTGGTAATGTCAACGAGGTCATATAACTACTGTGCATAAATATAGGACGTGTAAGTTCAGTTTCTACAGTTGTAAACGGCTGTTGCTCAATTTTCATTGGAACCAAGTAATTGTCATGTATTTGGCGATATGGTATGAACATACTAGTCAAGATAAATTATATTAATTTAAATCAGCACAAGAGCTCTTTCGGCAGTAAATAATACTCATGGATCTTTACATATTGTAGGTTTTTGTTATTTTGGTATATCGTGTCAATTGATTTATTTGACTATAAATATAACAAACGAATACTTTCTTAATACTGCCCTTTATCTTTGTGCCCTTCAGGTGCGAAAGGGGAACCGGGAATATCAGGACTGAAGGGAAATCCAGGTAATTTGTGGCATGGTGTAATAATACAAAATATTATATATTATATATCATTAAATGTATATAGAGAGAATATCATCTGTCTGTTGATATAAAATAAATCAACACGAGTTGAAAACAGTAAGAATATCCCATTCTTTACTTTTTACTTTCATCATTAATTGTTGATATATAGAGAATATTGCTCAAGTTTTTTCTGATATAAAAAAGATAAAAAAAATCGTTGATAAAAATTGGATATTTGTATCCTCAACTTTAGGCTTGCCGGAGATGATTATTACTTTTATCAACGAGTGTTGATATATGTGTTATCATAGACATGAGGGTGACATTCTATTTCTTCTTCATTACGTTTCAATGAAAATTGTACCTCTGTGAACACATCACTGCCATTTGACTTCCAGTGCGGCGATGTCACATCATTGTGACATCATCGTGTTTGACGTCAAATAATTGATGTCATTACTCGATAATGTAAAACATTGTTATGTCGTGTGGATGACGGGGGCACATATATATGTCCTAGGAGATATTTGTTGAACTCACACAAGCGATATCTCCCGTGCAACACAGTTTTGGATGATACTTATTTGACATCAGAAGGCACGGGAGAAGGTTTTGCTCAACGTCCAAGTTCATTCCTAAACACCACTGAACATATGCTGCCATTAGAGCGTGACGTCATAACACTGTGACGCATCAACCGCATAACAGTGTTGTCATTTGTAAATAAATACCTACCAAACACATATGAAAACGTGATTTCATTAAATTGATAATATGTCGACTTGTGTTCAATGGTATAATTTTAAGTTACGCATGTAAGTGCATAAACAAGTCAGTAAGAATTCAAATCTGCATTTTCAGGCGAGAAAGGTGAAAACGGATCGGCAGGGCCACAAGGAAGCCCAGGTACAGTTGAATATTTGTTGTTGTGCGAAATATAATTAAAGAGTATTGGTGTAATACCATTTTTTACAGTCATCCAGGGTAATACCCTAACACTTACAGCTGTAAACGACGTCATGCTATCACCGTCATGCAATATAGACCCGACGTCACGAAGGCCCCTATGACGATAACGTTGACGACGGTTCCTTTATGGAAACAGACGATCATGAACATTGCCCGATTTCGACTTAATTAGATGAAGAATATCATATATTAAATGTACTGTTTGTTATATTTGGCAAATAGAATATCCACCAGTGAAGGAAGTAGAAAAATAAAATAGGAGTATGTTCAACAGTGACTTCGCTTATTGTGTAATGATATTATATACGATGTAGATTCCAATTTATTGGAAGCGTGTGTGTCGTCCTCGTAGAATACTACAGCCATTTACACGGCAAAATTTAATTTGAGTAATACCGATACAACTCAACTGAAATAACAAGCTGTCACTACTGTCGACTGATAAAGTTGTTATTCGACTGACAGACTACATTATTTCATCGTCACTCATATAATAATTTTCTTTTTTGCATTTTATTTCAAGATTTCAAGTTTCATTTCAATTTCTCCTTTAGAAAGTGTAAAATGCTCTATATTTCAATTCTACCAAGTACATGTCTCAACACTATAGACCTATCTTTGTTTATACATATTAAAGGGGCAGTAGCACGTTTTTTCGCTCAAATAAGTCAATGAAATGTTTTTGAAAAATATGTTCTACAATAGTAAAACAACCTTCTCTATTCGGAAAAATAAAGTTAAAAATTAGTATACATGGCTCAGTTAAGCCATGAGTATCGTTTTTGTCATTCAAAATAATAAAATGTGTTCACAATGAAATGGCCGCCATGCAATTTTTGCTTTATACGCAACACCGTTATTAACACTACAGATGCTTGGTTTGTGTAGTAAGATGTTATACGCTCTAAAGTAAATATAAATGATATAAACTATCATTATAAATTGAAAATATGAAAAATCAAAATTTGAAAAAAACGTACTACTGTCCCTTTAACCTTCAGGTATTAAAGGTGCACCAGGAAACCAAGGTCTACAAGGTAATCCAGGTGAGTACACAAAGTGTTTAATTAATTGGACATATACAAGAATAATCATTAAGATGAGGATGCACACTTTATTTGCTCCCATAAGGTGATGTAGCACGCCGCTCTTACTAAAATAAAGTGCTCTCAAGAAAAGGTAAATAGATGTTACCAAAGGCTTGATAATACTCCCCAGTCGATAAGAAGAGTTCGAAAATGAATGTACATGGTTCGGTTAAGCCAGGCAAGTCCATTTCTTTCAGAGCGATCATTTTAAGGTGTTCACATGAATATTGCCGGTCGAGGATACTTGAAGTGATCTAACTCATGTATCGACATCTAAACACTCATAGTAAAGTTTTAGACAAGAAACCATGATGGAATGGTTCATGTCAAATTTGGGGGGAAATACTATGCAAAAATACAGCGCCTTTAAATACGCTAACAAGTGTTTCGTTGTAATAAATAATACGTTCATAGGAAACTTGTTTGGTATTCTCTATTTTCAAATTCAATGACAAGGGACGGTTTCAGAACCAAACAATGCCTATTAATAATATTTCACTTGTTTATTCTTTTGTATTCAGGTGTAAAAGGCGAAGCAGGATTGAACGGATTTCCAGGTAAGAAAGTGATTTAATTTGTACATTAGTTCGATATGAATACAGGAACATTCATCTGTTATGTCATTTTGTTTTGTTTTACCTGCTAATCTTACAAAGTACGCACTACTCGCCCGAAAACCTTAGAGTTCTAATAAATATAATAACAGTCAACTTTCACAATAATCAAAGAAACATACAAGGCACTGTAGCCAGCCATTATTACTGACATAAAGTGTTCTCACGAAAAGGTAAATAAGTGTTACCAGTGGCTAAATGATACTCTTCAATCAATAACAAGAGTTCGAAAAAGAATGTACATGGTTCGGTTAAGTCCATTTCTTTTCGATCGGCCATTTTAAGGTGTTCTAAACACTCATAGTAGAGTTGTAGATATAGCACAATGATGGAATGGTCAGTTGTCGCTGTATGAGATATATACTCTCGAACGTAAGATTATATTGCATAAACTTGAATAATTTATGTCAAATTTGTGGAAACATAATCAATAAGCAATATAACACGTACTACAGCGCCTTTAAATAAGTTTTACAAGCAGCTCGTTGTAATAAATATGGTATCCATAGGACACTAGTTTGATATTCTCTATTTCCCAATTAAATGACAAGAGACGATGTCAAAACCAAAATTGCCTATTAATGTTTTTTATTCGTTCATTTTGTTTCTGTAGGTGAAAAAGGCGAAGCAGGATTGAACGGATTTCCAGGTAAAATATGAATTTGTTTGTAAACATGATAAGTCGTTGTATACACCTTCTATTCTTCATCGCCCGAAAATCTTAGTGTTCTAATTATGTTATAAAAAGTAAGCTTCGAGAAAAACAATTTGAAGTTTCAAACATGTAAACTAATCAATATCATTATTTGGAATTGTGTAGCTTTGCAATGTATCATTTATTTTACGAACATTAATGTGCAATATTTAATATCATTCGCAGGTGCACAGGGGATGCCTGGCCCAAAGGGAATCCCAGGTAAATACAGATACATTTATGTTTATTATAGAATATGCTTGTTTTTTAAATACAAAAGACGTTGTCTACCTCGATATTCAGTGGTGCCTTTGAATCTAAAGCTGATGAGGGTATTTTACGTAAGATAGGCGACAGAAGAAGAGCTGCTGAACCATCAACTCTAAATGTGTTCCGCTGCGATTGGCGCTTGGTCAACTCCCTCCGCAAGTCTCAACCCGGACAGTCTCCATCACTGGCTAATTTAACTCGTGTTACATTCCCTTACCTTTGCTACGGCATCCTGGTTCCCTGGGCCAGTTACGGTGCGCTACAGGGAACCAGGATGTTGCTACGGCATCTTGTCAGTGTGCACTGTGAAGTTCCGGCGTAGCGCATGACTGACTAGTACAGAAGAGATAACGAAATGCTGCAAGGCAAAATAGCCATAGATGGAGACTAGCGCGAGTTATATGCATTAGCGGTTCTTACTTTGGGTTCAAACTTGAACCCCAGGTGAACGGTTAAGTATTTGAACCCAAGAGGATGGTTTCAAAACAAAATTCGAACAAAGTTCACGAATTTGAGAGTTAAAACTGCAACATTAAGCTGCTATTATTTGCAAAATGAACATTTTTCTAACATACATTGATTACGCCACATCCATTTCAGGCCCAATAGGTCCAAAAGGCTCGATGGGTGTTCAAGGAGGGAAAGGTGAGGCATACATATAAACATAATTATTGCCCGCCACATGTCAACGGAGGTATAAGCGGATATAGCAATGACCTCCGTCCCTTCTTCCGGTTTTCGTTTCCGGGCTCGAACTTAAAACCTGTGAGGCCTAGCTTAATGAAACTTGGTATGTGGAAAAATCATCATATGTAGATGTGCCTTTTGGCGTTTTGACTTTGATTTTATTTTTAGCCGTTTTCATGGAAACATACTTTAAAGTACTGACTGTTTCTGAAAATTAAATGTACATACTCACGGATGAAAGTAGAGAAATTTGGTGAATAATGAACAATACGGGCGCCATGTAGTCCGACATAATGATCCATAACAGGTACAAGAAGGTTTATATAGATTTGTGATGATTGTATCACCACACGCAGTGTTGTTGACACGTAACAGAGACAAATACAATGTTATCAAAATACTTACTGGCACTTTTAGATATATATTTATGTTGCAGGAGATCCCGGGCCGATTGGTCTGATGGGACCCCAGGGACTTCGTGGAGCGAAAGGTGAAAGAGGTAATAGTAATTGAAGCGCCGTAAAATATACAATTTACTAATTACAGTCAAATGTGTTGAATTGGAATTTGGATTCTAGCCTGCAGGTTACAAATAAAACTTAACGCAAATAAAGGAGATTGTCAATATTTGTATAACTTGTTTTCGTGTTAATATTCAAGTACTGTCCAATTCGAGAACGTCAAATTGAAATGTTACCACAAAGTAGATACACTTTAATGTAAAATATTATGTTTTTGCATATTTAACAATTGAAATAAGACAGTTTGTAAGTGTGGCAGGGTGAGGTAAATAGCGTTCCTACTAGCTTGGACTAGTGGGATGTCCCTTTAGCTCAACTGGTAGAGCGCCTGTTTCTCAGCAAGAGGTCCCGGGTTCGAATCTCCCTGGATGTTGAAATTTGTATTTTCACTCCTGCTACATAAGGGAACAACAGAACAATGATATAGTTTTCGCTAATATTCCTAAAATATCCAACATGTCCAATGTTCATCCAGCTTATTTGGCTGTCTTTGCCTGCCTTGAATTTCTAGGGATTGTTTAAGCCTGCATAGCAACTGCACAGCAACTATACAGCTTGGCACGAGATGCTCGTGCAAGTCCGTGAAATTCGGCTGCGGTGTTCAATTCTAAACACTCGGTACATTGGCGTCAAAGAAGTGATAGTGTTTTTATTTGAAATACATATATAAATCAAACTCTGTAAAAATACATATAAACGGTATGAAAGATTTCCCATTGTCATTGCATAGTTTGAAAGTGATTCTCTAGTTTAAGTAATTGATTCTCCGCCAGAGGTTACTCGAGGCATTTCTTCCCTCGTAACATACATGTGTATGCTACCTAGTGGTAAACAAAGCAAACACTGGCAAGCTGTCTTATTTTTACACAATATAACACGTCTCAATGAAACAATTTAACTCACTTTGTTTCTGATTTCAGCGCTAAACAATATCCATTGCCTGTTTGAATAATACAGCACAGCAACCCCTTAATTTACTTAATTTGTTCAATGTATGTATTTTTTTCCTAGGACAACAGGCGCCAGCTGGCGATGTTGGTAAGTATTAATCTAATTTTGTTGGATTTATGATATTTTTTATATTGTTTGTGATGTTATTCAGTGCATTTAGTGTTCTTCTGCTTTATTTAGATTTCTTAGACAAAAAGACCAGATGTTCAGTATACACTTTCACTTGAAACACCACGTCAGTTACGATGAAATCAACTGAAATTTCGTGAAAGTGAAATTTGTGTTCAGACAAAAAGATAATGGTGTTTTAATCAATACAATTCGTAATCATATCAAATCGAGTTAAATAATAATACATCTATGAAATTTTATTTAAAAAAATTCAAATCAGATCTATTAAAATCAAAACAAATGCCACAAATTCCAATACCATTATCTGACTTGTCGACACCCTCGGTTACCCATGGTTTTATATACATGTATGCTCCGTTACTCTCCACTATATATGATATAGTGGAGAGTAACGGAGCATATATAAAACCATGGGTAACCGAGGATGACTTATCAATGACTTTGCTCAATACCTGCGCTGTGCGTATTTCTTCATTTCCAAGCATTATATGATTTTTCTTTGCACGACAGTTTACTTGTGGCACAAGCACAGCTATTGTTTTCCAGTGTATAAATACTTTGCTGACGTTATTTAAACACAACTTTTGTCACATAGTTCTAAAAACATTCCAGTGTTAAGCCACTGTCCTGAAATACTATCGTTTTCTCTAGTGTTTAAAAGCCACATGTTTTCATATCTGAATTTAATTGGCCTGTTATACATTCTAATGTTAGTAAGACAGGTTACTCACATTGTTGATATTATATCTGTTCAGCTGATGCTGATGTTATGCTTTAAATGGTGCTGTTTGATGTACACATTCAATGATCACGATGTTATCCAATCATTACAAATATAACAGAAGATAAAACTCATCTGACAATCAAATCATGTAAAAAAATGTACGTTTGTTTCTGTATTGCAGGCGCCCCGGCAGTGAGCTGTAAGTATACATAGTTTAAATAGTGTGATACTATTTTCGTGTTTCTGCCCTTGTACATCCTCGTTATTTTGCTGTGCCTAGCTCACACCGTATCGAGTGCCTTAGATTGTTACCCCGGAATAATGTGATTATTTACTGTTGTCCTGGGATCCTTTTATAATAACAAATATAGACGTTCCAAAATGACATTAAGAACAATACATATTGGTAAGGATGTATTTTACATATTTGAAAAAAATACACGTGTATGATAGGTTCATCATATATTCAGAAGCCAACTAAATTAAATTTGATATTTCAAAACATGAACAGTACATATTTTGAGAATCACGTGTTTTAAGAAATCATTGATTTCGGATTGTCATCACTGGATGAGATAGGAGAGTCAAAAAGTGTTTTTTTTTGCTTCTTTTATGACGACCTACAGTGAAGACGTGTCAACAAATTCAAGCCTGAGAAGGGTTTTTTGTAGTTTTCATTTGTTATTTATTAAACTTCTACATTTTATGAAGTTTAAAACTTAAATATCAAACATTCTAGCCGAAAGCCATTTTGAAAAAGCGATTTCCACACGCTATGTGTACTTAAAAATTACATTAAACTAAAAGCTTTGTATTCTGAGGTATGGTATTGCGGTTACATCTCTGCAACCCATGTCTCTGTGAAAAGCATTCAAAATCGCCTTTCTTCTGCAGGTTGAGTGTATTAACTTTTTGCCTTTCAAAGAGTTTAGATTTGTATATGTATTACGTGTTTTAAGTGAAAGGTTTATCTGTTTTATTCTGTTTAACTATATATTAAAGAAAGCATCGACATGTATTTTTTCCTTGAAATGCGTTTCATGCGCTTCAGTACACAGCTTCATATATCTTTCAGTTCTCGCGTGTAATACATGTATTCAATAGTGGCAGTAATAGTCACACCTTTTGAAGCGTTCATAAAATATATGTGATGAATATCTTATGGCAAAATTGCATGTTACAGAATAGTTTAGTTTGTGGATTGATACACTGTAGAACTATATGTTTTAATTACATTTGATTCTTTATCGTTCTAACGTGTGTATGTTACTGAAAACTCTTAATTTGATAAAATATGTTGGAAATAAATACGCATAAATTGTGATACATTTTAACATAGATGTATGCCATTCGGAATACTGTAAATCTACAATAGATTAACTTCTCATATTCATGTTCTCTTGTATTCATATATTGCAGCGCGTCATGATTTTACAAGACGGCGAGGTAGAGTATGATTGTATTTATCTTTTTCACTTTAGAAAAAACAGTCGACTGGCTGAATAGAGAAAATAACTACTCTCAAGTTACAAAAGTCAATGTAAAATATCGTATGGCAATATCTGTAAAGAGAACAATGCCTTCAAAAACTCCGTGTCTAGAATAACAGAGGTTTGTTTTCTTTTGATATGTTGTCCATGGTATTACTAATATATAACTAAAGTGACCTCATATATCACTTAACTCATGGATAACATATATCAGTGTTGGAATATTCGCTAATTGAAAAAAGTCCTTTGACAGTTTTGATGAATTCTGAATATTTCATGAATATCCAAGTGCTTAGGTAATGTTAAATGATATAGGTATATGGATAGTCAACTTCTTTATTGCTATGAGTGTGACGATTTGATGCAGACACTAGCACCGTTATGAAGAAAACAACTTGTTCTCATTAATCATACCAGTTTCTTAAATACTTCTCAAAGAAGTTGACCAAATCGTGTTGTTGGTTTTGAAAAAGGAGAAAGTTAGCGACTCCATTTGAATAAGTATTGACTGACCATATTTCAGGAGAGAGAGGATACCCTGAACCAATTGGACCACCCGGACCTCCTGGACCCCCGGGGACTCCTGGAGTCAATGGTAGACACGGGTATCCAGGTAACCCAGGTAATTGTTACAAGACCAATATAGATCTAGACCTACACACCATCGTTAACCCTTCTTACTATAGTGACAGACCATATCCATATCCCAACTCAACATATGACCTGATTCAAATCAGATAGTATTCGGCAGAGAGACAACAAGAAACCCTTTTTTATCTTGTTTCATTCCATTTCCAACTATTTTTGTCTATCCTTATTATTTCTCATGATTGTTATACCTCTATTATAATAACTAAAATTATATATAGATCCACAAAACGACTGTTACAGGTTTACCAGCGTATTCAGCGTTTGAAACTTGATGAATTGCTGTCTACAAAGAAGCTACTCGGACGTCCTGCTTGTTGGTTCAAGGATAAAGCCGTGCAGATCACAACAAATGAATTGTGTTATATCATCAGTACATAAGATGATAATAATGAATTAATTTGATGAATCAGAGTGTAATATATATCCAAATGCATTTGTACTCAGCAGTATGTATATAGTTAATAATTCCCATCACTTGTTTTTGGAACCAAACATTCTCATGTGTATGACGCTTTTAATAAACGTTTTGAATGATCTGCAATTTTGTTATAGGAGCAGAATATGACAACGTCATTCTCAGTCGCTTGGTGAGGACTGATTGAATCTGTAGGGTACAAAGCTAGTAAGTACTGATTGTATCTGTAGGGTACAAAGCTAGTAAGTACTGATTGTATCTGTAGGGTACAACGCTAGAAAATACTGATTGTATCTGTAGGGTACAAAGCTAGTAAGTACTGATTGTATCTGTAGGGTACAAAGCTAATAAGTACTGATTGTATCTGTAGGGTACAACGCTAGAAAATACTGATTGTATCTGTAGGGGACAAAGCTAGTAAGTACTAATTGTATCTGTAGGGTACAAAGCTAGAAAATACTGATTGAATCTGTAGGGTACAAAGCTAGTAAATACTGATTGTATCTGTAGGGGACAAAGCTAGTAAGTACTGATTGTATCTGTAGAGTACAAAGCTAGAAAATACTGATTGAATCTGTAGGGTACAAAGCTAGTAAATACTGATTGTTTCTGTAGGGTACAAAGCTAGAAAATACTGATTGAATCTGTAGGGTACAAAGCTAGTAAATACTGATTGTATCTGTAGGGGACAAAGCTAGTAAGTACTGATTGTATCTGTAGGGTACAAAGCTAGTAAATACTGATCGTACCAGAACAAAACAAAGAGGCACATTTACGATCTTACCCTTACTATTAAGGAAGTTGAAAAATGTTGACAAAGGGAAACATGCTAATGGCTTTCGTCACGACATGAGGACTTAAAGGACATTTCCAATCTTTTGATATTTTGGCAATGATAATTTATGTATATCAGTGACGTCTTGAAATAATTCAATGCATGTTCATTATTATAAGGGTGAGTAAGCAGTTTCTATCTATAGCATTAGAAATGACTGCAACTTGATAATATGACATGATCGAAAACCGGATTCGATAACGATCGCTGAGAAGTTTCCGCTAACTGTAAATATTGAAATAAAATGCAAGGTAAGTTCCAACATTCGTCAGATCATGATATGTTCCTTCTGCAACCAAAGTTTGTCAAGTCAAGGCTGTTCTGTTTGATGAAAACATGTATTTTGATGGTTTAAAAAGTTTGGTTGCAGTTGCCTAAAGGGACTGCGACCAAATTCAGTAATGACCCGATTTCCATGTGAAGTTATAATCTGCAACCTAATTCAAAGATATCATGTTATATATCATGCTATAGATAATTATTTCAGCTTTCAGAAAAAAACTTCATCTGAGCAATTTTGAAGAGTTTGAAGAGGAGCATGTACTGGCTATTTTAGACACCCCGTCATTGGGACCCTTCAATTACTCTTAGGCCAATAAAACTATAATTATTTCGGATTTTTACTATAAAACCGCGTGTGAATATTATTTGCAGGTATAATGTGAAATATGGTCTCCTCGGGTCCATAAACTGCACTCGAGCTTCGTTATTGCGGCACAGTATCTTCGATTGTGTACATTTAGCGCGTATTGGTACATCATCTGCGTTAACTACATATACACGGGTTAAATAATAAAGATGAGAACCGCCTCACAACGTTTTAAAAACAGGGAATTGGATCTTCTGCACAGTCCAAAACTGAAGTTGACAAAAATGAAAATGAATTTCGAGGATAGTTTATACATTTATCGACAAAGTAATAATGTTGACACATGCATGTAGTTACCACAACACAAACCTCAAACATGCTTAGACTAGTTGTTATTTTTAAATAATCATCGATATTTTCTTTTTATTCAAAGCATTCAACTTTTAAATCAATTCATGAATTTTCTGTTAATTCACTAACTGCATTAGTATTGATTAAGCATTCACCTGATAACTTTCAAGACATACAATTCTATTCTATTTGTTCACAAACTTGTATTTGTGTAAACCCTTTGCTGCAACCGTTACACACAGTTTATCTCCATCAACCCACAGACCAAATGGATATTTCAAACCATCCTCTGCTGTCAGAATGTCTCTGATGAACTGTCCTGACCTACTTAGGTGAATCACCTTGTGAGTGGTATAGTCAGCTACAAGAATGTCTCCTGTACCGGTCGATGTGATTCCATATGGATTTCTCAGTGCTCTGTCTCCAGTAGGTGTGTATGTGAACACAATGTCACCAGACTGTGTCAGACAGATGACAGACTTCAGATTAACATCTGACACAAGGATAGTGCCGTGTCGGGTGACATGGATGTACTGAGGATACTTGAAGCTCTGTCCTATTCCAGGAAGTGATGTGAAAGTCTTCAATACGTTTCCCTCCATATCGATGAGATCCACAGCGGGTGGGGACATAGAACCAGCAACTAATGTTGATTTATCTAGAGATGACAGACATTTGTATTTCTTACTTGTCTGTATTGTAGACAGGAGTTTCAGGTCAGGGGTCACAGCAACTTTGATGATATTGTTCAAGTTTAAAAATGACACAGCTACTGTGCTTTCACTGATTACTGTTACACACCATGGATTAGGAGACACTTGGAGAACACTTGAACAGGTTTGTCCTTGTTTCTGATAAAACGCTTTTAGACGATTTGTGTCAAAGTCAGTGAAAAGTGTGACTTTTGTTTTTGCTTGTTTCAATACCACAACATCTCGTACATTACATGTGTCACTCTTGCCTAATTTAGCATCAATGACTTCATGAAGTACAGGTGTTCCTGTCAGGTCAGGTGTTGCTGTACTTTCATCAACACTCCTTACGTCCATCTTCCCAATCTCATCCTTCAGTCTGTCAAGGTCGTGTATAAAGATGATATCAGCTACATCTATCCTGTCCTCTCTCCGTGTGTCTGTTATGTCTTCTCCAGCTTCAGATCCAGACGACAGATACATCTCAAACAGCTGTGCCTCATCCTCCAACTCCAGGGCCTGCTGGATGAACTGAGACTGCTGCTGGTACATCTCTGCCTGTGTCTGCTTTGTTTTCATCTTTGATTTCAGTTTCTCCGTTTGTTGATCAGTTTGGACATCAAGTTTCTTGAGCAGCTCTGTCTCTTTTTCACGAAGACTATCAACAACAGCTTGAATGGTTTTGGTTATGTCAGTCTTCACTGATGCCGATTTCATTAGAAACTTGTCAACCTCATCTCTTAATTCGGCAATCTCTATCTCGTTCCGTTCAGCTATCTCATCAAAATGCCCCTGACTTTTCTGCAGTTGACCTTTGACCTCTGGTAGCATATCCTTGGTTGTGACTACACACTCACACTTCCTGTGACTAATACTACAACACACTGTACATAATGGTTTCTTGCAATCTTTACAAAACAGTTTTATCTTCTCCTCATGTTCCATGCACATAAATGGTCGCTTCAACCTCTGTTTATTTCCTGTCAGCTTCGTAAAGTCGTGGTTACTGCAAACTGGGACTTTATTGTGAAGCTTGAGACATTCATCACAGAGGCTGCCCTGACAATCAGCACACCACGTTGATGCAGGAGTTGTCTTTCCCTCTTTCTTGCACCAGGAGCAACGGTTGGTGTCTGGAACAAAAATCAATAGAATATGCCACAGAAACAGAACAAAGACTTAACGCTTTAAATATATCTAGAATATAAGCTACAATTTAATATGTTAGTATAATCAATGGAATGTGTTGATAAATATTGACAGGAATGTGCCCAACTTAATAGCACGATATATAACTTGTGTATGCATAGCTCAAACAATTAAAAAGCTATTACATGCAGAAATATTGCTCGGACAAGCTCGATTACTTCTGTCAACATATTCACAAAAAAAACATGAAAACAGTCAAATATCATATGTACAAATTTGCGTTACAGCAGAGGGCATTATTCTACAGTTTGACTCTACTGTTTGCACAGTTTTAACTATTTAAAAAACGTTCAGAGATATTGTAGGGTTTTTAAAAACATGGTATTTTATTATGTAACAGGTACAATCTTGTTTGAAGTATTTTTTTGAATGGTTAGAGCTCATCTAGTTGTATGTAATTTATATTCTGTAAGATAGAATGCAAACACTTCAAATGATGTTTAAGGTAGCATACATGTTTTTGACATGGCTAGATACCCTCAAATGCCATAGTATTATTATTTCCTTTTGGCCACAAATAATCTATGATTTATGATTTTTTGCTATAGGACTATGATATGGTGTGAGCGAAACACTTCTGGCTTCTATAAACTGACAGAAATGTAGTAGTATGATTAATTTTTACTGATTAGGAAGAAAAATTCACATGATCAAGGGTGAACCTCATGAGGCTTGCATTTGTAGGTATAGATTTGCTGAATGACTTAAGGCTGTGGAAATGTAGGACCGGAAAATCATGTATGTGATTAACAAGGTTTGACCACACAAAATTATCCAAATATATTATCATATCTCACCATCACCGACTGAGTCCATGAGTCCAGTTAGAAGCAGTCCTGGTTTCAGCTGCCCCGCCCACTCTTCTACAGATCTGTCAGGGTGGGGCACTGGAGTGTCTTGCTTGCATGTCGGACAGGGGATGGACTTGTTTGTTACAGCTTCCGGTCGTGTATGCAGATATTTCTTTAGACAATGTTGACAGAAGCTATGTTGACAAGCAAGTGTCACTGGCCGATTGAACACCTCCATACATACACTGCAAGTCAGGAAGTCGTCCTGTAGTTTGCCTCCTGTCGCCATCGCACACCTGAAAGGTAAATATTAATCAACAGTTTATAACAGCCACATTTAACATATATACCACCAAAAAGTTAAAGTTTGGAATCTCCTCTTCTCGACCAACCTCTTCTAGGAATGCGACAATTCCATATCAGACAATCCTGATTCACTGACAAAGTTTGTTAACGTTATGTAGACCCTCCCTGTCAAAGAACAATAAAACGATATATGAAGCATTTCTCAATTAAGAAACATGTCATTTAGATAAGCATTACATCACTCTTCCTCCTCAAAGTTCACTTTATTACATAACGAGACATTAATCGATAATGAGGTATGCGAAATTAATACGTCAACTTCACAGACAACCTAAGACATCTACGGTCTGCACTCGACAATTGAGAGCAATGACAACAGCGGTTATGTCCCTTGGACAAGATATGTTTACTACACGCCCTCATTTACACCTTATTTTGCGTATTTGACCCTGCATATTTCATTGAAAGGAATTACTATCTCAGTTAAATATAAAAATAAAGAACTTTGTGTGTGGTAAAAATAAATTTACAAGAATGTTCAACAAATATGTATATATGAGTACACATAGTATTGTTCCCAATAGTTGCAAAATCAAAATAATATTAAATACAATGCACAATATATTGTTAAACAATGAGCTGCATACAGTGCTGGTGTCTGAAGATATGTTATATATTGTTGAGTATTTGGATGAGTGAGTTCCCCATATTACTAATTTCAGTTTCATCGTCTAATTTGGAAATAAATGTTTCTACCAAATATATCTGTTTTAATGGGGTTTTTTCAATTGTTGAATTTTGGAATTGTGTTCTTAATATTGCATATATTTACATATTTTTTTGGCTGAAATACACATTTAGTTTATCAAATAAAAATGTTATTTTTTTATTCAAAATATATTTCACAACACTGAAAATCAAAACACTCCTATTGGCCTTGTAAGAGTTGAGTTTTACTTTTAGAAGAATCTTGAAACATGAAATTCGATTCCTGAGTACTGGCTGTTCTTAACTCTTCTATTGTTATTTAACAGTGCCCATGAAGTCTTATCTTAGTACATGAATGAATCATTTAGATAAGTAATTACATATATACAATCAATAATGGTAAATACAAACAGTGTTATATATATTAAATCAGGAATACTTTAATATAATCACAAAGTATTTAATCTAGACCATGCTAAATAAATTATTAGTTAGTTGTTAATCCAATGGTTTGCTAAACAACTAAATTATGTCAATTAACTAAATTTAAGCTACAACCAAATATGTTCATATGATATTATCCATATTTTGCTTCATTGTAAATATTTAAAAAAATTAAATCAGCTTAATTAGTTGTGTAATAACACTAGCATGCTTCTATCATTAAACGGAACCGACAATGTTTTAACTAGAATCACTCTGATTATTTCCAGCATTTGACAAATGACCATTTGCTGATAAAAAAAACCCACTTTTTGTCTTATTTGCAAAATAAACGTTAATACAAACCCTCCACGTCCTCAGGTTTTATTATTTTCTTAATTTATTTGGTTATTTATCAGACATCACTTTTTTATAACCTTCCAACTATTGGTTGTATTCCTGAACAAATACAAGTACACCAGCTATTTTACACAACATACCCATTCATGTAGACCCTCACTGTCCTATGAAACGTAATGGTTCACGAGGCCAATTCATCAGACAATCTTTACAATTCCTGACAATACTTTATGTATGTAGAATATCACTTTTAACATCAACATCAACCTAAATAAAAATGATTCGAAAGGTAAAGTATCCAAAAGAGTACGAAATCGAAAACGAAAGTACGATGACTTTGCCAATATACGAAAAGAAATAATCATAACGTTTTGTACAGTTTTCATAATATAATGCAGACTATATCGATTAATAAATAGACATTAATTTACATGGGAGGAACACAAATCTAAATACCGCACAGGGGACCTATCTACACCTCCGTTGACTGTTATTTCATCTCGAAACACTCAGGAACTCGTTAAACCTGCCTGTGTATGTTTGTCGTGTCTAATGGCGATGAGGCTCTGGAGGAGTGGGGATGTCGTTAACATTTTGATATTTTTCAATATTGGTATTGTTTAACGTTGAAACAATTTGCAATCACAACATATTTAAAAAGAGAAATAATATTTGTGATTGTTGTATGTAATATAGAATGAAAATTATGTTACGAGTCGAATCTTGGATTCGTGTCAACACACAAGGTTACTTTAACAAAACATAGAATCAAGTAATCAGGGTTAACGCTCTATTGCACACTCTGTTGTATTCTGGATTTCGCTGCCTATCAGCTGTCTAGTATATATAATTTAAAATTTCATTCCCAAAAAATCCTTTCCTTGTGTACTTTTACTTATGCTTAGTTCTTAGTTTGTTGAATAGAATTATAAACATTATTAAAACGATTTCCTGCAGAGGATGTTAGCATATGTAGCTATTTTTGTATAGTTTTATCTGAAATATAGTTAAATGAATTTGAATATAGTTGAATTTATTTAAAGGTAATGGGATATTATAATATCTATTTCATATCTATCTTATTTAAATTTTGAAAGATAATTGGATAAAAAATATAAAATCATGGTCTTGATGACCAAATGAATAAGCTGTTGAGGTAGAATCAGTGATGTCGACTGATGAATGACTCTGACGGTGTGGGTTCAAATCCGACAAAGGACTCGTCCGGGAAAAGTGTTTGGTAACAACAAATTAGAGGGAAAAGCACCACATGAGAATATTGTTTAGTTAAACTGCAGATTCTCCCTTATCGATATGGCCTGTTTTTATAACGTGACAATACAACAATTTTAAGTTAGGACGTTCACACTTCAAATTTTACGATACACCTAAATTAGTGTGTAAAAACATTCCCTAATGGCAAACACATCATCTTGATTTACTGTTCTGAAAAATCAGTGTTCTGATTTCCTATCCTTCACATCGACCTACGTGTTCAGTCCTGTACGAGGTGAGGTGAGTTTGGGTTTAACACCCGCTTTCAAGAGGAGTTCACTTAAACAGCAGCTGCTTCTATATTATGCATTGAAACCTGTCCCTGTACGAAACAGTAAACCCACTTATCAGGCGACCCTTTCATCTGGTGGAGGTCGTTATATCATTGAAAGAAGAAATGACAACAATGGTTGTTGTGTGATATGTACACCATATGTACCCTCGCTGTCTTTATCGATATGTATATTTGAAGTTGTATATATTAAATTTCGTTTTGCTTCAAATGCTCATATAATCATCAATTGGAAAAAGGGGGATTTAGAATACAATAACTTTTGTTGGGATCTCCTGACACTGTTTTCTTTTACAAAAAATAGAGACGATCGTCTCACAAAGCACTACTTATAAATATTTGAATGTATTCTCCCGTTGATCATGTTGATGATCTGTTAATGATGAGATGGACAGTTACGGAACCCTTTGTGGTGATTTGACAATCACTATACGATCCATATTATTCTATGAAAACGGTTAAAGTATCACTGTTTTAACCTGACTTAACAATGAAGGGAAATTAGAACTAGAAAATTACCTGTATGCCCATCGTTCACTCGCTTGAAGTATTGACACGACAAAATGGTTATTTTTATTAAAACATTTACAAATGTAAATATGTAAATAAAATAAATGATGCAATAAAAATAATAGAAAAATACATCGTCGGAGGGTTATATATGTTGTTATGTATAACACACACTTGTTCATAACAAACAACTAATGGATGAAATACGCTTAACTCTTTTAATATGATATTTTGTATATGAAATGCACATACTTACAAAGGTGTTAAAGCTGAATGCTTTGGTTTTGTCAATGAGAACAATAACGCATCTTAGGAAGATGTTACTGCTGTACTGTTATCAATGTTATCACGTGAGGGGGCGTATACTGTGTATATTTGCAGTGTGTATGTATCGTCATCTATGAACATCGTCATATTGAGGCTATCATGAGTAAATCACCCACTAATAATATTATCAGTATAGTATAGCACAAGGTTCAAGTTGCTGTCCATATACCGGGTCCACTGTTAGATGTACAGAGTTTATAGTTTTATTTATTCACACACGTTCGTTACAAGAGATTGTGTTCTCCTTTGTGATACTGCATTACTGTTCTTAAATTTAATGAGATTATACTTGAGGCAGAGATGATTCTAATTATATTTCAAAGGACGAAGTTCATTAGTGACATATACACATGAACGCACGTACTTATCAATTATACATTTCTCCGCAAAACAAGGCTAATTCAAGTTCATGTTTTTAGTTAAATGAAATTCCAACTTGAAAGTATCTTTCCTCCTAAATAAATTCATATTCATAATTTCAATTACAGTTTTTACTCCTCTGAAATAGTCAAAATTGTTGCTATGGAAACAAAATAAATTAAATTTGAACAGTTCTATTCCCCAAAAGGCACATCTGTACGAAATAAGGAGGCAGTTTAGTTGGTGAGGATTGGTTCAAGAGTTCTGTTGTTTCCCTGCTTCTTAAACAATTAAAACTCATCTTTCAATGGCCACGTCGACCGAGTGACTTCAAAGATCTAGGCATTTTATTCTTAAGGGTCTTGCTTATTAGCATGTGTCCTTCGAATATGTCTGATGTAAATAACACTCTGATTTGGTCTTCTTTATGTATAAGCATGTTTATGCTTTTACAAAATCAAATAGCATATTTTGAGGAAAACACATTAAACGAGAAAACGGTGGTCTTACATTGCCTTGATTTTATCATCATGACGTGTTATTGGCAAATGTCACTTTTACAACGGCGTCGATGAGGCAGCAAACCAAAGCATGTGGAGATTGGTCAATGAGTTTTAGAGATAAGCTTCGGGAACAAACCTAGTAACCCTAACTACCGACAGTTCAAATTATAACCATGGAATAAAAACATAAAAGGTTTCCCAAAAAAAAAGGAATCCCTCAAAAGGCACAACTTAATAGAGAAAATAAACGATGACTCGTTTAATAACATATTTATGAAACGAGTGGATGGTTTTGGTATCTAACGAGCGAAAGCGAGTTTGATACCAATACCATCCACGAGTTTCATAAATATGTTATTAAATGGGATGGAGTTGAGTATTTTATTTATTTCAGGCACTAAATTAATAAGATATGTAATTCAAGTTCACTCTTAATTCACATAAATATACGTAGGGATACATCTCTTACCATGGACGCAAAACGCCATCTCACTAAATGAGAAAAAAGGTAAACCATGAAATTAAAGGAACATCCAGCTGACCACCAGTAGAGGATTTGGTGAGGAAACATTTCGAGCAATCTGCAAAATAAAGAATATGAATATGAATACTTACATAATGTGCGTTAACATACCTATCACGTTGGATAAACCATGTAATTAAAGGCACATCCACCTGACCGCATGTAGAGGATTTGGAAGAATATGAATATAAGTACTTACATTATGTGTGTTAACAAACCTATCGCATTTGATAAACCAACAATACACTACTTTACCCAGTATAGGGGGCGTTCGAGCTACGTGCGGGACGTCATCATCATCATCATCATCATCATCTCTGTCTCTCTCTCTCTCTCTGTCTCTCTCTCTCTCTCTCTGTCTCTCTCTCTCTCTGTCTCTCTCTCTCTCTGTCTGTCTCTCTCTCTCTCTTTCTCTCTCTCTCTCTTTCTCTCCCTCCCTCTCCCTCTCCCTCTCCCTCTCTCCCTCTCTCTCTCTCTCTCTCTCTCTCTCTCTCTCTCTCTCTCTCTCTCTCTCTCTCTCTCTCTCTCTCTCTCTCTCTCTCTCTCTCTCTCTTTAACAACCAACACTCATTGCGTCAGGATGGATGTATCTGGAAAGTGATATATCTAAGTGTTTTTTTAAACAACAAACACTGTAAAGAAGAGATTTATAAATTTTAGGTTATCATTATGCATAGTTAATTCACATTTTGCTGTACATAACTGCTCTACATGCAGACTGGTTTGGGTGCAATACTTCACTTAGCTTCACCGCGGTTCGCTACTTCCAGCCGATGCTCGCAGGTCCATTGATAATCATTGCTGGTGTTTGTGTTGAATGTGACATGGTTAGATCTTTACTTTCGCTTTTGTAAGAGGAAGTAACTTTGTACTTGAGTGTTTTATATTCAAATTGAAATATATCCATCTGATTACTTAATATATGAACATTATATCAGCAAAACAGTATAAACTCACGGGCAAAAGAAAGTATAGGTACAAAAACGCAAGATATTTTAAGCAACGAGTGATGATCAAGATTGAAACATAGTTACACCATGTCTCAAAAAGCAAACTAACCTTGTAAATTTTGAAACATTATTTGTTCATAATTCTGAAAAACACGGCTTTTTAAAAATCGTCTTTATAGAATCTCCTTAACCAGGCGAGTTAGGAGAGTGAAATTCGGCTTTCAGGCTTGTTTTTGACGTCCTACAACAAGGATGAGTACATTATGTCGATACCATCTTGTACAAACATAATTTCCATATTTCATAAAATTTTACCTTAAATACCCAGCAATATTTCCCAAAATACCTTTTGAAATAGCTATTTCAGCATCCCATGTGTGCTTGAACAGATATAAAATATTAAGGTGCCTACTCTCATGAATGAAATTGTGTATATTTCTTAACGAGATATATCCTCATCCCAAACATTCAAAACCGATTTTATGTTTTGTGTTTGACTCTGTTGAAAAGAAGACATACTTGTTTTTACCTGTGAGTTTAAAATTGCAAGGTACATGATATTATAATATAACATATGAATATACTTCAGGCAAAAGCAATTGCACAATCGTGTTAAAATTAAGTTGTTTACCAGTTAATCTTCGTGTTTGTATTTAGGATAACTGTACAATATGCAATATTAATTTTAAATGTAATTTTAAGACTTGTAACGTTGTCTGAGGAAAACGGCGAAATATTCATTTTATAATGTATCCGTTTAGTTATTGATTGATAATGAATTATTCACTGAATGAACGTTAAATCCTCCATAATGAGGAGGTGGTCATTATAACGGAGAGTAATTGTTATCCTTTATTGATTACATGTATTATGTGTCCTCATAAAATATCATATTTCAAATTTACAGGAACCATGTCTCATAATGAAACGCTAGTATAGCGAGATTTATGATTTAAAGAAACATTATAGCAATCATTATAAGTCTAATGAAAATACTACAATTAAATTGAAAACTAAATAAAAAAACGCTCACATAAAGGGAGAGAGTCTATGCATAAGAGAAATACAAATCGACGCAATGGCTTCATTTTTCAAAATCTTCCTTACATGCTTAATAACAGACAGAGTCCAAACTCATACAGATAAATCGTACCAACCTCATGGTCCACAAATGTGTGAAAGACGGTGTCAGGGCCGAGCGAGTTGTACAGGTTTGGGCTTTAATGGAGTACATTTGGTATGTATCTTAAGTTTCGATACTTCAGAGAAGCACCAACTTGAAAACAACGTCCTTGTTAGAACTACCGACAAACCAGACACGTCATATGGTGGTAAGCAAATTAATATTTTGTCTCCGACTGACCGTTATTTTCATGTCTCACCACACCTGTTCTCTCTAATCTTTAACTTCCCCACTTGATTCGCAGACGGGAAATGATTGTTTTCAAGATGCTCTGTCTGAGGTATCATATTTTCCTTTTACCATCATATCTTATCAAGAACTTATAAAATACTTAAATAAACATTACATGGTTTTGATTGGATCCACGCTCTTACACTGTAAATACGATGAGTTCATTTCGACCAGTGTATATAGGTCTTTTGAAGTATGTTAGGCTGAATATAACAACAACACAAACTTTCTGCGCATCACTTTTATTTGTATGCCTGACAGAAGTTATTGTCATTCAAAACAAATTAAAATGTGTCGCATCTTTGCTTAACCCAACACTCCTTTTGTCAAAACAAATAAATGAGTCTATGTGAATGAATGTACTTGCATCTTGTATACTTCTATCACTTCTAAGCTATATTTTGATGGACAAAATAAAATGTTCTGCTGTTCTCTTGAATAGTTAGGCATGTAAGATTTAGAGTCTTATTACTCATTAGATAGATGAACAGAACATAGTTTGACTGCATTTGGGACAGAGGATTTTGAGAATCATATTTTTAGTGTTTACCTTTGTTAAAGTTAGCTAATTTTCGAAATTTAATTCTTGACCCTCCATAATAATGGAACAGATGACACATTTTGACATGGCATTTTTAAACTAAAGCCTCAATATTGTTATTGTTGAATTGGCTCTATTGAGTATTTTATTTAACTGAAGTTATTTGTCTGTCGTTAATTTGTAGTTATTGTGCTTTTTTCAATCATAGCTTTCAGCTTTTTATTTTGTTAAAATATCTAAGTTGTCCCGTATCAGAAGGAAGACATTCTGATTGTTGTGGTAGATAGTTACAAATATATGGTACGTTTTGATAGTATTTTCACTGTTAATTTTGACCGCAATTTAGTGATGGTGTGACTGGTTGTCTTTTCATTACCTTAGTCAATCATATTGTGAAGAGAGGCTCGATTTAGCAGAACAACTTTTAATTATTTTAACCTTTTTCGTCCTTCATTTTCATCATGCTTGTTTGTGCATATGCGTCTTGTTAGACTGTAAGACATTAAGGTAGATTAGTGTTTTTCAGGATAACAGTTGACTTGCAGATAGAGTTGTGATTGCAAAACAATGAATGATGTAATAGAGTGTTTACTGACATTCGTATAAAGATTTTGCTTGTGAAATTTATTGTTTTTGTTAACCTAATTTACTCATTCGAAATTCATGTATATGGACAGTTATGACAAACAGAAAATAAGAACATGATGTGTGATTTATGTTACATTTTTTTCATTTGAAATATGTTTATAATACAAGAAAAAAACATGTTCTATTAAGTATCTTTATTTTATTTCAGGATTTTTTATGTATACCAAACGGGTCATTTATCATGTTGATAGTTCAATGAAAAGGAAAAGGTTGTCAATAACACTGGGCAAGAGGAGGTCGCTGTATGTATTTCATTTTGATAACAGCATTATCTACATTCTCTACATCAATGGTGACATTCTGAAAGGGCTGTACAAGAACCAACCAGTGATCTTCTCTTTGTACAGAAAGTTGCAAGGTCATTTAACCTTAGTATTTAGTAATTGTCTTTACTTTTCATGTTTTTTTTATAACATAATGGGTTAACATACTTGATTAAACTGGCTACTGACCACATCTAGCAGGTATCTGCTCTTCATGATAAATACATAGAGAATCTCACCCAAGTGTCTTCTGATATCAAATATATCAACACAAGTTGATAAAAGTTACAAATATCCGAGGCTTGCCGAGGATATTTTTACTTTTATCAACTAGTGTTGATATATTTGATATAAGAAGACATGAGGGTGAGATTCTATTTATCATTCAAAATCATTCTTATTACGTTTAAGTGAAAATAGTGTTCATATCTGAGCACATCTCTGCCATTTGACTTCCAGTGCGGCGATGTCATAGCATTGTGAGGTCATCATGATTGTGACGTTATAACATTGTGATGTCATTACTCGAAGATGTAAAAGCATTGTGATGTCATGTAGTTGACGGTGACAGGGCATTGTACAAAATCTACTGCCAAAACGATATCTCCTAGGAGATATCGCTTGATCTCACACAAGCGATATCTCCTGTGGAACACAGTTTTGGGTGATAAATTAGTTATACCACCCTGATGGGATTTGGTAACACATATATGAATGTGGTCATTAAGAGCGGTTCAACTGAAATTGACACATTGCAATTTGGATATGCACCCTGTACCCTGTCATATTAAGATCTGTATAGTATTTCCCTTTTATCAATCATGGCCAGAATATACGATTCATTGAATGCTTGATCACATCACACATCAAACGATACTTATGGCATATCTCTAATTGTTTTATTTCTAATAATTTAGGAGCAAGGTCAAACTATTATTTTATAAACCTAACCATAGTAATACTATTTTTCTGTTTCCAGGTGATCGGTTTTACTCTTTAGCTGTCGATAGAGAGAACAACTTATTAGTCTCAATAACAAGGAAAAATCTGGAAATGTTTGTTCGATGTTATGACCTGTCAACGGAGAAATCAAGCGCATTTGCACAGAAACTATCAACCACTCCCAGCGTACTTCTTGATAAACTCAAGAGGTAACTCTAACTTTCTTTATGCTCGATCAATCAACATCTAACATTAAAATTCCATTTGTAAATTTCATCAAACACAACGCCATATTTGTGAAGTTTCATTGATTATTTTTAATGTACTCGCACTTTGATTTTGGGCTTGCTGTTGGCAAACCTTTTGGCTGTATGCTCCCACAATTGATACACTAAGCCAGTGTTAATGATCAGCTGACAAAGTCATGGGTGCATGGTCAGGTGTGATCAACTCCGATTGGACTTAATATCATCAGCAAGCAAGGACTAGACGTGGCAAGCAAGGACTAGACGTGGCAAGCAGGGGCTAGACGTGGCAAGCAGGGACTAGGCGTTGCAAGCAGCGACTACACGTGGCAAGCAGCGACTAGACGTGACAAGCAGGGACTAGACGTGGCAAGCAGGAACTAGACGTGGCAAGCAGGGACTAGGCGTTGCAAGCAGCGACTAGACGTGGCAAGCAAAGACTAGACGTGACAAGCAGGGACTAGACGTGGCAAGCAGGGACTAGACGTGGCAAGCAGGGACTAGACGTGGCAAGCAGCGACTAGACGTGACAAGCAGGGACTAGACGTGGCAAGCAGGGACTAGACGTGGCAAGCAGGGACTAGACGTGGCAAGCAGCGACTAGACGTGACAAGCAGGGACTAGACGTGGCAAGAAGGGACTAGACGTGGCAAGCAGGGACTAGACGTGGCAAGCAAAGACTAGACGTGACAAGCAGGGACTAGACGTGGCAAGCAAAGACTAGACGTTGCAAGCAGGGACTAGACGTGGCAAGCAAAGACTAGACGTGACAAGCAGGGACTAGACGTGGCAAGCAAAGACTAGACGTGACAAGCAGGGACTAGACGTGGCAAGCAAAGACTAGACGTGACAAGCAGGGACTAGACGTGGCAAGCAAAGACTAGACGTGACAAGCAGGGACTAGACGTGGCAAGCAGGGACTAGACGTGGCAAGCAGGGACTAGACGTGGCAAGCAGGGACTAGACGTGGCAAGCAAAGACTCGACGTGGCAAGCAGGGACTAGACGTGGCAAGCAAAGACTAGACGTGGCAAGCAGGGACTAGACGTGGCAAGCAGGGACTAGACGTGGCAAGCAGGGACTAGACGTGGCAAGCAGGGACTAGACGTGGCAAGCAGGGGCTAGACGTGGCAAGCAGGGACTAGACGTGGCAAGCAGCGACTAGACGTGACAAGCAGGGACTAGACGTGGCAAGCAGGGACTAGACGTGGCAAGCAGGGACTAGACGTGGCAAGCAAAGACTAGACGTGACAAGCAGGGACTAGACGTGGCAAGCAAAGACTAGCCGTGACAAGCAGGGACTAGACGTGGCAAGCAAAGACTAGACGTTGCAAGCAGGGACTAGACGTGACAAGCAAAGACTAGACGTGACAAGCAGGGACTAGACGTGGCAAGCAAAGACTAGACGTGACAAGCAGGGACTAGACGTGGCAAGCAAAGACTAGACGTGACAAGCAGGGACTAGACGTGGCAAGCAGGGACTAGACGTGACAAGCAGGGACTAGACGTGGCAAGCAGGGACTAGACGTGGCAAGCAGTCTGGACTACATCAAGGAGAGTAATTTGCACCTGGGCAATTTAATAGTCATGACAGACAGGATGGTTGGTGATTCAAATTAAATTTCTGCTACCCAAATGCACGAAGAGGTAAAAACAAAACGTTACTTACCAATAATTGCACATCTGAAATCGATATTGATGTTTTATGCTATAACAGAAGCATGGTTGGCGAGCAGGGATACAGCGGCAGTTGGATCGCTTCAAATACTCATGACATTGTGACAGTTAACAGAGCAAACCGAAAAGGTGGTGGGATCATTAAACTAATCTACAAAACAACCTTGGACGTTACTGCAATTCACTACTCTACTCAGTGCCATCTCCAACCATTCATCCCAAACAGTTACTCAAGAACTATGCAGCCAGAATGATAACAAGATGTCCCAAGACCGACCATATAAGTCCTGTCCTCAAAAAGAATCACTGACTGCTTATCTCCTCAAGGATGCATTTCAAAATCGCCACCATAACCTTCACCTGTTGATCCTGGTTATTGAGGAACTTGCAGTCTACAAATCCTCAAGAAACCCACGCTCCAACAACAATAGATAACAATAACAATAACAATAACAATAATAATAATAATAATAATAATAATAATAATTATTATTATTATTATTATTATTATTATTATTATATACTCACGTGCAAAAGAAACGTCCTCGCATTTTTAAAGGAGTATGGAATAAAATATTGATGCAGGAGAAAGTAGATGTTGAATGTATTCAAAAGAACGTGTTTTGTAAAGAAGTACTCACAATTTCATTCATCAGAGTATCATATTTTTTTTAGGCCGCAATGTAAGGTATTTAAGTTTAAAACAATTAAAACATTTAAATCTAATTAATGACAGATCATTACTGTAGGGCGTCCCAAAGTAAGCTTAAAATCGATATTTGACGGTTCTCTCTCATCTAGTTAAGGAGTTTCTAAAACGACGATTTCTTAAAAAGTGTCTTTCTCAGATATATGCACAGATAATGGTTTGAAAATGCATATGTAGTATTGTTTTGTTCTGAAGACATGATCTAACACTGTTTCAGTCCTATTTATCGCCCGTGGATTGAAATATCTTGTATCTTATATGGGGACGTTTCTTTTGCACGTGAGTTTACTTAAAGATTTGTAACCCATCAAATAACATATAAATACAATTGAATATACTCCATTGTTGTTTAAGGGCCATCTACTTCGTGGGGGAGAAGAGTCTATGCTCCATGGATTACAATGGTAATAACCTGAGGGAATTTTCGAACATAAAGATAACCAGTGCATTTCATTTGGATTTCCAAGGTGAGAAATAACATTTGATGCATTTATCGCCAATACAACATGTGGCAATGTTAAAAGAGCATTACTTAATTGCTAGAAATGTAACTTGAAAGTTAGATAGCTGTCATGCTAATGTGCTCTGGAATGCTTAATATCATTCGTTAGAAATAAACATTGTCTGTTGCATGCCCTTTTATTCTAATCATTTTTTTATGTTGCAGATCAACACATATTAGGCATTTCCCTGATGAAAAGTCACATTGTAAAGTACAAGTTCATGTGGACAACTTTGAAAACTCATGTTACTAACATTCGACTTGGAAAGCGTCATATTCACCAAGAAATGATCATAGTTGGAGAGAAGATTATAACACTACCAGTCAAAAAAAGGTGAGTTTATTAACTTTCTTCATTCAACCGTCAGAAACAGTGGCAGGAGCTTACTTGATTTGTTTTAAATAAAGTATTAATACATTGTGTAGAAAGCTGTTTCAAGTAGTATGATTTCGAACACATCTGGGACATAGCTGACAAGGAACGTCTATGGATTCAGCTGCAGGTATTATGAGTTGCCTTCATGATATCATTACATATTATCAAAGCTAACATTGTCCCTTTTTCCTTTCCAGGGGCCTTCTCATATTTAAAGGAAAGAAAGTCCTTAGAATATGGAAACATCTGGGTGTGTATGGGTTCTTTGTTTGCAACTAGTCACTGGGCCGGTCATCAATAATCAGCCAGAAGTGCACTTAATGTAGTTGGTTGATCAGCAATTTTAATATTTCTTTTAAAAATATACCACATCTAAACGATTCCTTTTGTGGTACTTGCATATTTACCCATATTAAGTGTAAAGCACCAGTGTATATGCTGTTGAAGGCCTAAAAATGAAGCGAAAGGATATGAATATTGAATAGAATACTCTACTTTCCACCGACTAATGGACCCATCAAAACTGTGAGCAATACTCGATGTTAGTGACATGCTTTACGCAGTCCATATAATAGTCAATGGGCAAACGTGTGGTGTCAACATATAAATATTTCATAGTTTAATTGGCAATACCCAATCATAAACAGCTTTTGTAACTCTTGTCTAGTTGGTGGAGAGGCATTCGCATATGTCCATTGTTTGCTTGAGTACCAATCCCTTCTTCTTAGTTATTCTGCAATAAAATATGTTTAATTGACCATTCCGAACTTGTGCTTCTTTATCAGATTTTCATAAATTAGATTTTATAAGTAATTATAGTTTATAGCATCTGCAGTTTATTTAATAAATCGTATGATGC
Source organism: Gibbula magus (assembly GCA_936450465.1). Taxonomy (NCBI): domain Eukaryota; kingdom Metazoa; phylum Mollusca; class Gastropoda; order Trochida; family Trochidae; genus Gibbula; species Gibbula magus. The sequence goes on from OW388302.1 coordinate 36,288,633, forward strand.
TCATTGAAAAATTAGCAATATATTGGTGATCAATTTACCTTAATTTTTCCATGGGGCGGTTTAAGTGTATATTTTTAACGACCTATCTTTGAAATAGCCTTTTCATTATTCTTCTCCATTATGATGCTACCGATGAATTGCATAGAATTAGTTTATACACGAGAGGATTATCGGCTACCTCATGTCAAGATACGATTATACAACAATAATTGCAAACTTGCATCATCAATAGAGGAGTATGCTAGATGTGACTAACATTGTGAACTCCTACATGAATATCGACTTATCAGAAAAAAACTAACTTATTTAACAATTTTGATATTATCAAAATTCGTACACAACATATTACACCATGAGACTCTCAGCAATACATGTTATCGGATAGGAACTAAATATTATAATACACAACTGTCAGTAATACCAGTTCTGCGTTTAACATAGCCAAAATTACATTAAACGAACCATTATAAACACAACTGTCAGTAATACCAGTTCTTTGTGTAACAGGGTCCAGATATTATATTATACAATTGTCAGAAAATTCCTGTTCTGCGTTTAACAGAGCAAAAAATTATATTAAACTGAATATTATAATACACTACTGTCAGTAATACCAGTTCTATGTGTAACAGGGTCCATATATTACATTATACCATTTTCAGAAATTACCTGTTCCGCCTTTAACAGAGCCAAAAATTACATTAAACTGAACATTATAAACACAACTGTCAGTAATAACAGTTCTTTGTGTAACAGGGTCCAAATATTATATTATACATTTGTCAGAAAATTCCTGTCCTGCGTTTAACAGAGCAAAAAATGATATTAAACTGAATATAATAATACACTTCTGTCAGTAATACCAGATCTATGTGTAACAGGGTCCATATATTACATTATACCATTTTCAGAAATTACCTGTTCCGCCTTCAACAGAGCCAAAAATGACATTAAACTGAACATTATAAACACAACAGGCAGTAATACTAGTTCCTTGTAGGGTCCAAATATGACATTATACAATTGTCTGAAATTACCTGTTCCGCCTTTAACAGAGCTACAGCGAACTTTGTTTCTTAAATACAGTTTACTATAATACTTTTAAGCAGCTGTAGAACTAGTGAAGTACAAGACAGACACGGATATGGAAACACATTGTAGTTTAATTGTTAAAAATAAAACAACGGATACCACTTGAGTGAGTTTTAAAGTCACTGTAGTACGTTTTGTTCATACTATTTTTTCTCAAATTTGCCATTTATTATTAACGTTTATGCAATATAACTAGTACTATACTCTAGAGAGTAAAACATATCATTGCACGACCCAAATGAGCCATATTCATAGAAAACGGTTATATACTTGGTACTTTCTTTATTGGACAACTGTATGTATATGTAAGAAGAAGGTGCACTGTATACTCGACAATGTTTTGGAACTCCTCTGTTCGATAACCTATACATATGGTGTCCTAAACGTATCATCAAATTAAGCAACAATCTACTCAACCTCTACTCTTTCGCCTTTTAAAGAAGATGAAAAGCTAAAATAGCAAGTGTTTAATATGCAGCACGACCAACTGCCTGACTGTTTTAACGAAGTAGTTCCTCTATTCGTCTATCAACCAAGCATTTATCCATTAAGAAGTGCATCATTTTTGCAAACTATACAATGCCATATGGTTTCAAATGATACTTTCTACCCGACAGCATACGCCTTTGGAATGATTTACCGAACCATTACAACAGACATTTACTAATTCAAATGATTCTTTATTTCTGGAGCTAAAACGTTCTAAATTTATGTTCAAGTTGTTAACAACAATCTTAACTGTCAACTAATCTTAAATGTATCAAACTTGAGGGCATCGTATGAAAAATATGAACCACTCTAAAGTAATAAAACTAAAAAATGGCAAAGAAATGTTATTGTATAAACTTAACAAATCGCAAATGGTTTATATATGGTTTATATATACATGTATGAAATTTTAAAATCAGCACAATGTATAATTGAAACTATTTGCCAAGCAACCAAATACTCACAACAAATGTTTCTTTCTTCAAATAGTTAAACTTTATCAGGCATTTATGTTCGAAATCGGTTGATTATAGCTCACAACATTTATATCATTCTTTCATTGGACTGTCATTATTAGACTTCATTGATTTAACGCTGGGGCGGTTTTCATGTAAATTCTACTGGGATTGCTGATAAATACAATTTACTTGTTCATGTCATAGGTTGGCGAACTTAGTTTGTAGACAGATTTTTCACAAGACATTCTTAAGATATTTGAAATTTAAAAATTAAATCCACACATGAACACACCACACTGGAAATTGTTACTTATCTGTTAAACTTTTTTAAAAACTGTAAATCTACTTCCACAAATTCAATATTTATAATCACTCCAATATATATCGGTACATGGTCATTGGCATATAGAAGTAACAATTATAATATATTATTGACGTCACATAACAATGGTCAATAAGATGTATGGATTGAATATTGGCAAATCGAAATAACAATTATAATATCATGAAGATATGAATGTATTTGGGGATATCCTGTGACTAGAAAAGCTGTCAGTTCAGTCGTTCATATGGTATATTAACAATAAATGTATGATTCAGCAATATGAATTACAACTATTAACTGTTAAAATTGTTCTTGATTGTTAATAAATGTATTAACTGAGTGAACTGTATAGCCTCCATAATGGGGAAATTCTCCTTATAAGGAAGAGTTTATATTATCCTTTTATGATTAAATGTATCACGTGTCCTCATAATTGATAATAAACTCAATTTACAGGGATCATATTGTCCTAATAATGAAACGTGAGAAAAAATACATACTTAATTAATTAATAATTAACATTAAGATGGCGATGCCAATTTCAGAGTTTCTCTGCAAAAGCACGACCAATTCACATCTCGTTTCAAAGATGATATTTGTAGGAATGGATTTACAGTTAAAAAAACAACTTTATAGTAATTACTTTTGCGCTAATGTAAAATATTACTATTAAAATGAAAACTTAATAAAAATAATCACATGAAGGGAGGGAGGCCTTTGCCTTAAGGAAAAACTTGACTTTGAGAATAAGACACGATGGGTTCGTTCTTTAAGATCTTTCTTACATGTCTACTGATAGATAGAGTGCAGACTTGTGCACATGAATCGTACAAACCTTATGGTCCCAAAATGTGTGAAAAGCTGTATCAGAAACGAGAAAGTTGCACAGAGTGGGACTTTGATGAAGCACATTTGGTTTGCGTGTTAAGTGACAATACTTCAGAGGAGTGCCGACCTGAAAACAACAACAGCTGCCTTGTTGGAAATGCAGGTAATAATGACAATCAAGACACGTCATATGGTGGTTCGAAAATCATTTGTTTGTCTTTGATGGATGGTTATAATGACCTTGTTATGTACTGACACTAATTGCCATGGTATGTCATTTACATGGATAATATATGAACACAAATATACATATCAAAATTAACTCTCTGTGAGAGAAAACAAGTATAATAGATTAGTCAAACACAAAATTGAAGTATGGAATTCACACGATTCCCTGCACATCAGTTTTCTGAAGCAGTATATAATATTTGTTTGGCATAAGATCTCAAATGATAATGTTTGCTATACGTCACAGCATCTGATTTTTGTTTCATTAGAGACGTAATACATTATTAATTTAGAGATCATACAGCTGGATACCATTCAATATTCACTTTCAAGAACATGTACACCATTTCTCTCCAACTAAATAAGAGTGTAACAAAATTCAATAACCAACATAATAGATAATATAAAGATCGCATTTTCTGATTGCCAAATAAATATGAAATATGTAGGAAAACAATTGTTAAGAAAACGAGAATACGATGTGTGAGTTATTGTGCATGTTTTAGAATTAAAGTTTCTATACCCAAATGTGTTTTGTAACAAAGTATTGTTTTGCCCTGAACTATTATAGTTTAAGCACAAGGATGTGAGTCCGAGTTCTTTGACCTAATAACAGTTCAGGAAAAAAATATACTTTATTACAAAACACATTGGGGTACAGCGAACGATATTTCTCTTCTAAGATGCAAAATGATCAGGTACAGGGAACATTCTGCTTCCAATAATTTTGAAATACAAATAGTGTTTACGTTCTTTATATTAAATAATCCATGAACAGGGTTAATGGACGGCTATTCCAAGTATATAACTCACCCCCTAAGATAAAAACGACATTTCATTGGTTTGATTCTGTAGATTTGATATTGAAATTAAATTTTGTCATTGATATTATCATAACTATTGTTTTTCTTGATTCTCTCATTGTTTTCACAAGAAAATAAACACTGCTGTTTTAAAAAAAAAAAAAAAAAATCAAAACATTCACGTCGCACGATCAACTACTGTCCATATATTGTGAATCACGTGACTAACATTCCCAAAAAATTCTGGGCAGAGCTAAGCTTGGTGGCGAAACATACATTTACCTAAATCAAATGTTTGCTGCTATCATAAAAGTTGATGTTCATAGCCCCACCACTAATTTTAGCCGACGGCAGATGTTTCAAACCATGGGAAGAGAACACACTCTGTCATATATATGTGGACACTTTTATTAACAAAATGAGAACACGGGGATATATGTAACATTGTATGTATTGATTTGAAACATGTTCAAAGAACAAGAACATGTGTATTGTGTATTAATTTCATTTCAGGATTTTGTATGTATACAAAAAAGGACCTGTATCATGTTGATAGCTCAATGGAAAAGAAAAGGTATAGAATCCAAGTGATTTTTTAATAATATTTTAACTCTCTGAAAATTAAAAGCTTATTTTGTGGATTGTGAACACATTTAGAAATATAAAATAAATTATACACAAACAATTTTAGTTTCACATTTAAGACATAATAAACAGAAGTGACATGAACATTGATTTTTAAAATTGAAATTTCATTATATTATTTTTGTATATGTATTTGAAAAGGAAAAAAAAAATTGTACGATTTTTGTATTATCTCACTTTAATTTTGTTTAACAATAGTCATACAAATTCCCTTGATACATACATACATACATACATACATGCTTTAACATTGGAAATCTATTCACTTAATAATTTTGTAAGTTGTCAAATTCGTTTGACTATATGATACAGATTTTGACACTTCCGAAAGGGGGGTAACTCTAATATGCCAATGCAGATTCATTCACTGCACCGAAGCAGAGTTTCGTAATTGTTATGATCTCTGTTGTCTTATGAATAAATCGTATTAATCCTGTCAATTGTAATTATAATAGTGAGTAAACCTGTCAAACTTTCAGATATTTTGCAGTTCATTTTCATATGATAATTAGTCAAGGAACATTTTAAAATAATTTTCAGGTTGAAGCGTTTCCGATGACATGTCTATGCCATATTGTACATACAGCAGTCAGGCAAATGAATTGAGAATGACATGTTTATATTATGATATTGTTTAGGTCTAGTCCCTAAAAACTAGCAGTTTCTCATTTGACTATGAGGGTACACTTGTTATTGCCAAAACGATTTCAAGTGACATTTAAATCACTTCATAGTTCATAGTCCCACCACTAATTTTAGCCGACGGCAGCAGTTGCAAACCATGGGAAGAGTACACACTGTGTCATATATATGTGGACACTTTTATTAACAAAATGAGAACACGAGATGTGAGTTATTTTGTATGTATTGATTTGAAATATGTTTAGAGAACAATACAATGTGTATTGTGTATTAATTTCATTTCAGGATTTTTTATGTATACGGAACAGAACCTGTATCATGTTGATAGCGCAATGGAAAAGAAAAGAGTGTCAATAACATTGGACAAGAAAAGGTCGCTGTATGAATGTATATTTCATTTTGATGACGGCATTATCTACATTCTCTTAAAGGATGGTGACATACTGAAAGGGCTGTACAAGAACCAACCAGTGATCTTCTCTTTGTACAGAAAGTCGCAAGGTCAGTCGTTCTAAATTACTTACTTTATGAGGTGTGTTACCTCCATGTATCATGTTTCTTAAGAAACAATGTATATTCTTTATTTCATAGTTACACTATCATTACGTCCATTTGGGATAAAGAGAGATTCGAGTTGGTTTATTGATTGACTTTTAATTGTTTTAAACTTTGTGCTTTTTAATTAAAGATACCTGCATACTCTGGAAAGTTTATTCTACATGGATTATACTCAGAGGCTAAAGAAACGGTCATCATTATTTTTACTTAGTATCAACTGATGATTTTTCTTTCTTGATTTGAAGTCAACTGTTATGAATGATGCACTTCTATTAGGACAACCAAATCCAATTTTGCACAATGTGCTTGCTTCCTGAATGCTTAAAGGACGATATCTGAGAAAAGCCTGCACAGGATCAAGATGGCGGACACCACTACATATCATCGACGGAAATGTGAAAGGAACAAGATACAGAGGCGAAATTGTGAACCATGATGTGTTACCGATTTTGTGACAAAATGTCCCAGATTTTGTTTTCGAACATGACAATGCCAGGCCCATTGTTGCTAGGATTGTGCAGCATTTTCTGACCCAAAGTAATGTTGACGTCCTGCCATGGCCTGCAAGATCCCCAGGTTTATCACAGATAGAGTATGTTTTGGATGTGATGGATTGGCGATAGAACTTCCCAGTTAAAATAAATGGGGTTTGGAATCCCTTGAACATGTGATCATTGTGGATCACAGAAACGTTTGCCTCTTAGTATAATTGAATAAGTTTTTCACAGACCAGAAATCAATTAAAAAATAGTTACCTGATTTTGCCATGTGTATTATTGCCATCTTGTTTAAGTTCAGGCATGCTTCCTCCATAATTGTTAAGAAGGGGTGACAGGTAATATTAAATATGATTTATTTTAGTTTTATTAAGTATCACTATTCACATCTTTCAAAAGTTAATTAAAGTTTTAATATAAATAAATAAGTAGAGTTTTTCAGGCTTGTTTTATGATGTCGTATTGTAAACACATTTAAATTCAAGTAGGTTTCTTATGTCGATGTCATCTTTAATGATTTCAATGTCTACTTTTTTTTAAATGTTGTTAAGTACAAAGGTAATGGCTAAAACCATTTAAACTAAACATTTAAAAACTATTTGAACAGACATACAAATTAAAGTAACACACACTGCTTATGATATTGTGAGTACTTCCTTATTAAAAAAAGGATGATACAAAACATCAATTTTCTCCAAGAAATCTTTCGTTGTTGTTGTTTTTTTGGGAAAAATGTGGTGACGTTTCTTTTGTTTGTAATATTCGTTTGTTTAATTCGTAAAGCTTGTACTCTAAAAAACTTCGTCATTGTATCCTGTCCAAATAATGTCAAATAAGCGTTTTTCGATACCCTTACACAAATTAACACTGTGGTCTTGTGGATTAAAATTTTAAGATGACTGTCTTTTCAAGTGGTGTGATGATAATTGTTCAAAGTGTTATGACTGAATATAATGTCACTCAACGGATTTTCTTTTATATCAGATAACCTCATATATAAGGCAAGCATGTGAATTGAAAAGTCGTTGTGACAATTCACATGTGCAAATGATTTTCCTCAACTATTTGCGTCCTGCAGCAATGTTATTCGTGTGACTCATTGCTGAAAGTGATGAAAGTTATATTGACATGTTTTTTAATACAATTTTAACCGTAAACTTGATTATTTATTGTGAGTATACTAGCAACTTAGTACACATTTATACATTTATTGGTATCCCTTGATTTTATTCCTCAACCGTCAAAAATAATTATTTCTGTATCTGTAGGAAGTATAACAGAATAATTGATTGAACGTGATTGATTCACCAAAACTATATAACTAGTATTACTCGATATTAGTGATTAGGGTAAGCAATAAACTGTGTTTCTCTTTTGTTTGTTTGTTTACAGTGTACGATGCTTGATAATAATAGATTTTATCAAAATGGGATTTGAAAAATGCCTTTACTAAAAAGTGTGATTTCTAGACTTTTATTGGACTCGAAAATGCCTTGACTAATAAGTGTGATTTCTCAAGTTTTGTTATGTGCATATATTTCTCAATGAGACAGGTTTGTGTAAATATATTTGTATTTTTATAAATTGGGCTCCTACTTGAGGGCTCTTTAAGACAAATCCTCGAGTAAGTTATTTGTTGCAAATAATGGAAAATGTCAAATAATATCACATAATCAATATTACTGCAAAGTATTATCTATTTTCAGGTATATCGCTCTATGCTATAGCTGTCGATAGGAAGAATCAATTGTTGGTCTTAACTGCAATTGAAAATGTTAAATATTGTGTTCAATGTTTTGACCTGTCAACGAAGACACCAAGACAATTTGCACAGCAATTATCAACGACTAACACCATTGTTCTTGATAAACACAAGAGGTAACATTAACATTACTATGCTCTATGCCCCAACAAACCCTTAGGATACCAATCCACCCTACGTCCAGCACATGATATATCATTTTATCATTTTAGGCATAGTACTGATTTCCAGACTTTCTAAAACGCTGAATTTGTTTAATCGTGTATCGTATCGTGTACTTCAGTAGGCCAACCCATGAGGCTTTCTCTGTCTGATTGACAGGTCGCACTGTAATTTAAGAATTTGTAGTAAGCCTAAATGTTAACCCTTGGACACACTTCGATGATCTCATTTATCAAGATACAGATGATTTAATTCAATTTAATCCTTAGGTAATGTTTGATAATATTATTTAACTATTAGATCCCTCATAGAGTAATGGCATTAGATCTAGTGATTAGCTGATGTGTTTTATGCAAGGTCTTTGGGCACTTGGGGATATATGTCATATATGTAAGAAAAACCTTGTCCGAATTTTTTACAACCTTTGGCTAAATGAGGTTGACTTCGTAGCTCCCTTTATACCTATGCTATACATGATAAAACCCTGCATTTAACTCGGCCCGAAAAAAAGTACAAGAATTTGTTCTAATGAAGGTACAGATATCTAAAAAATAACCATGTTATGAAAAAACCCTTAATTTATCATTAAAAGAGACTGAATATACACATTATCATTGTTGAATAGACATTGTACTCTTTTATAGGATCATCTACTTTGTGAGAAAGCGGAGATTGGGTTCTATGGACTACAGTGGGAAGAAGTTGAGGACATTTTGGAAAATAACAGTAAAGGGTACATTTCATTTGGACTTTCAAGGTGAGAAATGCCAATATGTAATTTACCACCAATATAACATATGTTAATGTTAAATGAGCATTATTAGATTGCCAGCAATGACGTATGGCAATATATATAAAGGCTTTAGTGCTCTGAGATGGTTAATATCCGACATTAGAAATCAAAATATAATTTGGCGAGCCCTTGCAAGTTATTTACGTTGTATTTATTTCATAAAAAGGATATTGACAATACATCTATGTTCTACAATTAGTCATAACTTGATTGTGAGTTCGCCTTTGAAGTATTCTAATTACAACCATAAAATGTTATTGTAACCGGTCTTCTTTTTTGCTCAAGGCCAAAACTTATTAGGAATTACCGTTGATGAAAAAAGTCATCATGGTTCATGGTGAGAAATTACATTGTGTGCTTTTACCATCAATATGATATGTGGTCATGTTTAATTAGCATTTCTAAATTGCCAGCATTGATACATGGACAATAGATAAAGGTTCTTATGCCCCGGGCTCTGGGATTGGTAATATCAGATTTTAGAAAACACCATGTTATAGCCTGGCAAGTTATAGATGCATTGTATTTTTGTTATGATGTCTGATATTGGCAATTCATTTTGCTCTAGTCTTTAGGTGACTGTGAGTTTGACTTTGATGCACTCAAAATGTATACATTGCAACCATTCTTGTATGTTCCAGGCCAAAACGTATTATGTATTTCCCTAGAGCAGAATCGTATTGTAAAGTACACGTTCCTAAGGAGTGCTGGCGAGGCTCTGGTAACAAAGATGCACCTTGGAAAGCAACGCGTGGAACAAGAAATGATCATAGTTGGAAAGCGGATTACAGCTGTACCATTAAACAGTTTGTGAGTCATCATTTATTAAGGTTGTTCATTCCACTCCCAGTCTTTTAATGTTTCTTTGAATTTGTTAACTCTACTGTGGAGAAAGTTGACTCTTCTAGTAAGATGTAGGAACAGCCTCAACTTAATTCATTACAGTATTACCATAGTAATATGCAGGTTTTACAACAGGAAGGATGTTTTAGGCAGGAGTGATGAGGTCTGTTATATACTGGTGTCACGAGGACTGTTATAAGCCATATTTATCGCGTAATTATAACCGCACCGTATCATGTGATGCAGAATTCGTATTATAAACCGCTAGGAACGTCATGGATTCAGGGGTCATCATTTGCATTATATTTATCATAACATATCATCAAAGATAAAATTGGTCCTTTTTTCCTTTCCAGGGGCCTTCTCATATTTAAAGGAAAGAAAGTTCTTAAGATATGGAAACATCTGCAAGTCTTTGGTCTCTTTGCTTAGGACTAGTGACGGTCCGGTCGTCATTATTCAACCAGAAATGTACTTCACGTAGTTGGTTTATCAGCAATTGTAAAGATATTTAACAATGTACCACATCTAAACGATTCCTATTGTGGTAATTGCATATGCACGCATATTAATTGTGAAGAACCAGTGCATATGTTCCTGAGGCCTGAAAATGGAGCAAAACGATGTGAATGCCGAATAAAACACTCTGCTTCTACTATGTACATTAAACTAAGTCTTCTGTATCAGATATCTAAAACACAGATTGTATAAGTAATTAAATGTTATAACAGTGGCAGTTTGTTTAACAAGTCTTATGACTTTCGACTTATATCAACTTATTTGGCTTTGGTGTTCTACAAAATTGTACACAACATATTACATAATGTCAGCCAAATTAGCTATTCGTGCAACTGCAGGGTCCAAATATAAAACTATTACATACTACAATTGTTAGCAATAACAGTTCTGCGTTAAACAGGGCGAACAGTTACATTGAACTAAATATTATAATATATATCTATCAGCAATACTAGGGCAAAACATTTCTTTGTGTAACAGGGTCCAAATATTATATTATACAATTGTCAGAAATTTCCTGTTCCGCGTTTAACAGAGCCAAAAATGACATTAAACTGAACATTATAATACACTACTGTCAGCAATACCAGTTCAGCGTTTAATGTTATGTAGAGATATATTTGTATTTAGGATAAAATATAGCTATATGAGATTATTGTAAGAAATTGTTACATGTGGAGTTTGAAATAAGTTTAGAAAGAGTTTTAGAGAATTCAGAGTTATTCATAACAGATAATATTCGCCATCATCTGTCAGCATTTTTAGAGGAGGCGTTGAACAGAAAAACATCATGGATCGGAAACAAGCTAGAAAGTGTTATCTAACGTGGTATAATTGGTCTCCGATTCAAGTATGTTTAAGTGTGTTTAAACAGAGAAATGGTACTTCCTGTGATAAGTTAGCAAAAAGTTAATATGTGCTAAAAGGACAGTGTCCTGGGGATTTTATCAGGGACTGAATATAAAGTAGACAGATTATGAAAGCGTAGGTCGCTGACCTTGGAATGACCGCATGAACTGTAAACTGTGAACTGGTTACTAATTGGCTGAAGCAGGAATGAACCGTCTTGAATAATGATTATATGGCGAGGTATTGTCTGAGAAAAGTCAGTTGTTGAGAGTTGAGTGTGCCAGTTCGAAGTTGACAAGCAGGCGGTGAAGAGTCCGATTCAGGGCAGATGGCCAGGGCGCCAATGCGGGCCTTGTAGTCTGAACCATGGAGTTCTACCCGTAGGAAAGGGTAGGATAGTTAATCGTGTACTGCGGTTATACGGACCGGGGCAACCTATATTTTGAAATGTTTATATGGTTATATGTGTAGGTATATATAATGTATGAGCTTTAAGTATTCTCGTAATAAAATGTGAAAAGGTATTGGATCTTTTTATTGCATAGAGTTGTTTTGCAGAAGAGGACCTCTCGTGGGCCAAGCGAAGTGATTGAGTTCCCTCAAGGGAACACGGGAGACCTTAATATTACATTAACAGAGCCAGACATTTCATTAAACAATTGTCAGTCATACCATATATTCATGTGATTTTGCCTTAACTTTACATTACACCATTGCCAGAGATATAAAGGTCTCACCCAAGCTGTGATTTCAACATATACATATATACTTATGTGGTATTTTGTTACAGTATGGGCAATGTGATTTACAGAGGCATTTGGTGATTAAACCTCTCACGATCTATATGCACTTGATATGCCAAGATTGAATACCGATTTCCTAATCAGTCACAGAAAGGCGACAATTACGAAAATGACACTGTGTCTGATTCGATAATACGACTGGTTGCAACAATAAGCGTGGCGGGATTCTATTATCCCAGTGTAATCACTATGTGATTCGTTTCACAAACATAGCTGTGATTTCAACAGTTACATTCATCCAATATGGCATTATTACAAGTGAATGTGAAAGTTGAGCTGTTTGAGTAGTACACCTTTAACGACAGATATACTCACTAGACATCACAATATTGTTGGAGGTAGGTTTATTCACTAATCATTTAGTTTCTACACTAGATTGTGATCTTAACATGCATATTCAGTATATTATTGCATATGATGTAACTATAGATGAAGAGTTAATACGAGTGTCCCATGTGAGTATTACACCATTTGCATCAGATATTCACTAGATATTCCCAGATTGTATCGGTAATTTTTGGGAGGAAAGTTTGTTCACATATTTAGACTTCATATACTAAAGTTGTGATATTAACAAACATATTCAATATATGTTGCATACAGTGTAAGAATATGTGAAGACTTGATATGAGTTTCCTATTTGAGCATAACACCATTGCGACATATATTGATTGGATATTCCAAGATTGTATCGGTCATATCGTGGGAGGAGGTTTGTTCACCTATCATAGAGTTCATATACTAGGATGTGACCCAAACATACATATCTTAATGCGACAGGTATTCACTAGATATTCCGAGATTGTATAGGTCATTTCTTGGAGGGAAATTCATTGTTCATATGCGATAGATATTCACTAGTTATCCCAAGATTGTATGTCCATTTCTGTGAGGGACTATTAACTTGCATATGCAAGGCGTGGTTAATCAGTGTGACCATGCATTTTGATATATTGGGAATGTCATTATTTGTATAAAAATTTAATGTTATCGATGACATTTTGTAAGACATCTTTATTGAAATGAAATCAGATCAGTAGTAATGGATCAAAACCGTGTCAGAGGCTTTGTTTGTGGAGTATGCCCGCGGGGGAGGGAAAGGGGAAGGGCCGATAGGCCCGCCCCCCTTTCCCGACCCCAAGGGCATACTCCACAAACAAAGCCGAGGACGAGGTTTTGATCTTACTTATGAACCGACAGAAATTATGATTTAGATATAATTTCAATATTTTGTCTTCACGTGGCTTCATTGGTATATACTGACGCGAATCGCTAAATACGCGGGAAGCACATCCGCACGAAACGCACGTGCTGCATGCGCTATCTGCCTCGTGGAGTTCACATGATTGTCACTGTGTAAAATACATCATTGTTCTGTCGGCCTGTATAGCCGAGTTGTCAAAGGCGCCAGTTTAGTAACCGGGAGTAGTAGGGATGCCTGCATAGTCTATTTTTTTAATACATAATCTATTTTTTTTTATTGGGCTTGTATAGGCTATTTTTTTGGGCTATTTTTTGGCTATTTATGGAGTGGACAAAATTCGGTCAAACTGATTTTCTCAGACATGTCCAGACCTGTAGCACAGGTGTTCTCAGTGACTTTATCAACTTGTGAAGTTCAGTATAGTTTTAGACTTTGAACTGTAAAGACGTGTTTTTATACAATCGCTCTTATAGCATGGATTCCTTTGGGTACGAGACTGTTGTTGCTGATTGCAGTGGATTTTCAGTAAATTCTAACTGGACATCATTTGAGAAGCGACTTGATTCTTTCAAGGGCTGGCCTTTGCAAATGAAACAAAAACCCAGAGATTTGGCTCAAGCAGGACTCTATTATCTGAACCGTGGTGACTCGTGTATTTGTTTTAAATGTGGTATTCGTCTCAAAGACTGGATGTCTATTGATGACCCCTGGGTGGAACACGAAAAGTGGTCCCCAGACTGTGACTATTTACGTATGGTAGGGGTAATATGGAAAACGGAGATGTATCCCAGATCCAATAGGGTATAAACTTATTGTACATGAACTGGTATTTTTTTTTTTTTTTGGTGTAATCCTGACCGTAGGAGGTTATTCTTTCATTAGACTCAGAACTGTACAGACGTGTTTTTAGTCGCTCTGATACTATGGATGTGTGTGGATGTCCTGATGAGACTTTTTTTACTGATTGCTGTACATTGCAACCTAAATGTGACTGGAGTTTGTTTGTGGAAAGACTTGAATCTTTTAAGAACTGGCCAATTCAAATGAAGCAGAGTGCTGAAGATATGGCTCATGCAGGACTTGTTTACCAGAACAGAGGAGACTTGTGTGTATGTTTCGAATGTAATATTCGTCTTAAGGGATGGATGTCTACGGATGATCCCTGGGTAGAACACGGGAAAAGGTCCCCTGATTGTCACTATCTTAGAATGGTAGGACAACTAAACCAAAAGAGTGATACTACTGGCAAAACATGTTACCTTGGTTCAACAGTGTGATTGGTATATATCATGATATTGTAATAAACATATTGTATGTATTTTTCTTGTGTTGGTCTTCTTTTTTTGTAGATATATAAATAGAGTGAATGATATAGGATGGGATCATTTACTCATCATGACAGCTTGGGAAGAGTACTTGAGCAAGATTTATTATGATCCAAAACATGCTGGTAGTTATGCCGGACCCAAGAAGTTATACGAAGCTGTGAAAGCTAATGGTCGGCTTAAGATCGGTTTACATCGAATCAAGAAATGGCTGAAAGGTCAGGAAACATACACAATGACACATCAAGTGAGACGAAAGTTTCCAAGAAATACATATGTTGTGGAAGGTATAGATAGTCACTGGCAAGCCGATTTGATGAATATGGTTTCATTAGCTAAATATAATAATGGTGTAAAATATGTACTGGTTATCATTGATTTATTTTCCCGCTATCTTTGGTTCTGTACACTACAGTCAACAAAAGGTCAAGAAGTAGTGAAAGCCTTGACAAAATTGTGGGAAACACAAGTGCGTCGCCCTGTTATCTTTCAATCTGATATGGGTTCAGAATTTAAGAATCAATGGGTCAAAGCTTTTTTAAAAAAACACAAGGTAACACAGCTGTTTACACTCAATGAGACGAAATCTCCATTTGCTGAGAGAGTGATAAAAACTCTTAAAATGCGTTTGTATCGATATATGCTGAAAAACGTTACATACAGATACACTGATATCATATCTAAAATTGTGAAAAGTTATAACAGTTCAATTCATCGTATGCTGGGACAAGCTCCTGGTAGTGTTAATAGGCATAATGAAGGAGAAGTGAGGTTATCACAGTATTTGATCAAAACCAAGCAACAGAAACCACCCAGGAAGAATGCAAAAAGAAAATTCACATTCAAAGTTGGAGATACAGTTCGAATAAGTCATTTGAAAGGAATATTCGATAGAGAATATCAGGAAAAATGGAGTGGTGAAATATTTACCATTACCCGACGCTATTGGTCTCAAGACAATGATTTGTACAAACTGAAAGATTGGGGAGGTGATCCTATTGAAGGTTCATTTTATGCTGCTGAATTGCAATTCGTGACAGAGAATCCAGATCAAGATTACAGAATTCAAGATATTGTTAAAAAGAGAACCCGGAATAAACAAAAAGAAGTATTGGTGAAATGGTTACATTGGCCCAAGAAATACAATTCATGGATTCTTGAGAAAGACATGAAAGAGTATCAGACCCTATAAAAGAGGATATGCTCATAACTCAGAGTCATAAGGATGGAAGATCCCATTGAGACACAACCTCTTTCACGCAGTAGATCGAATGAATCCTGGAGTTTACTTGGAAGAAAAGTGGTCAAAAACGAAACAGTATTTTTCTCTCAAATCATCATTATTTATATTGTGGTCATTACTTGTATAGTGAACTTGTCTTTGGACAAAGGGAATTCAAATTTATGGACAGCATTATTGAGTAGTAGTCTTGGCTATTTACTTCCCAATCCTAAAATCAAATCTCAAAAGTGATAATGGAAAAATACATTATTTTAAGAAGTAGTGACAGTAAAGATAGATACCCTGACAACAAGACATATTGCTTTAGAGTTCAATTGAATGAACTACTACATTTTGAACATTCTTGGATGATTGCTCTAACCGAAATTAGTATTAACAATGTCAGGAGAAGTTCAAAGTTCAAAGAAATATATGTACATTCTTCTATCTGTGATTCAACCTATGTGGGTGAAAATCAAGAGCCTTTACTCAGACGATTATGTTTAAACAATGGTAAATCCTTTACTTTCAATAGATATCAATATGTACCCATCAAAGTACGTGATCTCACCAGCATTGATATCAACATTACTGACGAAGAAGGTCAACCAGCTACATTTTTAACTGGCACAGTCACAGTGACTCTTCACTTGAAACCACGTTCTAAATGGTTCTAACATGGCACGTTATATATTGAGACATTATGATTTTCTGCAGAGTCTAATTCTGTTTCATGACTATGAATATACCATACACGAATTGAGTGATATGAATGGTGAACAGATGTTAGCCTTGATCTCCATTATTCGACGATTATTAGATGGCAGAATTGTTGTAACACCAATTGAAAGAAGAAGATATCTTCAACCCAATCCTAATAATAACTATCTGTCTATACTAACACGTTTGGCAGACCCTGTCACCACAGATGAGGTGCGAAAACGACTTTTAATTGAAAATACACCATTGATAGTATTCATTTTGAAATATATGGATGAAGTGAGACAAGAAGCTTTGATCATGGCAAATGTGTGGGCCAGAGCTACGGGTTAGTCAGAACTATATAAAAGATCAACATAAAGCTTAACCCATTTGCTTCATAACACTCAGGAAGGACGCATCACCATGAGTCAGTATAAATTATTTGTGCCAGACACAGAGAAATGGACTCGCTATTATATGTTACAAGTCCAGGGTAAATTGAAACCCTATGACTTTGTCATGAGAAATGGGGAACGACAGGGCATCATGTCTGTTGACAGAACACTGGAGCTTTATGATCCAGAATGGCCTAAAATTTTGGAAGAAAGGAAACGAAAAGAACAGGCACTGGCCATGCCTTATTCTGAGCAACCCAAAATTAACTTTGTCTCCCCTACACAACAAGTCGTGGAGCAAGCAGAAGCTCAAGAGAAACGTGAAAGGGCTATAAAAAGGAGAGCACAGAAAGTGTGTGTCATTCCTGACAAGAAAGTTAAAGAAAACACATCACACAAAAAGAAGAAGTCTCTTCCAAAACAGGGAAAGTCAGACCGTTGGAAAGAATAGACAGGAATAATGGCCTCCTATACCACAACACAGTTTATAGAAGCAGAAACAAAAGAACTGGATCTTTTCAAAGACCCTGCAACATGTGCTGCAGTGGAGAAATTCTATTATGTAATTTTCAGACCTACCTCTCAGATCACATCAGACTCGAGTCCAATAGAGTTCAATATATCTGGTCAAGGTATAGACTATATAGATATGAAACAAAGTCGTCTCCATGTTCAAGCTAAAATTCTCAAAGCGGATGACACTGCCCTGACTGATATTGAAGAGACAGGGCCTGTGAATTTATGGCTTCAGAGTCTTTTTTCACAGATGGATTTATCCTTGAATGGTAAATTGATTACCAGCTCTACAAATCTGTATCCTTACAAAAGTTATATCAAAGTGCTCTTAGATGGGACCAATGATACTACGTTGCATTCACAACTGCATTATAAAGATACAAGAGGACACATGGATGTAAAAACTCCCAATGGAGATAACAGAGGGTTATTTGAACGAAGTAAACTAACCAAACAAAGCAAATCTGTGGACTTAGTAGGGCCACTCTATGAAGATTTTATGGATACCAATCGTTATTTGCTGAATGGTGTGAACCTACAGATCAGAATGTTTCGTAGTTCCCCTTCTTTCTGTTTGATGTCAAACGAAACTGCTCCTAACTATAAGGTAAAGATAGAAGATATCTATCTCAAGATATGCAAGATTCGTCCTCAGACATCTATAATCACAAGTCATGCCAGAGCCCTTGCTCATGGAACAGCCAAATACCCCTTTACGAAAAGAGATGTGAAGATTGTATCTCTAGCTAAAGGGCAACTAAATTATACAGTGGACCAATTATTTCAAAACAAGGTCCCTAATAGGATCGTGGTAACACTAGTGTCAGCAACAGCCTTAAACGGAAATTACACCAAAAATCCTTTCAATTTCACTATGTACAATTTGAGTTCAATTGGACTATATGTGAATGGAGAATCCTTACCCGGACAACCTCTTACTCTTTCCAATTCATTATATATGGACGCCTACACCAGGCTCTTTGAGGGACGAGGAACTGTAGGGGTGGATATGGATAGAGAGGATTTCAAGGGAGGCTATGCATTGTATCAATTTACTTTGGAACCATGTGAGATGAAGGAAGATTACCTGGATCTTATAAAAAGGGGAAACATTCGTCTTCAACTTCAATTCAGTCAAGCTCTTCCAGAGACAGTGAACTGTCTTGTCTACTCAGAGGATAATCTTATGATTGAAGTGGATGAAGCAAGAAATGTTGTGTACACATCACCATGAACTCTATACAACTACGATGTATTCTAAGGGCTAATTCTAAAACTGAACATGTAAGAGTTATTGGTGCTGATCAGTTACCTAGTATAGTGTCACACTACCCCCAAGGATTCATTGTCAATACGCAAGATTCCAGTGACCAAGGTAAACATTGGGTGGCTATTTGGTTACAAGACCCTCATCACGGAGAATTTTTTGACAGCTTTGGAGAACATCCTGGATATTACAGAAGAACATTTACAAACTTTCTCCAGAGAAATACATTACATTTTGTTTGGAATACTAAAGTACTTCAAAGTGTCAGGAGTAATACTTGTGGAGTCTATGCTTTGTATTATATTTTGATGAAATCCAAAGGATTGAATTTAAACCAGATACAATCAAAGTTTACTTCAAACAGACTTTTAAATGATTTGTATATGTATAAATTTGCTAAAAAAATGTTTCGAGTTATGTTTTACCCCTTCAGGGATTTTATGTAACCTGTTTAATGTCCATATTTTATTCTGATTGGCCATATACCATGGCATTATTGTATTATACCAATAAAATCAACCTCAACCTTAAATTCGCTAGCCCACAAAAGTCCCCTATCGGAGAAGGACGGTTGGGAGGTATAGCACTGTGTTATTTATTTACAGATAAGAAAAAAAAAACAAGAGTATACAACTTTAAACATTTTATTTGTTCCGTTTCATTTGAGTAGTACTAAAGGCCAAGGAACACTCCTCTAGTCTACTTTACAATAAGAAAATAGCATTAATGTTACAAAGTTATCCATTTGTAAGTCTTCTTTGACTTCACCTTTCTCTCAGGAATACCAGGAGGTCTTCTTGATGTCTTCAAGTTTTCACTTAGCAAGGGTAATTTATTTCTGACAGTCGAATGAGATGTACTGTCCCTTACCCTAGGAGGGATTGTGATTTCATTGTTCATTTCAATTTCCCATCTCTGTCTATTTCCAATAAGTCCTTGTGGTACATTCATCTCTTTCAAAGCCTGATAAAATTCAGTCATTCCTTTGGGCTGCATTCGTTTATAAAGATATTGTGAGTCTTTTAGTAAATCCGCAATGTGACTACCAGGTATGACTTTGCCTAGACTAAGGAGATTCCCTTTTCGATTCCATGACAGTCTATGTTCAGGGTCATCAAGTATAAACTGTAACAACGCCTGTCCCCTCTGGCGATAAGGTTTAGGCAAAGCAGTAAGTATCAAGTCTATATTCAAGGAATCCTCTTCTTCTTCAGTGTCAGCTTCATATCCTGATTCTAATGGAGTGTCATGTTGTTTCACATGACCACTTCCACGAATGAGACGTTCATATTTATCCATTGGAATCAATACAGTCTTCTTAAGATGCTGCATAATGTTTCTTCAAGAAAGGTATTGTTGCTTTCACAATAAGCAATAGTACAGAACCTTTCTTTTGAATGAGTTCTCTTTTCTTACTCAAATTTAGTTTAAGATTGGATAATTGTCTTAAGAAGTGTTTATGTCTCTTGAGTTGTGCCTCATATGTTTTTGGCAAAGGAAACTGGGGCTGTAGTAGATTGGTAACTATTTCACATATAGTCTTGACTTGAACAGATGTCAAATGTTTTAGAAGAAGTCTTCTTTGTGTTGGAGAAAGAGTCTCCAAAGATTCCAGAAACGATAGTTGCTTCTTGATTGGCTTTGACATTCTGACAAGGCGACAGTACTCACACTACTATTTATACCAATGAGTCATGGGTACTGTAATTGAAACCATTCACAATATAATCTATGGGTAAAGGACCATTCAACAATACACTCCTTCCACTCAATAGTAGAGAAACAGTATATCCAATAGTTAGTATCAAAACAAGTATACACCATAGAAAAATGATAATCCGTTTCAATGAAGAGGGTCTTTCCACATAGGGAGATTGAATATCCAGAGACACATGGCAGTCATCAACTTCACTGTTGCTTTTCATGTTGACATATGATATTAACTATCAAGTGAAACACGTTTTTATACCTTGGGTTCATACACCACAGGAACTTCTCCTGGAAAAATTCTGGTTTTCAGTCTCAGTTTATCATCAGTTCGTGGAGACATATCAATCACAATATAACCATAAGGCTTTTTCACAGCATCTGTGTAGGCTTCCACTAAGACACCAGCACGTCCAGGAAATAACTGTCTTCCAAGAGTCATTATCTGAGAGACATCACGCACGTTTTTAAACAAAACTAAATACCAAGTATTCAGAGCTATAGTACGAGCTGATTTAGCTTGGCCATACAGGTTCTGTGTAATAAATATCACACTCAGATTCCGATGATGACAGCCTTGTGTAAATAACAGTTCCATATCTTTGGAAGCAATCACCTGGTTCATCATATCGTCTAATATTATTAGTCCATGTTGTCCATTAGAAGTAAATTCTTCAATCTCAACTTGTGTTGGGAGTCCCTGTTGGAACACTATGTTAGGAATAGTTTGTTCAATGTCATCAAAAAGAGGTTGGAAAACACCATAACAATACATAATCTTCTTTGGAGGGTCTTTTATATACATACCCTGTATATTTTGCAATAATTTATACACAAAAAATGTTTTGCCTGCTCCCGAGGGCCCAACTACACAAATGCTAGAACAGGGTTCAAAAGGTGTCAGACTCTGCGTCTCCCACCAAGGTTTATTAGGATCAATCACAGCTTCAGGACTCCAAGTCATAGCTGCCTTGGGTGTATTTGGTCTCACGTCTGTCATACCTTGTTTCTTTATTTTCTTCAACCAAGGTTTCTTGTCAGAATTCAGCTTATGAACTTGCGACAGATGGTTAGGAAGCCTTGATAAATTTCGAGCTTTACAACCTGGTACTGGACAATCTTTCTTAATCCTACCCATACTATGTCTTAACTCCTTAATGGTTAATCATGTAATGACCCTGAAATGGCCCTGACTACATACATATGGCCCTGATATGGCCCTGAAATGGCCCTGACTATAAACATATGGCCCTGAAGTGGCCCTTACTACATACATATGGCCCTGATATGGCCCTGACTATAAACATATGGCCCTGAAATGGCCCTGACTATAAACATATGGCCCTGAGGTGGCCCTGAAAAGGCCCTGACTACATACATATGGCCCTGATATGGCCCTGATTATATACATATGGCCCTGAAGTGGCCCTGACTATATACATATGGCCCTGAAGTGGCCCTGAAGTGGCCCTGATATGGCCCTGAAGTGGCCCTGACTATAAACATATGGCCCTGATATGGCCCTGAAGTGGCCCTGACTATATACATATGGCCCTGATATGGCCCTAAAGTGGCCCTGACTATATACATATGGCCCTGATATGGCCCTTAAGTGGCCCTGATTATATACATATGGCCCTGAAGTGGCCCTGACTATATACATATGGCCCTGATATGGCCCTAAAGTGGCCCTGACTATATACATATGGCCCTGACTATAAACATATGGCCCTGATGTGGCACTGAAATGGCCGTCTGTGGCTGCCTGTGGCTTCCATTCGCTTTTGTGATGACACCATGTGGTTGTCAATTCAATAACCAAAAGGTAAAGTATCTAAATCCTCTTGAATGGATCTTTTGGTATACACAATACGATACTTTTTAGTTTCTGATCTGTTGTAAATTTTATTTGAAAGTTTATCTCTTGAAATCTTGGATGGATTTACAATGTCTAATACTTGTGGTTGTTTTCTTTTTTTCGATTTTGTCATGCTACAAATCTTTCTCTCTGTTGATTGGGTCTTGTCATTCAAAATTTCCTTTTTGGAAAGAACAAGTTTCCTTACAGAATCAAAGTTTATCAATAGAGAGTTGGTGTAATTCAAAGTGAAACCTCTGACTTTACATGTTTCTTTGCCAGATTTTGTGCGGTAGGCATAATTTTTGGGCCCCCCTGAACAAAAGATCTGAATAGGATCCCCTTCTAGTTCATCTGTCAATTCACCAAGATAGTCCCCCAATGGAGGATTAACATCATCAGATTGTGAAACAAACAAGACAGAATCTGTGTCATAATACAACACACGCTGTTTCAGAAAATCTAAAACTGAATACAATTTCAGACGGGCATAGCACGTGGTAAAGGTAGCAATGAATATATTGGTAGCCTCACTTTCTGGAATGAATTCAGAATTATGAGTCCATTGAAACTGCGCTACATTGTCATTCAGAATGTGAAAATTTTGAAGGGTCTTTTTTTGGTCAGTCAAAAATTGATAAAATTCCTCCAATTTTGAAGAATACACAAATTTCGTCTGAGTCAAATTGGATCGCATCGCATAGCGACCCCAGAACGAATTTAAAACCAGTTTCGCCAATGATCTTAAACCTGGGTTTTTCTGAATTTTGGTAGGGTCAAGTTGAATACCTTCATTCTCCAAATAATTGTCTATGTACTTTTCCTTATCTTGTTCTGTCTGACACCATGCAGGCCAATCAGAAGACTCTTGCTTGATTTTCAAGAAAGTGTTGATGTAGTCAGCAAACAGTCCTCCTGATTTGGTTGTCTTGTCATATTGTGTTGTTTCCTCCCAATGATAAATTTCATAAATTTTGACAATTTCATAACCTTTCTCCAATGCCTTGAGCAACTCTGGAATACACCAAGTGCCTACAAAACACCTCTCTTTGTCAGAATGATGACAAGGAGTTTGTTGTTCAAGGTCAGCACAGCTCATACAGAGTGCAAATTTGAGTTTGCCATTTGACTTATGAGGCAAGACAGGATGGTACAGACCCCTAGGGGGGAGGATCTTGACTTTGGCCAAACCAAAGTATTCACCCAAAGATTTAAAATCTCTTGTGATAATTTGAGGATGACCTATAGGATATTCACCATACTTGTTGACCCAGGGATAAAGGGAGGTGAAATCCATGTAAAGAATGTCTTCATCCTCTTGAGCTTCATAATATAATTTGGTTGCATTTGTACGTCCACCAAAAAATGAATCTCTGGGATTGAGTCGATCTTGAAGATCTAAAGAGGATACAAAGGTCTTCATGTCAGGGTTGACTTTAAGCTGTTGGTGAAACTCATGCTCCCAGATGGTGACCAGCTTATAGCCTTTTTCTTTGACAACAGCATTTCGTTTCATTGTCAGAGCATAAAGCTCACTCATAGACTGTTTTGTTCCAGGTAAGACTGTGGTCTCTCTGTCATGGGGATAGCATGTAGGGCAACCATGCCAAATACAACCCTGGTACTCCCATAGTCGATGTCCATGTCTGCCATCAGCTTTATAATTGGTGCCAGGAATTTGAAATTCCCCCTCATTCAATGCATGTTGTATGTAAATACCTTCTTCATGACTGACCCACTCTAACCACTGAATGGAGGATTTACTGTATTGGTCTTTGGTATAGCTATTGGCTGGTAGTTTTGCAATAGGACTTGGTAGAGTTTCAGACTCATGTATCACACCCCCTGCATCTTGAATTGATTGAAGGGTTCGCCAAGATCCAGGTTCAATTTCAACCCATTCCTGACTTTGGGCATCTTCTTTGACAGGAAGCCAAGAGGTGATCTTACCTTGCCATAGCAGTTTGACATGCATGTATTCTGTCAGGAACTTGTGTTTGAATACCCCATGACACACACTGGCAATGGTGACATAGTCCAGAGGATCAATACCAGGCTCTTTCCTCTTTTGTTGCTGTGCATCACAGTATGATTTTTCAGTGACAGACATTAACAATTGTCTAAAGGTCATGAGGGCTTCTCTCAAGATTTGAACATCAGACCTACAATAGTCTTCCATTTCTTGAGCAAAGTTGAAGACCTTGCCTTTTTGTTCTGAATGCCACTTGAGGAAATCAGCCCTGCCTTTGGTGGACATACTGTCTACACCATAGAAGGGAGGATCAGGGATTGAACCTACATAGGTTTGATTGGCTGAAGTATTGAAATAGTGAGGGAAATACCCTTTCTTTAACTCTTCCAGATGAAACATCTCTGGAAGCTTAGCCAAACTTGTACTGAAGAAAGAGAGAGAGTCCAGAACACGCATGTTCAACCCTCGTGGAATATGCATATACATCAATTTGGACCCATTGTATACTATCTTGTCAGGAAGAATGCTGTTTTTGATAAGATAATTCATCAAGAATGTCCCATCATAGCTTTTGAGGTTATGAGCAAATACTGAAGCATTGTGATGTTGTTTTGAAAACAGCCAGTGACAGAAACGATCAGCAGTTTTCGGACCTTTGAACAACACCTCTCTATGGCCACAAGAATTACATGGTGCTGTTTTGAAACATTTGAATTTGTTGTTCCATTTCGAACATAGAACACAACGAGAACCACAGTTATTGCATTTGGCGCCCTTATTCAAAGGTTTATCTTTACAGATATCACACACCGTTTGAGCAATAACAAAATTGGGTTTGTGTTCCTGATGACCACACCAAACTTCATGACAGTTAGCACATGTTGTATGGTGTGAGCAATCATCTTTGGGGCCACATTGTGAACAAGTGGAAGGAACATAGCCATCTATACAAGTAGTTACTTCATCTTGGCTGCATTCAAAGTCAAACATGAGGAATTTTTTTATCTTATGTTTGTTATCTATTTGAAGGGGAATGTGATAACAGTGATGACCGAAATCAACCATCTTTTGACAAGGTTGACACTTGTATTGATTACAGTCATGCTCTGCTTTGGTCCCACGATTCAAAACTTTGAAACATTGTGGACATCGCCAATAGGTCTGACATTCTGAAGGAAGATTATCTTTTTTCATTTTCTTATGGGCCTTAAAACATGCTTCTGATCGGCACTGCATATGACAGTCTGGACAGTTGACTGGATTATCTAATTTTGTACAAGATGGCCTTTTACAAACTCTGCAATAATTTTCACAAGAATGTTTCTCCTTATTACTAAAAGGTGTGAGACAGTGTTTGCAGAAATAGCTTTGGGAGAAAAAACCTGAAATGTTCGGAATGGCATGGAAATGTTGGTTGTCTAAATACACAAACAACTGTTTTCTGTTATCATTGTAACCTTTTGTCATAAACTTATTGCCCAATTCTGCACTGACCACCAAAATTTGACATCCTAGCACTTTTTCAAATTTAGGTATATCTGATAAACTAGCAGCCCTGTCTTTTGAAACACTTGCTTTGTCAGAAAGAATGGAAGCAAAGATGGTTTGTTGCTTTGCATACTTACGTAAATTGGTATACAGATTTGGGGGACATTTCTGATGTTCTAAAGCCAGATGAGCCATATGGGATACTTTCTGATCAGGTAAACTGAGGTGTGTATGTGAACACTGACATTTGTCTAAAGGATGTGACTTGAGAAGATCCTCCCAATCAGATTGTGAGGTCATGTGACTTTTTGCAAAACAAACCGCCAAAGATCTTGCCAAACACATATTGTCTGTATTTTTTATTTCCACAATAGAGCGTTTTTCTTTGACACTTTCTTTCACATTAAAAAAATGATGACCACTTCCCCGGCCTTTGGGCATATCAATCATGCCAATGTCTATATCAAAACTGTCATTGAGAGCCAGATCCTGATGGGATTGCATGACATTTTCTATGTGTGTCAATATGACATTCGAATTCATTTCTTTCAGAGGTCTTAATGCTACGACTACGGGTGTATCCAAATTCTCGTGACGGATAATAATACGACAAAGATCATTATCCTCTAAATCTCCTCGCGCTTTCTGCAATACATCATCAAACATGTCATGAAGACTATCATGTAAATTAGTAAGATTGGTTCCCTTAAATTCTTCATTGAACCTGACATTATAGATCTTCTCTACAGCAGCATTTTTGGCAAATGTTCTCTCACGTCTTAATCTAAACTCATAAGGTGGTTTATCATTACCTCCCTCTTTGTCAGTAACTTTATCTGTGTTTTGCTCTGCCTGATTTGGTTCCTCTTCACTATTTCCTCCCCCTTCTTGATTGAAAAGATCTAAATCAAAATCCCTTACAACTTCTTCCCAATGCTCAGGAAGACTGCTGCCAGGTTGAAAAAACTCATTAATTACCTCATCTATCTCCACATTTGACAGTCTGAGTCGTTTGGAAGAAGATGGCATTTCTGGTGGTGATAATGGTGAAGGGGCTGACCTCTTCATTGAAGGTTCTTTGATGGGTGATTGAAAAAGATCATCCATTCTTGCCATTTTACTTCTAAGAGGACCTGGTAAAGTCTGAGACTCTGGTTCCTTTGATGTTGATGGTTGGATAACTGGTGGTGGACGTTTGAGACACTGCTGACGATGTCTAGCCAGTTGAGGGACTCGGCGAAATGTTTCTCCACAAAATTGACATGGCAACCCTTTACCCTTGTCTGACCATTCACCATCTTTTATACATAGTTGTGTCAATTCATCATACTCTTGTGTTTCCATGTTGTCCACACTCTTAAAAGATGTAATTTCCCCTTGAAAATCTGGTTCTTGAGTTTGAATCTCTTGACCAGGGACATCACTGTCTAAGAATTCTCCATCCTGGACACATAGTGTGGTAAGTTCATCATAGTCTTCTGTTTCCATGTCTTCATTGGCTGTTTGTTCATTTTCAGGTAAACACAACAGCTCAATCAGTTTTAAATTCACTGCTTCATCTTTTTCCAGGCCCAAGCACTGTACCCAGAAAATTAACTCATTACTGGTTGTGAATGAATCCAAGTTGGCCAAAACAGCTTCTCTAAAAATATGGTCCATCTGCATAAGAAAAATAAATAAATAAATAAATAAATAAATAAATAACATTCACTTAAGAGACAAATCGTATTGTTTTCAACATAACACAAAAGTAAATTATAAATGAAGGGAGACAACTCCTACAGCCTTAGTGACATGGGCTATGTTTCAAAGTAATCACTCAATTTCTTCTCTCTTGAATGATACAGTGCAAATTCCACATGACGAAGGGAGACAACTCTTTCAGCCTTGTGTGCACAACTTTCCACTGAATTGTCATATGTGTTTCTATTTATATCAGAATTTTAGAATGATCTGATCAAAAAAAGTTTACTCATGTGTTTATAAAAACAGTACATATGTGCATTAGAAAGATATAGATCTTTTGATTTTATTTATTGCAAATGTTTCAGGTTCAATGATGAATGGGAAGGGAGAGATTTAGATTATGTATATGTTAGAATGAAGTTAATGATGAATACAATGGTGAAAGTATATTAAACAATACTGCAATGTCTATCAGAGTATAATTTAATTTTATAATCTGATGAATAGCACAAATCAAACACATTTAGAAAATCTTACTATGTTTCATGAAGCTATATTTTGTAGAAATCATGTTATGAAAACTACATGGGCATTAGGGCTGGGACGGGTAGATATCAAACTGGTTTTGTATTTAGTACAGAACGAGTGAGCAAATAAGATACAGATGACCGATGTATGACCTTGTATAAAAACCATCCCCACTGTCAACTCTTCCCCAGTCTCCTTTGACAAACCACATACAGCAAACCATCTTCTTTAACAGTCCCCAGAAAATATGAACAACTTGTGAGTATACCTTGTATAATTGCAAAATTTCTTGCATTATCCTACACATATGTTAATATTCCTTACCATGACTTTATTTTTTTTTCAGCAATGAAAATGCCATGGATGGGTTCATGGATGTGTAAGTTATTTTTATCTGTATTTGTTAATTAAAGTGTTATCATAAGATTACAAGAGGAATGTAAAGGAATGTTTGTAAAAACCTTATCATAATTGTATAATAAGATTAGTCAGATTTATTTACAAAGTCATATTTTACATATAGTGTTAACTGTCGCTGTAACATATACCCCATGTATTGGTTACAGGGATGAATTGGAGCTGATGAGGTTTTTGGAAAACCTAGAAACGGTAAGTAATACATTTATGTTTTCCCTTTTTTTTATTAATTGTTTTACAAAATTATAATAAGTGTTTTCATTGTTTTATTACCTAACTCATTAAAATTGTTTTTAAAAAAAAAAGGACTGAAACTTTATGAATTTGTTTGTGTGTGTGTGTTTTTCTAGCAGCATCAACCAATGGCAACAAGGGCGCCTTCAACAGTGCCAGTGGTCACAACTGAAGGGGCCCCATCAGTTGAGGTGTTATTAGTGGCGCCAACACCCGTCAGACCTGCCTCACCCTTGTAAGTTGATGTTTTCTCTTAACGGACTATAAAACATTTGATGTCATGTGGAAATACAGAGTATTTTACCTATGTCACAACTGTTTTGCTTATAGGACTATATTGATGTCCCAACCAGCCCCCTTTGTCACCCCTATTCAGGAGGAGGTGAATACATTAAAGGCAGAGGTGAATAAACTAAAGGAGGAGTTATCCAGCCTCAAGGAGAACCTCCTTATTGTGTAAGTAAATATCTGAGGTTTTGTTGTATTATAAACATACGTTTCACACTTGGTTTTAAAGTCATTGATTATCTCAAAAATTAAATTGACAAATATAGTAATAGATTGAAAAAGTTTATTACATATAATATCATATGTTTTAAGTAATATTTTTTCTGTACATTTCAGAATGGAATACCTTTGGGGTACACCAAATTAATGGTCACTCTAAACCAAAAAAAAAAAAGGGCACTTTCAAATAAAAAAATGGAGCCCAAATGACTATTATTTTTGAAGTCGCTTTTCATATGATTTATCGACTCAATTTTAATGGTTGCTTGTTGTTCCTTGCTATCATCACCAGACTGAATCACTTCACTGTCATCATGGTGTGAATCATAAAAAAAGTAAAAATAAAGAACAATGGTCCCTTTGGATAAAACATGATATAGTATTTTCATGATAATAAAATAATTACTTACATTTTCTTAGATAAGATGTCTCACAATAATCGGCCTGAGATTAGCTGTCGGCTGGATCATACCTTTTTCAATGGCAATGAAGATAGGACTTAAGTAACATTAAAATTTCAAGGTTTTTTATACTAAATCTGAAAACTGGTTTAAACTGGTTTGTTTCAAGAAATTGAGGGGTATACAATTAGAAAATGGGTCACCCTAATTATGATCATAACAGCCCTAGCAACAGATATGAAGTCACCTAAAAATAGATAATTTTCAGCACATATGGGAAATAGGCCAGAGACCCCGTAGTTTTACTCAAGTAAGCAAACAGCTCAGAGATGTTCCCGCTAACTGTATACATACATATCAATGCTAAAGCTATCTAGATGTCTTACCTGAACTTTGACAGTTCTTATTTCATAATTTCATATTCATTTATTTTCTGTCATTTGGTTATAAAGATATAATTTTTATTATTATTATGAAAGAATGAATCTCTCTTTTATTCTTTTTTTTATTATCCTTTTTACAATCCAAAGATCATTTTACCTACGGAACACTACTCAAGCAGCGGTAGATCTTATACAAATAAAACAAATACAAATTGAATTAAGTCTATGTAAACTTGCTTTGATATACAATGATCATTTAAGTAAGTAAATAATACTCAAAACAACTGCAGATGGTCTGACATAAACATAGTTGATGTCTCTATTTCAATTTATTATTTATTATATATTTTCAGGGGAAGATTTTAGAAAACTAATGTCTAAAAAAAATCATTTACAAAGCTAAAACAGACCGTGTATACGTAAAGCAAGTTGTAAACCAAATTATCTTAAAGGGCCTCTATTCTATTCTAGCTTTCTAAAGTTCATTCAAACATGAACACACACTAGACAGCTGACACGCGCCCCGAGAGCCTCTGTTTGTTTAGCCAAAGCTTGTCCTATTTGTTAAGGATTAACGCTCCACTGTCCTGGGCAGACCAGGTAAAAGATCCCTAACACAGGAAATTCCCGCTACAACTCTAGAATAGCATAGACTGAGTGCAAGTCTTTTATTTCAGATTGAATATTTAATAAGTGAAGGAGTGTGAAAAGAAAGCTCATGATAATTAAGCTTTTGTTTTCCTTAATAAGACAATCAACAGATTGACACAATATTAACACGTTTTATGTAGTTACTCCATTGAAATCCCAATTTATTCAAAGTGTTGACATTCTAGTGATATGTTATATATGTTAGATATCTGTGATTTTTCTTTTACAACATTTAAATAACTGAACAAATTACCTGTATTATATATGAGAGATGTATGGAATAAGAACAACATTTATTTTCAGGGGGACATTTTAGAAAACTAATGTCTATGTTCGCATGTGTTTTACAAAGCTAAAACAGACTGTGAAAATGCAAAGCAAGTTAGGGCTTCCAAGGGGTGTAAATGTGAGGGCGAATCACACTCGGGGGGGTCATTGTATCCTCGGATCCCATTATCCGGTCATTGTTTACTGAGTAAACATAGTGGATCGCCGCATGTTTGTTATAGTTAAACCTTTCACAGGTTCATCTAAGGACACTTGTACGCTGTCATGTCTGAGAAAATCAGTCTGACCGAATTTTAAACAAATCGGTCAATTCAATTAACAATTAAATTGGTCAAACCATATATACGACACTGACTGTATTTCAGCATCAGTGAAGGATAAAATGAGGTCAGTTTGACCGAATTTTGTCACTTAAATCGGTCAACACAATTAATTTAAGACTATACAGGCCCATTCCAAAAAATATCCTAATTAAAATATCCAATCAATAAAGTCACTGAGAACACCTGTGCTACAGGTCTGGACATGTCTGAGAAAATCAGTTTGACCGAATTTTGTCCACTCCATAAATAGCCAAAAAATAGCCCAAAAAAATAGCCTATACAAGCCCAATAAAAAAAAATAGATTATGTATTAAAAAAATAGACTATGCAGGCATCCCTACTACTACCGGGTGGTGCAGGGTTCGAAACCAGGTATTCAAAGCTTATCTTTGTGATTTGTGATTTGTCAAAAATGTGATATTTTGTGATGGTATTTATTCGAAGAAGGACTTTGAATCAAAGTATTTCAAAACGTGTATAATTCCCAATCAAAATGAATTTCCGATAGATTCTAAAGTAAGCCCCGGGCATTCCTAGAGTATGCCCCAGGCATTCTTGGAGAACGCCCGGCAAACTGACAATAGAGGTTTACCCGGTAAAAGAAGAACCTAATAGAACAATAGAGTGACGTCACTAGAGGTTTATAATCAGAGAAATTAACTTCCTTGAACGATGCCGTATTGTTAATCATTTCCTTTTCTTTAAGCATCTTTTGAACGATGGTTCACTACATTTTTCGAAATGTTTTAACTCTTCTGTGAGTACATGATGTTAAAGTGCGTAAAACAAAAGTGCACATTGCACTGTTTGTGCAGACACGAATAACGAAAGGGTAATTACCTATGTCCCACAAAGCAGAGTGCAACCCGAAGCTCCGACTTGTGCCGTGACTAGACACAAGATGAGTGATCAATTATCACACTTGAATTAGTGATTAACTAATTAACGATAATTAGTTGATATCACGGTAATTATTACCAACTATGCGATTGCTACATGTACACAATGCAGTGCTTCCTTAAATATTTGTCGTCATTGCAAAGGTACCCCCAACTACATGGTTTATGGCCAGTTTGGTCGATTCCCACTTGTAAATATTATTAAATGTGGAATTGTATGTTTTGGGGCCAAAATTCTAACTGGTAAATCGTCAAAATTGTGCCTTCTTGTTTATAAATTGTTATTTAATGATTTTATCTTTGGCAAATGTTCACATAAATGGTTATGTTATATCAAACGAATTTTTGATGATCTTGGACTTAGTTTTGTTTGGAAATTTCAAAAGTACCATTTGGCTAAAATCTTTAGTTAAAAGCAAATTAAAAGATATTTTTCAGCAAAATTGGTTATCAATAATTGAAAATTCTTCCAAATCAACTATATACAATATCTCCAAAAATCCATCTCTCAAGTTTGAACAATACCTACATTTTTTTAATTACAATAACTTGTTAAGATTTCGAACAGCTAATCACTTTCTGCCAATCGAGACCGGTAGATGGAAAAATATCCCAGTTCATGAAAGAAAATGTACTCTTTGTAATTTAAACGATCTTGGGGACGAATTTCATTATTTATTTGTTTGTCCTATATTACAATCAGAAAGAGAAAACTATATTCACAAATATTATTACAATAGGCCAAATATGTACAAAATGAATATTTCATTTAATTCTAATAAGCTAGGAACTTTAAGAAAACTCTCAAAGTTTTGTAAAATCATTATGTCTATGTTCAAGAAATAGCTTTTATAATCATTTGTACCTTTATTCCAGCTGTACATACCTATTATATTGTAAATTGTATCAATGTATATATGTTTTATGTACCTCTTGAATAAAGTTCAGTTCAGTTCAGAAAACTAAACACAAGACTAATTAGTCAACCAAGGGCCGTACATATCTTAAGATTTGTTATACGACCTTGGAATATGAAAATATTCCAAGATGGTATAGGCAATATTGTAAGATATGCTTTTCTTCCAAGATTGTGTAGTACTGCAGCACAAGTCTCTCAACTCAACTGTCTCTGTACTGGGCACCTGAGGTTGAAATTGAATTGTCATGATCTGTTTCTAGGCACTAATTTGCTGCTTAGGCACATTTTGAATAAAGTCCCCAGACGTTTCTCAACTCAACTGGGCAAGGATTCAATCCATGAAACTATGTTACTGTTACTCTGTCAACTGCACCCAAATTGACCGTTGTCTATTCGATGATGACACAAATACACATCTACATTCTGTAACAAGTTTAAATTCTGCAACTGATGCATCGGTTTTGAATGACTTGTCATGGTCTGTCCATAAGGATACATGTCGAAATGACCACTCAGCACCTATTCCCGAGGAGTAAAAAAAAAATGCAAAAACCAGTTTGACTTGAGTGTTTCTAAACTGCATCAGAGGTGGCACTCCAGGATTTCCGTCCTTTTTGATAGCTCTGTATGTTGCTCTTTACTGTCAAAAATCCTTGACCGACAGCGACGTGTTGCGTGATGTAGCCAAACACTTTGTCAATGAAATAATTTTATCTGAAAATTCCAGTTGTATCGGCTCAAAAAGATACTTAAATAATTGGTTTCCATGAACAAAAATATTTTTACAATGAATTCGTCTGTCATTAATTATTTTTTAAATTTTATGATTTTGGAATATTAGAATTGCCACTTTATGTTTACGAAATTTAAGCAGACTTTGGAAAAGGATATATGCATTTGTATGTTGTTTACTCATAATTTATATTGATCAATACAGTCATGTTGATATTGTGTTTAGTAAATTTTAATTTCTGGTGTCAGTTTACTTGAAACTTAATCTAGAGCGTGATTTCTATATATTACAATTATGATATTTAAAATACTATTTACTACAATTTTATTTACAATTAATACAGGACAGCAAGGGTATGCCAGCCATGTTTTCTGTTGAAAGATTGAAAATTATGTATCAAACCCTAATGCTGGTGCCCACTGTGAATATTTTTACTATACATGCATATTTATTAAATTATGCATAATAATTCAAGTCATGAGTGTTCATATTATGAGATATAAATGAATCATTGCAAATATCAATCCTACCTTGAAAACTTGAAATTTGGTGATACAATTAATTGAAATTAAATTAAAGTGTTGGCCAGTTTAGTTGTGATAGAATTAATTCAACATTGTGTTTTATAAGTTCATGTATTTTATAGTTCTCCTATGGCCCACTCACAAAACAACTTAATTGGAGACTTTGTGAGTTTGAGCAAATCTGAGTGTTTATTAGAGTCTTGTTAAACATGCATAACACAAGACAGTGAAATACTGTCTTGGCCATGATGTAAGGCACCAACACATGTGAATAATTTAAAGGTTAGTCAAAGTAAAGTCAGTGTGTACTTCATGAATGTGTTCAATCATCGATATGGTTTAAACATATTTATTTCGTGAACAATTTGATTGGTAAACAAGCTATAAGCTTATATAAATACCGCTCCAAGATACATCAATATAATACATGTCATGGTGAACTTACAAAAATATGATATATATATAAATATATACAAACGCCAACAAGTAATATCAAGTACAACTTTGAAACGAAGACAATCAACGAATGCCACTACAAAAACCATCAACCGATAACTTATTGCACAAATCTGCCTGTTAAATTTATAAAATTGTGAACTGATACTAGAAGTATGTGTCAGTATCCTGAAGGATAGCATTTTTATAAATCATTAACGATTGCTAATTTCTATGTTCTATCGGTAATGAGTTCCATAGTTTAACCGTGTCGGGAAGGAAAGATCTCGAATAATTTACAGTTTTACAGTAAATGGTCTGGAGTGTTGAGTCGTCGCGAAGATTGTAGCCAACAACATTTGATATTTTGGGAGGTACCCGGTTGCTTAGATAACTTGATGTGTTATTATTGACCATTTTATAAAACAAAGTCAGTTTATGAACGTATCATCTGTGGCATAATGGTCTACAATTTGTTTCTGTATACATGTATATCTTATGATGGCTCGTGCTTCGGACGCCACCACAAACGGTTCTCAAAGCATCAAGATTAAGTTTTTCAAGTATACCTGCTTGATGTTTTGTACAATTATCCCATATATGACTGCAGTAGTCGAATACAGGTATAATGAACCGTTTATACATGGTTTCCAATGTTTTCCGGCTTAATCAATATTTGAGACTTCTCAGACAATTCACCATTGTGGCAACTTTGTTTGCAGTTTCGTCTATTTGATCATTCCAAGAACAATCTTATTGTAACATAAGACCTAGATGTTTATGACTTCAGACTGAGTCAATAATATTACCATTCATGACTAAATCTGGCATTTGAATTGGTTGTTTTTTACGGGTAAAGCGAATAGATTTTGTTTTATTTGGATTACATGATACTTGGCATTTATCTGCCCATTCTGCAATTCGCTGCAAGTCCTCATTCATATCAATTGCTGTTTCGACAGGGTCATCAACAATCGCGTATAAAGAAGCATCATCAGCGAAAAGACGTATATTACTGTTTATACCCTCAACTATATCATTTATGTCTACAATAAATAAGAGCGGTCCTAAAACTGAACCCTCCGGTACACCTGCAAAGACAGATCTTTTATCAGATCGGAATCCATTAATTACCACACAATGGTTTCTATTGTCAAGATAGCTTTCGAACCATTTTAACAAGTTACCCTTTATACCATATCTTTCCAATTTATGTATGATGCCTTTGTGCCAAACTCGGTCGAATGCTTTGCTGACATCACAAAAAACAGCTCTGATTTCTTTACCTTTATCTACTGCGCCAGCTATGAAATCATATAAACACGTCAGCTGATTTAATGTCGAATCTCCTGGTGTGAAACCTGACTGAAGGTTAGAAAGTATTTCCTTATCCCTGAAATAGTTAAAAACATGTTTAAACATACATTTTTCAGTAAGCTTTGCCAGACAAAGTGTGCAACGGGTCTTTAATTTGAACAATCATTAACGTTAACTTTCATGTGAATAGGAACAACAGATGCTTCTTTCCAAATTTGCGGAAAAGTCTTTTATCAATTTTGTCTGCATACAACTGTTTTCCAGTTCTTACTGAGGATATTACTTTATTCTTATAAAGTCTGAACTTTTCCCAGTCGGAAGGTGAATTTCGCCGTTTAGCAATTTTGTGACAGCGCTTGCGGATCAACCCCCGACTTCACTCTGCATCCACGGAGCATCTTTTGGTCTGATAGTTGTTAATTTTGTTATGCACATGTTTGTCGCACAGATTTATTAGGGTGTTGTTTAGTAGATCTGCTGCTTGATTAACATCGTGGGAAGAAAATATTTCATTCCAATCAAAACTACTAAGTTCGTCAGTAAGAGTTCCATATAAGTTAATTTATAATCAAATATTTTTCTTTTGTAAGTTACAGATTGAATAACATTTTCTTTCAGAGTGACATAAACTGGACAGTGGTCACTACATATTGGATCTAGTGCAAGGGCAACATGTGAAGCAAACATAAGATCAATCAAAGTACTGGAAGTAGGTGTTATCCTAACTTTATCGGAAATGATTTGTGTTAATCCATTTAATAGCTTGATTTGTTCAATTCTGTTTGAGATTGTTTTTAAAACATCTTCATTAAAATCACCACTCACGATTGTAATAAAACCAAAATCGACAGCATTAATGATAGATTCTTCTATTAAATCCCAGTCAGCATCACTTTTATTTGCTCTGTAAATTGTGCCAATGAGGTAATTGCGTTTCTTACATTTGATTCTAACCCAAACTGCCTCAAGCATAGGTAGGTCTAAGTTGTTCATGTACTCATAAGTCAAGTAATTTTTTAATTTATATAGCTACCCAACCACCCCTTGTCTGTCTGTCTTTTCTAAGTGGTAAATGGTAACCCGGTATAATAATAATACTACTAATAATAATAACAATTCAATTGTTTTCGTTGTACTTGTACAATCGTAAGTACATTAACTTTATATATATATTTTTATAAGGATAAAATAAATAGTAACAGGCAAATGAGAAATCTCCATTGATATGTAAGGCAGAAATGCTTATTGCAATCATAATCATAGTGCTTAATCTTATAAACAAAATATGATGTAACACAGTTATTTAACGAGGCAGACATATCTAAATATAAAAACTGTACACTCGTCCTTAAGCGATTCCCCCAAATATATACATAAGTACAGGCATGTGTATAGGTGTTCACATTCATTCATGCATTTAGTCATTACAATGTATAAGCTCCAACATATTAACAGTTGCACAATTTATCTTCCCCACAAACTAACATTACATTCATATACACATGATATTGTAAACACTTTACAGCCAGAGGTTGCAAACCCTCTCCTTTAGCGAGGATAATTGTATGGCGGCCATTTAGCGTTTCTGTCTACAGGGTCCATGATTTAATTTGATGTTTGATATTTGACTTCTTCTTTATGAGCAGCCTTTAGATGAAAGTAAGTAATCCTGATCTTTTGGGGAAATATTCATACAGATATGAAGATATTCACATTGATTACAATTTGATGCTATTTAATATCGCAATATTTATTAAGAAAGAAATGCACATATATCAATACACCGAGGGAATGTCGGGGAGCCGTTTTGTTATGTGAGATGATTCATAATATTATTACCACATTACAAAACATAAATAAAACTAAATATTGTTTCATATCAATCTCAACTCGACTGTTACCACACTACAAAACAGAAATAAAACTTAAAATGTACCCATGTATAAACGTACTATAAAGCTTAAGAAACTTGATCTCTTCTTCCCCATTTCAACTCCAGTTTATGGAGTAACGCCTGGTCTAAATGTAACTCTTACTTGAGACGATTCTAATAGGTCGTACAAAAATGCATAACCACTTAATCATTTTGTGGACTTTCTCCGTGGGCTATTCCTAATCTCTTACTTTGTGAAGCAGTGCATATAAACATACAATAAAACACGTCCAAAGTATTTCAAATGCCAGGAATGAACATTACTAAATGATGTTTTTGATATTTTGTTCTGTGTAGGTAGGTATTCGGGTGCTTGCCGTCAAATCCCACGTGCAGACAATAGAACCAATCATACCTGTGGAAGAGAGGACAGGAAGTTGAAACCAGGACCTTGTAATTCACCGGTTTCATGGACTCAACGATGGAAGCTGAAATGGAGGGACTTATTTAAAATCTTATATATTACACATGATATGAATTGCATAACACTGTGGGTAAAGCAATGGTTAGCGCGTTGGGCTTAGGATCAACAGGTCAGGGTTCGAATCCCGCCAGGGGCTCGGCAACTTTGTCTGCGTTAGAGTAAAATTAATTTCATCAATACCACCCATGGTTCGCTAATTCAAACCTATGCTCGCAGGCCAAAATAGTGTGCAGGCTTTCTTCCTGCAACAATACTAGCAGCCGTAATATGAAATGTTGGAATGTTTCTTCGACAACTAAATTACAGTGTTCCGGGTAATGGAAAGACGTGGTTATAATACATATGATATAGATTCTCAAGTCACTCTTTATTCTAGGGTTTCAAATTATCCCACGTGTATGGGGAATGTGTGCGAACAGAGCTAAGCCTCGTACTTTGTCATGATATATTGATATGATCGTTCATATGTCTTTTTTTCGAATCAAACTGCACGAGAACAGGTAGCTAGTTTATTAACGTATAGCTTCTTTACTCGGACTAGTCCAGTATTATAGCAGTATATCTCTGATCAATCGGTAGATTAGTGTTAAATGTGGCCTTCTCAAGATTCGTTTGA
The DNA here is from genome assembly GCA_936450465.1 of Gibbula magus. NCBI lineage: Eukaryota > Metazoa > Mollusca > Gastropoda > Trochida > Trochidae > Gibbula > Gibbula magus. The sequence goes on from OW388302.1 coordinate 36,327,803, forward strand.
ATTACTCTGTTTTCCTACTAGGGGTAGCTGATGTGTAAGCGTTTCAAATATAGCCTTCCCTTTTATATAGAGATTCTTCCTGGTACTACTATTATTTTACATATATTCGGATCAAGCATGAGTAATAAGCCCATCAAAATAATCTTTAAAAACTCTTCTTTTTTATAGAAAGAGGACCCAACAAAAGACATTAATTATTTTTAAATTTGTTTTCACAGAAAGCGGACCCTGTTCAACTTGCCGGAAACACGGGAAGACAACACCTGCTTCAAATTACTGTACTGATTGCACAACGTATTTCTGTAACAAATGTCTCAAAGAGCATATGACAGTTCCAAAATTTCAAGACCATGATATCACAAAACCGATTGGAAATAAAAGAATGAAACTGAAGGAAGCATTCATGTGCAAAGAACATGACAAGAAGATCAACCATTTTTGCAAAAACTGTGTTAAACCAGTGTGTAAGGTTTGCAACCACAAAAGGTGTAATGATATTGTTACAATCAAGAATATGTTACCAGAGGTCATAGGTCAAGTGATGAAACGTCAGGAGACGATTGGCGATATAGTTGAAAGACACAAGGCAAACATTGCTAAATTTGATGTGAAGGTGGAATCCATTTTGATGAAATCAGCATCAGTGAAGACCAACATAACCAAAACCATTCAAGCTTCTGTTGATCGTCTTCGTGAGAAAGAAACGGAGCTACTTGAGAAATTGGATATCCAAACTGATCAACAAACACAGAAACTGAGGTCGACGATGAACAGAGAGCAGACAGAGACACAGATGTACCAACAGCAGTCTCAGTGCATCCAGCAGGCCCTGGAGTTTGAGGATGAGGCGCAGCTGTTTGATATATATCTGTCTTCTGGGTCAGGAGCTGAAACAGACATAGTAGAGGCACATATAGAGGAAATAGTACCTGTAGCTGATATCAAAGTTGTCCACACCCCCCATAGACTGAAGGAAGAAATTGGGAAAATGGATGTAAGAAGTGTTGACTACATTATTGATCGCACAGCAACGCCTCAACTGCATGAAACCATCGATGCTAAATATGACGTCTGTGATGTGAGAGATGTTGTTGTAATGAACATATCAGCCATGAAGGTTATTGTAGTTGCTCATTACTATACGAAAAAGTTATTATCATTGTACACAGGGGAACGAAGTGTACTTCAAATGTCTGATTATCCATGGTGTATGACAGTTATCAGGCAAGGCAAGGTGGCTGTGTCCTTACATAAAAGACAACACCTCATCGTAGTCAGTGTGACTCCTGTCCTGGAACTCCTGTCTACAATACAGACACGCAAGGCATACTGGGGTCTGTCCACTCTGGATCAGTCAACACTAGTTGCTGGTTCTGATAATCCACCTTCTTTGGATCTCGTTGACATGAATGGAACCATCTTGAAGACCTTCACAACAATTCCTACAATAGAAAAGAGTTTCATCGAACCTCATTACATCTATGTCACCCGACAAGGTACTATCCTAGTCTCCGATTGTGGTTTGAAGTCTGTCATCTGTATGACACAGTCTGGAGACATTGTGTTCACATACACACCTACTGGAGACAGAGCACTGAGGTATCCGTTCGGAATCACATCCACCAACACAGGAGACATTCTTGTAGCTGACTGGGACACTCATAAAGTGATTCATCTCAGTGAGAAAGGAGAGTTCATCAGGAACATTTTGACAGCAGCGGATGGTTTGGAAAACCCATTTGGTCTGTGCTTTGATGAAGATAAACTGTGTGTTACAATTGCTGCAAAGGGTTTACACAAATATAAGTTTGTGAAACAGGAGAAAGAAACTTGATATCTCTTAGTGCGAAACTTGAAACATCAGCAAATTGTATTGTGACAGTTGCAGTCAAATAAACTTTACAATAAGTTGAATAAATCATCATTCTACCTTTTCTTTGTGAAATGGTCGTATCTGATTTGCTACTCGTCCAACATACCACAGAGTAAAAGCCAATGTCACATACATGTATTGTAAAACGTTACACTGTTATTTTCTCTCCTAGCTGTATATGTATCTTTAAATATCATACACTTAAATACTGTTTTTTCTTCTTTCCAGCGTTTCTTTCCATCTGTGCTCCTACATGTTGTTAATCAAACCAGTTAGTCTATTCAGACCCTGACTTTCACGTTAATTATTGTCTTGGAAAATATTTTTGTCAATGTACATTTGGGGAATTACACGACATCCTAGGAGTTCCAGGCGATAGGTCATGGAGTCATATGACATGATTTTGAAAAGACTATTATACGATTATATTCAGTTGGGTTGATAATTCACAGGAATGTTTGTAACAATTATGTTGTAAACGTTCTTCTCTGTTATGTATGTCCTTAACTTACACATAACGCATATAATATATGTTAAGATGCAGAATACAGCATGCTTTCAGTTGACTGCAGATGAGATTCAAGATTTTGCTGAAGGATAACAACTTCATACATATTCGATCATATCAATTCTTATTTCAGGGAAAAGGAAGTGAACTCATCTTCCATGTTTTACATTGTTAGAACTGCAGTTGCTCTTTTCCAACTATCAATATCGTAAAAAGATTTGACATCGCACTACAATTAGCATCAAAACACACATGTGAACAATATCAGTTCTGTAAAAAATACTAAATCATTCAAACTTCAAGGTCTTAATACCCCCTGTAAGATTGTTCTAAAACACAACCGAACTATATATATCCGCGCTGTGTAAGTAGCTGTTCCTAGTCATTATCAGCGCCAGATCCTTGGGGAGTTAATGCACAGCAATCTTCTCCAGAAGAAACACCAGGTGACTATTCAGTTTTCGGTAGATTCCGTCCAGTCGGGTCATGTTGAACTCTTCAGAAACTCGGTGCCAACAGAACCACAGTCTTCATGCTGTTTTGGATAGCGTTGATGATGTTTTCTGTGATGATGACGCCAGGGGGGAAGTCTCTGTTGTAGATATAAACATTCAGTCCAGATTTGTCTTCAAGCTCAACAAGCATTTTTTTAATAACAAAAGTACGGGGTGTGTCAGCATACGATATAAAAGCACAGTAATGTCACCTGCCAAGTTCTTCTTCACCATGTATATGTTTCTATTAGGTATCTGTTCCTGCCAAAATGATACAGATACTTGAGCTACCATTAGTGTCGATACACCATGAAGACAGCGAATAACAACAATAATAAAACGCACCTGATATTGAAGATGTAACCAATGCAATATTGCCTTTACCATCTTGGAATAGTTTCATATTCCAAGATCGTATAACAAATCTTAAGATATGTACGGCCCTTGGTTGACTAATTATCCTTGTGTTAAGTTTTCACAATGCATTGTGTACATGTAGGAATCGCATTGTTGGTAATAATTACTGTGATATGAATTGAGCTTCAGCGTCATAAGTTAAGTATCGTTAATTAGTTAATCACTCTTGGTGTGTAGGCTCTGTGATGGAAAGTTACCACTTTAGTATTCAAGTGTGTGCTATTACTTTGATTGTCCTATATTACAACCAGAAAGAGTATATTCACAAATATTATTACAATAGGCCAAATATATACAAAATGAATATTTTATTTAATTCGAATAAGCTAGGAACTTTAAGAAAACTCAAAGAAATAGCTATGATATAATCATATGTACCTTATGTAGCTTATAACACCAGCTGTACATACCTTTTATATTGTATATTGTATCAATGTATATATGTTTTATGTACCTCTATGCTGCTGTTTGCAGCCTGAGTTCTTGAATAAAGTACAGTTCAAATAATTGAACACTCATCTTGTGTCTCGTCATGGCACAAGTCTGCACTCTGCTTTGTGGGACATTGTAATTACCCTTTCGTTATTCATGTCTGCACAAACAGTGCGATGTGCACTTTTGTTTTACGCACTTTAACATCATGTACTCACAGAAGAGTTAAAACATTTCCTAAGTCACCTAAAATGTAGTGAACCATCGTTCAGAAGGTGTTAAAAGAAAAGGAAATGATTAACAATACGGCATCATTCAAGGAAGTTCATTTCTCTGATACTGACCTAATTTCATTTCAATAAAGATGTCTTACAAAATGTCATCGATAACATTTTATTTTTTTTATACAAACAATGACATTTCCAATATCAAAATGCATTGTCACACGGATTAACCACGCCTTGCATATGCGAGTGAATCGTTAATAGTCCCTCACAGAAATGACCATACAATATTGGGATATCTAGTGAATATCTATCGAATATGAACTCTATTACATGTCAATGAATTTCCCTCCAAGAAATGACCCATACAATCTCGGAATATCTAGTGAATACCTGTCGCATTAAGATATGGATGTGAGGGTCACAACCTAGTATATGAACTCTATGATAGGTAAACAAACCTCCTCCCAAGAAATGACCTATACAATCTTGGAATATCCAGTCAATATCTGTCGCAATGGTGTAATGCTCAAATAGGAAACTCATATCAAGTCTTCGCATATTCTTACACTGTATGCAACATATATTGAATATGTATGTTAAGATCACAACTTTAGTATATGAAGTCTAATTATGTGAACAAATCTTCCTCCCCAAAATTACCGATACAATCTGGGAATATCTAGTGAATATCTGTTGCAAATGGTGTAATACTCAAATGGGACACTCGTATTAACTCTTCATCTATAGTTACATCATATGCAACAATATACTGAATATGCATGTTACGATCACAACCTAGTGTATAAACTAAATGATTTGTGAATAAACCTTCCTTCAACAATCCTTGAATATCTAGTGAGTATATCTGTCGCAAAAGGTGTACTACTCAAATAGCTCACTTAAACAACTTTCACATTCGCTTGTAAGTTATGCCATATGGGATGAATATAACTGTCGAAATCACAGCTTTGTATGTATGTGTAGAAGATGTGTATGCGATATCATGAAGTGATGAAAATGAGCTCTAGCAGCAAACGGGTACCTGGTAAAAGTTGTGATGGAGTGGACATTCTCGTCACAAATATGTCAGCTTGGGTTAGACCTTTATATCTCTGGCAATGGTGTAATGTAAAGTTAAGGCAAAATCACATGAATATATGGTATGGCTGACAGTTGTTTAATGAAATGTTTGGCTCTGTAATGTCATATTAAGTTATACCGTGTTCCCTTGAGGTCCTCTTCTGCAAAACAACTCTATGCAATTAAAAGATCCAATACGTTTTCACAGTTTATTACAAAAATACTTAAAGCTCATACATTATATATACCTACACATATAACCATATAAACATTTCAAAATATAGGTTGCCCCGGTCCGTCCTACCGCAGTATATGATTAACTATCCTATCCTTTCCTACAGGTAGAACTCCATGGTTCAGACTACAAGGCCCGCATTGGCACCCTGGCCATCTGCCCTGAATCGGACTCTTCACCGCCTGCTTGTCAAGTTCGAAATGGCACCCTCAACTCTCAAAAAATGACTTTTCTCAGACAATACCTCACCTTATAATCATTATTCAAGACGGTTAATTTCTGCTTCAGCCAATCAGTAACCATTTCACAGTTTACAGTTCATGCGGTCATTCCAAGGTCAGCGACCCACGCTTTCATAATCTGTCTACTTGATATTCAGTCCCTGATAAAACTTCATAATTACCGAACACATCTTTCGTTTATCTGATAATCCCCCGGACACTGTCCTTTTAGCACATGTTAACTTTCTGCTAGCTTATCACAGCATGTACCATTTCTCTGTGCAAAATGAATGGTGAAACATACTTGAATCGGAGACCCATTATACCACGTTAGATAACACTTTCTAGATTGTTTCCGATCCATGATGTTTTTCTGTTTAACGCCTCCTCTAAAATTGCTGACAGATAATGGCGAATATTATCTGTTTTGAATAACTCCGATTTTTCTAAACTTATTTATAACTCCACATGTAACAATTTCTTACAATAATCTCAGATATCTATATTTTATCCTAACTACAAATATATCTCTACATAACATTAAACGCTGAACTGGTATTGCTGACAATTTTATTATGTAATATTTTAACCCTGATACAAGAAGAACTAGTATTGCTGATATATATGTATTATAATATTTAGTTTAAAGTAACTGTTCGCCCTGTTTAACGCATAACTGTTATTGCTAACAATTGTAGTATGTAATATTTTTATATTTGGACCATGCAGAACAACTACTTTGGCTGACATTATGTAATATGTTGTGTACAATTTTATAGAACACCAAAGCCAAATAAGTCGGTGTAAGTCGAATGTCATAAGACTTTTTAAACAAACTGCCACTGCTATAAAATTTAATTACTTATACAATCTGTGTTTTAGATATCTGATACAGAAGACTTAGTTTAATGTACATAGAAGAAGCAGAGTGTTTTATTCGGCATTCATATCGTTTTGCTTCATTTTCAGGCCTCAGGAACATATACACTGGTTCTTCACACTTAATATGGGTGCATATGTAATTACAACAATAGGAATCCTTAAGATGTGGTACATGTCTTTACAATTGCTGATAAACCAACTACGTGAAGTACATTTCTTGTTGAATAATGACGATCGGACACGTCACTAGTCCTTAGCAAAGAGACCAAAGACTCGCAGATGTTTCCATATCCTAAGAACTTTCTTTCCTTTAAATATGAGAAGGCCGCTGGAAAGGAAAAAGGACCAATTTTATCTTTGATGATATGTTATGATAAATATAACGCAAATGATAACCCCTGAATCCATGACGTTCCTAGCGGTTTTTAATACAAATTCTGCATCACATAATAAGGGAGAAAATATGGCTTATAACAGTCCTCGTGACACCAGTTTATAACAGACCTCATCACTCCTGCCTATAACATCCTACCTGTTGTCATTCCTGCATATTACTATGGTGAAACTGTAATGAACTTAAGTTGAGACTGTTCCTAATTCTTACTAGAAGAGTCAACTTTCTACACAGTAGAGTTAACAAATTCAAAGAAACATTAAAAACCTGGGATTGGAATGAACAACCTTAATACATGATGACTCACAAACTGTCTAATGGCACGGCTGTAATTCGCTTTCCAACTATTATCATTTTTCCACAACTTGCTTTCCCAGGCGTATCTTTGTTACCAGAGCCTCCCCAACACTCTTTAGGAACGTGTACTTTACAATACGATTCTGTTCTAGGGAAACACATAATACGTTTTGGCCTGGAATATACAAGAATTCTTGCAATGGATACATTTTCAGTGCTACAAAGTCAAACTCACAGTCACCTTAAGACTATAGGAAAATGTATTGCCAATATCAGACATGATAACAAAGATACAATGCACCTATAACTTGCCAGGGCTCGTTATAACATGTTGTTTTCTGAAATCTGATATTAAACATCCGGGAGCACGGGGCATAAGAACCTTTATCTAGTGTCCATGTTTCAATGCTGGCAATTTAGAAATGCTTATTCAACATGACCACATATCATATTGATGGTTAAACACACAATATTATTTCTCACCATGAACCATGATACAATATGACTTTTTTCATCAAGGGTAATTCTTAATACGTGTTGGCCCTGAGCAAAAAGGAGAATTGAATTGGTTGTAATAAGAGTACTTCAAAGGCGAACTCACAGTCAAGTTTTGACTAATTGTAACTTTAACATATGTCATATTGGTGGTAAATTACATATTGGCATTTCTCACCATGAAAGTCCAAATGAAATGTGCCCTTTACTGTTATTTTCCAGAATGTCCTCAGCTTCTTCCCACTGTAGTCCATAGAATGCAATCTCCGCTTTCTCTCAAAGTAGATGATCCTATAAAAGAGTACTATGTCTATTCAACAATGATAATGTATATATTCAGTCTCTTTTAATGATAAATTAAGGGTTTTATCATAACATGGTTATATTTGGTATATCACTACCTTCAATAGTACAAATTCTTGTACTTTTTTTCTGGCCGATTCCCATGTAGGGTTTTATCATGTATGGCATAGGTATAAAGGGAGCTACGAAGCCAACCTCATTTAGCTAAAGGTTGTCAAAACGTCACTACAATATGTATACAATAATCTTAATGTATGTATACTATTTTTATGATACATTATGGGTTTTATAATGTGTTTTGTAGGTATAAAGGGACCTACGAAGCCCACCTTATTCACAGCGGTACAGTGGTACGACTGATCTGCTTAGTGTGAAGCAGAATTCAGTTTTCGATCGTGTCTTTCAGCAAACCATTTACAGAATGGAATTCTGAGTTAGCTTTCCAAAGGGTTAGACATCACATGCACTTATGCTCACTTCAAATTAAACATCTCTGTGTTAAAATAGTTTAATAGGGTCATTTCAATATAATAACACCCTGGGAAGGGACATTAGTGAATCTCTTTTTGGAGGGCCGTATTCTCAATAATAAGGCCCTCAAATCAGGGTATTATCTGGCCCTCTCAAACAAAGTCCACTCAATAGAATGTTTTGAACACTTGTATATATGATATTTCAAAAAAGTTTCGGGGTGAATCAAAATAATCTTGACACGTTCTTTGTTTCAAATAAACTGTTTACTGTTTGCGACCGCTTCTTTTTTACGTGTAGTTTATAATGACATACATTTTTCCCATCAATAAAGTTACGCATTTTTGTGGAACTCATGAAAATCCATCACAGAATTTTCGCAGAAGTTTCGCGTGTCTTTCACATGAGTTTCTCCAAAAATCCTATACATGTACTTGATAACAAAACAAAAAGAATTACGTTTTCGGCATGATACTGCTGCCTTGTTCGTTGATTGTTGTATTGGATGAGATATGGGAGCACCTTCAGTATCCCTCACTTGGATAAGTATGCTACGCGAGAGAACGTGTAAACACGTTTAAGAACAGTTGACTGCTATGCAGTGCCATGTGTATATATAGAGAGAAGCACGCGACAGCGGACTGATCTCCGTTAGGAGACATTTTAGACCACAATAGAGGTCATTTTCGTTTTTATCGGCAAAAGTTTAATTAAAATTCGTCTAAAAGACGAGAGTTTTAAACACAAATGTTTGTTTTACTAAAAAACATCTTTCCAATCGTTTGTAATTGAAAGGAAATTCCAATGACGTAGCCTCTCACTGATTGGTAAATTCAATCTCACGTGTGGAATTTTCCAAATAAGGAATAGACTACTTGGGAATGTTGCTCGCCTGACAGTAAGATCCACTTTTGCGTAGGCTTATGTAAAAAATATATTGTTTGGTGTAGATCATAGATTACTGTATGGATGTTTGACAGACTGAATGTTAGGCTCTATATTTATAATCAACGGCGATTTTGTTTGCTTTTCAGTGAAGGAGAAATTATAATAATGTTTACATCATGATATCAGTAAAGGGAGTGTCACAGCTTCCACTGTTGAATTTTTATAAATTGTGTAGATTCTACATAAAATGTCCATGCACATGCTTATTCCTTTTTTGATTGTGGATAATTTCAGTTTTTGACATAAATTCGAGATGATTCACTACCCGAAGGTCAACAATGTACGTGTTCATGTTTTCATTTATTAGATTCTCTACACGCACTCTACTTAACGCTCAAGTATTTCAGCAAACGTTTAAAGTGTAACATTGTAAATCACAATAAGCACCTACCTTGAAGGAGTTTTTATTACACATTTTGCTATGGTATTATCTGTAAGAAAGACACCCCAGAAATGCTTCAACAAACTTGAAAATGTTCATTGTCAACACAAAGCTTAGTTCGTCAAAAGGATATGAATAAACTAAAGGTGTACCTAAGGGTCAAAATGTAGTCGCAATAATGCTTAACTGACGACTGTCACAGAATGCTTGGATTCAATATAAAGTTTAATCTTTGTGAATTTGCGTTATTTTTGCAGCGCCAAGTTCCATGTCAATGTCCAATGGCGGCCAAAAAACAGACACCGAACGAGATTTCAGTTCAAGCAGTAACAATGTGGATCAAAGCATCCATAAAATGTCACTAGAAATTTATTTCGATTCCAAATGGAAATCGGATTCTCACGTTTCGGTATCATAGAAAATTCGGACAATGTTTTTCTTACATATATTACATATATCTCCAAGTGCCCCAAGTCCTTGCATAAAACACCTATGCTAATTACTAGATCTAATGCCATTACTCTATGAGGGATCTAAGGGTTGAATGAAATCATCAAACATTATCTAAGGGTTAAATTGAATTAAATCATCTGTATCCAAGGGTTAAATGAAATCATTGAAGTGTGTCCAAGGGTTGTCATTTAGGCCTACTACAAATTCTTAAATTACAGTGCGACTTGTCAATCAGACAGGGAAAGCCTCATGTCCTGGCCTACTGCAGTACAGTACCGTACGATACACGATTACAAAAATTCAGCCTTTTAGAAAGTCTGGAAATCAGTACTATCCCTTAATTGATAAAATAATATATCATGTACTGGACGTAGGGTTGATCGGTATCCTAAGGGTTAATGGGGCTTAGAGCATAGAGAATGTTAATGTTACCTGTTGTGTTTATCAAGAACAACGGTGTTAGTCGTTGATAATTGCTGTACAAATTTCCTTGGTGTCTTCGTTGACAGGTCAAAACATTGAACAAAATATTCAACAATTTCAATTGCAGTTAAGACCAACAACTGATTCTTCCTATCGACAGCAATAGCATAGAACGATATACCTGAAAATAGATAATAGCTTTGCAGTAATATTGATTATGTGATATTATTTGACATGTTTCCTTATTTGCAACAAACTCTCAACAACAGTCTCAAAGAGCCCTCAAGTAAGACCACACTTTATAAAAATACAAATGCATTTGCACAAACCTGTCTCATTGAGAAATATATGCACATAATAAAAGTTGAGAAATCACACTTATTAGTCAAGACAGTTTCGAGTCCAATAACAGTTGAGAAATCACACTCATTAGTAAAGGCATTTTTCAAGTCCCATTTTGATCAAATCTACTATTATTAAGCATCACACACTGTAAACAAACAAACAAAAGAGAAACACATATTATTACCCACCCTACTCACAAATATGGAGTTAAAAATACTAGTTATGTAGTTTTTGGTGAATCAATCACTTTATTCTGTTATACTTCCTACAGATATGGAAATAATTATTTTTGACTGTTGATGAATATAATCAAGGGACATCAATCAATGTATAAATGTGAACTAAGTTGCTTGTATACTCACAATAGAAAGCAAGTTTACGTATAAAATTTAATTTAAAAACATGTCAAAATAACTTTCATCACTTCAGCAATGAGTCACATGAATAACATTGCTGCAGGACACATATAGTTGAGGAAAATCATTTGCACGTGTGAATTGTCACAGCGACTTTTCAATTCACAAGCTTGCCTTATATATGAGGTAATCTGATATAAAAGAAAATCATAACACTTTAAACAATTTCATCACACAACTTGACAAGACTGTCATCTTTAAATTTTAATCCACAAGACCACAGTGTTAATTTGTGTAAGGGTATCGAAAAACGTTTCTTTGACATTATTTGGAAAGGATACAACGAAGAAGGTTTTAGAGTACAAGCTTTACAAATTATACGAACGAATATTACAAACAAAAGAAACGTCACCACAATTTTCAAAAACAAACAAAAAAGAAATATTGCTATCGGAGAAAGTGGATGTATTGTATAATCCCTTTTCTAATAAAGAAGTACTCACAATTTCATAAGCAGAGTGTGTTAATTTAATTTGTATGTCTGTTCAAATCGTTTTCCTAAAATGGTTTTAGCCATTACCTTTGTACTTAACAAAAAAATATTAAAAAGGAGACATTGAATTCATTAAAGATGACATCGACACAAGTAACCTACTTGAATTTCAATGTGTTTACAATACGACATCATAAAACGAGCCTGAAAAACTCTACTTATTTATTTATATTAAAACTTTAATGAACTTCAGAAAGATGTGAATAGTGATTCTTTAGGAAACTAAAATAAATTATATTTAATATTAACCTGTCTCAACTAATTTTTTAATTGATTTGTGGTTTGTGAGAAACTTATTCAATTATACTAAGAGGCAAACGTTTCTGTGATCCAAAATGAACACATGTTCAAAGGATTCCAAACCCCATTTATTTTAACTGGGAAGTTCTATCGCCATTCCATCACATCCAAAACATGCTCTATCTGTGATCAACGTCAATATTGTTTTGGGTCAGAAAATGCTGCACTATCCTAGCAACATTGGGCCTGGCATTGTAATGTTCGAAAACCAAATCTGGGCCATTTTGTCACAAATCGGTTACATATCAACGTTCACAATATCGCCTCTGTATCTTGTTCCTTTCACATTTCCCTCGATGATCTGTAGTGGTGTCCGCCCTCTTGATTTCACTCGTCTGTGAAGAGAACCTATTCCACTCAGGTGCCTTCCATAGCCAGTGTTGTTGCGTCAGAATCGCTTTGCACGCGACCAACGAGCAGCCAAACGCCTTAGAGCAGCCCTTGCAGATATTCTGTTTATTCCCTGGACTGTCAGGGCTATCAGTGTTGCAGGTTGGAATCTGTTACGCAGATGGGAGGTTCGAATCCATCTGTCATTGCGAGGCGTGGTCACTGCAACTGCAAATTGTGTATCTGTAGACATTAATATGTCTTGGAACGTCAAGTTGAACTGTACCAGCTTCAATCATGCCAAAAGCCTTCCACCTCTCATTATCAGTCAGCTGTGGCATATTGTTGTTCATTGGAAATCCTCAAATGACTTGTTTTCCTGATTGCATAATATTAATACATGACTGAAAGTGAAACTGATCCGGAAAGAGATATTATTAATGTCATGGAGATCCTCTGCATGCTTTTCTCAGAAATCGTCCTTCAAGCATTCAGGAAGCATGCAAATGCAAAAATGGATGTGGTTGTCCCAGTAGAAGATTATCATTCATAACAGTGAACTTCAAATCAAAAAAGAAAAATCATTAGTTGATACTAAGTAAAAATAACGATGACCGTTTCTTTTGCCTCTGAATATATATCCATGTAAAATAAACTTTCCAGAGTATGCAGGTATCTTTAATTAAAAATTAAAAATTTTAAAACAATAAAAAGGCAATCTATAAACCAACTCGAATCTCTCTTTATCCAAAATGGACGTAATGATAGTGTTACTATGAAATAAAGAATATACATTGTTTCTTAAGAAACACGTACATGGAGGTAACACACCTCACAATGTAAGTAAAAAGTAAGAACGACTGACCTTGCGACTTTCTGTACAAAGAGAAGATCACTGGTTGGTTCTTGTACAGCCCTTTCAGTATGTCACCATCCTTTAAGAGAATGTAGATAATGCCGTCATCAAAATGAAATATACATTCATACAGCAACCTTTTCTTGTCCAATGTTATTGACAACCTTTTCTTTTCCATTGCGCTATCAACATGATACAGGTTCTGTTCCGTATACATAAAAAATCCTGAAATGAAATTAATACACATATACATTTTCTAGTTCTATAAACATATTTCAAATTAATACATACAAAATAACTTACATCTCGTGTTCTCATTTTGTTAATAAAAGTGTCCACATATATATGACACAGTGTGTACTCTTCCCATGCAACTGCTGCCGTCGGCTAAAATTAGTGGTAGGGCTATGAACATCAACTTTTATGATAGCAGCAAACATTTGATTTAGGTAAATGTATGTTTCGCCACCACGCTTAGCTCTGCCTAGAATATTTTTAGGAATGTTAGTCACGTGATTCACAATATATGGACAGTAAGTGATCGTGCGACGTGAATGTTTTGAAAGTTGTTTTTTTTATTTTTTTTAAAAACAGCAGTGTTTATTTTCTTGTGAAAACAATGAAATATTATCAAGAAAAACAATATTCATGATAATATCAATGACAAAATTTAATTTCAATATCAAATTTACAGAATCAAACCAATGAAATGTCGTTTTTATCTTAGGGGGTGAGTTATATATTTGGAATAGCCGTCCATTAACCCTGTTCATGGATTATTTAATATAAACAATGTAAACACTATTTGTATTTCAAAATTATTGGAAGCAGAATGTTCCCTGTACCTGATCATTTGGCATCTTAGAAGAGAAATATAGTTCGCTGTACCCCAATGTGTTTTGTAATAAAGTATAGTTTTCTCCTGAACTTTTATTAGGTCAAAGAACTCGGACTCACATCCTTGTGCTTAAACTATAATATTTCAGGGCAAAACAATACTTTGTTACAAAACACATTTGAGTACAGAAAACTTTAATTCTAAACATGCACAATAACTCACATATCATATTCTCATTTTCTTAACAATTGGTTTCATACATATTTCATATTTATTTGGCAATCAGAAAATGCGATCTTTATATCATTTATAATGTTGGTTATTGAATTTAGATGGTGTTACACTCTCATTTAGTTGGGGATATGGTGTAGATGTTCTTGGAAGTGAATATTGAATGGTATCCAACTGTATGATTGTAAATGTATTACGTCTCTAATGAAATATAAACATCAGATGCTGTGACATATAGCAAACATTATTATTCGAGATCTAATGCCAAACAAATATTATATACTGCTTCAGACAACTGATGTGTAGGGAAACGTGCGAATTCCATACTTCAATTTCGTGTTTAACTAATCTATTATACTTGTTTTCTCTCACAGATAGTTAATTTTACTATTATGTTTGCGTTCATGCATTATCCATGTAAATGACATACCAATTAGTGTCAGTACAAAACAAGGTCATTATAACTGTCCATCAAAGAGAAACAAATGATTTGCGTACCACCATATAGCGTGTCTGGATTGTTAGTATTACCTGTATTTCCAGCAAGGAACCTGTTGTTGTTTTCAGGTCGGCACTTCTCTGAAGTATTGATGCTTAACATGCAGACCAAATGTGCTTCATCAAAGTCCCACTCTGTGCAACTTTCTCGTTTCTGATACAGCTTTTGACACATTTTGGGACCATAAGGTTGGTACGATTCATGTGCACAAGTCTGCACTCTATCTATCAGTAGACATGTAAGAAAGATCTTAAAGAATGAACCCATTGTGTCTTTTTCTCAAAGTCAAGTTTTTCGTTTAGACAAAGGCCTCCCTCCCTTCATGTGATTATTTTATTAAGTTTTCATTTTAATAGTAGTATTTTACAATAGCCCAAAAGTAATTACTATAAAGTTGTTTTTTAATTGTAAATCCATTCCTAAAAATATGATATTTGAAACCAGATGTGAACTGGTCGTGCTTTTGCAGAGAAACTCTGAAATTGGCATCGCCATCTTTATGTTAATTATTAATTAATTAATTATGTATTTTCCCTCACGTTTCATTATGAAGACAATATGATCCCTGTAAATTGGGTTTATTATCAATAATGAGGACACGTGATACATTTATTCATAAAAGGATAATATATACTCTTCTTTATAATGAGCCTTTCCCCACTATGGAGGCTATAACGTTCACTCAGTTAATAATTTATTAACAATCAAGAACAATTTTAACAGTTAATAGCTGAATTCATATTGCTGAAGTATACATTTATCGTTAATATACCCTAATGAACGACTGAACTAAAAACTGTTCTAGTCACAGGATATCCTCAAATACATTTATATCTTTATGATATTATAATTGTTATTTCGATTTGCCAATGATCAATACAGAAATCTTATCATCATCATCTTATCAGTAATCATTTTCGTAAATCCAGATTCATCTATTGTCATCATTTCACGTGACTCTCGACCAATCAGATTAATGGAAATATATTCTTACATAATAATGTACTTTATTGCATATGGTTATAAATATTGACAATTGTTATGTTTTATATTTTATAATTGTTACTTATATATGCCAATGACCATGTACCGAGATATAAGGGAATGATTATAAATATTGAATTTGTGGAAGTCGATTTACAGTAATAAAACAGTTTAACAGATAAGTAACAATTTCAAGTGTGTTGTGTTCATGTGTGGATTTCATTTCTTAATTTCAAATATTTTAAGAATGTCTTGTGAAAATTATGTCTACACACTAAGTTGGCCAACCTATGTCATTTTATTTATCAACAGTAGAATTTACATGAAAACCGCCCCAGGGTTAAATGAATGAAATCTAATAATGACAGTCCAATGAAAGAATGATATAAATGTTGTGAGATATAATCAACTGATTTCGAACACGATTGCCTGATAAAGTTTAGCCATTTGCAGAAAGAAACGTTTGCTATGAGTATCTGGTTGATTAGCAAATAGTTTTAATTATATATTGTGCTGATTTTAAATTTTCATAGATGTATAAACCATATATAAACCATTTGCGATTTGTTAAGTTTCATAAAATTACAATTCTTTGATATTATTGAGTCTTATTACGTCATATCGGGGTTCATATTTTTTATACGATACCCTAAAGTTTTATAGATTAACCATTTTTTTACTCCTATTAAGTAGTATTTTGTACATGCAAAAACGTAATAAAGAACATGCTATGTGACGAGGCCATATTTATATTATACATATCTATTGAATGTGTGCCAACCCTGAGGTGAGAGTTAAGATTGTTGTTAACAACTTGAACATAAATTTAGAACGTTTTAGCTCCAGAAATAAAGAATCCTTTAAATTCGTTGATATCTGTGGTGATGGTTCGGAAAAAACATTCCAAAGGCTTATAGTGTCGGGTAGAAAGTATCATTTGAAACCATATGTCATGGTATAGTTTGCAAAAATGATGCACTTCATAATGGATACATGCTGAGTTGATAGACGAAAAGAGGATCTACTTCCTCAAAGCAGTCACTCAGCTGGTCGTACTGCATATTAAAAACTTGCTATTTTAGCTTTTCATCTTCTTTGAAAGGCGAAAGAGTAGAGGTTGAGTAGATTGTTGCTTGATTTGATGATACGTTTAGAACACCATTTTTATAGGCTATCGAACAGAGGAGTTCCAAAACATTGTCGAGTATACAGTTCGGCTTCTTCTTACATATACATATAACCGTTTTCTATTAATATGGCTCATTTGGGTCGTGCAATGATATGTTTTACTCTCTAGAGTATAGTACTAGTTATATTGCATAAACGTTAATAATAAATGGCAAATTTGAGAAAAAATAGTATGAACAAAACGTGCTACAGTGACTTTAAAACTCACTCAAGTGGTATCCGTTGTTTCATTTTTAACAATTAAACTACAATTTGTTTCCATGTCCGTGTCTGCCTTGTACTTCACTATTTATACAGCTGCTTAAAAGTATCATAGTAAACTGTATTTAAGAATAAAGTTCGCTGTAGCCCTTTTAAAGGCGGAACAGGTAATTTCAGACAATTGTATAATGTGATATTTGGACCCTGCAAGGAACTAGTATTACTGCCTGTTGTGATTATAATGTTTTGTTTAATGTCATTTTTGGCTCTGTTAAAGGCGGAAGAGGTAATTTCTGAAAATTGTATAATTTAATTTTGGACCCTGTTACACAAAGAACTGGTATTACTGACAGTAGTGTTTATAATGGTTCGTTTAATGTAATGTTGGGTATGTTAAACGCGGAACAGGTAATTTCAGACAATTGAATAATGTAACATTTGGACCCTGTTACACATAGAACTTGTATTACTGACAGTAGTGTTTATAATGGTTCGTTTAATGTAATTTTGGCTGTGTTAAACGCAGAACATGTACTGCTGACAGTCTCATGATGTAATATGTTTTGTTCGAATTTTGATAATATCAAAGTTGTTAAATAAGTTTTTCTAATAAGTCGATATTCATTTAGGAATTCACAATATAAGTCACATCTAGCATACTCCTCTATTGATGATGCAAGTTTGCAATTATTGTTGTATAATCGTATCTTGAAATGAGGTATCTTATAATCCTCTCGTGTATAAACTAATTCTATGCAATTCATCTGTAGGATCATAATGGAGGGGAATAATGGAAAGGATATTTTAAAGTTAGGTCGTTAAAAATATACACTAAAACCGCCCCTTGGCAAAATTAAAGTAATTGATCACCAATATATTGCTAATTTATCGATGAGCATAATACCATTTACTAGTTAAATTGCAGATGTTATTAACTATAATTAATTATAAATTCTAATTTATTAATACTTATAAAGAAGAAGGACAAGTTCGGAATGTTCAATTAAACATATTTTATTGCAGAATAACAAAGAAGAAGGGATTGATACTCAAACAAACAATGAACATATGCAAATGCCTCTCCACGAACTAGACAAGAGTTACAAAAGCTGTTTACGATTGGGTATTGCCAATTTAACTATGAAATATTGATATGTTGGCATCACACGTTTGCCCATTGACTATTATATGGATTGCGTCAAGCATGTTACTAACATCGAGGCTTGTTCACAGTTTTGATGGGTCCATTAGTCTGCAGAAAATAGAGTTTTCTCTTCAATATTCATATCATTTCACTTCATTGTCATGCCTTCAGCAACATATACACTGGTGCTTTACAGTAAATATGGATAAATATGCAGGTACCACAATAGGAATCGTTTAGAGGTGGTATATTGTTAAAAGAAATATTAAAAGTGCTGATCAACAAACTACATTAAGTGCACTTCTGGCTGATTATTGAAGACCGGACAAGTGACTAGTTGTAAAGGAAGAAACCATACACATTCAGATGTTTCCATATTCTAAGGACTTTCTTTCCTTTAAATATGAGAAGGCCCCTGGAAAGGAAAAAGGAACAATTTTAGCTTTGATAATATGTAATGATATCAAGAAAGCAACTCATAATACCTGCAGCTGAATCCATAGACGTTCCTTGTCAGCTATGTCCCAGAAGTGTTCGAAATCATACTACTTGAAACAGGTTTCTACAAAATGTATTAACACTGTATTTAAAACAAATCAAGTAAGCTACTGCCACTGTTTCTGGCTTTTGAATGAAGAAAGTTAATAAACTCACAGCTTTTTGACTGGTAGTGTTATAATCTTCTCTCCAACTATGATCATGTCTTGGTAAACATCATGCTTTCCAAGTCGAATGTTAGTAACATGAGTTTTCAAAGTTGTCCATATGAACTTATACTTTACAATGTGACTTTCCAACAGGGAAATGCCTAATATGTGTTGATCTGCAATATAAACAAAATATTAGAATAAAAAGGCTGGCAAAAGAAAATGTTTATTTCTAACGAATGACATTAAGCATTCCAGAACGCATTAACGTGACAGCTATCTAACTTTTAAGTTACATTTCTAGGAATTAAGTAATGCTCCTTTAACATTGCCACATGTTGTATTGGCGATAAATGCATCAAATGTTATTTCTCACCTTGGAAATCCAAATGAAATGCAAGGGTTATCTTTATGTTCGAAAATCTCCTCAGGTTATTACCATTGTAGTCCATGGAGCATAGACTCTTCTCCCCCACGAAGTAGATGGCCCTTAAACAACAATGGAGTATATTCTGAAAACTGTAAATTGTATTTATATGATATTGCATGGGATACACATCTTTAAGTAAACTCACGAGCAAAAGAAACGTCAGCATATAAGATACAAGATATTTCGATCCACGGGCGATAACTAGGACTGAAACAGCGTTACATCATGTCTTCAGAACCAAACAACACTACATCACACTTCCACTGTATCCCTGCTCGCCAACCATGCTTCTGTTATAGCATAAAACGTCAATATCGAGTTCAGTTATCCAATTATTGGTTAGTAACGTTTTGTTGTTACGTCTACGTGCATTTAGGTAGCAGAAATTTAATTTGAATAACCAACCATCCTGTCTGTAATGACTATTATATTGATCAGGTATACTATTATATCCTTTATGCAGTCCAGCCTGCTTGCAACGTCTAGTCCTTGCTTGTCACGTCTAGTCCTTGCTTGCCACGTCTATTCCCAGGTTGCCACGCCTAGTCCTTGCTTGCCACGCCTAGTCCTTGCTTGCCACGTCTAGTCCCTGCTTGCCACGTCTAGTCCCTGCTTGCCACGCCTAGTCCCTGCTTGCCACGTCTATTCCCTGCTTGCCACGTCTAGTCCTTGTTTGTTACGTCTAGTCCCTGCTTGCTACGTCTAGTCCTTGCTTGCCACGTCTAGTCCCTGCTTGCCACGTCTATTCCCTGCTTGCCACGTCTAGTCCTTGTTTGCTACGTCTAGTCCCTGCTTGCCACGTCTAGTCCTTGTTTGTTACGTCTAGTCCCTGCTTGCCACGTCTTGTCCTTGCTTGCCACGCCTAGTCCTTGCTTGCAACGCCTAGTCCGTGCTTGCCACGTCTAGTCCTTGCTTGTTACGTCTAGTCCCTGCTTGCCACGTCTTGTCCTTGCTGCCACTTCTAGTCCTTGCTTGCCACGTCTAGTCCTTGCTTGCCACGTCTAGTCCTTGCTTGTCACGTCTAGTCCTTGCTTGCCACGTCTAGTCCTTGCTTGCTGATGATATTAAGTCCAATCAGAGTTGATCACACCTGACCTTGCACCCATGACTGCTAACTTCGTCAACTGATCAGTAACACTGGCTTAGTGTATCATTTGGCCTGTGACAAGGGGGAGCATACAGCCAAAAGGTTTCCCAACAGCAAGCCCAATATCAAAGTGAGAGAACATATATAAAAAATCAATGAAACTTCACAAATATGGCGTCGTGTTTGATGAGATTAACAATGGGATGTTAATGTTAGATGTTGATAGAACGAGCATAAAGAAAGTTAGAGTTACCTCTTGGGTTTATCAAGGAGTACGGTGGGAGTGGTTGATATTTTCTGTGCAAATACGCTTGATTTCTTCGTTGACAGATCATAACATCGAACAAACATTTCCAGATAATCCTTTGTTATTGAGACTAATAATTGGTTCTCTCTATCGACAGCTAATGCGTAAAACCGATCACCTGGAAACAGAAAATAGTATTACTATGATAAGGTTTATAAAATAATAGTTTGACATTGCTCCTTATTTATTAGAAATAAAACAATTAGGGATATGCCATAAGTATAGCTTGATGTGTGATGTGAAAGCTCTCCTATCAAGCATTCAAGGAATCGTAAATACTGGCCATGATTGATAAAAGGGAAATAATCTAAATATCTTAATATGACAGGGTACTGGACAAATATCCTCCAAAATTCATATCCAAACTGCAAGGTGTCAATTTCAGTTGATTCTCTCTTAATGACCACATTCATGTATTTGTTACCAAATCCCATCAGGGTGGTATAACTAAATGTGTTAATCATGAAAAGTAGACGTCTGCTAGATGTGGCCAGCAGCCAGTTTAATCAAGTCTGTTAACCCTTCAGCTGCTATATAAGGGAACGTGTTGGGAATTACCATTGAATTGAAAGAAACACTCGAAGAAATAATCTTAAATCTTATCCAACATTCTTTCTCAACAAATATAGAGGAATGATGCTTTAACCTTAACCATGAGACAAAAAGTTTTTGAATCCGCCTTGCCAAATTTTGGTGGATCCGAAAGAGTCCGGAATTATCCGGCAGTAAGATTCCACTCCTTTCTGGTCTGTGTACAATGAGGCAATAAGCACATATCAATGTCATTTAATCAGTTTAAAGTGAATATAACATACTCAGTTTATATATCGTGTGTGAAATACATTTTCTCGAAAATGCAAATATCAATAATTAAAAAGACCAAGTTTAAAATACACATGTTGCAATATATAAAGAAACTAGTATCGCTGCTTTTCCCATATCAAAATTAAAATATTGAACTGAGGAATGAACATTGTGTTATAAGAAACATGATAAGTAAAGAAAGTTACTAAATACTAAGGTTAAATGACCTTGCAATTTTCTGTACAAAGAGAAGATCACTCGTCGACTCTTGTACAGCCCTTTCAGTATGTCACCATTGGTGTAGAGAATGTAGAGAATGTTGTCATCAAAATGAAATATACAGACATGCAGCGACCTCCTCTTGTCCAGTGTTATTAACAACCTTTTCCTTTTCATTGAGCCATCAACATGATATATGACCCGTTTGGTGTATATAAAATATCCTGAAATAAAATAAGGTTTAAAAGATACTTAATAGAACATGTTTTTTTTCTTGTATTATAAACATATTTCGAATGAAAAAAATGCAACATAACTCATACATTATGTTCTTATTTTCTGTTTCTCATAACTGTCCATATACATGAGTTTCGTATGAGTAAATAAGGTTAACAAAACAATAAATCTCACAAGTTAAATCTTTATACGAATGTGAGTAAACACTCTATAAAATCAGTCATTGTTTATCTTTATCTTTATCTTTATCTTCACGTCAACTGTTACCCTGAAAAACACTAATTTACCTTAATGTCTAACAGTCTAACAAGCCGCATATGCACAAAAAAGCATGATGGAAATGTTGGACTAAAAAGGTTAAAAGAATTAAAAGTTGTTCTGCTAAATCGAGCCTCTCTGCACCATATGATTGACTAGGGTAATGAAAAGGCAACCAGTCACACCATCACTAAATTGTTGACATCCACAGGGAAAAAATCATCAAAACGTACCATACATTTGTAACTATCTACCATAACAATCAGAGGGTCTTCCTTCTGATACGGGACAACTTAGATATTTTAACAAGATAAAAAGCTGAAAGCTATGCTTGATAAAAGCACAATAACTACAAGTAAACGACAGACAAATAACTTCAGGTAAATAAAATACTCAATAGAGCAAAATTCAACAACAATGATATTGAGGCTGAAGTTTAAAAATGTCATGTCAAAATGTGTCACCTGTTCCATTATTATGGAGGGTCAAGAATTCCATTTCGAAAATTAGCTAACTTAAACAACTTAAACACTGAAATCTAAAAATATGATTCTCAAAAACCTCTGTTCCAAATGCAGTCAACCTATGTTCTGTTCATCTATGAATGAGTAATAAGACTCTAATCCTCACATGCCTAACTATTCAAGAGAACAGCAGAATATTTTATTTGTCCATCAACATATAACTTGTATGTGATATTATATTATAAAGTGATAGAAGTATACAAGATGCAACTACACTCGTTGACATAGACCCATTTATTTTGTTGACAAAACAAGTGTTGGGTAAATAAAAAATGAGACAAATTCTTATTTTTTTTTAATGACAATAAATTCTGTTAAGCGCACAAATAAAAGTGATGCGCAGAAAGTTTGTGTTGTTGTTATATTCAGCCTAACGTACTTCAAAAGACCTATATACACTGGTCGAAATGAACTCATCGTATTTACAGTGTAAGAGGGTGGATCCAGTCAAAACCATATGATGTTTATTGTATTATTTCATAAGTTCTTGATAAGATATGATGGTCCTGCAAAAGGAAAAGATGATACCTCAGACAGAGCATCTTGAAATCAATCATTTCCCATTTTCGAAGCCAGTGGGGAAGTTAAAGATTACAGAGAACAGGTGTGGTGAGACATGATAATAACGGTCAGTCAGAGACAAATTTCTTACCATCATATGACGTGTCTGGTTTGTCTGTATTTCCTGTGGTTCTAACAAGGAAGTTGTTTTCAAGTTGGTGCTTCTCTGAAGTATTGAAATTTAAGATACAGACCAAATGTACTCCATTAAAGTCAAAACCTCTACAACTCCCTCGTTTCTGACACCGTGTTTCACACATTTTTGGACCATAAGGTTGATACGATTTATGTGTTAGAGTTTGGACTCTCTCTGTAATTAAGCATCTAAGGAAGATTTTGAAAAATGAACCCATTGCGTCGATTTGTATTTCTCTTATGCAAAGTCTCCCTCCCTTCATGTGAACGTTTTTATTTAGTTTCCAATTTGATTGTAGTATTTTCATTAGACTAAAAATGATTGCTATAATATTTCTTTAAATCATAAATCGCGCTATAGTAGCGTTTCATTATGAGACATGGTTCCTGTAAATTTGAAATATGATATTTTATGAGGACACATGATACATGTAATCAATAAGGGATAACAATTACTCTCCGTTATAATGACCATCTCCTCATTATGGAGAATTTAACGTTCATTCAGTGAATAATTCATTATCAATCAATAACTTATACATTATAAATTGAATATTTCGCCGTTTTCCGCAGAAAACGTTACATGTCTTCAAATAAGATTTGAAATTCATATTGCATATTGTACAGTTATCCTAAATACAAACACAAAGAATAACAACTTTAATTGTAACACGATTGTGAAATTGCTATTGCCTGAAGTATTTTCATATGTTATATCATGATAAAATACTGTTTTAGTTTGAAGTATAACAATATAAAACACTCAAGTACGAAGTTACTTCCTCTTACAAAAAGCGAAAGTAAAGATCTACCCATGTCACATTCAACACACACACCAGTAATGAATATCAATGGACCATGGAAGTTAAGTGAAGTATTGCACCCAAACCAGTGGTTGGTGCGATTTGGATCAAAATGATATCGACAATGTCTGTTATATTTTCCATACATATATGATCCGAGTTTTGGCCCTCATTATAGCCACTATGTAATTTTTTGCATTATTAAAAAAAAGACAGGTGTTGACAGTGATAAAAGAAATGTATATGCATACTCATACGTAACATGTGTGACTGTAATGTTCAGATTACACGCTTTAAGAGATATTATTTTGCAGATATGTGGTGATACCAAATCATCCAATCAGTTTATGAATATGTTATCAAACAGGACGTCGTGTTGTATTCTCTATATCATTCAGCTCTATTATTATATCAAAACAGGCACGTTGAACATGTTATTCAAAGCAAATGAAATTAGAAGTTAAATCATGAGATAAATGATAATTAAGAACCACATCATATCTTGTGGGTTGAGCTGATTGGTAGACCATGTTCGCAAGTTAAATGTTCTGTTCCGAACGCATTTAGAAGAAGGAATTTGTAGCAATACGTAGTAAGCTGAGCATGCGCTCAGTTAATGGCTGTAAACTGTAAAATTGCAGTAAAATGTAATGAAATGAGGTAAAAAGTAATGAAAATGATCTACCGAATTGTAATAAAAGGATGTAATAAAAAAAAGGTTATTTATTGTAATGCAACATACAGTAAAAGCAACACTTATGAGAATGAATGAGAACAATATCGATGGAATATGCATCTATTTTCAACCAAAATGTGAATTTACTATGCATGATCACGTCTTTACAGTGTTTGTTGTTTTAAAAAAACCTCTTAGATATATCACTTTCCAGATACATCGATCCTGATGCAATTAGTATTGTTTGTTAAATGTTAATCACCTGCGTTGTTGCATTATTGATGGTAAGAGTTGATACCCTGATGTTGGCAATAGGGTTGACCCTTAATTCTTCTTCATATATACATATTCAAAAGAACATAAGAATCATGTTATTCATGACATTTTGGTAGGACAAGGAAAGGATATACAAATGTGTGCAATATAACGAGTAAAAAAACACAAAGAGCCGAACTAACACATATAGGACGCCGCCTCTAAGCTAGAAGGTTATGAACTGAATTTGGTTGATTATTTTCATCTCAGTTCTCTCCGTATTATTGTTTGATCAGACAGACAGACATGTTATTCAGTATATAAGGCCATGGCCCATATTACAATGGATTTTACATGTGATACTGGTAAAACAGTAACAGGCATACGTAAATTTGGTGAAACGTCCATAAGATGTATTTGCGTTGACAGCCCTGTATGGCATTGACATAATATATGATGAAATTAATATTCTGTGCAAGAAATATAGCAATATACACCAAACCATTTACATTTTTCCAAGACATTATTCTTACAAAATCCTCTTTACATGGATTGTATTCATAATAGATATACTCTTTTGTGCATCCCTGTAGTGTTGACAAACCATTAATAGGTGAAATTCATCTTCAACTAATGATAAAATTTATCTTGACAATATAAACAAAGTCCATTACAATATGTTATAATATTATGCCTACCCATTTCAACTGCAAATTTGAAATTATTACATCTAAATTGGCTCAAAACACGCTTGTAGTACCATGGAATGTCTGAGGAAAGATATTATTCAACATGCAACATGGTCAATTGATCAGTTCTGTTTTTTTATATTTCATCAAGTAACCAAATAACAATGGCACACCAGATTGTGATATTTAACTTTATTGTACTCTACACAGATGATTAAAATCGACCCTGTTCCGAGGAATTAAATTTGCAAAATAGTTCTTATCAGGATACGAATTAGTTCTAGAGATTTCTCGCCAAGAAGTCTTAGGACACCCGTATAGGCGCGTGTTCCGTACCAGTTTAGCGCAGACAAAGCTCAGTCAAATAGCTTACCAATCACATCATAGTTAAAAAGTCGCCGTTTCTAAGGCATTCAGAACAGACGAAAGGATAGCTGTTTGGAGTTATCTGCCCCTAGCTCCTCTCACCGAAAGCTGATGTTGGAATTCCTGTGATTGTATAATTGAATTGCGTCAGAACATGGTTGTCTCTCAGCTGTGACCAGATATTTCGTGGACACCTCGGATATGAGTTCCTATCCCGGTAAATGTAGTTTTTTGCAACTTTTACTCCTCAGAAAAGTGTCTATTTTCATCAGATTGGATGTTTACACCGCTGGAATGACTCAAGCATGGACGTAGTAAAGCAAAGCCTACGATTGTCCAAATTTTGATGAGACAAGTATACGCCAAATGTATTTCATTGCTTCTTTCAGGCAGAATCGACTTATCAGTGTATATTTCGCGAAAAGTAAGTACGTCGTCTCAATCATTGTCCATGATCAATTAGTATGAAATAGATAGTATAATAGATAGGCGGTAAATGATTTCGGGTGTCACTGTATATGTTAAAGATATGACTGAATCAATCTAAACATTGTAGTATGACGCAATGAGCACTTAACACTTGCATTGTTAAAAGTATTTAAAATGTCAATTCGAGGGTTGATTTCTGAAACGTCTATTGCTGCGCCAGTCTGCAGAAACAGGTACTAGTGTCCATTCAGTATACGTTCCCTTGCAGTAGGAACACTTCTGTTTTACTTTCATTCTTTGCAGAAGAACATCTCTGTCCTACTTTTTCACAAACTTATATTTATGTAAACCCTTTGCTGCAACTGTTACACACAGTTTATCTTCATCAACACACAGACTAGCTGGATGTTTCAAACCATCACCAGAATGTTTCTGATGAACTTTCCTGACTCACTGAGATGAATCACCTTGTGTTCTGCCCAGTCAGCAAGAATAATATATCCAGTAACGGTGCGTGTGATTCCATATGGAACATTCAGTTCTCTGTCTCCAGTAGATGGGTATGTGAACACAATGTCTCCAGACCGGGTCAGACAGATGATAGACTGCAGACCACAGTCTGATACTAGGATATTTCCTTGTCGGTTAACACATATGTACCAAGGAATGCTGAATCTCATTCCCAGTGTAGGAAGTGTTGTGAAGGTCTTCAAGATGTATCCCTGCATATCAATGAGATCCACAGAAGCTGGATTGTTAGAACCAGCCACCAGTGTTGATTTATCTAGAGATGACAGACCCCAGTATCCCTTACTTGTCTGTATTGTAGACAGGAGTTCCAGGTCGGGATTCACACCAACTTTGATGATGTTTCTTGCGCCCTGACATGATACAGCCACCTTGCCTTCATTGATAACCGTTATACACCAAGGGTAACAACATCCCATGTAGCACAACTACATCGGCCCGACATCGGCCTGACGCTGTTAACATTATCGGCCCGACGTAGGCTAACTCCAACGGGCCGATGAAGTTTTGCTCATCGGTTCTACATCGGCCCGACGTCGGCATAAAATCATCGGACCAGCATCGGCCCTACATCGGCCCATACTTGAATTATGAATTACTTTTTGGTAATTAGTAGTATTTTCCTTGAACGCACTTCATTATGATCAAGTTAATCATCAGCGTACCACCTCTTGAGATCATATTCACATACTTTTGTTAAGTATTTTCAAAATTCAGCCTTTGAATAATTATAGTTGAAAAATTATCACTTCTACAAGAAATGATGAATTTAATTAAGAAAACAACTTTCGTGTGGGAATATATATAGGCCTATACTTAAATGTTAAATTCAAAATATTGACTTTTGACTATACAGGTGCTACACTATAACATTAAAAATTCCTAGGTGTGTAAGTTCAAAATTAAAACCTGAAATAAAACTATTTTCTTGGACAACAATCTTCCAGTCCATTTCATGCTAATTATAATTACAAAATAACAAATGGTTTTGTTTTCAACATTTTAATCAGTAAATGACAAAGTAAATGCATCAGGAGTGACATTTGGATCTTAAAAGTTCTTTATTTCCTCCGCTTTGTGAGCTTTATGGCATGCTCTATGTCTCTTTCAGAAGGGTGCCTTGTATCCATGTTTTTCTGTACAGCCTCTGAAATAAAGAAAAAGTTTCATCAATCTATATGTAAGGAGATAAATTTACAATAATATGATGTTCTGATGTTCTAATGGTAGGGACCGCTTGATGAGCAAAAGTGTGCCCTCAGCCCTCCCGTTACAGCTAGGATTCTGAATGATACACTGGCGAAATTTTAGTGAATTCTTCATGAAAAATTCATAAAGAAGAAGTGTCGTCATGAAGATTTCATGATTTGTTTATGAGCATAAGTGAGAATATATTAAATTTAATTTCATGAACTATTTGAACAGTTCATGAATTAAATTCCCTGAATTGTTCATGAAGTAAAATTATCACTTATGTTCATGAACTAGGTCATGAATTTTACATCAAACATTGAATGTTCATGAATACATTGGCATTGAATATACCAATAATAAAATATATTTCTTACACATCACATCCAAATGCTGAAAGTATTTGTAATCTAAACTTGTTACTTTTAAATATCAATCTAAAACGAACGAATGACAATTATATCATTTATATATGATGCAGAGTCGTGCAAAAAGTATTCGGACGGTGACGCCATTTCCATAGACTTACATGTTAATTTAGTCTGGGATAAATAATTTTCATAGATAGGATATTTGTCCTATCCTATTCACATTTATCATGTTTGTGAGGAATCATCCTGGCTACAACCTCATTATTTATGTTTAATTTTCCGTTTTATTTATAGGAAATGACAGTAATTTCATCAACATATATACATACATGTAGTTGTGAAAACATTTAACATGGCGATCTATGGGACCCGCTTTTTTTTTAATGTACATACGTAGGTAAATCGGATGACATTTGTTAAATTTTTGTCAGAAAAGTAAAAACAAATTATGTACTTCAAGCTGAGATGATTTCCAATCAAGCTGGAACATTTGACATTGATCCAACCAGAATTTATTTCATGAAAATTATTTATCCAAGACTAAATTAACATGCAAGTCTATGGAAATAACGTCACCGTCCGAATACTTTTTGCATCACTCTGTATACATTAATTTTACTTACTGGAGAGTAACTTCAGCTTTAGGGCAGAAAACGCCCTCTTCTCCCCCTTCCACATCCAATTAAGCTGAAGTGCCAGTTTTGTCCTACAATGTGGCCCAATGTTTTCCTTGTCACTTCCTGGGTGGTTCAGGTCGCCTCGCCTTTTACAGCAAGTTTCTGCACCTTTGAACAAAATGTATCGGAAATATACTTCATGAAATACGATTCATTTTGATTATAACATTAAATTTGATTTATATAAGAAGGCAAACATATACCAACTGGATTGGTTATGTAGGCCTAATGGTATGTTCAGTATAAAATTAACAAATAAAATTGTTGACATGAAATCGATTTAATTTTAGTAAGGCACAAAAATGAAAATATTGTGGTATTAACTATTAAGACAGATCAACAACAATAATAATCTAATTTGATGAAAATAATACAAAGTGTTTAATTTGCGCGAAGCAACCAATATGACACTTGCAACAATCAAAACAAACAATGAAAGTCAACAACTTGTACGCAGTTTACTGTAAACAGCTGATCAAATAGTTTTCGAACTCCGCGCAACACATGTAGGGAGACAACGTCATCTAGCACCGACAATCGCGGAGAGGAGTTTGACAATGGTTTTGTCGTATATTGTGACAAGATTTCGCCAAAACTGAAGTAAATCATCTTACATTGTCTACTACAACTACACATCCATGATCTTTATACGATGGATGGAACTAAGTAACTATGGAATTTCAACTACAGGCGACAGTCACAAAATAGTGAAATATATGTAGCCTAGTGCCGCTTTCATTTGCGTCATGCATGTAGAATATGACTCAATGAGTAAGCAATGCTACTTTAGTTAAGATATGATACTGAGTAATTAAAAAACGTTTTTAGTAATTTCGTGACTTACAATGATAATACAATGCATACAATGATAATGTACGTAGCCTTGCGAATCGACCTTCAGCGACATGAAACATTGCGATGATATTGACGTCATCGTTGGATATGACGTCAGAGATTTTTTTGGCGCGTACATTTATGCAATGCTTCCCCCTTGGATCGAAGATTTTCGTTTGAGGAAGTGAAGGAGAAAGTGTCTGCCTAATTGAGTGTGGAAGAGGGTTATTTTAGAGACAAGACACAGCTTTGGTGTAGGCCTAATACAATAAGTTTGAAAAATCTAAAAACTATCATAAGTTTGTGAAAATATTTCCCCCCACTGAATGTCATTTCACTCATCAGCCCGACGTCGGCCCGATGCAGTTCACCGGTTAAATAGTGCCGATGATGCCAATCGTGGGCCAATGATGGCCCGATGCAGTTAGCCGATGTAGAACAAGTGCCGACGGGCCGATCCTTAGCCGACATCGGCACGATGTAGGTGTGCTAGCTGGGATACTTGCAGAACACTTGAACAAGTCCGTCCTCGTCTCTGGTAAACTGATTTCAATCGACGTTGGTGTTTATCAGCAAAGACAGTGACTTTTACATCTGAACTCTTCATTACAACGAAATCTCTAGCATCAAAGCTATCATGTTCACCTAGTTCAGCAGCAATAACTTCATGCAGTACAGGTGTTGCTGTCAGATCATGTGTTGTTGTAGTGTTATCAACACTCCTTACATCCATCTCCCCAATCTCATACTTCAGTCCGTCAATGTTGTGTATAAAGAAGATATCAGCTACCGCTACCGTGTCCTCTCTCTCTGCCCCTGTGATGTATACTCTATCTCCTGAATCGGACGCCAGATAAATCTCAAACAGCTGCGCCTCATCCCCCAACTCCAGGGCCTGCTGGATGAACTGACATTGCTTTTGGTATATATTTATGTATTTCTGGTTTGTTTTCATCCTGGACCTCAGTTTCTCAGTTTGTTGATCAATTTGGACATCAAGTTTCCCAAGCAGCTCAGTCTCCTTTTCACGAAGGCGATCAACAGCAGCTTGAATGGTTTTGGTTATGTCAGTCTTCACTGATGCTGATTTCATCAGAAGCTTTTCCATATCGTCCCCATATTTAACAATATCTGCCTTGTTCCTTTCAGTTATCTCAACAAGCTTCTTCTGACGTGTCATAAGTGGACCTTTGACCTCTGGCAGCATATCCTTGATTTCTATGACTTCGCGGGCGGGCGGGCGGGCGGGCGGACGGACGGACGGACGGACGGACGGACGGACGGACGGACAGACAGACAGACAGACAGACACAGAGACACAGAGACACAGACAGACAGACAGACAGACAGACACAGACAGACACAGACAGACAGACAGACATTATCCCATGGTATTACATAACGTTGGGATAAAACTTACCAGCCAGTTGAATTAGTTTAAATCTGAAGACTAAAGACTAAAGAACGATCATCACAACATGTCATTGCTTGACAATGTACATGCTATAAGAAGCGAAGCATAGCCATCTTGCAAGCTTTTCGGTCTTACACACTCAGGCTATAAATCAGTCTCATGGATTAAATACCCTGATGCCGCAGGATGTTTCACATGGTCTTATCAAAGACCACAGAGTCAATAACTTTAAAATTTATAATTTTCATCTGTCAAGCAAATCAATCTTCAATTTTGCATTACCGAAGTACATTCATGACTTATATTGCACTTAATATAGATCTATAATTTATAATCCTCATTGGCAAGTAAATATTTATACAAGATTCAAGTTTTATAAACATTTGATTCTGAAATTTTCCAAAAAGGCATTTTAATCTTCGTATCCAAAACGTTAAAACTCCAAAATTCTGCAGCGGTCGTAAAAATAAAAAAAATAAAACGTTGATTGTTTCAATAGCTTATTCAGTCCAGTTGTTCACGTGAACCTAAAAGTACACTTGCACTCAAATGCAGCTTTCAGATTCGGAAAATGCCAAACAGGTCATGGACAGCTAAAAACAACGATAGGAATATGTAAGAGTTATACTTCTTGTTGCTTTTGCACTAAATTCTGTCACTTTGGAAGAAGACGTTTACAGTAAAGAAAATAAAACACTGTTTATAGAATTTATTCTTTTTTGTTAATTGATAAACTATCACAATAAATATTGCAATAGTTGGTCACAATAGACTAAAGGCTATAGCTATCCCAATAGTCCTTGTGGTGCAAAAGTCACCCCTAGTTATAGCCCGGGTAGGTGAGCATTAGTGTAGACCCTCACTGTTTACAGGTAAACATTTCAATGAGCGAATACATAAGACAAGCTTGAACGTTATTGAACACTTATAAATATGTGTAATATATTTTATAAAATGACAACCTAAGACTCGATGAAATCAATCAGCTACTACTTAAACTTTGAAGGTAATCGAGACGAAAGAACGATGTCTCTGCTAATATTAGTAACAAGGAAGGTATTACGTTTGCATCCATTTCGCCATTTTATACAGAATACATAGATTAAGACATGTAAATAAGGCTACAGTAGTGCTTTGTAAATACATAATTACCTCACAGGGAACCTATCTGCACCACCATAAACTGTTATTTCATCTAAAACACCAGGAAACTCGATCTACCTTATCCAGTGCGTGTCGTGTTATGGTTATGAGGCTCTAGTTGAATGGGATCGCGGTTAGCATTTTAACAACTAACAATCCCAATATATATCAGTGTTACCTAGACAGGTCTAAGGTTTATTTTTTACGAAGCATGCAGTACTCGTGGTTGTAAATTGAGTCGGAAATCATAAACATATTTTAAAACTATGAACATGCCAAGTTCTGTATTTGTGTAAGAAGCATTCGTAAAATATTCTCAAGCCTACCAATGTCTTATGTTGCTGTAGAGGGTGTGTAATGGCGGTTACGTCAATATCCCACACAAGCCTATGAATACAGTTGGATTTCCTCTGCATATTGCTAAGAATGAGACTTTCTTAAATAACCTTTCCTAAACAATTGTAGGATGTTTTCCCTTATCTATGCTGCATATATATTTTATATAATTCTATTTAAACCATATCGTACTATAATTATTCAATTAATATAGTATGATAAAATATGCTAAAGGTATCCTCATTATTCAAGTAATATAATTTGATAAAATATCCTTAAAATATTCTGTAGTGTTGCAATACTTCTGCTTTATTGCAGTTGAAAATTGTGAAACCTTTGTTCATCGTTTATAGTTTATAACACATGTGCGGCTGTAAAACACTGTCCACTTTTGTTACACATAATTTATAATGCTAATAAGTTTAATCTTCTAAAAATGTTTACTTAAACCATAATTGTTTCCAGAATCCTGCTCTATCAGTGTATCTGTATCCGCTCACTACCACCCTGAAACTTTGTAGCATTGTAGTACTGTACCAAAGGTGTTGCAAGAACACCGTTTTTCCATAAAATCCCACGAATGCAGTGAAGCATAGATACTTCTAATTGTCTCAATTTCAAAACATTTTATTGCAAATTGACATGGAAACAGAGAGTCTACTTTGCAACACGTACAACATTTCTGATTTTGGATACAACATAATTTAACAAAAACAGTTAAATGATTACTGTCCATTTTTCAGCCCTTTCGATCTGTTTAATTAAAGGTGGTAATGTGGAAGTCACGATACGGCAAATAACCCAATCATTATTTTGCCGTTTTCCAAAATCATGCTCACAATTAATGAATCTGTAAATAATAAGTTTCTCAACTTTTCATTCACTGTCACGATCATGAATTGTTTTTATGCTACACTAAAAAAAATAGGATCTAATGGGAAAACGGCGATTCTTTCAACAGTTTTGTTCAAGCCGATAGGTTTTGAGTTATTATAGCTGAAAATCTGAAATTCAAAGATGCAAAATACTAAAAAATGTCTCAAGGAGAGATAGGACGATAAAACAAATATATCTGAGAATTCGTTATTTTTCAAAATACCAAGTTTATCCTAACACCGAATGATTTAAATAGTTTTCGGCATATAAGTAATACTTCCGTCGGCAAGTAATGATATTTTTACCGATTCACTAACTTAAATAACAAATCAAAGAATAAAACCAGAATCCTTTCAGACACATTTTCATCTCATACATGTACGCGGATGCATAGGAATAATACATACATAGGAAGAGAAACAATATTAATTTAAATTCTTTTAAAATTCAAACGGTATGTTCATCATCGTTTTCCACTGATTTTTCACTGACACACATATTTCAGATATTGCTAAAATTATAATATGATGTGCACAGTTGAATTAACAAACGAAGCACAGAAATAATAATAGAGGGTCGCCGAACGTTGTTCATCACTTTAACGTCTAAGTTATATTGTAGCTTGATTCTAAGATGCAAAATACTGAAAGTGATATGGGACAATGAAATGATTATCACGTGACAGAAATTAAAACTCATGTTGTTTGTTGAATTTTCACAAGAATGTCCTGATCAAACTACTTGGCTATAGTTTGCAGTCTATCATATATCAGTTATCTCAGATTGTGAACATGTTAATGCAGCAGCTGTTTTTCACAATCTTGACAACTTGACATCAGAGTTACTTCCCTTTGAGAGCTAGTACATTCGGAATGTCTATGAAGAATTTATAACCTCGAAAACAAATGCCATCCATACTGAGAATGCATTCGGAATGACAAAACAAGATCGACTGAGGCAGTCAGCTAGATGTAATCTAAATCCTATTAACTTTATCGTTCAAGTAAAATACTATTTAGGTCAGGCACAATATTTTTAACCTTTCAGAACTGAGAATGTAACTTATTCTGAATCATGAAAAGTAATAATTACAAATGAGTTTCTTCAAGATTATTTTTATTTTCTATCTTTCATATTTCTTTTTTTGATTTGACATTTAACATAAATTACAATCTGTCATGACAACAAACATTTAATGATGTCACCAATGTTATAATGACATTATACTTATGTTTGATATTTAAATAAAATATCAGTGTAGCAGATCACAGATATTTCATAATTAAAGAAGATATTTTTCATATTGAAATTACCACATGAAATCGTTTTGTTTTGTATGTTTGAAAACATTTCTATCGAATACATGATATTGACTAATGGGGAATTAATTGAAAATATCAGAGACTATAAAATAATTTTTAAAATTAAATTATTTTATAGTCTCTGAAAATATTTACAAAAACTACCCTATCTACACCAAGTATGTTTTGTTATCTGTAAATACAACAAAATGTTTCATTCAATATTGCGAGATCGCATACTACAATGACAGAATATATAAACTAAAATTGAAATCAGTCAAGTAAATCCCGTCATGGGGCTAGAAGTCATGTGATTGATTACACGGTAGCTCTTTTCGGAAGGAGGTCAAAAGTGAAACTAGCGCCACTAGAAGTTGATAAGCATGTCGTCAGCAGGTGTTGAGATGTCTACCATACTATTAAATATCTACTGAAATACGAACGGGACGGGTGTACATCACGTTGACAGTTAAATTTCACAATGTAAATTACGGATACAATTTTGTACAGGCAGGCACACATGTTGCTTGCATCTTTTGATTTATTGATTACACTAGAGACCATAACATAATTTGAAGTAGTACGGTATCAAACTGAACAATGGTCTCATGTACAAGGTAAAATCATCTTAATTAATTTAAGGGAAATGGTTTTATTTCAATTTTCATTTTTGATGATACATGTTCAGTTTTCGATCAGCATTACTTGCATGATCTACTTCTGTTCAATGATACTGAGCTATATTTTGTTTTATTCTGAATAAATATGTAGCTAGAGGCAAATAATAGTTTTACTAAAAGAAATATGCTTACAATAAACTTAAATTGAATTCACAGTGTCAGCTGATAGAAATATATACTTGCATAGATTTGAAAATGTCAAAGGATTCAAGCTGTTTTCCTGCGAATTTATTATCTAAATGCATGTGTATCTCCAAACAGAAATCATGAAAGATAATGTTCAAGAGTTTAAACCTTTTTTCTGCACATTCATAATCTTAAAGACGGTATGCCTCAAAAAGTCACATGATTAAGATTAAATTTATTGTTTAAAAATATGTATATTATAGCCATCGAGACGTATATACCAGAAACCATTTGCCTTCTTGCAGAATTACATGTACATAATGGAATAATATAACTATTATGTTTGTATATTTGGTTAGCAATGATATATATATATATATATATATATATATATATATATATATATATATATATATATATATATATATATATATATATATATATATATATATATATATATATATATATATATATATACATAATATTGTTATTGATTGTAAATTTGTAAAATACTTACCACAACCCACTCCTATAGAGCCTCTTCACCGTTAGACACGACAAACATACAGGGGAAGGCGGATCTGATCATGGGCGATTTGGGATGAAAATAACAGTTTAAACAGGCGTAGATAGGTTCCTAGTGAGGTATTTACATTATTGACGCTCTTATGTAGCCTTATGTCTATGTATTAATATAGGTATTCTGCATTAAATGGCCACAATGCATGAAAACTTGAAAAGTTCATAGTTAGAACATTAGCAAAATCATCGTACTTTCGTTTTCGATTTATTCAATGTGTATTGCAATTTGAGCGTTAAATTAAGTTCATTGAGTATTATATTGACATTTTAAACAATACATAGCACAAATTGATAATTGTCACACACAAACAAACCTAGCAGATGCATCAATCGGCGCATTAACGTATTAACGTCTATAGGACAGCGAGGGTCTACACGAGTGGGGCTATATATATATATCAGCGGTTTGAAGTAACCAGACGAATACTTGGCCTCTTCAGTTAACACGTGTATTTGTAGAATATAAGAAACATGTTCTGAAAAACTTTGGAAGTAAACCCATAGGACAATGAGGGTCTATATGGGGAGTGTACACAAAGTAAAATAGTAATTTTGTAGTCGACAATTTACTCAAAAGGTAGGGTTCTATTGGATTTTATTTTGTTGAGGAAAATTCGATGGGACATTACTTTTTTTTTAAATAAATGTTATTTATTATTCTTATAGCACAATCCAGTTGAATCATATTGATATGGATACTCGTTTCGAGGTCAACAAAATGTACAAGTACATGAACATTTCAAAATGTGAGTTTTATTTTGAAGTTATGTAAAGTGCGTAATAACTGTGTTTATTTTGAAATGATAAACAGGCAAACTTAAAGTAAGGTACACGAGCATATACGTTCAGCTATATTGTCATAAGTTATGATGTTTATATACTGTTATGTTTATATTGAAATGTTAATTATCCCACCGGTATGTAATACCGTGGGATATAGTCATCACCCTGTCCGTCTGTCTGTCCGTCTGTCCGTCTGTCCGTCCGTAGTCATTTCGTTTCCGGAGCAGAACTCGAACACCATTTTTCATATCTTTCTGAAACTTCACATTTGTATTACACATTTACTGGAGTGGTGCCTTTTGATATTTTCAGATTTTTAAAATAATTTTTTATTTTACAAATTATGTGGGACCGGTGGGATATGTCATCTTCTGATGACTCTTGTTTTACAAAGCCTTGATTTCATATCGTAACATATTGTTCGTTGTTACAACACTGGTTGAGGACATATGACACAAATCTACTGTATCCCTTACTAACCGAACAGGCAAAATATGAAGTGTAACAAAAACAAAAAGAAAGCATTTATTTCATGCACTTACTAATTTTCTAATTTGTAAAATAGTACACCTGCTACTAACAGAGATTAAACGAAACAATCTCTTAAGGTCGGGGTAATTCAATGAGGAAGTGGATAAACATTCTCTATGAATTAAAGATAAGGATTATAGGTTAAAGGTTTGTTTTCTCTATTGGTTATTCGTAGTTATAGACATCCATATATTTTCTAATTAATAATTATACAACAATGGTATTGAGAAACATCAGAAAATGAGTTTTTATTTTTAGAAAATATCCACCATTGTTTCATGTCTTAACGGCCTACTTATCTAGCTTCTTGAAACAATGAGCTTGTTTGTGCCTTCATGTAGACACACGTTACACACGTGAACTTACCTGCTATAGTTTGTGTGATGTTGTAAATGTAAATGAAGAAACATGCCTTGGATCACTTACTAATTATTAAAAAACCTTTATAGTATGAATTTAAACTACATGCTATAGTTTTTGTGATGTTGTAAATGTAAATGAGGAAAAATGCCTTGGACCACTTACTAATTATTAAAAAAAACTATATAGTATGTATTTAAACTATCGATTAACCAATACTCTGTTTGTTTGTCAGATCCAAGATGGCGACAGGAGGCAAACTACAGGACGACTTCCTGACTTGCAGTGTCTGTATGGAGTTGTTCAATCAGCCAGTGACACTTGCTTGTCAACATAGCTTCTGTCAAAATTGTCTAAAGAAATATCTGCATTCACGACCAGAAGCTGTAACTAACAAGTCCATCCCCTGTCCAACATGCAGACAAGACACTCCAGTACCCAAACCTGACAGACCTGTAGAAGAGTGGGCGGGGCAGCTGAAACCAGGACTGCTTCTAACTGGACTCATGGACTCAGTTGTTGATGGTAATGAATCAAATAATTCTTTGCTTTGTAATTTGAGTTATTAATTATAAATTAGTGCATAACGAATACTTGATGACCAATTATTTGTTCAACTTCATTGTCAGCACCCGAGTCTAAATTGTCAGAACCGAAAGCTCTTTAAAACTTAAATCTTGTGTTCACACTTACCTATTGGATTATAGATTATATAAAGGCGACACGAGTAATTACCTTAAAATATATTTGTTATCTTATTCTTCAGGAACTTTAGATACTGAACCCCTGTACAAACTGCTTGATAGAAGAGAAATATCAATTCTTCAATCTCTAATAATCCTCTGTGAAACATACTGCGCCATCATAATATTTTAATCCGTGAGACCAATTTATATCCTGAGTGTCAAGACCTGAAAGGGTAATTCAACTTGCCTTTTAAAGTTGGCCAGCTGGTTACACTTC
Organism: Gibbula magus; assembly: GCA_936450465.1. NCBI lineage: Eukaryota > Metazoa > Mollusca > Gastropoda > Trochida > Trochidae > Gibbula > Gibbula magus. The sequence goes on from OW388302.1 coordinate 36,367,286, forward strand.
ACTGTTTATAGCATCTTAAATGTCAGCCAGTCATTTCATCGACTGGTCATTGTGTAAAGGAGATAACATGGCCCCGAGGTCTTTGGCTCCAATTCATAAACCGTCAAATGTTACAATTGACATTTTTTATATCATACCAGAAAGCATGAAGTTTCCAGGCTGAGGGAAATTACCAGCAAAAATTTAAACGTCTTTTTATATGCGATAAAATTGTTCTGTAAATCATTTTGTACCGTGTATTAGACACATGAAGTGTGAAGAAGTCGTTGAAATCCTTGATAGGCTACTCAAGGTCAAAGGTTCACAGATGAAGCGGATAAAGGTATAAAATGGTGCAAGATAGTGTGAACAGGTCGATTTGAAATATAAACAAGTTTGTAAGTATAATGGATGTTTTATATTTAAGGCAATGTAATAATAATAGGTGTCGATATTATCAAACGTATATATCATTAATTACAGATACTAAATGCTGTTCTCTATGCCTGGAAGAAGGGAAGACAACTCCTGCATCAACTTGGTGTGCTGACTGCCAAACAGTCTTCTGTGATGAATGTCTCAAGCCTCACAGCAAAATACCAACTACCCGTAACCATGATGTGTCCAAGCTGACAGGAAGAAAACAGCAAAAGTTCAAGAAAACATTTCGTTGCAAGAAACATGAGAAGAAGATCAAATTATTTTGTAAAGATTGCAAAAAATCCCTTTGCACTGTATGTTGTAGTATTAGTCATAGGAAGTGTGAAGAGGTTGTCGAAATCATTGATATGCTACCAGAGGTCAAAGGTCAACTGATGAAACGTCAAGAGAGACTTGATGATATATCTGCAAGGAACAAGGCAAATATTGAAACATACGGAGGCGAGATGGAAAAGTTTCTGATGAAATCAGCATCAGTGAAGAATGACATAATCAAAACCATTCAAGTTGCTGTTGATCATCTTCGTGAAAGGGAGACCGAGCTCCTCAGGAAACTGGATGTCCAAACTGGTCAACAAACAGAGAAACTGAGGTCCAATATAGAATTAAGGCAAGCAGAGACACAGATGTACCAGCAGCAGTCTCAGTTCATCCAGCAGGCCCTGGAGTTGGAGGATGAGGCGCAGCTGTTTGAGATGTATCTGTCGTCTGGGTCAGAAGCTGTAGCAGACATCACAGAGGCACAGAGAGACGACGAAACAGATGTAGCTGATATCATTTTTATACACGATCTTGACAGACTGAATTATGAGATGGGGAAGATGGACGTAAGGAGTGTTAATGAAACTACAGCAACACCTGATCTGACAGGAACACCTGTACTGCATGATGTCATTGATGCTAAACTAGGTGAGAGTGACGCATGTGATGTACGAGATATTGTAGTATTGACACAAGAAGATACTCAAGTTATTCTTTTCTCTGATTTTCACAAAACTCGACTGAAGGCATTTTACCTGAGAAAAGGACAAAGTTGTTCAAATGTTCTCCATGTGACTCATAATCCTTTGTGTATAACAGTCATAAGTGAAAACACAGTAGCTGTATCATTTACGAACATGAAAAACATCATCACAGTTCATGTGACCCCTGACCTGAAATGTCTGTCTACAATACAGACAAGAAAGACATACTTTGGTCTGTCGTCTTTGAATCAATCAACACTGGTGGCTGGTTCTATAAACCCACCCTCTGTGGATCTGATTGATATGACGGGAAGCATCTTGAAGACCTTCACAACACTTCCTGCCATAGGAAAGAGCTTCAGTTATCCTCAGTACATCCATGTCACCCGACGCGGCACTATCCTGGTGTCAGACATGGGTTTGAAGTCTGTCATATGTCTGACACAGTCAGGAGACATTGTGTTCACATACACACCTACTGCAGATAGAGCACTTACAAGTCCATATGGAATCACATCCACCAGTACAGGAGAAATCCTTGTAGCTGACTATGCCTCTCATAAAGTGATTCATCTCAACCAGTCAGGAGAGTTCATCAGAGACATTCTGACAGCAGAGGATGGTTTGAAATACCCATTTGGTCTGTGTTTTGATGAAGATAAACTGTGTGTAATAGTTCCAGCAAAGGGTTTACGCAAATATAAGTTTGTCAAAAAGTAGAACAGTACTTGATTTCTTGAAAGTTGACATTTCAAACACTAGCATGTTCATCTGATACGACTGAAGCCAGGAACATTACACAACTTCATCTTTGTTATGATACTGATCATATGATTATGATCTTTATTTAAAGATGTGACACTAACTCACATTAAATCAAATATATTAACCAAAGGTGGGATTTTTTATCAATCTATTCTATCCTCTGTTTCATCCGCTCGTGTCATTGTCAATAATTTCCCACCTTACAAATACTTATTTATGTAATTGCGGTCTGTATGATTTCACAGTAAATAATTTCGCCTCAACATAAATTTTAATTTAAACTTCTTCTTTTAAATTTCAGTCAACAATAGTTGAACCTAGTTGAAAACTTGCCTCAAGGCTGAAATGTTTGTTTGTCTTATTTGAGGCAATCACGTTAACATTATTATATTTGTTTCTAGGACCTAGAAACCGACATCTTTTTGATGGTCAGTGCGACTAAAAATTTAAATTTGTAAAGCAAAATTTGTACATTTGGAGTATGTCTAATCCATAATATGTCTTCCACTTCTATAAATGCAAAACCCAAAGATCTGATGGTTCTATTGTTAACATATGACCCAAATGGGTTCATATATCATGTGTGAGAGTGTGACATTGAATCAGCATTGTGCAAGTTATAGTGAGTTCCCTAAAAGCTATTTTGGACACATTTTCTGAAAATTTAGGATTATTTATTGATACTTGATATATATATATATTGTGTATCAATAGTCACTAGATCATTCAGATAAGGCAATGATATTCAAGCTGATCAATGACCATTCCATCTTAAATGCAGATCACCCAAAGATTATAAGTTACGATCAGTCGTTAGAGGGTTGTTGTTCTTTAAGAGCACTCGTATTCACATTAACTAAAAGCACTAGAATGCTGTAATTGTGTGTTGACTTACCTTCTACAGCAGATTATAATTGGGTATTTGATGACGATGGAATGCAAGTAGTTACCTTCCGGTTGTAATACAGTCTGATCTACCATTTTTGCAGTGTATCCAGAGCCATTTAGACTTTCCTGACTTCCAGAGATGTGTCATAACCTAAAGGTGAACATATCTAATATGAATCCTGTTGATCCTGATGTGTTCTGAGATTCTCTGACATTGTTGATCTGTGTCCTCGATTATTCAAAAACTTTATCCATATATTCTTTGCAAATTGCTTTTTCATTGTATCACTCTTACAATATACTACAAACATAAAAGCTTTGAAAGTGCTATTTAGTTTGATTTGAGCTTGTTTAGAGAGTTGAGAATTTTCAATTATGACATTATAAAATGTTTGAATGTCTGATCCCGATATTTTAGCAGTGGCATGTTGATTTTGTAATTGCTGCTATTTTTTTAATATTCAATAAATATCATACTGAATATGTAACATTGTCAATATATCAATAGTCCTTGTCACGTTCCCATTCAGAGCACAACAAAGTCATCAACATTAGATAAAATTTTCACTTCCATAACATTTAATTTGCTTTGATCATTCTATAGAACCTCGTTGGATAGTTTTGCGTACACATGCACAAGGCTGCTATTGTACAAACAGGAGAGAGATGCATATGCAATTAAAGCAGTAACCGAATCGCGGGTTCTACGCTGTGTACCTGTCACATTGACTGTTGACTGTTGATGTGTTGGTATCGGGTGCCTTTACATGATAATAAACATTCAATAAGATCAAGTTATGTATGATAGCCTCAATATTAGTATAGACATACAACTAGTCATGATTCACTTGAGCAAATTTGTTTTAAATTTTAAAGCGTAAGTCCATATTCGCCACTTGATGAGATCCTATTTATTCTATTATTCAAAATGGCAGGAAATCGTGCAAGGTGGCATTGATAGTTTATGCATTAAAGAGGTGAAGATTAGATTCAAAAGAGTGGCATACCAGTTTTCATATCATACTCATCCGCCCGAGACCAACCTGAGGACCATAGGCCACCGGACTTGTATGGGTCGATGGAGCATATGGGGTATGATATGAAAGTGGCAGTTAGTATCTTAATTAATTAAAAAGCATTCCTTAATTTGTTATAAAAAAACACAAGACAGGTAATAAAAATACTATATGTTATTTGTGTTGTGTTAAGAACATTTACTAAGATATAGTTTGGAGAAAAAAAAGCTTTATCACCTATGTATACAGTATACCAATATATAGCCGATTGTGTAACTAAATTTAAATTTAAATAATCAATGATTGCTTTATGATATTGTGGCAGGGTGAGATGAAAGTGTTCCTACTGGCTTCGGCTAGTGGGATATCCCTTTAGCTCAAGTGGTAGAGCGCTGGACTGTCACCCGGAGGTCCCGGGTTCGATTCCCACTGGAGGTGATCTCACAATCACTTCTGTTACAATATCATCGAATGTGCCTGTATGTGGTGTGTTAGCGTACATATAACCAAGGGTTTATAGCTTAAATATCAAGTCGGCTGGGCTGATATTGATATGTTTTTGTGGACCGGGCTTCTATATATATCTGGATATGGATTTTCGGATATGGCAACGATGTGGGCGCTGTTCTCTTACCTCTATCACATATGCAAACTATCCCATATCAGTGCTAGCTACATCATACACACTTCTATCAATTGTCAAGATACTGTTTTGTTAATGTGTTAATATGTTATGTCACTTTGGTTTTGAAGGCACAGCTTTACGTTTTCAGTTTCTTATTATATTTCTGAGTGTCAGGATGCATATTATAGGCAAGGACTTATGGCGATTGTTTTGTGTGTCTGGCGGTTGGGAGATTAACAACATGTAAATAATGTTTATTCATTATAAACCTCATTAAAATTAATACAATGTAATAGTGTCCTCAAGTTTAGTGGACATTTGGTGTCTAAATCTAAGTTTCATGTAATAAACAACGATAATGGATTAATGACCACCATTATTGTATTTGGGAGGTTAACAAGTTTGAAGTCAAGTTTATGTATGATAAACTTCCTGTGAATTTTATATATTATACGTAATTGTGTCCTCAAGTTTAGTGGACATGTAGTAGCAGATATACACACATAACAATACTTCAAGGGGATTTAATCTTTACAATCTTCAGAGTCAAATCCTTATTCTGAATCTAATTTTTATCCCCACCCTCCAAGATTGTTTTAATAGCTAGGAATCTATCCAAACTATGGACCGTTAAATTGATGCTTCAACGATCACTCCACAACTAGATATTTTACGTATATTTAACAGCACTGTAGAATGTTTGCATTGTTTTAATATGTTTTAAAAGATAACAGCAGAATGATAGAGTGGCCATATCCAAAGCACCAATCACGTGATTACATAGATAAGAGTTTAATCTACGTCAGAGTAGGGTCAATGTGTTCTCGTTTTCACAATCCACCACTGCATAACAGTAACCTATAACCATATGAAAACTACATGTGAGTATCGTTATTGAATACCAAACTTATGTTCTCGACATATAAGAATATAAAGCATGTATTATGATTCATAGTGGTCAACATTAATTGTACCCAAATGTATCCTTCAGAAAAGAAACACATACAAGAAAATATTACCAATATGGTAAGATAGACACAGAGTGGTAGTTTTCCTGTAAGTCACATGGGAGTAACATATTTTTCTGGCTTTTGATTGGCTGTTACAGAAAACAAACGATTTCATTGGTTGCCGAAAGTACTTCATTCATCTCTAATTCTTCATTCAACTTTTCTCGACTGTCTTCTGCATTTAGACATGTCCTATTTATTTCTCATAGTTGAAATCAGCATTTTCGTACATGTGTCGACGCATCAAATGTTGGAGGAAGCAGTTTTATTGTCCGAAAATTAAAGAAACTAGCAATTACTGATTTACTATGTATAATCGTTCGAAAGCAATGACGACATAAGCGCGATCGGTTATGACGTCACAGTGTTGATTGTAATGCAACAGAGGTTTTCGGTTTGAGCCGACTTGCCTTTTGGCTTCACAGACCACTTGATATGAATTCTGTAATTACTTATATCATATAATCATATTAATGATGACATACTTTAGTCTGTCATTATAAACTAGATTTTCGAGCAAAATAAAAAAATAACAAAGGCACATTCTATGTATTATATTCATACAATATTCACCGTCAAAAGAATGCTTAATGTCGTACCTGGATTTGAAAAACAACATAATAGAGAGTGTGGTAGGAGTTTTACCATTGTAAATTGATAGTTTGTGTTAGGGTATCGTATGGATATTATGAACCTGAATATGGTATATGTAAGGTAATACAGAATCATGCCACTTCTTTGATGGCGCCTAATTTCACTGTATGGTTATTTTGTACGTTGGTCACTTTTGATCTACTTACATTCAATGGAATATGTAGATAGAGGCAAATTTAACTATTCAGGGACAACTGTTTTACGCAAGTAATTACAAATTAGATTCATAGTACACATGGATACTAAACAATCCTTACATAGATTTGATAAAGTACATAACAATTGAATGAAATCAGTTGACTTTTTCAAGATTTCATACCATTGTCCTGCACATTCACATTCTAAAAACCATCAAATCATAACGATCAAATTTATTGTGTTAAAATGAGTATATGATAACCACTGGGCAAAGGTAACCGGAAAACCATTTGTCTTGTTTCGAAATTATGTAATGATATTAAATATCTGTTCAAGTTCAATTTGAAACTTTTATACCTGTTTCTGTAAACCAGGACATTGATATACGAGTATGTATGTAGTAGTATGTAGTATGGATATTAGTAGATAGTATATTGATAGTAAATTTGTAAAATGCTAACAACACCAAGACCCAACGCCTTTAGAGCCTCATAACCACTAGACGAAACAAGCATAAACAGGAATAGTATCCTCTTACACTCGACCGTAAGTGGGGTATAAGACAGATATACCCATTCTTTTCCTTGTGTATCAAATGATACCCAACACTTTTCCCCGTTGGAGCCTTACTCGGCTCCGCCTCGTAACGGCGCCACGGGGAAAAGTGTAGGGTATCATTCGATACTCTCGGAAAAGTATTGGTATATCTCTCACCTCTATTGCCTTATGTCTATGTATTAATCTATGTATTCTGCATAACATGGCCACAGTGCTTGAAAACGTCATATTTAGAATATGAACATAGTCATCGTTTTCAATTTACTAAATGTGTTTAATCGATTTCAGAAAGTCTTTATTTCCCATTTTAAAAAAGATATATTACACAAATTTATCATCGCCACGCATGTTCAAGCTTGTAATACCATTTGAAATGTTTACTTCTGTAGTACAGTGACGGTCTACACGAGTGGTTTCCAACATGCTTTTCGGAGTAACCATATTTATATTTGATATCTTCTGATGTAAAACCGATGTTTAGAGGTTATATGAAAGTATTTTCTGAAGTAATATGCCATGAGGGTCTTCATTGGGAGAGTACACAAAGTTGAATAACTGATTGTGTAATCAATAATTTAAGTCAGAGGTAGGATTCTGTTTGATCAATGAAGGAAACGAAAGTCGAGGGCACATTTCAAGTCCATCCCCTGTCCAACATGTAGACAAGACACTCCAGTACCCCACCCTGACAGACCTGTAGAAGAGTGGGCGGGGCAGCTGAAACCAGGACTGCTTCTAACTGGACTCATGGACTCAGTTGTTGATGGTAATGAATTATTCATTATTTTCTCTGCAAATTGAGTTATTAATTATACATTATTGCATAAATTATTCTTGACGAACACTTATTTTGTTCAACTTAATTTGTCAGAATCCGAGTCTAAATTTTCACAGGAGAAACATTTCTTCTTCAGATTCTAAAGCGTTATAAAACTTAAATCTTGTGTACACACTTACATGTACCTATAGGATTATAGATTATATAATGGAAACACGAGTAATTACATAAAAACTTGTTTTTTTATGTTATTCTTCAGAACGAAGTTAGATACTGAACCCAGTATGTCCAAACTTCTTGACAGTAGAGAATTAAGATTCCTAAGTCTCTAATAAGGCTATGTGAAACATCCTGCGCCATCAGCATATTTAATCCATGAGATCGCTTTATATCCTGAGTGTGAAGGCGTGAAAGGTTCTTTAAGCTTACTAGCTGGTTGCGCTTTACTGTTTATAGCATGTTAAGTGTCAGCCAGTCATTTCATCGAGAGGTCATTGTGTAAAGGAGATAACATGGCTCCGAACCATGTGATTACACCCTACTTTGAGTTTATTTTAAAGCACAAGACTATGGAGTAATGTTTTCTCCAATTTATAAAACGTCAAATGTCCATATTTACATTCTATATATCATACCATTAAGCATGATGTTTCCAAGCTGACGGGAAGTTACCAGTAGAAGTTTAAAATTGTTTTGTTAATCATTATGTACCGGGTATTAGATCCAGGAAGTGTGAAGAATTTGTTGAAATCATTGATATCCTACCCAAGGTCAAAGGTCCACAGATGAAAAGTTACCTGAGGTTGCAAGATAGTGTGAACAGGTCGATTTGAAATAAAACAGTTTGTACGTATAGTAGATGTTTAATATTTGAAGTAATATAATAATAATAGGTGTCGATATTATCAAACGTGTATATCATTAATTACAGATACTAAATGCTGTTCTCTATACCTGGAAGATGGGAAGACAACTCTTGCATCAACTTGGTGTGCAGATTGTCAAACTTGCTTCTGTGATGAATGCCTCAAGCTTCATAACAAAATCCCAACTACTCGTACCCATGATGTGTCCAAGCTGACAGGAAATAAACAACAGAAGTTGAAGCAACCTTTTATTTGCAAGAAACATGAAGAAAAGATGAAACTATTCTGTAAAGATTGTAAGAAACCAGTGTGTACAGTGTGCTGCAGCCTTAGTCGCCGGAAATGTGAAGAAGTTGTCGAAATCATTGATATGCTACCAGAAGTCAAAGGTCAACTGATGAAACGGCAGGAGAAGCTTGTTGAGATAGCTGAAGGGAACAAGGCAGATATTGTCGACTATGGAGATAAACTGGACAAGTTTCTGATGAAATCAGTATCAGTGAAGAGTGAAATAACCAAAACCATTCAATGTGCTGTTGATCATCTTCGTGAAAAGGAGACTGAGCTGTTAGATAAACTTGATGTCCAAACTGATCAACAAACTGAGAAACTGAGGTCCAAGATGAAAACAAAGCAGACAGAGACACAGATGTACCAGCAGCAGTCTCAGTTCATCCAGCAGGCCCTGGAGTTGGAGGATGAGGCGCAGCTGTTTGATATGTATCTGTCGCCCGAATCAGGAGCTGTAGCAGACATCAAAGAGACACGGAGAGAGGAAAAGATCGGTGTAGCTGATATCATCTTAATACACGACCGTGATAAACTGAAGGATGTTGTTGGTAAAATGGATGTAAAGGGTGCTGATAATACATTAGAATTGACAGCAACGCCTATGCTGCATGAATTCATTGCTGCTAAATTAGATGAGTATGAGTGTGATGTGAGAGATGCTGTTGTCATGAACATATCAGATGTAAAGGTCACTGTGTTTGTTGACTATGGAACAGATCAGCTAAAATCAGTTTACCACAGAGGAAGAAGAACATGTTCAAGTGTACTTAAAATGCCTCATTATCCATGGTGTTTAACAGTTATCAGTGAAGCCAAGGTTGCTGTGTCATTGCACAACAGAAACAACATTATCACAGTCGCTGTGACTCCTGACCTAAAACTCCTGTCTACAATAAAGACAAGCAAGGCATATTTTGGTATATCTACTCTGGATCAGTCTACATTAGTGGCTTGTTCTTCACATCCTTCCTCTGTGGATCTCATTGATCTGAAGGGAAACATCTTGAAGACCTTCACAACACTTCCTTCTATCGGGAAGAGTTTCAGTCATCCTCGCTACATACATGTAACCAGACAAGGAAATATCCTGGTGTCGGACGTGGGTCTGAAGTCGGTCATCTGTCTAACACGTTTTGGTGACATTCTATTTTCATATACACCAACTGGGGACAGAGCGCTGGCGGCTCCATTTGGAATCACTTCCACCATTACAGGAGATATTATTGTAGCTGATTACAAAGCACACATAGTGATTCATCTCAGAGAGTCAGGAAAGTTCATCAGCGACATTCTGACAGCAGAGGATGGTTTGAAAAATCCATTTGGTCTGTGTGTTGATGAAGATAACCTGTGTGTAACAGTTGCAGCAAAGGGTTTACGGAAATACAAGTTTGTTACAAAGTAGAACAGAATTTGTTATCATACTTAAAACACTAGCATTGGTTATTGAGTTGTTGCCAAGAACATTACATCTAGTTTAGTAAAGAGGATAAGTTATAATTGTCGATATGGAACATACATTAATGTTTTTTTACATTGTGTTTTAGTGGCTTTCTGGTTTTGAATATATTTTTATTTTTTATTTGTGCTATCATTGATTCAAAAGGTACTTTTGAAAAGAGTTTTTTTTCGCCATATGTTTGAGTTGATTACTATCTGGCATATTCTTTCAAAACTGGCTGATATTCTTGAATTTATAAATCAGACTCTGTTAACCCGCATGATTTGGTTACAGTTGATAATTGTTCAGATAGTTAGTCCCGAATCATTATTTGCATAGAAATGATTGAAGAAGATTGGACATATTACTGTGGGGATGGCCCGGTTTCTTGAAAAATGGGGTCCGGGTATGTATGATTTTCCAGAAAGATGTTGTTCCCCACAGTCCACATTAAATGATGTTATGATGTTTCATTTCACCGTGTGATCACTGCATTCAAGTCAACAACTATCTTACATAAAAACAGAAGAAAAGTACATTGAGAGACAAGGACTCATTTTATCTGGTAAATTAAATTTTCCCATGTGTTTTTAGTAGCGGATCTATATTAAGATACATGAACGTGCATCTGAATATAATTTACACCAGCAATATCTGTTTGTTTTTCTCTTGTTTAATCTTGTTAATATATTGAGTGTGCAGGTTGGAGCGTGGTGTACATATAGATTGCATTGTTACCAAACACAGGGAGAGACTAATGCATTAATGATTAAAACTGATATAAACGTTGATTATAAATTAATTAATACATTTCCATAACGTTTTCATTCAAGTACATTTTCCTATCTAATCAATTTCTAACTTAAATACCAAATGTTCTGTCCAACATTATTTTAAGATAGCGATTCTAACACCCAATGCCGTTTTGAAAAGATATAAAAAAATAAAAGTAGCATTTTATTATGCAGAAAGCATTTTATTAACTCTGAGTACTCAAGAATCTGTTGAAGAACGATATTCAACATCGACTGTCTTCTGTCACAAATATTCTTTTTTTAAAGAATGTGGTGAGGTTTCTTTTGTCGAGGTGTAAATCAATCACTAAATTTGAAATACAAACCACATTAACCATCGCAGTTAATTGAGATCAATGTGGCAATATTTGACAGAAGAACTAATTCACAGTAACAGAGTGCGAGGGTAGTTTTGGTTCCTGATGTATAAACCGGATAATGCTACTCTATTCTTGATGTATATAACGGATAATGCTACTTTATTGCTTTCATGTTCCTAAGTCATACTTATTGACAAGACCATTATCAACGCCTGATCATTGAGGTACAAGATCAATAGACTGGTTATCATCATAATTAGGCCATACCTATTCTCAGTGATACCATTGAGACAAGTATCTTCATTTTCAATTTAAATTAATGAAGAGGAGTAATATAACCATTTATGCTATATCTTGATATATCTTTATATGTAACTGCTATTCTTTTCGTCGTAGTTCTGACCGAATAACGGCTATCGCTGATAACTCATTGCCGCACATATGTCGACAAACCCCTAGCCAACTATAGTGGGACTATCGCTTTTGTCCAGCCCAGTCCAGCATAAAGTAATGTGCAAGCTAACAAGGGAACCAATCATGTTGACCAAGCAATCCTCATCTGGAACTCAATTTAAGGCTCGGCAATGGTTCGGCTGTAGTTCAACTAAAACACGAAGGGCGCAGCTATGGCGCTATACTCAATTTAAGGCTGGGCCATCAGACCATGGTTCGGCTGTAATCCAACGTGTCAGTGGAGGCATGGTTTGGAGAAGATAACATGAAGATAATGTTACCATAGCAGTCTCACTAAAATCAGTATGGTTGGTAGGCTTAACATACACGGTGTAGATATAATCATCTAAATCACCTGGAATAAATTTGTCATGAGCATATTTATAACATATTTGGTACATCACAGTTTCGACAATCATGCTTCATACCAAGCTCAAATCAATCTAGACGTTCTTGTAATTGTATCTTCAACTTAGCGTACATCTACACCTATGGGTTACTGACATCTACAAGTATATCAACTTCACATCTACAACTACTTCAAGACCAAATCTACACTTACATCTTCAATGATGATGACACGTCAATGAATACATCAACATAAAGATCAATACCTAGATCTTCATTTATATCTACATTTATACCTATGGCTACTATAACATCTACATCTATATCTAAACATCACCTAGATCTTCATGTACAGTAGCGCAGTGGTTAGCGTGTTCGGCTTCGGATCAAGAGGTCCGGGGTTCGAGCCCGCCAGGGACACAGCAACTTTGTAGAAAACTGTTCTACACGCAGTAAGGTTTGGGTGCAATGCTACACTGAATTTCAGCGTAGTAGCACCAATGGTTCGCTAGTTCCAGCCGATGCTCGCAGGTTTCACCGCAAAGCATAGCCACATGGCGTTGCGGGCTTTCTCCCTGCCATAATATTAACAGCCGCGATATAAGTGAAATAATATTGAAAGCGGCGTAAAACCCAACTCACCTCACATTACATGTTAATGTACATCTGCATATGCACCTACGTATACCAATATGTCTATATGTTCTTTTACTCATACAACTGCAACTGAATCTGCGTCTGCACCTGTATCTACATGTACGTCTACGTTTAAATATACATCTTCATCAACTCCTATATGTACATAAACCTTGTATCATCTGTATCAACGCCTATATCCACTTCTACATCGACATCTTCACATACATCTAAATCATTAACACATGCGAATCATGTACCTCGGCGTCTACATTTGCATCTTCATCTTATATTAATAACAACTCTTTCTACATCAGCATCAACTATCTACATCTATATCAGGTTAACATTTTCATTTTCATCAACACGTTGATCAAGCTTCACCATAGTTATTACAATTTGGAGCAGCTTGACAGTACTTTTACGAAATGTTACAATTCGGAATTGTTTTAGTTCAATTATGATCAGATATTACAATTTCGGGCAGTTTTTATTACAATTTGAAGCGGATATTTCAATTTGGAGCACTTATTACAACACGTTGATCAAGCTTCACCATAGTTATTACAATTTGGAGCAGCTTGACAGTACTTTTACGAAATGTTACAATTCGGAATTGTTTTAGTTCAATTATGATCAGATATTACAATTTCGGGCAGTTTTTATTACAATTTGAAGCTGATATTTCAATTTGGAGCACTTATTACAACTTGGAGCATATATCTTGTGGATTTTATAGCAATGTAAACCCTTTGTTAACCTCCACAAAGAAATGGCTGATACTGCTCGTTCCATGATGGATTAACCCTATGATCTGCAACAATAACAGTTTTATATAACAGTCTACGCCCCTATCACGTGATAACATTGATAACAGTATACCAGTATATTCACTCCAGTGTGGTGTTGGCCTCATTTTGTAACAATCATTACAAGACGATATCGTAAGACATAACACTGTATCTGCATTTCAGTTGAAATTATTTTCTTGAACGAGTTTTTATTGGCAAGATATCAATTATACTATATGCCCCATAACGTGATTACATTGATAACAGGTAAACTATACCATCTACCTTTAATACGAAGGTCGATCATTGTAGTGTTAATCTAAAGGTAATCTAACAGCGATAGCAACACTGTTTCTTAAACATTTGGAATTGAACTGTATTTTTTATTAACGTTGTAACTATTCGTCTTACAAAACTTGTCTGAATGTAATGTAAATGCAATTCTCATCGGTTGCTGGCATTATAAGAGGATATTGGAATTATTTTCATCAAAAACATAATTAATATCTAATGATCGTACATGTACATATGAAGGGACTCAATGATAAGTAAATGGTGTTAATTTATGATTGCGTCAAGATGGCGTTTGTTTATCACTGTTATCATATTTCTTCTATTGATAGACGATGTTAGTAATTAATTAATATATCATGTGCCAATAGGCTTCACATTGTTATTTTCCTGAACAAAATGAGATATCAACGCATCAGAATATTTTTTCTGCTTACCTTTTTTAGAATGTGTTACTATAAAAGTAAAATACTGTATACAGTAAAATACTGTAAAATCTAGACAATATTCACAATGAAACCTGCTCAAAGTGAAGTCTCTAAACAAACATCTTTATTATAAGACGAACAATGAAATACTGGAATTTATCAGTGAAATAAACTGTCCATCAAGCTTCAGTGAAAATAACATATATTTTCACTGCGTCCGGTGACTGATATAAATTAGCATAGTGTTTCGGAGGTGACGGAGGTGTCGTGAAAACGACCCTTTTCGGGCGTAATTACAAGGATAATATCATATCATAAATAGAATATCTGTCAATTCTTGGCAAATACCATGTTTATTACACATCGTGAGGTAGAAAAGATATAACGACAGATATCCTCTATTTCTTGTGCGAACATCAAAAGACTATCATAACAATATTGTTCGTTTGATATTTAAAATCAATAATACAGAAACATGATTGATAAATAATATCTATTAATGTAAACTTTAATTAACGTATATAATATTAATATATAAATAATTAAAAATATATAGAAAATATTTCTAGATCTAGATAATTATATTTTGATAAATTTTGGGCACACCATTTGTTGAAATCGTCAAACTGGTATTAGTGATGTGTCCCTGGCAACTTTGACATCACAATCAATTTACAAAAAATGAGGCACCAGTTACATATCAGACGATTTGTTGTCAAATTTTCATTTGTTCATGGAATAGAAGTATATTATAACTTATATTCCTCACGGAAAAAGTGTGCACGTGTCAGAATAGAGCTCTGATCAGTTTAAACTATGATCTCCGATTATAATAGTCTATGGCTCAATCACGTGATTACATACCTGTAGATAACATTGATAACAGGATAACAGTATCTTCTATCTTCAGTTTGGTGATGGTATAGTAGCAATCATGGCATGACTGTAGCTCAAGACACCACACTGTGAGTATTTGGATTTATTTTAAGAAATTTTCTCTCAAAAGAGTACTTGTAAAGTGTGAAGCTTGTACCCTGCATGAATTGTTATTGGCAAGTTGCAAACAATAGTCTACGCCCCATCACGTGATTACATAGATAACAGGTTATCAATGACATAGATAACAGGTTATCAGTGACATAGATAACAGGTTATCAGTGACATACACCTCGACACAGGTAGGTCAGTGAGTGAGTGAGTTATTGTTAAACGCCGCTTCGGCAGTATTGCAGCCATTAGCGGGGAGATATCTAATTTATTTGCCTAATTTAAAAGGAAAATTGCAAAAGAAAAACAGAACACAGCACGAAGGCCGCAAAAACATCAGCATATTATCACAAGTTCAATAAAAGCTGATAATGAAAAGTTAAAATTTTCAATTTGTCAATAAGGTTTAAGCCTTTAAAAATCTAAAACACGATGCTCGTCAAAATGAGTAGAACTTGACTGATTGAAATAGAAGGATAACAAGTTTCCCTGATATGTGCAGTGTCCCAACACTCACATAGAATGTGTTTGATTGTGAGGGGACACTGACAGGGTATACCGGGCAGGTCGGTGTGTTGTTGATATAATCCCATGTAAAAGTGAAAGCATCACAGCAGCTTAAATCATTTGGCTTCTAGCTGTGATTATCTTTATTTCATATTAAAACTTGCATACAAAACTTGCCATACAAATAATACAGTGTTGTCGAGAGTTGTAAAAACCAACCTAGTGACTACATTTGTCATACAGTTTGTCAACCGGACAAAAAGTTGCTCATCACACAGAGGTTATTGATTTTTTTTTTGTCTTTTGCAAAATGTATATCTAGCAATGTCAAATGGCTCAAGGGCTTGTAAATGACGTTTATTTTAGGAATTTGTTCAGATGGCATTCCATGATCACTGTCATCTGATGTACATATTTTGTTAGACGACCGTATTTATCTTTTTTATATAATAAACAGTTGATATGTTTCAACAGTATTATTTCCCTGAACAAAGTCACATGTTATTTCAATCGATTAAATATATTACTTAGGTTTACCTTTCTTTGTATTTAGTTCTTTAGATGGCATACTGTTAAATTTAATCCATATTCACAATAAAACGTGCTCAAAGTGAAATGTCTTGATAATATATATCGTTTGCGAACATCCGAAGTGCAAATAGTTATATAATACAATTGTCTATTTAATATATCATTTGATTAATACAGAAACACGATCAGTGAATAATCTTATGAAAGTTAATTTTGAACTTTTATAAATAATAAAACGTGTATATAAATATTTCTAGATATAGATAATTACATTTCGATACAATATGGTCACACAATATCTTGAAAACTTGAAATGAATTTCCTTTGACAGATTCTACTTACATCTCTTCTGAGGTACTGCCTATAACACATTGGTCATATGTATTGAACAAATCTCAAATGGAGAACTGTAAGAGACTAAAGGTTCCTTATCTTATCTGAAGATTATCCCCAGCCCCACGTGTAGACAAACGAACCACACAGACCTGTGGAGGTGAGGCTCAGAGACCTGAAACCAGAATTTCTTGATACAGGTGTCATGGATCCAACAATGCAAGGTGAGATTAAGACACTAACGTTCAATATTTATATACAAAGCATTCTGTATGTATTCCATATAATGTTGTCGTGTTACGTTACCCACTAAATTACTAACAGGGTTCAGGATAATGGTTAGACATGATATTTACATGTATGATTTAGTTAGATTTATCTGCTTCTTGTATTATCCCACGTGAAAATATGTCAGCAAAAATTATATTTGCACTTAATCAGGATATATTGATATGGTCTTCAATATATATTTTCGGAACCTGCCTCATGGCAACATGTAATATTTTAACTCCTGTATGGCTCCTTCACTGTGGTCAGTCACGTATATTTGGAACCTATCGTACATTGTTGTTGAGGATATTCTAATTATCAGATTGGTATACTCGTTTTCTACTATGGTTAACAAATAAACAAATATTCACTTTTTTGAGAGATGATATCTTTCCCTGCTCGCATGAACATAAACTCATGGGCAAAAGAAAGTATAGGTCCGGAAAAATTATATGTCCATATCATTGACATGTTAATGAGAAACAAACGTTCTGATAATATTAGACCAACACCTCTAAAATATATTCATTATAAACGTCAATAGCCGCTGGTGTGAAACATTAGGCAACAGACTGTCCTCAGACGTTAGAGAGCTGGTGGAATACGCTGCTATTGACCCTTCCGCGGTGTGAGGCGCACTCAACAATATCGATCTGAGAAACATTTTCTTAACAAATAACACCATTAATGTTATACCCTTTGCTACCTACTTCTCGATCACTAGATAGATTTGGTGGAGCATCCTGAAAGATAAAGTTGTGGTTGCCATCACCCTCTGCAGTCAAGACCAAGAGTTGAAAGTTGCACCGGGGGACGAGTTAGCAACTGCAAAATTACATCTTCGGATGTTTTATGTCATCGATGAGATGTGTGTACGAGCGTGATTCGACGCTGCCTGTGGACATACATGCTATTGACATGTTCATCTTTCATGGAAAAAAACAAAATTAATAAATAAATTTGCTTTGCGTGAATCTGATTCGCTGAACACTGTCACAGAGATTCAGTTCATACCTGCATGAACTTAATTTCGTGACGTCACATCACATTTAGCCACGCCCCATGACGTCAGGTGCATGCCTAGTTGCGTTGTGCATTTTCATTGGCTGTTGTAGGTGGGGCTAATATTTGGTGTCTTCATACGTGTAAATAGTACAGCTCTAATTGTTGCAAATGTGTATATTTGTAGCAATGAAACCTTTTCAAAACATCAGGTACGAATATATTTATTTATAAGTATTGACTTCAAAATTTATTAAGTTCATTGAGGTATAAACTTAAAATACGCTGTGCAAACTTTGCTTAAATCCGCTATCCGGATTTACACTGTTTACACAGCGTTTTTTTAAGTTTATACCTCCATGAACTTAATAAATTTTGATTCAAATTCTTAAATGGACCAGACATGTGACTTCGACATTTATCCATTGAATGTCGATATCACCTCTAAGTTGCAGTCATGGCATGATATTGACACACGGTTGCAAATTTGTTGTATTACACCAATCAAATCGTGTGTTGTTTCTGTTTTACTGATTTAACTTCGAAATGACCTATAGTTTCTTTTGCCCATGAGTGCAGCAATAGTTATAAAATCAGCAAAAAGAAAAAAATGTTTGAAAAAGAAACTTTCTTTACACAGATAGCGGCCACTGTTCAACGTGCCAGACAAAAGGGGATACAACAATTGCTTCACATTGGTGCATTGATTGCAAAACTTGTTTCTGTAACAAATGTCTCAAAGTACATATGCAAGTTCCAAATTATCAAGGCCATGATATTACAAAATGTTGGAATATTGGAACTAAACGAATGAAATTGGAGAAAGAATTCACGTGTGAAGAACATGGTCAGAAGATAAAACGTTTTTGCAGAAGTTGTGTCAAACCCGTGTGTAAGGCTTGTAATCACAAACGATGTAATGATGTTATCACAATCCAAAATGTTCTACCAGAGGTCAAAGGTCAACTTATGAAACGTCAGGAGAGGTTTGGTGAGTTAGTTGAAAGGAACAAGGCAAAGATTGGTAAATTTGGTGTTCAAGCGGAACAGTTACAGATGAAATCAACATCAGTGAAGACAGACATAACACAAACCATTCAAGCTGCTGTTGATCGTCTTCATGAAAAGGAGCCTAAACTGCAAGAGAAACTTGATGTCCAAACTGATCAGGAAACAGAGAAACTGAGATCCAAGATGAAAACGAAGCAGACAGAGACACAGATGTACCAGCAGCAGTCTCAGTTCATCCAGCAGGCCCTAGAGTTGGAGGCTGAGTCGCAGCTGTTTGAGATGTATCTGTCGTCTGGGTCAGGAGCTGAAACAGACCTCACAGAGGCACAGCGAGAGGACACGGTAGATGTAGCTGATATCATCTTTACACACGACTCTGATAAACTGAAGGATGAGATTGGGAAGATGGACGTAAGGTGTGTTGATAATACTACAGCAACACCTGATCTGACAGGAACACCTGTACTCAATGAAGTCATTGATGTTAACCTAGGTGAACATGACAGCTGTGACGTGAGAGATGCTGTTGTAATTAAGAGTTCGGGTGTAAAGGTCACTGTGTTTGCTGATTATCACAAGAATAGGCTGATATCCGTTTTCCAAAGAGGTGAAAAACCACGTTCAAGTATATTGCCAGTGTCTGGTAGTCCCTGGTGTATAACAGTTATCAGTGAAGCCATGATGGCTTTGTCCCTTAGCAACGTTAAACGAATCATCACAGCTGCTGTGACTCCTGACCTGGAACTTCTATCTACAATACAGACGAGCAAAATATACTGGGGTCTGTCATCTCTAGATAGATCGACACTGGTGGCTGGTTCCGAGACACCACCTGCCGTAGATCTGATTGATATGGAGGGAAACATATTAAAGACCTTCACAACAATTCCTGCAATAGAAATGAGTTTCACTGATCCTCGCTACATACATGTCACCCGACATGGCACAATTTTGGTGTCAGACTTTAGTCTGAAGTCTGTCATCTGTCTGACACAATCTGGGGACATTGTGTTCGCATACACACCTACTGGAGACAGAGCACTGTCATCTCCACATGGAGTCACATCCACCCTTTCAGGAGACATCCTTGTAGCTGACTGGGCCACTCATAAAGTGATTCATCTCAGTGAGTCAGGAGGGTTCATCAGAGAAATTCTGACAAGGGAGCATGGTTTGATAAAACCATTTGGTTTGTGTGTTGATGAAGATAGACTGTGTGTAACAGTTGCAGCAACGGGTTTACAGAAATATAAGTTTGTGAATAAGTAGCAGAGTACTTTATGTCTTGAAAGGAAACGTGTCAAACACTTACAGTCGTGTGCATTTTTTATACAGTAGCAGCCATTACACACATTGATTTATCTAAAGACGATAATTTGAATGAATTGTCGGCAAAGGCGTCAGGCTAGTGAACTTCAGGTGCCGGGCTCGAGCCCAAATGTGACAGGATGTAAAACCGTGGAGTCAGTATTGTGTACAGACTCTTTCAATGTTGACACATCCGTCGTGTTCAGTACACAACCTGTGTACTTGAAAGGTCCAACAAATCCAAATGACAGGATGGTGACAACATTAATAGGTGCAGATACCTGTCCTAGTTGTGATATTGTGGAAGAATCCTTGGACAAAATGGTGTGACTATGTGTCCAAGTTCACCCAGCTGTGACTATGTACCTAGTAAGGAATTGCAAGTTACTCCTAATATTTGCTTTTATTTTTTGTTCAAGCTTATGGTCTCTGCATTCCAGCCAAGACCAAATGTCTGATATGCAAGAAGGAAAAGAATGTGTGTCTTTAACAACGTTGATTGACAACGAAGGACATAGCAGATCCAATCTGTCAATCACAGTTGCAAACGCTGCTTTTGAAAAAGCTTTTAGGTCGTTTTATATTTGATCTGCCAAATAGTGTTGAGGCACACATTATCCATATATAATATTTTTCGTGTTATGTAGTTGTTTGTTAGTGTGTGCTTTTCTGTTGTTGCTTGTTGTTTGTTTGTCTTGTTTTGTTGTTTTTGTTATGTTTTTTGTGTTAAATAGTAATTTTGGAAACTGTCTTACTACATTTTTTCTACTGGCATGTAAATTTTGATGAGTGACGGAGACAATAGCTTCATTGTGAAATATTGACAGAAATATGTGAGAGTGTGGCTTTGTCCTGGTCTTAAAGGTGCTGTAGCACTGTTTTTGCATATCATGTTTTCTAAAATATGCCATTTATCATTACAATTCATACACTATATATAATGTTACGTTCGAGGATTAAACATCTCATTACATGACCAAACATGCTGTATCCAAAGAAAACCGTTATCAGTATTCGAAGAAAATGTTGCGACTAATACAGCGACACTTTTGTCAGTGTGAGACATACATTTGTAGGTTAAAAGCGAGTTGAGGGTTTAAACAGAAAAAATGAGTAGCCATTCCATCATCGTGCCATATTTAAAACTCTACTCTTAGTGTTTAGGTATCGCCTCATCCGTCAGATCACATGAACTTCAAGCGGCCATTTCATTATGTACACATTATAATGACCGCTCGAAGGAAAACGGACTCGCATGCCTTAACCGAACATTCTACACTCTATTTAGTGATTGAGGAGTATCATTTAGCCATTGGTAACACTTTTCGCGGGAGCACTTTATTTCAGGAAGAACAACGTGCGACAGTGCCTTTAATGATCTCACCAAAATGTATGTTTAAATGAGATAAACACCACAATAAACAGAAGGTATTAATTTTATTTCCCTCGATCTCAATTTAAATGTATGAATGCATATCTAAATGGGTTGATGACGACAAGGAACTTGTTAAACGTTATGACAAAGGTTACAGTTGATTTGGTGCTACAAACTGACAGACATGGATCTGCTTTATGTCCTCTTTTCTTATAGAAGAAGATGGAAATTTATCTTCAAACAATATAGAGCACAAATATGAGTTTAAAATGAATAAGAGATAAAATAAATAAAATAAACTTTGTGAATTGATGCTTTTAGTTATATTTTTACTTTTTAATGCATAAAAAGAACAACTTATAAGCAATACAATCTATAAGCCAGCAATTCATAAATAGATTTTTACTAAAAGAAAACCAAGAGCTTCTGTTTTTGTAACTCATCAGACATTGCATGGTGAGTTTGATTAGGTCGAAGACAGGCACGATTTTCACATAAACTACCGGGCAAAAGAAAGTACTCACCTCAGTTGATTTTATCATATGTACGATTTTCAATTGCAAATATCTCAAGTTTTCGATGTCATAATCCAAAACGGATAAGTACAGGTGTTTAGTTAGCAGTCAAAGAATACTTCTACATGTTTTTTAATTATTTTTTAAATTTTTTAATTAAGTTTAATTTTGTTTTTAAATTATTGTTGATGATACACAACTGTTCATCGACATATAAGACATATCCTATGTGAAAATAAATAAATGTGCCTGATTCTGCACACATTTAAAACATTTTAAACAGGGCAGGGGTCATGTTGGTGAAAATTTCATTCTTAACCCTGTCTTCATTACAAAAAGATATTTGAACTAAAATTTAACCTCAGTCACCAACAAAGTCATTCAAACTACTGCAGATAAGTAGTATTGTATCGTGTCGTAGTCAAATACATCGGATTTCTTTTAAATATTGAATTAATCGAAATAAACTTAAGTGAAAACTTTCTTTTGCCCGGTAGTTTATTTCTTTATTTCGAAATCAGTTGATTACTGGATGATTTTATTGACGCTTCTTTGGATTTATGAAAAGAAACGAGAGACATCCACTTGATGTCATTATATATCCATCTGATATGTAATATCCATATTACATATCCAAAACACTTCGTTTCTTTGTATTTTATGTGGCGTTTTAATGTCTTCTTGTATATCATTAAACACTATTGCAAGATGAATTGTTGTAATTTTGATTTTTCGAACACACTCAATATGATAGGAAGAAAGAAAGAATATATTGAAAATGGGGATGCAAACGTTTCTTGAAAGAAATAAACTTCCACAGAGAGATAGTTCTGTACATGATCTGAGTATTTTTTAATTTCCGGATCAAAATAAAAGAACATTTTGTAAATCAATGTTATATGTTTTAATAAGAACGTCTACTATGCTAAAACGAAAATATTGTTACATGTGATTTAAACAGTTTTAAAAGTAATAAATCGTCTGTGATTTTGAAACACTTATTTCCTTTCCAGCATTTCAAAATAATGATTAACTGGCGTTCTCAACTCGAGCAAATTTTTAAATAATGAACATTAACTTAACTTAACTTTGCTTGAACTTACTTTTGTGATTTATTAGACAGATGTAGAAGGTGTGGTGAGGTGACGTAACGGATAGTGTTTGCATATCTCTTTATCCGCGAAACGTCACGCGACGACCGGCAAATCAAAATACTGCATTAAGAATTCATCATACCTTATTAAAGATCTATTTATTTTACTTTAGAATCAGGTATGTTTGTATTAAAATAACTATCGAAGTTACTTTATCCTTTCATTGCTAAAAGTTTTATTGGAATTAGTTTTCAAATCACATGAATTTATAACACGAACAATGATACTGCTATTCTTGTAAATGAAAACTCAAAATTGAAAATAAGAATTATTTGCAATGAATGTTTTAGTATAGAGTAACCTGTGTCAAGGTAAAACGTATACGCTCCGCTCCACTTATAAACCCTGGGTACGAACCCCACATTAACCTTAGCGCTTCTGTTAGAATGCAGACTCATGGACTTATCAATTATAATATACAATTTGCCATTTGCCGTTTACGGATGAGAGAAAACACTACTCCTTCTGTTCTAAGAAAATCCTCATTAGACGTTGTGTTTATCATGATAAGTAGATGTATATACAAATCCTTCAATATATATAAGGGCTAACATTCATATTTTACGGTACCTAAGTTAGATAACACTTTTCCTAGGGTATGCTTGGGATTGAAACGTCTCTGTTTACAATCCCCAGCATAACCTATGTATCGTGTTTATCCTACATTTAAAAGAGTTCTTTTTTTTATAGAAGAAGAAGAAGAAGAAAAATAATTTATTAAAGTGTCAAGCGATACAAGTATAAGATACAATATAAAATGCAGAGTAAAACATCCCCCGGCCAACTAGGGCCTATTTGACACTAATTTACTAAAATATACATATAAAAACACCATAAGGTGCTAAAAGGTAATTATACATTTAAACAGTAAACTGATGTTTACACGTTGGATTAAACAATGGTTAAAATACAAAGTTATTAAATTATAAAATATTGTGTGCGAGTCTAATTCTAAACATAGTTTTTATTAAAGCGGCAACTGAGTAATTCAGATTATAATTCATTAAAAATATAAGTTGATCTTTTTCTGACAGATGGGGGAAATTTGGATCAAGAGACGAGGAGCGGTTCCAGAGAGGTTTTCTAATGTCTGAATATAAATTACATGTTACAAGAAAATGTACCTCGTCTTCAATTACATTAGTATTACAAAATTTACATAGACGATTTTCAAGAAGAGTTTTTGGTTTTGTGAAACGACCAGTCTCTATTTCTAAGGGGAGGGTGCCACTTCTAAATTTAGCTAAATAACTACGGAGTGCTCTGTCATTTATCGATGTTACATAATCCTATATCTCTTGCAAATCAATCTGGTTTTAAGATTACCTTTTCATTCTAATATGTTTCACATAAGAAGCAAAATAATCAGATCCCTCCTTGGACAATATTTCAAAAAAATTACTGGATTTGTGAATTTAAGAAGTCAAATAGTCAACCTTTTTATAATAACATGAATCCCATGCATGGATAGTTCGATCGCAATATATATTTGTTTGTTTGGGAAAAAATTGAGAAGAAAATTAATATTCACGTGTTTGTAGACTTATTAGACGCTGTAATATGCAATAAACTAAACATTAAATTATGATAATTTGTTATATCTAGAAAAAAAAAACATCATCTTGTTCGCCCTACCTTACCGCCACTCCCAAACGATATAAGAATAAATCATAGCTAATGTGAATTACTCCCCCTTCGCTAAAACCTGGGTTTGAATAATTAGAACCGTTCCTATATACACCCACAATTTTAATAATGATGACTCACTTTTGGCCAACTACTGCAATTAATTCTTAAAATCCAAGTGCAATGTCAACATACGTCACTATAACGACGATAAGGATAGCTGTAAATGCACTCATTAATCGTTACGCACGTACAGCACGTGATTTCCATGCCCGAAATGAACATCACTCTTGACAGGTTGTCACAACAAAACAAATTAGTCTCAATGAACCGAGAACACCCTTTCATTCACGTATTTCAAATCAACTGACGTTTTTACAGATGTATTTTTTATTTTTTTATTTTGTTTATGTGTCTTTCATTTCGAAGGTCGTAGTTAGCTGATTTAGAATAGGCAAATATATGACGCAATTGTATCGCATTTGGTTACCAATAGCTATTTTTTTCGTTTCCAAAATACATGTAGTTTCCTCTCCGTGCAGTTTAATGTTTGGGAAAAAATGCGTCTTCTGTTCAATGGGAATGATTTGTTTTGAAGAAAGTGAAAGGTTAATTTGTTTATTTGTTGTGTTTTCGTACTGCTAATGATCAATAAACTCACTGTATATATCTATATATATATATATATATATATATATATATATATATATATATATATATATATATATATATATATATATATATATATATATATATATATTTATATACTCACTGTTCTGTTTGTCTATATATAGACATACAGAACAGTGAGTGTATATATATATATAATAATAAAAATATTGAGGAAGCTCTGACGTGAAGTAAATATAAAATGTTAAAATAGACGAAACTTGCTGAAGATCTCTTTTTTAGTCATAATAGTCATCATTAAAATTATACCTACAGCAAGTGTCGTTTATGAAGTTATTTATATATAACATTGCTACATATCGGATAATACTTCAATACAACAACACTTCCGTCTGAGCCCCTTGTGGGATTCGAACCCACACCCTCATAGTCAGGCAACTATCGCCGGCACTGACCGTACAAACAGCTTACCACACGACCCAGGGGCTTCGACGATAATGATGATGATACATCATATTGTTTATATCTGACTTTTTTATCAAAATTATTTACTGTAATGTTAAGTGAAAAACCTTTTATCAAATGTACACTCAACCACAAAAGAAACGTCACTATACGAAATACAAGATAAATCAATCCAAACGTAATACAGGCGACTGAAGCAGAGATACATCATGTGTTCAGAAGCCAACTAAACTGGATTTGAAATTTCAAAACATTTTTTGTTCATATTCCTGAGAAACCCATGTTTTAAGAAATCATCGTATTGAATCTCACTAGATAAAAGAGTCAAAAATGGCTCTGTTTGATTATGTTATGACGTTCTACAGTAAAGACGCGTGAACAAATTGTAGTCCAAGAAAGTTATTTATGTCGCTAACATCACTTGTTAGCTTAATTTCTACATTTCATGATTTTTAAAGTTATATGCCAACCATAATGGCCAAATATAATTTTGAAAGTGCACTTGAACAGACATGAAAATAAAAATATTATAATCTGATATATGAAATTGCGGGTACCTCTTTACAAATCATTTCCCTGTAAAATGCATTCAAAATTGTCTTTCTCCAGCTCTCGTTGTTTACACCGTTGAAAATGTGGTGACCTTTCTTTTGAGGTTGAGTAGACAGTGTTAAAATTTCAATGAACCTTCAGTGGGGCAAAAACTGAACCAGTGTTCTGTATTTCTGGAGGAGGTATGACCTATTACGGAGACTGTTACAGTTACGTTGATCTGTGTACTCGTGTAGACGTTATTGATCGAGTTGATGTCTTCACACACACACGTCACACATATTGTTATACGTTGTATACGTTATCTATAAATATAAGCTATGAAAGGTAACACGAAAACGTAAACGGTAAATATACCTTAAGATGAATAAGAGACAGGCCTCTTATAGAATTTGTAAATAAAATTTTGTAAAATAAAATCTGAATTGTGGTTGTATTTCAATGCCTTTCAAAGGATCCAACGGATGTTTTCTGTCTCTGTATACAGGACTTAGAAGCATTATAGATTCTTTTTTCGTTTCCATTTCTTATATACTTATATATATATATATATATATATATATATATATATATATATATATATATATATATATATATATATATACACACACACATAAAGTTCACAATCGGAAGATTGTCTAACTCTCAGGTAGTAAATATGGAATAAATAATGGATTTAGAAGTAGAAATCATCCATTTTAATATATATATATCGCCATTAAACTGAAATACGACCAGCTAAGGACTGCTTATAGGTTGGTGTGAGGTTCACCTTCAACACGTCGTTATGTTACACAATGTACCTTTAATGATTGTCACACAACGCTTTACGACTATCCTTCAGTACAGACAATTGTCACGACTGCTTCGAGTAACGAGCCCCAGCGCCCATATTAAAGAAAATACGATATCTAATGCAACGTTCAGGAGAACCTTTTATTGCTCTAGGATAAATTTAGATTCTTTACATTCCCAAAACGCCGTAAAAATCTTCACGTTTTATCTTATAGAAATGGAGTATCTTGATGCCTGATCGTTGGACATTTAGTTGTTAAGAAGAAATCAACTACATGTTTTTTTAACATAGGCAATACATGCACAATTTATCATGAGTATTGGCTTATGTTTCCATAAACAAGATCATATTGCACTGAAGCAAGTGGTTTAGAAGACGTAAACTGACACAACAGTTCGTACAGATGTTGGACGCCGAACGGACGCCGAAAGGACGCCGGACGGACGCCGGACGGACGCCGGACGGACGCCGGACGCCTTGCTGTATTATAAGTCGCTGCGTCCTCATGCGCTGGGAATGCAAATAAAGCAATAATTTCTTTCTTTGATAGCGTTACTTTGTCAGTTTAAAAAATTAAATATGCTTTACAAAAAAACATTTATTGTTTTACATTTATCAAACTTGTAAATTTTCTAAACATGAATAAACATGAAAACATTCCACACTGTAAAACTTGGCATATCAGGTAACCTATTATTTATCTCATGAAAGGTTATAAATAATATAATAAAAAATGATAATAAAAATATATGTTTTACATGAAAGTAGTTCTCAACGCCTTGTTATACAACTGAGTTGATTGCAAAAGGCTTTAGGGTTTCAAATTAGAACCACATGTGTTATATATGCAGTCTCCAATAAAGAAAAGGTTGAACATGTTAGAGATTTAAGTTCAACCTTACACAAACATTACCATTCACAGTATGATTTATGACAAAATTTAATATTAATTCTTAGCTTAGCTAAATGCAACTATTTTCATTTAATTATTTCATAAACGTGTTCAAATGCAACTATTTTTATTTTAATGTAAAGTTTGCTTCATAAACGTAACCAAACATGACATAGTAAATATGGTTTTTTTCAATGAATGTTTCGCTTTATAAACACTAATACAACTAACTTATTGTATTTTAATAATCTTTGCGTCATAAAACAGCAGAATATGGCTAAAATATATTTAATTTGTTGAATGTTAGAAATTATAAAAAAACTCCTATTGAAACATGTATTCTTTGCAAAGAGCATTTCACAATAGATCCTAGTATCGCTGCAATAGTGGACACATTACGTTAACATCATTTGCATGACGTAATTACCATAGTTTTTAACTGTTCTTGGTAATAGAGAGAGTGACAAATTATATAGTGACAATTCAAAGAGTGAAAAATATGAGAATGACTAATGTAAAATCACTAAAGCACGATCTGTCCTGTTGGTGACGTCAGAGTGCGTTACTGGGTTAATGAGTGTCCACATTGTATTAAAGTGCATTCGAAGCTATATGTTAACTATTCTTCATTTTACCGAGGAGTACTGACTGTTGCCGAAAATTACCATTTTGATGATAGCCGACTCGTGAAGGGACGATATAAAGGTAACAGTGATTTCTGATCGAAAATAATAATAATAATAATAATAATAATAATAATAATAATAATAATAATAATAATAATAATCATAATAATAATAATGAATATTTATACAGCGCCTTACCTCATAAAATAAGTTGTCTGTATGTATACAAATAATAAATATAATAATGAATATTTATAATATAAATATTCATAAAATAAACTCTAGGCGCTTAACAAATGATTAAAAGGCACAAGGAGTAGATATATAAACACTGATATACATATATACACAAAAAGAAGTGTACCAAGAAAGAAACATAGACATTGAGAGAATATTGAACATAAAGAGGTGTAATGGATTAAAACCGGATAATGCATTGCGATTGAAGTGTGTCAATTACTCAGACGAAATTTTTAAAACTAAAATACATAAACACAAATTTGGGTTGATAATGTTCAATAGGTAATATGACTACTAAGCATGTAAATGGGACGTGTTGATCCGGTGTCTATACATGTATAATGATGTTACTAGATTTTAATTGGAAAATAGTATTTATAATATATTTTTGGCGATTGTGGATGAATATGCATGTTGAGTGATGTTATTTGAAATGGAAACAGTACAATGTACATATGGTATTTTGGCACGTATTTAACCAAAATAAGATTTTGCTTAACACAATGGATGTATATTTAATAACCTCGAAATAGCACCTTCGATGTCAATGGTGTGTTATGTGTGTCTTAAAAATTGAGCAAATTAAATAAACATGTATGAAATTAACCGCTTCTACAGTATTGGGTCAAACGTATTTTCCGACACTTGGATTTTTCATTTTAATTAACCTTTGCAAGAATATTTTTCATCAGTTAAGTTTGAGACACATTGTTGTAAAATTTAACAAACATCTTTGAAATTATGTTACCTGTGCATCTATGATTTCGTTCATATTTATGTTGATCACTCATCAAATTACATCCGACTGATGCTGACGTATATGCAAGTTCATGTGCCAATGTACCATGATGAATTATTGATGTATGATGTACTTGCCTTTCTTATACGAAGACAATTTTCTTGACACTGAACGGAAAATAACATGGGAATTATGTATATATAGCTGAAGTGATTTCCTATGTTTTGGTATAAATTGTATAACTATTTTATTGGCAGTTTAATTATGAAAATTATTTCTGCAACGGTTATTACATGTAAATCTGTGGAAAATACCAGGCTGGGGGAAAATTTGGGTCCCTGAGTGTAAGGGTGTGGTTTGGTGTGTCAATGTTTGATATTAGTACTGCGTTCAGACATGTTTCGGATACCTTTGTTTCTGCACCTTGCGGTTGCCACTGTTAGATGTGCATTGTCATGTGGCTTTTTTACATCCTTGTTCATCTGTCATGCAAAGACATTACATTTTTAAAGGATTGTTTTGATACAGAGATGAATATGATAGTATCTTAATTTATGATAAACTTTTATTTATTTTTCTATATAAATTTTTAAAAGTGAAAATGGTCAAAGGAAATGACTTCGTGAATGAAGAGTTACTTCCCATGTACATGCATAGAATTCAATTAGTAATTGGTGTTTGATTGGAGATACTTCGTCCAATCTTCTTGTAATACAAATTTTAAAAAAGAAATTTTGAATTTATATCTAGTGTTAATTTACAATGATAGGTAATACTATCATTTTATGAAATGTCTTGTTATTTTCTTTCTGATGCATGAATCGTTATATCACTGAAAATTGACTATTATGAGCATTGCTACATTTTGACTGTTTGATTTTGCATCAATACTGAAATGTATTTACAATAAACACAGCCTGACCACTTGAACAACCAGAAAAGTTTCTTTTAGAAAGAACGTTATATTGATGTTATGCTTTCAACACCCGGTGCCGGTGCCTTCAATTTTTTTAAAATGCTCTGTTGACTTGCTGCTTTTATGGCTTGTAAACTATCCCCGGGTTTCTAAGCAAATTCCTGAATGTGTAATCTAGTAATAATAAAGCGTGCAATATCATTGTGAGTATATGTATTGAGGTGAAACCTTCAAGCTGCGGCTTGAAGGGGGCGGCATAGCTATGAAACATGCAATCGGCGAGATATACCTTAAAACTATCAGTGAGGAGATTTCAACGTAGTATAGCACCAAAGCCTCACTTAATGTCGAAAAGGTGCCGTAGCTGAGACAATGATGGGATTCAAACTCCAGGCTTGGTAATTTGACAGTAAATGATAGATAGGATAGATGTACTGACAATATAAGGGTCACAAATAACAAGCATGTGTAACATTGAATAGTGAGATGAGGTGAGTTGGGGTTTAACGCCGCTTTGAAGTGTATTTCAACTACATTATCGCTTCTAGTATTATCGCAGGGAGAAAGCCCGTAAGGCCATGACGGCCATGCTTTGTGGTTAGAACCAGAGAACCATTGGTGGTACTGCTCTGATATTGAGTGTAGCATTGCACCCAAACATGACTGTGTGTAGAACAGTTCTCTACTGCAAAGTTGCCGATCCCATGGCAGGATTCGAACCCGAACCTCTTGATCCGAAGCCGAACGTGCTAACATTTTAGGAGTAGTAATTACCATCATTATGGTATTTCTCATTAAACACTTGATACATACGATATGATTATGCATTGCGGCGAAACCAGCTATCGTCGGCTGCAACAATTATGCAATCGATGAATATTATTAACCCTCTAAAAAAAAATTAATAATGATAGAGAAAATTGACTGGCGGATAAATAAGGGATGACATATTCAAAATGGTGTCATAATATTTAATCGGACAGAGTTATCATATCTTTAATTTTCATGTTGTTTGGGGTCATTCAAGAAACCGAAATTCATGTTTGAAAGTTAAATGTTTCAATTTATGAATCAGAGACAAGCTATAAATCCTGTCCTATCATAACCTCACTTGCTTCGTACATACATCATACGACGACGTGATATTTTAAGCTTCTGTTGATCGATAGAGGAATCCTTGATGTAAAAATAACCGTATATCATTTACGTCATAAAGTAAGCCGAACATTAACCGATAAAACAGAATATTCCACTTTAACCCTATCATGTCAAACACGAATCCCTTTGGAACACATTCAAGACTTCGGACGTTATGGGGTTAACGTATCCTGAAGGCATAATCTTGAGCATGCGCCAACTGTCATTGCCGTAGACTGGGTTCTTGATGATGGTGCGCAACCGCAGGGTACACATAACAATCCCAGTCACGCCGGTTGTTCATTTAATAGCGTACCTGGATAAATCATTTCTTTTGATTGAGACAGTCTGATAGGGATTGCCAAATACGGCTGTCTGGAGTAAAGGTGTACATATCAGTTCTAAATATTAAATCATTTCTCTTGCTTTAGACAGCCGGTACACGCCAATATCTACGAAATCAGGTCAGTCGAAAATGTATTTCAAATTATTGAAAATAGATTACTCAACATAAACATTTCTGACATGCGAATTCAGCAAAGAGTTAAAACTCATATGGTTGATACATATTTTTTATAATTTAAAAATGTTAACATTTTGGATAATGCTATCTTAATTTGATTTCGTTATGTCATTTCGGATAAGGTTGTACTTAATACTTGTATAACTTAACTGTTTCAATATGAATTTGCCAAAGATTAATTTTTGAATTATGATTATCCCATCACGTTTCACGATTATATCACGATTTGTGTCTTCTTTCTTAAACCTTAACTTCATGAATATGGCTTCTGTTAAATCGTGTTTGTTCAAATCATGTTTGAACATTAATATGTAATGACAACGTTGAGTTCATAAATGTAAACATAGCGCAAATCGTTTATCTGTCTATCATTGATAATAATCGTCTACGAAAGTGATATTTGGGTTTCAAACCAAACTCTGTACACTGCTGAATGAATACATGCATTACCCTATGAAACCGTATTCCTTGAACTATATAAATATTACGCTATGGTAATACATGATGACCTTGTCGAACTCACATCGAAGAATTCAATTAAAGGTGTATTTCACAAGATAACAGTTATATTTCATGATTTAAAAACATATATATTACACTGTAATGAAGGACAAGAACAATATTTTAAAATCGGACAAGAAAAATAATACTTTGAAATTTAAGACGATGTATTTGTATGAGATCTGTATGTCCAGTTTAACATTGTTCAGATATTAAAAAGTGTGTGACTGTCATTGTAAGTTCACTTGGAGACAATGCTTATAGTTAGAACTGGCCCTAATTCATAGTCCCCTTACTGCTAAGGACTTCAGCCCATTGTTACATTGAGCTTAGGTCCACCACCTACACTGGGTCGACTCTGTTCAGGTATCATTAAGTCTTGTGAGGTGAATGTACAGGTGGAATATATACACTCATCCATGCAAAATACAAGGTAATCCAATCAACGAGTGATATACACGACTGAACCAGATATACATCATGTCTCCAGAAGCCAACTAAACTATATTTGAAATTTGAAACATTATCTGTTCAAATATCTGAGTAACACGCGATTTAAAAAACGTCGTTTTCTTATCTTCGAAGAGACAGATAGGAGAGTCAGAAATGGATGTTTGGCTTGTTTTATCACTTCCTTCAGTGCAGACGCGTCAACAAATCTAAGTCCAAGAAGATTATTTATGTTGACTACATCATTTATCAATTACAATTCAACATTTTATGAATTTTTAAGTAAAACGCCAAACATTCTGGCCCAAAACTATTTTGAAAAAGCGATATCAGCACCCCAGGAGTACTTAAACAGATATAGAAATAAAACTATTGTATTGTGATATATGAAATTGAGGGTACCTCTTTATAAATCATGTCCCCATAAAATGCATTAAACATTGAATGTCTCTGACAGCATTATTTCGACTGTTGAAAATTGCGGTGACGTTTCTTTTGCGGTTGAGTGTAAGAGACGAGGATTCCTGGATTACGACTTAATTTTTTTTACAACGCAACTTTTCGGAATATCTACCCAATAAATTGGCCTAAATTGTTAATTTCATGTTCATCTTCACTTTACATTTGTAAATTAAATTAAGAGTAGATAAGACTCGATTGGTTTTACAAAATGAGTAATTGTGAAAGTTGAATGATAAGACCAAAAGCGGTAGCAAGTCATTTTGGAAGTTGAATAAAAGTTGAAGGGTTAGACCAAATAAAGGAATGGGTAATTAAGAGATTAAAATATTAGACCAAACGAAGTAATTAGAAGTTGAATGATTTTACCAAATGGAGAAATGAGTAATTCTGAAAGGTGAATGATTAGACAAATTGAAATAATGAGTACATTTAAAAGATGAACGATAAGACCAAAAGTAATGTCAATCTAAGTAATGAGAAATCAACACTTGAAGAATTTCAGTAAATGAAGCAATACAAGATGAAATTTAGAATTAACAAATATTGTCAAATGAAGGAGAGGCCTTCATAAACTCCTTTATCCTGTTTGCTAATCCTTTTTCGATTCCGGAAACTAAAATATGTTTCAATCAAGTACAGAGCAATTCAGATTTCAAGGATTTTGCCAAATGAAGCAATGAGCCTTTTAGAATTGAAGGACTTTACTTAATAAGAGAGTAGTGTTAATGAAATGATCGACTTTCTCAGTTAAAGTACCTTCCTATCAACATTTGAGGGATTTGCCAAATGAAGTAAGGAACATTTTAGAATTAAACATATTGTTAAATAAAGTGAAGAGTTTTAACGAAATTAATCGTTTTGTTAGTTAAAATAATAAACAAATAAAAAGGGGATTTTGTAGTGACCTACAGAGTAAACAATAGTTTGAATAAATCGTCAAACTGATTTATGAGCAATTAATTGTTGACAGATTCCACCAGATTAAATATGAAAGAAAGAAATATGAAGAGAAAATCAAACCGGACAATGCACAGCATGTGGCGCACGTGGGTCAAACGTAATTTTGGAATCTTATTTATAACAGACGAATGGACAAATTTGAGTTGATAATGTTTAATAGGTCACGTAACTTCTGTGCATGCAAATGGGACGTGCGGTTTCGGTCTCTGCACATGTATAATGATGTCACTCAATTTGAATTGGAAACTAGAAAGTATGATAGATTTGGCGATTGGGGATAAATATGCAAGCTGGGTGAAATTATTTGTATTGTAGATAGCACATGTGGTGAGTTGGAACGTATTAAATCCAAATCAAACTTTATGCAACACAATGGATGCACTTTTAAATACGCATAGGTTGCTGAATTACTAATTCCATTTTCAGTATAGTTATGCAACAAACTAGGTCACTGCCCTTCACAAGCATTTTTTAAATTCTATACATGTCATGTATGGCTGTCGCATTCCAATGAATGCGTCTTACCAAATAAGGGAATCGTAAAAGTCTTAAAGGGACTCTGCGTCGAGAATAAAAATCAGATCATGTGTATCTACCTATGCTGATTAACATCTGCTAACACGTCACAGACACCAAATTTCACACTTGACGTAATTGGTAATAAAAACTACTGCAGGTAGACAGTGAAGTGAAGCGTAACTCGTTAGCAGACACTCTAATCAGCTTAGTGAGATAGGAATTCATTTTTATCCTCGACGCAGTGTCACTTTAAACAACTTTTTGAAGTATTATAATTTTAAATTGAATATTTGTTTTTTTCGTCACCATTTTAATTTTGTTACTATTGATAGGTAAATTTATGTGACATGATAGCTGGTGCTATTTTATTTTTAACTTAATGCACTGCAGTTTCTGAAACCTCCCTGATAAATGGATAATTGTATTTTTAGAAACTTAGATGATATCGAAGGGACGCTATCATATATACTTTATTGTACCAACATTATCATAACATTTCTATGATTTACAGGGATACCACGATCGATTTTCTGTAGACAAAGAGGGAAAAGAAATTACCAAGTTTTCAAGTCAAACACAAAATATTTCTGCCGATAAAGTCCATTTTGAATGTCTGTGTTGAAAACTTATCTCATAAAGAGAACATTTCATTCATGAGAGTATATAATTCTTAAAATTCTGTATTTGTTCAAACACACAAGGGATGCTGAATTGACTATAACAAAGACGTTTTCTGTATATAATGCTATATAAAGGTCAAAGATTATGAACTATGGAAATTATGTTAGTTTAAGATGTTGTCGGCATAATATACTTCTTGGACTTAAATATGTTGACGCATCATTACTGTAGGACGTCATAAAATAAGGAAAATAGCCTTTTTGACTCTCCTATAGTTAATCTAGTTGTCTAGTTAATGCTTCTTAAAATTCTATATCTGTTCAAACACACAAGGGATGCTGAATTGACTATTACAAAGACGTGTTCTGTATATAATGCTATATGAAGATAACATTTTATGAAATATGGAATTTTTTTTAGGAAAATAGCCTTTTTGACTCTGCTATATCTGTCTAGTTAAATATTCGAAAACGACGATTTCTTTAAACGTGTGTTTCTGAGAAATATGAACAGATGATGTTTTGAAATTTCGAATTTAGTTTAGTTGGCTGCAAAAGACATGATGCAACTCTATTTCATTATATTTTCATATATCGCTCGTGGATTGAAATACCTTTCATTTTGTATGGCATCTTTTCCTTTGCCACAGGGTGACATATATCAATTTTTGCAAAGAAATTGTTAACGCAGGTTTCCGAAATACTACATTTTAAATGGTAACTGGTATGTCAGAAAATGTTAGGTTTGATTTCAACAACGTTTCACAACAATCTGTAGTCTCAATAATGCTACATGTTTTCAACCTACAGTAATAAACGGAATTAGATGTATTTAATCATTCTTTAAAAAATCATTAATCAAACTATCTCATATCAGATTGAAAACTAAAACTCCCAGGGAGCGAAGTGGTGTAGTGCTGTGTGGGTGTTCGGCTTCTGATCAAGAGTTCCGAGTTTCGAATCCCTCTTGGTGCTCAGCAACTCTGTCTGCAGTCAGCTTTGAGTGCTGGGCCCCGTTCAATAACAGAGAGCGCTTAAATTGCTCATTGATCGCTCAATGTAGCGCTCAAGTAGCGATAATTCTCTCTTGAACGACACAGTGCAAATTCCTCGAAGTTGCCTCGCCTTGCTACGTAGCGCTACTTTGAGCAATCGCGTTCAAGAGAGGTTTAAAAGTAATCGCTAATTGAGCGATTACTTTGAAACCTCTCTTGAACACAGCCCAGGTTTCACTGAATCCGTTTATTTCGATGGATGGTTATTTCAAGTCAGGGATGCCAGATTTCAACACAATGATGTCGCAGACGTGACATATTGTTGAAAGCTTTCAACTCCAAATCAACTGACCTGAGCCTTTTCTGATATTTGAAATGATTTTGTTTTTAAATGCAAATCAACTTTTAAAAAATTTAAACAGGTCAATATCTAGACTAAAAGTAAGCTTATCTAATTGTTTTTCTTTTTTAAATAATGCAACATGTTTGTTAACTTTATTTAATGTATTTGCCATTTAATGTATGTTCATTTGATATATATGTACGATCTTGACTGTATTAACGCTGTTATTTGTTTTATTTATAGTCATGGAACATGACATATTTGGTTCACAATATCCATAAATGG
This sequence comes from Gibbula magus, assembly GCA_936450465.1. NCBI lineage: Eukaryota > Metazoa > Mollusca > Gastropoda > Trochida > Trochidae > Gibbula > Gibbula magus. The sequence continues at coordinate 36,405,032 of OW388302.1, forward strand.
CATATGCGACTTTCACTTTGAAAACATGTTTATCGTTGGCTATCACCGAAATAGCTTCTTTTATATTTGGATATGTCATAATAGTCTACAGATTCAAGATTCCATTTTGTCTCAAATGTGACGTTAAACTGTATATGACCCCATAAACCCAAGTGACACACATCTGTTTACCGAATTTACTTTCAGGTACTGACACTTTTTGAAAATGAAGGTCAGCGTGACCCTGACATTGATGTGTTGGATATCTTCAAAAATACATGTGTTGTATTTTTGAAATGACATACATATGTGTTTACGTACAATTTGTCAGAATACAAAGAGTTTATTAAACTTGTTTTTAATCTTGACCTTTGTCAAACCAATATATTTGGAACTATTTTGAAATTTGTTAAGTGCATGCTGATCCATTTTTGTGGAAGGATCATCGTGTTTTTAAACTATTATATTGTTTCGTTTTGACTGTCATTTTGTTTTCGTTCATTACGTGAAATGAAAACACTTAAATATTGATAGCTTTTTCACAATGTGGCAAATGTTTAACCATAGGTCAATAATATAGTGTTATGTCGTGCCAGGTTTTCCTCATAGCACTTATGATTTGCTTCTTTTCTCATTGTTTTATTTTCAAATGAATGTTCGCTATTCCTGGTCAAATTCTCAAATTCAAAATCACACAAATACCCATGACAGCAGGTTTCAACTGAATAGCGTTATAATCGTGTAATTTTAACATATATCTAGGAACAGGAATGTCCCCTCGAATTTCATTTCCACAAAACACCCTAGAAAACTCACTCACAAAAATCAATATTCATATTTTTAAAAACATTTCTGTAATATTTACATTATTCTAAAATAAATTCTGAAAGAAATGATAATTTGATATTATTTGATGTCAGTGATATAGTTTGACTGCTAAACTAGATATCTCTGAGAAGTGAGGAAATCATTGTGTTATTATAAGCAGGTTTTACACACATTGAAGCTCTTGTAAAATCTTTATACTAAATAACTGAATGACGTTGTACTCATAAAACTCGTCAGAGCGTCTATAGAAGACCATGTGACATGTGGAATAATTCTCTACGATGTGTTTGATTCGAACATTCATGTAGCATGTTTAGACACCGTCGTCAATAGGCATGGACGCTTGATCATTACGCTTTTTTTAAAAACTGTTGCGATATATAAGGACCGTGTATGCTAATCTTGGTTCATTGTATCAACATTTTGGCTTATATGATTTATGTTCCAAATATATCGTAGTCAAATCAATAAATAGCCGCTGTAATCAAAATATGCAATGAAAAATAGCATTAATGTGCATTTCAAATCAAACTATTTAACTACCTTAACCAATAGTAATTTAAATTCATTACAGTTCACAATTGGCTCCTTACGTCAAATATTACGTTCACTGAAAAACATGCGATAAGACGTGTGACCTTAAATATCATTATTGTAACAAGGTAATTTGACAATACTCAATGCCTTAAGAGTAATGCGAACAAAATTCAAATCAACGATAAAGTTATCAAACGTCTTAAATCTTACAGACGCCTCTTAACCACATTTAGTTTTAGATTAATTAATGAAGATGCATACTCCCCACAACGTTGACATGACTCCAGACATGTAGCGACAGTCAAATAACAATGTTTTCAACTGAACTACGCTTCATCTACAAGCAATGGCCGCGTAGAGGCATACCGGACAGGTATAAAACATTAAAATGCTATAAAAGTCTTGCTTTCATTGCCCAAGGTGTCTCGTCGTTGTTTTATTGGGCGACAGGAGAATGCTGTGCGTTGATGATACTGAATGAAACGTCAGGCGTGTGGGTCTGGTATTCTTACTTCAAACTCTGTACTTGAGTCATGTATTATAATCACGTCAGCCTAAATATAAACGTCCGAGTATTTTTACGACCCGTTACAACATGCATGTATACCTACGTTCCTCGCATATAAAACACACTGAGATTTTACGAGAGAATAAAATCGCAGGTTTTCTCGCTACTATACGTCTTGGCATAGAACATTCTGCGTAGTTTTCTCTCATATCATGCTGTATCTTGTTTCAGAGGGAGAATTGGAATTGAGAAGATCGTAACGAGGTTTTCAAGGCGAGAATTAGTTTGACAAATGAAAACAAATGTGACATAACGAATATTGAAGTTGGAGTGACTTAGGGTGATGTTTTCTATCCGTTGTTTTTAATGTATTTTTGAAAACAACCTGAAAACACTGAATTTCTATCGCTTTCACTAACTGGATTACCCTTGAAATAGCTGGATTACGTTTGATCATTAATTTATAGCACTGAGGGAAACAAATGATGTTTCCTCGTCTATAAAGGAAATTTTCTTTCGAAAAATTATGAATGATCTGACAAGAATAAGGTTTTTCCGTACAGACGCTCACTGACGCGTGAAATGGACGAGATCAACCAGGACATTCCCTCTGCGAAAACAAATATGAACTATGATTCATAACCCTTCACTTTTCACTGTGACATACAGAAATGTGCACAGTTGTGTAACAGACCGGGTTAGGATTGTTCCGCAATTTTTTCTGGGACGACCAAAAGTAGTAAAAACGTGGAAGACAAGGGGACATTGACAGAGTGTATGTCAGAACTGAGGTGCTCGAGATTTTGATCATAGATTGTGTATATCAGTGACATTATTTGTGAAAGAACATGTTGCTTCTATCTACTATAAAGGATTGGTTAAAGATGTGCGAGGAAATCTTAGACAATTTCAGCTGTGAACTTCACTTGAAATGTGAATAATATTCTGAGAGTTGCCGTTTGAACATCCGTACGTATGTGAACAACTTGTAACTGCCAAACTTCACCCTGTAACATTGACAAACGAGTGGTAATAACCTTTGACAAAAGCTAAAAACGTTCACCAATTCTACCTTTCCATTGCTACCGTCATTACAATAGTCTCAACGTCCAGCGATCTCACCGTTCTTTCATTTGAAGTTTCACCCTCAAAGTTAGATTTCGTACACCTTTCAAAGACATGAATTTCTCTCACACTTTGAGTTGACAGTGAGTTTGACGTTCAATCCACTGTTTATTGAAACTAACTACTGTGTGATTGTGAGAAGCTCTTCCTTACCAAGATGCCAAGAACCTGTTCTTACTCTCGACTCCATATCTTCATGTTCATGGTCGTGGTTTTCGCGAATCTCTGGAGTTTAGCCAATGGAAGGGCTCGCCTGATCGAACCCACCATGCGGTCAAGTGTCTGGCGGCTAGGAGATTATAACGTGCCTATGAACTACCTTGACGAGCTGCTCAACTGTGGTGGCTTTTATGTGAGTAAACCTTTATCATTTTTCAAAATTATGTCAATATTTGATAATGAAAACGTCACTGAAAATATTGATTATTTTAAACGTAACCAAATGTTTGAGTTTATCTTGTTAAAATGTTCTAATGGAGGAGAATACTTGGGTAAGTGGTCATATTTTCTCAAATAATGTGAAAATGTGCTATATATGAGAAAATGTTAATAACAGAGAAATGTTTCTTAAGTTATATTTCGTTTGACATATAAAGTTTGTGTTAGCTCATATAGCAAGAATTAGCTATTATATATTAATTTCTAGACTTCGTAAATGGTTATGGCATCTATCAAGATTTTAACAATTTCATCTTTGTAAGGTAGTGATTACTCCTTTATCAAGTTGTTATCAATAAAATCTTATTGTCGAATCTATATCACTTCTAAATGCCCCGTTAAGACTAATAATGTTACTGTTGTGTAGTTAAAACCGCATTAGCATGAGTTTTAATCGTAAAGTTTATTTCGTAAAGGGGCCACGGACACATTAAACAATACAATTTCCAAATATCATTATGGTGAAATTACGTGATATTTTACATACATTATTTATATACATTATTCCTGATATTAAGTATTATCTAAAAGTTGATCATAATTACTACCCGTAAAAACACCATCCCTATCAATGAATGTACGAATATATATCTCAATATATCACAGAAAATATACTCATGGTAATAATGATTGACACCCCCTAATAGTTATAGGAATGAAATGTTATATAAACAACGGAACGTGTCAATTTCGAATATTATTTTGGTAAAACATGTTACTACTGGATGTCTTTTTTGTGAATAGTGTATTTTGGCATTTGCTATTTCCCCTCTTGTAAAATACCCCCAAAAAAGGAATATAAGAAAAATGATTCATTCCTTGTGTCTTGAGATCTTGGCATTGGTATATTGTTTAAGTGTTCGAGTGTTCTCATTTTGGTTCTAATAAATAATGAAATGTTGAACCCAAATATACACAAAATCTTTCAGGGAGTCTCATTCGCACACAATACATACATGGCAAGTATTATTTAGTTTACATCATGTGTTTGTGTCATTTGATTTCGAAAATACCATAATATCGAACAATATTAATTGTCCATGCATTTAATTTGCTACAATCCATTTTCTGTTTCGGGTTGTCAACCATTTTTATCATGAGTATACAAGGTGAGATAAATTGGTTTAAATTGTGTATTCATACATCTATTTGAACCACAAGTGCGTGATAAGAGGTTGGGCTTGCGCATCATTGATTTCTTATTATTATCTGGCGGTATGCGGCGGTGAAATTATTGATTATTGAAATTATTCCTTGATTCGGTTTTTGGATGCCACGAAAACTATGTCAATAGTCAATAGATGATATGAGTAATCTCTGAGGCGGTTCGATTGTGATACTTTGTTTGAAAGAAATTCGAGATATATAAAAGTTTGTGTATCTGTAACGACATAAGTAAATGGCTAAAAGTATTTTCAATAGGTGGCGTGGTATTCAAACAGCCGTTGAGCCGAGGACCATATCCAACTTAAAACAAAGTAACTTTCACCTTCAACAGCGCTTCTGAACATCAGTACAATGAAAATCTGTTTTCATTTCATTTATCCCTCTTTCATTTCTTTTAATGTGTCAGTTTTTTACCAAATATAGACAACCGTTTTTTTTTATACTATGGGAGATAGCATATTAGTTACGGTACCTGTAAACTGTCGGACACAATACTGGGCAAGATTGAACTGTTCTTTAGCAACTGTGTTTTTTATAATATAGACCCTCGTAAAAATGTATTTTGTATGGTGGTATTTAAAACTGCTCATTAGATTTGATTCATATTTTGTTACTGTGGTGGCAATCTCTTTACTTCAATTGTTAAGATGTGTATGTGTTATAAATCGCGAGACGCTTCTTAAAACTTACTATCAAAACACTGTCATTCTCTTTGCAAAATATTTAGAAATATTCAACACTTGTGAATCAGTATTATTCAAGATAACTGGGTGTATTTGTCAATGGTTGTATTTGTCTTAAGTTGTAGTTGTCCAAGGTGGTATTTGTCCTAAGTTGTATTTGTCAGAAGTGGGATTTGTCATAAGTTGTATTTGTCCTAGGTGTATTTGTCAAAGGTGGTATTTGTCCTAAGTTGTATTTGTCCAATGTGATATTTGTCATAAGTGGTTTCTGTCCAAGCGGCCTTTGTCCTGGTGACTTTTGCCTCGTGAGACGATTTTTGTTCAGATGGCTTTTTCCAGATGGCCTTTGTCAAGATGGCTTTTGCTCGGTGACTGTTATCCGAGTGACCTTTGTCGGGGTGACTTTTGACTTTTGTCTGGATGGCTTTTGTTAAGATGACTTTTGACCGGGTGACTTTGTCCTACTCCATCATGTGTCTCTGTCTTAGAACCATCAGAAGACTCATTATCCTACAATAATAGAGCCATATAGATAGTGTCGGTTGCAGTGTTTCTCACAAATCTCAACAATTAGGTGATACACTATTATATATAAAATTATGATAGTAACTGACAGGCAGGATTAGTCAATGAGACAAACATGACTCAGTTTTATAACAAGGGGATTAGGAACTAATGTCTCTTTTATTATATGTTCAACATTTTAAGTAAAATGTCCTTCAAGCTAGCTTAAACCTATTCACCTTATTTTTAAAAGCCATATTCATACAGATATTGAAAAAAAATTGCCCATACTTACGTTGATGATTTGAAGGGTTGCCTATCGCAGGCTGAGGTATGAGTTCTGAAGCTTACATTGCCGCATTAGGCCATTTTATAGAATCTATGGCGTGAGCCGAATATGTACCTGTGCATCAAGCAGCGCAGATGGGTACCTGGTTAATATCCAAAGGCAATGTGATAGTTACGCTCCGAGTGCTTTTGTTTGCGACCTGGACACGGTACCGTTCCTCTAACCGATATTAGCCCTACTATAAATCTTTGCAAACGATAAAGGATGAGCTTACGATTGATCTTAAGGCTAAGATCGGTTAGTTTAACGGCTCCCTGCACACTAACCGAGGTGTTTAGAATGGAAAGGGATTATGTATGTTTATGCCAGGGTAATTACGTCATACTAATACTAATAATTCGGCCTTGATAAGTCCACGATAGAATAATATCTACTATTATTATTCACTTTTTGTCGCTTCATATTCCATCCAGATTTCATTTTAAAAAAGTAAACTCATCGGCAAAAGAAAGTTTTGATTAATGCAATATTTAAAAGAAATCAGAAGCATTTGACTGTGACAATATACATTAAAACTTATCTGCAGTAGTTTGGATGAAGTAATTGGTGACTGTGGTTATATTTTAGTTAATATTTCTTTGTTTAATGAAGACATGTTTAAAATGTCGTAAATGTGTGCAGAATCAGGCACATTTATCAATTTTCACATAGGATATGTCTTATATGTCAATGGACAATTTAGTATCATTTAACATAATTTTTGAAGAAGTTTAACATTTAAAATTTAATTTTTTTAAATTAAAGACATGTAGAAGTATTCTTTGACTGCTTACTAAACACCTGTACTTTTCAGTTTTAGATTAACATTTCGAAAACTTGAGGTATTTACAATTGAAAATCATACATATGATAAAATCAATTGAGGTGATAAGTTTCATATACATACGATTTCGACAATTTCATTGCTTTGTTACGATCACTTTACACAAAATACCATTTAGTAAGAGAAGTGATTTGTAATTTAATCACAGCTTTTACGTACCATATATAGAATGTCATTCTGTGGTACATATATGTTATCTAAAACCCCAAGCATTGAGAAGATTGATTGATTGATATAAATTACCCAATATAACGTCAAACAAGATATGCATTGCATGATGCATGAATATTAAAGGAACGGTTCTTTCGGGATTGATTGTGGAAACAAAATTCGATGGAAGATTCCATTTTATACTTAGACGTTATTGACACATGATCAGTTGAAACATGTTGTTGGGGGTATTAATTTGATGACCTTTAAAGGGGGGTTATATCGGGGTAATTTTTGCGGAAACGAAATTCGAGAGGATATTCCAGTTTACACATAAATGCTACTAATACATTATTAAAACACAGTCAAAGCGAAATATATCAATGAAGTTAATATTTTGATGACTATATTTCACAATTTGATGAAGACAAATGCACATTTGTTGAAAAATAAAAACAATGAGAACTGAAGCAAATTCATCGGCGCTGCGAGTGGGGGAAACTTCGTTACGGCCGAACAGCATATTGTTTCTGAGCTTATTATTTGGTATGTGTTACTATGTAAATATGCAATATGTAAACTTGCAACAAATGCAAGAAACAATATGTATGTGAAACAAAAAGGGAGTTCAAAACACGCCTGTCTGAACACTTTGCAGACGTCACTCACAAAAGGGACAAACCTGTAGCCCTTCACTTCAATCTCCCTGACCACTCCAAGAGCGATTTATTCTACAAAATAATCACTCAACTCAAACAAAATCCTGAGTTAGAGAGAACCACACAATCTAGAAGATCTCTAGAATAGAGGTGAATATGTGAGCTACTAACGTTCCAACCGCGAGGCCTCAATGATAAGATCGTAGGTTGAAACATTCCTCCTTTTGTTTCTCCATTTTTTATGTAAATATGCCATCATTGTTTATGTTTTATTAAAAAAATTGGAAAATTGGGTCAGATATAGCATGATTTCATTTCCCGTAAAGCCAAGAAACCAAAATGGCGGATGCTGCCGATAGATTGGTGATAAAACTTTCCCTTTAATATTGACAATATGACAAAGTGGTTTAGTCTCTGAACGCCGGCAGTTTTTTTTGCAGGTAGGCAAGCAATCAAAGCTGTCTTTGAAGCTGTTGAAAGTCATATAACAGCAAGGCAGTAGCAAGATAAAAGATAAGAAACAAAATTAATGTTAAGAAAAAATAAGAAGATCTGTGAGATTTTAAAATAACATTGTCGACATTAAAGGGGCAGTAGCACGTTTTTTCGCTGAAATAAGTCGATGAAATGTATTTGAGAAATAATGTTACCAATAGTAAAACACCCTTCTCTCTTCGGAAAATCATGTTAACAAATGAGTGTACATGGTTTCGTAAAGCCATGGGAATCGTTTTTGTCATTCGAAATAATAAATTGTGTTCACAATAAAATGGCCTCCATGCAATTTTTTCTTCATACGCAACACCGTTATTACCACTACGGATAATTGGTTCGTGTAATAACAGTTTTTACCCTCTAAATGACATAAACTATCATTATAAATGGAAAAAATAAAATTTGCAAAAACGTGCTACTGCCCCTTTAAAACAATGAGAAGTGAATTTCTTCATCAGCGCTTTGAGTGTGGAAATCGTTGTGACTTGTTTTATCAATTAAGGATTGTTAAGGATTAATAAAATGGAACTTTGACCGGTGATATGTACCCAGTTATAGAGAAAAGATGCAATGAGAAACTACAACAGGAGGATAATGTATGTACATATAAATTACAAATAAACTACAAATTTATAATTTTAGGGGCGTTTACTCAAATTACATAATTGAGTAGTATTTTGAATTTTGAAGCTTATAGACAGAAATGTATTTCCAGTTATATTGTTTGATATAATGTTGTTGATACTTTGAGCGTGGGTGCATGGAATATAAGTCGGGAAGTTTAGGGGTTTTGGGCTCATTTTCACTCTTACGTCATTTTATCCCTTTTCATAAAATCCGTCAGCAATGTCATATAAATTCCGGAATTATTCTATACACGCAAAATCATGTAAAGAAATAGATATTTTTCAACGAAATGAAAAGATACGAAACGATTACGGTAGAAAATCGATAAAAACTAAACTGAATTTAACTGGATAGTAAAATAATGAATGATGGTTGGTAAATCCCTTAACAATTCATGTTTGTTATAATAATTAGCGAACTTCGACGAAAGCGTGTTAGATAAAAAGACAATATTCCAAGAGTAAATCGAAAAACCTGAAGGTCTTTTTCTATTTATTGAAATCTAAATATTTTCCAAGAAAAACTCCGGTGAAATGGACAGTGATTTTAATTCTAGCGTTGTTGATTTAGAGATAAAATATAGATATTGAATGACCAAGTGTGACTCTACAACTTTTACGACATTGTATTTTTTTATTGGACATTCATAAATATGAAATTTTTCTTAAAATGTTCATTTTAATAACTTGCGATCTTTAAAAGGGTTTCCTTTAATTCAACTCTTTGTGAGATTTTGAATAGCAAGGAACAAGATAACCCTCATCCGCGGATGCGATTAGCCGTGACTTTAACTTGTCGCTGAATCGCTCGTGCAGATCATGCTGTCATGAACAAAACAACTCAATATCACGTGCCTCCCGTGTAGTTTCAAATGACATTGATTATAAAAACAAGCTTCACGTGCAGCTCGTGTAGCACGTGCAGTTCGTGTAGCACGTGCAGTCCGTGCAGCTCGTGTAGTACGTGCAGCTCGTGTAGCACGTGCAGTCCGTGCTGTCCATGTAGTCCGTGCAGATCGTGTAGCACGTGCAACTCGTGAAGATGGTGTAGTTTCATCCATGCTGTCTACTCATAAAGAATTCATTTATTGTTGGAATTATTTTTCGTAAAACTGTACTCACTTGTGCACGTATTGCAAATATTACATTAACCAACTTCCGACATATGAATTATAAGTTTACTAAACAGCATCTAAAATAGCTATTGTATATTATGATTTTCTTCATTTTATGATAAATGAATGACGTGGAAAGCCTATTGTAGACAAAATCCGTATAACTGTCACCAACGAGCTTAACTGCTATCATTGAAATATGATGAATCATGATACTCACTTAAGTACAGCGGAAGGGATGAATCAAGAAATACGTTTTTACATTAGAAAAATTCATCACGATTTATTTTTATTAATTAATTTTATATCTAAAATATACAAATAGTGTTATCAATGTGATATATATCTAGAATAATGTCCTCTGACAAAATGAAAGAACGTAGGCTATAATCTTAAATTTAGACGTAAGAATCCCACATTAGATATCTTTTGTAGTTATTTTTTGTAAATTTAAAAAATGTGCACGAAACGTAGCTGAGACAAAGCGCATGAGTAATACGTCACGGTATTAACGTCACAGCAGAACATCTGGAGAGCTATGAAGACGTCACCATGTGTGACGTTTATAGACACTCAAAAGAGAACGGAGAGATATATAGCTGACAAACGTGTACAAATGTTGCTTGTTATTATATGCATAAACTGGCGATAAAAAAAGTATATGTAGGTTTCGGTGATGTTACGAAATACATGTAATGGGAAATACTAAACATAACAATTTGAAATAACAATAATAATAACTAGTTCAGATAACACAATTGATGGCTCTTAAACGACCTTATACATGTAACTATATGCTGGAGAGAAGATTGTACTGACGTGTACCGTCAACTCGGGAAAGTTTACAAATGTTTAAATGTTTTTAGCGAAACATCTACTATCAAGGCCACAAGGGATACTCTTGTTTTAGGTGAATATTTTGTAAAGTCCACTTTATTTGCTTAGATATTAAAGGGGCAGTAGCACGTTTTTTGCAAAATTTATTTTTTCAAATTTCTTATTTATAATGATAATGTGTGCCATTCAAAATTACTTTAGAAGGTAAACCATCTTATTACACAAACCAATTATCCGTAGAAATGATAACGGTATTGCGTATAAAGCAAAAATTGCATGGCGGCCATTTTATTGTGAACACATTTTATTATTTCGAATGACAAAAACCATTCCCATAGCTTTTCGGAACCATGTACACTCATTTTTAAACTTGATTTTCCGAAGAGAGAAGGGTGGTTTACTATTAGTGACATTATTTTTCAAATCCATTTCATCAACTTATTTCAGCAAAAAAACGTGCTACTGCCCCTTTAAGGTATGAAGGGCAGATAGTTCACGAAAGAAGTTGAAAATCACCACTCTTGTCACAAGCTGTGAGCCCTGTACATTTCACGAAAACCAGGTCATCAGATGAGTTACGCAGGAATCGAAGACACAGAAACTGGTCATATTATGAAAAACACAACACAAAACTAGAGGTTTTCACGACTTGTGTCTTTTAGACCGAATACTTGTTCACATAGCTGTAAATATATCATGTTCGCCGTACGTGCTGTATAGAAGTGGCGGGGATACTGCTTTGAACATTGCCAGACTGACTGTCACGGAGCCACACGATCACACACGACCACAAGACTACAACACGATCACAAATGACGACCATACGACGACCACATGACCGTACGACGATTACACGACCAGAAGACGACCACACCACGACCACATGACCACAAATGACGACAACACGGCCACACGACAACCACATGACCATACGACTATTACACAATACGACGATCACAAGACAACCACATGACGTCCACATGACCACACGACGATTACACGTCAGGACGACGATCACACGGCCCTAACACGACCACTGTGGTCTACTCACTTGTCAATGTGATTTTTGTTTAAACAAATAACTGTTTAGAATCCATTTGATCATTTATCCTATCTAAAACAATCTAAAACTATCATTTGCATCCATTTGGTTACCTTTGATTAAGATAAATATATATAGTACAATGTAGTATTCATCGATATAGTCACGCACACACAGAAACTTACCGTACAATAATAACAATAATGTACACATATATTGACCCTCTGTACATTTTGCAGAAAATGATTTCAGTAAAACAACTAATATAATCTACATTTGAGTATAAGTCACATATAAAGCGGGCGGCAGTATTTAGTTACAGTAGAATGGGTGTATTTGGATTGTGATATATGTGTGGTTGTCCGACTCATCGCAGGAATATTCGTACTAATTGGAGTCAAGTTATATAAATTTATGACACCATATATTATCATAATTAGACATATGCACCACATAAATGAGATTCCTTGTTCGCAAAGAATTCCTTAACGCCGGTTTGGTCTCCTTACACTTTCACAGGATTCGGTCAATCCTCAGACGATGTTGAGAGTTTTACGGCCAGTTGGCAATAAAAGTGTCTACAAAACACAAACCATGCGTCATTACACTGATTCTAATATCCCGGGTCATATTCACGGGACTCCGACGTCAAATTCACATGGTGCCGGCCTTTTCCACGTTGAATCCGTATTGTTTTAGCGAATACAAGTCTGTCAACTTTACCCACATTACTGCAAACTACCACACCACGTCAATGAAGGAAGAGACGTTTGCTTCACATTAAAGAATTATTTTATCATTACATATATCCATCCATCTATCCATATATCTATTTATATTCCATCCTTATATCCATTCACCCCTTCATCCATCCAACAGATATCATTATATTCATCCACCCACCCATTGATCCATTCTGTATCATCAATCCTCCCTCCATCGTTCCATCCATTCATATATCATCAATCATTCCTCCATTGATCCATTATCCATTCATATATCATCAATCCTCCATCCGCCCATTGATCCATCTATACATCATCAATCCTCCCTCCATTGTTCCATCCATTCATATATCATCAATCCTCCATCCGCCCATTGATCCATTCATATATAATCAATCCTCCATGTGGCCATTGATCATTCATATATTATATAAATCATCCATCCACCCATTGAGCCATCCATCCATATATCACCAATCACTCATCCACCAATAAACGTACACGAGGGAATGAATCCACCGAGTGTCTCAGATCCTGAGTTGAGACAAATTTTGACAATTTATGTTAGAAAAAATTCAGACATCAGACATCAGACATCAGACATGCGGTTTATAAATGTCATGGTATGACAAATCACGATATACAGGGACTAATATATTACTAAAAGTTTTGAAGGATCACTATTTGTCTGTGCCAACTTCCTGAAAGGTGAAATTGCAACACAGAATACAGTCCTTTTATCCAATCAAAAACATTCTTCCAGATATGTAATATGACTGAGTTCTGTATTCTAAGATATATGTGCGCAGCGCACACATGATCCAACTCTAGTTTATCCGACTGCTACGGAAACAGCCCGAGTGATCAGATTGAAACAACATCGCTGATTGCACTACTAACTTTATTTGAACCAATCAGGATTCTCGTTCGCTGTCGTGCCAGACAGGAAGTAACGTGGGAAGATATGAGTTGAGAAACCGCTCTGAAGGGACAATGCCAGTGAGGTATACAACTGAAAAAATATAAGCTGCTGTTCTGGCAACCGTTAAAATCTATCCTAGGAGCGTGGTCGCTAACCATGTTATGAGGCTATAGTATGCGACTGTAGTTCTTGAAATACTGGAAAATTTGATCAGCTGTTTTTGATCTCACTATGTGAACGTAATTTAAGTATTAACCGGTTATATCTCTAGACCTTTGCAATAGAGTGCATAGCTTGCATACCATTATTGTTATTATTATTTTAAAGTTTTTCAGATTAGAAAATAAACGTTCATATGTTGTCGTGTCCTTCAATCGGTAATGGGGATATACATTTTTAAAATAAAGAGAAATAGTATTTACCCTCAGACATTGTGAAGGATAAATGCTATATGTTATACGTTACCGTTACTTAAAATGGCAGTAGCACGTTTTTTCACTCAAATAAGTTGATGAAATGTATTTGAATAATAATGTCACTAATAGTAAATCACCGTTCTTTCTTCGGAAAAGCAAGTTAAAAATGAGTGTCCATGGTTCTGTAAGGCCATGGGAATCGCTTTTTGTCATTCAAAATAATAAAATGTGTTCACAATAAAATGGCCGCCATGCAATTTTTGCTTTATACGCAACGTCGTTATTACCACTACGGATAATCAGTTTGTGTTATAAAATGAGTTACCCTCTAGAGTAAATATAAATGACGTAAACTGTCATTTTAAATGGGAAATTTGAAAAAATAAATTTTGCAAAAAACGTGCTACTGCCCCTTTGAAATAAAGAGAAATTGTAAGTACCTTCAGACATTGTGAAGGATAATTGCTATATGCTATAGCATACGTTAACGTACGTTACTTAAGACTGACTTAACCAGCAGAGACACATACAACATCACTAAATCTTGATTCGTTTGTAGCGGAGGTCATAGCTATAGGTCTATAGGTCAAACGTTATAAATGGTGTTACTTTTATATATTGACTGTTACCGACATTTAATCGATTCAGTATACGTAACATTATAAACTGAAGGAAGTGATTTCTTATCGAAAACCGGAATATATTCGTCAAAACTTAATTCTGAAAACTGATCTTTAACGGACAAATAGTCAATTTTGGGTTGGTAATGTTTAATGGGTCATACAAGGTATAACTACTGGGGGAGTAAATGGAACGTGTCGTTCCGTTTCCTGCACATGTATAAGACTGTCGCTCGTAATTTGAAACCATTAATTATCATACACTAGGCAGTTGAGGATGAATATGCAAGTCGAGTGGATCGTTTTAGCTGAAATCATCAAATATGGTATTATGGCACGTAAACCAAATAAATAATATTAAAAACTGAGTGTCCCATATACTTGGGTTGTATTAATAATTACCTATGCGGATGCGGATACGAGTTGAGTGAAATTAGTTTAACTTATATCATCATAATATATGGTATTTTGGCACGTATAAAATCAAAATTGATTATACACAATACTGAATGTACATTTAACATATGTTCCAGGAGCAATGGCAGTCGGCCCAGGGACGGTGCGGAGCCTGTGGAGACGCCTATAACTCTCACATCAGACAGAATGAATATCCGGGTATCTACACACAACAACCGGTAATGGCGTCAATCTTTGTCGGACAGAAATTGAACGTTACAATCTACACGAGAGCCAACATGCTGGGGTACTTTGAGTTCCGACTATGTCCGAGAAGGGAGCTTGCAATAGCTGGTGATTTGGAACGTTGTTTCAGTGCGAACCCTCCACTCATTATCGACGAGACAAACTCCACTCGTTACTACGCCGGAAGCGGGAGAGAGTACTATGACATGCATCTGCGCATGCCAGAAGGCGTGACCTGTGACTTTTGTGTCTTGCAGTGGAAATATCATACAGGTAAGATGACAGTTTTGAAAATCATGATTTATCAACATTATATTTAGCTTTGGACGGTTTTTGAATGAGCGGTAATTACATATATACAGAATAGAAATGTATCATCATTTTTAATAAAAGTAATACGTTCATACTACAGTTTTGAAAAGGAGCAAAACCCTCGCCAATGTTAGTCTGTGTTTCAAGTGAACACGGACAACTATCACATCTACCATTCAAAGTGTCAAGTTGGATAGAGCAATCCCTTTAAAATAAGCCTATCGTTCTCAAAATAAATTTCTCTCTACGCATTAATCTTTTTTGACAAAATTGTATTCTTTAATTTGCATATGTTCAGTTTTCAGAAAGTGTCCATTGTTGACCATTTACTAATATTACAATGATATGTTTTGTTTCTAGGCTACAGGATGGGGCGGGACTATGCGAACTGTGGTGAATGTCTAGGGTGCGGACCTCAGGAAGAGTTCATCAACTGCGCTGATATTTCAATAAAGCTCCACCCAGCGGACATAATACACCAGCATACTCCCCTCTTACCGATTGATACTGGACTCATTGATAACGGATACGATAATGGAAATGGGAACGGTAAGGGAGACAGCAGCGGAAACGGAAGTGACAATGGCTACAGCAACGGAAACGGAAGTGACAATGGCTACAGCAACGGCAACGGAAGTGACAACGGGAACGGTCTCAGCAACGGTAACGGAAATACTGACGGTATAGTTTCTACATTGCCGACAAACAATATGAATATTCCGTCACGCCAGGCCCCAAGAGGTGTCATCTACACGTATCCGACTGCCGGATTGCCGTATCCAAAACCGTATGTTCAGCCGTTCGTGTTTTCCCCGTTTTATGAAAGCAGTAAAAGTCCTTTAACTGTTTCTAGTACTGCAGCATCTCGCAGTACAACACTTTTACCTTCTTTAAAGAACTCCACAACGGTCCTTACAACGAGGAAAACAACAAAAACAACAACAAAACCTTCACCGATTACTACGAGAACACCATCTACAACAACAACGTCAACTGCAACAACAACAAAAACAACATCAACAACAAGTACTACCACAACAACCACTTCTCTTCCACCTACAACAACAAGTACAACTACTTCAACTACGACCACAACTACTAAACCTAAAACAACAACAACAACTACAACAACAACCACAACCACAACCACAAAACCACCAACTACAACGAGAACGCCATGTACAACCCGCTTCTCTAATATAGTGTGTCGACCTTCGCCGTCTCAGAAGATCGTTAAGGGAATGTTCGGGTGGTGCAACCGCCATTGCCGCGCCGGAAGTTGCCCAGATCGGTACTGCAATTGCTTCTGTAAGTACCCGGATGGTTACGAAACACCCGTGCAACAGCTGAGCTCACTGACAGGAGCAAGTAGTGCCCGGGTATGTTATGTCCCCACTTTTGAGTGGCGGGGCTCTACTGGAATGTTGTCCTGGTGTAGAGATAATTGTCCTGGTCCTACATGTCAACCACTAGTGTGTGTGAAATCTCAGTGTTGAGGTCGATGTATGTTGAATCTCTGTAAAATTGAACAAATGTGATATAGAAGATCTACAATAATTGCCTTTAGCCCATATTCCAAGAACTATGTGTGCAGATCATATCAAAAATACTTTCGCAAACCCGTGTTGACTCATGATTGAGTGTCTTCTTGCGTCGTGATAAGACGAGCTTGCAGCGGGTGTGTCAAGAGTTACCTCCCTTCACGATTCCCTTGCATCTTGCAGAATCTGTGTAGAGAACTACGAAATATTTGTGAGGAGTTTCCAGGTAACTTTTGGAACAGCTTTGGTTTGCAGTGACTGCGAATCCTATTTCCACAGGGCTTAAACGATTCGACATTGACAATCATGCTAATACATGTTTGCAATATATGTGAATTTGATAACCCCTTTGGAATCTCTTTTCAAACCACAATTCTTTTAAGGCGTTTCATGAGAACCTTCGGACATGCATTTCCATGACCTTGACCTTTGTGCGAACAGTGTATATTTCATGTGGTATATTGACACCTGACTTGTGCCTCTCGGATGACATTTTCCTAAGTCTGTTATCTCCGAGGATTCATAATAAATTTGAATCAACTGACCGTCCATTGCTGGTAACATTTCAATGTATTGTGATCCCAAAAGCCAAGCTGACAATGCCAAAAGATGAAACCTGGCAGTGCGTCTCTTGTTGGGCATTTCCTACGTTCTTGTTCTTGTTCTTGACATGTTTTGCCTTCTCGTGTTATGTTGTCAGAAGATATCCAGGGCACTGCACGTCTGAGACTCTGAACGAATCGTGCATGGCTCTGGAACAAGTGCTCTGTAGACAGTGATCTGATTGTGTTTACTCGTTTATAAGCATTGGCACTCACGAAATGGAGTTTGTCATTTTGAACATTTTATCTGCATTTTGTTTGATATATTCTTTCATTTTTCTTTGTTAAAATTTTCGACTGAGGTTTCATATGCTAGCAGGCTAAAATCGAAAATGAGTTACGCCCCTTTCTAATAGTCATGATTCAAATTTCGAGACAAAATCTATGGACAAACTAGATCTTTGGCTTGCAGAGATATATTCTATTCGTTGTCATTATGTTTTATCTTGTAGAACTAAATCGACTTTTGAAGGGACAACTTCATACCTGTGATACACATTCATTTTTGTATGGCTATCTTCAAGGCATAATCTGAAAATAATTAACATAAAACTTAAAAAGTATTATGTGTCATTCATACTGTGTCATTTGTAACTAATATTGAGACAGGCCGATCATAATACGTGTACTTATTCCTTTCAGTGTTTTGCTGATAAGAATATATATCTAAATCGATTTTTGGCATCCTATTTCGATGAGACTTTAAAGGGACAGTAGCACGTTTTTTTCAAATTTTACTTTTTCAAATTTCCCATTTATAATGATAGTTTATGTTATTTATATTTACTTAAGAGGGTAAAACATCTAATTACACAAACCAATTATCCGTATATGTAATAACTGTGTCGCGTATTAAGCCAAAATTGCATGGCAGGCATTTTATTGTGAACACAATTTATTATTTCGAATGACAAAAAACGATTTCCATGGCTTTACAGAACCATGTACACTCATTTTTAACTTGATTTTCCGAAGCGAGAATGGTATTTTACTATTGGTGACATTATTTTTCAAATATATTTCATTGACTTATTTCAGCGAAAAAACGTGCTACTGCCCCTTTAACAGTTCCGATACTTTATTCCTGTTTTGGCTCCCTTTCAATCAAAATTAAACTATATTTGTATGAATTCAATTACAACTGGTAATGTCAACATTTTGTTTGGTGAAAGGCTAACGAAATTAGCATCATATACAATATCTTCTTATCAGGAACTGAGATGTCCGTTAAAAAATTATGTTTCATTATCATTTTTCGTGAGAATGCATGTTTTGTTTACATCAAGTCTTGTACATATCTCATCTTAAAGTTCATAAACAATTTACACTATTTACATGGTGACACCATTGTAATTCTTGTCTCACCTGTAATTGTTGGTACTTTCGTTATTGAAGCTTTGTGCTTCATTTGCAGTGGAGACTATAATACCCACTTAGAAGCCGTAGGCGTGTTCAGCAGAGTTTATACACGTGAGTGTTCGAGTTTCCGCTTCTGAACGAAAAAGAAATCGTGAGTGATGATATTCTGAAACCTACTTCTGGAGTAGTCGCGACGCATGTTTCCGTTCAGCAGCCACCCGCGTGTACCCATGTACACGCCAAGTGAGTACTCGTCCTGTTGAACACGCCTCTTGTTTTGTGGCCTATTTAACTCTTATTTAAAATATTTCTCCACGCATGTGTTTCGGTGACCTTTGACCTTTGAAAAGGTCGAAGCTATGGCAGCAGTTCTGTGATGTACACAATGTATGTATATTTATATTTAAGTTTGTATATGTATATTTATATGTGTAATATATGAATATCACCTATAGGTGAACAAATTGTTGAAATGATGTTTGCAATGTCATATCATTTGTTTAGAGATTATGACCACAACGATTATTCTTTTAGTAGAAATATTTGTTTAAAACATCTACTACATTCCTAGTCAAACTTTGACTTAATCTTTAATAAGTATTTGTCCAATAATATTGTTCTTCAATATGGTATGAAACACCGATTCTGAAACCTTGTACGAAGCATGTATTCCTACAGAATCTACTTAAGGCATGTCTTCCCATGTTACATCTGTTACCCCACAACCATCAACTTAGTATGGAAGGCATAACGCCAACCAGTCTCTGTCACTGGGTAATTTAAGCCTTGCCACCTTTTTCTGAGCAACATTGGCAGCGGGGATATCAATCTTCAAAATGAAATGAATTATACTTTTGTTCACAGTAATAGAGGTTGTCATGAGAGTGTGTTTTGGGGTGGTTAATATCCTGCATTAGGAATAAACGTTTTATTTTGCGGACCTTGGCTAAATACATTGTGTTTAGTCCTAATGCAGGAAATTTACCATCCCAAATCATACGAGCATGATAACTTCTTTATCATACAATGTCATTCTTCATTCATTTTGCGCAAATCAGCATGACAACATTAATTTCTTTAACTACGCGTATTGATATATCCAAATGAACTGCCTGCTATTCTCACAGTAAAATGACACAACATACCGCTATCTAAATCATTTTTATGATCTTAATTTCCAATGTTTTAATACGTTTGAAATTCGTTTTTCAAATGAAAAATATTTAACGTGAGGACAGCAATTCGAACTCGCGTTCTATCGCTTTCGTGTAATCGTGACTGTGGATGAGTCCATCTCGAATGGGCGAGAGTTGCTTCCCTTCCGCCCGGTTGCAAATGGCGACTCACGGTTAGTACAGGCGTTCGAAATGTTAACGCGTGTGACGTCCTTTTCCGTAATTCCCCCTTGGGCAATATGACCTGTTGTCCTCATCTTTTTATCAGTGTTATTTCACGCCTTCCGGCTCGGGTAACACCACTTCACAGATACGGACATCGGACAGTTTTACCTCCACGATAAGCATTCAACTTATCGTATATATGTCGAACAGACGTTTTGATCAATTCGTTTCTATCTGCATCCGGATGTTTGTGAAACATAATTCAAAACACTAATCATTATCAAAGTTTCAGTACTAGTTAGATTTTATTCAAATTGTGTGATATTGCTTAAATAATGTATTTATGAGATATTTGTGCATTCTTATATTTTGTTGATTTTGAAATATGCGTTGTCGAAATGTATGTACTGTGTATATTTATTGCCAATAAAATATATTAGAAACTATTAAATCATTAGCATTCTCATTATGAATATAGTTGATACATCAAGACAATGTTTTTCCTCGAACTTTTTTTCGATCAGGTCACCGAGCTCAACGAGCTGTCAAAACTTTTCTGAGGTGAGGGTTGGCATTAAATGGTGTGCATATCTCATTCTTGAAGAAAAAACACGTCCAGTCACTGGTATCGACACTGAGATCCACATGGTGAACAAACTTTAGGGATGCATCTCTCCATTACGAGATTACTCCATTACTTTACCATATATTTGTGCTTGGTGTAATACATTTTTAGAAACGACACCAGAGTATTCAAGATACTTTGCTTGTACCTGGTATTTATTTTAAAACATACCATGTGTCATTCAGAAGGTCGTTTATAAATACAGCACCTTTTGCATTCCATTTTCGATATTAAAGATGTTCTGGCTTTACAAGATGAGTTGCGAAGTAATGTTATTCTGTGAACCTACTCCCCATGTCTAGATAGTAAAGCGGCCTTCAAAAGGCAAACTAAAGTCACATGTTTGACGTCATTTGAACCTAAAGTTTGACAACATGAGTTTGACGTGTGAACACGCGAGTTTGAGAACTTTCAAAATTTGGCCAACATGTGTTGTCAAACTTTAGTTTGTCGTGTGAAGGTTGCTGAAGTCGCATCACGCATTGAGAAGGTCACGGTAGAAATCATACGTGATTCAAGTTGACATAACATACAGTCATTTTGAACAAAAAGATTACAAACTTTTGAGTAGTTACCGTAGAAACGTCTTATGGAAAAAAATGTTTGAGCTTGACTGAGCTTTTTTTATATTGGGAGCATTGAGAGCACCCTCTTTAACAGTACACATCAGTTGATCACGTCGAACATTATCGGATTTGTTTTCCCATAAAAATCGGAAACGTTTGCCTTTAAAGTCCATCAGCTTATCCGGTTGATTTGGAAGCGAATATGTGGTTTTGGGAGAAGTAGAGACTTCAGTATGGTAGTTCTACCCAAAGGGGTTAAGTTTCGAACATGTATTGAATGTTTGACATTGCCTTAACCTATATTTATATTTCAAGTCAATCATACTTTCAATATCCAGGTCAAATAGTGTTTCAAGTAATTTAAAGTTGCTTTGTTCCTAGTTTAACTTCCAACTTTATGAGAGAAATAATTCATTCTTGAACGTTTCTTTGAACCAATCCAATGAATTCCTTTGATTGCAACACTATTCCGTATCAGTATTGTCAACATTTGCTGGACGACATGACGTCTTTTTCATCTTCGTTTATTAATGTATTCCAGACTGATTTATTTCGTTTTGAAATTGCCATTGAAGCAACTTTATGGAATACTGTGAGAAAAGTGAGATCGACAGTCAGTTTTTCATTAATTGTTTTGGTGTATTTCCTTTTGGAATACAAATGATAAATCCTTGTTTGTGTAATACTGACAATTCTTCACTGTTGTACCCATAGTTTAAAGTACGAACAATGCATTTACCAAAATAATTTAAGGAACTCAGTAATTAAACCATCTGCACAAAGGCTCTTATCATTATTTAAACATTTAACAGACTGTTACCAGGAATCGAAGAAGTCGTCTTTTAATTGTAAAATATGTTCTTTATGTTTTAATTAAAAGTATCAACGGAGAATCATTCCAATCTCCAAATCAAATCACGTGGTCACTTTTAAAGCTTTTGATTTCCTGAGCAAGGGATATACATTGTACAAGTTTGCGTTGTCATTTTTGGGGTCCTACAAAGTAATTTTACCAACTTTATAGCTGTCAAGTTTCATGTCAAGCTCTATCAAATTACCTTCTTCGTCTAGTGTTACCCTTGGAGTTCATCATCGAGCCACTTAGAACATAGAATAGCTACACCACGTTGAACTAAAAAAAACCAATCTTTACTTCCCCATTCTGCCTTTATCTGTTCATAGACTTTTCCATATTCTCTGTAAAGTGTACACCTTGTAGGCAATAGATTGAAGCTTGGTCAACCGGAAGAAAGCATAGTCACATAAAGTACCTTGCGGGATTCGAACCCGGACCTCTCGATCTGAAGCCGAATGCGCTAACGTCATCCCCAACCACGCTCGAATAAGCTTAGAAACTGTCATGGAGATACACAAAAAAACATGATCACCGTGTTTCACTTTATGAAACAACATTGGGCATCTGAAGGGGACTTGGAGAACTTGTGGACACATATGTGAAGGACTCAGGGTGGACACAGGTCAGTTGGTCCAACATAACCAGGGCTCCATTCCATAACAGCGAATGCTTATAATCGCTCATTGGTCGCTCAATGTAGCGCATTCTCTCCTGAACGACACGGTGCGATTCCTCGAGGTTTGCTCGCTTTCCTACGTAGCGCTACATTGAGAAATGGCGTTCAAGAAATTTAAAAGTAATCGCTCATTGAGTCTCTTATATATATGCTTAGAGCACGACATGGTAACGTAGATGAAGTTATTGATACAGTAAAATATGACATTCGAAACAATGTGATTCATGTTTTATTGGATTTTTATACAAAAATGTTTTATGCAAAAAACACAAAGAAAACATTCATTTCTCATTCATTGACAACAAGATTTTCATTCACGGTGATAAGGTACCGTTTGAAGGTTAAGCATTTGACTACAACGTCTTTTAATGATGTTAATTCAATTCGAAATACCCTCATTACGATTAAACAAAAAAACAATAACCATTAGAAAATAAACAGCACGAATGGGGAATATATGAACATTTACTGTCAGTATTACAAAAGAATACTATTTGTTTTTTAATTTGCATGGTCCTATGAATGATATGTTCTAAAATTAGTGTCTCAAAAGTGTACGGCAACGTCTCAGCCCGTATATCTTTTACGATGATGCTTTAAGATGTTTTATATCATTTCAAAATACCATGGAAAAGGCAAGTCTCGAAAATGTTAGTGTTGCTGCATTTCGTAAACTGTTCTGTGCAAAAGTTGCAGCGCACTATGGTGTTCAGTTGCAGTGCGCTGCAACAAAGCACAGAAAAGGAAACGGAATGCAGCAAGTCTTAATTATCCAATGATTGATGCTGACACGAATTGTAATGTCCAGGGAAGTTGCATTTATTTATATAAGATACCCACGGCAATCAAACACAGGCGGTCAATGGGACGACAGCGTGCTTTACGAGACAATAAAACATGCTCGTGATTTCAGACGTCACTGACTCAGTTAGAGCGTCGCTTAGCAAATGACGTCATATGTTACGTCACGTTGATTGTTCAATGCTAGCGAATTTGTTCTACGACGGGAGACAAATTATCTCCACGTTTATTTTTTATATAAAAGCGAGTAGATGTTTAATGGCATCTCATATATGAAATAAAAGACTCGTTGTTGTGGTTTCTCGTAGAATAAAACATAGCAGAGAGCATAAAACAGTCAGGGCTGCGCCCTTCGTGTTTTATGCTCCCTGCTATGTTTTATTCAACGATAAAGCACGCCAACTCGTCTTCTATTTCTTAAATAATCAGGCTCGTATGATTTGCTATAAACATTGTAATACTCCTGAGTAGCATATTCCTGAAGGGCTACCATATACGAAAAAGACAAACAAATATACCGGCGAATACAAACAAATATACCGGCGAATACAAACAAATATACCGGCGAATACAAACAAATATACCGGAGAATACAAACGTGTACATATAATGCAAACAGCGCGACAACAATATAAAAATATAAAACATATAACAAATATAATATATGGTGATTATAACGACATAAAAACAGCAATAATCAATGTTGGTGTAAGTATATACTGAGACAAATGTACGCAGGTACAGCTGCTAGATTGAACAACGACTGGGGCTTTGGGAATCTGCAACGTTATTGCCCTTCCTCTTCTGCGGCCATCGGCGGATCTGAAATAAATAAATTGAAAATGAAATTCAATTGCCCTTTTTTAATCTATTCTAATACGTCTTCTATCTAATAGTTTAACACCAGATACAAGTCGAAAATAACTTCACAATGTCAGCATCGAACTGGTATAAATGCCGGAGCTTGTCGACGGCATTTATACTAGAGTTTAACCTTTCAAACCGTTTGTAAGCCAGTGAACAAACACATTATGAAATCTATTTCTTAATAACCCGTTTAATTCCCAAGTGGAGATATATAAAGTAAGTGTGTTGGCAAACTTCCCAATGCAAGGCTTAAATCAGCCAGTAATTGAGACTGGCAAAAGTTATGCCTTGCGTTTGGAAGTTGTGTGTTGTTTAGAACCATGGATGTTCACGGAATGCACGTGCTGTGCACATCATGAAGGCGATAGAACCGAAATTCACGTGCAGTCGTCTGATGCATGAAGAACGCGGCTGACGTGTTACCGTTCTTTCTTTAAAGAAAATGAAGGATTTTTCTCTCTAGTGTTGTGATAATAAATTAGTATGATTTATTTGTTCTTTCATGTCGATGTAACTACTTTTCGTTGAATTTCGATGATTATTTTCATTCCGACTTCCCTTTGTGACTGATGATTTGAAAGGTTTAAAAATACGCAAGGAAAAAAATTATATAAAATGATTTCAGTTAAATATGCCACGAATTTGCGTGGGTGATCAAACCAGAGGACATTGAATTTATTAAGTATAGCTTGAAATACAAGTAAAACATTAAAGATAGTGATATTCCGCGCTATGAAATATACTCGTCTGTCTTTCGAGTCAAAGTCGCACCACTGGAAGAGAGGGGGAATCCAAATTGAATAATTACGTAATTCCAATAGACTTTATTGTTCATTACTTGTTACGAGAGTAACTTTTATGAATCTACTTGTTGTCGATTAATTCTGAAATCTTTACAACAATATAGGAAATCATCTCAACTATAGATACATAATTTCAATATTTTGTTTGACAATTATTAAGAAACTCATCTCTTATCAAACAAACACATACTTTATACAACATACCGATAATATTCAACATGGCCGCCAATGGGACATTGGAATCACAAATTGTACATGAGATGTTTAAACAAATGTCATTTGAAAACTAATCAACTGAGCTGAGATGATTACCAATCTGTCACCAAAATATGATTCAGATTCAGATTCAGATTCAGATTCGTTTATTCAGTATACTTGGCCTAAAGGCCTAAAGTATAAGTACAGTTTTACAATTGTATGAGAGATCACGTGGCAGTGACGTTTCTCAGAATGAATACATGTTTTAAATAGTTTGCAAGGGAATAAATAACATCAGTATTTTTTGAATTTGTTTGAGACTCGCTACGCTGACATTCACCAAAATATGAGAGCAAAGGGACATTTACTTAATCTATGAAATGTATTCTCGCAACAGCTACTTAACACGTAAGTATGTGGGAATTGCGTACATGTACATAATAATTTGGCCACCCAATCTACATTACCTTCACAATGACACAAAAGCTTGATGAATATTTAGGATTATCAATCAGTCGGCGTCAAAGTGACAAAGGTATGCAGATCTGTTTAAATTACGTTTTGACTTGTTATTAGACATGGGGATTACATAACAGATGAAACGAATTTGTCAAAACTGCCAAACATTGATAGATTGGCAGAAGTCAACCCCAAAGTACTCTTCACTGTACCGGCAACATAGATTTGTGATTATTTGTTTTCATAAGAGCGGCTGTATTTTTTTCCCTTGATACATTAAAACGTTAAAAATATAACAAAAATGAGGCAGAGGGAAGGTCGGATATCAAAGAGATTAAATAGACGCCAAGTTATTGGCAGGCGTGTTAATAAAAGTATTTCAAGTCGCCTTGAAGAGTACGCTTTGCGAATGCGTCATGTGAAAAAAGGATTATCAATGAAAGTTTTAAAGTTGTACCTCCAATTAATTGTTTCGCCATCACCTGTGATAAGGATTTAAACAAGGTATTTTAGGATATTAACATAATGGGTGTTATAAAAGGATACTTGATATTTCTCGTTGCCATTTACAGTGCCGTGTTATAAGTTAACGGACGTTGACGTTAGTTCCATTTAATTTAGTCTGGGATAAATAATTTGCATGAAATAAGTTCTCGTTAGATCAATGTCAAATGATGTTGATCAAATTACTAACATTCCCTATAGGATTAAAACGGAGAAGTGAACATAAATTATGAGATAGCCAAGATGATAATGAACGTGAAAAATGTGAAGAGGGTCAGACATAAATCCTATCCTAACATGCAAGTCTATGAGACAGACATGGTATTCGACGAGATATGGCAAAGATATATCTATTATATCACGAAAATAATTGCAAACTAGAAGGTGTTTTTACTCGTAATATAATATGTCTCCCCCTTCCTCCAATTCACTTATTATTACCCTACCGTTATTACCCTTCTAAAAGACAAAGTCTTAGTGCAAATGGTTGCCATGGAAACAAAATCAAATCAAATTGAAAAAAGTTCAAACCCACAAAAGGTACATCTACAGGATATGGGGAGGCTGTATACTACATGTGGTGAAGATTGGCCAAGTAGTTTTAGAGATCTGCTCCGGAAACAAACCCAACACTTCAAATAGACAAAGTCCAGATTGTTACCATGGAAACGAACAAAAAACATTCCGAAAAAGCTCAAACCACCAAAGGCGCATCTTCATGATATGGGGAGGCTGCATGTATATGTTATTTAGTTTAACTGATAGTCATAGTCATAGTCTACCATTCAACTTAAATTAAGATAAACATACACTTTATGATATAATCAAACAAATATGTACAGTATCCACTCTGAAACGAATGTCATGATCTCATTACCGGTTAAGTGGGTTTAAAGGCACTGTAGCACGTTTTGGGCATTTTTTAAAAGATCAAATTGCTATTTAGAATAAAAATGTGTGAAGTAACATAGCCCGACACGATTATTCATAGTCGCAGAATATGATGCCACGTATAACACCAGTATAAATGTATATAACACACTCATAGCGGCTATTTAGTGTGAAAAGCTTAAAATAATTCGAGGATGGGAAATGGTACCGTCTTTCTTAACCATGCATAGTCATTAGTTTTAGAACTCTATTTTTTCATTGAATGAGGAAGATGGTGACTAATTGGTAACATTTTCCATTTTGTGATATGTCGTTATTTCTGGTGCAACAACCCCTTTAAATCGAATAACGAGACGTGGCTTGTATTTCGTAACTTATTTCATGACTAAGTTAAGAAACTGGAATGTCTAACAATCAATCATGGTAAATGTAACTGATTCATCTTGCTCTAAGCGACATGAACCTAATTTCTGTTGCTATAAGCGACAGCAATGTACTTGATCTAAGCGACATTTATGAGAAGAGAGTTATCATTTGACATGTCAAATCAAATAAATAATAAGATTACAAGTTCAGTAAGAAATAAATTATAATTACTAGACAATTATTCGCAAAGAAATCTCGTCCAGGCCGAGTCATGTATTTGCAAAATCATTTCCGCCAGAAGCAACATTCGTGTCAACTGTCACTCCCTGCGTGGAGGTTTCAATTTAAAAACAAGTAAAACATTTCAACAAATATCATTAATCAACATACGGATTTATCAAAACCATATATATTTTATGGTTTAAGGACAATTCGCATTGGCTTCAGTGACAGTTACGTCATAACAGGAGTCTTTTTCGCAAAAATGGTACTTTTGATCTTTGGTTGATTAGTTTGGTTGAGACTCAATACAGTCCTGAAAAGATTTTTTATGAATATAAGAATTTATTTAAGAATTGAATGTCAGTTTGTGTGTTTCCACTGGAAAATGAACGACGTCAAAGCGGGATTCAAACTCCCGTGAACGGAGCGAGCTTACAACCGCCGGAAAAGAAATATTTCATTATCACGACTGTTTAAATCCGAATCCCCTTAGGTGAGGTGACATGTTTTACATATTTTAACAATTTAGAAGGTAGTATGATATTGAGATTATGTTAATCAAATAAACCATTACGGTAAGTGGTGACAGTTGAAAATTTGCGAAGAAAATCGGGAATCCTGAATCAGGAAAGTACTAGTCTAGTCTACCGGCGAATGTTCACACGACCTGAAAGATCCAGCGACCAAAATTATGACGTATTATTAAAAAAAGCAAGCAAGTTGAAAAAGAGAAGAAACGTGAAAGAATCGTCGTTCATTCAAAGAATCATGTTTCAAGCAAAACGTGGTCGTCAGTTTCACACAGCTTCATTTCAGTCTGTGGCAATAACATGTATGTTTGCAGGGCATTGTTAATGTGTCAGACTAACTAAACATTAAATGTCAGGTCATATGTCATGTCATGTCATTCATTATTATGAGATTTCAATTTGACAATTGCTCGATTTAAAATTTCTGAAATCTGCCCATAAATTATTTATATATGTTTTTGTTAAAACCCGCCTTATTTAGCAAAGCGGACCGCCTCTAATTGCGGCATTCTTAAAATGGGTACATTAAAATCGTGTTTATAATCAAGTGTATATTGGCTCAATTTATTGCGATATATAATGTACGCAGAGATAATAATTTGTCATTCTTGAGAAAAATGCATTACACGTGAATTTTAAACTACGCGTTCCTTACTTCAAAGAGAGCAATACTGTTTTCCCCGCAGCTGCGTTCATGTTTACCGGAACAGGCGTCCATGTTGATCCGCCATCAAGGCTAGCTTCAAGGTCAAGGCCAGGGATAGGGGAGACAACTTTGAGTTGTCCTTTAACCAATCTAAAAATGGAAGACGGCGAAGTGTATGAATAGAAGACCGGAAGACACAAGTATTCTAGGTTCATGGCATCGTAACTCGCATGTCACAACTCCCGCCAGTCTCCATCACTGACTAATTTAAGCCTTGCTGCATTTCGTAAGCGTTTCTGTGCTGGCGTAGCAGCGCTTGTTCAGATGCAAGGCGCTCACAAGCTAGTGAATAAAAGTAACGAATACAGTAAGGCTTAAATTAGACAGTGACAGAGATTGGCGCGAAGTATGACTTAAGTGGATTTATAGGATCACATCTAATTTGATGTAAGCTAAGAACTTACTTATATAACTGATTAACCTCCTTACATCTTTAACTTATTTAATATTAATAATGGTACCCTTGAGTATTATTGAACTATAGAGTGTTACAGTAGAATCATTTACACATTGTGTAAATCAACACTTAAAGTATAATAGGGGTTGAGTGCTAAAACGGAGCTCAGTTTTCAAGTTTGTGATCACTTGAATTTAATAACTCGTGCATAACTTCTAAAATTGACTCTATATCTTTATAGATTTCAGGGTAATATTTTAAGTATAATTGAGTTTTTTTTAATTTCATTTCAATTTTTATTTTTATTACTTCGATTTCGATTTATTTCGGATATATTTTTAACATTCAACTGTCATAATTACTAAATTTTAAATGTGCTAATCTGAATTAGATATAGGTGACATGTGATACATGTCATTTATGAAACCATTTTGTGATTAATAATTTATCTTATATATTTAATATTAATATTTTCCTACAATCCGTATTCTGTAAAGAACTTTGTATCCCTGACGATCGATCGGCGTTCCTCAATATATGTACGTGCATTTCGTGTTAACACACACTTTGTATTTATTAAAACTCAAGCTTTCCTTATTAAATAAATTAACCAATGATAAAAGCGAATGAACATTATAATCAGTGACCTACTTTGCACCAGGCAGGGGGACTCTATACGTGATGTTGAACCTGTCCAGGGCGGCCATCTCCTGGTATCCCAAAGTGTTGGCGAATTTTATCCAATCAGCACGTTTCTCCTCCATATTCAAACTGTCTTCCCATGATGCCTTGTGCCACGCCCTTTCCGCCAGTGCCACTAGTCGCGGGAAGATCATATAGAACATGTGTTCTTGTGTTCGGACTGTCTCAGTCCACAGTTGACCCTGGATGCCTGTCGATAGATTGATTTTTTATAATCTTACCGGTAACTTTATTTGGAAAATATAGAATTAAAAGCGCTGTAGTTTGTTCAGGGGGAGTGTAAGGCAAATAATGACCTGATCGCCGCGCGTTATTGGAATAAATTCTGCTCGGCCTGACGCCTTCGCGAATTTATATGCCATAACCGCGCGGCACCGTGTCATTATTTACTACATACCCTCAAGTGTCGGACTATACCCTCCAGTGTCGGACTATACCCTCCAGTGTCGGACTATGACCTGCAGTATCACACCGATCCACGTTTCATAACGTTACGGAACGGGTCATGCGGGACCATAATAAACCGATCCATCGAAATGACATTTGACACTTAAAAAATCACTCAATTTTTATCATATTTTATATTCATAGCGCGTGACTATGTGAACAATGAATCTTGATAAATATGTGTATATTCTGCTGCCAAACACTGAAAACGTGTTTTATAAATACGTAAAAAAACAGTATGTTGTTAAAACCATGTCATTACGTCGTTAACACGTACATCCTGCCAAGATAATCAGAACGTTGTTTACGCATAAAAGTTTGTCCCATGGCACGCCCCTGGGACTTTCCATCAAGAAAAACATGTACTGTAATTACCCGCCCTTGAGTTGTGCACAACAATCACACGGCTTTTATTGGCCACGGGCGCCTCTCAAAACGCATCTTACAATATACTTAGGGATACATTACGTGGTTTGAAGTTTATAAACAATGATGACATATTGCGATACTCCATTACTGGTCATTTCTGATATTCATATAACATGGTATAAAAAAAATAGTAAAATTTGTATTTACATACTGATTTTGACAGCTACAAAATATGGAAATTTCTCTGTAGAATGATGGACGTACTAGAATTCTTTAATGTATTTTCTACGCAATTTATCATTTTACCGACACAGTACAAAACAAAAAACAAAACAAAACTAACTTTATAATACGTTGACATATCATGATTTACATAATCTATATTATCTTTTATATTGAAATATATGCCATTTCCAATCCATAAGTCAAAAATCATACGGGAAACGTGATAAGCTTACAACACAATTTCTTATAGTAACACATAATAATAATAATATACATTTTAACGCCTATTATCCAGTGCAAGCACTGCTCAATGGCGGTACAATTATTACCCTGAAGGAATTGTACTTTCGGTGCCGCTACTAAGCGCTCCGCGCGACCATTTAAGTCCGTACCTCCCGTGTTCAGGTACCCATTTAAACAGCTGGGTGGACTGAGTGCAATGTGGATGAAGTGCCTTGCCCAGGGGCACAACACAGGTCCAGGTCACAAATGTTTGGTGTCTCCACCGGGATTCGAACCCGGGCCGTTGGCGTGAGAAGCAAGCATGCTAACCACTACACCACTGTGCTCCACACATGATAGAAAATATTCAGTAGAAATATATGGTTTAAAAGCAAGCTGAATAGTAATCAAATTAGACGGAAGTTGTGTTTTTCTTATATAGATACGTTATGTTTTCATTGCTTAACACCTGTACCGAATACGTTTGCTGGCAACTGCAACTCATCCTCGATAATCCAGCGCTATTGTTCCGATAAATCTACTTGTGTGTAGATTTATCGGAACAATAGCGCTGGATTATCGAGGATGACTGCAACTCTGAGCTCGTATCTTTCCCTAGTCCCTATTCCATTTCATGTGATCTAACCAACCAATGGAATGACTGATCGGGTTAATTACATTTGTGTTACATATCATAGTTTACGTTTGTAACATCTATCTGAATATGTGAAACATTATTCCCTCGCGACCAAATTACAACAGTTGAAATTTTCGTATTTGACAAATAAACTATAGTTTCATGAAACTCAAAGTAAAAATACACACTATCAATTTAATGATTTCTTGTCTAAAGCCTTGATTGAAAATATCTGAATTCTTTAATCGAGAGAAATAAATAGCAAAGCAAAGCCAAATTAACAAACATAGCAAAGACGTCATTTTATAAAGACATCATGCGAGAAGATTTAATTAAATCAGAGAATTAGAACATAAATTTTAGAATACAAAATTCACAGTACAACTTCTTGCATTGGTACTCTCTGCTTTTTAGGTCATTGAGGAGATACATGAAAGGACTATTCTGTCACTCCTGATACAAACTTCCAAACGCAAGGTCTCCATAAGTGGCTGATTTAGGCCTGCAGTATTTCCTTAAGACATATGTGCTAGGAAATTGGAGCCCACTATGCATTTCAGATGCAGATACCCACTATCTTAGCACGGAAAAGCGTGGGAAATACTGCAAGGCCTAAATCAGTCAGTAAAAGAGACCGGCAAGAGTTATGCCTTGCGTTTGGAAGTTGTTCCGATAAATGTCCGAGTTCGAATCTCTTGCACTTGGATAATGATACTTGATAATGATACCATCTTGCTATGTGTCGGGTTCAGTAAATTTTGAATAAATGCGATGTGGCACTTTTTTGGCAAATTATGTTTTCTCAAATTTGCCTTTTATTTTTTTAAAGTTTATATTATATAGTGCTACGTTTATCGGTAGAACTCTAATTTCAAGACCCGATAAGTTGTATACATAGAAAACGGTTATCCGTATCGTAAGAAAACGGTGCGACGTATAAAGCGACAGTGGTGTGGTACTCTTCAGTGTGAGAAGTAGATTTATAAGTTTCCCGCCAATTTGAGAGTTCAGACAGCAAGATGGTTGATCATTCTATCATGGTATCATAAAACTCTGGGTGTTTAGGTATCGCTACATCAGTCACATCACTTATAGTACTTTCGAGAGGCCATTTTAATGTGAACACCTTAAAATTGCCACTGGATAGGAAATGGACTCGCATGGATAAACCGAACAATGTACATTATTCTTAAAACTAGTTTTATTAATTGGGATGTATTATTGTATTATTGGGATGTATATCCATTGGTAACACTTTTTTGTGCGAACACTTAATTTCAGTAAGAAAATCTTGCTGCAGTTCCTTTAAATCAAGTATGTATGTAACAAGTACATACCAATAATGTTCTCCCGTCTTTCAAGCGGTGTGCATTTAGATCCGTCCTCTCCACATAGTTCTTCCTTACTCATCGGCTCTCCGGTACGTCGGAAATCTACGTTGTCGTACACGCTGTCGGGTAAGTATCCGTAAGTCTTGTAAGTATCCGAAAACCTCGTCGCCCAGTAGTAACCTCGTTCTTCCGGATCCGGCTCATATGGATGATCGAAGTAGAGATGCGTTCCGTGTGCAAGTACGACCTATTGAGAAGTGCGCATGCGTGAAATGATGAGTACATGATACATTTAGTAGAACCAACGTACGATGAATGTACTTTTAAATTGAATTATCCAATGGAATAATTCTGACAAGCCCTCACTAAAAAGGTTTAAAGGGCGCAGTGTGATCAATAATACATAATAATAGGTTTATGTTCAACTAAAATCCTAGATTTGCATTAATGCTGGTCGCTGCTAATGGTTGCGATACTGCCGAAGTGGCATGGCGTTAAAGAATAACTCACTCACTAACTAATAAATACCTGTGTTCATTCGGTGTACTGTCAACTTCCAAACACAAGGCATAACTCTTGCCAGTCTGCATTACTGGCTGATTTAAGCTTTGCGGTATTTCCCTCGCTTTGTTGTGCCTAGATAGTGAATCGCTGCACCAGAAATGCATAGTGGGCCTGGATTTCTAAGCTCAGGAAATACTGCAAGGCCTAAATCAGCAAGTAATGGAGACTTGTTAGAGTTATGGCTTGCATTTGGAAGTTGGTGTACTGTTGACTGTTTGTATTCCCTGCTGATGGGCATCTATGATATTTATAAAATCTACATTAATAATTTTAAATTGTCAGAGTCCACAGTTAACGACGAATTAAGATGTCATAAATGTCAGGGTTACAAAAATAACTAGGCCTTGTGAGCTTTCTAAAACAAAGTTGCAATTCCCCATGCTAAAGAATAAAATCTTTGCTGTGGTCGTGAAATTCATGCGTGTTCGTTTCAAGTACAATATGAAGAGAATTTCGCGAATTTTGTGCTCGAAAAAGGGCTGACAACTATTTGTGGACTGTGAACCTTACATACAATACAAAAACTGATCCAGTCTTTAATCGTTCTAACGTTCATAGAAACGCTGTATAATACTTTGACCTGTTTCTCGCTGAACGTGCGGAGGTAAAGTATATAGAAGGAGCATAAATGTATTACCTTATACCCAGCGTTCGCTAGACCATACGCCCTGGTCGACACGCCCCACTCCCAGACGTTATCCCACGCGTAGGCTGTGACGTCATTGTTCCGGAGTAAGGCTCTATTGAAAGGTTCCGCAACAGATTTCATCAGGCCGTCCTCCCAGCCTCCCAGATTCAAACCCCGCTGCGAGGTGATATTGGCGATCGATTGAGTAAAATGTTCCTTCAAGCTAACATTAGCGTTCAGAAGCTCCTGGCAGGCCGACGAATCCTTCCAAGCTCCCTTGGCAACCTCATCACCCCCGAAATGAAACGTTTTGAGGGGGTTGACGTCACGATGCATCTCCATAAATTTCTCTATGACGTATGTGAAGAAGTTATACGTTGAGTTAATACACGGGTTGATGGCATTGTCCTTGAACATCTGGACAGACAGATAGTCCGACGGATCGTTAAGGTCGTGGAGACGGTAGTTATCAGCGTTGTCGACGTCGCCAATATCTAACAAGCGTTGACGTCTTGCTTTCATTGCAAATATAGCGGCGTGCGCATGTCCGGGAGAGTCCACTTCCGGTATGACTTCAATATGGCGATCGGCCGCGTATTTGAGGATTTCTATGTACTCGTCCATGCTGTAAAAACCTGAACCGGAAGTGGTAATACCCGGGCCTGATCCCAGCTGTGAAAGTATACACTTTTCTTCTTCCATGTCGTGACATCTGTGACCCCCGATCTGAAGCACAAAATATATATATATTTATGATATTGTTTCAACGTTTAAAAATGTATCAAGAGCCATATAGCATTTTCACTGTGGAATGAATTTCCGAACAGTAGTTTAGCAGACGTCTGTAATGGGCTCGTTCCAGAACAAGCATAAGACACTCTTAATAAGACGATATTTTTGCATAATTCTAAAAATTCTTCCGCTCAATCTTTTTTTATCATTAATGTCATATTCTTGTCTCATATCTTATGTGTGATAGCAACGAGCAATAACCTGGATATTAGGCGCTATATACATTCATTATTATTCATTCATAACTAAGATTTATATAGGGAAGGGAAGTTGGTTATTTCTAGCAACACGCGTCCTTTGAAAATCTACAAGTATACAGACATTCAATCAAATAACCAAATACCAAATACCAAATAACCACTTAACACGAACTACTGTTTACCTGAGTTAATTCCTCCAAGCCAGGTATTTCCACCCTCCACCCTTCGTCTTCTGTAAGATGGAAGTGTAAGATGTTCAGCTTGTACATGGCCATAGCGTCGAGTAGTTTCATCACAGACTCCTTGCTCTGGAAGTTCCGACCTACGTCCAGGTGCATTCCTCGATACTCAAACCTGAAAATAAATAGTTCGAAATAAGTAAAAGGAATCTTAAACTTTTCCGCAAGTCATGTCTGTGATCGCACCAGGAATAGTTTTCCTGTGTCGTCAGTAAACACGAAAAAAAATAAAATAAACAAATTAACACAACAAAAAAGCAAACAAAACGAAAACGTGGATGGATGCTATCAAATGTGGTTGTGATAACAGACATGCTGTCAATTGTATATATGCTAGTCTGTGGGGTCTAGTTCGCTAGCGCTGAAACCAATATCTAAGGGATACATAACAAATATAATTATGACGAAAGTTACCTCTGTTGATATAGTTGATAGTTTGGAACAAAACATAATTGTGAAATCATATAATAGTTCAACCTATTTATCTCAATATAGCAATCATTAAAACACGTGGTCGAGTTTGTTGGATTCGGTGTTTTGTAGGCCAGACCTATCCGTAGGAGCAGGGTATTCGTAGGAGGTGAATTCGTAGGAGGTGAACTCGTAGGAGGTGAATTCGTAGGAGGTGAGTTCGTAGGAAATGAATTCGTAGGAGGTGAATTCGTAGGAGGTGAATTCGTAGGAAATGAATTCGTAGGAGGTGAATTCGCAGGAAATGAATTCGTAGGAGGTGAATTCGTAGGAGGTGAATTCGTAGGAGGTGAATTCGTAGGAGGTGAGTTCGTAGGAGGTGAATTCGTAGGAAATGAATTCGTAGGAGGTGAATTCGTAGGAAATGAATTCGTAGGAGGTGAATTCGCAGGAAATGAATTCGTAGGAGGTGAATTCGTAGGAGGTGAATTCGTAGGAGGTGATTTCGTAGGAGGTGAATTCGTAGGAGGTGAATTCGTAGGAAATGAATTCGTAGGAGGTGAATTCGTAGGAGGTGAATTCGGAGGAGATGAATTCGTAGAAGGTGAGTTCGTAGAATATTCGTTTGAGATTTATTATGTACTTGTAACATTTTTTGGATCCTCCTGCGTATCAAGTGAAATTTTACAGCTACGAACCGGTCTGGCCTACGAATTCAACTACACCCGATATTTCATCTTTTATCAAATACGAATTACGAATAAAGACAAATACTGATGTCATAAAGGTACTCATATAGAAATATACCAACCTTGGAGCATCCTCAATAGCCAATTTCGGTATCTTGCCGCCATATCGAGACTTCAGTACGAGGCTGAGCAGAGACTGGACGCCATTAAAGATACCACGTGATGTAGTCGACCAGATCATAATGGCGGTATCAACTGGATCAACAGTGACTGTGTATGCTTCCGGTGAGGAGGATATCTCTCCGTTGACAAATACTTGGGGTTCTCGGTAATAGAGACGGATGTAGTTTTGGGACTTTAGCGAGTCGCTGGAGAGGTTGAAGGAGTAGCCTCCCTTGGATAGCTCATCTGGAAATAGACAAGGAGTCGCATGAGACAATGATGTACAGTGTAGTGAGCTGTAAAAAATGGACCACATGTTACACACAAACATGTGCCATATTTATATAAATGATTGTTCCATTAAGTGTATGTATAAAACTAGAATATAACTTATATTACTTCGCTGGCTAAACAAATTTCAAAAGTCTTAATTTGTGCACATAAACATCGTACTGAATAATCAGATTATCACATTTTATTTATAAATACGTGAAAGCCATCTCTATTTTGAACAAATACTTATTTTGTAGATTAAATTGAGGATATTTCATTAAAAATTACAGACATATTTAATTAAGAAAGGTATAAGTTATAATGAATATTACCTTTTAAATATGTTGCCTCGGCTTCAAAACGAGTTTCGTATTGAATTTCTTTAATGGCGGTTAGATCAAGGGGAGGTAACACCTCATCAGTCGCCATGGCAACAGGTGTAGGAATTATTGGATGTTGGGCTCCCTTCATATCAGTTACATCCTCGCTCATAGCATAACGTAAAGCTGGGGTATATGGGTCGTATCTTCAATGAGTAGAATTGAGGAAGTAAAAGTTAAATATCCTTAAAATGTTTTTTCATTGTCCACAACTGTTATTTCATCTTCCACAAATGTTATTTCATTGTCCACAA
Source organism: Gibbula magus (assembly GCA_936450465.1). NCBI lineage: Eukaryota > Metazoa > Mollusca > Gastropoda > Trochida > Trochidae > Gibbula > Gibbula magus. The sequence continues at coordinate 36,443,368 of OW388302.1, forward strand.
ATGTTATATTTCATTTTCCACAAATGTTATTTCATTTTCTACAAATGTTATTTCAGATGCCAAAAATGTGATTTCGGATGCAAAAAATGTTATTTCAGGTGCAAATTTTTTTTATTTCAGATATTATTTCAGATGCCACAAATGTTATTTCAGATGCCAAAAATGTTATTTCAGATATTATTTCAGATGCCAAAAATGTTATTTCAGATATTATTTCAGATGCCACAAATGTTATTTCAGATGCCACAAATACTATTGCAGATGCCACAGTTACCATAAATATTATGTCCCCTATCACAAATTCAATTTCATTGTCCTAAGCTAAAACACAGGGTACTTTATAACTTTCCTGAAATTGGTTCATCTGTTAGTTGAATTTCTTAATTCGAATGACCCCTACAGCAAAAGTGATAGCGTCACTATTTGGGTACCCGTGTACCGGTTGGATAACAAACGACATGTATCCCAAAAAAACTCTGTTCCATAGGAGATATCACGTTAACCAAATGACATCATAATACTTTTTACATCATCAAGTAATGACTCACAAGGCTATGACGTCAACAAACCTAATAACATCATAAGGCCATGACGTCATAAACATGATGACGCCACAGTGTTATGACATCGTCGCACTGGAAGTCTTCTGGCTATGTTGTGTCCTCAGATATGTACATGTGTCATTGAAAGTTATGAAGAATGATTTTGGATGCTAAATAGAATTTCAACCTCGTGTCTTCTGATATCAACTTTGTCAACACTTGTTAATGAAAGTAACATTTTCTCGGCACGCCTTAAATATTAATAACTTTTAACAAAAAACTCGTGTTGATATATTTGATATCTTGGGTAAGATTCTCTATGTACCAAAGTCCCACATAATCAACCCTTGTGACCAATACAGCATAAGAGATAATGATGAACTAACCTGTCTTGGAAATCTGACGTATTATACCTCTTCCACTGGTTGACCTTCGTAAAGTCCTCCACAAAATCCAGCTCAGGTCCTTCAGTACTGACCAATGTCCGAGCATTCATGCCTTCAGCCCATACGTACCAGTTAGGCATGTGATCAGATTTAGCCACAGACCAGTTAAATACTTTGAACTTCAACTTCCGTTCCTCCTGTGATTTGATTGGTTGAAAGTGCGCCGTTGGTTCAAGCTTGAACAGACATCCCTTCACGTGCGTTACAGTCACGTGATTTAGAATAAATTCTAATTGGTCCACGGGGACGTTGTATATAATGCAGACATAGATTCCCCAGTTGCCTCCCTTAATCTCGTGTAATCCCGTATTTCTGAGCGAGACTTCAGCGAGAAAGGTTGAGGTGCCATCTTGGAAGTTGTCTACGACCTTGAACTTGACTGTTAGATTTTCAGCCATGTAGTCCAAGAGTGTCTGGTCCATGAAGGGGAAAGGTTCGGCTTGAAACATAAATCAACACTGTGAGGTTCCGTGTTACCTATAATATTTGTTTACAAAGAATTGAAGAAATGTATGCGTTGACTATGATCAATAAAATCCATTGTTTTCTATAAAAACTCAATAACTCAAGTTTATATTTCTCCCCACATACACCTGCTCAACTAGCGTAAACAAAAACTCGGCCAAATGTCCAACTGTGTCCAAAATGATATAAACGAACAGTCTTCACTTGATATCCCGCCGTAAATTAATACTTCAAAATTTGAAATCTCAAGGTCACCAAAATCGAGTTGGCCCTGAATCTTATCTCGAAGAAGATTGGTGTACGATAATGATGGAAATCCAATGAACTATTTTTGACATACATTGTAAGCTGCAAAATTAATATGCGACATGTATATGAAATGCCGATAAATTTTAAGTTCCGCTGTGAGAATAACGTCATGCTCACCGGAATCTAATCATCATTTTGGCTTCCCCAGGAGAAGCAATGTGTAAGATCGGAAGATAATCCAGTGAACGATTCTTGAGATATCCCGCTGACAAGGGTACAATGACAAAGTGGTGGTGTGACCATGAAATAAAGGTCAAGGTCACAAAACTCGGCAGGAACATTACTCTCATGCCTACCTACGTACATGATAAATATCTCAAGACTTCAGTAAATAGTATATGAGTTTTTTCCATACGTGCCCATTTCAGTTCAACATTTATAAAATAAAGTTAATAGAACATGTTTGGCGCAATAATGTACCTGCTTGGACTTTAAATCGTTAACGCATAGTTACTGTAGGACGTCATAAAGCAATTTGTTAAAAACACTATTTCACTTTCCTTTCTCGTATAGTAAAGAACATTCAAAAACGACGATTTTTAAAAAGCCTGTTCAAAATAATATTACAAAACACAACACTGGACACATGTAAGCACGTTTCAGTTGTATTTATTACTTATGAACTAAACTATCTTGTAATTGTTGGTATCGTTTCCTTGGAAGCTAGTTAGTATCAATGAGGAAAAATATATACGAATATATCACCCAAAACTGTGTTCCACAGGATATATCGTTTGTGTGAAATCAATCCTAGGAGATATCGTTTTGATATCATCGATTACTGACATCACAATTTATGACGTCATACACACGATGACGTCACAATGCTGTGACATCGCCGATTGGAAGTTCAGCGCTTTACAATTTTCATTGAAAAGAAGAATGTCTAATACTTTTCGATGTTAAATGAAACCTCACCCTCGCGTTTTATTATATCAAATATCTCAACACTCGTTGACTTTTATCAATGTGTTGATATATTTGATATCAAAAACACTTGGAGGAGATTCTCTACATGTATCACCATCATCACCATTGCCCCCCTTAGTAGAAAACTGTATAACAAGCTGAACATAAACTGAAGTATTAAAAAAAGGTTACACCTCAGTTGGTGTTATGATATGTTTGATTTTCAATTACAAATATTGTTCTCGACGTCGGACTCTAAACCTGAAACGTGCAGTCGTTTAGTCATCAGCCAAGGAATACTTCTATACGTTTGTATTTGTTTTGTTTTTTTGAAAAAAAAATTCTTCGAAAATTAATTTGGATAAACTACAACTGATCATCGACATATAAGACTTATTCTATGAAAATCAATAAATGTGCCTCATTCTACACACATTTACAACATTTTAAACATGGTTGGGGTTATGTTGGTGTCAATTTCATTTCTTCCCCCTGTCTTCATTGAACAAATATATTTAGTCAAATGGATCTGATTTCTTTTCAATATTTAATTTATTGAAACCAACTGAGGTGAGTACTTTCTTCTGCCGGTAGTTCACAGAAACGGTTTGGGAAAATAACAAAGAAACCAGTCGTCTTAGAGCTGACAACTAACATATTGCTGTTTAGTGAACTATAATTTCATATATTCAATAGTTTCGAATCATATGCACATTTGGCACTTATTTAAAGAAGTCATGTTCATTGTCGTCGTGGTTTAAAGTAGCAGTAGCACGTTTTTTGCAAAAAAATTTTTTTTAAATTTCCCATTTTGAATAATGGTTTATGTCATTTATATTTACTTTAGAGGGTACAACATCTCATTACGTAAAACAATTATCCGTAGTGGTAATACCGATGTTGTGTATAAAGCAAAAAATTGCATGGCGGCCATTTTATTGTGAACAAATTTCATTATTTCGAATGACAAAAAAACGATTGCCATGGCTTTAACGAACCATGTACACTCATATATAACTTGATTTTCGGAAGAGAGAATGGTGTTGGTGACATTATTTTTCAAATACATTTTATCGACTTATTTGAGCGAAAAAACGTGCTTCTGTCCCTTTAAAGTAGGGTAAACATATCATTTTCAAGAGGTATTGCATATTTCGGAAATCTTATCAATGTATATATATTTCAGGTAAACTGGATACACAGTTACATGTTATAATATGACAAATTGTGATAAAGAGTAAATGATGAACCTTACCTCCTGTCATAGAGATTACTCGACTGTATCTGTCGCCCTGGAATGATCTGAAACAATTACAAAACATTGTCTTTTTGCGTGTATAGCCTATAGCAATAATGTTGGGTCGCTTATGAGTTTACGGCCTTCTTAAACTGACAACGTAATCTTCATTCTCTTCCAACACAGGTTACTCCCTTCAGATGTTCGATCCTAACTTCTTTACTGCTAGAGCAGCGTTCTCGGCTAGAAATGGAGTATCCTGATTGGTTGCAAATGAATTTGGTTGTGCAATCAGCGACGTCGTTGTTAAAGTGACGTTTGGCAATGACACGTCATTTTTTAAAACAGAAACATTTTACGTGTTTTCTCAAAATACACTATTTGCTTTTGTGAAAACAGTTGATCATAACATGCTAATAAATCAAGACCAAATCAGAGACAATAACCGAAAATAGTTTACGTGTGTTATTTCTATCAGACATATTTGAAGAACATATGCTAATCAAAAAGACAAATGCTAAAATCGTCGAAGTTATACTCGGTTGACGTAGCCGCCGAAAGATGTGTATTCATTGGATAAGTGGCAGTGATACAGTATGAGGTTCCCCTTTGTCCCTGGAACGGAAATATATTGCCTAATATAACAGAGGTTAGATCGGAAGTCTGAAGGAAGTCACCTCTGCGGGAAGAAAATGAATAACCATAGAAAACTGAGAATATCACTCACGTGGTTCGAAGCAGTACATGTTGCTCGGGAGCCACGAGGACGTTGTTGTCGGCAGAATACCACGTCTTGCCTCCGTCCTTGCTGTAGTCTACTGCTAGACTCGGGTAGATGACTGTGAACTTGAGGAAACCATTCTCAACTCTGCAATACAGAAGTTTAACCATTTGCTTACACGGTGTGCCGATGTATAGATATTTAGAGAATATTGCATATAGAGGAGTTCCTGAATATATTTCCCGAGCGAGAGCGAGGGGTTTACCGTTATTCAGGCACTAGTGTCGTAAACATACTATGGCATAGACACGGATATAATATTATGTTTATTAGCAAAGTCATGAAAGTAAAGAAAACACGCTAAAATTCACATGGCGACAGGCATTGACAATGATAGGATACAGCTGGTTAACGGTATTGACAGCATTGACGACGGCGATACGATGATGATGATGATGTGGATAATGATGATGATAATGATGATGATGAGGAGGAGGAGGAGGAGGAGGAGGAAGATGATGATAAGGATGAGGAAGATGATGATGTTGATAATGATGATGATGATGTTGATGATGTTGATGATGATGATGATGATGATAATGATGATGATGATGATGATGATGATGATGATGATACTTACATCGCACCAGGGGGAGGTAACCGATACTTCACGCCCGATGTCTCCAGTCGACTCCACTCGTTTCGTCCGATATGTTTAGCAAACGATTCCCAATCTGCCTTCATTTCCGCTTTACCAGCCTCGGTATGACTTTGGTCCTCCCATGATGCTTTGTGCCAGGCCCGCTCAGCCAATGAGAGAAGACGAGGGAAGAGCTGCGAGTCTAAATGGTCACGTGTTCTCGCCGTCTCGCTCCACAAACAGCCTTGCATACCTGTATGGAGAATTATTTTAATATTTAAGGGTTCGAATACCTATATGAGCTGTAACTTGTGAAAATCATTTGGTAATAAACATATAAGATACATGTAATTAAACTATATTAATGTAAACACATACAGAAAAGGGATATACATGTATACACCAAATAATAGATCTAAATCAACATATCAGCAACTGTTTCAAGTTAAAACGTAACATAATTGTCATTGCAGAAACTAACAATTTAGATGTCTAGATTAACTAAAGTGGAAATTCATTTAGATAGTGAAAAAATCTAACAGTGTTACATTTGGGATAACACTACCTTCAATAGTACAAATTCTTGTACTTTTTCGGGCCGAACCCCTTGTGGGATTCGAACCCACACCCTCAGAGTCAGGCAGCTATCGACAGCACTGACCGTGCCAAGAGCTTACCTCACAACCACGGGGCCTCCAAAATATAAAACTAATAAATACTATCTAAATTGCACTTCAGAAATTTGTATTCCTTTTCTTCTTACCGACGATATTCTCTCTTTTCAACAAAGGGGGACAATCCTGAAAATCTTCCCCACAGACTTCTGACTTGGAAATTGTTTCCCCTGATCTTCGGACGTCTATTAACGCGTACAGATTTTCCGGAGTGAAACTAAAGGTCTTCTTAGCGTCTGTGTAGCGGGTGGCCCAGTAGTACCCGCGCTCCTCGGGGTCGGGTTCATACGGGTGGTCGAAGTAGAGGTGGGTCGCGTGGGACATTACGACCTGAAGTAGAAACAATCGATTTGTAAAAACATTAAACGGAGGTAGCTTAAAATATAGTTATCAGTGTAAAACAATAAAGAAGTTGATATCCAAATATTTTGATTCTATTCTTATTGTAATCGTCCTTCAATAATCTCGTTAATTAAAACTACATTTATTTAAGACATATTTATTCATGCAAAATAGGCAAGCATATGTATGTACAAGCATATGTGTGTCAACATTTCTACACATATATGTACAGGATTCGTGTACAAGCATACATGTACAATAATGTGTCTACAAGAACGTGTACAACCATGAGTATACAAGCATAAGTTTACAAACAAGTGTAAATCCATCCTCGGTTATCCATGGTTTTATATTTGCTCCGTTACTCTCCACTATATCACCCATGGGAAACCTTATCAGATAAATCTGTGCTCAAATTACCCGCCCTTGGCCGGCGTGAGCCAATCAAACTGGTACGCAGCTTGGACCTGCGAGCCAATGACAATTCATATCACTTCGCTTCAAAGCAAGCGAGGTCATTGTGTTAGCCATCCGTCACCAGTTATCTCCCTTGACCATTTCCGTCTTATTCCATTGAGCATTTTCTTTGGTTTCTGACTTTGTCACGCCGGCCAAGGGCGGGTAATTTGAGTACAGATTCCCTTGATAAGGTTTCCCATGGGTGATATAGTGGAGAGCAACGGAGCATATATAAAACCATGGGTAACCGAGGATGGTGTAAATAATGTGTACATACATATTTGTTCTGGCATATGTGCACACGCATTACATATTACAAACATGTGTATACCTTCATACATGGATATTTGTTCAATATGTGCACAGATATATCTGTACAAGCATGTATACAAATACATATTATGGAAAAGCATATGTGTACAAGCATGCATGTGTGTACCGGAGATCGACATTCGACTGAGAATCCAATGTATCTATGAAAATTTTCTAATCTCTATATACCGCGCATTATGTCTATTTTGTACACATCGTGTTCATCACCTTATAGTTCTTGTTGGCCATATCGTAAGCCCGTCCGGCGGTTTTAGCTTCCCATATATTATCCCACAGATATGCCATGACGTCATCATTGGGTGCGAGATCTCGGTCGAACACTTCATTGCCTTCTCTAACCAAACCATCCTCCCACGCGCCTACATTCAGGTTCCTCTGCGCAGTCAGATTTGTCACCCGGATGTGGAAATACTCCTTGACACGTGACGTGGAGATGGTGTCGTTCTGCAGCAGGGCCTGACAGAGTGAGGAGTTTACCCAAGCTCCTCTCCCAACCTCGTCACCCCCGTAATGATACACCTTCAGGGGTTGGATTCCTTCGTGGAGTTTCACAACCTCGTCAATTACATGGGCTATGAATCTGAAAACGTTTAGTATGCAGTTGAAAAGGAAAATTTGCTATTGAACTGCCTTCACGAGTCTATAGGTAATCTTGTATTGGTTTCATACCTTGGTTAAACCAAATTTCCCAGCTCGACTCTTCCGGCGATCATTATAGTTACAAATTATTCACCAGAAACTGAAAAACACTCACATTCTATTCTTTAACTATCCTTCCAAAAGCAATTTGTAAATAGTCATTGGCTCTGCCAGGCTTTAAATAATAAAGTAAATAAGTTTCAAAATATAAATGTTCCAGAGCTATCAGAGGTAGACTCTAAAATACTTTATATACTTGAAAAATAGATGAAAATAGTTGTTTAGGCCATGACTCCATGTGACCCATACTGATAGGGTCACTAAATCTACAATTTAGAATCTTCATTGACCACGGAGTCACAACATTTCAGCTTCCATGTCTTTTTTGTACGGGAGAAGAAGATGAAAAAAGTTTGATTACGTCGTTACCACATCCCTATTGGTTAATGAGTCACCACACAATACTTTAGCTTTCTAGAGCTTTTCGGAATGGAGTAGAAAATAAAATTATGTTTTTATGTCATGACCTCTGTGACCTATAGTTTGGGTCGTAGGGTCACCATATCTACAATTTAGTATCCGCATTGGTCAATGAGCCTTAACATAAAATGTCAGCTCTTTAGAGTTACTGATTCTTGAGAAGAAGTCGAAAAAGCGAAATGTTTACGGACGAATGGACTGACGGACGGACGCCATGTCATGCCATAATCCCATTCTGATATTGAATCCATCGTTACATAAACTATATTTACACTAGTACATTCACGGTATATATTTACGATATCAGACTCATTAGCTCGCCGTAATTATGGTCATGTTATATACGATCAAAGACATACGTGTATGTTGATTCCATGCATGGGTTCATAGCATTGTCCGTGAACATCTGGGGTGTCATATAACGGGACGTATCGTCCTCTTCAACCAGCCGGTACTTCACAGCTTCCGCTTCCTGTCCGGCGGCCATCAGTCGATTATATCGGACCTCCATGGCCCTGATAGCTGCGCGCGCATGTCCGGGCATGTCGAATTCCGGTATGACCTCTATATGAAGCCGATTTGCTGCACGTAGAATATCTTTGTAATCCGTAACGTTGAAGTAACCAGAACCGGAAGTTGTGGCCGTCGGACCGGAACCAAGTTGTGGGTAAAGACAGGTCTCTTCATCAAGATCATGGCATCGCTTTGATCCAACCTAAAGATGAATAAAATATCCTAGACGTGTTTGTTCACCAATGTTAGTATGATAAGCGCAAATATCATGTAATTTCGAAACTTTACAACACAATAGCGTGTCAAATATTAAAGATATTCGGTTTTGTTTTTGCCTTCTAAAAAATGCCTCTCAAAGGAACAGTTGTTGTATATTATCTTACAAAATTCAACTTCCATTCGATGAAGTTCACTGTAACGCCATAGGTCACACATTGCAAACTTCAATTTTGTATTTTTCTCTGTAAAATCTCCAGTCAGTTATCAACTGTGAAGAATTGTATACATCAACTGAGGGTAGAGCCGTCGGGCAGATGACCACACAATGAGTACTAATCGATATTCAAAGCAAACAGGTATCCGATATAGTGTGGTCATCAAGCGGTCACTTACCTCGGTCAGTTCAGGCAGTCCAGGGATCTCCAGCCTCCAACCCTCATCCTCGGACAAGTGGAAGTGGAGTTTATTCAGTTTATACGTTGCCATGGTTTCCATCAATCGTATAACTTCGTCCTTGGAATGGAAGTTTCGTCCAACGTCAAAGTGTAACCCTCTGAAAGGTGGATTACGTTGAATACATTCTTATTAAATATATCTAAATGTCATGAAAACGGATGACATCTTATTTGGGTAAACAATCAAATATTACTCAACTTCTTCGCCATTATATAAATTTCGTTTCGTTTATATCCACTTACCAGTTCTTGTTTTCTTTGCCATCGCATTGCATCGTAATAACACAACTTAAACGTGAGGAATTAAAGGGGCAATAGCACATTGTTTTGCTCAAATAAGTCGATGAAATGTATTGAATAATTGAATAATGTCACCAATAGTAAAACACCCTTCTCTCTTCGGAAAATCAAGTGTAAAATGAGTGTACATGATTCCGTAAAGCCAACGGAATCGTTTTTGTAATTTGAAATAATCAAATGTGTTCACAATAAAATGGCCGCCATGCAATTTTTGCTTTTTACGCGACATCGTTATTACCACTATGGATAATTGCTTTGTGTAATAAGATGTTTTACCCTCAAGAGTAAATTTAGATGACATAAACTATCATTATAAGTTGGAAATTTGAAAAAATAGTTTTTGTAAAAAACGTGCTACAGACCCTTTAAAGTGAAACTTGGTCACCATCAAGTTAATCTCATTAAAATCACATCATAGATTAATTTCCTAGGTTTATTTGCTAATTTTGGTTTCCACTCATCTATAAGCCTAGGGAACGAGCCAATGGTCTGTTTTAAAGATACATCCATTGTGTTGTTGGGGGTCACATATTGCAAACATTATAAATGGTGTTACTTCATCAAGAAGTAACGACTGTTACCGAAAACCACCATTTTGATGATATTAGACTTATCGTATTGACGATATGAAGGTAAAAGTAGTGATTTCTGATCGAAAACCGGACAATACACAGCGTGTGGCGCGCGCCAATGAGTCAAACGTAATTTTGGAATCTTATTTATTAGAGACAACAATACAATTTTGAGTTGATAATGTTTAATAGGTCACATAACTACTGTGAATGTAAATGGGACGTGCAGTTTCGGTTTCTGCACATGCATAATGATGTTACTCAATTTTGATTGGAAACTAGTTATTATGATATATTTGGCGATTGGGGATAAATATAAGCTGAGTGAATTTATTTGTATTGTAGACATCACATGTGGTGAGTTGGAACGTATGAAAGCCAAATAAAATTTTATGAAACACAATGGATGCACCTTTAATGAGATGCCTATCTAATATAGGAACTGTCTCATGTGGCTCTTTTAAAAGAAGCGTACCTAAAATACCGAAACTGCGCGAGCTCCGAAACAGTGGCAGCGCACCGAAATTAGATCACTTCTTTTGACCCATGAACATGATAGCATTAATAATATAATGGTCTCATCAACAAGGAAACTTGATACTGGCACTTCATCAATGGCTGATCGGTAGCAGCGGTTGAGCTGGACATGTTCACATGTGATATATTTCGTTACACCCGTTGGTCGGGGGTTCATTATCATTTTTCTTAATATCCATTTATTATAAGTTAAAATATGTCACGATAAGCCTGTTGATACCTATTGACATTTCACAGAGGACTAGTTAAAGCACATAATTTAAATTTGAAAAGAATATTTAAAAGGACAATCCATAATATCGAAATAAGTTGGTAAAATGTCAAAAAAAGGAGTAAAAATATTCACCTGTAGGCGTATCTGGGTGAGTCTGTGATATCAACTCTAAAGATGTATCCTTCCAGCTGAGACATGAGACTGACGAGGGTCTGTATTCCATTAAACACCCCCGACTCTCCCTCCCCTGTAATCTCTACCACCTGATTATCCGGGTCCACCGTCAGTCGGTAATTGTCCGGGTGTCTTGTGATACCGCCCTCAGTGACGACCACGTGACCTATGCGCAGGCGGATGACCTCGTTTTCCACTTCCGGTCCGGCGACTCGTACGAATGTCTTCTCTGAAATGAGAAGTTGTAGTAAAACAGATATGCTTGTGTCTTAGACAAGGGTTAAGGACAGGATACAACGTGAATCCGAGGTTCTTTGGTTGACCTTGCTTTGTCGAATTGAGGCTGTCGAGATGTCCTCAGTTAGAATGAGCCAAATTCAAAACATATTGGGATTTGTTATACTAAACAAACCTGGAACTGGGAAAGTAAACAGGTCTTATTTACAAAGGGTGGAGGGTATATGTTTCAGAGAGAGACAGACAGAGACACAGAGATAAAGAGATGTAGACAGGGAGACACAGATATATACAGACAGACAGACATGCATACAGACAGAGCCAAGAGGGAGGTAGATATAGAGGGAAGAGACCTAACGAGGGGAGAGAGAGAGAGAGAGAGAGAGAGAGAGAGAGAGAGAGAGAGAGAGAGAGAGAGAGAGAGAGAGAGAGAGAGAGAGAGAGAGAGAGAGAGAGAGAGAGAGAGAGAGAGAGAGAGAGAGAGAGAGAGAGAGAGAGAGAGAGAGAGAGAAACAGAGACGGATATACTGACATACTGGTAGACAAAGAGTAGATACAGAGACAGAGAGAAATGGTTAACGAATCATAAGGCAATTGTTACTTTTGGAAACTCCTTTCTTTGTTATTTCCTTACCTTGCTCGTCAATTTCCTGTTGGAGGATTTCACAAAATATACACCACACATATTCGATCAACAGTATGTGTCATGGCATAATTGTCATTTATATTGTTTACGAAATTCAACGGAACAATCGGAAACTATCCACTTTTCAATCGTGGTTAACAAGAACAGCAAAAACACTCAATTGAAAGAGAGAAGTCTGTTATGCTCCGGTTTTCGCGCAACACGGAACACCGGGAAAATATCCCCTGATATAACAACGACCTTATGAAGTGTACAACATTACTATGAATCTCACCTTGAAGATACAAGGACTCTTCACTCAAAGTGTCCGGTGCGTGCACTCTCCAAGAACCCCCGTTGATCTGTACCCCCGACTTCCGGTCAACTGTCACCATCAGAGGGGTAGGAATAACTTTCATTTGGTATTTGTCCGATGTATTTGTCAGATGGTTTCTTCTATATCGCTCTTGGGGCGTAAAGGGAGAATATTTATCGTTTCCATATCGCTTAACTTGCTGGGGCGTCACGAAATTGTCCACGAACGATAACTCTTCGCCGACGGTACTGTCTATAAGTCTTTGACGAAGCCCGGGAACATCAAGGTACCAATTCCCCATTACGCTTGTCCTCGCCACTTGCCAATATTTAACGTAAAACTGAATTTTTCTGCTTGATTGTGGAGGAAGAGAAATAAAATCATCAGTCGGTTGAATTGAAAACAGAGAGCCTTGGTAGTGGATGACCTTGACTCCTTGACCTCTGAGAATAACTCCTTCCGGTCTAGGCATCACATCCGGTTCTATCATGCGGATACAATTGAGGAATATTTTCCAGCCTCCATCTTTAGAAAGGGTGTAACTTCCATTGTTTGTGAGGGTTACTACAGCGAAATACTTGTTGTCGAATTCGATGTTGTCTTTGACTTTCCATCTGACGTCCAGAGTCTGTCCGAAGTTGTCCAGTTGGTCATCTGTCCATTGCTGACAGCATACCAAAGCTGAAATTAACATTAATAATGGTAAATCAAAACCTTGAAATCATGTATATATTACATTGTTTCTTAGTTGTGAGATAAGTTCCTAATGACATGAATTTTAATGTAAAAAATAATGACTCTGTGGTGTGACAGTGGTGTAGTGGTTAGCATGCTTGCCTCTCTCGCCAACGACCCGGGTTCGAATCCCGGTGGAGGCATCTACAATTTACCTGGGTCTCTCTGTATTATGTCCTTGGGCAGGTCACTTTATCCACATTGCACTCAGTCCAACCAGCTGTACAATTGGGTACCTAAATTAATGGGCGGTTTCGTGTGGCTGTTCCGAACATACAATTCCGTCAGGGTAATGATATAACAAGAAAAAAGTGAGCATTGCTCACATACCCCCGCCATACGCTATCCGTCCATTGAGCAACATAGATGTCAAGGGTACAATGTTTAAAAAACAGATTCCAGCATCATAATAATGTCTAAAATATTTTTGGGAACTGGCTTTGTTATAACAAAATTTCATTCACCCAGATGTAATATTTTTCAGATAACTTAATTGTTCCCATTTGAGCATCTCAGCGGTAATTTATACCAATTTCAATTACAGATTCAAGGGCAATAACTCGGAATTAAAAATTAATTTCGGAACTGGATTTTGAACTCGATGAAGAGTACCATCTGTACTGCATACATGTTAAATTTTATTCAGCTAGATGTAGTAATAGTCAAGAAAACTTGTCCAAATTGGAGCATCACAGCGATTTAGGTACTAAACTACCGGGCAAAAGAAAGTATAACACTCACTTGTTTTCGATTAATTCAATAATTGTAAGAAATGAGATGTATTTGATGATGGCACGATACAGTAACACCTTTCGGCAGTAGTTCGAATGACTTTATTGGTGACTGATTTATTTTTTAACTAAAATATCATTATTTAAAGTAGACAGGGGTAAGAAATGAAATGTACACCAACATGACCCCTACCTTGTTCAACATGTTGTAAAGGTGTGCAGGAGGAAGCACATGTATTGATTTTCACACAGAGTATGTGCTATATGTCGATGAACAGTTGTGTTTTATCCAAATTAATTTGGGGGAATTTAAAAATTTCAATTTTAAATTTCAATTTTAAATTTAAATTTAAAAAAAATTCAAACCGCGTAGAGGTATTCTTTGACTGATTTAATGTTTTGGACTAATTTCACAAACTAGTCCGTTTTTGAATGCGACGTCGAAAACTCGAGATATTTGACTTTGAAAATTATACATATGATAAAAACAACTGAGTGATATACTTTATTTTGCCCGGTAGTTTAATTAAGTTCAATTTCGGAAATAGTATTTCAGAACTGGTTTTTGAACTCGATAAAGAGTATGGTCATGAGTACTAACAACCAAAATTTCAGTCACCTAGGTTTAATAGTTTCCGAGAAAACTTGTCCGGATTGAACACAATAAAACTAAATCCAGAAAGTGACGTTTCCATGGAAACGCCAACAAATTAAAATCTCAGAAAACTGAAAAATATTTGTGGGCGATGGGAAGAACATGGTTAACGAGTGTACAACATTTGGTTGAAAAAAGTTGGAAAATTGACCGGACGGAATCAAGGACGGAAGGATGGACGGAATGATGGACGGAAGGACGGGCGGACGGACGGAATGACCGCTACAGCGGGTGGTCATATTATTACGTGCATGTGACGTAATCCCATAGACTTACATGTTAATTAGCTCTGGCTTGTTCTCTGAAACCTAATGGTTATCACATAGTTTCGGCAGAGCAGTACCATTGCAACTTCAATCGTTAAGCCTTTGAAGACATTAGTCAAACAGTATCCTATATATTTATATCGTATAGCCGAAAACATGTGAGCTGTGCTACTTAAGGCTGTGATAATGAAAAATGTGCATGCTACTTGTATTTCGTAATATTAGCCATGCATAACGCTGATATGCATATTACGTATAAATATGCTGGCTCGTCCAGACACCAAAAGGAACATGTACATGGAGATGTTAGACGTCAGCATTTAAAAAATTCAATGTTCATCTGCATCCTAAGAGTTTGTTCACCTTCTTGCGTAATTCAGTGCACATATCATGTAAGTTGTGACGTCTTTGAGGAATTGTATCACGGTGAAAACGAAACTGATAAGTGTATGTTTTCATTTGAGAGGCGACGATTGAATGTCTCATAACATGCTCCAGGTTTAATTTTATACCAGGTTTGGAAGCTCTTTAAAGTGACGGGGGTCAAACTTTCGAATTTTCGAGTTTATATTGTTCTCTGTAAAACAATTTCCAATATAATCAACAGCATCAAACGTTAGACATGTGTTTGTTAAAATTCTCATTTCATGGTTTTGTGATGAAATTGTTCTCATCAACTCGATATTGAATATTTTATTCCAAATTTAAGAATATTGGGATTTCTGAAATCTTCTGTCTATATCATCTTACAAAACTGTGACAAATTGTACCACTGACCTTTCGATTATAAGTTTCAGATTTATTAGACACATGGATAACATTATGTTGATGTCAGCGCATTGGAAGTAATGCAATTGAAGTCCAAATAAAATCAAAATTGCATGATACTTGTACTGAGATACACACGTGAACAAACTTTAGGGATGCATTTGTAGCATACAACCCGCACTGCCACTAGAAGCAAGAATACACAAGCATGCATGATACACGGTTAGTTCATGGACCAATAATTATTATAACGAAGTTGAACCGTTGATTCTGTTGAAAAGATTCCTTTATAGGGGTAGAAGCATGTTTTTGGAAAATTTTATTTTTTCAAATTCCCGATTTAAAATGACAATGTATGGCATTTATATTTACTTAAGAGGGTAAAACATATTATTACTCAATTACTTCGTAGTGGCAATAACAGTGTTGCGTATAAACCAAAAATTGCATGGGGGCCATTTTATTGTGAACACATTTTATTATTTCGAGTGACAAAAATGATTTACTGCTTAACCGGACCATGAACAATCATTTTTAAACTTGGTTTTCAAAAGAGAGAAGGATGTTTTGCTGTTGTTTTCAAATACATTTCATCGACTTATTTCAGCGAAAAAACGTGCTACTGTCCCTTTAAAATGCTCTATCTTATTTGTAAACTGTGCCAAAAACATTATTTTCACATTTAACGTATTCAATATTCATATTGCCACAGGGACACCTAATATACACCTAATATAGACCCTACCCTATTACTATTTAGTAATATGGTAGGGTCTGTATAGGTGTAGATCTATGTCTTTCAAACGCTGTTTCTAAGCTATACACGCCCCTGTGCATAATGCAACAAGATATAGAGATTATTACCCGAGGAAGTGTGCCATATGACTTTTACGAAACGAGTGTGATTTGTTGTATTGCCCGAGCGAGAGCGAGGGTTATACATAAATTTGCACGAGTTTCGTAAAAGTCATATGGCACACTTTCGAGTGTAATAATGTTTTTATTACCCATTCCAGTTCATTTCCTTCGCCTAAAATTAGCCAGGAAACGGCACACTTCTCTTGCGGCGGCAAGCTACAGGGACGTCACGAACAATCGTTTTATGACGTCACAGACGACGAAATACGGGAAGTCGCGGTGAAACAATGGTTGCTAGGCAAACGTGATATGTCCACATGTGCCCATTTCAAGAATATTAACTCGGTTATTTTCAACCACATGGGTAATAAAAACAATCATTACGTAATGTATTCAGACAACTTGTCAATATAGATAACGAGGAAAGCGTATATTTTAATCAACTTCACCTCTGCTACACTCTAGGATACCAAAGAATGCAAAAGCTTAAAGTAGATCTCAGAACGGTTTCTACGCAATGCGTTGTCAAACAAAATAAGTGATCTCCAAACATCACATAACCTGAAGAAGCTATTAAGGTGGAGTAAGAGCTTTGATTGGTTCAACTTCGAGGTCAAAAGGTCACGCAGTGGACATGATTTCTTAAGCTTATGATCTTTATTTCCTTTAGTAAACAATCTGCAGTATTTGTAAGTTTTCGTTGAATTTCGGGAATAAGTATTTCACAAATACACAAATCCTTGACATATCTTACGTTCATGCGCGTTTAAACAACGAATCAGCCTCTTATGTAATGTATCTTTCTTGTAAGCCCTTAGGATACAATAAATAGTCCTCTGAGTGTTGTATCGTGTGCCTGTGTGTACATGTACATTTCCTCAGCATTGCATTCAAGTATTTAAAGGGGCAGTAGCACGTTTTTTCGCTCAAATAAGTCGATGATATTTATTTGAATAATAATGTCACCAATAGTAAAACAGCCTTCTCTCTGCTAAAAATGAGTGTACATGGCTCAGTATAGCCACGGGAATCGTTTTTGTGTACACAATAAAATGGCTGCCATGCAAGTCTTTGCTTTATACGCAACATAGTTTTTACCACTACAGATACTTGGTTTGTGTAATAAGATGTTTTACCCTCTAAAATAAATTTTAATGACATAAACTATCATTATAAATGGGAAATTTTAAGAAATAAAGTTTGCAAAAAACGTGCTACTGCCCCTTTAAATAAATGATGTAGTCACCTTGCTGAACTTCTTTGGATAACATGTCTGATGTGAGTACATTTTTGCTTCAAAGCCTCGTCGGTGTTTTATAACAAAGCCTCCTTGATTAATTCAAGGCGAAGTTAGAAGATTTTCTTTTCTTTGAATATGTAGCACTCTCATTTAGGACAAGTCCATCGACCATATATTTGTGTTAATACAGTATATATTATATGTTTGTGTCAATATATATCCTGAGTACTCATGTCCTTCATGATTACTCCACGATACTGCAGTGTACAATTTATACGGCATACTAAACTAGTGTAATACCGCTGAAAGCATGACGTCACAATGATGTGCAGTTGTGACGTCACAATGGAACACTACTCGCGAAGGTCATAGTTTCACCACACCGTCGTCAATTTCCAGGAAAACAAAATACTAAACTTCATTCCATATAACGCCATTTTTGTTTTTAAAGTCGTGAATGAATTGGTATGAAACATGCTTTCGCTCATTTAATATCGAATCATTTACTCGTTTGATAAGAATGATGTTTGTCATAGACAATAGACAATAGACAACAGACAATACTTTATTACCTTAAAAGGAATTCGTTCTGGATCACAAAGCTTTGACATAATTAATAAATAACAACATAAAAGCATAAAACGGAGATAAGGCATGTGAATTAAGATGGTTGAAATGACTAAGAAGATAACTGGACATTCAACATTTGATTAGAATATGTAGTTAACAGCATAAACGGAGATAAGGTGTGTGTGTTTTAAAATTGTTTAACAACTAAGATGATGAGTGTACATTGTCTGCATTAACTAAAGCTATATGAGTTCTGTAGGCTAGGCCAGTGTAAGTGATTGTCTTTTTAGTTGTTTATTTTCCTATTTATTAAAATATCTCAGTTTCTCTACACCGTTTGACGTCATCAGTCAATGAACATTAATTCATTTTCTCCTCGCTATAATATATATGTAAGAGTATGTAATGTAAGTACATTGTATTGCGACTAGTCATATTTTACCAGTACCACCTATGGTTCGCTAGTTCCTGCCGATGCTCGTAGGTTTCACCGCAATATATAGCGACATGGGCTCTGTTCCATAACATCCATAACAGCGAGTGCTTAATAATCGCTCATTGAGCGCTACATTAAACCTCTCTTGAACGCGATTGCTCAATGTAGCGCTACGTAGCAAGGCGAGCAAACTTCGAGGAATTTGCACTGTATCGTTCAAGTGAGAATGAGCGATACTTAAGCGCTACTTGAGCGCTACATTGAGTGATCAATGAGCAATTTAAGCGCTCGCTGTTATTGAACGGAACCATGGTGTTGCGGGTTTTCTCCATATAATGATACTAGCAGCAATGATATGAGTGAAATACTCTTGAAAGCAGCGTTAAACCCCAAATCACATTACCAAAATAATTGAAAACAGACAGCCGTGTCTTGGTAAAGTGAAATTCGTTATCGCCGCTACAGGCAGTCTATAAGATATATTGTACCAATAGCGTTCCTTTCAAGTGGTACGCAAACACATCTTGTACCATTTACGACTTGTGATCTAGTATTCTATGAGTTGATAGAGGAATCTACAACGTGGTATGTGTAATAAAATTGATAAACCTCTTAAGGTTAACGTGACATTAACGTTATGACAGAATTAATGTCCAGCTCGGAGATTTTGATAAATATTGAAACCGATTGAAAACGAGACGATAATTTTCTTTTAAAGCTCAAAGGTGCAATGCGAGATATATTTCTTGGGGACGTTTTCTAGGCCCTAATGTCCATTGATTATTTAATTAAAGGCGCTGTAGCACGTTTTTCCAAATTATTTTTATCTCTCCAAATGCCATTTATTATTAAAGTATGTACAATCTAATGTTACTTTCGAGGGTAAACCATCTAATTACATCACCCGATACAAATATCCAGCACGATGGGGACAATTGATAATAACTCATTAGGTTTACCCCGGCGTGGACAATAGTTGAGTTGCATTGCATATATCTACCTCTCACCTATATTATTGCATATATATACCTCTCACCAATTGTATACCGGTAAGCAAATACATGATAATCTCTCTCTCTCTCTCTCTCTCTCTCTCTCTCTCTCTCTCTCTCTCTCTCTCTCTCTCTCTCTCTCTCTCTCTCTCTCTCTCTCTCTCTCTCTCTCTCTCTCTCTCTCTCTCTCTCTCTCTCTCTCTCTCTCTCCCTCCCTCTCCCTCCCTCCCTCCCTCCCTCCCTCTCTCTCTCTCTCTCTCTCTCCTCTCTCTCTCTCTCTCTCTCTCTCTCTCTCTCTCTCTCTCTCTCTCTCTCTCTCTCTCTCTCTCTCTCTCTCTCTCTCTCTCTCTCTCTCTCCATTATCTGCCAATGTGGAAGACAGATTAGTTCCTATTCTGGCAAGCCTTCGATGTTCTTATCTAATCTACGTATAGTTTATACAACGTGTCATATACCAAATATCTACATACGCACTATCCTCATTAGCAAAAGACAGGTTATTGTACCAAATCGCCTCTGGCATGTACTGGAGACGACGCACGTTGATTCATTAGCGCAAGTGTGAATAACTTGTTATCCGTCAAGTCAAGTCAAAACATCCAACGCTTCTTGTAAAGAGATAAAGTGTTTTCACATTATACATTAAACATAAATGTTTTTAAGTAAAATATAGACAAAAGTTGTGAATACGAACACTTTTTGCAGTCATTATGTGAGTGAGATTAAATATATAGTGTTCAGCCAAGACAATGCTGAACCTTCAAAAACCATTGGGATATAACATGTATGTTTATAGAGATATACCTGATGATATCTTAATTATTCTATTAATTACCCATTTTTCTACCTGTTTCTCGTTATTAATTTATGTTCATATTTACAACAGTGATATGGATAGTATTGAATGAAATATCTGTCTGTCTACAATAAAAAAAAAAACCCATAAAGGATGAAATGCTGATATATCGTGGCTATCCATAGCCTATGGGCGCCATTTTGCTTGTCGTGTGGTATTGTACAACGCTAGTCAACATCGAAGCTTGTATTGTTTTATTCACGATCCTATAGAACGCTTGCGTTTACTTGTATGACACGAGTCTGACAGCGACGTAAAACTTGTCAGACGTCTGACAAATCAGTCAGGTGTGCACGATAACAAACTCGTATAATAACCTGATATCATAAATCTGTCCTATCGAAAGACGAGATGTTTCACATTATAGATCAGTTGTAAAAAAGGAGGCCCCCAGCCTACATGGCCTTTGTATCAGCCCCAGGTTAATTATTATTTCATATTCAACTTTATTTTCCCTTTACATTGTTAAAAATAAAAATGTAAATCCTAATTTGTATAACATTAAATACAACAGTGAATACATGTTAAACGTCTTTGATGTATCGCCTGTCTGGTCACATTATGTAAGTCTATTTTGATATACGTTTCGCTCTAAAAAAATTTTAAAGTGTCTCGCTTACACCCAATCGTATGTTCCAGACAACTGAACAAGACAGATAACGTCAATGAAATAAACACCATGGACGCTAACAGTTTCTTATACCCTGAACCCGCTCTTGACTGTAAGAATAGCGGCGCTTTGCACGCGAGTTCATCACGATATTTTACAGTGAAGCATGCAAGAAACTCATACAACACCGTGCCAACAGCGGCTGAGTTCGTCTGGTTAGCAATTGCTAACGTTGTCAGTCAACCCTAGTTAAATTATAGTCGGACCATAGTTTGACTATAGTTCAACTAACTGCGGAGGCATGATCGAACTACTTGACTAGTTTCCTAGTAGACTGGGCTGCGCAACAGCAATGCTTTGGTGATGATTGTCGAGTTTGTATGCGTCTACGCATGTGTACTCATTTCTCAATAGTTCATTATTGAAAACAGGTGAGCCGATCTCGACCATGTCGAGTTGAAATCCAGCATATTTATAACTCCAAAGTTTGCCAATGTGTATTGCTTCTGATTTTGAACTAAGACGTGATGGAATACTAGAAAGTTATCTATAAACATATTTCCTTAAATTGTGATAACCATTTAAATGATCAATATGTGTTATAAATTTTATTCAGCAATACATTTCATAATTCATATGGATTTAATTCATGCGGTAGTTGGTGTTATAACAAATATATTACGTAACTGACTGTACATTCAATTCTTATGGGACCTATTATATAGACTTATATAAATTTGAAACGACACAACGTTCATTGACTGAACTACCGGGCAAAAAGAAAGGACTCACCTACGTTTGTTTCTATTAATTCAATATTTAAAAGAAATCAGATGTATTTGACTATGGCACGATACAATAATACTTATCTGCAGTAGTTTGGATGACTGTGTTGGTGACTGTGGTTAATTTTTAGTTCAAATATCTTTTTGTAATGAAGACAGGGTTAAGAATTAAATTTACACCAACATGACCCCTACCCTGTTTTAAATGTTGTAAATGTGTGCAGAATCAGGCACATGTATTTATTTTCACATAGGATATGTCTTATATGTCGGTGAACAATTGTGTATCATCAAAAATTTCATTTCATTTTTTTTTTAATTTAAAAAACATGTAGAAGTATTCTTTGACTGCTAACTAAACACCTGTCCTTATCAGTTTTGGATTATGACATCGAAAACTTGAGATATTTGCAATTGAAAATCATACATATGATAACATCAACTGAGGTCAGTCCTTTCTTTTGCCCGGTAGTTTAGTAGTTTCAGTACTGAAAATTATTTTAAAATAAATTAAATTCCAACAAATCGAAATATGTAATCAAATACTAGTAAACGTTACTCTGAATTGATACAATTTTGACACACATACGACACGATTATCAACCTTTGCAATAATTAACGGAGACAATACATACATTGTTGTAATCCATGGAGATTATTACCCGAAGAAGAGTGTAATAGGCCTATACGTTATTAGAAACGAGTGTGAATGTATGTATTACCCGAACGGGAGCAAGAGTTATACACATATGTACATGAGTTTCGTAAATTTCATATTCCAAACTTTCGGCTGTAATAATTTCTGTATACATGCACATCTGCTCGTATTGAAAATATTAACTTTATTATTTTCAACAATATGAGTAATTAAAGGTCTTCTAACATACGTCATCTTCCTACGGCAAGGTAAAAACGTATCGAAATAAATTCTATGCGGAGGGAGATGATTTGAAAATCTTTTCGTTATGCCCATGACGTTGTGAAGATGAACATACGTAAGAAAAAAACAAACCATGGGCGTTTTCGATCTGAGTCTAATATATCATAGCTATATGGGGGTAAATTGTGTCGTCAATATATCAAGGTAAATAAGCATGTATTCACACCTGTCAACGTGAAATTGCCGTAACAGTCAGATCTGGAAAATGTTTTCATATGCAACACCAAATATAAATAAAAGATATATGGATTGACGGGTGCATAAATGTTTACATACAAAACACCATTTATATATTTAACATTTAACATTTCAGCGGTTCTGGCTATTCACAGTAAATTGTGAAAGAAATATGGACCGACTGGTGCATAAATGGCAATACCTGACAGGTATGTAAGTATAAGAAACATTTTTATGGCATGCGAACCAGGATACAAGTTAGACGCTTTCGTATATAACGTAGTGACAAGAGAAGAAATTGTTGAGCTTTAAAAACTCGGGGTATGGCATTGCGGTTTCTGTTAGAGGACAGTCCTCACCAAATTAATTGTTTGTTGATGATTATGAAATTATACAACAACATATAACATTTCAAAGTGTTGATCTGTTCAAGGCAATTTATGCGTAAAAAATATAACGCCCCAAGACAGAAATAACTTAATATCCTGGATATTAGACGGTACCAACATGACCTAGAAACAAACACAGCAGCACGCCTCAAAACATGTTTACATTCTTCTAGATAATGCATTTCGTAATAACCCTCACCTTTGTATATATAAGTAATTCTTACCTGGTAGCAAGGTAAACAGTAATATCCGCATAGCCTTACTCTCTCGTCCGAACTGAGTGAAATAAACAACACTTGTCACTCAGTGTGGAAGGAGACCTGAATATGTCTCGTTCAAAGGGAGATAACTAGAAGAGGTATGTGAAAAATCTGTTTATTCATTCTGTACTGCAAAACACGTGAAATTGAATGCGGATTTCTGACACAGCAAAAAGCGTCTTCCTTCCTTGAAAGAAAAACCTGTTTTCTTTCTTTGGTTAAATATGTGACTTTCATAATATGCATTTTGCTTTGAGTTGACACATAGGTTTCGATATAGCACTATGATAAAACGTAAGTCTATGATACCAAAACTATTTTATCTAAAGTCCGTATTTTCACTGACTGAAAAAACACGTTATTCTATCCAATGAATTAAATGTAAATAATTTTATGCAATATTTCAGCAGTGAAATATAAAAAAAACTAATATCCTTTCAAGTGTTGTTGAAATATAGAATTAAATTTTGTTACTGGAGATTAAAAACATGATTAGCATTAAAATTTCAAAATAAGTACACAAAGATGCAAACAAAATCGAAGTCATGTGCACTTAGTGTCATGATAAAAAAATATGTTTTCTCTTTTTGTAAATTCTGATATCTATAATTATTTTTCACTGAAAATACTGATGTCCCTGTGGTTTTGAATGAGGAAATAATAAGTTGTATCATAGGTAACTACAGTTAACCAGAAAATTAACCTTAATTACCGGAACTAGAACTTCCGTTTTAACTATCCAACAGAGGGAACAGCACGGGGTCACGTGACGTCAGAAATATCGGGAAAACGTTCACTCTGAATATTTCAAATAATCGTCACATTTCAAAAACACTTAGCATTTCAGTTTTGTAGAGATTATATGAATCTGTCTAATTAAGATATGTATGAAATGTTTTCTCTTTGTGTGAGGTTCTTCACTTTAGTGTTGTGCATCATGTGAAATGAGAAAACACTGCATGTGTGCCAAATTTGAACTTTTTAATAAAAAAACATGTATAGTGAAGGAATAATACCTTTAAAATACCTTTCCATTAGACCTTTCCACACTCATAATTGTTTAATGAATATACGCTTTGTCAAATTGGCGAAGCTAAAGTCATTGAGATATTATCAACGGGACTGTATTATAATTATGTTTTAATAACATATATGGATAAGAACAGGAAATATATCAAACTATCCAACTTTAATCGAAAGTTTAGTTTAAAAATTCAAATTAGTAAAATTACAGTGTTATTCTCATTTCATATCGCACATGCTCCTACACATAAAAGCATAATAGTGGATACCTTGATAGAACCCTCTCTTTAAGAGTTTATGTGCATCTTACACATAGTTACACTTAGTATGTAATCAATAGTGTCTATTTAGTATTTGATCTTAGTACTCAACCGTGGTAAGATCACTCATTAGATAACAATGAGTTGGTTACACACATGTGTGATACCACCGAGTGCTGCCGTAACGTCATAATCGGCCCGTGACGTCATAATCGTATCTAGTTGACATGACATTGACATGACATGACATTCTTGCAATTTAGCGCATTTTACATCATTGAGGAATCAATAAAATACTGAACTCTGTCCCGTTTGATAACATGTTTATGAAACTCGTGAATGACATCGGTATTTAACTCGCTTTCGCTCGTTAAAATACCAAATCATTCACTCGTTTCATAAACATGTTATCAAACGGGATATCGTTTAGTGTCCTTTATTCTACCATGACATTTTAAAATCCTAGTTTTTGATTGGTTTATTTTATGGTCGAACGGCGGTTCGAACACGATTTTTGTGACCGGCGATTTACCGCGTTTGGATACATAGTGACGTAAGATTCTAGGCCAAGCTATGTCATTGAAATGAATATGCGTAAATCAGTTATCTTCACTTTACGGTTTCCATCATGTGTTCCTTCTACACAATTTGATCTACGATCTGTTTTGGAAAGTTATTCTAATTTGGACCGATGTTTTAAACACTGCATGGATGTTTAACATTGTTATAATTTTTTTGGGATCACACTGTCATGTCAAGCACATTGGTTGTCTGTTGGTAAAGTAAAAGCTGACGGTTGTTGTCTCACGTTCAGGATGTGGGTTCGAATCCCACAAGATACTCTTCCCGAAAGAAGATGAATTGTACTATTACTGTTACATTTGTTCACTCTCTTAATTGCATGTCTTTCTAAACTAAAATAATGCCGAAGCAGCGTTAAACAATAACTCACTCACTCACCCACTCACTCACTCACTCACTCACTCACTCACCCACTCACTCTAAACTAAGCATTTAGTCTTCGTACAATTTGTATACAAGGCGATAAAATAGTTCTGTAGTGTAATAATGTAGGGATGTTAGACTCTTACACTGTTAAAATAAGTTTCAAACTTGTGGATTTCATGTCATAATTATTTTCTGTGTAGATATATATGCATGATTTAGAATGAAAGATACATCTTGACTCTGCATTAAATTTATTTAATATGTACGTGCGACTTCATAATGCTATAATATTGCTAAACTCTTCATTATAGTTTTTTCGAAATCTGGTAAGATATCTGCAGGCGTTTCTTTTTGCCGACAGTGTATTTATTTGAGAATTCTGCCATGGTGTTTGCCTCCATACCTAACGCTTTGTCACAAAATAGGCATGTTGAGGCTTAAGGAAAGGGTATTGTAAGATAAGAAGCTACTAGGCACACTGTTTACCTCATGTACATACATCTATAGCTTGACCGCCTCGTGACACTGTGTCTGACCACTACAATGACCCTTTTGTTTCAATTGTTATTGTCCTAAAGCCTCCTCTGAAGTCTTTTCTTGTGTTCACGCACAATTTGGATGTTGAGAGAACTTATTCATTTAATGCTACACGTCAGGGTGATGACGTTTACAAACGATGGCTACATGCGTATGATGTTTAAAGTACATGCATCTGCATACCGAAAGTTTGTTCACCTCCTTGTGTATCGCAGTTCACATATCATGGAAGTGGTTCTCATTGTAACTTCTATATAATTTCACCGAATACGCTAACAATGAATTATGAAAAATATATGTGTAAAATGTTCTTTCTCATACTTACCATGTGATTACATGTCAGTGGTGCATGTTTTGCGTAATGAAATAGACAGAAGGGGTCAAATTTTAATAATTGAAATTTTCATTTCTTTTCGATTAATTTTTTTATATCGATTAATTGAGAACAAATGTAGCACAATTACAATAAATGATTAAAAGATGAAATACATGATGCATGTTTGACCCAGTTGATTACTTTCTGGATATTTTACAGAAGAAATGTAATGTAGTGTAGAAAACATTGACCTCTGGCCGCCTCCCCTTGCCATATTTCCAATCTGGTTTCCTGGATCTGTTGCGTAACTTGCAACTGGCTTAATGTTTATGCCAGTCGCAAGGTACATAATGCAATAGATCCAGGGAACCAGAATGACCATATTTCTTTCAAAAATGTTTGCCTTGATTTATTACCTTAACCATAACACGCAACCATTTCCCCTCAAAATTATCGTATTTGAAACTGTTCTATATTGGTATAATATAAAAAAATAGAGCCATGGGCTCTGTAGCTGAACGGGTAGTATATTGTTTGATGTTGAAGATTGTACACGTAATAGATTGTTCTTAATATAATGCACTCGCTCCATTTTCTTTTAAATTTCTCATTCGTTTTTTATCCTCTCTCGCAACTTCCAACGCTTGACGAAAATGCAGTAGTCCATCACTGGTTGAATTGTCCCCTAGTTAGGTTTTATCAACGTTGAAAATATATGGTTCATGTGATATTTCCAAAATTTGGTTAAAGGAAGGCCGAAATAAAATATTTTCTATTGAATTCGTAACTGCAATTGGTTCATTAGACTATTTTATGAAAAATAAGACCAAAAAAAATCCATATGTTGTTCCTATATTAAACTAGAGCGGCTTAAAAACATCGTCTGCTTTTCACCCGTGACAAACAAACCAAAAATGGGGCGGGGCTTAGAGAGTTGGCAGATACCGGAAGTGACGTACGTGAAGGGACGGGGTGTAAACATTCGCTTACTATTTACAATGGCAAACACTGGGGAATCGGTCAGTTAATCTGTTATATCTACGCTTTGCAATGATGCCACATCGCTGTTCTGCTGTGTAATCTGTTCGAGTAATGTTAGTTATCAAGTTTCACTTTACAAATGCACCAAAATATCGTTATATATATCAAATCAAATATAATTGGTATAACTAGTGAGAGACGGTGGATTCATAGACGTTCGTAGACATAGGATAAATCAATGCTAATGATATATAAGATGACAAAATGAAACCAAGATATGATAATATGAACGAAGTACAGTT
Source organism: Gibbula magus (assembly GCA_936450465.1). Lineage (NCBI taxonomy): Eukaryota > Metazoa > Mollusca > Gastropoda > Trochida > Trochidae > Gibbula > Gibbula magus. Next base: position 36,471,361 of record OW388302.1, read on the forward strand.
AAGACAACGAAATCAGATAGTCGGTGTTGTTGTTATTTTTTGTTAGAGATTGTTTGTGTTTAAAATAAAATTAAAAAAAACGTGAGATAAGCACGCCGGCGAAGTAGACCCTATTGTAAGCCATCGACAATAAAAGCACTTCACAACATCCTGTTTTTAAACATCGTTAATCAACCGACAACCTTATTTACTAACTGTACATTACAAAAATCAAAATAACTCACCACATATTTTAAAACATCAAAAGAATAATACGTCTACGAATCCACCTACGAAAACATCGCATCCCAATGTTACATTTTACGATTTAGTTATCACTTATTACACATTAAAACATTCAGAATTTCATAGTTTATAAGATAATGTTTTCAATAAAATGTGTGGTTAAACAAATATAATCAAATAAACATCGTATTAAATTGACAATTCATCAAGAGTGTCAATTAATGTAAGAAACTTACCTTATAAACGTATCCAAAGGGACAATATGAATATCCAAATGCACATTAGACACAAAATGTTAACCTATAATTCCATCAATGACAGTACTTGGAAACAGAAGATGGTCAAATAATAACCCTCTTTCAGCAAAAGTCTTTTCGCAAATGGCAAGATAGAAAACCAAATAGTTATGATGATTTTACACTAAAAATAATTTCATTGGTGCATTAGATGTAAACAAGAGTTTTTATTGGATAACTTGATAGAGATATGATCATTGGCTGACAATTTCTAGACTGAATGTCGCGTTAAGTGTATTGTGTGTCACCAAGACAGGACGTTGGCAATAAACATGACATGCTGGTCACCGACTTGTGTTATATAATCGAGTCGGTCCAGTAAACTTGTTATCTGTACAAACATAATTACACTCCTTCCTTCTCACATACTCAGCTTCTTAATTGCGTAAACTAATGTGCTGTAACAACACTTCTCCCCTTTGATCTGGAAGAAACATCTATATGATTCGCTAAACTGAGAATTGTGTGTTGATGTGCAGAAGTGACACATAAAAGCTATCAGACTATTAATTAAACCATTTCGTTTTCATTAACGATATGTTCATTAAAATGCTTCTGGTAACATACTTCTTTTATTCGATAATGTTCGTTGTCTATATCAATCTGTGTATATGTTTAGCGTTAACAATAGAGCAATCTTCATGTAAATTTCATTGAGCTTGTTGACCAATACAGTTCATTTATTTATTCATGAAAGTGAAGTGAAAATGGTTTGCATTCCATTACATCATATATAGAATATTTTAATTGACAAACTTAAAATACAGTAATCTTTTATATTAAATACAATGTTATTTATAAATCTGCAACGTTGTCTCGCTTGTTTGAACAGTCAATCGTTCAGTGTATATGAAGTTATACCTACCATATATATTTATTTATTAATACATACAAAACAAAATTAACATGCCGATTATTCAACACACTTTGATCAATTGATGCTACTTAATCTCTGTTAACCCGATTCCCGCGATAATCTTCTTCCCTTGTTTCAGTGTCACTTGAACTGTCATACCTTCCCTTCTAGTTCCGCGATTAATTGCTACAAACATACTATACAAAAGCGCATAATGCACTCTAATAAAGCACGCCCCGGTTGTTGTAACCATATACAATCGCTAGTTGAATAGTTTAGTAATCCGTTTATCGAAAATTGGGGTTGTTTTGATGAAGTTTTCTGTCTTATATGAGCAGTTTAAAAGTGGGGAAAACGCGTTAAATTATGATTAGCGGCCATGTAGAGGCTCCTTCACGTACGTCACAGCCCGATACGCTTCAGTGACCACCCCCGCCCATTTTCATTCTGGTCGCCGGGGCTTAATTGGGCACTTTTTAAAAAAGCCGTATATAAGTTATTTATGGGTCGATTTCAAAAATTTAAAATCTAGCAATTGTCAAATTGAAACCCCTTTTCAACGAATCCGAAAGTGACCATATGTCATTTCATCTAACCTTTAACAACATAATCACACGTGTAGGTTCACGGTGCGTTTTGCAAGTTTGTTCCTAATTTGTCAAGTACTTGGAACTTGGATTGAATGTTTGGATTATACTTCAATTTGTAAAGCAAGGAAAGACTGCGACAAGGAGGAATCAGGAGACAATTGTCATCCAAAACGCGGTTTGTTGCTCGTTTTGCTAATCTCCAAAATTCACAATGCAAATAATTCATAGACGATATTTGTCATTTCTCATTAAACGCCACGTATATCTCATCGATTGAAGTAGGACGTTATATTGGCGAAGCAACAAGTGTAAATATATAATTTCTACTTCACGAAATGAGATGTTCACGATATTCGAGGAGAAATGACAAATGTTCTATTTGTTAGATTTAAACAAGCATGGGTGATTTGTAAATTGTGTTTTTATGAACTGTATCCGGGATCGAGTTGCTTAATGACGTCATCTTATTGTTGACGTCATACGATCGACTAGGATCGAGTAGGACAACACGTATTTCACTGTTAAAATACGGAAGCAGTATTTCGCCATTGAAAATATAATACAAACTTGTTTTAAAAAAACACATTTTATTTGAGCAAATTGCAAAAACATCATGTACAAGCAAAAGTACATTGCATAGGCATATTCATATTGACAGATGTTGTAGATGGGGGGTTGACCAAAAAAATAACGGCCATTTTTTATTTTTTGAATCTTAAATTAAATTTGAAAGGTCAGGAAAAGTTCATTAACTTTAAAACTATCCTTGCACCTGGTATGAATTTAGGAATTAGGTGATTAAATGACCTATTTCTTTTATTTTTAATTCGTTCAGTGACATCTTAATTTAAGATTCAATAAAAAAAATTAAAAACTGGCCGTCGTTTTTTTGGTCAACCCCCATCTACAACAGACAGATACGAAATGATTTGATCATAAAAAGTATCAAATAAATACAGATGGCGCACGTGACAAGAAATTTATGTTACAACTGTATCTAATGCAATCATAATATCCTCAGATTAGATAATGATGAAATATGGGACGTTGGAAAATGTAATTTACCAACTTCCAAAGCTACACGAGATGGCAAACTAAAATTCTACCCAGGTATTTGGCGCTCCTTTCACATTCAAACAGTATGCTACTATTGCAGAAAGCAATAGTCCATTAGAAGTCGTGGTTACAAGGCCATATTGTGGGAAGACTCAAGCAAAGATGTAAAACATTTCAAAGAAATAAAACATTAGTGATTTCCATAAGCGACGGGTTTGCCTTTCTACCCTTTATACCCGCTTAAAACAAGATATTTGGGGTACTTGCTACTTAAAGGTCAGCAGGTTCAAAAGATTACGTTCTCTTTCACTTTAACCTATGATTGTGAATTCATAACCCATGCTCTCACTTGGTGCAAATTAACAATTCATAGACTTGGACCTCTGTTTCGACGCATTATCCAGATATAACGTTAACGTTTATATATACGATGACTAAACAAATATAGCATATAACACGCTACAGTCAGAGCAACCAATCGCCGTACTTCGCTGTAATATTATATCAAGTAGGTCTGTATTTATTAATTAAAGAAACAGATTGGTAAACAAAATGTGATGGCTTATCTGAGTACCGCTTTTATTGTCTCTTGCTAAAACTAGCGAACAGTGGAAGATACTGAATTGTTTTGCATAGCAATCAAACCCCACTGGACTTAGATCATTTCTGTATCAGTACCACCATAATTTTTTTTATAGTAGACAATGTTTTCTGAGTCTCAGAACGGATTCGAACATAGAAATTCTAATCCGAAGTCGAACGTACCAGCCATAGCGCTATACTGCAGTCTATGGGTATAATTAAGACAACAATCGGATACCGAGTTATAAACAATTGCAAAGCGAACGTAATAGTACTGTTAATTGATTTCAATATCACATGATTCGATTTCTCAATACACTTAACGTTTGAACAAGCTTACTTATTATTATATAAATTAATACCTGTCTCTAATACAATACTAATTGTTCCTTGTTGTTTAATCAAGCCAATTATTGTTATGATGTATATAAATATGATTACTTACCTTCAATATCAACGATAATGATTACAGTACATGGCAAGTGATTTTAACGTTTGGATTATTATCATTTTGAATTACAAAATAAACACACACACCACATACACATATATAAAACAACCAAACAGCATAATATACTGGACAAACATAATAAGGGATATTTTGAAATTATAAATACTGATGTAATTATTACTGCACATATAAGTGAAATATTAATCATAGACACATTTTATATCCCTAACGTATTTTGTCCAGTATAGGAGAGACAGGTAGGAATACGTCCATGGATGAAATGTCTGATTTGCATAATTTAAATCTAAATTCATGATATCCATATTATTTAAAATATAACTCAGAATCACTGGCGACATGCAGACAATTCTTCCAAATGGTGATAAAGACTTGTTTTGAAAATGATGAGAATGATGAACGTAAATCATAACAGGGACAATTGCTAACTTTATGTGCTAAATGTCTCAAGAAACTTCACATTTGTCAATATTTTGAGAGATTAAGGACACTTCATTAATATGACGTATGATTGGGACACAATTTAAGATGAAATGCTGGTGTTTCTGTTGTTAACTTTTCGTATAAACACTAGAGCTTTTTTTTATCACAATTAAATACAATATAGTTCGAATAAAATTAGTAAACTAACGTCTAACAAAAACAAAAAACATCAGCAATACCAATGACGTAATTGCATGTACATATGACGTCATCAGTTTATGTGCACTTGATGCTACTACCACTTGTATACCAGTTATTGTCATGGAAACAGCACGGCTTTCACGTTGGTCATCCGCAGATCTGTAAACAAACAAATCGCAAAATGTACAGTTAAGCAAGAAACAAAGTGACACATTCCAAGGAATTCGAGAAAATCTTTAGATACGCGCTAGACCGTTATACAATATCATGTTTGACCTTAGCAACAAGAAATATTGGTTGAATTTCTAAATTAAGATAATCGCATTTAACTTTATTTATGACAATTTTCCCTGGCGCCGATAGTTAAGTGTCAAGAAATGATGTTTAGGTGGGTCTACCATAGATGAATTCCAGAAGCTCAGACTATGATTATGATAAACCGAAACGAATAACATCCACAAAGTCACGGGTTCGAATCCCGTTATGGGTGATACACGTAAACACTTTGTTAGTTGATTTGGTGTTATTTTTTTTATTTTAAATCACAACAAATAAGCCCTTGATATCACTTTGGCGAATTATATTCAGGTAAAACCTACGAGCGTCGGCTCGAACTAATGAATCATGGGTGGTAGAGCACGGTTCACACGTTGTAAAGAATGTGTGATAATTCAAAAGGCTCTTTTGGTGATATTTTTTTCTGAAGAGAGTAACCTCTGTGAGAAGAGAATAAGATAGGATATAGATATTTATATATTTCAATTTCATGAGTCTGTCGTATGACAACTAATTCGTTGATCGATAAACACAACAACTCACTTTGTTTTCAGATGTATTGTTTGTCCATTTTGAACTTTGACTCCATCTCGACTAACTTTAGTCCAGGTATTTCCATCATCAAGACTCGCCTCGACAGCCAGACCCGGGAATGGGCAGTTAACTATGACGACATCGTTGAAGAGCCTGTAAAATCATCGAAATGCATAATTCAACATACACGGATTGGATCTCTTAATACTTGGTATATGTATATATAAAAAACTTATGACGGGAAATGTACAAACAGATATACAGATTAAAGGAAAACTATTTACTAAGTGCTAGGTTTTTCATTTGATAACTGCAACCCTGAGCAAAACACATTAATTCGTAGCTCCGCAAACTCCATCTCCATCACTCTTGTGACTGTTCTAACAGGGACGTGTGTCACTAAGAAATAACGTTTGAAAAACATATACTTATATAGACCCTATTACTATATAAAAGGAAAAGAATGTAACGACGAAACCACCCCAAGCTCTTTCAAAGTCATATTTCGCATTAAAAACGTTTTTTATGGCACAGTCGAGGACTACGATACGAAAGCTAAATAATTTCCCTACAACATGGGCTAGCTATAAATGGTCATAATCGGGTGATTATTCCAAAAGGTATATCGCTACCTCCAAACTTTCAAGCCAATTTCCCCGCTAACGAAAATCAGTCCAGTTGTGACGTCACATGCATGGTGTCACAATTACCATTAATGCTGGGTTTACACTACGTCCGAATAAATCGCATTGCGTTGACGCATGCGATTTGGGGGTATACACTACACGCGTCTTGCATGCGATTTCAATGCGAATGTCATAAGTGCAATTGTTTTAGTTCCATATATTATATATGTATGTATGTACAAGTATAGATATATGGAATTACTGTAGGTGTATGTTCAATGGGTGTATGTACAGGTTTTATGTATAGAATCTGATGTAGGTAATATACTCTGTATGTCTGTCTGTCTGTCTGTCTGTATGTCTGAATGTATGTATGTATGTATGAATGTATCTCTTACTGTATGTCTGTTTGTATGTATGTATGTATGTATGTATGTCTGAATGTATGTATGTCTATATGTATGTATATATGTCTGAATGTATGTTTGAATGTATGTATGTATGTATGTATGTCTGAATGTATGTATGTATGTCTGAATGTATGTATGTCTGTATGTATGTATGTATGTCTGAATGAATGTATGTATGTATGTCTGAATGTATGTATGTATGTATGTATGAATGTATCTCTTACTGTATGTCTGTTTGTATGTATGTATGTATGTATGTATGTCTGAATGTATGTATGTCTGAATGTATGTATATATGTATGTCTGAATGTATGTATGTATGTATGTATATATGTATGTCTGAATGTATGTATGTATGTCTGAATGTATGTATGTCTGAATGTATGTATGTATGTATGTATGTATGTCTGAATGTATGTATGTATGTCTGAATGTATGTATGTCTGAATGTATGTATGTATGTCTGAATGTATGTATGTCTGAATGAATGTATGTATGTATGTCTGAATGTATGTATGTATGTATGTATGTATGAATGTATCTCTTACTGTATGTCTGTTTGTATGTATGTATGTATGTATGTCTGAATGTATGTATGTCTATATGTATGTATATATGTCTGAATGTATGTCTGAATGTATGTTTGTATGTCTGAATGTATGTATGTATGTCTGAATGTATGTATGTATGTATGTATGTCTGAATGTATGTATGTATGTCTGAATGTATGTATGTCTGAATGAATGTATGTATGTATGTCTGAATGTATGTATGTATGTATGTATGTATGTCTGAATGAATGTATGTCTGAATGTATGTATGTATGTTTGAATGTATGTATGTCTGAATGTATGTATGTATGTATGTATGTCTGAATGAATGTATGTCTGAATGTATGTATGTATGTCTGAATGTATGTATGTCTGAATGTATGTATGTCTGTATGTATGTATGTCTGAATGTATGTATGTCTGTATGTATGTATGTCTGAATGTATGTCTGAATGTATGTATGTATGTCTGAATGTATGTATGTCTGAATGTATGTATGTATGTCTGTATGTATGTATGTCTGAATGTATGTCTGAATGTATGTATGTATGTATGTATGAATGTATCTCTTACTGTATGTCTGTTTGTATGTATGTATGTATGTATGTATGTCTGAATGTATGTATGTCTATATGTATGTATATATGTCTGAATGTATGTTTGAATGTATGTATGTATGTATGTCTGAATGTATGTATGTATGTCTGAATGTATGTATGTATGTCTGAATGTATGTATGTATGTCTGAATGTATGTATGTATGTCTGAATGTATGTATGTATGTCTGAATGAATGAATGTATGTCTGAATGTATGTATGTATGTCTGAATGTATGTATGTCTGTATGTATGTATGTCTGAATGTATGTCTGAATGTATGTATGTATGTCTGAATGTATGTATGTCTGAATGTATGTATGTATGTCTGTATGTATGTATGTCTGAATGTATGTCTGAATGTATGTATGTATGTCTGAATGTATGTATGTCTGAATGAATGTATGTATGTATGTCTGAATGTATGTATGTATGTATGTATGAATGTATCTCTTACTGTATGTCTGTTTGTATGTATGTATGTATGTCTGTATGTCTGAATGTATGTATGTCTGAATGTATGTATATATGTATGAATGTATCTCTTACTGTATGTCTGTTTGTATGTATGTATGTCTGAATGTATGTCTGAATGTATGTATGTATGTCTGAATGTATGTATGTCTGAATGAATGTATGTATGTATGTCTGAATGTATGTATGTATGTATGTATGTATGAATGTATCTCTAACTGTATGCCTGTTTGTATGTCTGAATGTATGTATGTATGTCTGAATGTATGTATGTCTGAATGAATGTATGTATGTATGTCTGAATGTATGTATGTATGTATGTATGAATGTATCTCTTACTGTATGTCTGTTTGTATGTATGTATGTATGTATGTATGTATGTATGTATGTATGTCTGAATGTATGTATGTCTATATGTATGTATATATGTCTGAATGTATGTTTGAATGTATGTATGTATGTATGTATGTATGTATGTCTGAATGTATGTATGTCTGAATGTATGTATATATGTATGTCTGAATGTATGTATGTATGTCTGAATGTATGTATGTATGTCTGAATGTATGTATATATGTATGTCTGAATGTATGTATGTATGTCTGAATGAATGAATGTATGCATGTATGTATGTATGTCTGAATGTATGTATGTCTGTATGTATGTATGTATGTATGTATGTATGTTTGAATGTACGTATGTATGTATGTATGTCTGAATGTATGTATGTCTGTATGTATGTATATATGTATGTCTGAATGTATGTATGTATGTATGTCTGAATGTATGTATGTATGTCTGAATGTATGTATGTATGTCTGAATGTATGTATATATGTATGTCTGAATGTATGTATGTATGTCTGAATGAATGAATGTATGCATGTATGTATGTATGTCTGAATGTATGTATGTCTGTATGTCTGTATGTATGTATGTATGTATGTTTGAATGTATGTATGTATGTATGTATGTATGTATGTCTGAATGTATGTATGTCTGAATGTATGTATATATGTATGTCTAAATGTATGTATGTATGTATGTCTGAATGTATGTATGTCTGTATGTATGTCTGAATGAATGTATGTATGTATGTCTGAATGTATGTATGTATGTATGTATGAATGTATCTCTTACTGTATGTCTGTTTGTATGTATGTATGTATGTATGTATGTCTGAATGTATGTATGTCTGAATGTATGTATGTATGTCTGAATGTATGTATGTATGTCTGAATGTATGTATGTCTGAATGAATGTATGTATGTATGTATGTCTGAATGTATGTATGTATGTATGTATGAATGTATCTCTTACTGTATGTCTGTTTGTATGTATGTATGTATGTATGTATGTCTGAATGTATGTATGTCTGAATGTATGTATGTATGTATGTCTGAATGTATGTATGTATGTATGTATGTATGTCTGAATGTATGTATGTCTGAATGAATGTATGTATGTATGTCTGAATGTATGTATGTATGTATGTATGAATGTATCTCTTACTGTATGTCTGTTTGTATGTATGTATGTATGTATGTATGTCTGAATGTATGTATGTCTATATGTATGTATATATGTCTGAATGTATGTTTGAATGTATGTATGTATGTATGTATGTATGTATGTCTGAATGTATGTATGTCTGAATGAATGAATGTATGTATGTATGTATATATGTATGTCTGAATGTATGTATGTATGTATGTCTGAATGTATGTATGTATGTCTGAATGTATGTATGTCTGTATGTATGTATGTATGTCTGAATGAATGTATGTATGTATGTCTGAATGTATGTATGTATGTATGTATGAATGTATGTATGTATGTATGTATGTATGTCTGTTTGTATGTATGTATGTATGTATGTCTGAATGTATGTATGTCTATATGTATGTATGTATGTCTGAATGTATGTTTGAATGTATGTATGTATGTATGTATGTCTGAATGTATGTATGTCTGAATGTATGTATATATGTATGTCTGAATGTATGTATGTATGTCTGTATGTATGTATGTATGTATGTCTGAATGTATGTATGTATGTATGTATGAATGTATCTCTTACTGTATGTCTGTTTGTATGTATGTATGTATGTATGTATGTATGTATGTATGTATGTCTGAATGTATGTATGTATGTCTGAATGTATGTATGTCTGAATGAATGTATGTATGTATGTCTGAATGTATGTATGTATGTATGTATGAATGTATCTCTTACTGTATGTCTGTTTGTATGTATGTATGTATGTATGTATGTATGTATGTATGTATGTATGTATGTATGTATGTATGTATGTATGAATGTATCTCTTACTGTATGTCTGTTTGTATGTATGTATGTCTGAATGAATGTATGTATGTATGTCTGAATGTATGTATGTATGTATGTCTGAATGTATGTATGTCTGAATGAATGTATGTATGTATGTCTGAATGTATGTATGTATGTATGTATGAATGTATCTCTTACTGTATGTCTGTTTGTATGTATGTATGTATGTATGTCTGAATGTATGTATGTATGTCTGAATGTATGTTTGAATGTATGTATGTATGTATGTATGTCTGAATGTATGTATGTCTGAATGTATGTCTGAATGTATGTATGTATGTATGTATGAGTGTATCTCTTACTGTATGTCTGTTTGTATGTATGTATGTATGTATGTATGTATGTATGTCTGAATGTATGTATGTCTATATGTATGTATATATGTCTGAATGTATGTTTGAATGTATGTATGTATGTCTGAATGTATGTATGTATGTCTGAATGTATGTATGTATGTATGTATGTATGTACGTCTGTATGTCTGAATGTATGTATGTCTGTATGTATGTATGTATGTATGTATGTCTGAATGAATGTATGTATGTATGTCTGAATGTATGTATGTCTGTATGTCTGAATGTATCTCTTACTGTATGTCTGTTTGTATGTATGTCTATATGTATGTATGAATGTATATCTTACTGTATGTCTGTTTGTATGTTTGTATGTATGTACGTCTGTATGTCTGAATGTACGTATGTCTGTATGTATGTATGTCTGAATGAATGTATGTATGTATGTCTGAATGTATGTATGTCTGTATGTATGTCTGAATGTATGTATGTATGTCTGAATGTATGTATGTCTGAATGAATGTATGTATGTATGTATGTCTGAATGTATGTATGTCTGAATGAATGTATGTATGTATGTATGTATGTATGTATGAATGTATGTATGTATGTATGTATGTATGTATGAATGTATCTCTTACTGTATGTCTGTTTGTATGTATGTATGTATGTATGTATGTATGTCTGAATGAATGAATGTATGTATGTATGTATATATGTATGTCTGAATGTATGTATGTATGTATGTCTGAATGTATGTATGTATGTATGTCTGAATGTATGTATGTCTGTATGTATGTATGTATGTATGTATGTCTGAATGTATATATGTATGTCTGAATGTATGTATGTATGTCTGAATGAATGTATGTATGTATGTCTGAATGTATGTATGTATGTCTGAATGTATGTATGTCTCAATGAATGTATGTATGTATGTCTGAATGTATGTATGTATGTATGTATGTATGAATGTATCTCTTACTGTATGTCTGTTTGTATGTATGTATGTATGTATGTATGACTGAATGTATGTATGTCTGAATGTATGTCTGAATGTATGTATGTATGTCTGAATGTATGTATGTCTGAATGAATGTATGTATGTATGTCTGAATGTATGTATATATGTATGTCTGAATGTATGTATGTATGTCTGAATGTATGTATGTCTGAATGTATGTATGTATGTATGTCTGAATGAATGTATGTATGTATGTCTGAATGTATGTATGTATGTATGTATGAATGTATCTCTTACTGTATGTCTGTTTGTATGTATGTATGTATGTATGTCTGAATGTATGTATGTCTGAATGTATGTATATATGTCTGAATGTATGTATGTATGTATGTCTGAATGTATGTATGTATGTCTGAATGTATGTATGTATGTCTGAATGTATGTATGTCTGAATGTATGTATATATGTCTGAATGTATGTATGTATGTATGTCTGAATGTATGTATGTATGTCTGTATGTATGTATGTCTGAATGTATGTATGTATGTCTGTATGTATGTATGTCTGAATGTATGTATGTCTGAATGTATGTATATATGTCTGAATGTATGTATGTATGTCTGAATGTATGTATGTATGTCTGTATGTATGTATGTCTGAATGTATCTCTTACTGTATGTATGTATGTCTGAATGAATGTATGTATGTATGTCTGAATGTATGTATTTATGTCTGAATGTATGTATGTCTGAATGAATGTATGTATGTATGTCTGAATGTATGTATGTATGTATGTATGTATGTATGTATGTATGAATGTATCTCTTACTGTATGTCTGTTTGTATGTATGTTTGTATGTATGTATGTATGTATGTATGTCTGAATGAATGTATCTCTTACTGTATGTCTGTTTGTATGTATATATGTATGTATGTCTGAATGAATGTATGTCTATATGTATGTATATATGTCTGAATGTATGTTTGAATGTATGTATGTATGTCTGTATGTATGTCTGAATGTATGTATGTATATCTGTATGTATGTATGTCTGAATGTATGTATGTATATATGTCTGAATGTATGTTTGAATGTATATATGTATGTATGTCTGAATGAATGTATGTATGTCTGAATGAATGTATGTATGTCTGAATGTATGTATGTATGTCTGAATGTATGTATGTCTGAATGTATGTATGTATGTATGTATGTATGTATGTATGTATGTCTGAATGAATGTATGTATGTATGTCTGAATGTATGTATGTATGTCTGAATGTATGTATGTCTGAATGAATGAATGTATGTATGTATGTATGTATGTATGTATGTCTGAATGTATGTATGTATGTCTGAATGTATGTATGTATGTATGTCTAAATGTATGTTTGTGTGCATTGATGTGCAAATATCTCTTGGCATATTTGAGTATGACTGCTTTGCCTACAAGTGAAATAGGGAAATACCCCTTTCAGATTATGAAAATATGACGTCATATATAGGGAATTCCAATGCGATTGTTAATGCGATGCAAATAAAATTGAACAGGTTCTAATTTTTCGCATCTCATCGTATCGCATCAAAACGAACCCGCCTACACTGTGAATTAAACATGAATCAATTGTCTTTTGGATATTTTTAAAACTTATTTGTATTATAAATTTTCACTTTATATAAAATAAAATTTCATAGCATCCTCGACCTTAGTCAGGGCTGTTAAAGTCTAATCATGATGCTCATACATGTATATATGGACAAAAAGGACAATATTTCATTGTTATGTATTTCGATAGCTTGGTTAACCTCGGATTAGGTCAATAACTCTAAATTAGGATTAACCCACCTGGCGCCGGGAGGGGGTACGCGGTACGGAATGTTCATTCTGTCCAACATGAGAAGCTCTTGGTGTCCGAGAGAGTTGGCGAAATTTTCCCAGTCGATAGATCTCGCCTCATCCCGTTCTTTCTCGTCTGTCATATTTTCCCATGATGCCTTGTGCCACGCGCGTTCCGCCAGCGCAATGAGTCGTGGAAAGATCATGTAAAACATCTCAAATGGTGTGCGGACTGTTTCTGACCAAAGTTGTCCTTGCATTCCTGAAAAGCAGAAGAGATTTGGAGTTTTAGAGATTAGTTCAATCCTACTAGGTAGATTTGTATTTTAGAAGGGCGAATTCTTGCTATGACATTGTGGGCATGTGTTACTGATGAAATCTGCGAATTGTGGATAAAAGTTAAGGACGATTGACATTTAATTTACTGCAGGTTCTATCCCCTACAGAGGACACAAATGACAAATCCAATAGCGGGATTCGAACCCCAGACCTCTCGATCCTTCGAACCACTGAACCCACCAACCCATCACTCCCCACACGATCACATGACGTTATAATTTCGATGATGTCAGAAGACAATATCCCATCACAATCTCGCATTCCCATACCCACCAACAATATTTGCAGGGTTTTCCAATGAAGGACACTTCTCATCGTCCCTGCCACATATATCCTGCTTTGTGATTGGCTGACCGGACCGCTTGACGTCAATGTTGTCATAGAGATTATCAGGCATGAAGCTGAATGTCTTTTTTGTATCTGTGAAGCGTGTGGCCCAGTAGAACCCTCGTTCTTCCGGATCCGGTTCATATGGATGATCGAAGTACAGGTGCGTGGCTTGGGACATGATGACCTTTGGGGTACAGAGATGCATACTTCATTTTATTGGACTTGTAAATTTACTAATTACAAATTAAAGGCTTGTAAGCGGCGTTTAACCTTAAAACACCTCACATCACCTAATATTTACGAACACAAATGATTGAATTACAAGAAAATATTTTATATCACATATAAATGTGTATGGTTATCAGACACAGCCCATTTTGTTATATTTGGTTCCGGTTGGTTAAACTCATATTTGTTTAGACACCATATTCGAATGGTGTGATCTTTTTTATAATTTCATAACGAAAATAATATTGATTTCAATATGTTACGCAATGAAACTATTGTTCATGATACGTCATACTGTAATATAGAGAATCTCACCCAAGTGTCTTCTGATATCAAATATATCAACACGAGTTGATAAAAGTTACAAATATCCGAGGCTTGCCGAGGATATTTTTACTTTTATCAACGAGTGTTGATATATTTGATATCAGAAGACACGAGGGTGAGATTATATTTATCATCCAAAATCATTCTTCATCAGTTTTTAATGAAAAATGAAAATATCTGAACAGAAAACTGCCATTTGGCTTCCAGTGCTGTGATGTCATAGCATTGTGACGTCATCGTGGTTATGACGTCATAGCATTGTGATGTCATTACTTGATGATGCAAAATCATTGTGATGTCATGTAGCTGACGCCAACAGGGCATTGTTCAAAATCTACTGTCAAAACGATATCTCCTAGGAGATATCGCTTGATCTCATACAAGCGATATGTACTAAATAGTAACCTACCCCTAGGTTGATATGTTTAATATTTTACCTCGAGCGGTAGCGAGAGGTTAAATATTTAACATATCAACCGTAGGGGTAGGTTACTTTTTGTCATACACACAGAGGAATAAAGGGTCAATTGTACAAATACTGTTTTCATCATTGTTGTTACTATTTCAGTTCATTCAACCATTTATACTTGTTTGCCTGCTAAATAACATGGACACTCAATGTACAACCTCCAGAGCAGAACATGGCAAGAAGAACGCTCTGCACGTGCAAAGTAAAATGCACGAGGTTTTCCGAGTTTGACTGCTGTTAAGCTTTCCGCATTATCCAATCAGCAAACACTGACACTGTGACGTGCGCACACGTGTAAGAAAGCACGTGGTATTCACAATTCACTTGAGCGACTGGATGGTCGGACTGGTTTCAGCTGTGATACAGCAAACCGTTTGACATGAGCTGATGAGGCTGAGTATTTGTGATGTCTGTATGACATTAAAATGAACATTTCTCATTCAATTTGGTGCGGTTTTATGATTCATTGACAAGATGAGATTGAGATTAAAAAGATATGTTGGGCAAGAGAAAACATGTTATTACAAGTATTATTTCATGTTTTGTATAGCTTTGTAAGCTGCATTGATTCGTATTTCATTGAATTAAGTTCTTTTCTGCAGGTATTGACACTTTGGATGAAAACCAGGTTGAAACAGAGTCGGTTTCCTGACAGTGACACATCTCTTAATTAATACAAAGATCTACCCTTACAACATATCATCGCGTCTGTGTTTGAAGACCTGCATATTGTTGTTCTTCGTGACATTGAATTCGTTTGTGTAAATGCACTATTTTGTTGAAAGAATAAAACTTTGAACACTTGTCCTGTTCTTCCTCCTAACCATTCGTTAGATTACTCGGCAAGGTCGATACTAACATATTAACCTAGGGAAATATCAGATATCACCTTTCATGACGTCACATAACCTTAAACATCTTTACGGAAGTGTTTTTAAAATATTACTCGAGGCGAAGCAGAGAGTAATATTTTAAAAACACTTACGTGTTTTAAACCGAGGAAGGATACTGAAAGTCGAGGCGAAGCCGAGATTTTCAGTATCCGGACGAGGATACATTCTTGCAGCTATGACGTCATTGAAGGTTGAATATCTCATAACTCCCTAGGTCGATATGTACATATCAACCTCCGATGACGTCATGCCAGGTTGATATGGATTATAAACAGTCATCCGTTTCAATGGCCATATCATCCCTAGGTGTGTATCTTCTGTGGAACCCAGTTTTGGATGATAAACTGATGTCAATTGCAAGTTTTAAATACAATTCAATATACCAAAATACCAACCATCGTTGGAGTAAAGGTTTATGCTTACCTTATACCCAGCATTGGCCATGATGTAAGCTCTAGGAGCCACGCCCCATTCCCAGACGTTGTCCCAAGCGTTAACGTAAACCTTCTCATTGATCAAGAGGTTCAGGTTGAAGGGGTCATTTCCGGCCTCCATTAACCCGTCTTCCCAGGCTCCAAGGTCAAGGCCACGCTGAGACGAGAACAGGGAAACCCTCTGAGTAAAATGTTCCTTTAAACGAGGCGAAAACTGTCTTAATTTTTCACACGCGGTTGAATTCACCCATGCGCCTTTCGCAACTTCATCTCCCCCGAAATGGAATGTCTTTAATGGGTTGATGCCTTCGTGCATCTTCTTAAGCTCCGTCATGACATGCGTTATGAATGTATACGTTGTATTAATGCATGGATTTATCGCGTTGTCTGAGAACATCTGCGTGGACGAATATTTCGACGTGTCCGTTGGGTCACGAAGAGTATATACGTCCGCTTCGGTAAAATGTCCCTCGTCGTGTAGGCGCTTCCGCCGGGCTTCCATTGATCTTATGGCTGCGTGCGCATGTCCTGGCATGTCTATTTCCGGTATGACCTCAATCTGACGTTCGGCAGCGAATCCGAGAATAGTTTGGTAGTCGGAGACGGTGAAGAATCCGGATCCGGAGTTATCCGAGAAAGGTCCGGAACCCAGTTGAGAATTAATGCACGTCGTTTCCGTCATATCGTGGCATCTTCTGCCTCCAATCTGTAAATACAAAATGTTAAATTACTAACTTCTGAACAGATTATACCCTAAATAGTGACAGCTTATGACAATAATGGCAATACTAATTGTACAAGCTTTATAAATTGAATATGTACTGTTGGCAAATTCCTTGCAATGTTAACTGACTTTAGCAGTTATTGTCTCCATATGACCTTTCCCCGCTTTTAACTCACGCAAGTGTCTATCATTGGCTAATTTAAGTCTTTCTGCATTTCGGTAAATAGTCTGTGCTAGATAGAGCGCGAAATATGAAGTTGAGGTGCAGACACTATTACGCTGGCGCAGAAAAGTTCCCTAAATGCAGCAAAACTTAAATCAGTGATGGGGATTAATACCGATGACTTTCAAAGGTTGTACTGCCTTGTACCAGTAGGGTGTTACACACATCGCCCATTGTTACACATATTATTTAATTACAGATACAAAATATATGGCCTGTTTAAGAAGTACGCATGTTTCCCCCGTGAACCTTTGTACTTTATTGAAGCCAGTATTTTATGCAACTTATAAACCGACTTCTCAAAACAAAATTATCTTCATATAAATCGGTTGTAGAAAAGCTACCAAGTTGTTCACAAGTGTCACCCTTCTTACTGAACGATCAGATTCAAGTTATATAAACCATGAAGTTTGTTGTCACTTGAATCATTAACAAGATTTGTGAAGATAGACAGTGGCAAGTGTTGGCTGTATAGGAGTTAATATAGTTAAGTTACGGCCAAATTGAGTTATTGTTCAACAGAGTTATTTTCTTGACTTTCGCTGCAGTCTGAACTGCAACATCCTATCCTATCTGTAACATGGACAGTGGGAGAGGAAATAACATAATATTTCGAGGGACTTTCAAGGGATATATCTTGAAAAATTGTTAATTACGAGAACTTAGCATGACTGCTTATGCATGCAAGACTAAGTAGTTAACATGTGTTCATCAATGTTTAGTATAGTTTTTTTAGTTTTTTTTTACCGGAACTGACCTTTTTTAGATATGGGGATGGATTGAACATTAAACACTTTATGAATAAAAAAATAAAAATGATATCTTATTAGTTGTATATTTAGCTATCAAAAGTGAACTGTCTATGGAAATCCACGCTGGAAATAACGCTGGAGTAATAACAAGAATCATATGGTGCATATCATATTCGCTCGGAATAAGAAAACAATGTATATCCTCTTTGTAGAGCATATCACTAAAAACGAAATACTTGTAACTAAACTATGTTGCGCAACTGATTTGCGCTACGAAATAATGGTCAAGTCTCTATATTGCGCAACTGATTTGCGTTACATGGTTTTGGAACTTCACCAGTAGCGCGACGTATTTGAGCTACGAAAATAGTGGTCACTTCTCTATATTTTGCGCAAATCTCTTGTGCTTCAGTTTGATTGAGATTCAACAAACCTGGGTGAGTTCCTCGAGACCAGGAATCTCTATCCTCCACCCTTCATCGTCTGTCAGGTGAAGATGAAGTCGGTTCAACTTGTACACCGCCATGCCATCGATTAGAGTGAGTATCGAGTCAAGAGAGTGGAAGTTACGCCCAACGTCCACATGCATGCCTCTGTATCCAAAGCGAGGCTCGTCCTTGACCGTCATGCCCTTGATCTGTCCCTTCTCAGGATTTTTCAAAGCGAGGCTGAGGACGGTTTGTATTCCATAAAACGCACCGGAAGGAGCAGCTGCCGTAATGACAACCGTTTCCGCTTCCGGGTCAACGGTCAGTGTGTACGCATCCGGAGATAAAGCCATTTCACCGTCTATTTTGACCCCTTCTTCGGCGAAGGCGATTTCGATGTACTTTTTAGGGGGCTTGTCTTGTTCTACATCACCCGGTTCGAATCCGGAATCTTTCATACTTCCTGTGAAGAAGGTTAAGACAAACCCATTTATTATTGTTTTTACCATAAGGTTTTTTACGATACAACAGATACATAGGATTGAATATCATGGCTTCATTGGATTGTAATGTTTACTTTGAAAGGCTAATTTAAATTATTAAAGCGAAGTCAATGGTCGATCGATACACATTCTGATTAAAATCGACGTTTTTTAGTACATCTACCGGGATACGAACTCATATTGTTCGGAGGTTTCCTCGCAAACCGTCTGATAACAGCCCGTATGCTTGTATGTTCTTATGCAATTCAGTGAACGCAAGTCCTTCAACAACAGTGCTCGGTGCGAGAAGCTAGGGATAGATGACTCCAAACAGCTATCCTTACGTCTGTTCCGATTGCTTTCAAAACGGCGACCATTTAAAAACTATGATGTCATTGGTCAGCTATTTGACTGAGCTTTGTCTGCGCTAAACTGGTACGGAACACGCGCCTATACGGAATATCCTCAGACCTTGTGGCGAGGAATCTACAAAACCTGTTCGTTTCCCGGTAGATGCATTATTTTGCAAATGTTATTCTTCGAAACAAGGTCAAATTTCATCAGACTGATATTATAATGCCACCACTGTAACTTCAAGAATATACACCAATAGGAATGTAACTATACACTCTTAATCTCGTGTTGGTTAGGTGTCAACGTGTTATAGTTGTAATTTTCTATATATGCGAGAATCAGATCCAATGACTCGTCTATTATTTTATTTTCTATAATTTCATTTAAATGAGAAGAAGACTCCGATGAATAGTTCGAATTATCTCAACATCAATGTAATAATGGAATAGCGTTCTGGTTGTTTTATGAGCTCTATTGGCGTTGGTGATTATCGAATATATCGTTTTTCCTCTAATAAGCGCCCGGGCACTTATTTTGTCAGGTTTATTAGAGGAAAAACGGTAAACAAAACTTACTTTGCAAGAACACTGCCTGGTTTAGGAACATCTGGTCACTGACGATTGTCCAGCGATGGTCAGCCAGGGACACGTGCCCTTGTTTGTCCACTTCAATGACCAGGGGAGAGGGAACTATTGGAGAGGAAGCGTGGCCTAGATCATGGACATTGTCGTTCATTTTAAATCTGTCACTGACAGTGTAGGGCGCGTAGTAATCTTTGAAGTTGTCGGTGTTGTAACGCTGCCATTTGTTCTCACTGTCAAACTCCGCGACAAAATTTAGTCCCTCGCCAGTAGTTGAAGGAAGTAGCCTCGGTTTCATACCTTCCGCCCAGACGTACCAATTCGGCATGACGTCAGTCCGGGAGACGGACCAATTCTGCACATCGACTTTGAGTTTTCGTTCCTCGTTTGGTTTAATAGGTTCGAATCCGTACAGCGTTTCGAGTTTGAACAAACTTCCTTCAATGTGAGTGAATTTGATTTTTTTGTCTTTGAATTCATATCCGTTAGGGTAGGCCGGTTCTATCTTGTAAATGCTGTAGAAATAGATCCCCCAGTTTCCGGGTCCGATCTCGCGAGATCCTTTGTTGGTTAGCGTGATCTGGGCGAGAAATGAGGCGACGCCATCTTTGAAGTTGTCCAGTACAGCATATTTGACGTGTAGGTTGTCCGCGATATTGTCGACCAATGCTTGTGTTAGAATTGGTACTGGTGGTGCTGTGGGCAAAATAAGATGAACATTTATATTTTGGAGATGAAAAAAAAAACGTTTTGAAAAGTATCGTTTCATTAACATTTATACTTTTTGGGCCAAGTAGATTTTTTTTCTCTCTGTTAAGTCGAGATGCGAGGGCTAACGTAAACGGGGGGTTCTGCGGAAATGAAATTCGAGAAAACATTCCTTTACATCTTATGTTAAAAGTACATCCATTGTGTTTCATAAAATTTTATTTGGCTTTAATACGTTCCAACCCATCACATGTGCTGTCTACAATAGGCCTACTCATAAATTCACTCAGCTTGCATATTTATCCCCAATCGCCAAATATATCATAATTACTAGTTTCCAATTAAAATTGAGTAACACAATTATGCATGTGCAGAAACCGAAACTGCATGTCCCATTTCCATGCACAGTAGTTATATGACCTATTAAACATTATCAACTCAAATTTGTCTTTTTGTCTATCATAAATAAGATTAAAAAAGTCATTGACGCGCGCCACACGTTGTGCATTGTCCGGTTTTAGATCAGAAATCACTACTTTTACCTTCATATCGTCAATATGCTAAGTCTACTATCATCAAAATGGTAGTTTTCGGTAACAGTCTCGATAAAGTAACACTATTTATAACGTTTGTGACCCCAAACAACACAATGGATGTACCTTAAATAATACTCGATTATAACACAATCTAGATGAAACATTACTGAAGGTTACTTAACACATTTCAAAATAAAAACAACATTACATCGATATTAATATTGTGAAATATTTTATCATAACATTGCAAGACTTTGCTGATAAGTTTACTGATAGAGTATATGTTACTTTGTGAATGTTCTTGCAATGAATTTATTTTATTATTTAAAGGTGGTAAGATTAGTACAAATACAGCACTTTCCTCATTTCACGTATAAATAAAAAAAAATTCACGGATACTGCCGATAGAGATTCCCCTTTAAAAATTTAACCTCGATATTAGATCAACATAGAGCCTTGAATAGGCTGTCTCTCTACCGTTCAGTTAGAAGTGAGCAAACCCGTCAGGGGCTCGGCAACTTTGTTCTACATACAGTAAAGCTTTGGTACAATGCTACACTGAATAACTGCTCGCAGGTTTCACCGCAATGCATAGCCACATGGCGTTGCGGGCTTTCTCCCTGCAATAATACTAGCAGTCGTGATATAAGTAAAATACTCTTGAAAGCGGCGTTGAACCCCATCACCTATGTGGAAGTGAGAAAGGAGGCATCGAAAGAAGACCGCTATGCGATCTTGAACGCAACCCTGGTCAAAAACTTGTGAATGTCATTTGATCCTTGTGTGGTAATACCGATGTTACTTACTAGGGTAAAAGGTAATTATACGACTGTGTCTTGTTAGGTCGGCCGATCTGAAAATAAAAATAAGATATATACTAAACTCGGATATCGAAGGACATGGCAGACTTAGAGCACACTTGCGGCTGGTTCATTTAGACGAAATGCAGGAGGCTAAGATCATTTGCAGGTTGATACTATTCTTTTAAAAATGGAAATTCAAATTAAATTAAAAAGTATCGTTTTGCCATTTTGGTATGATTCTATCTACAATTTAAAAGTGATACACGAATATTTGATTTAATAAAAATAGAGTTCAGCTAGATAGTTCGTCAGTTAGTTAACTAGCTAGCTAGTGAGCTAGTTAGTTAGTTAGATGGTTAATTAGTTCACTTCACCCTTTCTGTGCCAGCTTGCCGTGAGCACGATGAAATTTAGATGAAAAGTTAACGAAATGCAGCAAGGCTTAAATTAGCCAGTGATGGAGAGTGATGCGAAGCATGACTTGCAGGGGAGGTTGAACTACTGACAGTGGGGAATGATGTCAGCCTTGAGGACAAACCACTAAGTCGCGAGGGCAAGGCGTACTTGATTGCGAAACAAAATTTAGGGAAAATGGCCTACCGTGTCCTGAGAAGAACCGGCGTCTTGTCCTGGATTATGACGTCGTCCGTCGATAGATGCCACTCCTGTCCGCCATCTTTGCTGTACTGTACAGTCAGTCCCGGGAATGTGGCGCTCGTCTTCATCACCCCGTCCATCAGTCTGGTAATGAAATAGTTTACGCTGTTAATGGTTTAATGATAAAGAGAGGATTCTATATAGGGTATTTTTGTGGAAACAAATTCGAGAGGATATTCCTGTTTACTCAAATACGTTTCGATTCAAGTGATTCAACAAGTGATAACGGTGCTTGTATCTGCATCTAAACGTCGCACTCATAGCAATAAAGAAGTTGATTATCCATAAAACTTGTTCGCATTAATTGAATAGGCATGCGTTCAGTTATCTAGACAGAAATATTGTGCGCACTAATAAAATAATCTTATAATCAAAAACTGATCCACATGAGAAATACCTTTGATTGTGCGTAATTATCACCGTGACAGTCAACCATTTGACACCATAATGGTTTAAGTACGTGACTTACAATAAAATGCCGTCAAACACCTGTTTACATTACAGGTTTTTCACTTCGAAAACTAAATGATACACTAATGACATTTCATCATTGCACCGAAAGTCTAATGGTGGTGACGTGTTCAGAGATGTCCATTTCTTCATTGTAACTATATGAAGAATCATGATTGATGGTAACACGAACTTCATCCTCGTTCTTTCTGATATCAAATACATCAACACTCATTGATTAAAAGTAATAACACCCCGGTAAATATCATTCTCTTCCCACAGAGGCTACTCCATTCAGGTTAAAATTGGAAATCTGAAGGGAGTAACCTCTGTGGGAAGAGGAAAACCTCGGATACTTGTAACTTGATCAAGTGTTTGATAGAAGACATTTGATTGAAGAGATATTGGACATTTTTAATTTTGAAACGTTTCTCTTTCAAATTCAACCTACTTTCCCCCTGGCGGTGGAACTCGGTACTTCACACCAAGCCTATCTAATCGGTGCAGTTCTCTTCTTCCTACTGCACGTGCGAACGATTCCCAATCTTTATTCATCGCCTCGTCTCGTTTTTTCTCGTCCGCCATGTTTTCCCATGATGCCCTGTGCCACGCCCTTTCCGCCAGAGCCAACACCCGGGGAAATAGTCTGTTGTCGATATCATCTGTGGTTCTGACGGTTTCGCTCCACAGTTGCCCCTGGATACCTTGAACAGAGATCAGATATGTGATGAACTACGTTTTGCGCGTGCTGACACATAACAGATGCGGTATTTTTGTGGGCGGAGCATGGCGCCTGATCTAAGACAAAACTATAAATTTGTGTTATCATGCACGGTACTTTTTTGCAGATATTTTTTAGTTTCAGTGTTTACCGGATTCTAAATTCACTGGAATCTCAACGTTAGAATTTATATGAAATAGTTTTAACAAGAAGACATAATCATCAACATCTCCCACTAGACCCAAGAACTCGAAACAAGGGCAATAATTTGAGTAGAAATAAGTGTGCATTTCTCATTTTCATTTCATCAAGGTATTGATACCCTCAAGGCACACAACTGATTTGATTTTAAACAGTTTCTGAGAAAAGCTATCCCCTTTGAAGATACCTTGAACAAAAATACGGAACAAGGGCAATAACTGCGGAAAAAATTATCACAAGCTTCTTAACGCCAAGGTATTTATGCGCTCAAGCAACACATACAATTTGGTTATCCTATTTGAAACAGTTTCGGAGAAAAGCTGTCCCCTTTGAAGATACCTGGAACAGAGTCGAAGAAACGGATCAAGGACAATAACTCCGGAAAACATAATCACACGCTTCTTATTTTCGAACTCCATCAAGGTATTTATGCCCTCAATCCACACACCAAATTTGGTTATCCTATCTTAAACGGTTTCTGAGAAAAGCTGTCCTCTTTATCTCGGACGGACGCACGGACGGACACAGACGGGCGGAGCTCAAACCTACATCCCCCTTCCATTTCGTGGCAGGGGATAATAATGTTTTTGTTCACTGGCTTATAAACGGTTTGAAAGTTCAAGTTAAACTGTTGTACATGTATAAACGCCGTCGACAAGCTCAAGCATTAATACCAATTTAAATTGCATTTTTCAAACCGTTTATAAGCCAGTGAACAAATATCTTATGAACTCTTCTTCTTAACAAAAATCCATCCCCCGCCAAAGTTGGCCCTGAAGAACAGAACGTTATATGAATTGCACATGATGACCGCCCACGGTTGGGGCGAACATATTGTAGATATACGTGTCGGAACGTAACCAATGATTTACCTACGGACTAGTTAACACTACTCATACATATCCATGTTGCTATACTAAGGGAATGGACTTGCACAAAATACTGTATCTTTTCCATATCTCGACTTCAAAGCAAAAGGAGGTTAAGATATTAAACTATTAAAAATGTACGGTTCCAATTTCACAGTTCACAAAATTTAACGTGTACCTTTTTTATCAATCACGGAAAATACGTGTTCATCTAAGCAAAATGTTTGATGAATTTGACGTTGATGAATAATAATTAAATACGTACCAACAACGTTGTCTCGGTCATTCAAAGGGGGACAATTCTGGCTGTGGTCTCCGCACACTTCAGCATGAGTTAGCTCCCTTCCGTCCCGAGCTGTGTCGATGTTCTGATAAAGGTTCTCCGGCATAAATCCGAATGTTTTCCGAGTGTCTGTGAAGCGCGTGGCCCAGTAATAACCTTTCTCTTCCGGGTCAGGCTCGGACGGGTGGTCGAAGTAGAGGTGGGTCGCGTGGGACATGATGACCTGGAAGTAGATGCAATTTAAAGGCGAACTCTCACACTTTTCAGACTTAATATTGAAGAGACAAAATCATGTTGGTGAGGTCACATGAATTTCCAATGTTATAATTTGTGTTATTTAATTGAGAATCATAAAATTTAACCGAAAATAACCAGTTTAAGGTCCATCAGGTCAGTGGTCGCGTCATCTTGTAGTAGAAACAACTTAAAGGCCCACTTTCACACTTTTCAGACTAAATTTTTATACATGCTTATTAATGATTATTATTAATAATACAATAATTGGCGTAGTAATTGCTACAACGTTCCTTTTAGTTGGTGTTTTAAAAGTTTGGCTTTAAGTCATTAAAAAATCGCAAATATTTGCATTTAGATTTATGGTCGCGAACAAAATTGGGAAAAAAAGAAACTACTGAAAGCCCGTCTGAAGTATTTGACTGGCAGCAAAGGACGAATTTATAACTAAAATAGTTCTATAATTTGTAATTATAAAGTACTGAGTTGCAATGTTATAGACATCACCGAGATGGTAACTGTTGCGTATTTGACGCATACTTGCACTCCTTCCTTGGTTAAAAGGGGTTGTAATCTATCATCAAATAAGCATCATGTACTGTCAATAGATTGTCTTAATTGAATCTTGAAAATTAGAATATCTTTCAAAGCATCTGAGAATAAAAAGTTGTCATCGACATACTTGTCTTTATTTCACTACCAACATCTACATTTCTAACATGTTCTTCCTATCCAGACAGGTATGGTACCAGTAATCAGATAGTGTGTTCTGTGTAACGTGCACGTGAAGTTATTGGTGGCGAAATTTATTTATATTTATCTGTCTCAAGTTAGGATCAGAAAGAAAACACTTTCACAAAACGTATTATCCAAGACAAAATTTGAAACAAATTACTATTCTATTCAATACCAATTAGCTACTTCGTCTTTATTGTAGAACAAGCTAAGGTTTCGTTATATCTTATTTTCGTTATATAACGTTGCTTAAAGTACTCGTTGTACAACTTGTATAGATATACACATTGTATATATAATATATAATTTCTATTGAGTATTTGTAATTATGTTTATGTGTGGTGATGTTTGCTGCATGAGTGAATAAAAGTTTAGTTATGTGTTATTAAACAGTTGTTCATGAATGAACAAATGGATGAATGAATGAATGGATGGATGAATGAATGAATCATTCAAACCATTCACACAAACACTGCCCAAAGCGGCATGTACTTTACGCTTGATGTTTGAAATAGGGAAATATCTAAGTTGAAAGGGGAAATATTTACATAGTTTTGTCATTGGCAATTGTGTACACACAGGGTCAATGACCAGGCCGGATTAAACTGACCAATATTTACGCGCTAGCCGATTTAACAACAAAACAATATTAAGTTTACGCCTTTACATAATAGATTTTAAATCATATGTTTGATTAATGAATGTCAATAGTTCCCAATGTACACACAATGTGTTGAGTTACATTATTCACACAACCAGTTTATACGCGACTTGAATCATAGATGTGATTGATTGATTTTCGTCTATTATAACAACATAAAATGTCTCGCCTTCATCACATACAATATATTATAAAGCATACACATTTTATGTTTGTTATAAATCATGAGAAAAATGCTTCGCCTGAACAATACATATTTTGAAACATATTGAATTAACAGATTAAACTTGCTATGACAACAAGATCGCGCCTTGTTATAATATACATATATTTGATGAATTGATTAATACATGAGTAACTTTAAAATACGCCATTTATGTTTCGAGATAATATTGAGAGTTGCTGTTTGTAAATTATGACCAGAATGTGGACACACTTTTTGTTTGTCCTCTCTGTTTAACACTACTTACATGATAATGTGATAAAAAGATATTAAATCGCTGTAAATAATTGTCTAAACATATGGTCTGCAATCGATCGAGCCAGGGATGTCTGACTATATACTATATACCTCGGATGTGGTAGAAAATCAACAGGCCTTTGATATCCTTGTTTGTCCCCATGAGAGTTAATGAAGATTTTAAGACCGCTTCTATTTGTGAATGTTTTCTTTCTCCTTCATAAAACCCGTTGACTTGAAAGATTATTGGTACAAAATATCTGACAAACTTTTATGCCATTCGTACTTATTTAATATTTCCATTTTCAAAATAAAATATAGGCGCTTGAAATAACTCACATTTGTTTGTTTTTTCAAAAATGTAAGACCATTCGTATTTTTGGTAAGCAATACACAAAAATAGAGGTGAGATGAGATCATTTGGGGTTTCATTTCAAGAGTATTTCATCTATGTCACGGCTGCTAGTATTACGGCAGGGAGAAAGCCCGCAACACCAGGTGGCTATGCATTGCGGTGAAACCTGCTAGCATCGGTTTAAATAGCGAACTATGGGTGATACTGTACTGATATTCAGTGTAGCATTGCACCCAAACCTTACTGCGTGTAGAACAGTTCTCTACTGCAGAAAAAGTTGCCGTGCCCCTGGCGGGACTCGAACCCCGAGCCCCTAGAGCCGAAGCACAAAAAAATACATGATGCATTTGTAGATGTGTGGTGAATTGGGGAAAACAGGTCTTTTTAAAAAATCTTTGACTATTTTTTTCATTATTTACGCCAATGATGAGAGTATTATATATCATAGCATATCATATCATATCATATCATATCATATCATATCATATTATATATATATATTATATATCCGGGTATTGAAATATGTCATCATCTCTCTTCTCAAATATGTTTTACACGTCTTGTTGTCAACTTAGTGTCGAGGACATATTGATAAATATATATTTTTTAAATTTAGTCAAAACGACATCGGAGGTCGAGGAGAAGAATGTTGTAGACGCAAACATAAATTTGTCAGCCTTGTTTGAATATAAACTACCGGGCAAAAGAAAGTACTCACCTCAGTTGATTTGATCATATGTATGATTTTCAATTGCAAATATCTCAAGTTTTCGATGTCATAATCCAAAACTGATAAGTATGGGTGGTTAGTTAGCAGTCAAAGAATACTTCTACATGTTTTTTTATTTCTTTTTTTTTAAAATGAAATTTTAAGTTTAATTTTGTTTTTAAATTATTGTTGATGATACACAACTGTTCATCGACATATAAGACATATCCTATGTGAAAATAAATAAATGTGCCTGATTCTGCACACATTTAAAACATTTTAAACGGGGCAGGGGTCGTGTAAATTTCATTCTTAACCCTGTCTTCATTACAACAAGATATTTGAAATAAAATTTAACCTCAGTCACCAACAAAGTCATTCACACTACTGCAGATAAGTATTATTGTATCGTGTCATAGTCAAATACATCTGATTTCTTTTAAATATTGAATTAATCGAAATCAACTTAGGTGAAAACTTTCTTTTGCCCGGTAGTTTATGTCTCACACTATTTTCTAAAACTACACCTGACTCGTTTTACGATTTAAAATACCCAGTACTCGACTCTACCGTTTCTCGTCCCGGCGTTGGAACGGAGCGAATATTTCATTAAAGGTTACATTCTCCCCTACTTACCTTATAGTGATGGTTGGAGAGGTTGTACGCTCTTCCCGCCGTGCCCCACTCCCAGACGTTGTCCCAAGCGTAAGCGTAGACGTTGGCGTTACCGGCAATATGGCGGTCGTAGACGGAATTCCCATCATGCATCAGTCCATCCTCCCAAGCCGCCAAATCTAACCCCTTCTCTGCTGTGATCTCCGCTACCCTCGTGAAGAAGTACTCCTTGAGTTGGGTCGTGGAGTCGGAGATTTCACGACAGGAAGTCGAGTTTACCCATGCGCCGGAAGCAACTTCATCGCCACCGAAGTTGAAGATTCGCAGTGGCTGTATCTCTTTGTGGAGATCAATGATCTGTTCTATGACGTGGCTGATGAAGGTGTAGGTCGAGTTCAAACATGGGTTGATGGCGTTGTCTGTAAACATCTGCGCGGAGAGGTACTTTGAGGGGTCCCCTTCTTCAACTAACTTATATTTTAAGGCCTCTTCCTTTCTGGTACGGAAGTATTTGAGGTATCGGACCTCCATCGCCTTGATCGCTGCTCGTGCGTGGCCGGGCATATCTATTTCCGGTATGACTTCAATGTGACGTCGCTTCGCCTCTTTCAAAATGTCACGGTATTCGCGCGTGCTGTAGAACCCGGATCCGGCACTAATATAACTCGGACCGGAACCGACTTGTGGAAGCAGACATTTTGTCTCGTCCATGTCGTAACATCTTCTGGCGCCAACCTGGAAATACGGAAATATTTACGATTTTTGCTAATTTACAATAATGACAGGACGACACCCAAGCTTCAAAGCTAATGGAAACCAAAATACCTTTGTTTGTGGTCCTAAATTCATACCGTCTTGGCATAAACATCACATATATTCTTTTAAATGCTGACCCCTGTAACGATTGAACTCTGATCAATGAGCAATTGTTATTATTCTCATTAAAACTAAGAGTTGTCATCCACATCAAGTCTAAAAGCTTGAAAAAGAGGGCCTTCATTGAACCCGTAATAAAATGAGACATGCAGATGAACCAAAAAGCCTAAAACATTGTGACCACAACTGCACAATCCTACAATACGCATTCAACTCGTCCATAAACATCACCACAATGTGTACTATTGAAGAAAGGAAAACGATGTTAAAATTGTTCGCTATCGAACGCGTATAGGCCTATTCTAATATGTAAACATGTCAATGATTAATACCTGAGTCAGTTCTGGGAGTTTGGGGATCTCGAGCCGCCAGCCTTCATCGTCAGTCAGATGGAAATGAAACTTGTTCAGTTTATACATCGCCATTAGATCCAGCAGCTTGATGACGTATTCCTTGGAATGGAAGTTGCGAGCGACATCGAGGTGAAGACCTCTGTAGCTGAACCTCGGCGCATCCATGATGAACATACTGTACAACAAGCCGCCATTTTGTTCTATCAGGTTCAAGAGAGACTGGATTCCGTAGAACACGCCTGAATGATCTCGACCTTTGATGAAGATTATCTGCTTCACTACGTCCACTTCGAGGCTATAAGCATCCGGGCTATCGGAAATGACGTCACCGGAAACGGTGATGTTGTCAAGCAGCAGACGAATGACCTCATATTCCATTGTGGGGTTACCGAAGTCTATGCCGGTCTTTTCTGAAATGATACAATATATATTAGTATACGATACGACGGGAACTGATACGCTTTGAGATTATATGATGATATGATACGGTAATGTGTGATATTGTACGTTATATTTAGAGACGATTTGACGTGATGTGATATATGTGATATGATACGATACGATGTGATATGATACGATGTGATATGATATGATGTCATATATGATGTCATATGATACCATGTGATATGATATGATGGCATATGATATGTCATATGATACCATGTGATAACAGTGATATGATATTATGATATGATGTGATATGATACGGTGTGATGTGATACGGTGTGATGTGATACGGTGTGATACGATGTGATATGATACGATACCATATAAGGCATGTTTGGCGTACAAGCGGTCATATGATAATATGCCATTGGCGTCAATGTTAACAAAACTTTAAACATGTCCTTGTGTTATCCAGTAATATTTAAACTGATAATTTTCAGCTGAGATTGTTTACGTTCTAGACAGGTATAATTGTAAAAATGAAACAATTTATGTGAAAAGGTGCAATTGTGTCTCCCGACTATCTTCTTGCTCATTAAGCTGCAGGTACACCAAACCAAGTTAAAGAAACATGATTAACGAGACATATCATAGCTGGACAAGTAGCAACATACTGCACCTTGCTGAACCCGCAACTATGTGGTTGCACATGTTTATACTTTGAGGATCATCACACAGGTTGCTGTTGTCTGTGATGATATAGTGTGACTTGCTCTCGGGACCGAGAGTGATTTTAAAACTCATGGGCAAATATTCAATATTGTCAACATCCTTAATATATAATATACATATTAAAATAATTATTTTACCTCGCAAGTAGTTAGCCTCTTCACTCAGTTCAGGCGGCGCAAGGATCTTCCAGGTGCTGGGGTCAAGGGTCACATTGTAATTTACATCCGTTTCCATCTGATGCGGTTTCGGAACAATTCGCATTTCTCCGTCGTCGAATATATCCTCAACTCTGCTTCTCTCGTACCGCTGCTGTGCGGTGTACGGAGAATACAGGTCAAAGTCGTACCGCTTGAACTGTTCAACTTTCGAAAAATCTTCAACAAAGCTCAAATCCAGGCCAGTATTTTCAATCACCCTTGGTTCCAGGAGTGGAGCTATCATATACCAGTTCGGCATTACGTCTGTCTTAGCAACACTCCAGTATTTAACTACAAACTTAACTTTTCGACTTCGGCTTGGCGGGAGATCGGGAAAAGTATCGGATGGGCCCATTTTGAAATGACTTCCGGCCAAGTGCGTTATTTTCATCCCCTGACCCGGAAGTGTATAGCCATCGGGATGTGGCAAATACGCAGGCTCAATCATATAAATGCAATCGAAAAATAGTTCCCAGTTTCCGGCTTTTGTCAAAGGTTTGGATCCAGTATTGGTCAAGGTGACCTCGATCTTAGACAGTGTCTCGAATTCCGTGTTGTCCTTGACCTTCCATTTGACCTTCAGGGCTTGGCTGAACTGATTCAAGGTCGCCTGGTTCCATGTTTGGGACGCCACTATGGCTGCAATGCAATAAAAGTCACGAGTAACTCTTTGCAGAAACAAACTAACTAATGATAAAAACGAACAGTAAGGTGTTTATAGGAGATAAAAGAGCTCTCTTTCTGTATTAAATACTGTTAACTTTATCTATTTATTTATTTTTTTAAATTTTATTTTATTTTCATTTAACTAAATCTAATTTATTGTAATTTATTCTTTTTTATAACATATTTTCATTTCAAATCGAGCTTTTAACCACATCACAGTTTGATATTGTTGCTTAAGTTTATGAAGATTAACAAAATGGACGGGAATGCTCCGTCGGACGATCTTTTTCACGTCCCTTTCACACTGTACGACTTCTAGGAACAACCTGTGTTGATCAACCTGTACATCTACAATTGGGAGTTGTAACAACTCGTGTGATCTCACAATGCAACTGAACCTAAGTTGTCACTTTTGTGATAATGGGCCTCAAATGATCAGCAATGTATTTTGGCATCCAGTAGTCCGTATTTTCTTACATAAACTTACCAACCTTAACGTTAGTTAAAGAAATGAAATGAGTATATAGCACTGCCAACACGTACAGCATATTTTATTTTCGGCGCCATCTTGGAATATCATAAATATTTCACTTCTTGATGAACTTTTAACAAAGCAAATTTCCTGTATTTCAAGACATTTCTGACCAATGAGTACAACTCAGTTGTATGATTGTATAGAAGGCTAATACAAGCTCAGCGTTTTCAACTTCTGATCATTGAGTTAAAAGTCATCATTCAATTATCATAATACGTTAGTTCATAGCCGAAATCAATATTGTAAACGTCTCCAAATGGGTTCAACAAAATGCGATATAGAAAAACAAGTACTTTTGAAAGAGAATGTACATGCAACTTATACAATTTTAACGTTCAGGTTTCATTGTTAAAGGATGGATGAAATGACATATGGTCCAAATCGGATTCATTAAAATGGGATGTCAATTTGACAATTGCTCGATTTTGAATTTCTGAAATCGGTCCATAAATTACTTATATACGGCTTTTTAAAAAACCGCCTGATTTAGCCCCGGCGACCAGAATGAAAGTGTGACCCGTGAAGGGATGACTTCTGTGACGTATGTGGAGGAATTTGATTTTCAGCGATAGTCACAATTCAACGTAATTTCGCAACATTTTGATTGTTAATTTCACAAAGATATCTTCAATAAACCAACTTAAATTTCCCATATATCGAATGTTTAGATATCCAACTAGGTAATTCCGCAGATGACAATTACACAATTATTACATAAACATGTCTTTTTGGCGATGTAATACACCTCATAAATTCATTTAGCGGCAGTGATAATTATCATTAATTAATTAACGAGACATCGGCGGAGAAGCTATCTAGCCGCCCCGTCTATCGCTTATCACAGTCACGCCTCAGTGAGCATTTTCAAAAGGTTTCGCCGAACAAATTGCGATAGTGTTAAAATGGGTGAATTAAAATCGTCTTAGTTATCAATTGCAAGTGTATATTGTCTCGATTTTATGCTCAATTGATTCCGATATACAATATACGTAGAGGTAATCATCTGTCATTCTTGAGAAAAATGCATTTCATCTATCCTTTAAGCATCGTTCAATTGGGGTTTTAGACTTTCTTCCCGTAACAACAGCATGAATGAAATAAAATTAAAAGAAACGTGAACCCGAGAAACATCTCACCTAGAATGACTTTCCAGTTATATATAGAAGATCACATATCACACATCACGTAAATCTAAAAAACAAACACAGTTATGCCCGTTATCTCTTGTAAGACGCCGACCATTTCGGGTCACACTTTACCGATTTGTGTAAATGTTGAATGGCTTGACTTTGTCTATTTTCACTTAGCATTGTAAAGCTATTTCCATTCTTCCGTGCTAACAGTTCCTACAGTTTTGTTTAGAAGGGATGCTGTAATACCCGCCGACATGAACGGAAAACTGGACAAATATGGCGTCCTTAAATATCATTGCTAAGTATAAGCCATTATGCTAAGCATAACAAGGATTTTGTATATGTATTTTAGAAAACAAAACTGCATCGACCAATAGAAATTTGAGAAAATCATTCTGGACAACAATTCCATTTTGGGAGAAATGACTTTTCAGACTTGTAGTCTTTGCAGTACATATAACAATACATTGAATAATGTATTACATATTTTAGAAAATCGATTTTAACTTTAACTTTAACTTATATTAACTTTTAGAAGGAAAATATAATCACGGACTTCTTCCACAAAGCAACCTTAACCCAGTCTAACCTTCACCTAATCTTTAACATTGTCCTAAGGTTAAAAATACCTTAGTGTCTTACGATCTCCTTCGTGCTTTTTAAAATCGTCCTGGTAATTGAAAATATTGGTTTTGTAATTCAGTTGGTGTCAGATATCATAGTACATATATTTACGCGGGTTTCATAAAATTTATAGGGCACAATGTTGCTCAAAATAATTTAAAGTAAGATTTTATTCATATATTAAGTGTCGCGATACAGATAAGTAAATAGACTATTTGTTCAGTGACGTCACGTTCAAATGTTCAATGACGTCACAGGCGATGAATAAGAGAACTCATTTCCTAAGCAAGAATGTATGTGTACACATATGGTGTCATATCACTTTTTTATGTTTACAAGATGGTTAATAAGGGGCATATGTTTATATAAGTTATTTACCTCAAAAGCTTAAGTCGTTAATTCCACACACTATTTTGTTTTATTATATGATTTGGAGTAAGAAACTAATGGCGCGACGTCAATAGAACAATATCATGATGTCATAGTGTTAGCTTACGAGTGCTTAAGTTTACGTCGAAATAACCACGTTTCAAAATAAAGAACATCAATAGTAATATAATAAATAGAATATATTTTCCTTGACAAACACTAAATTATCTCATCTCGTGAGGTGGAAACATTTATATTTCAAATATTTACTTTTTCGCCTCACTCCATGAGACATGGGATTGTGTTAAGTAAAGGCATGTTATGACTATCAGTACAACACAACCAGAATCAATCCGACAAACTATCACTATCGGACACCGGGTCAATACGTTTACATAGGGCTTTGATAACAAACGTAAATCCACCATCAAAACTTAGCACATCCCTAAAACGCAGGGAGGAGTTTAACATAAAGGGCCAATCCCTCGTGCTTAAGAAAGACCAATAGGTTAACCTTCAGCACAGGGAGGGGTTTTAACATTGGATCCCAAAGGGCTCACCCTTAAGCTTTAAAAGGAGGGTTCTATCAGGGTATTTTTTGTGGAAACGAAATTCGAGAGGATGTTCTCGTTTACACAAATATGATATAAATACATGATTAAAACACAGTAAAATTAAATATATTAATGAAGTTAATATTTTGATGACCTTATATTTCATAACTTGATAAAGACAAGCGCATATTTGTTGAAAAATAAAAACAATGAGAACTGAAGACATTCATCGGCGCTGCGGTAACTTCGCTACGGACTAACCGCATATTGTTTATTCTTTTTATTATGTTAAGTGTTACTATGTGAATTTTCTGTCATTGTATATGTTTAATTTTCAAAAAAGTGTAAAATTGGGTTAAATATAGCGTGTTTTCATTTCACATAATGCCAAGAATCCAATATGGCGGATGCTGCCGATAGATCGGTGATAGAACTTTCCCTTTAAGATAGGCCAATAACACAGTTCTAAGTTAACGACGTAGGGGTGGGGTTAACATTGGCCAACTAGGTTTAAATATAGATTTATGACAGACTACAAAAATACCGATTACATTTATCCAGAAGCAAAAGTGTAGGGTTTTTGTTTAGAATAGTTTAATCAGGAAGAATCAATATGCTTTATCGAGTAACAAATCTCGCGGCTATGAGCCTTTGAGATTTAGGATGAACTTTGATTATTGTCCTTGTATTATGCTATTAATATCAACAACATGTTTCAAATGGCTAGTATGCCAAAACATTTATATATATTAAATTAATTTTCTTTCATAACATGGTTACATTTTGGACTCGGCCCGAAAAAAGCCATCTAACCAAACGCCAATCAATGTGTGGTTGTTCCAAAGACTAAATCTTGTAGTCGGAAATCGGATTCTAAAATCCTCTAAATGCCAATATATGGTTGTTCTAAAACCTAAATCTTGTGGTTGGCTATCGGATTATAAAATCGTCCACATGTATTTAACCAAACGCCAATGTGTGCACGTGGTTGTTCCAAATACTAAATCTTGTGGTCGGAGATCGGATTCTAAAATCCTCTAAATGCATCTAACCAAACGCCAATGTGTGATTGTTCCAAAAACTAAATCTTGTGGTTGAGATCGGAGTATAAAATCGTCCAAACGCATCTATCCCAAACGCCAATGTGTCGGGAGGCCGTTTAGCATAGATCAAGTGGTTTGAACGTTGTTTGTTGTTTACGTTTATCTCTTGTCAATATTGGGTCTCGCCAAGGTGCCACCTTGCTCCGAACAAATATCTCAGTATTGATTTGAGTGTTTTTAAAGCCTCTCCATCATTGCTCTAGTGGGCTACGCCATCGGAACAAGTCTCCCGGTATTTGTGGCCAACACTCCGGCTTTTGTTTTTCATCAAATTTACACAAATTACCTAATAGAAGTAGCTGTGTAAATCTAAAGTTATCTGCATAATATTCGAACATATGTAGTCGGGTTATGGTCAATCTCGCGAGAGACCAAATTTATTTCAACTCGAAATTATATTTAATTTATAATACCGCTGTTTTTAACCTTTCTTAATAACTTTGCAAATTATATGAAATACGTCAATGTGCGTGTTCATCATGTTTTCCCTTGTAACTGAACAATTGCTGATAAAATACTTTTTTGAGGAAATGAAGCTTAATATTCAGATGTATAGTGAATGAAGACAGAGCTTCTATTCGCAAATGTACAAAAAACACAGTTATTGAATTAATATAAGTGTAACCGGCTTACAGGCAATGTGACATATACTTCCCATTTCAGCAAAATATACATGGAGACAAATATCGTTTATCCAATATATATTCAAAGGGAAAATCAGACTTTTTTTTTCACTGAAATAACCTGTGTTGTCTACTCAGTGATATATAACTCTTAATCATATGACGTAATATAGTAACAATAACATTAGAAAAGATGATGTAGCAAGGTGATATTGAATACTCGTGAAAAGAACGTCATTTGTGAACTTTGTATAATATATTGCATCTCATAGAAAGAACCTTTGACTTATCATCGAGTGAAGTTGAAATCATATATTATCTAATATAATATATATATATATATATATATATATATATAATATATAATATAATAATATCTATGATATATTAATGACATTAAACGAAAAATGTCAAAGTTCCTTTAAATACCCAACTCTGTTCTACCGAAAAGTATTTTGATTTTTTAAAATTTAGACTTTACTATAACGTATTGTGAACATTAGCTATACTATAGATACATAACAGGTACGAATATACCCCCTTCCCTTGTGGGCACCCCCTCTCCTCCCCTCCCTATCTGGAGACCCCCCCCCCCCCCCCCCCCCCCCCTACCCTCTTTCTTCGCTCCCATCGCTGCTATAATAAGAAAACACATTCTTTTAATTCAAGTTTATTTTCACAAAGCGGTTTATGTCAGTGCTAAGGAATCCTAAATAGTTCAATAAGTAACCATGAAATCTTAAATCCAAATTTGGTTTTAGATAAAGCTTTGTTCACACAGTGGGCTTTGTAGCAACAACTTGTGCTGTCCAACTTCATATACAAATAAACTAGTTGTATGAACAAGTTTTACAACTCGGATGTTCTCGTGTTGGACAACCTGCTTCGACAAGTTGGGCTGTGTGAACGGACCTTGAGGATTGTCAAAATATACAACAAAAGCTTCCCAAGCAGAAATCATTGTACTTGGGGTTTAATCATTGACAGCAAATTGTTATGTTATTACAAAGGAACGATGCTTTTCTTCCAACCGTCTTTCGGTCTGGGTCTATTGATTAGAAAATGGGTAAGGCCTTCACCAAACTGTCACAATTGTGCAACAGAAATTTGAGTCTACAGACCCTAGACACTATCGATACTTCAAACATCAAAGTAAACTCAACATGTATTTGGTTACTGGTTTTCTTATAATAGACGATTTCGACCCAGGTCGTTTTGTGAATACCAAATTTTAATGTTTACTCCAGCCTGTAAAGTTTTGTCACTTTAACATTCCAGACAGATACAGGTTTTTGGTATATATGGCCCGGAGACCAATAGTATAAGGTAAATAGATACAATACAGTTGCAACGCTTCCATGTAGTACGACAAAATATCACACTGACAGTGTACATAAACAAAATACATTACAGTAAGTTATTGTAGATTTGATCTGTTGCGGTTTGCTAAAGAAACATTTCCTTTTCGAACGATATGAATCATATTGCTATTTGAAAAATATGTTTAATTATAATATCCAAAACAATATTACTTCACGTAATAGTGCAAATACTTTAAATGTCATTACAGGTACATGTACATCATTCATATTTAAAAACAGATTTGACATTATCACCACGAAAATAAAGAATTTAAAGTGGCAGTAGCGTGTTTTTTGCAAATTTTATTTTTTCAAATTTCCCATTTATAATGATAGTGTATGTCATTTATATTTACTTTAGAGTGTAAAACAACTTATGACACCAACCAATTATCCGTAGTAGTAATAACGGTGTTGCGTATAAAGCAAAAATTGCATGGCGGCCATTTTAATATGAACACATTTTATTATTTCGAATTTAAAAAAAGATTCCCATGGCTTTACTGAACCATGTACACTCAATTTCTTAACTTGATTTTCTGAAGAGAGAAGGAACTGGTGACATTATTTTTCAAATACACTTCATCAACTTATTCGAGCGAAAAAAAACTTTAAATCTAATACTACATGTATGAATCAAGAAGCTCCAGTAATGCTTTGAAACAAAATCACCACTGGCATTATGTCAATATATATATTGAGGCAACAAATACATTGTTCGCATCAAAAATCCATATTAAATTGATTAAAATCTATATAAAAAATACATTTTAATTAATGAATAAACACATTCGCTGCTGAGGAATAACCTGACCTTGTCAAATCGCCATATTTTTTTTTTTTAACTGGATGAAACGTAATAAAAAAAATCCTAATTATCAATTATGAAAAGAAATATGCATGAAATATACGACCTTGTCAATTCACCATATTAACTATTTAACTTTTTTATTTAAAGTTAAAAAAATACCTTATAAGAAGCTTTAACTTAGAATGTTAAATCCTTGAAAACTATGAATGAAAAACCCGATCGGATCAAATCGTCCGAGGAACTAATCAGCTATTTAAATTTTAATCCACAATTACAACAAAGGATAGTGCGGTATGTTATGAACGAGTAAACATAACATGTAAGTGGCTACTATTACAACATTTTTTAATGAAACCTCGAATTTATGAACTAAAAGATTTTAATTATCAACAGCTAAGAAAAAAGCTACAATGTATCAACCTTGTCTTTCATTTGTCGTGGCATTGATGTGTTTGTTCAAGCTCACTTCGTCCTTGATTTATGCAAACGTTTTCTCAAAGAAAGAAACACCTGTAATTTATATGTTACAATTAATTTTTAAGTTTTCCCTAACCCTCTATTCATGTAAAACCCAAACTCTGCTTTAAAGCTATCATGCGAAGATCAAATATCATACGCAATGTTTATATTTTCTCTCCTTGAGGAGCTCCTTGCATAAATATAATTAAAGTCATTTTTAATATTTTTAAAATCCTGTTTCCATATAGCATATAAACGTTACAGCGTGT
The DNA here is from genome assembly GCA_936450465.1 of Gibbula magus. Taxonomy (NCBI): domain Eukaryota; kingdom Metazoa; phylum Mollusca; class Gastropoda; order Trochida; family Trochidae; genus Gibbula; species Gibbula magus. The sequence continues at coordinate 36,511,583 of OW388302.1, forward strand.
CAAATGTATAACGTTCTTACTTTACAACTCTAGACGTGTCGTTTAGGGTTTAACAAGGGCTGGCACGTTATTGTTTAAATTTGATAAAGTCATTTATGTAATTTCAGGGGCAACTAATTTGACCTCACGTCATGTCGTCACGTTGACCTAATTAACTTATTAACTCGATTAACAAGCAAGAAAGAAACACTTGAAATGAATGATATAATAAAAATGTTTGTTTACAATGATTTGAATATTACAACGGATTCAGTTCCCATTTGAGAATTAGCTTAGGCTGCATTTCATACACATACTCATATAACCACTTTCATACAAACACTTTCATACCTGAACTTTCAAATAAGCACTTTCATACAAAACACTTTCATACCTGAACTTTCAAATAAGCACTTTCATACACAATCATACAACCACTTGCATACAAACTCTTTCATACACATACTCAGATAACCACTTTCACACGAAGACTTTCATAAAAAAAACTTTCATTCAAACATGCCAATACAAACATACAAACACTTTCATAGAAATACTTTCATACACATACTCAGATAACCACTTTCACACGAAGACTTTCATAAAAACATGCCCATACAAACACACAAACACGTTCGTACCAACTTTGTCACACGAATACTTTTATACAAACACGTTCATACAAATAATCATACAACCACTAGTATACAAACAATTTCATACAAACATGCCCATACAAACACTTTCATACAAACGTACATTCAAACTACATTTACTCGGAAAGTTACATGCAAAATTACAAACTGTTGATTCAAATGTACTACATACAAACAGTTTCGACGACAACAGTAGTTCTGCTATTCAGTATCGAGAAGTTCTGGCCCCTGTATAATTGTATGTAAAACATCAACGCCCTAACCATCTTTGAAGAAACATACAATAATGGTAAACTGAATCAAGAAAATTAGAGCCTTTTAACTCCATGAACTTGATCAATTGACACAATGTCAAGCCTTCAGTGATTCATTTCAAATTGTTTTTCGTACTTTTAGTTGTTTCACCATGCAGACAAAAATCTTGACAACGCATTTCTATAATATTTACACACTTCAATTATCCCGACCCATTGACCTTGACAAAGATCATCACTTTCTATTGATTGCAAAAACAACAGAAGAATGAAAAAATAAATAAAAATGACAAGTATGTGACTCTTACGAAACGATTATCGGCGAAAGGAGCGAGTAAACTTGAGAGATTCGAACCCGTGGTGGAGGAGGGCGAGCACTGTATTTGATGGGCCTATGAATCAACTACATGTATAAAGAGTTTCAGTTTAAAGGGGCAGTGGCATTTTTGGCAAATATTTTTTTCAAATTTCCCATTTATAATGATAGTTTATGACATTTATATTTACTTCAGAGGGTTAAACATATTATTAAACAAACCAATTATCCGTAGTGGTAATAACGCTGTTGCGTATAAAGCAACAATTGCATGGCGGCCATTTTAATGTGAACACTTTTCATTATTTCGAAAACGATTCCCATGCTTTACATATAGAATACTAAACGATGTCCCGTTTGATAACATGCTGTACGGAACCATACACACTCATTTTTTAACTCGATTTTCCAAAGAGTGATGGGTCTTTTACTATTGGTGACATTGTTTTCTGTGAAAAAAACTTGCTACCTCCCCTTTAAATTATCAATTGTGGAAGATTGCTAAATAATTAAACAAATCCAAATAAGAAGAGCATGTTTAGTTCAAGAAGTGTCTACAACTGGGCATTAACTTTAAAATAATTCAACTTAAATGACCAGAGATTTAATTATAACAAATAAGTGAAAACTTGCCTATGTGTTTTATGTGTCGATCGATTGATTAATTACACTTGCATTATTTGCAGTTGATTGATGCATACGTTCATAAGTTTCACACTCAAACATATTGTTAAAGAGATAGTTAAAATTATAAAACAGTTAACATGTTTATTCTGTAACTTTAAAGCCGGATTAATTGTCGTTTTAAGAGAAGTAAATTGGGGTTTTGTCAATGTAAATTTGTTCAATCAATGTAACTTAGATGATTGGACTATGTAAATAGTAATATGTAAAATAAAGTAAAGTAAAATGTAATATGGCATAGAATAGGAAAGAGACAAATCTCATATTCGAAATAATCCCTGACTAAGGAAACTCATACATGTAATTGCACTAAACGTTTGGATTATTGAACGTATTTTGATAAAACTTTGATAATCACACGTGTGTTATAACATCAAGTTTTTCTAACTAGAAGGTAAAATATACCTGGAAATCTTATCATTTGAATTTATTTAAAACCATAATTCAACCCATACAATGTCGGTCAGCACAAGTTATTTAAACGGGGAGTCCTAATTCGATGTTCAAGCATATAAACGTTGCAAAGCCAATCGCTTTACTGAAAGATCAAGTCCATCAACACAGCTAACACACATACGAGACATCCGATAAACACACTCAAGATAGGCAGTGTATTCATTTATATATATTTTGCAGGAAGGCAAAGTAAGATAACTTTGGTGTTTGCTATAATGCTTGTATTGTCATTGTAAAGAAATATCAACCGTGAAAATCAAATACTACATCACAAATAATTATAATTATGTTTCGCGATGGAACTTCTTAAACATGAATTATTTTCTCATATTCAGGCCACTTTGGCGATACTTATTTTCTCTTGACTAACAATTGATATAAGTAGAAAATATTGTTAATAAATGCCATTTAAATAGTGAACAAATGTATCATTGTTGTATTTTGGATTACATAATATGAAATCGTAAAATTGTGCCTGTCCGTAAAAACCATGTGTATTTTAGTAATAATATATTTTTTTAATCTTCTTGTTGGCAAACTTTTAAAATTACGAACACCTACTGTTTTACATATCATACAATGTCAAGTACAATTTATACAAATAGTATGTACAGGAATTATATCTCCTCTTTAATTTATAACAGTGCTTGAAAGGGAAGTATGTTACTTTTTCTCAAAGGAAGCTTATTAACTTTACCATAGCATTCTCATTTCTTTCTCTCGTTTCTTGATAATTTACAATTTTGTAAAAATAAAAGTTCAGTTTAGGTTTCGAGTTCTAACTAATGAAGAAAGACAAGGTGCGCAATTAGACAGACACTTTAGTCGTTAACGAAATTATCAGTATACTGTACTAGCTGTATATCTTGATCACATCTGTTATCGCGTCGACATTCACGGCCTTTCGGGGTACATTTGTTCATCATCGTGTGGTTTGATATTATCGTCGAGATTAAAGTCAATTTAAGAAATTTGAAAACGAAACATTACCTTGATGTGCACGGTACTTTCTCCAAACGCTTATCTCAACTTAAAGGGACACTGCGTCGAGGATACAAATGAGATCACTTTTATCTGCTAACGTGTCTGCTAAACGAGCTACGCTTCGCTTCACTGTCTACATGCAGTAGTTTTATTACTAATTACCTCAATTGTCTAAAATTGGGAGTCTGTGACTCTTTAACAGACATTCTAATCAGCATAGGTAGATCAATCTGATCTCATATTTATCCTCGACGGGGTGTCCCTTTAATAAACGAAATTTCGAAGACCGCAATAAGTATTGTTCATCTTTAAATAATAATTGGCCACATCCTCGAGAAGATTAATTTTAATTTTTAAGTTTTACATGTTGGTATATAAGTTTGACACCATCACAGATAACCCTTTCAGTGAATTAAAGCTTACATAATATCCTACAATTTTCTCTGATTGTTTCAAGAACGTAAACCTTCTCATAACCGTGTATAAGAACAAGAACAAATCCAATATGTATAACAACTGCTCTATCACTCGTGTCCACAATATGTATGTATATAAATAAATGAACCAACTGTTTATACTCACGTAGCAAATGCAAAAATAGTTGCGATGATAATGACAGTGAAGCACATGAAGTGATAAACATCTGTCTAAAAATTAACACGTGTCTACATGTCAAGCATACCTGTGCACACTTGTCAGGCATTTGCGAGTGGAGCAAAATTCATAACAGTCTCCTATAAATTTCATTTTTATTTTTACACAAAGTGATATCTGATCTACAGCTAATACAATATATCACACTTCAGGAAAACCCCTTTTATTTCGAAAAACCAAAGACTGTCTGACAACCGCTTACGGTTTAAAGCAAAATTCTCACGATTTCACTGAAACTATTATTTCCAGAATAAATACAACAAAAATAGTTAACTGTTCCAGACCTTTAAACATCCAAAACTAAAACAATAGCATATCCCCGAAAATATTCATCTTCAAACATTTACCACCATTGTCATTCCTAGAACAAAACTCATGGCATTTTTTTTTCAAATTATTTATCAAATAAAAAGAATATAACACCATCAGTTGTTAGTCGAAGCTTATCTTCTTACCTGGCGCAAACACAAGGAAACATAATAAGCGTTCCATTGTTATCCAATAGACCTGCGTCCCCTTTCTACAGCGGTTCCCCCAATTGTGAGCGTGAACGCTGGCAAGGGGCGAAACACGTCCCCAAGAACTTCTTGTTGACAGTCACCGATTGAGGGACAGTTTGTTGGTTCTTTCAGGGCACATTTTATACACTGCAGGACGCAAACGGAGATCTTCTCCTGGCTGACTTTGTATGGGCGCGTTTTATCAGTGTTTATCAGCCTGTGTCGCTGTTTCAATGTCGTAATAAACTACCGTTCAACAGAAACTATACATTTAATCTGCCTGTGCACTTCACAGCTTAGATTCAATTCCGCTTCTGACTTCATCCTATATTTTCTCTCGCTTCCTCTAAAACAGTAGGTGCTGTATGGCTAGACGCTCTAACTATGTCAGTCGAAATGTAACGAAAATGCCATAAGGCCCCTTCACAACCCATCGTGCGTGCAATTCGTTCGTACGTTTTTTGGGGAGGCCACGGTCGCTACGTTTTTCTGAAAACGTAGGATGGATTTAATCAAGAACAGAGAGGGAGTTTGCCAACGCACGTCAAACGCACGTCGTACGTACGTGGCCGTCGACACGTCTGGCAGTGAGGAGGTGCGTGCATCGTACGATGCGCACGTGGTACGTGCGTGTGCCGTGCGTACAACGTGCGTACAACGTGCGTACAACGAGCGTGTGATGTGCGATTGTCACATTGTCGTACGGGGGCCGTGCGTCTCACGTACAGTGTCCTTACACCACGCACGTTGTAAGTGCGTGCGAGTGCAATGAGGTTTTTCCCACCCTATTGACAGGTGCTTGGTACACATTGTCAATCCACAAGATGCCGCCCATTCCACCGCTCCGGGTCCTGATGCTGCAAGATCAGGAGTTGTGCCCAAAACGTGCGTTGTACGTGCTTACTCGGTACGTTGTACGTGCTTACTCGGTACGAACGACGTGAGTTTTCTTTAATTATTTGATAGTTAAACTTTGGACGTGCCGAGTAAGCACGAACTACGCACGTACAACGCACGTTGTACGCACATGCAACGTGCGCCGTTCGTAGAGAAAGTGTGAGTGGGTAAGCTTGAAAAAAACGCACGATGTCGGTGCGTTGTGCGTGCGGTTGTCGTACAGGGCACGCACGTCGATCGTACGGAGGAAAATTCGCAGCCCGTTCGTAGACTGCACGCAGCGAAAGTTCTGCATGCACTAAAAGTTCTACGACGAGTCTGCGTGCTCCAAATTTGTCCAAAATCGGTACGGCGTCGGTACCGAGGACGCACGAATTCCCCAATTTACCCCACGTTTTTGTCGGTAGACAGCACGCAGCTGCACGTACGACGGGTTGTGAAGGGCCTATACAGTCGTATAGCGTATGTTTGTAAATCAGTAAAATACGTTAGTGTGAGCTGGCATGCCACATTAAAGGCGCTGTAGTACATTTTTGCATACTATGTTTTCTCATTCTCTCATTTAATTTCTCATTCTCATTTTCCCATTTATTATTAAACTTGTATACAATTAATTGTTACGTTAGAGGGTAAAAAATTGCATTACACGTCGACCCGACAAGCCACATCCATAGAAAACGGTTATCCGTTTAGAAGAAAGGAATAAAGCAACAAGTTTGTGGAACGCTTCAGTATGAGAGGTAGATTCGTCGGTCTTTAAAGGCGCTGTAGCACGCCGTTCTTGTTGAAATATAACGATCTCTTGAAAAGGCAAATAAGTGCTACCAATGGCTAAATAATATTCCTGAATCAATAAAAAGAGTTCCAAAACGTACATGGTTCGATTAAGCCACGGGAATTCATTCCCCTTCGAGCGGTCTATTTAAAGCGTTCACATTAAAATGGCATCGCGAAGGTAAAATGTTATCCTTACAACATCCTTAAGCCTGAGCAATATTATCGCAATACCAATATATTGCAATACAGATTGTGCAATACAATTATTGCAATACGACTGTTCATATCGCAATATATCGTACCACAACATTTTTAGTGAAACTTAGTCATGTTTCTTGTTTTAGGCATCCAGCTTAACTTGTTACAACATTCTTTTAGGGTAAAATAATATGTGTTGAACTGCTTTACAAATGTTTTCTGAATTTATTATATGACGAGCAGTGAAATACTGGGATTTATCAGTGAAATAAAATGCCTATCAAGCTACAGTGAAAATAACATATATTTTCACTGCGAACGGTGACTGATATAATTTGACGTCATAAAACAATGGTCTCGCGCCGCGATTTGGCTTATGACGTCACAGTGTTACTGTGGTGACGGACTGTTCCTTGCGGCCGCTTGGCGTGAAAACGACCCTTTTCGGACGTAATTACATGGATAATATCATATAATAAATAGAATATCCGTCAATTATTGACAAATACCATGTTTATCTCATCAAGTGAGGTAGGAAAGTTATATATTTTCACTCGTGGCTTCGCCACTCGTGAAAATATAACCTTTCTTCCTCACTCGATGAGATAAACATGGTTTTAGTCAAAAAAAGACAGATATCCTCAATATACGCCATCAAAATTTACTTATCATTTTGACTAATGGTCCTTTTTCGAAAGATTTGAGAGGCTTTTTACCAAATGTGTAATGTAACTGCAAACAGAAGCATAAAAGTTGAATGTAGAGTTCACTCAATATAGGCCTACATACGTACAGGTTGTGTGTATTGCAATATATCGCAATACGAAATTTGGTGCAATACTCAGCCCTACGACATTCAACAACTATTTTTTAATGAATTTGCTTTTGACAATTGGATAGTTGACTAATTTATTTTTAAATATTACTGGTTCTTTAAAAGAATGCATTACACGCTAATATAATATTAATCCAAGTTTTGAAATAATTTCAGAAAAATACTTGTATGATATAAATGACATGTTTATTAAAGCTAGTTTGAGGGATGATAACGTATTCATGGATGTACTGTACGATACACTTGTTTCATATCCAGCCTTGTCCAGGAACGGCGTACGCCGGACACGTGGTCGGTGTATACGCCGCTTAAACGAATCAAGCATAGCCAAAGTCTGGCAGGAATTGTTAGCGTTTAAGGATATTCATTTTGGAAATATACCAAATGCATATGTAGCGTGTGTTATGGTTATAAAGACAGTTCAAATATGTAGCTAAAAATGTAAACATGTAATTGTAAATGAAACAAATTTGCTAAACATTAGACGGGAGACTTCATTACTATTAATCAACATGTTCGTACTTTACGTTTATGCAATGCGTGTTATCTTGTTTATCGTTGATTCAGTAGCATCCTGGTACAAATAGTTTGTAAGATAAAAACATGATATCTTTTCGTCCGGGTTAGATATTATCAGAGTCACACTTGTATATATTTACATTTTGATCAATAATGAGGCAGATAGCACAGTGGGTCAAGAGGTCCGGGGTTCGAATTCTACCAAGTGCATGGCAACTTTGCTGCAGAGAAATGTTCTAGATGGGGTGAAGTTTGGGTGTAATGATACGGGCGAGGCTTCATCGCAATGCATAATATTTTGCATATTGCCACTGCGGGCAAATTGTGTAAATATTGTTAAAAGGTGACAAATAATAAAATATAATTTTGAATATAAGATCTTGAAAATGGAGAAACAAACGCTTGGTATGAAGCTGAATAAACATATTTGAACATGAAACCCTCTATCAAACAGAACCCCACAGTGATTTAGGTTTACTAACAGATTCACGCTAAATAGAGAGAGATTTCATACCAAAGTACCATGATTTGTGAGAAAGCTCTAAAGCTCTTTTAGCCTCTCAAGGACACATATACTGAAATAGAGAGTGTATCCACAAATTGGATCTGGCGATACTACATAGGGGACAGTTAAAGGAACAATATGACCAGGTCATCTACAAACTGTCCCTCGCGCATTCACTCAAGTCAGGTCCTCCCACGAAACCTCTTCTTCTGCTATAGTCAATAGAGTGAAAAGTTAAGAATCCAGGCACATGGGCTTAGAGACAGCGTTTGAGAGACAAACTTATAAAGACCCTACCCTCCTTTTATGATAACAATATAATATTAATAAATAATAATACTTCATTGTCCTAATTACAATGTAAATTCGGAAATTCTTTGTGTGCTGTTAGCACCCGGCAGGCACAGTGCAGGGCCAGTTCAAGCGTTGTTCTATCCTTATAATGCCGAGTGTCAAGTAAGCAACAACTCCCATCTTTTAACGTCTTTTGGTATGACGCGGCCGGGAATCGAACCCCGGGTGATGAGATGACACTCTACCAACTGAGCTACATCCCCGGTCATATAGTAAAAGGTCTATATAGGTATTCCTTTCAAAAGCTGTTTCTAAGCGATAAACGCCCCTGTGAATCCAGGTGGAAACGATAGGACTGTGTTATCTACAAGATTTTTCTGGCGGTACCTTTTCTCCCTACATAGATTACTCAACTCATTTCTCACTACGTTACCTCTTTTCCGACGGTACTCGACAGAGTATATGTAAACAGTTAAGACTCCAGAAAGAAACGACATCACTGGGTTATCTTGCGGTACATTCACCCCGCGTATGTTACTCAACTAAAGTCTTCCAACGTAATCTCTTAAAGGCGCTGTAGCACGTTTTTTTGCAAAATTTATTTTTTCAAATTTCCCATTTATAATGATAGTTTATGTCATTAAAATTAACTTTAGAGGGTAAAACATCTTATTACACAAACCAATTATCTGTAGTGGTAAAAACTATGTTGCGTATAAAGCAAAAATTGCATGGCGGCTATTTTATTGTGAACACAATTTATTATTTTGTATTACAAAAACGATTCCCATGGCTTTACCGAAACATGTACACTAATTTTAAACTTTATTTTCCGAAGAGAGAATGATGTTTTACTATTGGTGAAATTATTTTTCAAATACATTTCATCAACTTTTTTGAGAGAAAAAACGTGCTACTGGCCCCTTAAAGCAAAATTATCGAATTGTGACAACTTTCAACACGGGTACGTCCTTATTTCTGTTCCATCTAAAACCATATCCGACTGGCTTCATTCTTGAAAGAAATATGTTTGGATATGGTCTTACCAAAGGTTACAGAAACATATCGAATGCTCACATTCAAACAATATTGCTGATTGGAGAATTAATTTTCTTTGATTGCAACCAATGAGGATTCTTTATTTCTAGGCATGAAAGTGCTCTACTTGTAACAGAGGGAACGCGGGATGAAATGACTTGATTAACCTCTGTGGGAAGGAAATGCTCGCGGTACTTGACAGAGAGAAGGGTTAAAGCTGTACTATAGGGATATTTTTTAGGAACGACGTTCCCAATTGTGCATTTACGTCTTCAATTTAGTATCCAAAGATACACTCCATTTCATGACATCAGATGCCATGCTGATAATGAAGAAGAAGAAGAAGAAGAAGAAGAAGAAGAAGGGTTTATTTGTATAAAAGGCCATTTGACCCATAGAATACAGAATGGTACATTTTGTATATTTGAGTTACCATTTCAAGGTGTATTGTTAACAGGCGCAGAATATACATGCTTTAGGAAACATACAAAGCTATTAATAATATTTAAGTCAGATGATGTACATATGCTATGAAGAGAAAAGTAATATCCATCGTTCGTTTTCGGAACTAAACGCTGACGCATGTCCTCATAGCGTTTACAAATATAAACAACATGGTGTTCATCTTCGATACTTTTACAGTGTTTACATAACACAATATCATCATAGCAAGAGGCGATACCTCGCCTAATATATTTAATACCCAGTGGATGACATCCTGATCTAAATAGTGTAAACATACACTTTGTGCTTTGCTGATAATAACAGTCTAATTCCACGACACCTTGTAGTTCATATTCACACAAAATACACATGTCGAACTCCCCCTTTAACTGCTGCTCGAGTGATATGTTTTTATCTTCTATCGACTCACTTTCGCACTAATCTGTAATGTGTGGACCTTTGATTATTGTGGCATGGGAACCTTTTAATCGTTCATTTTCTATTTGCAAATCTTGATAAGGTTGCCTTTATTTAAACGCAGCCCGGATACTTAACACGACCCAAGTTCAATTTTCTTTAGTCAAAGAGTGAAGGGCTGATTAAACCGTTTGTATTGAGATATAACAGTGCTCCCCACACCTTCTAGCGCTGTGTTTTGTCTTGCGTCATTTGTGTATCCAGTCATTTGAGTCACTGATTGGCCTGTAACTCTCATACCTGACAGAAATATGTATACAGATTTTACCTTTGAAAGCTCGAATGAAAAATGTAACAGTATAATTTATATAGTATAATATCATCGTATAGTATAATAATGATGAGGAAGATGATGACGACGAGCATGATAATGATTCCTATAATGAAAACCATGATGACGAGTTTGTTAATGATGATGATGATGATAATGATTATAATGGTGGTTATGGTGATGACGATTATATGTGTGGCGCGCGTCAATTTGTCAAACGTAATTTTGGAAACTTATTTACAACTGACTTAAAGAAAACTTTAACTTGATAATGTTTAATAGATCTTATAACTTCTGTCCATGTAAATGAAACGTGTAGTTTCGGTTTCTGCACAAGTATAAAGATGTTGCTCGATTTTAATTGGAAACATGTAATAATTATATATTTGCAAAGTGGAGATGAATATGCAAGTTGAGTGAAAATATTTTGAACTGGTATCAGCCCATATCGTATGTTGGCATGTATTAAAGCCAAATACAATTTTATGAAACACAATGGATGCACCTTTAAGGTAAACCCATGTCTGTTTTAGGGCAAAATCATGTCGAATTACGACCGAAGAGCATCGCAACTGACCCAGGAGACCAGGTTGTTGATGCAACGACTTTGTGCATTATGTTTGTCTCTTCGTCTTCTTATGAGACATGGGTATTTCGTTGAAAAAGTCAAATATCCAATAAAGACTGTATGCAGATTTTAGAAGTTTGATATTTATGAAATTTCAAAGGCTTAAGGTGAATGTGTTGTTTACAAAATCTGGAATCGGTAAGATAGTTGAATGCCTGCGAATCTTCGCTGTTTGTTATTTAAAAGATTCAAAATGATAATAAAGAAGTGAGATGCGCCTTCAAAGCAAGGATACAACTATCTATGGCTGCGAATATTTGTTGTTTGTTATTTATGATTTTTTAAAAGCTTCAAAATCGATAACACAGTTAATAACGGCCATTGAATTCAATGAAAACGCGTTCTATCGGGGTATTTTTGTGGAAATGAAATTCGAGAGATATTCCTGTTTACACCTATATGTTATTCATGTCATACATGATTAAAATACAAATTGAAATATACCAATGGGGGTAATATTTTGATGACTTTTTAGTTCACATCTTGATAAAGACAAGCGCACAATTTTTGAAAAATATAAACAATGAGAACTGAAGCCATTCATCGGCGCTTCGAGTTGGAAAAACTTCGCTACAGCATAAGATCAAATTGTTTATTAGTTTTATGACATATGATGTGTTACTTTGTGAATACTCTATCAGTGTATGTCTTTTATTATTATAAAGTTGTAAAATTAGGTACGCTGCACCAATATAGCGAGTTTTTTTTCATTTCACGTTATGTAAAAAAAACAACCAAGACGGCGACAGAACACGTTCTTTAAGTATTCGAATGTCATGATTATTTTATAGTTATTTTTTAATTGAAAATATAAGAACTACAAGTCAGTTCGAAAATTTCTTAGTAGTTTGTCACCTCAAATTATTGTTTATCAGTTTTAATTAATTGTTATTATTTATTTGAAAAAAAGGTAACGTAATCTTTATACTCCTCAAAAAACACATTTCATCAAGACTTTCTTATCATAAGTCGCTATGCATTTAAAACACGTCTTAAGGATGGTGTATGGGCAATGGCTTTAGAAAGCGGCTTCCAGTTTCAAATTGTCCAAGTTGTTTAGTAGGTGTTTTACAATGTGTTTTGCAGTTTCATTAGCGCTCTTTTGTACTTATATTGCATTGTAGTGTGCTTTATTGTATTTCGTTGCAACGTTTTTTATAAATTTTATTGTATTGTATTTTATTGTATTGCGCTTAAGTGGATTACATTTTATTGTATTTTATGACATTGCATTACATTATTTTTTTGTATTGCATTGTATTATGTTTTGTTGAATTGTATTGTGTTTTGTTGTGCCTTATTTTATACAAAAAATAATAGCTTTTAAGATTGCCTGGGACGATAACGCTCTAGATAACCTTGTGGCTGGCCTAACATGGTGTCAATAAGTTGATTATCAATGTTTTCACTCAGACAACAATTTTGTGTGACATGGTGTTGGGTCATGTCAATATGACCCGAGTCATATAATACTCGACATTATTAAGAATATAAATCATATGATTAACATAAAAAATGATGTTGAAGTTGACGATTATAACTAGGTTACAAACTAATTTTAAGAATTTGTTTTACCAACATCGGCAATATCTTCTTGAAAATACGTTCAATGTGTCCTACGCGCTTAAATCCCTTCACACTGTCGGTCATTTAGCTTGCAAAAAGTGTAATGGGGTATAAATTCCATGTAATACAATATTTAACGAACTATTTGATTATTTGGTATCTTAATCGCTTTTGCTCGTTTGATACCAGATCATTAACTCGCTTAATAAAATGGAGGTTATTTTTAACCAAATTTTAATGAGAGTTATTATTAACTCCAAAAATATCAGTAAAACGTGTTAGAATTCGATGGATCGCCGCGAATGGATGCGATACTACCGAAGAGGCTATATACAATAACTCACTCACTCACTAGAATTCGATGGATCGCCGCTAATGGATGCGATACTACCGAAGAGGCTATATACAATAACTCACTCACTCACTAGAATCGATGGTTCGCCGCTAATGGATGCGATACTACCGAAGAGGCTATATACAATAACTCACTCACTCACTAGAATTCGATGGTCATTGTTCTTAATGAGGAGCTCTCAAATTAAACTGTCTGCAATGTTCTGTAACGGGTTTCTCAATTATCTCGCAAAGCACGTGCACCGATGTCAATATCACAGTTCACTGCGGTGAATCATCGTTACGGAGATTGTTTACACTCGGAACGTCATGAAAAGCACGTGCAATTCAATAGCATTGTTGCCTAACAACAAACATTGAGCTGGAACATTTCACTTTACATTATATAGTTTCAATGATTATTGCAATACCATTTAATAATTAGAAAGTCTGAAATATTCAAGCAAGTTGCTTCCATTAACCGCGTTTCAAATCGTTTTTGAACCCCCCAAACAACTTAGTGAAATATTACGCTTCGTTGATTCTGTCAATTAACAAAAAGTACACCTATAGATAATTATCCGTTCGTCACACATAGGGAAGACATGATTTTGGTAATCTATTTCGGCGAGATTGATTTAGGCGACCTACTTTTTAGGCATTTTATACAATCTTTATACAATTCATGTCAAATCCTCGTTACAATGTTTATCATTACCATAATTCATACAGTCAATGTTAACCTACAAACGTCAAGGTTATGTCAATTTCAAACGTCAGGAAGTCAAAACAGACGCTCCCACTTTTCATGAAGAAAATGTGATAAATCCCTGGCCACCCTTCCCATGCATTGTGTTGGTTTTGTGTGAGATTAAAGCGGTTTATACGCGGACAAAACACCGGCGGCTGATCTTATGCCTACCGATTTTCACATTTCTCAAAACGTTTAGAAGTTTTTATCCTAAACGTTCACACAGTTTGCAAGTGTTGCGATGTTTTGAGATCTCAAGTGTTTATTTTCAACATCAGATCCCCATTCACCAAATATTCAACATGCAAAGGTGTGTGTATTTAGGGCTGATTTTTACACCGATATTGGGTCATAAAATTGTTAAGTGTTAAGTTGAAAAGGATTAGATCTGTCCAAAACGACTTAATGATATTTCTTGCTATATAACAGATAGGAAATAGTTTTTGTTATTATCAATCATCAAATCAATAAAAGACAATTGTATTACACGTTGTTTTGGGGATAATTGGACTGTTTTAATTGTTGGTTAAGTTAAAACAGAAATCATCATGCTATGCCTAGTGCTCGTGCACTATTGCTATCGCATTTAAATAATTCATTTTCTAGTAATTATTTTAGATAAGATAAAAACAATTATAATCCATTACTAATGAAAAGATAATAATTGCAGTAAAAGGTGCAAAAATTAACAAATGATCCCGGAAATTGAAAAAATAGAAACTTAAAAACTAAAAGAAAGTGCTACAATTAAAAATGTACTCAACTGGAATATAGTTACGCCATGTCAATTTTGAAACTTAAAATTCTAAAAGAAACATTCAAAATTGAAAACTTCATAGCTAGAAAAAAAAATTAGGACATGTCCGCACATTGTGAAATGGAAACATTTACCTGTCATAGTTGGTATTGGTTAAAGCGCTCATAAAATACCAAACAATTAATTAATCACCGCCTTTGTCACCAATACCCACTGTGTTCAAATGGTAGTTCTATCTATGATCTATCTAGCCGCTCTGACTAGTGGCTATGTATAGTCTTACCTTTTTTTATAATATAACTACACTGACGGGCAAAAGAAAGTATATTGCTCAGTTGTATTTATCATATATAATTTTTAAAGTCAAATATCTCGAGTTTTTGACGTCGTATTCTAAAACAGACTAGTTTGTGAAATTAGTCAAAAACATTAAATCAGTCAAAGAATACCTCTACGCGGTTTTAAATGTTTTTAAATTACTATTTAAAATTAAATTTTGAAATCCCCCAAATTAATTTTGATAAAACACAACTGTTCATCGACATATAACACATACGCTGTGTTAAAATCAATAAATGTGCTTCGTCCTGCACACATTTACAACATTTTGAACATGGTAGAGGTCATGTTGGTGTAAATTTCATTTCTTACCCTTGTCTAAACATTTTGAAATCCCCCAAATTAATTTTGATAAAACACAACTGTTCATCGACATATAACACATACGCTGTGTTAAAATCAATAAATGTGCTTCGTCCTGCACACATTTACAACATTTTGAACATGGTAGAGGTCATGTTGGTGTAAATTTCATTTCTTACCCTTGTCTACTTTAAATAATGATATTTTATTTAAAAAATAAAACAGTCACCAATTAAGTATTTCAAACTACTACCGAAAGGTGTTATTGTATCGTGCCATAATCAAATGCATCTCATGTCTTTAACATATTAAATTAATCGAAAACAAGTGAGTGTTATACTTTCTTTTGCCCGTCAGTTTATTATATAATCACCGCCTTTGTTTCTTAAATGAAATGTATGTACGGTATGTTTTTTTAAGTACAAACAAACAAAAATAAATAAAACACAATAAACCCAATAAACGGTATCTATTCAAAGTTTTGGAATCTCCACAACTTAACGAGATATCCTTATTTCATGACGTCCTATACTAGTGCAAAGGTAAAAGACGGCACTAAGATTAAACTTAGTGTTAAAGGGGCAGTAGCACGTTTTTATTGCAATTTTTTATTTTTTCAAATTCCCCATATATAATGATAGTTTATGTCATTTTATTTACTTTAGAGGGTAACATCTTATTACACAAATCAATTATCCGTCGTGGTAATAACGATGTTGCGTATAAAGCAAAAAATGCATGGCGGCCATTTTATTGTGAACACATTATATTATTTCGAAGGACAAAAACGATTTCCATGACTTTACGGAACCATGTACACCCATTTTTAACTAATTGTCCGAAGAGAGAAGGGTGCTTTACTATTGGTGACAATATTTTTCAAATACATTTCATCAACTTATTTCAGCGAAAAAACGTGCTACTGCCCCTTTAAAGTTGCTTTATGCCGGGGTCCAAGTTGTACTAACAGTGCGCATATACTACATTGGATAATTGTTTATTTGGTTTATATCCAAGTTTATTACCCATATGGTTGAAAATAACCGAGTTAATATTATTGATATGAGCACATGTGCACATATCACGTTTGCCTAGCAACCATTGTTTCACCGCGACTTCCCGTCTGTGACGTCATAAAACGATTATTCGTGACGTCACTGTAGCTTGCCGCCACAAGAGAAGTGGGTCGTTTCCTGGCTAATTTTACGCGATTCAAATGGAATAAAATGGGTAATAAAGAAATTATTACACTCGAAAGTGTGTCATATGGCTTTTACGAAACTCGTGCAAATTTATGTATAACCCTCGCTCTCGCTCGGGCAATACACACATTCACACTCGTTTCGTAAAAGCCATATGACACACTTCCTCGGGTAATAATCTCTATATATGTGACTGTAAAAACCTGTTGAATGTTGGTGTGAAATATGTTAAATTCCAGATTCTAGATTTGTTAAACACACTAATATATGTTAGTTTTAGATTATTTAAATAGTAAAAACTGGACATCAAAAATTTAGAATATTCGAATTCTCTTTTCTTTTGGATTTGCTATATTTGAAAACAGCAGCAACAAAATTTATGAATAACAAGGCACGTCACTTGTAAATAGTTCGAAAAAAAATTCTTTATTCTGATGTTAATAATAAGGTGAAGAGAGTTGTTCCTCCGCCTCCTATCCTTGAAACAGGCTATATTGTTTAGCTCGCTTCCCTTTGGGACTCATCAGCTGGATTCTTCCCGATAACATAGGTGGAACGTCCATGTTGCTATTATTATAACGCACCAATGAACCGACAACCCTTCGCTTTGTAGCCGAAGACTTTACCATTAGACCACAGGGGATTGGTGACAACGAAGAATCGATTGTTAATCTGTATTCTGCTGTCCGAGATTATATTTTATGTGCGCTTTTTTTACTTGGATCACTTGTACTGTTCGGCTGCGTTCGTTTTGACTCACTCAAGGGTAAACTTGCTCATGCTCAGTTGACACTTATCGCGAACGACAACGAGTATCACGCTTGCAATTGGTTGCCCGGCGTCAAACAATATGGCCGACAGAATTGTTATAGGCTCAGCATTTGATAAAACGAATAATTATACTTATCCTATTAATTACTTTATTTATTCATTTGCCCAATTATTCTGTGTTGAAAAGGATTATCTAATCCAAAAACGAGTGGCCCGATCTACGATCGTCTACGATTTTACTGCTGAATCCGTCCATGAATGCACTAAAATCATACATCAGTGAAACTATAAAATTGTATGGTCTTCGAATACACCTTTCATGCATATATACATACATTTTGCATTTACCAAAAATCTCAAATCGACTCATTATGAATGTGTTCATATATGTAAGTAAGTCGGAGGATTAGGAAAAATATAGACGAACACCGCGTCAAATGACGTACTTCCGTTACTCTCAGGACTTCCCTCCTCGATTTAGCAGGAGGGGCTTCGAGTGACTCAAGAGTGCACACGAGAGTGACACAAGGGTCGTTCGATTAGGATTTTGATCGCACGTGCGACACACTAAGTTCTAAACGAACGCAGCCTACGTTTAGACAATTGCCACATACATAGATGTTTTTATCGGTGTTTAAAATAAACAACACCCTTAACCTCAGCCATTCTAGCGAAGAGAGGCCTTCGTCTACATGACGACCCGAGGGCGCTATCGTGCCCTCGGGTCGTCCCTAGGGCAAAGGCCTCTCTTCGCTAGAACGGCCACGTATTCAAGTGTTATCCATTACTTATATTCTACACAGCATAGCTTCTGACTCTCATCCACAGGGTCCACTCGTTTAAAAAGATACTTGGAATATCATAAACATTTTCACATGTACTTATAATAACAATAATGTTTCAATCATTTGCATACATTAATAAAACATAATTAAACATAAATCTAACGAAATTACATGATAGAAATTGAACAACAATATCAATGTTGTAATAGATTGCCAAAAAATTTATGATAATATGATATCCACAATGTAGAAATAATGCAATAATATACTGCATATGAAGCTCTGGTGTCAAAACGAACGGCAGCCATTGTTGTCGACGTAAACTCCAAGGGGATGGGTGTGTATAAATGGAAAACTCTGACTGGATCTAAAGAAAAGCCACAGATTCTTCTGTGATTGGTAGTTATATTTAGAACGAATCGAGCCTTTTAATGGGAAGGAATCAAGGTGTTCTGTTTCAAAGTGAAGCGAGCAAAACATTTCCAAGATATCAGAGTCCATGACATCTTGTCATTCAAAACGAAAGATCCAAATGCATGTTATATATTTATTATATACCCCTTTATAGGCTGATTTCATATATGAATAATAGCTAATTTTCCTCACATTTCAACCCTTTATAGGTGATTTCATATATGAATAATAGCTATATTTCAACCCAGTAAAGCTTTATGTAAACATATACAAGTGCGTTAACACGATGAAAACGCAACATTTGCTTGAAATAATTTAATTCCAAAGAAATGAAAATTAAAACAACATTCAGGATGAATGACGTAACCATGGAAATACAATGTAAACGGCTGTGACGTTATAATGATGCCGCAGCATAGCTACGGAAGCCTTTGGATATGCTTTCCGATTCCCTTAGCATGGCGCATTTTGCTACATGTGTTGTCAATATCATCTACTGTATACATCCAAGCTACTACTTTTATTATTTTAAAAGTTAAAGGCGCTGTAGGACGTTTTGCTTACTGAAAAAAGTGATCTCACGTAAAGGTAAATAGGTGTTACCAATGGCTAAATGATACTCCTGAAACAATAAAAACAGTTCTAAAACGATGTACATTGCTCGGTTAAGCCATGCGAGTCCATTTCCCTACGAGCGACACAAGTTGTGTTCACAGGATCTGTCGTTCGAGTGATCTCACTGATATAGCGATACCTAACCACTCACAGCAGAGTTTTGAATATGAGTTCCACACCACTGTCGCTTTATACGTCGCATTATTTTCTTTCCAAACGGGTAACCGTTTTCTATGGATACGGCTTATCGGGTCGTGTAATGAGATGTTTTACCCTCTAACATAATAAAATAGTGTATAAATTCTAATAATAAACAGCAAATTTGAGAAAACAAATTATGCAAAAATAACGTGTGACAGCGCCTTTAGGACAAATCTAAAGAGGAACAGAGAATATATGAAGAGGGAAGATAAACAGAGGGAAATGTTCCTTCAACTTATTAGGTTTATCAAAACAACATATAATATATTCTTCATCAACAGGCATATTCCCTCAGTGAAATTCATTATCTATTATAGAGTGAAAACAAAATTTCGTTGTTTAGTATGGCGACTGAACGCCTTCGACATTGAGTCCAGAAAAATAGCATGGGGAACGACGACGCCTTAACTCTGTGCGAGGTAGCAGTGCATCCATACGTTGAAGGTAAGGTTTTATTAAGTCTTGCTGCATTTTGTTAATGTTCATGTCCCAGCACAGCAGAGCGATGCACCTGAAATGAACTTTAAGCAAGACTTAAATTATCCTGTAATGGACACTGACACAAGTTATGACTTGTCGGGGAGTTGGTTCACTGAATGTATGCGGTGTCGTTATTTGTAAAGAATACTAAACGACGTTTCATTTTAGCTACCATATTTATGAAATGAGTGAATGGTTTGGTCTACAACGAGCGAAAGAGAGTTAGATACCGATGCCATTCACGAGTTTCACAAACGAAAAACTTTTAGTTTTTTGCTTATTTCTCGCTGATGTATATCAAAATAAAGTGTACGAAAACCGACTATGAATATGTCACGTTAATGTGGTCTTACGGCTTAGTCTCCACTAAATAATAACAAACATACTTATAGGTATCAATACTCCATTGAGATACACTTGATACAGGTGCATATTTTCATTTGAAACTATTCATTGTCAGGACCATTTGAAAATTGTGACTCTCAACAGAAACGACCTGCTGTTTTTCTTGCCCACTTCCGGTTTCAAAAAGTTTTCCGGAAGTCTGATGTCATGCGTGCTTGAGTGTTTCCCGCTTAAACGGGTGACGGGTTCAACTTCAACGGACCTAGACACGGTGCTGGGTCGTGTGAGCTGATTGCTGTTGCACTGGGAAAACCTGTTGCATCATCAGGGTGAAACGGACCATGTAGGCCTAGTGTTGAATTAACACTTAGAATGCGTAGGTAATATACCCATCGATATTGTTGTTAATAGGCGACTTATAATATATTCTTTGTTTACATTTTACCGAGATTGCTGCTTAAGTCTATTTCCTTTACTTTGTATAAAAATGGTTAATTTATTGGCCATCGGATTAAACCTTTATAGTGGTCGTTGAGGGTAATGTGTTTTTATATGTTTTCTAAACGAATTGTGAAATGACAGTAACTTTTAACAAAACTGTAGTTGTTTGAAATATGTGTCAATTGAGTATTCATTCAACCTCCATTCTGTGCCCCTCAGACTATTTCTATTTCACTCTCGTAATCATGTACAGTCTATTTATACCTATCTAACTTATATGTTTTGATTCATGTTTTGCTGTTGTAAATCTTCAATTTGGAGGAAATAAACTAATATATAGTGACCACTGTCGGTTTGGTTTTGTTTTTTGATTAATACTCAAGATAAAGCAAGGACTAAGTTATAATTCTTACAAGCGCCTGAATGCACACCAGTTCAAGTAAGTATATAAAAGGTTGTCATAACGGTCCCAAATGACATACATCCTCGGTTAACCAAGGTTTTATATATGCTCCGTTACTCTCCACTATATCACCCATGGGAAACCTTATCAGGGGAACGTATCTGAAGACAAGTTTCCAGAAAAAGATCATCCATGGTGATCGTTGACAAACACTGTCTATAGAACACATATAATGTTGTACCAAAGGGATTTAACAACAACGCGTACTTGGCTGTCTTCCTTGTAATAATGTAAATAGGTACAATTTAAAATCGACTGTAATGCATTTTATAAAGAATGACATAATTATCTATTTATCCATTGCATAGTAGAAGAAAAACATGAAGAAACTTATTTTATTTACGTGTCACGTGCTGTAGTGATAATATTATAACAAATAAAAAAAACAGCAATCGACCAGGTATGTTACGAGAGACTAATTTGCAAAAATATACATATTAACTATTATACGCTGTAAAAGTATTATATCCAAGTGCATACATATAAATCGTACAGACATTTATTATATACCCATGTAATCTTAAGATAGTAATACAGGCGTGCATTTCGGTTTCCATGGACAATTTCTGTATTGCACGATGAATTCCTAATTCCACGACTGAAGGTTCTACTTTCTCTTAACTTCGGCACTTCTCGTTACTTTCCGTACGCAACAATGTTTTTTTTCAAATTCAATCTTCGTAACGTATGTTTCATTACACTGGTAAATAATGAAATTATTAGCTTGGATTAAGACATAATATTTACAACACATGTAGGAATATCGACGTTCATATAACCATTAATACGGCAAAAAGCGCTATGTTAAGGGAATCGCCAAGCATTTCCGAAGGCTTCTCTGGCAATGCTGCGTCATTGTCACGTCACAGCCATATACGGTTTTCCATGGTTACGTCATTCGAACTCACAACTCACAACTCTTTCTTCGAACTCGTTCCTCCGCTTCCATGACATTTTCTCGTTCAATACAAACGATCAAAATGCACAAGTATGATGTTCTATATCTGTACATGCGGACATCCATACAGGCATAGCCATCTTTTAAAATTTAACTAAGGACCTGTCATGATGCAATGAATTAAGGCCGAGAAGGTGATTTATGTCGGCAACCTATTTTATTAATCAAATGTACACATTTCATTATTATTTAACTTAACAAGGTTTTCCTTTCCGTATGACACTGGTTTAAGTTTTCACACGTTTGAGAGTTTTCATATGTTTTAGATGTTCCTGGCTTATTTGTATACATTGTGTACATATTGGTACATATGTTCTCTTTCTGGTTCCAATTTGGGATACAGAAATGAATAAGGAGATTCATCATCAATAAATTGAATTACACATTGGAGAGTGTCTATCCTTTTCTTGCATTTTTCAAAGACTAAGGAACTTCGTCGACGAGGGACGATGAATACGACGTTGTATTGAATAGACGACTGACGACTATTGGTTTGTTGGTCGACCATTTTTCTTTATTTACGTTGATTCCCGAGCCGGTGTTACACTCACAACTTGGAGTACACTACAGGGTCCTCATCAAAACCCTGACGTGGAGACACTCTCCAAGCTGTGTTCGACTCGGGGCGTTGATGGACTAAATGTACATAAGGCTCTGTTGGAGTCTAGCGCGCAGGGTGTAGACATGGTCAGCCCGGCTGCAGCCTAGCAGAGGCTGTCCACCCGTCTCCGTTGCTGGTCAGTGCGAGTCTGTCGTGATAGCGTCTCGACTCATTGTAAATTGCATGCACATCAAAGAGAACATTTAAATTTAGAAGTCAGGTGACCAGGCCAGACGGGAGGTTCTTTGTCCAGCACTAATTAGGAATCGAAAATGACCATCTGCCACGAAGGACTGGACATGTATTTGAAATTACAATTAAATTTTATAAACGAAATATGCTTATTTCTAGAGCATAGATTTTCATTTTCACTTAGATTTGATTTGAGGATAAATGATGTTATTATGTCAGTAATTTCCACTGTGTCACATTCTTCGCAATCTGTCTGTCTCGATTGGGAGAACATTATCAAAAACTCGAAATTACCATTCTTATTTTAATGCAGCAAATGTTTTTATTTGTTCAACATGAATATTTTAATAACGGTTTAGAAATGTTAAGATTTCCCGTTTATAGCAAGCCAGTATGACGAAAATGTTCTCTTTTAATTTATTAATTTCAGGATTTCAAGTTATGTATACATTTTCAAAAGATAAAATCAATCAATCAATCAATCGATCTTTATTCCTCAAAACCCACCTACGGTGGTACAAGGGAATGCAAATATACATATATTACATAAACATACAAGAATTGTGATGACATAGTTCATTGTAAATAATGCGAATTTAATTTGACAGTGCTTACAGTTTTGACATTTTTCTAATACTTATCAACCTTTTATATTTGTAAAGATGTTGCCACTTGAAATAGGATCCTTTGCTATAAATGGGACGTCCTGTTTCAAATGCTACATATTTAAATCGATAGTGTATCTCATCTGCAAGAGCTGGGAAGTCGCACAGAGGGCATGTTCTATCAACGCGGGGTAGACCACGCCATCACCCGGTTTCAATTGGAAAATTATGGTTGCTTGTTCTTAGTTCGGAGATCCCAATCCCACTTCGGGAGGATATGCTCCTCAGCAGGCCAAGTGGAAGGTTACAGGAGAACCCTCGGGTGTTCTGCCTTCACGCTTGGCTTGTCTTAAGAAGGGCCTAAGGAGAAGATGCTACTCCTAGTGTGTCGCCAATGATATATGCTCTCATTGGAAGACCACAAGGAAGCTGTATGACTTCCAGTAGCAGGCCTTCGCCTTTTTTGTGACCAGCGCAGTTTCGTTCCGACTGAGGTCACCTTTCCTCAGGTTGCGGAGTACGTGGTACATGTTTATATTTATTTTGTATGTATTATCTATGTATATATATACCTTATATTTATAATCTCTTGTGGAATAACTTTTATCACCCTTTTTGTTTTTACGGTTTTTTTTATAGCAATGTAATATTTGTATTCCTTTATCACACTTTCATTTAGAATATTAATCGCCTTTATGTCTCTCGTAACTCTTATAAGAGTGGCTCATTACATTTTAACGTCACCTTTTATGTTGTATGTTTATGTATTTATTTTAATGATGTAATGAGGTGAGACTTTAATAAACAATCTGTCTGTCTATCTGTCTGGTATATCTACGCAATACCAGGCATCTCAAAGCGTAGTTCATCAGATGGAGGTCGCAAGGTGTGGACGTATCGATCCTCAAGGACCTCATTAAGACCTTATCATACCAACATTATCATGTATATAACCACTGTTTTATCATCTCTCCCATATGCTTGATTATGGAAAAAGGATCTTTACCAAAACGTCGCTGTTGTTAATACAAAAAAAGTTGATCATCCATAAATCCTTGCCTTTTTCATCACACCAACTTCTATAATGTCTCTCAAACAGTTTATATATGCTTAGTTTGAATAATTTCTCAGTGACATAAAAATTACAATTTGGAAGAGATTTGGATTTTAACGTTCACTATGACACTCTCATTTATGCCATTTACATTTGCTGAAGAATAATCATATTTTTCCTTTTGAATGAATGTTTTTTTGTGAATAGTTTCTGCTATATTAACAGTAGTATTAACGTTGTTTTATGCAGGGTTCCCAGTTGTACGAACAGTGGGTATATACAAAAAAAATGATAACTGTTCACTTGGTATATATCCATTGTATATTTGTACTGTAAACTGTTAAATTATGGTGTTTTGTTAAACACATGCTAAAATATGTTAGTTTTAGAAATATGAACGGGAAAGGCATACAACACTTGTTAATAGTTTCTTCATTTTATTTTGATTTAAAAATCAAATTTGGTGAAGCTTTTGCTCCCAGAGAAGAAGACCAAATAGGGTCTTTAAGACGTGGCTCCTATGAACAGTATTAAGGTCCATCGAGTCAATTCGATTTCTATTCTTGATCAACCTTGTGTTGTACAACTTATCAGTGGTAACATACAGTGTAGAATTTTAATATGGTACAGGTGGAGGGTTCCGATGCGATGCGGACTTTTAACTATACAGCTGCTGAACAAAAGTGTGTTTAACTATGCAAGATTCCCTACGTAAAATCATCATTTTTGGAAAAATTCAATTTGGCACTATTTCTATTTTAACAGAACACATTATGGATAATATTTTTGGAAAAGATGTAGAGAAGTCATTTTACACTACATATACAAGGTACAGATATGTAACATGCCAGAAACAATGTTGGCCTACAACAAAAGAGATAAGGGGTCACCATTTGAAAATTTAGATTTCATTGTTTCTGCAATAAAATATTAATTAAAAATAATGTTGGTAAAATTTCGACAGTAATAGAAAATATTGGTCAATGTGATGTTAGGAATTATGTTTTTTCCCTAAATAATTTTATAAAAACAATATAAATTTTTGAGTTTGGGATTGTTGGACCCCGGTGTTATATAAATCCTTGCCATATTTGCTCCTGTAGAAATATTAGTATCATATTTAAGGATATGATACAGAAATGATTTTTGCGGGCATATTTAAGGAATAAATCAAACTTAAATGAACACAGAATTACATGATATTTGCACTGAGTTTGGGGAACAGTTAAATAAACTTTTGTTCAACAGCTTTACACATATGGAGAATGCACATACTTATTTCATGTATACATTTTAACAATTACATATAAAACACAAACTACAACAAATTTAAACTCATTTTCAATATCAGAATTACAACTGACACACTTCTTTTTCATTAATATCAATCATTTTGTATCTTCCACATTCGATTAACAAGTTATGAGCTGACAAGCGGAATTTAAATAAATATTTTCTATAGATTATTGGAATGGATTGTGTAAAATTATTTGTACTACAGGGCCCATATTTTCGAAACTGTCTTAGTGCTAAGCTATTCGTAAGTCAATGTTAATGTATGGCACTTATGGCTATCTTAGCGCTAAGAGAGCTTCGAAAATATGGGTCCTGGGAACAATAGGCTATGATATGCTTATAAATAACACATTCCGTTGATGAAGTCATGAAATCTACAATTTATAAGTTTTGCCTTCTTCTCCAGAAGAAAAAGGTCTAAAAAACGGAAATGTTGACTGTATACGTTCTCCTTCGCTAAATGGTAGAATTGTAAACCTTCTTATGGAGCCTGATGAGCCTGATGTGCTCGTTTTTATCCACTTACTCAATGGCTCTAGCTTTTATTCCTTACAACAACACAGTTGTCACAACAACAAACATCGATTGAATATTTCCACAGATCGATCGTTTGAGACATTCCCACGGTAACTTGTGTATGCAAGTATGTTGAATCTATGAATAACGGATGTCCAGTGGGGTTCATTTGAAACATTCAGTTCAGTAGAGTTTGACTGGTGAAGAATGAAGAATCTTTCTCCTTGCATCAGGATGCTAATTTTGGGGATAACTCTGAAATGGATGATTTTTTCTTTATTGGATTTAACTTGTATTGAAGGTAAATTCAATTTTTCAGGTTCCCATTTGAAACAAGTAGTTAAACCCACGGGCAAAAGAAACATTGTCATACACACTACAGGATATTTCAATCTGCCGGCAATACATTCGTCTGAAACATCATGTCTTGAGAACTAAATGTGAAATTCAAAACAATATATGTTCACATTTCAAGAAAAGAAATCGTCGTTTTCGAATCTCCTTAACTAGACACGACAGGAGAGACAAAAATGACATATTGGCTTGTTTTATGACGACCTACTGTAATGATGCTAATGATAAGTTCAAGAAGGTAATTTATATCGAAAAACTTTTATTAATTTCATTTCTACATTTTACATTTTTTAATGTCAAACATTACGGCCAAAGAACCTTTTGAAAAAGCGATTTTAGCACCCAAAGTGTATTTGAACTGACATTTTTAAAGTTTTAAAGGGGTGGTAGCACGTTTTTTCGCTCAAATAAGTCGATGAAATGTATTTGAAAAATAATGTCACCAACAGTAAAACTCTCTCCTTTCTTCGGAAAATCAAGTTTAAAAAATGAGTGTTCACATCAAAATGGCTGCCATATATTTTTTTTATTTATACACAACACCGTCATTACCACTACGGATAATTGGTTTGTGTAATAAGATGTTTTACGCTCTAAAGTAAATATAAATGACATAAATCATTATAAATGGAAATTATGAAAAATTAAATTTGCAAAAAACGTGCTAGAGTCCCTTTGAGAAATCTTCGTTTTGGAAAATCCTTAACAAGCAGAGATAGGAGAGTCGAAAGGGACTTTTTTGCCTGTTTTGATACGTATTTCAGTCAAGATGAGTCACCAAGTTTAAGTCAAAGCATGATTTTTATGCGGACGTCATTTCGTAATTGTTATAAACATTTTACTTAAATGACAAGCATTCTTGCCAAAAGAACAAATTGAAAAAGTGATTTCAGCATCCCACGTCGATTTAAACTGACACATAAATAAACGTATCATAATCTGATGTATGACATTGAGAGGACTTCTTTGCAAAACATGTGACTATCACATACATTCCAAATCTACTTTCCTGGCTTGGAAACAATTGACTGTCAAAATTTTCTGACTTTCAGACTTCAAGTATATTTCTTTGGTAGTAAATGTTTGTCTCACATACAGGTTTCTGTCTTGAAAACTTGGCATTGGGAAAGCCTGCAACCCAATCAAACGTTGGTTTCGGTGGAACAGCAGACAGAGCTGTTGATGGAAATGGCGACCAAAGATTCGGGAAATCTTCCTGTACGTTCTCTCACCTTGGTCTTCCCTACTGGCAGGTGGACCTACAGGCTGAGCACACCATCAGTGCTGTTACCATCACCAACAGGGCGGACGCTAGAGGTAACACGCAAATAAGCCTGACTCACAAGAGATATTATTTCTTCAAATATTTAAAGGGGCAGTAGCACGTTGTTTTCAATGAAATAAGTCGATGAAATGTATTTGAAAAATAATGTCACCAATAGTAAAACACCCTTCTCTCTACGGAAAATCAAGTTACAAAATGAGCGTACATGTTTCCGAGAAGCCATGGGAATCATTTTTGTCATCCAAAATAATAAATTGTGTTCACAATTAAATGGCCGCCATGCATTTTTTGCTTTATAGGCAACACCGTTATTATCACTACGGATAATTGGTTTGTGTAATAAGAATGGAAGGTTGAAAAAAAAATTTGCCAAAAAAAGTGCTACTGCCCCTTTAAAGATGTTGCTATTAATATGTTTTACCACTCTTCGAATAGTATTGTACAGAGTAGCACAATATATAGGTTATATAAAAAGCCTTTTGAGTCCAGAAACATATTTAACTGCCATCACTGTCAGGAAATATCGTATTTTATATACAAGGTAAAAGTCTGGCCTATTACGTTTGAAAGAAAATGAAGGCAAGTGGTCAAATATAGTATGTTTAAGAATATGTCCACTTTGTAAATTAAACGTGGAAAGTGAATATAATTTTTTCTTACTTACATGTCATTACTACAATGGCTGTGTGATCAGTATTTCCCGGTGTATTTTTGTAGTAACCCAAACATGTTGAAGTTTAAATGCCTCAAGATGACGTACAGTGATGCACTAATGTTTATTTTTTGTAAATAAAGTCATAGCCCTCAACGAAGGCAATCATTGCTGAATATGTAATTAGTGAAAATGTTATATATGAAATATATGTTGAAATGTACATATACATACATATAGGCCTACGGCCTAAATCATGAATTAACCAACTTGACTTTACACTAGTACCCATTTTATCAAACAACTAAGAACTCTGAGATAAAGACTTATTACAAAATAGAGACATTTATAAAACATAGTTCAGATATTCATTAAATCGCTTCAAAATCGACCCTTCGCCTCTACGATAATTGACAAAATTTTTCACCCATAACTGGCTCCCACAGTGGATACCTACAATCTAATCGTCATGATCCTATGTCATCAACAGTTAATGACATCACAATGCCTTCACATCACTCAGAACACTGCTGACGTCACGAAGTTGATGATCGTTGCTCAAGAAGGTTAAAAGCTTTGCGCCTTAAAGGTACATCCATTGTGTTGTTGGGGGTCAAATATGCCAAACGTTATATATTGTCTTACTTTATCGAGAAGTATCAACTGTTACCGAAAACTACCATTTTGATGATACTCGACTTAGTATATTGACGATATGAAGGTAAAAGTGTCGATTTCTGATCGAAAACCGGACAATGCACCGCGTGTGGCGCGCGCCAATGAGTCAAACGTAATTTTGGAATCTTATTTAAACCAGATGAAACAGAAAAAATGGGTTGATAATGTTAAATGGGTCATGTAACTACTGTGCGTGTAAATAGGACATACACTTTCGGTTTCTGCACATGCATAATGATGTTATTCGATTTTAATTGGAAACTAGAAAATATGACATATTTGGCAATTGGGGATGAATATGCAAGCTTAGTGAATTTGTTTGTATTGTAAACAGCACATATGGTGTGTTGGAACGTATTAAAGCCAAATAAAATTTTATGAAACACAATGGATGTACCTTTAATCATGCTTCCGAGCGTGGATATGTGCGCTTTATCAATATGCACTTTATTATTATTATTAAATGGCAGTTTTGTGTTTCAGTTATGTTTATTGTTTTTCTAATAATTGTTGAAGGATGATTTTGAATGATAAATAAAACTTTACCCTCTTCTCTTCTGATATCAAATATATCAAAACTCGTTGGTGTCCTGATTAAGATGTACGGAATATAATATGACATTGCCCTAATTAAGCAAACTTCTTTAAGACAAATCGAAATCGAAACATAGAATATATGAAGAGGGGAGATAAACAAAGAGAAATGTTGCTTCAACTTAATAGATTTATCAAAACAACATATACTGGACAAAATAAGTAAGGGATGTTTTAAATTTTAAGATTGGTAATTTATTAAAATGTCAATAAATAAACATATGATTATCTATAATTTCACAATTTACATATATCCCTAACTACTTTTGTTCCGTATATAACTAACTCTTAATCAACAGGCAAATTCCCTCAGTGAAATTCATTATTTATTATACAGTGTAAGCGGGAACGGTGTCTTCAGTCGGCCTTGGGCCTACGGATCGACGTCAATTTCGAACACTGGTTTCAGTCGGTCTTGGCCCTACAATTTCGAACACTGGTCTTAATCTAAATAACATTTCATTGTTTAGTATGGCGACTGAACGACTTCGACATTGAGGTATATACGACCAATCCGCTGACGGATCCAACAGCTTCGTTTGAGAAATGTGTGACCTTCCCTGGATCCTTTGGAGCCGTCACTCGGACCCTCTTCTGTGACAGTCTGGTCCTAGGCCGATACGTCCGAGTCCAGAAAAACAGCATGGGGAACGACGACGCCTTAACTCTGTGCGAGGTAGCAGTGCATCCATACGTTGAAGGTAAGGTTTCATTAAGATTTGCTGCATTTCGTAAACTTTCCACTGCTAGCGTAGCAATACACTGCATTTGTACTTTAAGTACAAATGTAGGGTTAAATTAGCCGGTGATGGAGAATGGCGCATGTTGTGACTTATGGAGGAGTTGGTTCATGTGATGTAATATGTAAACAATACTAAACGAGTGAATGGTTTGGTATATAACGAGCGAAAGCGAGTTAGATACCGATGCAATTCACGTGTTTCATAACAGAAAAAAAGTGTTTTGCTTATTTCTCGCTGATGTACGAAAGTCGCTTGTGAATATGTCACGTTAATGTGGTCTTAGTCTCCACGGAATAATAACAAATATACTTATAAGTATCAATACTTCATTGAGATACAATTGATACAGGTGCATATTTTCATTTCAACCTTTTCATTTTCAGAACCAGTTGAAAATTGTGAGTCTCAACAGAAACGACCTGCTGTTTTTCTTCCCCAAAACGATATTTACATGGCGACTTCCGGTTTCAAGAAGTTTTCCGGAAGTCTGATGTCATGCGTGTTTGAGTGTTTCGCGCTTAAAACGTGTGACGGGTTCAACTTCAACGGACCTAGACGTGGTGTTGGGTCGTGTGAGCTGATTGCTGTTGCACTGGGAAAACCTGTTGCATCATCAGGGTGGTCTTACTATGGGGCCGTGTGTGATTAGAAACAGGAACTCCTTAAAGGGGCAGTAGCACTTTTTTTTCAAATTTGTTTTTTTTTCGAATTTCCTATTTGCAATGATAGTTTACGTCATTTATAAATACTTTAGAGGGTAAACATCACATTAAACAAACCAATCATCAGTAGTGTGAAGAATGGTGTTGCGTATAAAGCAAAAATAGCATGGCGGCCATTTTATTGACTTTTATTAACTTGATTTTCCGAAGAGAGAAGGGTGTTTTACAGTGAACTCAGTGAACCTTTTCACAGTGAAACTTAAGTTTTATACGACATATGTACAGGTTGTACCGTGTAAACAGAGCAGAGCATTTTATTGCAGTGAGTTACTCCGAGTGACATATTTCGTTCTGTTAATTTTAACTACTTTGATAATGATCATTTAAGTCCTTTTAATGATGTTCATATGATATGTTTTATTATGTTTTATAGTGCCCAGATATTGCATTCTTAACTGCAAAAACGTGCAGGCTTAATTTACAGTGAATAACGCTTGTACCTTTTAAGAAGTTATGTTTATTTACTACTGTCTTTTTATTTATGTATTTATTTTAAGTCTCTCATAACCTTTTTTGGTGCCTCACTTATATATATTATTGATTACATGAATACATGTTTCATTAATGGTGTTATTTCTTCTGAAATAGACATTTTATTGTTGATCAGTAACAATATACAAATGTAAAGTAGTTCTTTTTAATTTTCTGTTTTGAGCAAAAGCTAATTTCCTCGGACTGGCGCGCATTAATTGATCAAACCTAATCAGTTTAGTAATTAGTAAAATATTAGTAAATATGAGGTGTAAAGTACGACTTCCCGACTAGGCACGCTCTAATAAGTCAAGCGTAATTTTTAAGGGTTGGTAGTGTTTAATGTACACTTAAAGTCGCTGTAGCATATTATGGTTTCTCAAATTTGCCATTTATTATGAAATTTTATACAATATAGTCACATGTTTTTGGGTAAAACATCATTACACGATCCGATAAGCAATATCCATAGAAAACGGCTATCCGTATTCGAAGAAAAATGGTGGTAGTATGAAGCGACAGCGTTGTGGAACTCTTCAGTCACCGTGTGAGAGGTAGATGTGTAGGTCTCATGCGAATTTGAGAGTTCAGACAGCAAGATAGTTGACCATTCTGTCATGGTATCATATTTAAACCTTTGCTTTGAGTGATAGGTATCGGTACATCTGTCAGATCACTTGAACCACCTTCGAGCGGTCATTTTTATGTGAACACATTAAAATGGCCGCTCGATGGGAAATGGATTCGCATTGCTTAATCGAACCATGTACATTCGTTTTAGAACTCTTTTTATTGATTCAGGAGTCATTACTTATTTATTATTTGCGAGAGGAGTAAGAACAATCGTGCTACAGCGCCTTTAAGGGACGTGTAATTTCAGTTTTATCACATGATCAAGACCGTTGTTCGATATAAATTGATAACAACGTAATTGTGACATTTTAACATTTTAGTATTCGGGAATGCCACGGTAAAAAAGTGTTGGATCCTGAAGAATCCGGCAAACAGATTCCTGCACTTTTTGTCCTGTGTGTATGTTTGAATCGATTGCGATGTTTTGAATTTAAATTAGCACCAATAGTAGTTTGCCCCGTATCAAGAGCAATCAATATCTTATGAAAATCACTGTTGCTTTACGTTGCATCCCTTTACCATACAAGGAGGTCAACTAAGTACGCGCTGTCGAGTAGATCCCAAGAGTGCCACGTTATATGTGTTCTATAGAATGTGTTTGTCAAGGATCGCGATGAATTTTGCATGGATGACCTATTTTATCATACAATGTTTTAAAGAATGTGTTGTTTGATGTGTTTGCTTTTGATCGAGAGAATGAATTTGTGAGTATGGGAATGAAACCGAAGGCCGGGGATGTAGGTTGTGTACGATGAATGTATGCTCAGAATGGGTACGGGAATGAATAGGATTATTTCATGTGGTGATTTTATGAGAACGTGTGTTGGGATGATGGTGTGTGCATGAGAGGGGGGGGGGGGGGGGGGGTAGTTATCGTGGATAGTTAAGAAAACCTTTTCTTTATCTGCTTGAAATATGTCTGCTGTTGTGCATTGAGACTCTTTGAACGATGTTTAACCTTAGTTCTTGTTGTAGCACCACACACCAAATTAAACAATTGTTACTTAGGTAGCCTTAGTGCAGTGTTCAAAGATCGTACTAAGGTCAATCTTGGTGGTAAAGTTGGTTTACACAACGATCCCTGTTGTACGCCCAGTGCGTTAATGAAATAAAAAGGTCAGTTTACTTGGTATATACCTATCGATGTTGAGCTGTTGAATTCTAGAGTAAAATATATTAACTAACATTTTCTATATTTGTAAAACAATTGTCATTATCTGTTATTTGTTTGATCATTTAAATAGTTAAACATACTAAACATCAAAACTTAATCAAATATTCTCTACTCTTTTGAATTTGGACAACAATGTGTACAATCTGGGCCGTTGCATAAGGCTTACTTACTTACTTAACCTATTTGTTCCGTCGTGGAACATAAGGTCGCCACAAGATTTCTCCATCAAGGACGGTCCTGTGCTTTGGTCTCTGCCTCGCACCAGGTGATTCCGATCTTTCCAAGTTCTGCCTCCACTGTCCTCCTCCAAGTTGTTTTTGGTCTCTCTCGTGGTCTCTTGCCCTCTAGTGTCCATATTACAGCTGCTGAACAAGTTTGTTATATCGCTACACAGCTCACATTTGTTTCATTCTTTTCCAAAATAACTTATAAACATGTTCTTTTCTTTTCATAATTAGGTAGTCAAATCATTTTTAATGCAATTGAAGTTTGGAAATTATTGATACTATGCAGATATTAAGTTAGATTATGATTGTATTGAAATTAGTGTTAAAGTTGCAGAGGTACATACGATAGGTATCAACAGTCCGTCTCGGTGAGGTCATTCCTTTTTTACATATGAACTTTAAAATGTTTTGAAACATAACAATAGCATATTTCTTCCACACAGTAAGTGATTTTGGATTAAATATGTACATTATTTAATCCAATGTTAAATTTACAAAGATTCTGAAAAATGTTTCATAACTTGATGTCTGTTTTCTCTCAGTATGTATATTGTCAATGAATAATTTATCTGCTTCCATTTGCACACTTGTCTCAGACAACTGGTTATTCCAACATATGATGGAGTGAATATGTTTGAGCCAAGAAATTCATCTTTTACTGAAAGGTTTGTCATCGTCAGGCACGGCGGAATGAAATGGGCAGAAGTACAAAAGTAATGATCGAAATATACAATTGCAGGGTCACAAATCATGCTATGAAGAGGTTTATTTTAAAGATCCTGCAAACCACGATTCACAATTCATTGGGAAGACCGATGGATACAAAATCAATGAACATGAACAGGTCTCAAGTCCTAACATTCGAAAGGGGTATTATACAGAAAAGGGTTGGTTTTCGGATCATTCACATGTCAATCTCAAGACATCTGCAACAATTTAGGTTTAAATGCTACGTCCCATGCTGAACACTTAATTTGAATGGCTGAAGAAAATATCTAGAAGAGTATTGAGAAGAGCACTCAGACATAACTGGGGGCAGGATTTGAACCATGTTCCTCTCACCGACAAATATGTTTTCAAATGTTTTAGTAATAGTCCTACGATGTAAATAATAGAGTAATAGATATCAATGTTCTTGTTTAGAGGCGACTGCAAAACACCCACTCCCAAAGCCCATTTTTCGGAATATTGCAAGTTGGTTGGTACTATTTAATTCCCAGAATTGTCAGAATGTGGTCATCAATGACCTAAAACACGATGTAAATGTCTTGTATTTCTGATTCATGAGTGGTTGTTCATCTTTTGGCTCTTCGGAACATACCATTTTGGAATAGCCTCGGAATTCCCAAGACATAAACCTTATTTAGACTCTCTGGGACAGTATTGGTAAAACAGCTGCCGGAGGAATGCCTACTTCAAACCAGGAGCTTTGAAAGTTGGTAAATAAATTTTGGTATTTTTTCTTAAAAGCTACCTGTCGCAGTGTCCAGAAACCCATGCCTATACAAATAAATGCACTGGGAAAAAGAAAAGGGGCAAATATTCCTAATTGAATGTACTTTCTTGTGATACCAAATAGTGCTACAATACAAGCATTTATGAACTTGTTATTTGTGGTTTAAATCTCCAAAGTCATAAAGACATAGCAATGTAACAAGCTTTTGTTCAGCAGCTGTAGTGCCGTTCAGGTGATGTTTGTTACCTAGCCATCTCCAGCGTCTGAGTGTGATCTGTGATTATACAGGTGGACTTGGTTCGGCTCAACAGGTCTTTGTTGGTGATCTTTTGTTGACAGAATACTTGGCATATCCTACGTAGGCAGTAATGGTGGAAGCTCGATAGTGAGTTCATGTCGGCTTGTGTCACACGCCAGCATTCACTCCCATACATCAGAATGCATTTGATGTTGCTGTTTTAGATGTGGAGCTTTGTCCTGCGGCTGTACTGTTTGGACTTCCATATTGCTCATAGTCGCTCAAATGCTGCCCTAGATTTGGCCAGTCTATTCTTGATGTCCTTCTTGGTTGAATCTTCTGTGCTCACCATACTGCCAAGGTATGTGAAGCTGTCTCCCTGCTTGATATACATAATAATACTAATAATGTGGATATTTATAACGCGCTACCTCCAGGTACTAATACCTGCTCATGGCGCGACCGACATATTACCCCTGTTCCACGAGTACAGAACACTCCCGAAGGAGATTCCAACCGGTCGCCTGTCAGGCGCTCAAGGTTCAAATTCAGACTACCATCGTATCATACCAGGTACCCATTTAACTGCTGGGTGGACAGAGGCACACTTCGAACTAAGTCACTTACCCAGGGTGACACCACAAGTCTCTCAACTCTTCAAACTCTCAGTTTATCCAGTAATTCGCGCCCATTGTTGCTGAACTTCACTTATAGCGGTTAACTGAGCTATGCACAGGACCACGTGCCACCACGTGCCACCACGTTATCATTGTTATCCACAGACAGCATGGTGTTTGATGTTGTGTTTAGCCTCTTTTCCTGTGTCTTCTTGGAGGTGAACTTTAGTCCTGTCTGATTAGCATAGTGGGTGAGACGACTGGTTTTCTCTTGCATGTGATCTAGTCTTGATGTTGGCAATACTATATCATCGGCAAAGTCTAGGTCTTCCAATGACGTTGCATAAGGCTAAATAAAAAAATGTTTCAGGCAATGACACGTGACTTTTACATGTGAGCGTGACAGCTTTTTACTGTCATTTTTAAAAAAAACAAACAGAATTATGAATTTTTAGCATCATTTTTTGCTTAACCCCAAAATCCATCGTATCTTTCCACCAAAGATATGTGTCTGTAGGAACGGATGTTTTTATTTTTGTATAATTCTATCACTGGTCATTCTCTTCCCACAGAGGTTACTCCCTTCAGATTTCTGATCCTAACCTAACTGATCCTAGTACATGTACATACGTAGTATGTTTCTCTCTCTGGTTTTAATTTGGTACATAGAGAATCTCACCCAAGTGTCTTCTGATATCAAATATATCAACACGAGTTGATGAAAGTTACAAATATCCGAGGCTTGCCGAGGATATTTTTACTTTTATCAACGAGTGTTGATATATTTGATATCAGAAGACACGAGGGTACGATTCTATTTATCATCCAAAATCATTCTTATTACGTTTAAGTGAAAATAGTGTACATCTCTGAGCACATCTCTGCCATTTTACTTCCAGTGCGGTGAGGTCATAGCATTGTGACGTCATCATGTTTATGACGTCATAGCATTGTGACGTCATTACTTGATGATGTAAAAGCATTGTGATGTCATGTAGTTGACGGCGACAGGGCATTGTGCAAAATCTACTGCCAAAAAAGATATCTCCTAGGAGATATCGCTTGATCTCACACAAGCGATATCTCCTGTGGAACACAGTTTTGGATGATAAATATAGATACATAAGGAAATGTATTATCAATATCATTTAAACTGCACAGAGCCAGTACACTTTCTATCATTTACTGGGATTCTGCCTGTCTGTCTCGATTGAGAAAATAATATTAGAAGATAGAATTAGTGTACTAATTATAATGCAGAAAATGTATTTGTTCATGAAAATACAGAGTAGATGCTTTCTTGTTGGGTTGTTCTCAAGCATGCCAATACGTCACAATCTAAATTTATATCAATTCCGTGGCAAACAACCATATCACGAATTTACGTGCTGACACAACTGTTAAACTACGCGGGAAAGTCGTGCGGCACGTGAAGCACGTTGAAATATATAAGCAGATTGAACGTTGACAAGAAACCCGTGCCAGTAATCTGGTGGAAGTACTGAGACTTGAACAAATAGACTCGCCGTAATTTTACATCACATTTTTTTCATCGATTTCTGTCTGCTTGCTTACGTTAGAAATTTGTATCTTGCAACTTGTAGCATGAAGAATTTAACAGAGAAACTACAGCAAGTCATGGAAAAGGAAATACTGAATGATTTTATGACGCTTCAAAACAAGAAAAGCCTTTAAAAAGGAAAGCTTGGGGGACAACTGAGTAGATATATTGAATGAGGTGGTGATTTTTTGGTGAATATCGCAGCTCGATGTACAGGTCAGGTCAGGTGAATTGGGGTTTTAACGCCGCTTTCAAGTGTATTTCACTTATATCACGGCTTCTAGTATTATGGCAGGGAGAAAGCCCGCAACGCCATGTGGATATGCATTGGGGTGAAACCTGCGAGCAACGACTGGAACTAGCGAACCATGTGTGGTCATAAAACCTTACTGCGGTTAGAACACGTGTTCTCTGCTGCAGACAAAGTTGGCGGGATTCGAACCACGGACCTCTTGATCTGACAATGGACAATGCATGATGAGAGTCTTTCCTGGCTGTTTCTGGTCTAGTGGGAGTCAGTACT
This sequence comes from Gibbula magus, assembly GCA_936450465.1. Lineage (NCBI taxonomy): Eukaryota > Metazoa > Mollusca > Gastropoda > Trochida > Trochidae > Gibbula > Gibbula magus. Next base: position 36,549,865 of record OW388302.1, read on the forward strand.
GTTTCATAACAAGGCCTACCATTACAATAAACACATGAAAACCTACTGAAGGGGATCTGTGCCATAATTGAAGACATGTTGACTTGTAACTTGTAAAGTGTAACATGTCGTTCTCAACCATGCAAAACTAACATTTTAATCCTGTAAATCTTAAATTTCCATTCTAAACTTTACAAAGTTGAAATGTAATTCTAGAAATCGCCAAAGTCGAAAAGTCAACTTGTCATTTTTAATTATTAAATCTAAATAATATACACATTTTGTTTATATTGATTATACTCTCTTTCGGTAGGCCTACAATGTAATTGGAACTGGATTTTCGACATAATAAACACGGTACGTAGAAAAGCACGTCAAACTGTTAAGGTGGCCTCATGCGAGGGTCGAGTTCGGAGTTCGGAGTTCTTACTGAAATAAAGTGATCTCACAGCCAATATGGGGCTGAACTATGGGGAATACACAAATTTGATCAAATTGAAAAAAATCATCTGATTGCCTCCAAAAGGTATTTAAAGGAAGGCCGAAATATATTATTTTCTATTGAATTCTTAACTGCAATTGGTTCATTAGACTATTTTGTAAAAAAAGAGAGCCCCAAAAAACCCATATGTTGTTCCTATATTAAACTAGAGCGGCTTAAACTTTGCCGAAAACATCGTCTGCTTTTCCCCCGCGAGCAACAAACCAAAATGGGGCGGGGCTTAGAGAGTTGGAAGATACCGGAAGTGACGTACGTGAAGGGACAGGGTGTAGACATTTGCTTAATATTTACAATGGCAAACACTTGGGAATGGGTTAGTTAATCTGTTATATCTACGCTTTGCAATAATGCCGAATCGCTGTTCTGCTGTAAACTGTTCGAGTAATGTTAGTTATCAAGTTTCACTTTACAATTGTCCCAAAATATCGTTATATATATATATCACATATAATTGATATGAATAGTGAAAGACGGTGGATTCATAGACGTTCGTAGACATAGGATAAATCAATGCTAATGAGATATAAGATGACAAATGAAACAAAGATATGATAATATGAACGAAGTATAGTTGAGACAACGAAATCAGATAGTCGGTGTTGTTATTTTTAGTTGGAGAATGCTTGTGTTTAAAATAAAACAACAAACGTGAGATTAGCAGACTCCGGCGAAGTAGGCCCTATTGTAAGCCATCGACAATAAAAGCACATCACAACATCCTGTTTTTTTAACGTCGTTAATCAACCGACAACCTAATTTACTAACTGTACATTACAACAATCAAAGCAACTCACCACATATTTTAAAACATCAAAAGTACTTGGTTATCAAAGATAATAATATGTCTACGAATTCACCGTTTGCGAATCAACCTACGAAAACACCGCATCCCCAATGTTACATTTTACGATTTATTAACAATAACATTGAATCACTTGTATTTCATTAGATGGTAGCATTTCTGAGATCACGATAAATCAGCAGCATGTCACAAGTTGTGAATCCATAAAATTGTTCTTCATTCTTCATCACCTCAACTTCTAGAATGCCCATCAAAGAAGCATGTCACTGATTTATATTGTCAGTAAAAAAATTGAGGAAGCAAAACCGATGGCCAAACAAGTTAATCGTTAATGTTAGTGACGCCAAAATAACAATCGTCAATTACTTCGAGTTATGGTTCGTTGTTGGCAAAGAGCTTGGTTGGTTGCAACTTCCCAATGCAAGACATAACTCTTGCCAGTCTCCATTACTGGCTGATTTGACACAAAAAAGCGAGGGAAATACCGCAAGGGTTAAATCAGCCAGTAATGAAGACTGGCAAGAGTTATGCCTTGCGTTTGGAAGTTGTTCATAGAGTGAAAATATATTTTGATAGCGATATTTAGAGCAGTATATGCGAGCAAAACTTCCGTCTTGGCCATATGTTATCACAGCAGTCCCGCGGTTATTTGTTACAAACATACTATACATAAGAGCAGAATGCACTCAAATTAAGCAGGGCCTGATCAGTGTAACCGATAAGAACTCGCTAGTTGAATAGTTAGGTTATCCGTTAAGCGAAATTTAGGTTGATTTGATGCAGTTTTCTTTCTTATATGAGCAGTTTAAAAGTTGGGAAAACGCGTTAAATCAAGATTAGCGGCCATAGTGAGACTCCTCCACGTACGTCACAGCACGATACGATTCAGTGACCACCGCTCGCCCACTTTCATTCTGGTCGCCGCGGCTTAATTAGGCACTTTTTTAAAAAGCCGTATATAAGTAATATATGGGTCGATTTCAGAAATTTGTAATCGAACAGTTCTCAAATTGAAACCCCTTTTCAAAGAATCCGAATGTGACCATATGTCATTTCATCTTACCTTTACATGTCAGTTCAAACACCCCTACCGCTATTGTTTATGGTGAGTGTGGACGATAGTTACGTACATTGCTTATATACATTTGCTTCTTTAAAATCGTTCATGAAACAATATGGTTTCTATTTACAAATGCGTAGAAACTATGAATGGATAGGTTTTCAATTTTTTGGATATTTGAACTGTTTTACTGTAAAGAAAATGTTTATATATAATTACTTATTTGGATGGACATAATATTTACCCTTTATATATTTCTTTCGAATGTTACTGAAGATAGGACAAACCATAAGGAAATGATACTCGTCTTCAATTTACATTCGAAAGGCATATTTTACACGTTCTTTGTTCTCTATGTATATTTACATATCTACCTGTCTCAATTAAAAGTTCGTGGGATGAGCATCGAAATCGTGCTAGACTTATTCTATAATTTTTAATATTCAAACAAGATAGTTATATAATATATATAGATATAATTCGGTATGGATATCGCTTTTGAACATTAGGTAAGTGCCACATTTGCTTGAGAGAAATAATTTCGCATGTCAATTTTGCAAAAATATATCATTTAGTCTTTGAGTAAAGGAATTTATGTTCATGTTCATGGTTGTGCCAATTATTTCCAAATCCGGTCGTAAATTATGTTTACGTCTGTTATTACGTCCATTTTTATCATATAAAAGCATCATATTGTAACATTTCTTTGGTATTCGATAGGATGACATGTATAATAACTTTATCCAATACCGAATTACTTTACAATACGATATATATATAAGGGAAACCTGACATTTGGAGAACTTTATTTAACACCCAAAAACTTTTTCAAAGCAAAGAGATGTACCATTTCTAATTTTGCAAATGCATTTTTCCCAAAATTTCATTTAAAAGAATATTAAATTAATTAATAGAAAATAAGATACAATATATTATAGCTTGTTTTTATTTCACGTAATGCAGTAAAACCACGATACTGACAAAAGATAGATGATATAAATTTCCCTTTAAAGGTTTTATTGTAACAAATTAACATTCACTGAAATAAGCGTAAAATAGGGTGAAATACGTATTTCTTTCGGGGTAGTTACATGTACAACAGACACACAAGATAATTCACATTACAGTAATGCTGTCAACCAGATTATGCATGTGATAATAAGCAAATTAATTGAAAAATACCAACTTGTTTTCAATTGTTCAAATGAGGAAGTCAGACTCGCTGATTCAAAGGGATCAGTTTTGCTAGCTGTTAGTTTATTAGTTACCCGTAAGTTGCTTTAACATCTAAATTTGTTTCACAAAAAAATAACTACTACATTAACCTCGTCTTTTCAAAACGACGGGCAAATATGTCTATTTTCATTGAAAAATCTTAAGTTCCATAATTGTATCAGTCTATAGGACTGGTGCGAACAGAACATATGGGTGATAAGATAAACACAACTCAACATAGGAGTTACCAAACGTTTCGTGGATCCCACTCAAATAACATTAGCGTTTCCTGATAAGTAACGAATACCATGTATTACGCTATAGGCATTGTATTCCTTTTACTTGGACATTTTATCGGAGAAACTTTCACAGATTCGTTTGGTATGTACATTGACATTGTTCATACAAGATGTAATCGGGGTGATTTGGGGCTTAAAGACACAATTGCAGGCCATTTTTTTAAAATAATAATTATGCACAGAAAATACATATCTCTCGTTATTACCATATAATTTATCTGGAAAATATGTACGTATTTAGGAAATAAAGTTAATTTTAAAAGACCGGAAATAAATAATGCAACAACTTACATATTTGCCAAAGAGTCATGATAAATGGCTCCAATAAACTATTTTCAAAATTTACGGATACCAGTTTCATTAACTTATTGACATTTGAGATACGTCACTTATGACTATTTATATTGGAATATTGGAGCAATATAAGTTATATTCGAAACGTATGCCGCTGGAGTGTTTTCATTACTTATATGATTCTGATAACTATGATATATTTTCAGCAACGTGTTTGTCTTGCCCAGAGGTTTCGGCACCACAGGACTGCAGACACTCTGTAACATGTGGGGCGGGCGAGGTATGTGTTCAGGGTATATAAACTGACTTGCAAAAGAAACGCCACCATGAAAATACTATTTAAATCCACGGGTAATACAAACGACTGAACAGACTACATCATTCTCCAGAAGTCAACTGAATTAATTATTAACTTTCCAAACATTATCTGTTCATGTTTTTTTTCTAAAAACACGCCTGTCTAAACTAAGAAAGATAGGAGAGTGAAAAGGGACATTTTGGCTTGTGATGATGTGTCAACGGATTAAAGTCCAAAAGAGGAAAATTAGACCGTCAACGTCTTTTATTAACTAATTTTCTACATTTCTTAATCTTTTAAACATAGTTGCCACACATTCAGGCCAAAAACCATGTTGAAAAAGCGATTTCAGCACCCCATGTGTGTTTGAGCAGATATGACAATTAAAGTATCATACCCAGATGAATGAAATTGTGGGTACTTCTTTACAAAACCTGTTATTATCATAGATACTCAAAATCGATTTCATCCGACAGCAGTATTTCTGTTTTTACTCTGTTTAAAATGTGGTGGCATTTCTTTTGCAAGTCAGACTATGGAGAGAGAATATAGCTGAGGGATATGAGTGAGAATGGAATGAGAATATGGCGGTAATAGAGTGAGAGGGAATAGATTGAGTATAGAGAGAGAATAGACTATCAATAAAGATAGAAAAGTGATATATGTATAGAGTCATTCTATTCCCACAAAGGTTACTCCCTTCAGATATCCGATCCTAACCTCTGTTCTTTTTCGCTTGAAATTGAGAGCAGAAGCAATATCCCCTAGCGGTGGGAAGCTGAAGATCATACTGTATGTAAAGGATATAACACTCTCCCTCGGTTTTGGTTAAAACTGTAAAAATGAGGGAGAGGGAGAACGACCGACCCCGAATGTTTACATTTTCAACCAAAACCGAGGGGGAGTGTTATATCTGTCATATAAAGCGAAGGCAAAAGCCGATAAAAATCACCACAATCGGTTATTAACCTTGAAACCTATTTCCTATGAAACGACTTAGCCATTCCCTGAAAAAAAGTTTTGCGCAAACGAAGCTGGGGACTGATTGACTTTCGTGAATCTCCACTCTACAAAGAACATGACTCCATCACTGTTATAGAGTTGTTAAACGTCTCATTGTTAGGTCATTTGTGGCTCCGTGGTAGAGCGTCCAGTTTAGGGAGCGAAGTGATGCACGTTCGAATCCCATCATGTCAAGTGTGAAATTCTAACTGAGAATCATTTTCCATTGTTCTGTAATTGAAATTAAAACATCAAATGAGGTTATTCCGGAAATCACAATTCACGTTAAAGTCTACTTTCGGGGCCAGGGATATTCTTTAGAATGCCCAAGGGAGTTCTGTATGGCTTTGAAAGGAGGTTTACCTAAGAAGAGAATTACCTCCAAAATGATACAAATATGACACCTTAGTTTTATATCCCTGCTTCTTAACCGATGAAAACTCATCTTTCAGTGACCGAGTGACTTCAAAGATCTAGGCATTTTACTCTTAAGGGTCGTGCTCATTAGCATATGTCCTTCGACAGACATACGGACAGGACAGGACAGACAGACGAATTGATTAATTAAGAAGACACACTTCATAATGCCATGAGGCCGTCATTTTCAGGTATGTTACACCAAGGACTACATTGACTCAAGAGGTCGTCGTGGTTACCGTTTGGGCTGTGAAGATAAACCCGTGAGTTTGAAGCCATCCTTGGTGATCTAAGGAGGTAACATAATGGCAAGACTACACCAAAATACTAAAGAAAATAGAAATAAACTTATTTGAGAGTTTATGTCTTTATAATTTTGATAAAACATATAATTCCAACATATGTTATAATAACTAATGTATGTAGCACTTTGTCGTTGGGTAAATGACAGGTAAATGTGTAAAAACCTTGCATAATGGCAACATATTTAGAACGTGTTTGAAATTAGATCAACATACAACATGAGCAACATACTAAATCAACACGTAGCACTGGTTAGGCATTTAGATAATTTGCATGTGCGTTTGAACTTTCAGTAACAACCGACCAATTGATGATAAAATCTATGAATTAGCTTGTAAAAATACGATTTTAAGGCACTGCATCATCATTTTGACTTTGAAATGTTCAGAAATGTGAACATAAATCAAATAGTTTTAAACCTATCGTTTTCTAGGTATGGTACAAAAACTTTTAGAAAAAAATCTGAAAAACGATACACAATACGATATTTCGTTATCAAACCTTTACTTTGTCCAAGCATACGAGACAATCGCAAATAAATATTTAATATGTATTTCCGTGAGTACTTTAATCTCCTGAGCCTAAGTACTTGTTAGTTAAAAATGATTAAATACGCTGTGTTAAATAATACATACAAGCAAATAGATATATCATATTCTGGCACTCGAATTCATAAAATCGGAAATATATTTTTTTTATAATTTCCTGAACGATTCATGGCCAATTTTAAAACATTATCATCTACGGAGCTTCACAATCGTAACGTTACTAAAATTGACCTGACCGCGATGTTGACGAGCTTGTACCTACGCCACCGATAGTTGGGTTTACTATCCCTCATTATGAGTTGTTTTTTTTATGAAGCCATAACAACCTGGTTTTTCCTTCTCCTTCTTCTGATGCATTTTAAATAAAAGTTGTATTTGTTTCATTTAAAAGGTCAAATGGTGTAATGAGTATTTGCAATAGGAAAAAATAATAATAGTTGTTAAAGTGTGTTTTAACTGACTTGCTACTGACATGTAACCAGCTCTAAAAGTCCGACAGGTCTGGCAAGTGTAACCAGCAGTCTCTCATTACTCCTTTTACAGGGTCTTTTAGTTCGTGGTTATTTATTCATTTGTAACACGTTTTAATTCCATGTAAACTGATTCTATGTACAAGAGATGCGATCTATCACGAGTAGCAGTACTCCTGGGCAAGAGGGCTGTAAGATCGAGCGGATGTTTCGAGTGTTGTGAGGGCTTTGAGTGCAACTCGGGTCTGTGCCAGGGAACACAAAGTCCCCACGGGGTACCCCAACAACCCCAGACGTCCACACCCCAATGTAACTGCCCAACCACCTTCTGTCCAGCGGTCTCGAATGCCGTGATGCCGCATAACTGTAGCCGAAACGCAGGTATGTGATAAGCTAGATTCTAATGAGAATGAATATTATAATTCAAGGGCGGATCCAGGATTTTTGGAAGAGGCGGGTCCCAAATCCCAACAGTAAACTTATACATGGATTTGAAAGGGGGTGGGTCAGGATATCATAAAAATACGTGTTTAGAGGAATTTGCTTTGTTGTGTTGTAACACTCCATCAGGTTAGTGTTTTGTGCTGAAATAGCAGACCTGTAACATTAATGATAAATAAGTTATTGCCAGTTCTTCATGGGCTGGGTCAATTGTCCTATTTCCGATCATGCACAAAAACAACAAAATCATAATCCTTAGTTTAATGACAAATTGTATGTGATCAGTATCTGGTATGTCCGCCGTTGGCATTCAAACATGCCTGAACTCTTCGTCTCACAGAAAACGTCAGTCGTCTGATGAAAGCAGGTAGTATCTGCCTCCATTCGGCCATCAATGCAGTAATAAGTTGTTGAAATGTGTTAGTCGGTGTCGACCTTGATCATTCGATCGATGTAATCCCAGAGGTGCTCGATGGGATTCATATCGGGCGATCTGGCAGGCCAAGGCAAAACGTGGACGTTGTTGACGTTGAGGTTCTGTAACGTCACTCTGGCTACATGAGGATGAGCATTGTCCTGTTGAAAAAGGGTGTTTTGATGGCGTTGTAAGAATGGGATGACCTCTGACTGTAGGACCCTGTCAATGTACCTCTGCGCCGTCAGATTGTCGTCAATGACAATGAGGTCGGTGGTTGCGTTGCCGTGTATCCCACCCCAGACCATGACGCTGCCTCAACCGAAAGGGATAACTTCCTGTACGCAGCAGCGTGCCTCTCTCTCACCCCGGCGACGGTAGACCCTCCTTCTCCCGTCTGCTACATGCATCTGGAACCGACTTTCGTCGGAAAATAACACTCTGCCAGTTTTGGTTCTGCTAACGTCGCACATTTCTGGCCGAAGCAACCCTGTTTTGTCGATGGCGGCGCGTCAACGGCATTGTTCGCATCTGCTGGTATGAGCTCAGTCCATGTTGTTGGAGCCTTCTTGTCACCGTCTGGGGACTGATTCGGTGTCCAAGTGCAGTAGAAGCTGTCGTTGTGGCGGCTTGAAAGCGGTTCCTGAGATGCAGTTGAAGCAGGTACCGGTCTTCATTTGGGGTTGTTACTTGCGGCCTGTCGCTTCTAGCTCGCTCTCGAGTCGATCCAGTCTGTTGTAGACGTTCACGCAGCCTAATAATGGCGAGACGATGACATCCGAATGTAGCAGCGACTTCTCCATCAGTGGACTCAGTCTGCATTATCCCAATCGCTCTTTCCCGCTCTTCAGTTGTTAATCTCGGCATTGTAATCGAATTACGGTGTGAAGTAATGAATACACGGGCCTTTTATACCCGTTTCCAACTGATTTCACGTGCATTTCATGCGTGGTAAAACTTCTTTGGCTACGTTTTGGTGACATGATCTTTCTGATGAAAACCAAAATGTTTAAGAAGTTCACTAGAAAGAAAGATTTAGAAACAAATCTAATCCGTAAACATGTGCCAAAGCTTCCTAAAACAGTCGAAGCACATTTTTTAACAAAAACGTTTTCTTAGAATCTTATGGTTGTGTTTAGAATAGAAAAATAACAAATCTCGATATTTTGTCATTTTCAGACAAAATAACGAATAAATATTTCCAAACACATAACTAATTTCCTTTTTTATGAATGTTTATTCAGTATCAAAGAAGACAAAGTCAGTTTGGTTAATTTTCCAACCATTTTTACAATGTTCCCTTCCGAAAATAGGACAATTGACCCCACTCATGAAGAACTGGCGATAACTTATTTACCATTAAGTTACAGGTCTGCTATTTTAGCACAAAACACTAAACTGATGGAGTGTTACAACACAACAAAGCAAATTCTTCTGAACAAGCAACTTTTTATGATATTCAAATTCAAAAAGGTGTAACATTTCTTTTGGCGTTCAGTTTATTTATTCTATTAAATGCCATAGTGAAAGAAGTGGTTAACAAACTCAATTAATCAAAGAAACCAGGCTTTATTTGCAATAAATACGATTTATTTTCAAGTTTATGAATTAGATTTTTTATACGCTGATGAATATTGATATTTGTGGTTCCATCAGTTTTGAATTTTGAAAAATCATAAACTCTTCATCATAAATTGTAATTTTTGTTTTGATACTTAACAATCACCTTATGGTAGGGAGGGCTCGTTACAAGAGAAGGGGTTCGTTGTCATAGTTAATTAGTCAGCTTTGTTTTTGAAGGCGAATCGAGATGTAGGTGAATCGGGGTGTCGGCGATTTATACATACTAAACCCATTCAATATGTAATACTACGAACAAACATTTTGGGAGGAATACATCTTTGAACTCATGTACGTAAATTAAAAAGTTTATCATTCTATAATTCCTTCACGATATTATTCACCGAGAAATAATCTTTGTAAGTAAGAGATGACAAAAGATCTTCAGCGATTTTATCAATTTCTTAAATCGTTTTTTGATTGAAATAGGGCAGATGGCTCCGGTTAGAGAAAAAGTGGAATTTTAACCTAAGATAAACATATCTTGGAAAAAACCAAATCGATTGTTAATTTTTATAGTTTATGTTTAAGGAGTTTTTATTGGTTTTATTGTGTATAATAATACGATGAACACATTTTAAACTTAAATTTCAAACGCACTTACGATGTTGACCTCGTTGCATATAAACATACAAACGGACATACATAAATGTAAACTAACTATCACTGTATGCAGTCTCAGCAACATTGGACTGCAAGGCACTTAAAGCTGTAGCACGTTGTCTAATAGAAATAAAGAGTGAAACATGAAAAAGAAATGTAACTGATCCTCCACCGTCAATAAATAGTGTTTTAAAACGAATGGTTATGTTTCGGTTCGAAAATGGTCGCTGGCAGTTTTTGTTTTCTACGCGATATTGTTTTCTACGACTACGGGTAATCAGGTAATGGACTGTTTTACCATCTTAAAGGCTCTGTAGCACACCGTTCTTGCTGAAATAAAATACTGTCACAAAAAGGTAAACGAGTGTTACCAATACTACTGAATCAATAAAAAGAGTTCTAAAACGAATGCCATGCGAGTCCATTTTCCATCGAGCGGTCATTTTAAGTTAAAATGGCCGCTTGAAGGTAGTTTAAGTGATCTGACCGATGCAACTATACCTAAACACTCTAAGTAGATATTTGAATATGGTACAATGATGGTCAACCATCTTGCTGTCTGAACTCTGAAAATCGCATGAGACTTACATGTTTATCTCTCACGATGAAGAATTCCTCAAAAGTGTCGCTTATACGTCGCTTTATCCGTCGCAACAGTTCCTTTTAATGTGGTAACCGTTTTCTATGGATGTGACTTATCGGATCGTGTAAAGAGACGTAACATAACGATATATTGTATTAACTTTAATTATAGCACCAGTACTGGCGTTTAGTCTGTATCTCGGCCAACGAATGTCTGAGGGACAAAGCCTGGGTCACAAAATATCTGATCAAGGGCCTAAAAACAAGATGTATTCCACTAAGCGAGCATTTGGTCACATACGATGTCAATAAGAACGTAAAATGTATATCATTTCCATTTGATAAAATAACAATACTGTTTGTGAAAGGTGAAATGATATTTTCTACACCATATTAGTTTTCCGCACAAAACTATTTACATCAGCGATGTTATTGAATTTACAATGCAATACTATTTCAGGGTGTTTGGATCCTTTCATCTCCTTCCAGGACAAATGCTACCTGTTTGTTGGATGGCTTGACACATGGGAAGGTGCCAGGGCGTATTGTAAGAAGCATGGTGGAGATTTGGTCTCCATTAACACGCAAGAAGAGGAGCAGTTTCTTGTTAAAGAAATTGATAAGATGGGTAAGGGTTTCAACAGTTTTACAAACTATAATGTCGAAACGAAAATAATCATAAAAACAAGCGTGTCTGTCAAGCATAGAACTGAATCACAACTCATAATACTATTTATAAACATCAAGACATCTGTTAAAGGCTGAGTTCGAAATGCTGATAACTATACCAATTTGGTTGGATTACAATTTCAATTTCTCAGGTGTTGTTAGATGGTCACTATGGACTGGTGGGGGTTATACATTCGTCCTTGGAAAGTGGGAATGGTTGGACAGAACGTTTCTTCACTACACCAACTGGAATAGCAGTCAACCTATACCGCCAAGCAGCACCACGGAAAATCATATAGTTTTGAATATTCCTTCAAATACAGGTTATGAGGACGGGAAATGGATTACAAATACAACTGGGGAACATAGTTCGATTTGTGAAAAAAAAATATCACTCTGAGAAGTGTTTTTCTGTTGTGTTTTTGAAACGAAATGCCAGTTTGCTTGTTAAGTTCAAGAAACTATTACACAATTACACAAACCTCATTTTACTTTGTTTTCTTTCAAGGTTTGTAAGTGCATGATAATCTTCACTTTATGTGACGGTTATTTCATGTTGAGCCTTCAGACGTTTGAGATTATCAGGTCTGGATCAATGAGATCCTTTTGGAGTGTATCCTATCATTCACTAAAACAAAACAAAACTCCTCAAACGAAGCCTGGCCAAGTGAGAGAAATACCCATACTTTTCCGAGTGTATCGAATGATATCTTACACTTTTCCCCGTGGGACCCTTACGAGGCGCAAACTCACTTACGGTCTAGTGTAAACGGATACTATTTCGTAATATTTTAAACAAATACAGCTGTAAACAAGCATGTTTATGAAACGCACAACCCAAACGGGGCCTCATCTGTGAAAACCCCCGGGTACGCTCAGCCCGTGCTGCGTTGAATGGTTACCCATGTTTGGGGCTCGAACTCTAATTGATATGGAGATTATACATTGTAGATTTGGTGCCTGTGTGGCCACTTACATGTATAAGGACCATAATATCTATAGTTTTTCATCTTCGTGGTCAGAAGGAAAACAGGGCCAATTTGTTTTAATATTTCTTGGTAAATTTGTGCTTACCTTTTTTAATGTAAAAGCAAGTTTCTATTATGGCATGACGAAAACTGTATTTTTGTTTCAGCTTGCACTATCGTTTGTAACATTATTGTAACACATTACTGAATGCATATGGAACCCTAATCAACCCTTATGCCACCATGCTTCCCTTATATAACAACCCCCTTCTGATTAATATCATAAACCTAGAATAGAGGTCTGCTTTTATCTGAGATATTCTCAAACAATCAAATGTTTTCACCTATACACAGAATCGAGAATTTTCAAGTGAATGAGATGAATGAAAGGTGAGTTTTTAAATATGATTTGTGAAAAGATTTTATTTCAAGTGTATTATCTAATGTGATGTTAATTTTTATCCCCGCCGCGCGTTTAGCGCGAAGCGGGGGATATGGTATTCGGCTGCGTCCGTCCGTACATACGTACGAAATGGAATAACTCAAATACTATTCACTGGATTCTTTTCATATTTTGCATATGGGTTCATCATAGGAAGAGTAATGTTCATACAGAGGTTGGTGACCTTGACCTTCATTTCAAGGTCACAACAAGACTTTGTCATTTTACCCTTGTCAGCGGGATATCTCAATAACCATTCGCTGGATTCTCTTCATATTTTACACATAGCTTCTACAAGAAAAGACGACGAGCTGATTAGATGTTGGTGACCTTGACATTATTTTCAAGGTCACAATGGAAATTTGAATTTTTCGCCATGTTAATGAACATGTAAAGATTGTCAGCGGGATATCTCAAGAACCATTCATCGGAATTCCATCATTTCTTACATAGAGCACCTTCTAAGAAAGACGACGGGCTGATTAGATATTGGTGACCTTGACATTATTTTCAAGGTCACAGCGGAACTTTGAATTTTTTTTACATATTAATGTACATGTAAAGCTTGTCAGCGGGATATCTCCAGAACCATTCACCGGAATTTCATCATTTCTTACACAAAGCAAAAGGACTGATTAGATTTTGGTGATCTTGATATTTTTCTCAAGGTCACTGTGGAATTTTTAATGTTAATGTACATGTTAAGGTTGTCGATATCTCAAGAACCATTCACCGGAATTCCATCATATCTTACATAATGCACCTCCTAGGAAAGACAAAGGGCTGATTAGATTTTGGTGACCTTGACATTTTTCTCAAGGTCACAGTGGAGCTTTGACTTTTTCGACATGTTTGACAGTCGATTTTGCTGATCTTGACATTATTTTTAAATTTTGAAGTATTAATTTGCGGCGGGGGATCATGTCACCTTAGTGACAACTACTTGTTTTTAACCAATAACGGTTATTAATCCATTAAACTTATAATCCTCTATTTATTGTAGCCTTACTGCTCCAGATGGGTTACATTTCTGAGGGCGAAAATATACTGAAATACAACATCAAATAATTAGAAATTCATTAAAAGAAAATTTTAGAACATTGGAAACATGCCCTATTAGCTCAACCTTTTCTTCCAACTTCTCCATGATTATGATAGCAAGTACAGGTGCATAGCACTATAATAACTTGTCATATTCGTATGTGCCTAATGTGATCTAAAATCGCGAATGCCTTTGAGGGTTAAGGATATTGCTTCCAATGACTACAGACAAGTAATGGCGGGCTGAATTATTTTATCGTCGCTTGTGACTATATTTATAATTTAATATTGGTATTGTATTGATAGTGTAACTATGGTACCTCTGTTCACCTTATTCATTTTCAGAATGGTGCAAGATTGGCTTAACTCTTGTTTTCCAAGAGAAAATCGGGAAAAGTTTATTCGAGAAACCGAAGCATATGATGACTAGAGCGAGAAGGTAAGTAGTTTTGAATTCTCACTTTAGTTTTGTAATATCAAACTATCAGAGAAAAGAAAGCCAATAGATATAGATCTGCTTACGAAGTGCTTGTCATTGTTTCAGAGTTTCCCTTTAACGCTCGTCAGTGTGTAAACTGAAGTGGCAAACACTGCAAGACATCGTCTAAGAAGCTATATTAAACCATAAAATAACATGAAACACCATTGATTAACATTCTATTTTGTATTAGTTGATATGGGAAGTTACTGGTTAGGATTGACAGGAACACTGCTATAACAGAGATATGATTTGCATTGCAGTAATCTGGATATATCTGACAATCTGTGCAAAAGGCGTTGTTGGTACTATGATATTTTTATTTTTGTAACATTGTTCTGCCCTTGTTTGATGGACAGATGTAGCTCTTCACAGAGGATATTTCATCTAAAACTCGATGTAGACACAAGTGTTGGAACAACTTTTATGTCCGCCATAATGTAATGCAAGGCTTTGGAAGTGGAACGCCTTCTCTCCAGTTGTGGACGCAAAAGTTCCTCTGCAACAGCTGCAACAAAGCTTCTTCTCTTCTCATCGCTGCCGGTTTTCCACTAGGGGTACTTGTCTTCCGTAATACAAATTATGCGACTCCTGCTATATCTAGCATGGTATAGAACATGACAAGTGACCAACGTTTTGTATTTCTCTTCACGATGTATTGATGAACCATTTGGTCCAGAGAGTTAACTCATATAACCTAGTGGTTTTGTTTGTCCGGTGATGGGGTGATGCCGAAAGCCTTTGTCGATTGCACTGTACTCAGAGGACAAACGCAACTGTTTGTTCCCGGAAATGGATGATTCATTAATTTTTTTATTTTGAAATGTGTTTTCGTATTATTGGGGATGTATACTTTCTTTTAAGCACTAGTTTATGTTGCTGTTCATTTAATAAGGGGTTAGAAAAAAAAATGAAGATTGTTTCATATCAAAGCAACATCAAAAGTTAAATATACAGTGAATCAATGAACAATTAATTTTGAAAACAATCTGAAAACATAAAGTCTGACACTAATATCATCACCTTATCCCATTCTGTCATATTTAAGTTTCCCAGTGATGTACAGGAACCACCAAGCAAATCAACAATAATTTCATCATCATCATTTTCACAAAATTCAACAAAATCAGATATTGGTATGATATCACAAATCCTTTCAAACATGTCATTTCTCAAATCATTTAAAACTGTACATGATAGTATAACATGTTTACAATATCACAAGCTACCATTCCACATATACACTCTCTGGATTCAATCTTTGTACAGCCAACATGAATAATATGAGAGATATTGAAAGATTTATACTTATTGATTAAGGCAAGCTCCCAGAGTCTGCTGGGTTTACAAGGCTCTCGGATTAGGTTATATCTAGATAGATGATCATGTTCTATATTCCTTCTTAGGAGAGTTACATACAAGAGAATGCGAGATCACAATCCCCACTCAGCCTGGGGGTCTACAGGATAGAAGGTAGCAAACAATATCCACATCGCTCACACTCAGGTCTATCGACTCGATTGAAATGTTTCTGTAGGCACATTGAACTTAACATATTTGCACTTGTCAACTGGTTTTGGCTTCTGTCGTGGGAACCTGACCTCTGTAACCCAAGCATCTATGCTTTCATCTTTGTGCAGATGGTTCTATCCCAGCAACATAACTGTCAGAAATCGTTTTATTTGTAATCTATTTCTTGCAATCTACATGGTTACCTTTACAACTCCACTACAGAAAATTATCATATAAAAGTTGATAGTTTGGGCAACCTTTCCTCAGTTTCAAAGGAACTTGAAATTTGATGATTTTGCAACTTTTCGAGGGATATATGTATATGGAAAAAATACTGGATTTAGAAGAAGAAATCATCCATTTTAATGGCGAGTGCTTTCAGCTACACAGGCTCTTCAGGCCATACATAACGGATAATACGTTGTCAGGCAACGTCGTCGTGTACATTATGACGTCATTACATTGTTACGTCACAATCTAAGGTAAAGACATGGACACATCAAGTTTTAGAGTTTAACTTTGGTGAAAACATTTGGATAAATCTGCTTTCTTTTGTTTCCAAAAGCTTGTTATTATCAAAATTTAATTTATACATTGTGAAGACAGAAAAATGCCCGTTTCCACATTCAGCTAAATGGTTACTTAATGGAATAGTACGGTTTTGGGGCTGATTTATGTGGGATCTGTGTAAGTTCATTCGTAATTTCAACTTAAGTTCGGTTTTCCCAATGTATATATATATATATATATATATATATATATATATATATATATATATATATATATATATATATATATATAAAGTATAATATATATAAAGGTATCAATTTCTGATCGAAACCGGACAATGTACCGCATGTGGCGTGCGTCAATTAATCAAACGTAATTTGATTTATTTACAACAGACTCAAGGACAACTTTGAGCTGATAATGTTTAATAGGTCATATAACTACTGTGCGTGTAAAGTGACGTGTAATTTCGGTTACTGCACAAGTATAAAGATGTTACTCGAATTTAATTGGAAACTTCTAATTATGATATATTTGGCGATTGAAGATGAATATTCAAGTTGTGTGAATTTATTTGAACTGAAATCATAACATATCGTATATTGACACGTGTCAAAGCCAAATCAAAATCTATTAAAAGCACAATGGAGGAAACATTAACTAAATATGCTATTGACACATAACGTAAAACAATTTCAAGAGCAACAACTTTTCATTGCACCCGTTCATAAAACAAATGATAGTTAAGCTTCAAACATCGCAAACGTCATATAGGGGTCCGAAAATAATTTTTGTTTAGTATTTTCTGGAATATTCACGTAACGTATTAATTATATATGCAATCAGGATGATGATTACATAAACTTACATTGACATTAAAGCACAACATTTCTATGTTACACCTTACTGTGAAAATATTAACCGTTTTATTTTAATTCAAAGGAAACATTATGAAAGGTTCTATGAGAGATTCTAGTTACATTATTTCGTTTACCATCTTAGTGTTATTTTATTGTACGAATCTCTTATGTTTAGTCCTTATTTGCATGTTTATGTGTTGTGGCAGAATATGTTGTTGTAGTTTAGAAATGTGTTAATTAAAACGTGAGTACATAAGCCATTTTCATTTTACTTCGATGCTACTGTCTTTTGATTTTTCAATTCAACAAAACTGTTAATTTTCTCGTCAGTTTCCGTCAATTCATTGTATTGTTTCTAATTGCGAGTTTTCTAGTTGGCGTTTTCATCATGGATTACTAATTATCAACAGTAACTGCTCGTGTTTCAAATATGCTACAAACGACATCTGTTTTTCAATTTACTTGTTTTGTACTGTAAAAATAGAGGAAATTCTTCTTTTATTTATTCTTCTATTAATTTTATATCTTTTTAGATAAGACAGAAAAGAGAAAGGATGCATGTTAAAACTTGTATTCATAAATTTATTGCATTTCCAAAATATTTGAAATAAATGTTCACCTTATCAAGTTACATTCACAATAGCACACCCTTAACTCAACAATCTATCTACTTAAGATAAGATTTAACACCTTGCATCGCAATCAAATTTCTCAGGGAAACAAGGCTCAGTGTATTTGTTAGGGCATATTTCACGACTGGACATGATTCTCTTAGCGTTGATTGTGGCTCTACAATGCCATCTCCCTGTAAAAGCTGAAACCTACGGTAATACATTATATTTTGCTTTATGTAAATTAAATATTTCTAAATATAATTATCTTTTCAATATCAAATATTCTTAAAATTGTATAATGTTAATTTTGTATTTGCTGAATTGTGGCTGTACAAACCTGTAATTGTTTTTTTTTAAAGAATTGACTATCTTTATAGTTTGGAGAGTTCCAGTGACCAATGAACATATAAGATTAACCGAAAAATGTGAAAACGACGAATATATTTTAAACTCGTAAATATGAGTTTCATTCTTTTACGTGGTTACGAGTTTTAATTTTCGTAATTACAACTTACTTTATCGTAATTATCAGTTTTCGATCTCGTAATTACGAGAAATAAAGTCGTAAGCATGTAACAGATGTCTTTTGTTTGTAATGGAAGGAACGATATGCGAAGCAATTGTGGGAGGTTTCACACAGGACAAAAAATGCCGGATCCCGAGGATTCCAGAGAAATCTGGAGGGATCAGGCAAGCGGATTCCACCACTTTTTTTCCTGTGTCAGTTGCCGGTTTTTTTTTGTGGATGAACTCACAAATACATGAACTATGAAAGCCTGTTACCGCCAAATTCGAAAGAGAAAAAAATATTGTTAACTCATAATTATGAATTTTAATCTCGGAATTACGACTTTATTTCTTGTTATAGAGTATCTTGACAAACGACTTAAAGATAATGTGTGTTCATATTAACAGTACTAATGGTTATCAACGTGTGCGTATATAATAAACTAGCATCAAAATAAACATCGCCATTTTAAACAAAGACAAAAGCGAAATACTGCCACCAGACCAATTCTATCTTGAATGCCCTTGACTGCCCTATGTTTCATAAAGAAGTATCACACATTTCACTAAAAATGGTACTTTTACTCTTTACGTCTATTCAAGGATCATTTGGTGCTGTAATCGCTATTTCAAAAAGGGTTTTTGGAAAAGCAAGTTTGAATCTATAAATTATGGAAATTAAGCTAATAAAATATGTTGTAACATGATATATTTTCTTGGGATTTAAGTCGTCGCATCGTTACTCTAGGACTACATACAAAAAATATATGAATCTCACTTTCCTATCCGCTTGGTTAATCTTTTCAAAGGTGTGTTTTTCAGAAACATAATAACATAATATTTCAAGAAAGGTTAGTTGGCTTTTGGACACAGCATATAGGTAACTATGATTTAGTCATATTTACCTGTCGTGATTTAAGCTATCCTGCATTTGTGTTGGTGGCGTTTCTTTTGCACGCTAGTTTATTAGCATATGACAATATATTATTTTTCTCATTATAAAAGTAAGTGTATATGTTTTTCATTTTTCAATCTCCTCCTTCAAGTTCGCTGCCTGTCCTGTCTCGATGTGCCATCTCCTCTTCAGTGCAGAGAATCTATTCAGTGTGGACTTGGGGAGGTATGTAACTGTCTTGGAATTATATTTCAGTACATTATATTCTCGCAAAACCACGATAATCATAAACTTAAATGTATGCATCACAAAGATCTGTATATTCTGATTTCGCTACATATGTTGTCCTGTGATATTTTATAAGAAATATTTGTACTCGAAGAGACCAAGTGTTATTACCCGATGAAACTACCCCATCCACATGCGAGCCAATGAATATGACATTTTTAGCTAGGTCATGTAAACTCACATGACTTTATGATCGTGTCTGTTTTTGACATTCGTCACAGGACGACACGCTTTCTTCTTCTGACGAGTCTTAAGTGTACTCGGCATGTTCAGAGATGTTCCTCTGGGTGTCTGGAGTTAAATGATAAGATACCTGAAGTTTCTCATTTTTATACCCCCGCTTACTTCGTATATATAGCGGTCATTCCGTCCGTCCATCCGGTCAATTTTCTCAAAAACCATCAAAGGTACATCAACCAAACTTTGTACAGTTGTTAACCATGTTCTTCCGATCGCACACAGACAATTTTCAATTTTCTGAGATTTAAGTTTTTCTCATTTCCATGGAAACGTCACATTTTGGACTTAGTTTTATTGTGTTCAATGGGGACACGTTTTCTCGGATACTGTTTAACCTAGGTGAATGAAATTTTGGTTGTGAGTACTCATGACCATACTCTTTATCGTGTTCGAAAACCAGTTTGAATCCGAAACTATTACATCTGGGTGAATGAAATTTAATATGGAGGTAGTCTAGATGATACTCTTCATCGAGTTCGAAAACCAGTTCCGAAATATTATTTTTAACAGAGTTATGGCCCTTGAATCCGAAATTTAACTTAAAACCAAAAGAACTGTGATGCTCCAACGGGGACAAGTTTTCTCGGAAACTATTACATCTAGGTGAATGAAATTGAATATGGAGGTAGTCCAGATGATACTCTTCATCGAGTTTAAATTCCATTTCCGAAATATTATTTTGTACGGAGGTATGGCCCTTGAATCCGAAATTGAACTTGGTACCAAAAGAACTGTGATGCTCCAATTGGGAAATGTTTTCCCGGCAACTTTATTCCAGGCAGAACTATTAGTGAAAATACAAGACTGTTATATGACATTATGTTTGAAACAAAAGCTAGAAATATCTCTGGTTTACTCATATTAATAGACTTTGAAAAGGCTTTTGACACAAAGGATTTCAAAGGATTTTATCAATATTGCCCTCAATAAATTTGGCTTTGGTCCACAAATAATACAATGGATTAATATTTTAACATATCAAACTACTTCATGCGTGATACAAAATCGCCATTTATCTGACTTTTTTAATAACGAAAGGGGTTGTAGACAGGGGGACCCTTTGTCGCCCTATCTTTTCCTTTTTGTGGCTGAAAACTTAGGTTGTATGATAAGAAATAATGATATAATCAAAGGTATTGTTATTGATGGAAAGGAATACAAATTAGGTCAATATGCAGTTGATGCAGAATTATTTCTAGATGGCACAGAAGACAGTCTTTATGCAGCTATTCAAACACTTAATACATTCTATAAAATGTCAGGTCTGAAAATAAATATAGACAAGACGAAGGCAATTTGGATTGGCTCAATGGCAGGTAGTTAACAAGTTATATGTACTGACCAAAAAATTGAATGGCACAATGGGGAGTTTGAAGTACTGGGAATAAAATTCACTCCTAATCTTGCGGATTTATGGGTAATTAATACGAAGAAAAAGCTTGAAGAAATAAACAGACTACTATCAACATGGAGAAAAAGAAATCTAACACTGATTGGTAAAATCACAGTCATAAAAACATTAGCCCTTTCCAAATTAGTACACATTTTCAGTTCACTCCCCAATCCCCAAGACGACCTTATTTATTCTCTTGAACAAATCTTCTTTAAATTCATACGGAATGACAAACAAGATAAGAGAAAAAGAACTACTATGAAAAGATTAAAATCAGAGGGGGGATTGGGTATGGTTGACTTAAAAACATTTATTGAAGCTTTAAGATTATCTACCTTTAGACTTTACTGTCTGATATTTTTTCGGTGGAAAAATATATATTTCAAAGAAACAATGAAATTAGCAAATTTAATAATAAGTGGAAATCACTCATCCCAATTTTCAAGAAATAGTATGTTAATTTATTGATTTATTTCAGATTCTACCTTATCAAGTGCCCAATGTCCTGATTTTTCCCTTTCACTGTACTCAGACATTGTAACCCTTGGGAAACAATAAAAAAAAATAATTTAAAAACTTTTTAAAAAAGGTTTTCCCGGCAACTATTGCATCTAGGTGAATGAAATTAAATTTAACATGTAGGTAGTCCAGATGATACTCTTCATCGAGTTCACAGTCCAGTTCCGAAATAATTTTTTTACTGAGTTATGAAACCCTTGAATCTGTAAGTGAACTTGGTACAAATTACCGGTTTGATGCTCTAATGGGAAAAATTAAGTTACCTGAAAAATATTACATCTGGGTCAATGAAATTTTGTAATAACAGTCAGTTCCTTAAATTATTTTAGACAATATTATGATGCTTGAAGCTGTTTTTTATACATAGTACCCTTCACATCTATAATCCTCAATGGACGGATAGCGGATGGCAGGGGTATGTGAGCCATGTTTACTTTTTTCTTGTTAATAGAGTTGACCTCAATCTCGTTTCATCCTAATGGTTTGTTTCTGCTGTCTCCAGAGTTTTAGGGCATGTCAGCTTGAGACAGTAAATTAGGTTGTCAACGTGTGTAGACCGATTGTCAGATTACCATAGGATTTTTTGATCAGTTGCCTCATATGCTGAATAAACCTACCAACATTGTTGGGATAGATGCGTCTGAATTACATTTGGTTATGCAGCCCTTCCACAGGTGGGTCACATAATGAGAATTCAGAGCTATGTCACATGACTCATTCCCATATGGACACAGTTTTTTGTAATAGTAATATTTGTTGTGAGCGGTTCGTGCAAACAGTCTAGATATATTCTTATCCGGTTTTGATTCCGGTAAACATCATCGTTATAAGTACTGTGTTGGGCTTGCTGGTATCATTTTATAATCTATGATGTCATAATAGGATGTAGGCCCAGGACCCGAATAAAGGCTAAAAATTTAAAGTGCTTCAGGTTCAGGGGTGAATACAAGAACTTTATACCAAAATAATCTCTATCACCCTCTAATCAAAAAAGATGGAATTTGAATTCCATGTTTCAGTTGACAACCTATGGCAATAAGTAAATATTGCCTTCAAATAACTTTTCCTTCAATTTAAAAAAAACAACACATATGTTGTCTGAATGTTTTGGGCAACTTGTATGCACCAAAAACATACATGGTATCATATTAATCTCAATTCAACACACTGTTTGTCTGCTGGAGCTCTCTCATCGCACATGTCAGTACAGACAAGTCCGGCTTTCTTGCATGAACACTTTGCAGAGTCACATGCCATTTTCGTGCATCCACAATGAATTGAATGCAGCACTGCCCCAGCAGCCACAGGCATAGTTGTCCACTTGATGAACATTTCTGAAGCTGTCAATGTCCACCCATGTCCAGCCGGAGAGGGTCTTGGCGTCTGAAGCATGCATGACCGGTACAAATAAGCCTGGTAGTTTGCTCGTTGTAGATGTAATGCGAGATTGTAACTGTTTGGTGGCATACTAGTTTCTCCAGTACATCCAAACCTGAAACAGTTGTACCTTGCATCATCAACACTGGCACATCCTGTAAGAAGCAAAAAACAGTCCATTCCTTTCACGAACTTTACATGAGGCAACTGTTCACTGATACTCTGGTACAAGGTCTGCCATTAAGTTAACACCAGATAATATAATTTGACTTTGGCTTGGAAAGCTGTAATCAACCAAGGATTTGCCACTGCCAGAAGGACCCACTACAAGTACATTGGAGGGACGAATAAACTTGAAATACTTTCTTCATTTTGTTGATGATGCTGCTGATGCTTATAATCAGTGTGTTTGATACCTGTTTTACTATTAGGCGAAAAGTATGTCTTACTACTCCTCTTTCTCTTTTTCAAAACATTTTCCATTCGCCACATGGTGTCTGCAAATTTCCCATAGAGGGTACCAATAACTGAATCCCCAGCCATACCCTAAACATTGTACACTGGCACTGTCTAATCAAAACAAAGTTTTCCTCTCTCCATTTTCCCTTTGGAAAGGTTTTTTAAAATGTGACAGTCGCACCCGATCTCAGTAGTGTAAGGTGAGGGAGCCGATACTCCTTAACCGGAGGGAGAACCGGAGGGAGGTTAATTTATGCAGCGTAGCTCATTAATAGGCTAATGTATGCATGACGTCACGGGTCAGAAAGGTCGAGCAATCAGTTGAGAGTTAAATGGGCCAATGCTCATGAACCTAACCATGATCATTAACGAGAACAATGGCCTTTTGTAACACTACCCATCCGTATACAAGACCAGTCGAACGAGTTTGTAGTTTGGCGCCAAAAAACTATTTTAGCTATGACGTGTCATGAGTCATCGCACCGTGGCGCGCCCGTGTTTGCTATATCGCCGAACAAATACGCTTACGCCCGTTCTGACCTAGTGAACATGAATGGACTGTTTATTCTGTCAACAGAGACGAGCTAAAAACCTGAGACATTTTTTACGCTTGTCGACATGACAGTTGCCTATAGATCTGAACTATTTTAACAGATATTCACAGAAAAAACATATCTATGTTTTAATGTATAAGAAGTCTAGAAGGAGATTCGCTAACGTTTAAAATATAAACTTAGAATGTTTAATATTATAAGAACTGTAGTTTATAGTTATTCACAAAACAAAATGTTTCTATGACTAGTCGTCAGACGGTGGGCCAACTGGATCCGAACCGGATCAGCGTTAATTTATGCAGCGTAGCTCATTAATAGGCTAATATATGCATGACGTCACAGGTCAGAAAGGTCGACCACTCAGTTGACAGTTAAATGCGAGGATGCTCATTAAGCGATTCATCGTCATTACTGCAAAACAATGCTTCCTTTAAGCCAACCCTAACCTATACAAGGGTGTCAGTCCAATCAGAAACCGGTTTTGAATTTTGGCGCCAGAGCTATCTTTAGCGACACGTGACATGAGTCAGAGGCGAGAGAGTTGGGTACACCGCTGTTTTCTTACAGCTTGACCTACTGCTTGAACAAAAGGTTTTTATTCATGTCGCTACATCATATCCCGTAGAAACGTTTCTATAACATCCATATATTATAGAGGTCAAATGTTTTTTACTAGTTGTATTCCGAGTCCTATCTCTAAGTGAACCAGTGAAATAGTACACGAAATTGACAGATAAAATATTCTTGAAAATATGTTTCATACAGTGAGTGAGTGGGTGATTTCATTTACACAAATCTTACAGCTGTTTTTTCTAGAATGATACTATACGTTTAAAGGCGTTTTATCACAGCTATATAACTTCATTAAAACGTGTTCAGAATCGTATTGGCTATTTTATAACAAGAACTTGGAAAGAAGTATATATCTTAGAGAAAATAAGTCGTGTACTTCATCCCTGAATAATCTAGACTTGAGTGGGAACAGTAATCCCTAAATATAAACATAACCATGGTGAAGAAACCGTAAGTAAATTACGAAAAGTTTAAACATAATTTATAGCATGACTATCTATGTAAAATGATTGGCAAGTTTATATCTAAAACGTATTTGTTGAAGACTGAAAGTTTAGCACTTAGAAGAGAGGGGTTTATTAATTTAACCAAGTAACTACATCTCAGCTTGTCAATTTAATGTTTGCTTGACCAGTTTCATTCATGGCTGTCTGTTTGCCACTCCGAGAGGTATTTCATTTATTCAGTGAAGGACTGTCGTCAGGTCGCTGTTCTGCTTTTTATTGACGTAGCTTACCTTTAAGCAAGACGGTATGAATTAATTGTAAAGCATTCATGAGTAAGTCTAGGCACTTCCATTTCGCCTTCAATATACCGCTTCGCTTTCATAGGATAAGTGTATTCGACCTAACCTTGATCTATGCACTATATCGGGAATATATACCCCTCTCCATACATTATGACACCACGTCCTATACCACGTGACCAGAGGCGGGGGTGTACAAAGTCTCCTGTCGAGTTTGATACCATTACATTAAGGGTTTGATACCATTAGTCGAAAGAAGCTGAAAACGGTTGAAATGCATCGAGGCAGAAAGGTGTATACCTTCGAAGGTGTAAAGTTTTTGAAACGCTCGGATGGTTGGGGCTCTTATGGTCACTCCGAAAAATTATCAAATGGACGTTATTACGTTTCCTTGAAAAACTATGAAAAAGGGAGGACTCATTACACGACATGCCCGTTTGTTTGCTCCAAAGACCATACGAAATCTCAAGCAATGGAAGTGTGTGGTTCGACAAGCTCAGCATCGTGAAAGACTAGATCAACTTATCATCTCTCTGAGACTTCACGGCTGTGGAAAGAGATTGAAGCAATCAGAACTCTATCAAAACGCAAGGGACACTATGAGGAAAAGACGTACTTGTCCTACTTGTCAAGTTGAGGGTATGGTTGAGAGGTTTGAAAGCCGTTCATGTGAATGCAGGACTTGTGAAAATTGGTTTGGATGTGGTCGAGAACCTTCTAAAATACCTATATTTCTGTGTTTAAAGTGTGGTGATACAAGTGGGAGACGTACGGTGAGCAGATACCAACCCTATTATCTATACAAGCACGACAAGGTCAACTGAGATCTATATAAATTGTGTGTGACATCTACTTTGAGTTCATTTCCAGCATAGTTCAACAACGGATCAGTTATCACTAGGTGTTTGCAGTTCTCAACTTATCATGGAGAGGAAACCCTATATTGCAGATCCCCAAAAGTTTATAAAGTTTTTTGAGCGTCAACGCGAGGAACAGAAAGGAGGCAAAGCTCAACCTGGTTCCCGTATCATCACCATAACTTCCCCAGCGAATGTTGACGAGAACTCTCATGAAGGCCAAAAGACTAAGAGATCTCCAAAGCGAAGCAAGATGATAAAACGCAAAGGCGAAGACAGACCATCTCCAGAAGGGCAAAATTAGGCTAAACGATCTTTTGTGGATAACCCATCCAATCATCACAGAGATTTTTTTCTAGAGTAAGCAAGGCTGTGTTCAACTGAGCATGCGTCCAACTATCTACACGACGCATGCGCTTCATTTTAAACTATAACTATCCGCTATAGGGGGAGAGAATCTGTGTGTGTGTGATTCAAGATGTCCTTCCAATGTACTGTCTGTCTCGGCTTGTTACCTGTTGATGTTCAAGGGGAAGATGTGAGTGGATGTTTTACCTGTGTGTACTGCCGGACAAAGTTGAAATATACATATCACCGTTTCTTGGTTCACAGCGATAAATGTACCGTGAAAAGAAAACTATCACGTCACATTCCCTCGTGTATTTGTAACAACCCTAAGACAGCATAAAACGTGGTCACAACAGACTCTAGGCGTTCATTTCTCTCTAACCAGAAGACAGATCACACCTATGAAAATGAAGAGAACGTCAGTGTTGAGACCCAAGGACATTTTCAGTACCCATGATAAGGTCATAAAACCCAGGAAACCAAAGAGTACTTTGAAGAGACAAATCAAAACGAAACAGGCTATCTAAAGTAAGGAGTAAGCAAAGCAAACCGACTGGACTTCACATAAAACACATCTCGACCACACAAGGCGTTGTGAACAGGGCTCTAGCTGCCTTGAAACGACAGCGGATCCGGCAAGGGTATAAAAGGAAGCTTGAGAAACACTAACTCCATACACATTCTAGGTCGCCATGGAGTTGGTGGTGGCTACCTGTCCGGATTGTGGGAAGTCCCTTTCGAGAAAAGATGTTATGTATCGACATAGGAGGAATATACACTTGAACACAGCTACGCCGCCGCCGCCGCCGCAGCCACCCTCAGTGCAGTACACTACGCCGCCGCCGCCGCCTCCACCCTCAGTGCAGTACACTACGCTGCCGCCACCGCCACCGCCGCCGCCCTCAGAGGAGTTCACGACATCCCCGGTGACTTCATCACTACAGCATCCGCACACACCTTCTCTAGAACGACCCTTCCGATTTGGGATCCCCTCCAACGGCCTGTTGGTCGGTCCGAGTGGCTCGGGCAAGACAACCTTTATGTTCAACGTACTTCGACGGGGACTGATCAAGCCCCAGCCCGACTATATCACCTGGTGTTATAATGTATGGCAACCTCTCTACGATCGTATTCTTCAAGTCTTACCCTATGTGCAGTTTGTGAAAGGACTCCCTTACAATCTCGAGGATGAACATTACTTCGATGCCCATAAGCAGAACGTGTTGATCCTGGACAACTTCCTGGCTGAAGCCAAGAATGACAAGCGAATCTCTCGTCTGTTCACTCAAACCTCACATCACAAAAATGTACTGATCTTTTTACTCCTGCAAAACCTGTTCCCCAGGGGTAAGGAATCTCGTGACATTGCTCTCAATTCTCATTATGTGACTTTATTTAATTCACCCGTGGACAGACAGCAGATTAAGGTATTTGCGGGAAGAATATTCCCCGAGGATATGTCTAAATTTATGAGTCTTTACGAAACAGCGTTGGAAACACCTTATGGAAACTTAACAGTGGATCTTAAACCTGGTACGAACGAGAAGAACAGGCTACACGTGAATATCTCGGCATCTCATCCAGCCACCACCGCAACAACAGGTCATCAGCAGGGTGGGACGTTAGTTCAAGACCACCACCAACGAGAGATAAAAGCGATCCCACCAGGCTTAGACGATCAGTCAGGTCGAGACCTTCTTGCTGAACAGACGTTTCTCGACGACCCCATCGAAACAGCTTCCCCTACGAGCAGTGAAGAATCGGGGCCTTTCACTATGGCTACAGCTTGCGCCGATTGTGGTGTACTCATAGACAACATGCATGATTTACAACGTCTCATCAAGTCCTGGTGTCCAGCTGTTAATGACAAGGCATTGACATCTAGAAAACGAAAACGCTACATTAGCGATGAAGATTCGGATGGGGACCTTCCCGTACAGAAAGGGAGTGGTAGCGAAGATTCAAAACCAATACCTCGTCACTGGAAACCCATCAACGACATGGTAGCCGAGGAGTGGCAAAACGTGGGCTTGCAGCGTATCTGGAAGCAGGTGTATGAGCTTTATCAGGGTGACATGGTAGTCAACAGGAGGAAATATAAGCGGCTGGGTCAGACGGCAGAATGGACCGATCGCAAATTGAAACAGCTTTGGGATACTAAATTGATTGACAGTCTCAACAGCGTCCTCGAGTTTACTCAATATTTTAAAGAAGCTCCCCTGTTTGTACCAATCCTAAACAGTCTGGATGAGATAGATCCGTCCTCAGAACAGAGCATGGTGAAGGGTAAAATCAAACGCTTCATCAATCCTAAACTGAAAGACATTCTCACTCGACTGGATAGGCCTGAATTGGACACTGACACGGAATCAGACGTGGCTACAGATGGCAGTGCTGCTGGTGATGAGGAGAGTGATCAGGACTGATTTATTACAGAAGGCGTAGACTCATCCACTCACTGTTAGTTCAGTCTTTTACCTCTGCTGAGACAGGATGTATAAACGAAGCTTGGTTCATGTGGTGAAATCACCAAACCCACTCCTCAGACAGAACCACAAGAACGATAAGAAAAAAACCTGTTTCTCTCTATGTCAAAGGGGTGATCGAGCGAGGACCGCCTGGGCGAGGGACATTGGATAGGATAGAGACCAAAGGATAGATATGCATCCAAAAGAGACTATATCATATTTCCTCTATCTGTGTAAAACTCTATATTCGGAAATAGGTGTAGTCAAACGCATTCCTGACATGTATGGACTGATTAACTTAATTGTATCATGATTTAATTACTTAATGACTTAATATTATATCATGACTTGTGCCTAGATTGAATAAATATGTTAGAAGAATGTATGTGTTTGTTCTCAATGTGGATGATATTCAAACTCGAAACAGACAGGGAGTTATAGAACATATGTAAAACCTAGTGAAGCAAATACTACCCGTGTGTTATAGACTTACCTATTATAATTCGTATACAATCATTTCAACAGCAAACCTATGGTTGTATAAAACACAAACATTGTTGTCTGTACATAGTTATCTATACATGAAACAATCCTCACCCCCTATATAAGCATATTTCGTGACTCGATACATCGAAACTCATGCATTTATCATGATTAGTTTTGCTAGATCCATCCCATGAAAGCAGGTTTCATCAGAACGCATGCATGGTCATAGGGGTGTTGCGGGCTTTCCTCTTAAATTAAATGTCTTTAATTTAATTTAATTTAGGTTAATGCCTAAAACACGCTTACCCCCGTTATAGTGCATAGAGGAGAGTTGGGTCGCGAAACCACGTGCGTTTGAGTGGGCCAGTGTTTATAACAGTGTTATAACGGGGATGTGAACCATAATGGGTAGATTGACAGCTCAAGTGTCAAGCTACACTGGTCATTGTTTGCTTAACGTAGGTAGGTCTTGCCTGTTAGACCTTGCCAGTTACATGTAGCTCGAACCTAGATGTTTACATCAATGAGTAATACACACGAACTCTAACCCCTATAGTACAATGCCCATATATGGATGTTTTACTATGAAAACAGCGTGTTATTAAGCCGTCAAAAACCTACACCTTCCTGTCTCGGTCTGAACATGCTTGAGTTCTATGATCGTAAAATATGTTTTTGACGAGACAGCCTTCATTTCACCTAATATCAGTAATAACTACCATATCTTTAAAAGTTTACAACCTATCAAGGCAAAAACTCATATACCCGATATATATTTTTTTCTTGACTATTTTAATGAGGTTTAGTATATTCACACGATATCTGAAAGCACAGAACTATTTATTTTCACTGATATAAATATACTTGTTTTATAAACAACGTAGAAGCGCTTGCTAACATGAACTGGTTAATTATTCGCCTCCGCCTGATTACGTTTTCCAGTTCTATACGATAAAATTGGTTTACATAGATACATTTTGTTTTGTGAATAACTATAAACTACAGTTCTTATAATATTAAACATTCTAGGTTTATATTTTAAACGTTGGCGAATCTCCTTCTAGACTTTTTATACATTAAAACATAGATACGTTTTTTCCGTGAATATCTGTTAAACTAGTTCAGATCTGTATCCAGCTCATATATATTAACAACCTCGTTTTTTTTAGCTCGCCTCTGTTGACAGAATAAACAGTCCATTCATGTTCACTAGGTCGGAACAGGCTTAAGCGTATTTGTTCGGCGATATAGCAAACACGGGCGCGCCACGGTGTGATGGCTCATGACACGTCATACCTAAAAATAGTTTTTTTGGCGCCAAACTACAAACTCATTTGACTGGTTTTCATAATAGGGGTAGTGTTAAAAAAGACCATTGTTCTCGCTAATGATCATGGATAGGTTTATGAGCATTGGCGCTTGGTGTAGTCTAATGATTGCTAGACCTTTCTGACCCGTGACGTCATGCATACATTAGCCTATTAATGAGCTACGCTGCATACATTAACTGATTCAATCTTATTCAATCTAGAAAACCGTCTGACGACTAGCTATATACTACTGATCTCCTATATAAAATTAACAGCCTTAAGGTTTTCTTCTGGTTCCATGCCTCTTCTCTGTGGTTGGTTTTTTAACTGGTTTGGTTAGCCACTCAATATACTGCTCTCACCAAACAAAAGCCTCTGCATTAATCTCTGACGGTGAGCATTCATTCAGTGATCTGTGAGGTCTGCTGTGGTAGTCCCTTAAGGGGCGTTCTCACGATGCGATCTGTAGTAACAACATGTAGCTTGCAACACAATCGGGATATGAGAACCCCTATATCGTAACGATTGTGTATCGTAAACGACTTGTAGAAAGCGAGTCGCTGAAAATAGAACTTGTCCTATTTCCTACTACAAATCGCATGCTCTCAGCCAATCAAACGCGTCAACGTTATTTAGCGTGAGTTACTTCCTTTGTTGAAATATGGACACCAAAACACCGAGACCGCGTCTGGATTTCCAGCGACATGAAACCGAGCAGTTCATCAGCTTCTACAAAGGCCAGGAGTCGTTGTGGAATTTACAACATTCCAACTATTCAAAGAGGGAACATCGCATGGCAGCTCAGACAATGATCGCGAAACAGATGGGCTGTCACGGTCGGGAGATGACAGGTATGAGAATTTGACAGGTCAACCTGACCGCAGACGACATGTGCTGATTGTTTTGTTTGTAAACATACTCTCCACTGACGTATAAGAGATACAAGGGTACATGGAAGCTTAGTAAAACAATGTTTATGATCCATTGCATGTTATCTAATTGATATAGTTACAGTGATAACCACCTATATATTTATTTATCAATATTGTACATTAATCTAGACTTTATTCACATGTCTCTTCACATGTTTTTTTGTTGTAAAAATCAACAGATCTAAGGGTGATTTTATGTATGGTTTCATTTATTTTTATGTATGGTTACCCGGTTGTAGAAGAATTACTTTCTCAGTATATTCAACCCATATCAAAATGTTATTTGTTAATGTCCTACAAAAATATATGAATTATATTCATTTGCATGTGTTTGGAGAGGGCCTGCAATTTGTTAAAAAAATACCAACTGGGCATATATACCTCTGGAATAATATGTAACTAATTAGGGATTGATAAACATATTAAAGTATATATTTCATAAATGTGATTGTGCTGTATTAA
Organism: Gibbula magus; assembly: GCA_936450465.1. Taxonomy (NCBI): domain Eukaryota; kingdom Metazoa; phylum Mollusca; class Gastropoda; order Trochida; family Trochidae; genus Gibbula; species Gibbula magus. The sequence continues at coordinate 36,582,222 of OW388302.1, forward strand.
TTAATTTAAATTGTCATGTGAATATGATCAGATTTCTAAATATTTCATTGGTTTATTTCAGCTGAACAAGTTGCAACCAAAATAGCATCCCTTCGCACATACTATGGGCGGGAGCTCAGAAAAATAAGCCAATCGAAGAAAAGTGGTGCCGGGGTGGAGGATGTGTACCACTCAACCTGGGAGTTCTTCCCTCTCCTCGACCCTTTCCTCAGAGGACATGTCCAGCAGAGACAATCCACCAGCAACATGGTAAGTATATACATACATACCGGTACTCATGGTATTTGACAAAAACTGTCAGATATTCCAATAATTATATGATTGAGAATTAATTCATAACGTCAGGATATGTTTCATATGACCTCAAATTGATATTTGTACGGTTCGCAGTGAAAATAATGATTATTATCACTGTAGCTTGATAGTAAAGTGAATTTACTGATTAGTTCCAGTATTGTATTAAGATACAAATTGTGCAATACAATTATTGCAATATGATGTTTTTATCGCAACATATTGCACCAATATATTTTCAGAAAATATTTGTTAATTATGTTTATTATAGATATTAAATAAGTTACTTCTTATAATGATAGTGGCCCATGAAACACATATTTAAAAAAGCCATTTATGTATAAGATTTCAGTTTAATATTTCATCTTATTTTGGATATTAATTTGTTTCAATTTGTACATCAATTTAAATTGGTCTCAATGTTTATTTGTTTTTAGTTAAAAGAGGAGACAGTATCTCCAGTGAGTGATACCAGACCACAACAGAGTGAGGACACAGATGGTCATGTTGCTGAGGTGAGACAGCATATTATACTCATCAGTGTATCAATTATCAATATTGTTAATGTATATACCCTCCAAAAAATGAAACGCATACTTGCAAGGTGAAAATTACTATAAAACCTATGCGTTTCTATTTTTAAAGGGTGCATTTTCCAAAACAAAATATAATATAAGAGTATAACAGAATTCAATTTATATTTACATATTTTAATATTACAAGTTTCAACATTATTACAAATTCTACATTTTCAATTATACAAAGAGTAATACATTTCAAATATGAAACACATAATTAACCATACATATTTATGTAATATATGTCAATGTAGATTTCATTAACATGCACAAAACAGTTTATCATATTTCAATGCTAAATTTCAGGAACCATCCCACCCTGACATGACAAGTTCCTCCTCATCCACCACAACAACTACATCCAAAAAAAGGAAGGTATCTGAAGCAAACAGTGATGGTCACATAGATGCGCTACTCCGGAGATCTCTGTTGGCAATGGAGGGGAAGCAGAAAACAAAGGAAGGAAGATTAAATGATTCAGATTATCTCTTTGGGTTGGAAGTGGGATTGGAAATTTAAAAAAATCAGAATCCTAGGAGGAAGCAGCAACTGAAACTGAAAATTCAACAACTAATCTTTGACTATGCATTTGAAAATGAACAATGGGTGACACCTCCTTACCTCTTGTGACTTTGAATAATTACTAAATAATAATAATCATAAAATTCTTCAGAATCAGTCCATGTTTATATACAATACCATGCCATGTTCTACAGAAAATAGTAATTATTAGAACACATTATCACTTAAACCTAAATTATTTTATATTCTGTTATAAGTAAATATATTGTACCTCTAAAGATAGATCTATTGACTCTCATTTTGCAGTCATGATACAAGACTGTTAGCTGATATTGGAAAATTCATGGTTATATTGGAGGGTATGGACATTAGTTCATTTTCCTTTTGTATATATGTGATTAAAAAATAATTTATTGTACATCATTCAAACAATGAAGTTGTAAAGAAAACAATTGTCTCATGATGAGTTTGCCTATTTGGTGGTAGCACAATTGGATATGGTTATATAAAGTAATTCGCACCATATTTCATTGTTTGTTTTGAGTCAGCCATTGTGATTAAATATAATATCACCTTTTTATGTTGAAATTGCTAAATAGAATGAGAATAACTATCAAAATGGCATATAACTAGTCTGATAGTGATGTTTTATTTGAATTTGAAGACAAAAAGGAGATTAATCATTATTCACACTATCAATCAGAAGTGGAAAGAATATATCTGATGATATACTGATCATAAAACAATGTATGCATATCACATGATGCCACATCTAGATTGTCCAATCCAATTTTGATTCAATCTCATTAAAATCATATCTTTGATACAGCTTGATGTTAGATAAGTGACAACCCTATGGTGCGAATCAAAGATGTGACTTTGATGAGATTAGTTAAAATGACAAAATAACTTCATATATCATGTAATGATGTGAACATACAATGCGACATACAATCATACAATCATGTCTCATTGCCAAGAAACCTGTCCATTCGTCATGAAATAATCAGATATTTCATCACGGATGTCCAGTGCGCTGCTAGCATACCTGTTACCCCCCTGTTGGGCAATACCAGGTATGCCGGCCTGCGCTCCATCACCTGCAGCTGACTCTGCAGTGTCAGGCTGAGCTTGGTAAACACCGTCATTAGTTGACTTCAGATAATTGTGGAGGGATATTGCAGCCATTATTACCTGTTCAGCAACCTCAGGAGATACCTGAAGCGGCTTCCTGAAAATACAAAAACGACTAACGAGAATGCTGGAAGCATTCTCAGAAACACGCCGTGCTCGTGAAAGCCTGTAGTTAAAAATCCTCTTTGCATAAGACAAGTCTCTGAGAGGGAATGGCTTCATCAAGTAGGACTTAAGTGGAAAGGCATCATCTCCCACAACTACACATGGGACAGGGTCTTGTCGTCCAGGTAGAGGGGTGGGGGAGGGTAGATGGAATGAGTTGGACTCAAGAGCATGGGATAGGTCTGAATTGGCATACACAGCAGCATCTCAAGCCCTACCATTGGCACCAACATCAATAAAAAATAAATTTGCAATTTGCATCAACAAGTGCTAAAAGAATAATACTGAACAATTTTTTGTAATTGAAATAAGCCGATCCGCTGTTGTTTGGGGCTCTCACAGCGAAATGTTTCCCATCTAGTGCTCCAATGCAGTTTGGGAACTGCCACTTCCTCTCAAATTCTTCTCTTACAGTGTTCCACTCATTTTCGCTGTTTGGTACCTTTAAAAGAAGCAAAATCATGTTGATAAAAATTAATAACATATGTGTATAACTATTTAATCTAATACCATTGGCATATAATCATCAATATTATATTATATTATATTATATTATATTATATTATATTATATTATATTATATTATATTATATTATATTTCTTTTCTACCAAAATAACTGAATCTAAATTTATTATGTACTATGTAGAAACCTTTATAAATCATTCTGCAATGAATTATAAATTTGTAATTCATCATTCTTCTTTATAAAAAAAGTATTTCAGATAAAATTCAAACTGTACAGACCTGCACATAATCTTTGTGGAGAACCTTGCCAATCGCTGCGCACACTTCTGGGATGAATTGGCAAATAGTATTTTTTGGAATTCTGTACAAAAATTCCAAAGATTGATAGCTGTCACCTGGAATATAAACATATAATTGAGAAATCAATCATTTAGTGGACATTTTACTGCGCTTCATTATCTCCCTTGGAAATGCATCGGGAGCAGTCATTGTTTTACTTCCGGGTTTCTGTGATGTTTCAGCTGAATTTGACCCATCTACGATAATTTTTTGTCATTTGAGTTACATTGACTTCATAATAGTCAATCTAAAACGTTCTGAAAGAACATTTCTAAATTTAGGTCTTTGATAGGGTTTCCTACTTACCACTCGCTAAGTATCGAAGGGTGAGAGCTAGTTTCTCCCCAGCTGGTATACTATCTCGCATCGGAGTGCATCTCCTCTCTATGAAGGGCCTGACCATGTCAAGTAGTTGATTAAAATTTTCCATGTCCATCCTCAGAAAATTCTTCAGAGATCTAGGGTCCTCTGCTTCTAGCTCTCTCAGCAGGGCGTTGTATGCTCCTGACTCGCCCCGTCTGCTGATCCAGCCACGTACCCAAACCGATTTCGGTTTCCTTGCATTTCTTTTCTTCTTTTGACTTGACAAATACGAGTATGTACAAAGTGCAACTAGCGTCTCTTCGTCCCCCGAAGAATCCATATTGATCTAGGGCCACGATCGTACTACAAATCGCAAACTACATGTTGTTACTACAGATCGCACCGTGAGAACGCCCCTATACATGGTCTTGTCAAACATCTAGATAATGGTAGGTTTGTTTATAAGTAAAGTATCTATATATGTGGGTTTTAAGTGTAGTAACATTCTCTGCATAAGAAGCCGTGGTGTCATTATGTGTGACATACGCAGTAGATAATACCAAGCTTTCTAAACAGGATTTCACTTTCTTGTTATCGATCGCGAATTCCCGACCTTTGACAGATCTTATGACGTGTGGTAAATCAGCACTTCTGTAGTATCTCAGAGGTCGCTGTAGTGTGCATGTATCGTATCTACCTACCTACTTACCTACGCTCTGTTAAGCCAGTGTTTGACTGACTGGTGATTGCACCGCATTTCATATCTCTATTTATACCTGCTACGTATATACGTCACAGTACCATCACTAGGTGGGGTTCAACTGTCATTATGTTATCCTCATACCTACACTTTCTTACATTACATGTAATGAGTTGAGTTTTGAAGATTTTTACTACAGTAGGCTCATTTGAACCGAATTCAGAAACATCACTTAATATATTTTCGTCACTAACTTATTTCAACAAATATTGCCTTTTTTATAATTTTTTGCTTAGAAACTTTATTCACGTTTTAAGCCTTAAAAATATTCAAAAGTAGACATATATTTCGATACCTTAATAACCTTATGTGGAATGAGGCGTGGCAACGAGGTTCACTTGGACGCTGTTTGTTGCCAACCAAGGCCTTAAACTGCATAACTGCCAAGCGCAGTTAGTTTCCAATAAATGATTTTGTTTCTTATATTAAGTAAAATTCTAAGCTATGCCTGATGCCGTTAGATGCATTTTGATACACATTTTAACAAACCTTTACTTGAAAAAACATTTAATATATAACCTTAGATAATATCTTTCCTGATAAGCAATATTTCTATCAATTTTAGATTTGTTTCACCAAGGAATTCACCGACAGTAAAGGACTGACTGGATTTAGATTGGGTTGCCAGGATAAAGCGGTAATTTCTTATATAGATGCTGATTATACTAGTTTCAGTCAGCCGTGCAAATACGATAAAACATATACATTTTAGATATTTTATTTCTTTTAAATAGAAACAACTATTGAAATTTTACTTCAAGACACTAATGGCTAACAAAAGGGCTCGTTGTGTTAAAAGATGTATTGAATTCAATGAAATTATTGTTGACATGCTCTTAAAAACACAATGAGGTACCTCTCCCTGTACAAATCACTAGAGTGGATAACATTTTGTCTAAAAATGGTTGAAAAGCTTTTGCACATTCTTAGTCTCAATCATTATTGACTGAGAGAAAAAATCGAATGATTTCAGAGATGTACCCTCTTTCAAGAAGCGAAGTTGCTAGGTAAAAGAGCAACACGTCTCGGTAGCCCTTCCCCATTCAACTGTTACGACTGTTGTGACACTGATGAGTGTAACATGAATCTTTGTCATGGGCAAGGTAATCCAAATCAACCAGTCACCTCAGGCATTACATCCACTGCGCAAACTCCTCCACAAGCGTGCGACTGTTCAACGACGTGCCCAACTACAACGACACCTGCGCATGTCTGTCCAAAGTCGAAAGGTTTGTGAACATTAAAAAAAAGCATCGGAGACTAACTAATATTATAAACAATATAGACATATCAGATATCATTTAAGAACCTTACTAAGTAGGAGAAGGTATCGCCTAACGCCAAAAAAAACAGATAAAAAACATAAAAACGTTTCTAGAACGTTTCTGAAACATTGGTGTGTGTAGGTGTTTTCTTTTATTTTAAATCGCCATGGAGAAACGTGTCCAATTATGCTTATAAATGTTGTATAAACTTTTGCGGAAACGTTTGTATCCCCCAGCATATAATGCGGGGTTTATAGCCGTTTGCTCCGTCTGTGTGTCTGTCCGTCCGTCCATCTGTCTGTCTGTCCGTGATCAAATCTATCGTTTCCGGAGCAGTACTCGAAAACTAGGTGACCAATCCTCACCATAAATTGTATACTACCTCCTCACATCATGTAGATGTGCCTTTTGGCGGTTTGAACTAATTAACTATTGAACTATTTAAAATAATGTTGTTCGTTAATTAACGCTTTCGAGAAGTATTGACTTTTTCTGACATCGTATCCTAGCTTTAAATTACTCGGGGTACTGATAGATAAGGATCGCACTGAAAATTGAAAGAGTCGGACAAGACAACTCTACAGCTGCGTAACGAACGTTTGTTCACCTACCTGGATTTTAGTGCAAATATCAATCTTTTCAAAACTACAATTTTTATTTTCTTCTGTGAATTATTCAGTTAGTGATCATCTGGGTAAAACATACATCATATATTTCCTCTAATACTTATTCAATGTATTTGTGCTGAAATTGTTCACATTTATTCAATATGAAAACTTTTATTTATTGTCTTTTTCATTATGTAAAATGTACCACTGACGTGACAATCACAAAATATGTTTGAGATTGATTGTTCTACTCTTGTATAAATGATGATTCATTGTCATTGTATATGATGTAATTTTATTGACGTTGCAATGAACGTCAATTTACATGATATTTGCACCACATGTAGGTGAACAATCTTTCAGTACGCAGCTGTAAGGTTGTTCTTTTGGTTGTTGATTAGTAAGTAAAAATGAACTCCATGTATAGCTGTATGGTGTTCTGACGAATACATAAGCCTAGTGTCTTACCAACCAGTGTTATCCCAACATTGCAGTAAGCCTATGCATATTCCTATCCTGGTTATCTTCCTTATTCACTCAAGTAGTAGTGTTATAATGTACCATGTAATTGAACTGGTTTATCTCAAGTGTATCCTTCTCTGAAGTAGTGAAAATACATATTTGGCCATTGTCCGTACTTTCCCTTTGTTCACCCGCAATTGGTATTTAGCGCCATTGTTGATCACTTTGTGAAACGTGGTATGTTGAACAATCATCATGTGTAGATGTGCCGTTTTGAGTTTTCAACATCTTTGGAAATTGTTTTAGCCGTTTCAAAGAAAACACAACTAATATTGCCATTTCAGATCAGAATTCAATACCAGTAAGACCTAGCTAAATGAAACTTAGTATTGAGAACAATTATCATGTATTTATGTGCCCTGGGAGTTTTCGACATCTTTTAAATTTAATTTATTTTTTGCCGTTGCCAAGGGAAAACAACTTTCGGGACCAGAACAAACACTCGTAAGGCCTACCTAAATGAAACTTGGTATGGTGGTATTGGGAATAACCATGTGTAGATGTGCCTTTTTAAGTTTCAAACTTTTTTGGATTTTTATTTTGGTCATTTCCATGGAAATGCATGCGAACATTTTGTTCTAAGTCCTTTAATATTAAAGTTGACTTTATCGCTGTGTGTCTCTATATGTTATTCTTAGCAGTTTACTGTCGGTATAGTTTATGTGCCAAGTGGCTCGGCCGCCATGTGCTAGACCCTGGATTACATTCTCGTGCTTGTTGCGTGTTGCATGTGGCGCTCGCTCACAAACCTTTCTCCTCCGGGGATCGGCTGGTGTCCCTACGTCTCACTCTCCTGACATACGCCTCTCACTTGTGAGTCGTTTTTCATCCGCAATAATCACAAATACTCCAACCTCACTGTAACCAAGTTCCCTACCAGTGGTCACTGACCCAAACAAAATGATGAACAGTGTACGTTATGAAGCCATTAAGTCATATAATACTACTTCTTCATTAAAAAAAAAGTTTCAAGTTACACATTTGGAATATTTCCTTATCTTTGTATAAGATTATGTCTCAAAATGAGAATTTACCTTCAGGTTAATTGTGATACACAGGTTCTTTAATTCTAGTTACTGCTTGTAACATTTTAAAAACACTTTTTTTCCCAGGGTTGATTTTGTTTGGTTTTCCATGTTGAACAGGTATCCCATTTTGGGTTCATATGGACCCAAAGATTTTGCACTAAAATGACTCTTTTAACAAAATTTTTACAATTTCTGATCTTCTTTTTAGTTTTTTACCCAAAAGTTCAATGTCCTCAAGGTTGATTTGACTGGGTTTACCATGTTGAACAAGTACCCCTTGCGGATTCATTTAGAAATAATGTTCCTTCATTATATTAGATGTAATTCTTTTCACAAATTATTAAGCATTTTTTCATATATTTTAGGCTTTTACCCCAAAATGACAATTTTCCAAAGGTTGATTTGGGAAGTTTTCTCCATGGTGATGAAGTATGAAGTGGGGGTCATTTGGTCGTAAAATTTGTTTATATATTTCATACTAGATGTCCGAGTTAAATGCAATTTCTACTTTGCTTATAGTCAGGCACCAACCACCAGCACAGACCAAAGATAAGACATGTATTGACACAAGTAACACAAATAGTATCATCTGGGAATTGTGTTTTCTTTACAGTCTGTGCAGACTTTCATATCCCATATCAGGGCAGCTGTTACTATATCTCTACCTTGCAATGGAGCTGGACTGTAGCTAGGAAGAACTGTAAATATCATGGCGGAGACTTGGTGTCAATCAATTCACAGGACGAACAAGACTTCCTGATAAGGGAGATTGGTAAATTTTGTAAGTATTGAGATCCTTTTTCATAAAGTGAACGATCAATCTGGTTAGATATTCGAAGTCTACCTAAATGTGAGCTCATTTGGTCTATAAATATTACATATTTCCTATAAACAATATATCCGTGATTTTCAAGACAAGCTGTACAGTGAATATTATCAATATTAGATATAAAATATGTATACAAGGTTGATTTAGAATACAGAGATTGCCCCAGATTCACACTTTAAATTTTGTAATAGAAGGACCATGTGTCTTCAAACCATTAAGCATCAAACCGTAATATCTCGACTGTGGGCAGTATCATTCCCAAAACATTGATCATCAAATAGCTAAAATAATACTTCAAAATGAAGTCTCCAAAATTCCTGTTTTATATTTTAAGTGGTTAACAAGTTCAGGCGATTTTAGAACTGATCTTTTTGTAAAAGGCTTTAAGGTCACACATTAAACGGAACATAACTCTAAAGGGAATCTTCTGGTTTGAAAAACTGTTTATTACAATATGTCTACGTTTGTACTTTGATAACGCCATTCCTCCATTTTAAGAAGTTGACACAATTCAGATTTTAAAATTTAAAATTGTGAGAGGGATATATTTTTGTGGAATTATTGTTCTTTAGCCGATAATGATAATAACCCGATTGATGTCTCATTAAAAAGAAATATAATGTTTAGCTTTCTGGCATGCATCTGTCATTTTTACGTGTTATAAAACATCAGGTCATTGAAAAATTTATTTATTTTCAAAAATCGTCATTTTCACCAAAGTTCAAAGGATTGTAACTCAAACTGATTTACTGATAATGCATTTGAAACTTAATTTACCTGCGTTTGCACAATTTCAAGATCAAAAGCGTTTCTGTTGAGACTTTTCATCCAAAATTCCGTAGTCAAGCTTCAACATTGGCAACATCTTCTAGGGCCCAAAAAGACAATATTGATAGCTCAATTTAAATACATTCAAGATTATGATATATTATACATAGAGAAAAAAGTTATGCACCTCTAAAATATGATACATATAATTTCGATGTATTACAATTCTATAATAAAGCATAGTCTCCATATGCAAGATCATTGTCTTGGCAGTATGTAGACTGAATGTTCTCGAAAATGGAGCATCTCCTCGAAGCGCACTATGCACGTGAAACTTGAGACCCCTGATGGCCGAGTACGTGTTTGGAGGCGTAAAAATACAGCCTACAGTGCCAAGCACATCCTCCCCAATGTTCCTTTTGGTGGAGGCTCAGTGATGGTTTGAGGATGCTTTTAACACGACTGCAAGATCAACCTCATGACAATTCAGGGAAATCTGACAGGCCAACGATACATCCATAAGGTGCTTCAGCCTGCTGTTGTGCCTCATTTTGACAACCACAACCTTGCCTCGAGGCCTGTGTTCATGAACGACAATGCCAGGCCTCATCGTTCCAACGCCGTGAAAAACTTCATCAAAGTGCTGTTGAAAGGTGTGATCGAAGAATTGAGGCTGTCATCCGGGCACGTGGAGGTTGTACTCGTTATTGACTTTAAATCATTAAGGACATTCACAGTGACCTTGTTGACAAAAGATATCATCTTATGTTTACCAATAGTCTTGTCAGCTCTATAGTCCACACCCAGTTTATACTTATGAAAATTACCATGTTCCTTGTCTTTGTCTAAAAACAATAAAACGATTTCCAAATCCATCGTCTCTAAAGTGTTTGTGTCATCAACTAACTGTTCAATCATTGAATACGCCAATCTTCCAAGTCATACTTATGACATTAACGCGATGTGAGTTTGAATCCTACAACTCTACAAAAACAAGGGGGGTGCTTAACTTTTTTCTCTATGTATATTTGTAAAAGGTATTTAAATCAAACATGGTGTTAAAGATCAAACAGAAGTCTGGAAAACCTACATGTATTAGTAAGCATTGATGCGTCAATCCCTGTTCAACATATTCTTACTGACAAAGTTTCATGAAATCTGTGTTTATCGTTTCACTAGCTGCAGTCATATAGACACACAAATGCATAATTAATACTGAATTTAAATATATTTCAGTTGCAGATTCAAAGTTGTCAGGATTTTGGATTGGGTTAATATATTCCCAAACTTTCCACCAGTGGGAGTTGTTGGACAGATCCCCACTGCAGTACACGAACTGGAACAGCGGGACGCCGAGCAATCCCTCTAATCACGCATATGTATATATGACAAACAAGGGCAGGAACTCACATTGGTACAGTATATCAGCAGGATGGTGGACGAATATTAAGCATTTCGCATTCATATGTGAGATTAAAGGGAATGAATAACTATGCATTCAACATACTTATTTTATTACGTAATAATAGACTGTGCTTCTTATTTTGTTGTCAGTAACTGTTATATATGTTGTAGATAAGTGATGACTTTAATAGTGAGAGCGTAATAGCGAATTTGCGCCAATCTAAGCATTATGGTTTACACCTTCGTGAATTGTTCATCCGCATTTCAAGACAACAGTGCGTGCAAATGAGCGAAGCATTTTTTTTAATATAATTTATTTAACATTGTTTCCAAAACAACGCGCACACTGCCGTTTATGCATTATTCGCGCACATCGCATATGTTGCGCATTTGACGCGGAAAATTGTACTCAAAGTGCCACGAATTGCACGAATAATTTGCGCATAAACCACGAATATGTTGCATTCTGTGCATACATTTGTTGCGTCTATGGTCAGATGAATTTGCGTTTTGGTAGGCAGTACGACTAAATCATGCATGCTTGTCAACATGGTGGCCTTTTTTTAGTCACACTTGGTATACGGTACTGCCCGCATTGAAGGTGTATATAAAGGCAATACCTTACCCTATCTTAAATCAGTTCATCCTCCTCTTTCATACAGCGTACATCATGAACAATTCACATCGCCATTATTGAAGAGAGGAGAATGCTCATGTAGCTATCAGTGTCTGCACTTCAACTTCTTGTATAAGAAAAAAAGAATACAGGAAGAACAGAAGCAAGAAGACATTGAACCCCCACCTCTTAAGAGGAAAGCTAGAACAAAGTGGGTAGCTGTGAGCAAACAAGCTTGAGGACTTGTATCTATGAAAATGAAGTGTTCCCGGTGAAATCAATTGTCACATTCGGAAAAGGAATATATATTCCAGTTATCGGTGTAGGTGTGAATACGACGTCACAAGGTACGATTGCACGAGGTATGGTTGCACATTTTATCTGCATTCATCGAGAAATGGAAGCAGGTTTTTGAGAGCTCTCGTCCAATCACAAACGCGTAAATTAATGTAACAAAATCATTTTGTAATTATTTAAGGATTGTTTTACATGTTTTGTGCAACAAATTGTATAACATCGCGTAGCGTAGTAGAGAAATGTTATACCAAGTTTGTTGCTGTAATACATAGATAGAGACACAAAATATGTTAAACAATCCTTACAATTACAAAATCAACAGGTTTTTCCTTTAATATTTATACAAATATAATAAATTTGTCATTTATCATGAAAGGTAGCAGCTTGTTACACGCAACAATACATGGCTTAATCAAAATTGAGGAATCCTTGATCTGAAACGGCAGAAAATTTAATTTCGTTTTCCTCAGGATTCACATGCATACAATCAGAGTTTGTTTTTTCTTGATTCCGCATTTTTGGATTAACCCTCATTAGCATATCACGCGACGTTCAAACATGGCTACTGTTAGTGAAGCGCTGTGAGCGAAAAAGCTTGAGGACTTGTATCTATGACATGAAAATGAAGTGTTCCCGGTGAAATCAATTGTCACATTCGGAAAGGAATTGTGTTTTCCAGTTATCTGCGTAGGTGTGAAGACAATTTGACTTATGTATTTCTCATTTTGCATCAAAATGTTATGCTCAGTTGTAAGAACTAACTGACACGACCGTTTTTTCTAATGGATTGTGACGTCACAAGGTACGAGGTATGGTTGCAAATTTTATCTGCCTTCATCGAGAAATGGCAGCAGGTTTTTGAAACGCGGAAATTAGTGTCATCTAATACATTTGTGCTTTTATACATATGTCTTAAACAATAATTGGTGTGCTCACCTAAAATGAAATGACAGGCAACAATATTGTTTAGACAGATACACTTTATGTTTAACTATAACACCAAGTATGCAGCAATAAACAATTCAAAGAGTATCAACAATGTCTTCAAGACTGGGTTGTGCCAGTCTTTGCAGTGGAGATGATATGGTGAATCATGTTGTTACATTGAGTGTTTTATGTTGCCTTAGCCTGTTAGGAATTTCGACAGACAGTGTCACATCGACACGCACGAAAGGTTTCCCAGGAGGCTAGGGTCCTGGAAAGGGGTTTTGCTTTGGAACTCACGGTGAAGGTGTTGCGGTGAAGGTGTTGCCGGGCGTGTCAGTTGATAAATCACTTTGATCAGGCAAGTTCTATTTGGCCGTTTGAATGATATTGTTTAGAACGTCCCTCTATTAGGCTAATCTATTTGGATATTTCTATTCCCCGGAGGTGCTAGTGTTTTGAGAAAGTCCTCAATACAAAAATGGTTCTGCATTGCGGTGAAACCTGCGAGCTTCGGTTGAAACTAGCTGGTCAAGGGTGCTACTATATTGATACAGTGCAACATTGCACCCAACCTTACTGGCTATTTATAAGGTTACCGAGCCCTTGGTGGGATTCGAACTGATCGCGCTAACAACTGGGCTATCCCACCTGACCAGCGGCACATTGATATAACTTATCATCTATAGTTCACTTTTGAGGAGGAGGTTGGACCAGAGCTTGTACATGTGTTGGTGCTCTGAGCCAGCCAGTAGCCAGCAGTAGCTTTGCTGTTAATGTACTTTCTCCCACCTCCTCCCTGTGTCCTTTGCGGGCTATTTCCAACTTTGGACACTCCAGCAATACATGAGTGATATGCCAAGTTTGACAGTTCTGGTATGAGTCTAAACCTGGTAATCATCGTGTCTAGATGCCTGTTGTGGTGTCCCATACCTTTTGCCACTTGCATTTCTGATCATTCTCTTTATTTCGCTTTTAGAGTAATCGCTAACCCCTGACGTGCCAGTTTGTCAGCTTTTTCATTGGCTGGGATGTCTATGGATCCAGCACAACCGTAACTCTTTTCAGTGGACATCTGTGAGCTGATGGATTTGATCTAATATGTCACGGAGGGTATCTGGTCTAGTGGATGAGTACTTTGACGTCAGTGATTCCAGGGCACTGAGGGAGTCGGAGAGTATATATTCAATCAAGCTCAAGTTCTTTATTGCGGTTGATATTTAGGCCTACGGCCTATAACAACATAGAAAACAATATTATTACAACATTCTGCACATGCGTATACAATACATGAATGGTGCTTATGGAATTAGAGTATTTTGAAATATCATTGCATGGTATATATAAATAGACAAGTTTCTTATGGCTTCATCATAATGATTTGACAACAAATCAATGAACTGTTGTTTGGAGACAGCTGTGCCAATGGCGTTTTGTTTTCTGATGTCTGCAAGTAGTTTAGAAATAAGTATAAAATGATATTCATCCTCTATCTTTGGTGCGAAAACACAAGGTTGGTTTGTCTTCTAATATGTTTAATGCCAAAAGCAATAAACTTAATTCTGAAAAATACAAAGAAAGTTGTAAATATTGGGAAGGCTACCGGAAAAGGGACCACCTGATCGGTATTGAGTAAGGCACAGATTCATAAAAAAAAAAAAGATGTCTACCCTTTAAAATAGAAAAAATAATCATCAAATTATCATAAAAATTGGCAAATCGATGGTCAGTTAAAGATTGGTAGGGTCAAAATTATCTTGGACTATGAAAATGAGAAAACATGGCTTACAACTTATGTTTTTATTCATTTAAACATTATCAAACACGGTGTGTGTGTCAGAATTTGTTTCAACAAGTGTTAACGTATGTGTGTGTTGAACAAAAACACTTTTTGCATCTTGTTAATATGCACGTGAATGCGTAATGGTCGATGTGGTCCCTTTTTCTTCAGATCAGCATAAGGTCATAGCCTTATAAAACATGTTGATAAACCCAAAAACGAAAATTTAGATATTGTTATAGAATAGTTGAAAGACGAAATATGTTAACTTTAATTGTGAACTGTATAATACCACCGACCGAGGGTATACAGAAGTACCAACCAACAATTCCGTTCATCCTTCTGTCCGTTCCATAATCTTGTCCGACCTATGAGAGAAAAACTAATCATCCCATTATGTTACATTTGGCACATGTCTTTAATTCAGTGGAGTCCATTGCCAAGTTGGAATGCCTTTCGTGAATTTATAATTTTGTTCCAATTTATTTTATATATTTTGAACTTAGTCCGACCTATTAATGTAAAAAGTAAAGAACTACTCATCCGATTATGTTAAAATTTTGCAAAACTATTCTACATCAGGGTCTACTTATGCAATGTCAAACAACAAATTCCTCTTCGATTTTCTGCATTTTTACGTATATTTCTGTATATTGAACTAAGTCATTTATATGAAATATAACCTATTGCAAAATATTGGTCCCATTCTGTTAAAATGTTGCGCATATGTTCTACATTACTTTGTAGGATAGTGTCAAGTGTAAACCACCAAATCAGCATACAATTAAGAAGACATATTTCGATTTAAAAGTTTATTGTAAGGTGAATCACAAAGAACAAAACGAAATGAATTTATATAATAAAGGGACCAATTGGTCGTATAAAGCACGTGTGTTTATTTTATCAAAACAAACGATTTGAATCAATCAATAATATAAATCATCCACATGTACAACTTCATTTGTATTGTTCCTGACATATATAAACCAGATTTACAATCGTATAATGGTAATTATGTTTGATTAGTAACGTTTAAATGATGACTATTATAAACATACTACTCCGGAAGTGTGTACCTGCCAAGTGGCGGTCACTAAGAACGCTGTTACGCTGCGAACAGCAATAACCCATGCTGAAAGATGCGACCGTAAAATATCTGCTAGACCAACAGCTCGACAGCTTCAAAATAAAGTGATATGCAGCATACATAGTTGCTCCGACCATGTGGCACCTTTTTGGTACCTTTTAATATCAATGTCTTTCAGGATTTATAGAAGCAAAGAATGTAATTGGAGACTTTGAACTTAAAGAGATGTTAATGAACTAGTATTGCACTAGCATTAAAAAAATAGAAATTTCAAATTTAATGCACAAAAAAATCGTTTCCGGTAGCCTTCCCAATATGGTAATGCTCTGAAACAACTCACATCAGTACTAAAATGATCATGAAATTGAACGACCTGCAATTATACAAATTTCGAACTCTGGCTATAATAAACCCTCTTCAGAATACCTTAAAACATGAGAGTTGGTAAATATCAAAATAAAACAAATATCTATGATCAATTTGAATATTTACCACTATTCTCATTAATATCCATTAATATGTCCGAAATATAGGATATTAACCTTTAAATGATGAAATGAAATCATTCGAAATATGCAACGCTTAAAACTTGCAAGTACACAAGTCACGTAAACAATCACGATGCCAAGAGAAAGGAAAATGAAGTCTTCCAAAATTAGGGGCGACAGGTTCTAAATGACGCAACTTTCTGAAATATGTTCGATTTTGACATAAATGAGCAATGCAAACATTCCTAATAATCAAGTTTCTAAACATGGCAATGATAATAGACAGAAAAATATCATGAAAATGGACTCGCCCTGAACGAAAATCACCGCATGGTATTAAAGGTACATCCATTGTGTTGTTTGGGGTCACATATGCTAAACGTTATAACTTGTGTTATTTTATGGAGAAGTACTGACTGTTGTCGAAAATTGCCATTTGGATCTTAGTCGACTTAGTATATTGACGATATGAAGGTAAAAGTAGTGAGTTCTGATCGAAAACCGGACAATGCACTGCGCGCGCCAGTGAGTCAAACGTAATTTTGGAATCTTATTTATAACAGACAAACTGATAAATTTGGGTTGATCATGTTTGATAGGTCATATAACTACTGTGCATGTAAATGGGACCTGTAGTTTCGGTTTTTGCACATGCATAATGATGTTTCTCTATTTTACTTGGAAACTAGTAATTATGATATATTTGGCGATTCGGGATAAATATGCAAGCTAAGTGATTTTATTTGCACTGTAAACAGCACATATGGTGAGTCGGAACGCATTAAAGCCTGATAAAATTTTATAAAACACAATGGATGCACCTTTAACATCAATTTTTAAATGTTTTGATACATTTTTAGTTGAAAATATATAAATCATCAATGCTACTTGTCAGTAAATTATATTTACCTGAAGAGTGGATCTCTCCGACCTATTGTTGAAGAACAACAACACAAAACAACAGCACATTTTTAGCACCATGCCTCAAAACAACACCGGAAGTACCTCAAGTAACAGGGAGGATCCAATATTGCTAAAAGACGGACAAAATGGTTAACGATAAAATCATTGCAAACAATTGAAATACGTATATTTTTAACAACAAAAACATCCCAAAATCCTTGACCATTAATTTGAATTCTATTCAAAACAATCTCCCTCCCCCCCCCCCCCCCCCCCCCCCCCCCCCCCATGTACAAACTCTGGATAATCTATCCGTACGTTCTATGCCATCCATCCTGCCAGATTCTATTTCAAGTTCGAATGTACCACATCGGAAAATAGCATAAGTAGTTCTGAATTTATTTATTTGTGGTGAATTTATATATACTTCGAATATGTTAACATAACCATGTTTTCCCTGTATAAAGGTACTCGGGTCACTAGGAATTGTCCACTCGTGACCATGTCAGATCACCGAAGGCCGGTGTAAGATTGAAAACGTACCCGCGTTGAAAACACACCCAGCGGGTACTTTTTCAACGTTGAATAATGACCCGGGGTCACTTTTCAACGCCTCGGGTCTTTTGTCAACGTTGAATGATTACACAGTCGGGTAATTATTCAACGTTGAAAAAATACCCAAAGTGTTGAAAAGTGACCCCGGGTCATAATTCAACATTGGAAAAGTACCCGCCGAGTGTGTTTTCAACGCGGGTACGTTTTCAATCTTACACCGACTGCACAAGGACTCGCATCTTTGAATTATGTGTATCAGACTGCTCTATAAGAACACCTTTGAACATCTTCCTATCAGCCGACAGCACGCCCTCCTCCGGACTAACCCTCTCAATCGGCTGTTCTCCGATACTGCAACCGGCCAAACCAATTGTTTAGGTATCTTACCGGGCTGCCATTGACATCTTCCCTGATAGTAACCGATCCGAATGTGTGAACCTGAGTATTTGCTCTCATCCTGATTTTAATTAAAGATCCAAGTAACGCTGATTCAAGAGCCTCTTGTTGTGTTATCAATTGTGTTACACTGTCCTTAAAGCTTCTGTAGTTTTGGAGTTTAGATATCTTATCTATTGAAGCAAGCCAATCTGATATAGTTACATTGATGGACTATTCATGTGTCTCTTAGATCTCGTGGTGTATGGCCTCTAGTTCAGCTGTGTCGAAAGATTTGGGATACTTTTCGTATGTTGAACTGATTAAGATACCATAGGCAGTTCTGTTTCTCACTTGGTCTTTAGAGTCGTCAGTGTATATGTGTGCCGTGGACTCATAGAGACTGTCTATCCTGCTAAGCGCAATGCTTCGTAGCAACAAAGGGTTCTCACTTTTAGGCACTTCGTTTGTGAGGGCGAGGAACTTATATAGGGCGAGCAGCGTGTCTCCGTTTGCTCCCCATGAAGTCCGAGTTACATTGAGGTCGCCTTGGCATCTTGCAACCAAGTGGTCAATGTGTTTTGACAACGTTAGATATAGAATATTTGAAATATCCCATATCACAATACAGATGTCCTCAACCATTGTAAATGTTTAAATAAGTTATGCCTTTTTTATATCATGTTAGGAAAATGATAAAGCCTGATTTTTAGCTATAGTAAAGCTCATGCGATGCTGTTTCTATAAATGTATATTTTAGGTCAGTGGTATTACACTGAATCTAAGTGATTGTAAAAGTACACGATTATATATTTAACGATAGCCCGAATAATGTTTTTCTAAAAACTGTAAACCAGTAACAGTAACTGTTAGTTATAATGCAATTATTATATTGTCACTAATAAAACATCACCATGAGAAATATTGACGCAGTAGACCTCAAACTATAGGCCACTTCAAACACAAAATCAAGCACAACAACAATTGAAATAATAATGACGTTTATAAAAAAAATTAAATTGCATGATCGTTTTTATTTTTTACTTGTCAGTTATTCATTTCAAAACATATTGTAGCCTATAAAATAACCTAACACTCAACTCGATTGGGAAAAGAACAAAACTAAAACCAGCGATTAAATATCTAAAAATGCTTCAATATCAGACGCACACATACCCATTCTATCGTAAACTTACAATGTCAAAAAATTTTATTATGTTTTAAACGAATCATCGACGAAAATCGACAAATCGTCTAAGTATTCCATTGTCGTAACTCCTGTGTATGACGTCACATCGCTAACGAAGGTTATGCTACACTGAGTGGCCGCGGAAAACTGTTTCAAGAATGAGATAATTAGCAAGCCAATTTTACTCACTTTGAACCGCCATATCTTGCTAAGTAGGTGACGCTTCGAAATAATATTTAGTGTTTTGTTTACTTGATAGTATTGTCTATATGAATAAACGAATTAACATCGAACAAAACAGAGAGGTTCTTTTATCTTTAAGCATTTCGTAGCTGACCATATATTCACCTGGACAAGTGTCTTTCCTATTCTGTATGGCAATGGTGAACTATTCCTGGATGCGTGCTCATTGCTGATTGGTTCGGTCTTGTGATTGAAATAGACTGCAGTTGGCCAAGTGCAGGACGGAACACCGGAAACAACATTAAAGTGCTTATACTGGTGAAATGCTATTCATGCCATTTGCTCGGGAGACTACTCACGAATGGTGTCAATTGCCTGAAAAGTGTGTCAATTGTTTGAAATACTCAACCTAGTCTTGATTTTATCGTGAAACGGGAAATTGTGC
Organism: Gibbula magus; assembly: GCA_936450465.1. Taxonomy (NCBI): domain Eukaryota; kingdom Metazoa; phylum Mollusca; class Gastropoda; order Trochida; family Trochidae; genus Gibbula; species Gibbula magus. The sequence continues at coordinate 36,602,049 of OW388302.1, forward strand.
ACGCATATTACACGACACGAGAAATAAGTGCTAGAAAGCATTGTGGAATTGGTTCCAAACATTTGGTTATTTCTTTACACATTGGTACACAGTCGCGAACAGTTAACAAATTATTCAAGCCGCTTTCGATGAAGATACGCACTGTCACGAATTAATGCGTGCCAATGCGGATTCGAAGGTGTAAACACACCTATCACATTCACAATCGACGGGCAAATAGTGAAGACACGATTAAAAATACCATAGAAAATGTAGTTTATCTTCGCATCTCATCTTTGTTTTTCACATACAGTCTTCGCAAACCCTCAGAAACTAAAAATGGTATAATGACATGATAACGTTAGGCTTGAGATATACCAGGTATTGATTGACTTTATATACATTTCACGTTCTCTGATAAAAAAAATCAATACAATAAACAATCTGAGGCTGCAGACAGCTGATAAAAGGTAAAATACTTTAATCTTGAACAATACATTTATTGGTCGATTCACACTGACATTAACAATGTTGAACAAGTCTTAGACATACACAATATTATAGTTTTCCAGGGTTTTCAGTTCTTGAAAAGAATGGGGATTATGGGGCTCTCTCCAAGACTCCAAAGTGGGAGTAAGTTCGAGTGTTCACAACCAGGAGACCAAAATCAATCGCAGTTGGGTCGTATGCTCGGTGGAGTGGGGTATAAGATATTCCCTGCTGTGTGCCGAGCGCTCACCCCTGTCACAAGGTCAACTTAGAACCCCCATTCACCGAGTCTGTGCAAAAGATTTCAACTTTCTAGTGCTTACAGTTTCTGTAGTAATGGACTCAACGGCACATTTCTTAGATCACAGGCACACTATGTCTAAAGGTTATAATCTTCATGAACCGAGGAGACTGTTAACAAGATTTCAATTTTTCAGAAATTTAAGTCTTACGATTTAGACTTAAATAGGTTTTTAAGCTTGGCCAAATTGGCTCAATAAAATCCATGTATTGTGATCCCTATTGGTTAAAGAGCTTACTGCTTTTAAGGGCTATCGGCTATCGGAAGACATTTAGATGTCAAAGATGTGGCCCCTGTGGCCTTTATTGTTGGGTTTTCACTCAACGATCGACTTCATTGTAATCTTATTATTCCGAGGAATTATCTCTGCAAAATAGTTGATATCGGGATACAAACTGGTTCTGTAGATTCCTCGCCACAAGGTCTGATGACATCCTGAATAGGCGCGTGTTCCAAATCAGTTTAGTGCAGAAAAAGCCTAGCCAAATATCTGACCAATCACATCATCGTTTTTAAACGGTAGCCGTTTTGAAAGCATTCGGAACAGATGAAAGGATAGCTGTATGGAGTTATCTGCCCCTACTTCTCGCACCGAAAGCTTTTGTTGGAGGTCTTGTGATTGGTTAACTGAATTGCGTCAGAACATGCAAGCATACAGGTTGTTTTGCGAGGAAACCTCCAAACGTTATGCGTTTGTATCACGATAAATGAACTATTTTGAACTGTTATTCCTCGGAAAACTGTCTTTTTTAATCAGACTGATATTTTGTACAGCAGCTGCCTGGTGAATAACAAGAGTCATCAGAAGATGACAAATCCCACCAGTCCTACATACTAAATTTTGTACAACACATCTTTGAAAGATGATTGTAAATGTTTAAAGTACCACTTCAGTAAGTGAGCAATACACATGCATAGTTTTTAGGAAGATATGACGAAGGGTTTTGGAATTGTACTCTGACGAACCTTTCCTGAACAAATTCAACACGTTGGAAAAGAAAAATATAAAATGTTCAGAAATCTGAAAATATCAAAAGGCACCACTTCAGTTAGTAGTTTGGGTAGTTAACGTGGACAATATCAGAAAGATATCATAAACAGTTTGCGAGTTCTGCTCCGGAAAGGAAATGACTATGGACGGACAGACGGACAGACTGACAGGGTGATGACTATATCCCATGGTATTATATACCGTTGGTATAAACATTCATAATCGATTTTATTCAGCTTCAACTACAAACGACATAGTGACACATACGCAAATTAGAGGCACCTGAAGTTAGCAGCGGGTCAGGTATTCGCAGATTCGTTATTTGAAAAAATAATAACTGAAGCGGCAGCGGATTCGTGATTCGAATAACTACTAACTGATACAGATGTGGATTCGTTATTCTAATCTCTAGTTACCCTTCATTCATTATATGAATAATTGATAACTAGGATTGCCTAAGGGCAATACTAAGGTTCTTGACCTTGAGTCTTATGTTTGACTTGAATGCTCTTTAATTTATCAGTTTTTTTCTGCTTTAAAATGAGCTATCAATCATGTCTCTATCTTCAGTAGTTTTTGAACAAGCAGTCTCTAAAGCATATATCACCGACATTATGTTCATCATTCTCAAGACAAAACGGTTAATACTTTCATAATAAGGTGTAAAAATAAAGTTGTGTTTCAGTTTTCACCTAAGTAGATGTAATCATTATTTACTACACCATCGTTGATATTCACTATATGCCCTATTATCCTATATGGCTATCTTCGACAAATTATTACACAGTAAGGAAAGAGTTACTCACCTGTCCCTATCTCCATATAGGTGGCCAAGACCCGGATTATCATTCTTCCTTATGTCGGCAAGCTATTCAGACATGTGATGACAGCCATAACGCTTGGCGCGGGCATACCACCTACATTATTACTTTTGACTTGTGTCTTGTCTCCATGCCGCCGGGTGGCGGATGGGACTGAGGTAACAAGTGGATATCCAGCTATACCGCTTGTTGGGCATACCGCCTGATTTGTCTTTATCTCCATAACGTTGGTAACAAGTTGGGATCCCGCTATACCGCTGGGCTCGTGTAGCGCTTGGATTCCTTTGTTTCCATACCGCCAGCTGGTGGGAGGAAACTTAATTGTTGGATCGGGTTGGGGCGGCATTGGACTGGAAAACCAGTGGACATTACATGCCACTGGGCTTGCCGCTTGAGTGTAGCAGGTTTGACTGGATATCCTGTGGTCTTCCTGCCCCTCTTGCTTAGCGCTTACCATCTCTCTTAGACGGCCTCTCGGACTTAGAGGTAATCAGATTTTACTCTGTTTGGATTAGGGGCTATCCCTACCTTTGGATATCGCTCACTGCTCCTCGGTAAGGGTGAAGTGGTAGGATCATGCCTGGACAGTATGCTTCTTTCTGTGGAGGTTGCGGCTCAAGGAAGTCGGGTGCCTTTGACCCCAACTCTCTTTGCGTTTGTGCCACAATCTCTGTTCAGGGGATGACAGATGTCAGGAGTGCGCCAGCCTCTCGGTGTCGGAACATCGGGACTACCGGAATGCGGTGAAGAAGATCGAATCTCAGGGCAAGCTGAGAGCTTCCATGCGCTCTTCTTCGGCTGCGGCCACCGCTACGGGACCCAAGAGCTCCTCGCCTGGGTCCGATCTCATCATCTCGGAGGACGCGGGGGAATTTGACATGCCGGACATGTCAGCAGGTTCGGGTCACGGGGACGCCTCTCCCGAGAGGCGGTGTGATCGTTCTTCGGCAGGGTTGAGTGGGGGTGACGTTTCTCTCAGGAGAGTGTCTTCTCCTGATGCCGCTTCAGGACGGGATCGCCGCCACACGCCAAGGAAGAAGAGGAAGCACAAGTCTAAGAAGAGGAGGTCCTTGCCTCCTTCATTTGATCCTAAGGCGCTGACTGAGGATATCCTCGTCTCCGAAAGGGACATGGTGGCCAACATGTTGGACAAGAGGTTGCCGCCTAGGGCCAAAGGGGGAGAGGAGGCGATTCCTACGCCGCCCTCCCCATCAGCACCTTCAACCCAAAAGAGGAGGAGGGTGGTTTTGGTTTCGCCGGCTGCCACTTCCTCAGATCAGGATGAGTCCTCTTCCGTAGAAGCAGGCTAGGGAAGCGTGGGGACGGTGAGTGAGTGATGCCTGATCCGCCAGACTTGAAAGAACGTTTGGCAGCCATAGGAGATTAGTGCCAGGTTACTCTGGTTGAGGTCGAGGACAAACCCTCATCCACCAAACGAGCCAGGATGGAGACATTCTGTGCGGAGGAGGAGACGCCCACCTCTCGCTCTGTGGCGCTGCCTTCCCATAGGCTTCTGCAATCAGTGTACAAGGACTTCAACGCGAACATTGCCGCGGCGGCGCCAGGTCGCCTCTTGCCTTCACTGGTAATCTCAGACAAACAGCGCAGCTCACTGCCTGTTTATTAAAGCATGCTTCCATTCTCTCCCCCCGTCCTGGACGATGACATCCCTCTGTGCCCCATCAAGTGTCGGACATGCATTTGTCCCACTTTGATCGCGAGGCCAGAAGTATCCTGGGGTTAGCGAACCACGCCGCACACGCATGCCAGGCGATGGCAACTTTCGCGAAGGACGCTGGAATGGAGAAGAGAGCAAGGGCCTTGTACCGTGAGTTTGGTGCGGTTGCAGGGAACATCTCAGACGTGAGGGTTTCCTGGGTCGTACCAGCGATTAGGAACAATTTGCGTTCAGCCCCGGCTTCATTCTCTTCACTCTTTGACGGGCAAATCGCCGGGGCCCTTCGCCAGAGGCAGGAGAGTCAGCAGCAAGAGCTGACCAACGGGCTGGCAGCGGTAGAGCCTTGTCCCAAGCGACGACACCCAAGAAGAAGAGTGGAGGCACACCCACGCCAAGCAACACTGGTGGTGGCGGTGGCGCCAGGACTGGCGGTGTTTCCTTTCGAGGAGGGGGTCGGCAAGGGGATCCCAAACGCACACCGAAGAAAAAAGCCCAGCGAGGGCCTGGGACGGGCCAGTTGGGGGACGTCTTTCTGCCTTCGTACCCAACTGGAAACATTTGGGGTTGGACAATTACGTTTGCAATGTTCTGGAACGGGGGTTTTGTATTCCCATGACTCTTGACAGTGCCGTCAGTAATGCGATAACTGGAGCCCTCAGACTCGATGATATCCCTAGACCTGCAGGACGCGTACCTGCATACTGAAAAGAACGTATATACCTAGTTGTGTATAGGAAACATTGGTAACGTAGGCACTCAAACATTTGGGTATCAATAAGAGGACACCACCAGAGTATCGACCCATGCCTGATGATCTCTTGGCTTTTAGAATATAAGAGTCAAAATCTGGAAAATAATCTGAAAAATCATCAGTGTTCATAGTTGACCAAGTTTCAACCATACCAAAAATGTCTTGTGTTTTCACAAAGTTAATAAAATCATCATCATGAAGTTTATTTTGGATACCATCTATATTCCAGAAAACAAATGATAAACTATCTGATTGGGCCCGGCCTGTTTGCTATAGGGGAGAGGAGTCCTTGTCATCTGTCCCGGTCGGCATGTCACTGGTTTCCTCTTGATTGTCGTTCGAGCGTGCGCCGTCTTCATGCTGTAGGTGTCGCATTATGGTAAGATGACGTTACAAAATGACGCACGCAGTGTATGGAGTTTTGCACAGTTCGATCAGATGTTTACGAGTCTATTAATTACAAAGTTATTTTCACCTTATTTGCTGCTTGATTTTGAAACAAATTCCATTTTGCACTGCTTGCACACTCAATTAAACTAGTACGTTTTTGTTTAAACGTAATTATTTATAGTGACCTGTTGACTAGACCTACTATATGCCTACCTCCTCTCTAGGTATGCTATTTCAACGTTAACAAAGACGAAACAGTGGAGTAGAGGATGCGTAAAATCCCTCTCCCAAGGGTGGTAAGTCGGCAAGGTCTCGTGACGTCACCACCGGAAATCTCCACTCTCCTAACAGGTCCAAAAAAGCAAGACAGACCAAGCGGGGAGGAAGGGCGGGCCTAGCGCGTAGGTCTAGTCAACAGGTAAGTATAAATGATTACGTTTAATCAAAAACGTACTATTATTTAAATACCTATCTGTTGACTAGACCTACTATGCCTAGAATCCGACTGCATGGAGGCGGGTCAGTAGATATGTGGTAGAGACGAGACCAGCAACAAGCCCTGACTGTAAGCTAACCTACGAGTCCTCCACCCTGTGGTGAGGACAGGGTACAGCCCGGGAGACGCCATCTCTACCGCTAAGCGGATCGAAGAGACGACCCAGCCACTCAACTTCTGATTAACACACTGCCCCCGACCCCTATGGGGAGGGGGAGAGGTTAAAAGCGAAGTATAAGAAACAAAACAACAGACAAAGAGCAAACGATGCAAACTGAAGTTTATTTCAAGGAGCATCGTAAGACACGCGGGAACAACCTCCTAAGAGGACTGTCCCCTTCTCGGTCTGGTCGGCGGGACCACCTTTGCCTGAGCGAACACCTGTGTACCCAGCCTAGAGATGCCTTCCGAGATCAGCTGTTGAGACATCTTGTAAGTAATGATTGGCGAAAACCTCTGAAGAACGCCAAAAACACCCCGCCATGAAGTCTTAGACCATGATGTTACAGTGGTAAGCCATCGTGGCTGAGACTGCTCGGATCTCATGCTGGTTGGAACGCAATGGAGGAGGCAGGTCAGCGGCCTTGTACGCATCAATGACTGCCGACCTCAGGTATACACCCAACGCTCGCTTGTCCAGCTCTTTGGTGCTTTGGTGAGGCAAGAACAGACGATGCCTACCAGCCTGCGGGTACGCTGCACCTACACCCTCAACGCCCTAACCGGACACAGAGAGATATCCATCTCTCCCGAGTCAGAGCCCAGAGCCGGAATAGAGAAAGTATGGCCAGCCTCATCAGCTGCCTGCCTGATTTTTGCAGACAAAGTCGGGAGCTAAACTAAGTAAGGCTGACCCCCCCCCCCCCCCCCCCCAGAAGGGGGCGAAGGCCTGCCACTGAAAATCATAGATATTCCTAGTGGTCTTCCTATGAGAGGTAACTATGGCATTGGCGACGCACCTTGAGTAACCATCTCTACTACAATGGTACTTTTTTTCAACACTTTCAACCATTCTCTCTCATGTACGACACTACTAACAGCAGTTTCAACCATGTTCATACGAGCCTTCCTCATCTGGTTGACACAGTTGAACACGTTCACTTTCTTCTCCCTCTCAGCCTCCTCAAACAACCAGTCCAGGGCGATGAACGTTCCTGTTCGACCCACTCAATACATTTATTGTACTAAGCTTATAGAATCAGTGTAAGTGTTTTCATCTACTGACACACAGGGCAAAGGCTATAGCAATCATTTATTTAAGAATTGACTTCAACATTTATCAAATTCATGGGGATGTAAACTGTGTAAAAAACGCTGTGCAAACTGTGTTAATCCGCGTAGCTCATCCACGCATAGTTTGCACAGCGGTTTTTAAGTTTATATCTCCATGGTCTTAATAATTTGGTCAATTCTTACAAATAAATATACTCATACTTGGTGTTTTCAAAAGGTTCCATTGCTCCAAATATACAAATATGCAACATTTTGAGCTGCACTATTTACGCGTATGAATTCAAAGCTCAACAACATGAAAGAGATCAAAACGTCATTGGATTATTAGCCCGGCCTACAACTGATATTTCTTGACGGGTTTGTATTTAAAGAGATATCTTTCGTATCACCTTCGGGGTGAAGCAAGGTTGTGGCTTGTCGCCAACGTTATTTTATATATTGATGAATGATTTGGATTCTCGTATTAATAACTTGAAGTGTTGCGTACACATTAATGATCACATGTTATTAGTATTTTGTTTTATATTTACGATAAAACGCTGGTTGCTCTTATGAAACATAGTTCTAACAAATGCTAGGTAATACATCCTCCTGGTTGAACCATTGGAAATAGAAGGTGGATTTTAGTTAAACACAAATGTTAACCCTGCTCAATCGTTTGCATTTAAAAAGTTTGGCAAAAATATTGATAATTATATATTCTTGCCCAAGCGGGCACAGATATGCCGGGTATTAAAGTTTTCATAATGGTCATGGGAATTACAGTTTGTCTAAATATAACTTGCATTTTGAATTGTTGACAGAACTACTTTGCGCTCATTCATGAATTGCTTAGCTCTCCTGTTCAAGCTAAATCACATTATTGAACAATTTCGAGCATACCTAATTATAGTCACACGTCAGTAAAACATATTAAATATAAAATCATGTTCAACCTATGTTTCTGAGACCGTATTTACAGTACTAAACTCGCAAGGCGAAGCAGCATGCAAAAGTCGCCGACTGCACTGCCGTGACGTCATTGCTTTGTGACCATGACGTCATTTGGTGATGTAATTACACCCCTGTCTTGCATTCCAACAGAGCGATTATAAATTCACGTTTTCACAAATGTTCTCTCATTCTGCGACATTGTTTACGATATTAATGAGTTGTTTACTACGTCAGTAAACCATTTGGGAATAAAATTCAACAGCTACTTAAGGATCTTTCGGGAAAAAAAGAGCGCAAGATGTAAACTATTTAAATGTGCGCATCTTCAAGGTGTGAGAGATTTTATAAATGGCGTATGAGTACAATTCGTATTTTGCAGTCTAATCAAAGATCGTGAATTCGCGTCATGTTTTTCGATTTGTATGCATTAAACTAATCTTGGGTCAGAAAAAGAATAACCCACTCGGTGCTCGGAATTACGAAAAATAATAATAATAATGCACTTATATAGCGCCTTATTCCAATTGTAGCTCAATGGCGCTTTACATATGAACATAAAAGATTAAAAATAACACATATATACAAATTTACACGAACAGAAAGAAGATAGTCATTCAGAAAGAGTTCATTTGTCACTGGGAGAAGGCTTGATTGAAGAGAAAAGTCTTTAGGAGGGTCTTGAAGGTTGTTTTTGAAGGAGTGGTCCTGACTGAAATGGGAAGGAGGTTCCAGAGTTTAGGAGCGGCTATGGAGAAGGCTCTTTCGCTGATGGCAGACTTGGATTGGGGAACTTGAAGAACATGTTTGTCATTGGAGCGGAGTGTACGGCTTGATGTTGGTGATTGTAGGAGTTCTTTCAGATAGGCACAAGATAGTTCTTCGAAGAGACAGGAGTGGGTTAGCATGTTGATCTTGTAGATGGAGCGTTGTTTGATAGGTAGCCAGTGAAGTTTCTCAAGGATAGGGGTGATGTGGTCAGACCGACGAGTACGTGAGATGAGGCGGGCAGCAGCATTCTGAATCTTCTGAAGTTTAGAGAGAGTTGATGCAGAGCAGTTGATGAAAAGAGCATTGCAGTAGTCCAGTTTAGAGATAACGAGAGAATGAACAAGGAGCTTTGTGGTTTCTTCATCAAGTAAATAGCGGATCTTGCTGATATTGTGAATTGAAAAATAGCTTGACTTGGAGATGTTTCGGACTTGCTGATCAAGGGACATGTTTGTCTGTAATGTCACACCGAGATTCCTGACATGTTCAGATGGCGTGATGATACTGTCGCCGATGGTGAGATGCGATGCCGAGGGTATCTTTAGCAGCTGTTGTCTTGATCCAATGACTATAAATTCTGTCTTGCTGTCGTTGAGGCGCAGGAAGTTGTGTGTCATCCATGATCTTAGTTCAGAAATGCAAGACTCAATGCTATGAATTCCTGAATGGACATGAACTGGTTTCACTGTTACATTCAGCTGGTTATCGTCAGCGTATAGGTGGAATAAGAGAGAGAATTTACGGACTATATCACCAATAGGCAGGATGTAAACACTAAAAAGAAGTGGTCCCAACACAGAGCCTTGGGGTACTCCGTAAAGAAGCTCTTTCGGAGAGGATGTGCAACCAGAAACAGAGACAGACTGAGTGCGACCTGTAATGTAGGCTTTTATCCACTGCAGGGCAACTCCTTGTACTCCGAGGCGATGTTCAAGTCTCTCAAACAGAATCTGGTGGTCAATGGTGTCGAACGCTGCAGATAAATCTAACAGCACTACAAGCGTCACACACTGGTTGTCCATGCCCATGATGATGTCATTGTACACACGCACTAGTGCAGTTTCCGTACTGTGTCGCTTCTTGTAAGCAGACTGGAAAGATTCAAATAGTTCATTTGAATTGAAGTGACTGACAAGTTGATTGAAAACAACCTTTTCAAGTAGTTTTGAAATGTAGGGTAGATTAGAAATGGGTCTGAAGTTTTTCAGTTCATCTGGGTCCAGGTTTACTTTCTTTAGCAGAGGTGTGATTGAGGCATGCTTGAAAGTATCTCGCACGATACCAGAAATCAGAGATGAATTCATGATATTTGCTAAAGCAGGTATTAGACAATCAGACACTGCCTTGAATAGCCAGGTTGGAATGCAATCGAGAGCCGAGGACTTGGTTGCCGATCCAGAAATGGTCTCTTTCAGATTCTCATGAGACACGTTGCTGAAGCAGGACAGTGGGATACTTGAGAACTTTGTTTCGTGAAATTCATAAACACACTGTGACTGACGTGTGAGAAGATCGTGCCGAATGAGGTCAATCTTGGACGTGAAGAAGTCGGAGAAATGCTCTACCAGATCTGTGAGGTCGGTATGAGATTGGAGAGAGGCAGGTTCATTCCGCTTCAAGAGCTTGGCGAGGAGACTGTGGAGATCTTGTTGAATTGTTCTTACTCTGTTCTATCCTGGAACAAACAAAGGCTTTCTTTGCATCTGTTAGAGCAGCATTAACTGTGTTGCGAGCCTCTCTGAAGATCTGTCTATCGATCTCGAGCTTGGATCGACGCCATTTCCTCTCTGCTTGACGACGTTTTTGCTTCTCCTTCCTGATGTTGTCATTGTACCATCCAGTCTGAGTTCGGGATACAATACACTTGGTTCTCAAAGGCGCGTGATTGCTGAATATTTCTGTCAGGGATTTTGAGAACACATCGGTTTTCTCGTTTAGGCCTGATTGTGATTCGACAATTGATTCTAAGTTGACAGAGTCAATGTCATTTGCAAAACTGGTGATATTTATGTTTCGAGATTTTCTGTAGGTAACCAATTTCCTTTGGACATCTGGTTTTGGGAAGTTGAAGGAACACGAAGTATTTGTTCCTCATGAATTATTATGTCAAACTCCTCGCTAAAGCTCGGAGTTTGTCACAATAATTAACTCGGGACAGATAATCCGTAATTCCTCGCAACTCGTTGATTATTCTTATATACCTCAAGGGTCATTTAACACTCTTTGAGCATCCCTGAAAAAGCGAGCAGGGACTTACATTGGATAATACCCGGCTGGGAGGACTTGTACAGTGTAATGACTTTCCAAATATGATTCCTAGCACCCAAAAATTTCTCACAAAAATTAAATTCGTGTATTTTTCAAGTTGAAGTCCCCTTTTAGTGAATCCCGAAAGTGACCATTGGGCTATTCAGTCGACCTTTAAGTTGTTTCTAACAAATATATTATTAAGCATTAAGCATTACTAAGCAATTCTACAATGTCGTTTTCGCCATAAAGTTTGGTGACAACATTTGCGGCCGGTGCCCTTTTGCCTAGGATACGTGGAAATAAATGACTTGGGAGATACTGTGTAAACCCTTGAATACATAAACGCTCCTAAAATTCCTTTTTTAAATTCACAAACGATATTATTTCATCTACTCTAGGGTTATGATTTATTTAAAAATGAAAGGACATGAATTGTCATGTGCAGTATTAATGGTATACATTGAAATATGTCCTTTCTTTGCAGTCTGTGAATACTCTTATATCCCGTATCAGGGCAGTTGTTACTTCATATCTATCTGGCAATGGTTGTGGAACGCTTCAAGGTCGTACTGTCAAGATCATGGCGGAGATTTGGTGTCCATCAACTCAAAGGACGAACAAGACTTCCTGATCGGGGCGATTAGTAAACTACTTTGTAAGCATTTAGATCCGAACTTCAAGCCATAAGAGTGCGAGCCCATTTAACCCTGTGCTTGAAATTAAAAACCAGTACGGTTTTTTACCTTGAGTAAGCTGTACCTTTGGTGGATCTGGTTAGGCGTTTGAAGTGTATAACCATGGGAACTCATTATGCAATCTAACTTAAATCAGATCGAACTATACACTCGATCTGAATATTACCCCCGGAGCTCATGTCATGTGACCTTCAGTGTGACCTTTCACGTTCTATACATTCAACCAATCAGAGGCCTTGTTAGCTATGGCATTGCATTTGGTGTTTCGTATGTCAGCTTAAGTTGGTCCAATGGCGTTCTCGCCTCGTCGCTGATTGGCGGAAGTGAAGGTCAGCTGACATCACCTCCATGGTACAGTACTCAGATGAAGAAACAAAAACGCAGCAAGATACGAGTGTTTTGTTCTATCCGATTTAAACGAGATTTGCTCAGTCAATTTGCTGGAACATGTACATTGATGTTTTTACTTCTAATAGAGAATCTCACCTAATTGTCTTCTGACATGAAATTTATCAACACAAGTATATCAGTCTGATTAAAATCGACCTTGTTCCGAGGAATAAAATTTGCAAACTAATATATCTACCGGGATACCAACAGGTTCAGACTGACAAGTAGATAAAAGTTAGTTGTATCAACGAGTGTAGATATATTTGATATCAGAAGACACATACAGTGGTGAACTTATTTTTATCATCCAAAATCATTCATCACTAATTTCAATGAAAAATGTATCTCTGATCCCTGATCCCATCACTGCCATTTGACTTCCATTTTGTTAATTTCATAGTAGTGTGACGTCACCATGTTTATGATGCCATTCCATTGTGAAATCATGTAAAAGAATTGTGATGTTATTGGGTTCATGATTTAAGGGCATCGATCAAAATATATTGTCAAAACCATATCTCCTGTGGGAATGAGTTTTGAATGATAAACAGTTTCATGGTTACTTTCAAGTTTCAATAATCTGAACAATGAATAATTACAGCTGTATTAACATATTTTAAACAAGGTTGGTTGATCTTGAAACGATTGCAAATGATTGCCTAGATTAATTATATCATTTTTACCCTTCTCATTATGGGACTTAGTGTCTTTAATTGAACATATTCCTACGGACATTTCTTCATGATATGCTTGATGGCCGCTTCAGTTGACGCTATCATTTAAACACATGTAGCCACATACATGAGAGTCGTTTCTGATCTAAAATATATTTTAGTTTCAGACGCAAAGTTGCCCGGATTCTGGATTGGGTTATTCTTTAACTAACGTCCCAACACGTGGTGGTGGCCTGGTACACAAGCACATTACACCAACTGGGAGAGCGGGACACCGAGCGGCCGCTCTGATGAGTCCAGAACTTGCCATGGTCTACAAGTCTGCAATATGGTTCAGGGTCGAAGGAGGTTGGCAATCGTTATGCGTTCATATGTGAGAATAAAAGCAACTGACAACTGTACACACAGTATAAGTGTTTTATTACGTGTTATTATTTTGTTGCCAGTTAATGAAGTGAATATGTGGTGGGTAGGTGATGGCTAAGATAGTGAATGCCCTCAAATAGAGCTGTCTGGCCTCTCACGCAGACGACCCGTGTTCGAATCCCTACCGAGACACCAAAGATTTCAGACTTGGGTGAAATACTGTGTTGTGTCCTTGGACAAGGCACTTCATCCACATTGCAGTCATCCTAGATGTACAAATGGGTACCTGGATACGGGAAGTACTGACGGAGCGCTTAGTAGCAGCTTTAATAATTGTAGCGCTTTGAGCATACCATAGGGTGTGGAAGAGGCGCAATATAAGTATCCAATTATTATTTATTATTATAAATGCGTAAAGAGCGAAGTGAAATAACCAATTTGCATCAATCTAAGCATTGGACTCGTAATTTAGCCCATTTCTCTTCCAAAGTCGCATGATTAAAATTAACAATGTTGAACATAAACTCATGGGGAAAAAGAAAATATAGGTCATGTTGAAGATTTGTTAAATAGAAACAACACAAGATGTGGTTAATGTAATACATTTATTTTTAGCAGTACTTTTTGGCTTGCATTGGAAACCTTAGTTTTATATGATGGTTATTAAGACACATTTTTTTGTCGTTTAACACTGAAATTATTGATCATTTTCATTCTTTTGTATCTATTGTATGAAAAAGGAATGTCATTTACCGTCCTACCAAACTATAAACATGGATTTATACATCACCTAATTTGAATTATTACAGTATGGCTCAGTTTCAACAGCTACATCAGGGCCGTGTTCAAGAGAGGTTTCAAAGTAGTCGCTCAATTAGCGATTTCATTTTAAACCTCACTTGAACGCAATTGCTCAATGTAGCGCTATGTAGCAAAGCGAGCAAACTTGAAGATTTTGCACCGTGTCGTTCAGGAGAGAATGAGCGCTACTTGAGCGCTACATTGAGCAATCAATGAGCGATTATAAGCGCTCGCTGTTATGGAACGGAACCCAGGATAGTTATATCCACAAGGCTACTTAAATCCCCTGATTTTCTAAGTAGATTCCACTCGTATCGCTGATGGTTGGTATTTCACAGTTATATATAGCAGGTATTTGGTCAGCAAATGATTTGAAATTTGACGCTCGGCCATCAGTGTTCTCATAACGGCACAGCCACTACTGCTGGATATAAGGTCAATTCATGCATATAACATGGTTATATTTGGGATAACACTAACTTCAATAATACAAATTCGTGTACTTTTTCGGACCGGGTCCCTTGCGGGATCAGAGGGCAACTATCGCCAGCAACGATCGCCAGCACTGACCGTAACAACAGCTTACAATACAAGAATTTTCTATTGAAGGGAGTGTTATCCCAGTTATAAAACCATGTGATGTTTGTTCACTATCTAAATGGCATGTATTTCTAATTAATTTATAGCTATACACGAGGCGTAAGCTTCTTAGACAATCAGGGAAAGGATTAATTTTGCGACTACAAATACCCTGATGAAGCATGTATTAATTTCTCAACTTCAGCAACTCTTCACGATGTTATCAATGTTATTGTTGATGGCCCTTTCCACTGCTGTTACTATTTTGATATTTTTTTATATTCCTTGAAATCAACGATTATCAGGCTTCCCAAGATATATTGCAAGGAACCTCGCATATTGTGATATCGTTGATCATAGTGTGATATCTTTGTTGTCAGGGTGATATCATTTATCGTTTTAGATTGGTAGATTCCAAGCATTCTGGTTTCAAATGGAAACTCTTAAACACTCTGGTTTTATGTGTACAAAGTCTCAAACATTCGCATAGATCCTCGACGACCTTCGGTACTCCTTCACTACTTTGAAACAGAACCTGTACTGATCCTGAAATGTAAAATATCTATGATTATTTATGTTATAATGTTTATATGGTTGGAACATATTACAATTTTGTTTAATTCGAGTTTATAATCCGATAGTCTTGATCTCGCTCGGAAAATATTCATGTTCAGATAATGGTGTCTAAAACACAGTAAACAGTACAACCACATCTATTTAAAAGTACCCACGAGAGAGTGTATGAAGCTGGGCCTGATGCTCTGAAGTTCCCGGATGTCCAGGAAGATGTCAACCTCTCGGTCAAGCCTCAGCCTCGTTATGATATTCAGAACCCCACAGAACAGTCCGCACAGATCGGCGGCATTGCTGTCAGGGATAGAAAGGTTGACGTAAAATATAGTTGACCATATGATCCATACTTATGTCCATTGCTTTATTAAACGAGACTCCCCCCCCCCCCCCCCTTTTTTTCCATTTTCAAAATGCCTTGATCAGCCACTGTTAAACATCAACAGTTTAACCCTAACCTGAAAAGTGAAAGTTGTTTTGGAGCGGAGCGGAGGTCTTGTGAAACTGCTATGACAAGGAAATAGATACTCCTTCAAACAAGGTCCCCTCCAATATATTCTAAAGATTTCCAAGGAAAAGATCGTAACTTTAAAGAGCCATCACGGATGTTAGTGTTTCAAATTTTTGGAAAATATACTTATAACGTCATTCGCCAGAGAAATATTTTATCTACAACATGGAATATGTTAAATATTTTCATATCACCACAATGTATTGCAATTTGGTTTCAAAGAGAAGTATCACTTCGACTAGCGCGCTACGGGTATCTGACGTATATAAAGAGAGTCCCCTTTTTTGCGTAATACGTACTACACAAACAGTTGGCGCTTCCGAAGCGTGAAGGCTCGTCTCTAGTGCAAGTCGCCATAACAACCCATGTGCTGCACGTGCTGCACGTTTCTCTCTTGCAAAGTTCCCTTGTCACACATTACTGAATGTGACGATTGCTATGTTTCTAAATGTCCTGAGAATATACAAATTATTTCCTGTTTAATGTTCTTTTTATTGAGATAAGACCAGCAAATTATGACAAATTTTTACTCTCATTAATTATAAAATTCAAGAAAAATACCTAGTTGGGTAAAACATTTATTCCAATATCTGTAGCAAATACATAATTAAATGAAATGGTAAATAAATAGAGGATATCTGTCTTTTCTTGACTAATACCATGTTTATCTCATCGAGTGAGGTAGAAAGGTTATATTTTCACGAGTGGCGCAGCCACGAGTGAAAATATATAACTTTTCTACCTCACGAGATGAGATAAACATGGTATTTGTCAAGAATTGACGGATATTCTATTTATTATATGATATTATCCATGTAATTAAGTCCGAAAAGGGTCGGTTTCACGCCGAGCGGCCGCTAGGCACGGCCCGTCACCACAGTAACACTGTGACGTCATAAGCAAATTCGCCGCGTGAGACCATTGTTTTATGACGTCAAATGATATCAGTCACCGTTTGAGTGAAAATATAAGTTATTTTCACTGTAGCTTGATAGACAGTTTATTTCACTGATGAATCCCAGTATTTCATCGCTCGCCATATAATAAATAACCATAATTTTTTTTATATATTTCGATTTCTTTTATTCCTCATATTTTTTGTTATTCTTTCATGTCTTTGTTTACTGTGTGTGAGCTAGACCATAATGCTTCGCGCTTGAAAATAATAGACTGAATCTATATTTAGACTGGAAAACACCTTTACTAATTAATGCAATTTCTCGGCTTATTTTAAGTTGGAAAAATTAGGGTAAAATTAAGTGTATTTATTTCACGGAGATAGATTTTTGGAAAAATTTTGATATTTTCATCAACATCCGTGATGGCTCTTTAGGGGCACTATGTGAACTAAACAAAATGGCTACCTTTATGGAAGTAACAACATTTATTCTCAATCACAAACATTAATAACAGAGGTTACTCAAGTCATATTCTTCCAAATAACCTCCTACAATGCAAAACTGTTCTGTAGGGAAATGGTGTTGTGCAGTCGAGGTTGAAGATTCAGTCTGTTTCCCTGATGAGGACTTGACTTCTGATATCTCCAGGGGTACTATCTCGAAATGTGTAATATGGAATACATATTAAATAATGCATTTGTGTCCAATTATCATTCTGAAAATGTAATCAAGGGGAAAGTAAGATGAGGAGGAATGTATTTCATGTCATGATGGATTGGTGCAGGAGCACATTTAAACGCTCATCACAATGTAACTCATCTATTTGCTAATGGTCGCTTACAAGGGTCTCCTGCAAATGATTTTAACAAACACCTCGCCAGAAATCACAGAAGTGTTGACATAAATGGTAAGGGTTTTCGATTAAATAAGTGACCCTTTTCAAAAAATGATATTCTCATTCCTTTATATAACATTAATTTGAAACTACTGAATCAAATAACTATCCCCTGGGTGTTCAATGAACGGTTTTGAGAAGATGGAGGATGGATTGGGTGTGAAGAGCAGTAACTTTCAAGGAAAGGTGGTGAACGAAAATCTTGCCTTGGTTCAAGACACTTCTGCTCACTTGTAGTTAATTCCAGAGGTGGCATCAAAGAAGACACCATACCTTCAGAAACATTTAGTTCTATTAACAGAAACTGTTGTGACAAGAACGTAGACACGACTTCAAACCAGGCCCCTCCTCTATAGTCTAAAGGTGTCGAATGAAAAACATCGTAACTTTCAAGGGCACTATGTGTAACTCACTGGCAGTGAACGAGAAGCTTGTCCTGGTTCAAAACACCTCTCGTCTCTATCTCGTTCACAAACTCCAGTAGGTCTGAAGGACAGGAACAGCTTGGTCTATACACAGTGATCTTGTGGGTGTCTTCAGACTGTGTAACAACATAAACTTACCAGAAATATTCAATCTTCAAATGGGGTATCTAGAGGGGGGTTCACAGATGAATCCGTACATATAATTGCATTGTTATTTATATAATACAATCTCAGGACACCGCACTTTTCTTTTTGTATTTGTAAGCAGGTCCTTACAAACTGTAACATAACAGAATTTAAAGATGAGGTTTGACAGTTTCGTCTGTAACGGATTACTGTGCGGTTATTTTTTAGTTTAAGTACATTTCATTACTTTCGACAATAAAAAGAACAATATATTTTCATCTTAATTTTCTGTTATGAATATGTCAACAAGAGGGTTTTGCCATCTAAGTGAATTTAAAGGGTAGTTAAATTGATGTGTTTCATCTCGTTCCAGTTGTTCACAATGTTAAGCAATTCAAACACTGAACTAATAACTAAATCCGTCTCTACCTCCTCCAGATTAGTCAGGCTGATCTGTGTCTGACTAAAACTGGATCTCGTCTTCCTCTCCTTGTCCAGAGTGATCCGGAAGGGTCGACTCTCCACTGGAGCGTCTTTACTCGGATACAGGACCTGGACAGTCAGTTGTGTCTTAGAAATGGGTTCATCAAATTAATCATACCAACTAGGCAACATACACATAAATATTGGGGCCATCTCCGCGAGTGGGTTTCTATATTATCCATTAAGGGTTGTTTCAAATATTCTATGACTTTTTACACTTCTTATTGTAATAAAGGAAACGTAACGGTGTAGACACTAGCAATGTTATCCCCAAAAATTACCATGATGTTAATTTCTCTTGATAACTTATAAATATTATATTAATTCAAATCCTAAACATGACTACACATCTTGGACTTCAACCACGGTGAACAGAAATAATGAGTCTTTATGAGACAAGATTCAAAGTTGTACATGTACCTGATAATCCTCCAGACAGACGATGTTGACGATGTCGTGGTCGTGGACAAGTCTCCAGAAGTCGACAACGGTGTCTGGTAGAGGTGTCTGTGTCGCTATCAGCGCGGAGGGACGGGTGTACGACTGTTTGGGTGAAAACATTTTGTTACTTTGATTTGGTCCATGAAGAAGTGTATGGGTATTCGGGTGTTTCCGTCGTTTCCCGAATCTCTCCTTGTCACTATCTGAGCAGAGAGACAGATGTACTACTGTTTGGGTAAGGGATTGTTTATCATTCCCAAACTGCGTGGAACTTGTTCACGAAAATTTATTTTCAATCTCGGTTTCATAATAATCACCTTACAAAATTTGACAGATAGATTTCATATATATATGTATATATATATATATATATATGTATATATATATATATATATATATATATATATATATATATATATATATATATATATATATATATATATATATATATATATTACTCACGGGAAGCACAACTGCGTTGATGTACTGAGTCCGACCTTTAACAGGTTTGGTCAGGTATGGGATGGATCTGTTTTCTGAAGTTAAAGGAGAATGTGGGAATTAAATGAGCATACACTCGACTAAGCGACTAAGATGAGAAGTACATTTCTGTTATTCAAGTGCCGGTTTTCAACTATCTACAACATCAACATGGTCAAAAAACCAGTTTCCTACTTTCATAGTCACGATCTTATGGGGCCGTTACACAAGCCAAATAGGAAATAGGAAAATTGTGAGATTAATTTCGTAATTTAAGTAATCAAATTACGCGAGACTTCTCATGATTTCTTAATATGAATCTATTCTACCTTACACTCTATTCTTTCGATAAAGA
Source organism: Gibbula magus (assembly GCA_936450465.1). Classification (NCBI taxonomy): domain Eukaryota; kingdom Metazoa; phylum Mollusca; class Gastropoda; order Trochida; family Trochidae; genus Gibbula; species Gibbula magus. Next base: position 36,621,819 of record OW388302.1, read on the forward strand.
AATGTTTTCTTTTTCGATGAGACTTACCTGGCACAATATCATAGTCTCTGTTTTTACCGACATTTTCAGGTAATCTTGCCTCCGACAGCTGCTTGTCTGTGAATGGTTTCTTCATGGCCTGGAGTGTCTGAAATAGTTTGTCCAATAAAATTATTTGGAAAAAAATATACATACTTAAACCTCCCTTATATCGAATCCTCACAAACATTGTACCATCTCTGTCTATTCTCGGTAGCCAATCAGAAACGAGTATCACGCAAAGTTTTGGTAGAATAAAGTACAGTACCTTAAACTGCCGTCTGATCTCGCTCTTCTGAACGCCTGTGAAGGTGTCCCCTGTGCCAAACTTGAGATCGAACTCTGTACAGGTGTACAACGTGTTCCTGCTCTGTACAGCTTCTAGAACAACCTCGTGGAGGAACCTGTACTGGCTCTGTGGACATATCGGTTCATTGGGTTTCGTGTGTTTGGGAACAGAAAAATTGCCATTGCTGGCTGATTTAAGCCTTGCATTATTTCCTTAAGGTTTCCTTGCTAGGAAATCGGGAGCCAATTATGCATTTCAGGTGCAGCTCTCCACTATCTTAGAACCGAAAAGCAAGGGAAATACTGCAAGGTTTAAAACAGCCAGTGATTGAAACTGGCAAGAGTTATGCCTTGCATTGGGAAGTTGATCGTAGAAAGAATATCCCATAAGTAATGTGATAATATAAGCAAAGCCAAAATAAACATTTCACACATCAGGGGAATATGATCTTGGATACATTTATGATCATGACAGTTTGGCAGAAAAAAAATGCTCTCTCTCATCTCAGTCTGATAAACATGAACGATTTCCGAGGAATAAAAATTGCAAAATAGTGCATCTAGAACTCATATTGTTCAGAGGTTTCCTGGCAAAACCGTCTGATAACAGTCCGTATGCTTGCATATTCTGACGCAATTCAGTTAAGTTCAATTCAATTCAATTCAGTTAAATCAAGAGACAACCAACAAAAGCTTTCGGTTCGGGAAGCTAGTGGCAAATAACTCCGAACATCTATCCTTTCGTCTGTTCCGAATGCTTTCAAAACGGCGACTGTTTGAAAAACTATGATGTGATTGGTCAGGTATTTGACTGGGCTAAACGCCTATACGGTGTGACCTCAGGCCTTGTGGCGAGGAATCTACAGAACCAGTTCGTATCCCGGTAGATGCATTATTTTGCAACTTTTATTCCACGGAACAAAATCGATTTCAGCTTGGCCGAGAAAGAATATAACCTCTTTTATAATGGTATGTCTTGCAGTGATTTTAAATACAGTCTGTGCAGCTCTCTACTACAATGTTACTTTTTTCAACAGTTTCAACCATTCTCTCGCATGGTCAACACTACTCACAGCAGTTTCAACCATGTTCATACGAGCCTTCCTCATCTGGTTGACACAGTTGAACACGTTGACTTTCTTCTCCCTCTCAGCCTCCTCAAACAACCAGTCAATGGGCGATGAACGTTCCTGTTCGACCCATTCCATTACTGAGGAATACAGATATTATACTAAGTTTACAGAACCAGTGTAAGTGTTTCCATCTTCTGACACACAGGGTCAAGGCTATAGCTAACATTTATTTGGGCTATAAACTTTTAAAAAAAACGCTGTGCAAACTGTGTTAATCAGTGTACCTCATTCACGCCAAGTTTACACAGCGGTTTTTAAGTTTATATCTCCATGGTCTTAATAATTTGGTCAATTCTTACAAATAAATATACTCATACTTGATATTTTCAAAAGGTTCCATTGCTCCAAATATACAAATATGCAACAATTTGAGCTGCACTATTTATGCGTATGTAGTCAAAGGTCAACAACATAAAAGAGATCAAAACGTCATTGGATTATTAGCCCCGCCTACAACTCGTTCATCAGCCAATGAATATACACAACGAAACTGGCCATGAACCTCACGTCACGGGGGCGTGGCTAAATATGATGTGAAGTCACGAAATTAAGTTTATACAGGTATGAACTGAATTTTTATGACGGTGTTCAGCGAATCAGGTCCACCAAAATTAATTGCTAATTATGTGTTCCTCGACTCGTTGGACCCAACCCTGTCCTATTCTCGCTATAGTGACTATTTTCACACTGGAACATTCCTAAAACTACACTTCTGTTGTAATACAGATATAAAGTTTCACTGAAATTTATTTAACCATTTTAGAAGACGTCCGAAAACGAAAACACCTATTTCGGCGAATAATTAAACCCTGTTGAGTTCTATAGCTCCGCAAATAAAATCAATATCCTGTAATGAACTCCTAGTCCATTTGATTTCTTAGTGTTTCCCAATTATGTGGGAGCACACAACTCCCCTACCTGCAGTGTACGACGGCTGGTCCTGTGTCCTCTTCCTGCTGAAGACTCCGGAACTGTTTCCAGAAGGACACGAGGGCTGGAGCTGAGGGGACGTCGTGGTCTGGCCAGGAGGTGAAGTGTAGCTGAGTTACCTCCCTTGATTCTGATGTCTACAGAGAAGAAGTCGTACAAGTTTCAACGAAAGGCTTGAAGTTGCAGAATCGCTGGGAAATCATGAGAAAAACCTCATTGAAAAGTATCTGGGACATCTAGCAGTCTCGGAAATACAATCGTAGTTACAGTTCAAACATATTCAAGAAACATTTTAACACACTGTAATATCATACTTAGATATGTGTACACCTGATACATAGATTCACACGTTCAGTGACGAGCATACATACCAGCATATACAGATATATACATATGTGCATATGTATACATATAATACAACACATACACATGTGTGGCCTTTTAAGAAGTTTGAAGTAAAATGACGACATAATGTATATAACTTTTTTTAATCCGAGTACATGACGTTTCACTTGACTTGCTTTGATACATTTGACGATTTTTCTTTTCCATAGATTACTGATTGCAGTACCAATTTCAGATGTGGCAGGATGCTACACTAGCACAGAAAAGTTGGTGGAATGCAGTGACACTAAAGAGGGTTGAACGTTCAATTAATGCCTTGCAATGCAAGCTGGTATGCCATGGAACTCACATGTTCCTTGTGTCTAACTGTGAATGTCCTGATGGTGTAGTCTCCACGTACAGTGGACTCCTCGTGATGAACACTGATGTTACCACACTGCTTCGTCTCCTTGTCGTCCGGCCAGTACTGCTCGCACTTCCTCTGGGTAAGAAAAAATCACTTTCTCAGTGAAATCAATTATTTGTAACAGAATATTAACACAAACTGCCGCTGTATCAGACTGTAGAACGTAAACTACAATACACTCAAATGACACTTTGGTAGAGGTAATGGTGGTTTAACTCCCAATCGAGGAGGAGTTATGAATGAAAGACCATGCTTAGAAATTAAATCACACTTCACAAATCATTTTCCAGTAATGGAGAGTTGCACATCACATCATATTTTATAAGTAGTAATTTAATTTCTTTAACTTTTTAAAGCAATTTTGATAAGAGCAATACTTTGAGTGTAATTTAAGTAGGGTAATATCCTCGTAACTCTCCATTCCTTAACAATAACTGGCCTCGGCTCCATTATTTTTAAGAAATGGAGAGTTATTCGGGCATTACCCTCTACGACATATTTGTCAACAGACCTACTATATATAGTAACAACATAGTACCTATAGGTACACTCTTTATCACCACAAATGGCTCCGATATTGCCCAAGCGGCGTAAAACAATAACTCACTCACTATATCTCTTAGCATTAAATGTTGTGGTTGTGAAACGACATCAGTAATACTTTACTAAACCATTGCTACTATAGTTACCGTGAAATATTCCTTTGGATTACAAATTATCACCTTTTTTTATTTATGCATATCATATATTAAATAGGTTATTGATCTTCTGCTAAATGTCATCGACCTACCTCGGTCAGTTCCATAAGTCTTGTTACCATGACAACACGTGAGACTCTCTCCTGCCATATCATGCGCCAGAAATCATGCACTGTGCCCGGGTTCGGACCTACAGATGAGCACCATTCAAAAGCTATAACATGAGACCTTACTTAAAACCTGTGCCCGGCTATATAGGCCAGGACCATTAGTCAAAAGATATGGACAACCCGGAAAAAAATAGTAGAAAGCTGATTTTTTTCTGAAGTCCTTAGAAATATTTTACTTATATCAATGGCACAAAGTTCTGCAAATTCTAGCTGGTGGCTTTTTCAAAATGGCCGCCATTTCCAAGATGGCCGCCGGCGTTTCGGTAAATTGTTAAATTATTTTTATTTTTAAGTTTATCATGTCATGTCATATATCAAATGAAAGCCCTCTTCAAATGGAATCCAAAAATGCATAGTTTAATGGAGTAATAAGTTTATCCATTATTGGGTTTTGAAAATTGCACACTCAACAGGAGTTGCTTCAGTGGTTCAAGAGGAACATCCTTGAAGTTTTGTCGCAACTCCCTTGTGCTCACTACACCCTGGGTACGTCGACCTGAGGTGCTTGCTAACTCGCAAAAGCTTGACTCGAGGACGAGACACTTCGTGGAGGGAGTGTATGTGGCAAGGTGAGATGAAAGTGTTCCTACTGGCTTCCTACAGGGCTACTGGTCCCGGGTTCGATTCCCACTGGAGGTGATCTCACAATCACTTCTGTTACAGTTTAATGCAGTGTGCAGTCCAAGTTGACAATCATAAGAAGAGTAAAATCACTCGTTTGCCTTTTGTAAATGAAGATCATTTCCGGCCCGACACCATCCACTCTGACCTGTGTTTTGCACTACAATTGGCCGAAAAACATGCATTTGCCATCTACTTCTGTATTTCAGAGCAGTTGAAATTGTGAAATCTTCAAAGCTGAACAAGATTATTATTCACCTTGGAGGTATTCATTTACTGATGTCATATATGGGATCGATTGGATATGTGGTGGGAGGCAGTGGGTTGGAAGATTTATTGGCAACTTTCTTTACTCCAAACAGTGTAATTCATCTGATAAGTAGTCATGCATATACCTGAGCCCAACGTGCTCATTTCTCTCTTCATGTCATCATGCCTACTCTGTTAGAAACACCTGGCTGTATGGATGATTTGGATGTCACTCTGCTCAGAAATGTCAACCAATCCCTGCTGAATGGAGAACGTTCTACTGATGCAGTCATAGATGAAGAATGTGTTCAAAATCTGATGCCAATGCGAGTAGGACAGGCAAACTCTAGACTGCATAGTTAAACAAGTATCAATTCTACTTTAAATCCGAGCTGAACGCACAAGAAATTTGCATATTGATGCAATCACAGAATGATCCCACTGTTTCATGCTGCAGGTCATCTTGCTCATGCAAAGTCTGTTCGCCTCTATGTTCACCAGATGGTCTTCTGACCAATCCTACAAGTACAGACACATTCTTGAGTGGGAATTTAGTGATCAAACAAAATCTAGAAGAATCTTATGAGAGTGTTGAAAGTATCTGGAGATATGACACTTGGCCATGGCACCAAGGATAGCACTTTTTATCCCACCGGTACGTAATACCGTGGGATATAGTCGTCGCCCTGTCCGTCTGTTATCATTTCGTTTCCGGAGCGAAACTCGAAAACGGTTCATGATATCTTGTTGAAACTTTCCATGTGTATTACTCACCAACTGAAGTGGTGCCTTTTGATATTTTGAGATTTCTGAATATTTTATTATTTTTCGTTTCCATAGAAATGTGTTTGATTTGGACTTTGTTCAGAGAAAGGTTCGTTTCCGGAGCACAGTTCCAAAACTATTCATCATGTCTTCTTGAAACTTTGCATGTGTATAACCAACTAACTGAAGTGGTGCCTTTTGATATTTTCAAATTTCTGAAAAATATTTTTTTTCCGTTTCCATAGAAACACGTTGGATTTGGACTTTGTTCAGGGATAGGTCTGCTTCTCTAGTATAACTCTAAAACCCTTTATCATGCCTCAAACTCACCATGTGTATTACCCCCTAACTGGGGTAATTTATATACAATTATCTGTCAAAGATGTGTTTAATAAATAATGTGGGACCGGTGGGATATGTCATCTTCTGATGACTCTTGTCTTGTGCACGCTGCATTCCAATATGTGATGCTCTGAAAAAGTGCAAAGATGTACACACACACACTTGCGCTTGAGTAGCATGTCTAGAAGTGTGAGAAACTATGAAACACATATTCTTCAACCGACTGAAAATGCACAAGGTTATTGCTAGAAAATCGGCAAATACAGATCCAGCAATTTCAGTTGGAAGCAAAGCAGCATTAGCTATAACTGATCAAATATGTGTAAACGTAGTCAAATCACAGTGAATGGGGTTGAATTGGAAGTAAATTTAACCATGCTATTCATGAGAGTCACATGTGTGATTCAAGTCAAGTCCAGAAATGAAATCATATCTCCTCCACGAGTTTGCAAAGCAACCACCCTCGTAATTCAAAAATTCTCTGATAAAGGAAAACACAAACGGTATAATGGCAAATCTTCTCATATCACTGTGATTTCTGACGATGAACTCCCGGGAGATTCGCTCTTTGTCTATGATGGTGGTCACCTTCTCTGTTGTCTTTCCTGACCTGTTCATGTTACATATGGTCAGATCTGTGACCGTTATGTATTGCACATAATCATTATGTGTTTCAGAACCCATAGTAGTGTCTGATGGATATGATAATATCCCATGTGCAAACAGTTTTTTAGAGCATGAACATGTTTGCACATGCAGCTTCTGGGTGTGACACTATCTCAACTCTCTATAATCAAGGAGAGAAGGGAGCTCTAGCGCTCCCCTTGGACAATGCTCAAAACTGGGATTCTTTGGATATGTTCGATCAGCATGGAGTTTCCCAGGATGACATAACTTGTGTTTGAGAAACATTCCTCTTGCAACTCTATGTCTCTGGGCAACCATCGATGCAAAAAGTATTTCAAATCAGTCCATAGCTAGATTATCATCCACTTTCAAATTTGAATCACTCCCTCCAACATCTTCAGAGCACACCTCACATAGACAGACATGTAGCAAAAGCAATGAAGTTGTAAAAGTGTGGATATGTGTTCAGATATGTTCATTTTTCATTAAAAACTAATGAAGAATGATTTTGGATGATAAATAGAATCTCACCCTCGTGTCTTCTGATATCAAATATATCAACACTCGTTGATAAAAGTCAAAATATCCTCGGCAAGCCTCGGATATTTGTAACTTTTATCAACTCGTGTTGATATATTTGATATCAGAAGGCACTTGGGTGAGATTCTCTATATATCATTGCATTGCAGAGAAACCTGTGAGCATCGGCTGGAACTAGCGAACTATGAGTGGTATGAAATTCAGTGTAGCATTGCACCCAAACCTTACTGCGTGTAGAACAGTTCTCTACTGCAGACAAAGCTGCCGTGCCCCTGGCGGGATTCGAACCAGGACCTCTTGATCCGAAGCTGAACGCGCTATATCGTCCCGTCTGACCAGGACGGTTCAGTACAGTATCATCTGTTTACTCAAAATAGCTCTGAGGGCGGAGCTACAAGTCAAGGAGGATGACACAATATCTCTTCATAAAATGATTCTGTTTGATGTCAGGGGAAAGAGGCAACACGTGTGTTGACAGTTCGATAAAACAAATATTGGATTTAATAGATGGTGTGCGCAAAATATTAGCTTGCTATCGCGCCGTTTTCAATGTGAATTGAGGCATTTATGAGTCAATGTTCAAAGGACCATGTTCATAACATTCAACAACATTTGTACTTTAACATGCTGAAAACAGTAAAAATTGTATTAATGATTTTACCTTTTTGATAAATGTCAGTTTCAGTACCACTGTAACAAGTGTATGGACATGGAATAATGTAACATAACTATATACAACATTTATGAAAACATACATTTACTTGATAGTTCCAATGAAAGATGTTAAAGTAAAAATCTTCGTCAACAATGCAATTAATAATGAGAGACGAATAGTATGGATTACATCTCTTATTTGTTATTTGTTATCAGGACGTTTCTGGGCTACTTCTTGCCCCTTATTCAGAATCTCATTTGACTATTGTATCTACTCCCATGTGTGTATATAGTTAGTTGCATCTCTGGCTTCCTATTCACCTACTTATGTATAAAGTACCATTCACTATGTTAAGTATATCCACCTGAAGAATGTGCAAGAAGTAGCCAAGAAACGTCATCAAGTTGCCATCAATAATATTCGTCTCTCATTACTATAACAACTTCTAAATGCTTTTGAAGTATTTAATGAAAATATTAGTTTAAGAAAAAACTGTGTAACATTCCAAAAGTTATCTAAAAGGTTTGCAACATATCTACTATAACAACGTTTGAATACGAGTAATGGTTGCCAAGTGTAACATCAAGCGTTGCAATTATTACTAGGGGTGTAACAATACATTGAACTATCGATGCATCGCAATAGTTGGCTTGGCAATAGTACTATATCAATAGTACATACAATAACACTATCGCTATCGCAATAGTAAGGTTAACTATCGATACTATCGAAACTATTAAATTTCCCTTAATTATGAATGATTTATACAAGCCTCACTGCATTTAATTCAAGATTTTTTATTTTAGAATGTCAAAAGGGAAGAACTAGAGATAGGAAATAGCAAAATGACAAAAAGTCTTTTCATTTATGATTTCTTAACTGATTTTGGTTCCATAGTCCTGACATCAATTAAACATTTCTACTAAAAAACAATAAGAAATCTAGCTGATTATTGCGTATTTGTACAAAAAAACCTATCGCAACAGTTGCAATAGTGAGTTACAATAGTCTATCACTATCGCAATAGTAAGTGACAATAGCCTATTGCTATCGCAATAGTCTCTTTGGGTCAATAGTCACCGCTAATTATTACTGTACCTTGAGCAGCAATGAAGACCTTTGTGTCCCTGTAACCCTGAAAACAGTTCAAAGATTAGAGTAAAGAGGGAAACGTCAGTTATATATACCTGAAGAAGTGGACATCATGCAAAATAGCTTTTTATCTACTAACGATCATATCTTCACAGATTAGACAGAATGTCATGTCTCTTTAGGTTCGAGACCATTGTGTGGGTGGTATAAACTGGACAAATGTTGGTTCCGTGGCAGCACTACAGGGGTTAGTGAGTGTATTTTGCCTAAGAGCAGAAAGCACAATAACTAGCATGATAACGACGACATGGGAGCTAACTCATGGGTGAGTGTGGGGTTTAACGCCGCTTTCACGAGTATTTCATGGATGCTAGTATTATTGCAGGGAGAAAGCCCACAACACCATGTGGCTTTTCATTGCAGTGAAACCTGCGAACAATAGCTGAAACTAGCGAACCATGGATTGTACTACACTGGAATTCAGTGTATCATTGCACCAAAGCTTTACTGCATGTAGAACAGGTCTCTACTATCGACAAAGTTGCTGTGCCCCTGGCGGGATTCGAACCTAACCTGTCAGCTAACTGGCAACCGATTGGTCAGGCAACCTCGATTGCCTCAGTTTAGATGTTTATCACGTATCTAATAAATACATGAGGTTAGTTTTCAGTTTTGGCAAAATAATTATGATCCAAATGTGGGTTACAAGCGAAATCGTAAAACTTTAAGAACAGGGTAACCTACAGAGATATAACTTGCGTTGATGTAATCCCAATCAGCGTCGACTTCCGGTTTCAGAACGACTCGCGAATGGTCATCTGAGAAAGAAAGATATTACTTGGAGTGATGCATCTAAACATTGGGATCCTTATTAAAATATAATATTACCTAACTTATAAACCTTCATATAAATCGTTTTGAAAAATATTCTGCATGACTGTGCATCCACCGTATCCATGTTAATGACGAATTTATCATCAGCTATGACATTCTTTGAAAGACCTTCCCAAAGCTATTATTTAAATGTTAAGAACAGCAGATCAATAGTTTGTAAATATAATCTATAGCGAGGTTATGAGATGAAAACTGAATAAACCTCAAGCCTTACAAGGACAGAGTTTCAGGAACCTGTTGCTTCTCTTGTTTTCTGGTTTCCTCCCTTCTTCCTGGTCGCCATGGATACCAAAAGGCAGAAGCTGATGTGAAACGGAAAATAAATCATAATATTGATTTGAAACTTGGGTAGGTGCTCTGATCCGAGTATTCCATTCCTGTTATGTTAGACGAATGGGACGCACATATTAGTTTTGTAGAATTTGTGAAGTTAACAAAACTCTGAGGTTCTACCCGAGAAATTACTTGTTGGCAAACCGTCGCCACTAGAACTTAATGTATTGAGCTGGGAAGTATTCCTTAGACAACGTGTTTGGAGCTAGTATAACATCGCACTGCTACTTCAACCTCCTGATCGTCTTCTATAATCGCCTCGTATAAATAACCAGTGCCCGGATGAGACATACTCGGTTACCCAGGGTTTTTTATATGCTCCGTTACTCTCCACAATATCTGCCATGGGAAATTTCATCAGAAAAACCTGTACTCAAATAAAAAGCCCTTGGCCGGCGTGACGAAGTCAGTAACCAAAGAAAATACTCAATACAATAAGACGGAAATGGTCAAGGGAGATAACCGGTGTCGGATGGCTAACAAAATGACCTCGCGTGCTTTGCAACGAAGTGATATGAATTATCATTGGCTCGCAGGTCCAATCTGCGTAGCGGTTTGATTGGCTCACGCCAGCCAAGGGCGGGTTATTTGAGTACAGATTCATTGCAACCTTCACATTTAAAGTCAAGACCTTCCTTGCTACAAGTAGCTATGCGTAATCAGCCTGTAACGTTACGAGGCAACGGTTCAGTACACGATCAGGGAAGTAGCCAAATACAAATACTCTGATGTGACAGACCGACTAGGGAGAAAGAGTCAGAAATGTTCGTGACATATTGGAGTGGTATGTCATCACATTGTTTCTGAGTCACATTCAGTTGTCACTGTGGACGGGTATTTTTGCATCAAGTTCTAAAACCATTTATTTTTCACCACTCAACATTCATAATTTATAAGGAAATTTGATTGTTCGTTATATCGAACAGAATATGATACCTAAAACGGGTGCATATCAACTGAATATATTTCAAATGCATCACAATCCAAACAGTCATAAACGTTAGCAAACATACACCATGGTACATTGTTTTACAGAAGCAATACCTTAAACTCGTTGTCAAAGCCAACACCATTAACCCGGTCTGTTATATACTGTGCTAGTTGAGACAGAAAAATGGGTTCTGGCATCACATCATAGTATCCGTTACCATCACCGGGGGGTTCTTTAGGGCTGACTTTCAGTTCCTCATAGACATGTGTTTCACTGGAACTCGCCACTGGTTCCATGTAAATATGAGTATCTATTTGTTGTGTGGGATGCGTCCCTGTAGGGGATTTCTTCGGTTTCCCTTTTGCTTCCTGGTGTTTATGTTTGATTTGTTTAGTTACCGGTGGACCTGGAACAAGAGACATATGAAAGTATGTAATTTGTCATTGACGTTTTATGTCCACTGCGAAGACAATGTACAATTCCAGACAGGCGATAATGTCAATATCTGGATCCATGTCCTCGGTCAAGATTGTTTTTCTCAGTTCCATAAAAAAGGTTTTGACACTTGTTGACTGTCAAGAGATCGATTAGTCTAGAGAGTGATAGTTGAATGGTATCTTTTTATATATTGACCATTTTCCTTACTTTAATCCCTCTCCATTGTAACAATTGAACAAAGCGTGTTTTGACGGGAGGAACTATGTCTAACGCGTATATATCTAACACAATATACATTTTAAACAATTGGTCATTTTTAATGAAAGGGGTGATATTTATGACAAGGTGTGTTTATTTGAAACTTACCTTTATTGACCATTTCCCTTAACTTTTACTTATGGAAAATATAAGGAATATTGAGTCTTACCCAACCAATGCTAATATATTATGAAACGTGATAACATACAAAGATGATTAACCTGACATGTTGATGTATAATGTGTCCTGGCGTTCATCACTGCTTACAGTCGTTGTCTTGGGTCTGTTTTGTGAACTACGCCTACAATATGAAATGAGATACAATTTAACAACGACATTAATATCAACTGTTTGCGAGGCATTCTAGAAATTGGTGTTATAGAAACGAGAAGGATATTTATGGATGATCATATAGAACAAGCATCGAACCATCAGGCCCACATTATTTACAAGTCATAACATTTATATATATACATTATTATATAAATGGCTATGTTGCTTTACCTTTTCAAGACGACAATGACAATAATGATGCTGATAATAATAACAATAGCTGCAGAAATGCCTCCTGCAAGTGCAGCCACATAGGTAGTCTCTTTTTGAGCCACTGAAAGATAAACAAAAGGGTATGTGAAATTTCTATTACTTATCGTAGACAAAACAAATCGGCCCTAGAATCGCTAACTGCCATGATCAACAGTTCTAAATGTCGTGAGATGCACGGCAGGTGAGAGAAACATTGAACTGACATCAAAACGTCATAGAATTGAATGTTCAATTGAATATAGTGAGAGAAATTTTGTGTTTCTCATTTTTCGAATTTATAAATGTCCATTACCATGCCATTCTCTCCAACCACAGGTGAAGTTTAGCGCAAATATGTTGCGCAACAGAGATGAACGACCAGTTTTCCCTATGTGCGAACGAAGTGATCACTTCGTTCGCACATAGGGAAAACTGGTCGTTCATCTCTTTTGCGCAACATATTTGCGCTAAACTTCGTTCGCACATAGGGAAAACTGGTCGTTCATCTATGTTGCGCAACATATTTGCGCTAAACTTCACCTGTGCTCCAACACAGGTAACTCTTGTCATCAGACACAACCTTTGTTTCAACAGGGCCATATTTCAAGATCACCACCACGTCTCCTACAGGTGAAACACTGATTGTGTCCTTATTTCTATCAAATCAATCATGGGTTAACGTCTTCGACCGCCTTCTGTCTTGTAAAATATATGTGTACATCAAACAGGAGAAGAAACCAGTCATTGCGATCATCACTGGGAACAGATCAATACTTTCTTCAAAGATTCCAATGAACCTGTAATCGAGTACGCCTGCTTACGCCATGTATCGTTTATTATAGTCCGGCAAAAATGAACATTAACTTAGAAAGTGTCCAATGTTTCTTCTCCCTGATTGAAGAATCCGAGGACATACTTATTTCCTTCATACTTTGGTTTAGGGTAGAAATGTTGGTATGACGTGATGATCTGCTCTTAATTTTGAGGAGATGGGCTTGAATCGAACCTTGAGGCATCGGACTTCATGACGTTTACTGTGGAGTGAAGCTCATCCAACTGGTTACAATGAAGGTGTAAAGTAGCCCTGAGATGCAGTTATTTGGGGTTTGACGTCGCTGTAAAGAGTATTTTACTTTGATCACGACTCCCAGTATTATTGCAGGTAGAAAACCCACAATATCGTGACTATGCCTTGCGGTGAAACATTGAACCATGAGCTGTAACTAGCTAACCATGTGTTGTTCTACGCTGAAATACTGCGTAGCATTTCACCCAAACCTTACTGCATGTAGACCAACAAGGCATGGTTGCCGAGACCCTAGCATGATTCAAACCCCGGACATAAACCGAAGTCGAACAAGCTATCCACAGCGCTATCTTTGTACGTACATCAGCGAAGGTGTCAGAGTTCTGGACCGAAGATCTGTACCATACCTCTGTTTGACCATACGAACGAGAAAAGTGTCCTCAACAAATGCATTTAGTGTCTTGAACAGTTCCCTTTGTCATTCAATGTTGAAAGAAATGGACAGTATGTTGCAAACTATATATATATATATATATATATATATATATATATATATATATATATATATATATATATATATATATATATATATATATATATATATATATATATCATAGTTTGCCCAATGTTACCAATGTGCAGGTAGATTTGTTTTATAATAGTCGGTCTGGTAGTAATTTGACAATAATTAACAATTTGCCTGTAAATTAATTCTAACGTGTAGACATTCTGCTTCGTTGTTTGTCTGCAAGCTTCAATAATCGTGACCCAAAATAAACAAACCCTTTGAATTAACAGTTTATTCTTCTTTCTTTATGCCGCGGCATTGACGAGAATTTGGGTAACGTTTAAAACGCGTTGCTATGATATTTTTTTTGTGTTAGCAATGTTGTGGGAAAAAATCAGTTTAATCAGGAGACACACAGGACGAATGTTCTAGTTATCGAAAACCGAACGATGCATGAATGTGTGTCATGTGCGTTACCAAATTATCCTGTTTGGGAATGTGCGCGGACATCCCCTTGAGAAGAAAGAGTGTTTTTTGTGATGGAAAATGTTCCAGCATATATGGCCAACATGCATAACATAAACAACTTAAGATAACAAACATTTCTAGATTCTCACGTGTCTGACACAAGTCGTCTGTGAAGCCGGCGAGACACCCATTCGGACAGGTACCGTCTCCATTGCAGGTTGCATTGTCCGCACACTGTCCACAGAGAGACTGGCAGTCTGTCCCGTACCTTCCCGGCATGCACTCTGAGGAGGGGACAGGTTATCTTAATAATCAAATAGATGCTATGTATTATAGTGGTAGGGCTTTGGCTAGTGGGATATGCCTTAAGCTCAATTGGTAGAGCGCAGGACTCTCATCCAGAGGTCACGGGTTCGATTCACACTAGAGGTTACCTCACAATCACTTTAGTTACATTATTACCATTCAAAGTTTTCAAATAACATCGTCGGGTTGAATAATGCTTCCTTATATTTGACGACAATAAAATCTTCTCGTCTTTTTATCCGGATGTTTATAAATGTTTTGTATTTTCCTGGACTATGATCATCGAGGATTTAGTTGCATTAATCCAAGTAGCAGTCATATTGAATTTCTCATTAATATGTAAATATGCAAATAAAATGCAAATTTGTTTATGAAACATTAGAAAATCTAAGAACTATTGGAAATGTTAGAGGAAAGATTGTTGTATTTGAAGAAATATTTCCCTTGCATATACATATACTTGTCTAAATAAACAGAAAATTTCAAATCTAGATTCTTACGTGTTTGACACAAGTCGTCTGTGAAGCCAGCGAGACACCCATTCGGACAGGTGCCGTCTCCATTGCAGGTCGCATTGCCCGCGCACTGTCCACAGAGAGACTGGCAGTCTGTCCCGTACCTTCCCGGCATGCACTCTATAGAGGGTACAGGTCATCTTCATAATCAAATCGATGCTGATCTAGTTTATGACCAAACAACGTTTGTATCTGGAGGAATCATAGTTTATCAGACATGTTAAAATTTATATAAGGTTGGTGTATCACTATTAAAGGCTTTAGGGTCGCTTTCAAGAGAATTTAACTTAAATAACGACTGCTAGTATTATTGCAGGGAGAAATCCAGCAACACCATCGTAGCTATGCATTGCGGTGAAACCTACAAGCATCGGCTGAAAACTAGCGAACAGTGTGATACTGAGCTGAAATTCAGTGTAGCGTTGAACCCACACCTTACTGCATAATGAAGACGATTATCCCCCCATGACTAGTATCAACACACCCTGTCCTACTGATCCTTTAAGAGAAGGTTTACGTTCAGTGATATTACATCAGTACCTGTACACAGTGGAGAGAGGAATCCTTCATCACACTCCCCAGGACAGTGTCCAGTGGTCTTGCTACAAACAGCGTCTCCTGTACACTGACCACAAGTGGACACACAGTCCGGTCCGTACCGCCCGTCCTCACACTCTGTCAACATAGAGGAGTACTTTAGAATAACAGTTAAATGTGATTTATGTTTCGTTATTTGTACCTATGCTTCTCATATTCATCAATTTAAAATTTTAAAAATTATTTTCTAAAATTATAAATTGTTAGACCTGTACATATGCGTAACCTACCTCCTTGCATTTTGAAAATAGAGCAGATTTAAATATGAGACCATTTTTTTTATCGTTATCTACAAATAATCCTGTAAAGACAAAGGATGTTTGACTTTTTTGTTGAATACTATGCATATATTTGCGAGTGAAGTAGAAGCGTTAGTGGTACACACATGTTCCAGAGAAAGAAGACTTGTACTACAAAAACCTCACCTTGGCAGAGAGGAGGTTGAAACCCCTCAACACATCCATTAGGACAGCTGCCGTTAGTTTTATCACACACATCACCGTCCAGACACTGTCCACAGGTCTCTCTGCAGTCAGCACCATAGTGTCCGTCAACGCAATCTAGAAATATAAATTTTGAAAATAAACTGTTGTCCAAAAGTAAGTATACAACCGCTTCATCAAACGGACATAAGAAAGGTAATTTCACCTTGACAGAGAGGATGTTGAAATCCATCAGCACATCCCTGTTGACAGGTCCCGTTAGTTTTATCACAGACATCTCCGTCCAGACACTGACCACAACTCTCGCTACAGCCGAAGCCGTAGTGTCCATCATCGCAGTCTAGAAAAACACCATTTGAAAATATAGATTTATTGTTTCAATGCGTTGTTCGGTTACATACATTCATTTACTAGGGCTAGGGCCCACATACCATTGAATATAGATTAACCATGTATGTTCGAATAACTCGCCAGTTCTTAAACTAATGCTCAAAATTTCTCAAGCACTCCTTTAGGGGATGAATAAGATAAATTTCCCTAAACCTATTACTAGTCTTTCACATTTCTAAATTAAAGTTAAATAATACCTTTTAATTTTATTTGATTTCACATTTTAAATAACAAACTAGTATGTATCGCAATATATATTCAAATAATGGAGCGATAGAATACTTCTATGACTCTTTTAAAGAATGAATAGAGTAGACCTTGTAATATCTTTGGATAAGAAATAGTTACACATTACAAAATGTTTGTATATAGAGGTTCGTGTTAAGCCACCTGATAATGCAATCCGACAAAGCTGTTTGTTCCTGTTTAATTAACTTCTTCATTTTGTATTATTTATGTGATATTTAGTGTCGCATAGACCAAATGGCTGGGTGCTTTTTTATTATTAAATGTACACTTTAAATTACACTTCAATAAACATTTTCTCTCTTTCTCTCCCCTTTCGCAGATCCGTTCACCTGACAACAAGACACCCGTCGCTCTGTTAGTGGGAGCAAATTATGCACGTAACTGTTATTTTGTCAGGACCATGAAACCAGCGTCTGCTGCAGATTTCCTTTGATGCCAACAAAATATTGATGATATAGACCAATGACTTAGAATAAGTATACGAACCACACTGACAACCATCCCCCTGTCTGCCGGCCCGACATCCTCCTCTACACCAGCCAGTCGCCGTGTCACAGTCCGCAGAGTCTCGGCAGTTGCACCGTCTGTTGCACTCCTCGCCGTACCATCCTGGGGTGCAGACTGGCCAAGTACATCGTATACATTATATTGAATGTTATTACCAATATGGTTGAAAAAAGCCGAGTCAAATTAATGTTATGAACACATGTGCACATATCACGTTTGCCTAGCAGCCATTATTTCACCGCGACTTCCCGTATTATTGTTGTCTGTGACGCCGTAAAACGATTATTCGTGACTTCACTGAAAGAGCTTGCCATCGCAAGAGAAGTTGGCTGTTTCCTGACTATTTTTACGCGAATCAAATTAAAAGAACGGGTAATAAAGGACACTCGAAAGTGTGTCATATGACGTTTACGAAACACGTGCAGGTTTGTGTATAACCCTCGCTCTCGCTCGAGCAGTACACTGCTTTCATAAAAGTCACATGACTCTCTTCCTCGGGTAGTAATCGTTATTAATTGTCGGTCAGGAAATTCATAATCATTTACTTCCATATTTTGAACATTCTCTAAAAAAGGAAATTGTAGTGAGCTCATTCTTGGCAAATTGACTTTTATTACAAACCATATTTAAAATGTGGATTTGAAATCAAATTTGGATGTAATTGCAATCATATGAACATCGGTGCGTAAATACAAAAACTGATTCACTCAAGCGTCTTCTGATATACAATACAGGTTAATAAAAGT